>CM038680.1:550356521-552777446 GCA_021605205.1 Aegilops longissima
GGTGGGAGTTTTTGCGCGCCTTGTAATTTTGGGATAGCAAGGCGTGGATTGAGATGGAGGGAGTTTTCGGAGCACAACGAGACAAAGATATATCTTAAATATTTCGGGGTAACAAGGCGCGGGTTGAAATTTTCGGACAAGCCTAACGTGTACTGTACCAAATCAATTCGCACTTCCATCGACGAAAAAACAAAAAGATATCAATTCGCACCACACAAGAGAGTCTAGTCGCGTGTACTGTACCAAATCAATTTGCACTACAAATGCTATTCAAAACTTTGAATTCATGTTATGCTCAATTAAAATATTTCGCTACGTGTATAATGCATGCAACCTGCTACTCAAATGAACGTTTTAGTGCATTCCAAACGTATATACTACCGCCTCCATATGAACAAAATTTGAATTCGTTTCTCTATTTGAATAAGATCTACAATAATGATTGATGTGATGTCAAACCATTTGAATTTGTTTCTCTATTTTAATACGATCTACAATCATCATTATTGTCAAGTTCAACCATCGTTTGTGTATTATCTTCACAGCACACTGCATGATTACTGTCGAGTTAGATATGAACTATGTGTACTATATGAACTCGAACTCGATTTTTTGAATCCACTTTATGTTGATTTCAAATCATAGTACATTTCAAGCTCTAGCTAGATCTTCATAACCTAAACCATGTCTTATATGTATAATGTGTTTATCACATAATGTATGGTGCCCCGCCCCCTGCTCCTACAAGTATTTAGATGTGAGTTGCAAATGCCACACATTAACACAAATTCAAATAAAATGTGAGATTGTTCGATATATACTATTGTTTAGATTGTTCGATATGTAGTTGTAAGCTGCAAACGCCACACATTATCACAAATTCAAATAAAATGTGAGATTGTTCGATGGATAGTATGGTTTAGATTGTTTGACATTTAGGTGTGAGTTGCAAACGCCATGCATTATCACGTTATGGTATAACATGTGCAAAACCACAGCACGCGTATCACCGCTAGATTCATGCATGCATATGTTTATAACACTATGATCTCCTATTCAAATATATGAATCCACTTTCATGTCAAATTATCATCTTTGTTAGTCTCTTACACCCACACAATCCTCTAACCTTTGTAGCTAGCACTAACTTTCTCTCATGCATGTACACGCCCTCCTCGCCCTCCCCCTCCCTCAGCATTTTTCTTTAGGTCGTTCTCCCACAGTCTCCACAACTCCTTTCCGAGACACACCGATCGATAAACCTCTCCAGCAATGTCTACCTACAACATACACACGCACCTTGCATCTCCTCCTTTCTGTGTCCATGCCTCGTGCCTCTCATACGGTCCCACACACGTGTAAACTCTTGCCCCTCTTTTAATCGATCTCACAATCGCACACTCCTCCCCCTATCTAGCTAGTAGCTCGGCCTCTCGCACCACCTCCTAGATCCATTCTCTTTGTCTATCCATCTTGCTGGGCTTATTTGCCTCTAACAAATGGATGTACACCGACCGATCTCCCGCTATACATATAACTGGCTAGGTCCTTTTAACTCGTTTTTTCCACGCGTCGATCGATCTACCTCATTAGTTATGTCTCTCCCTTCCTCCGACAAACAACGATTGATATACCGATCTAGTTAGGTTTGCTTACCAAACACATGGTTCCCCTTCATCATCCATGCATGCGTCCCGACAAATCTATCACGCACAGGCACACACAGAAACACATCCCCACTCTTATAGATAATATTGCAGTTCTACCCTCAGTTTGTCTAGTAGGCCTCTCCCACCATCTTCGAGAACCAACTCCATCACCCACCCAACACTCTACCCCTCTCCCCTCTCTCTCTCTCTCTCTCTCTCTCTCTCTCTCTCTCTCTCTCTCTCTCTCTGTCCCAACCTATTTCCCGTCCTTCAGTTATGTATGGATGTCAACTGATCTCCCTCAAGACATAGCTGGGTCTCTCCTTCTCAACACATATACGAGTCGTTCTACCTCTCTAGTTAGGCCTCTGCCTCCCCCCTCTTGCCCCCACACACACTGATACATCGAGCGCTCTAGTCATGTCTCCCTGCCACACACAAACTTGCCCTGTGCCCTCTGACGTTCCGGTAGGTCAGTTGCCCTATATCTTTGACTTGCACACACACACTTTCGATGGCTCTCTTCATCGATCTCGCACCCACCCACTTGATCCTCTCTTTGACTCTATCAATATCTATGTGAAGGAAATATGCCCTAGAGGCAATAATAAAGTTGTTATTTATATTTCCTTATATCATGATAAATGTTTATTATTCATGCTAGAATTGTATTAACCGGAAACTTAGTACATGTGTGAATACATAGACAAACAGAGTGTCACTAGTATGCCTCTACTTGACTAGCTCGTTGAATCAAAGATGGTTAAGTTTCCTAACCATAGACATGAGTTGTCATTTGATTAACGGGATCACATCATTAGAGAATGATGTGATTTACTTGACCCGTTCCGTTTGCTTAGCATTTGATCATTTAGTATATTGCTATTGCTTTCTTCATGACTACATGTTCCTATGACTATGAGATTATGAAACTCCCGAATACCGGAGGAACACTTTGTGTGCTACCAAATGTCATAATGTAACTGGGTGATTATAAAGGTGCTCTACAGGTGTCTCCGATGGTACTTGTTGACTTGGCATAGATCAAGATTAGGATTTGTCACTCCGATTATCGGAGAGGTATCTCTGGGCCCTCTCGGTAGTGCACATCACTATAAGCCTTGCAAGCAACGCAACTAATGAGTTAGTTGCGGGATGATGTATTACAGAATGAGTAAAGAGACTTGCATTAACTAGATTGAACTAGGTATTGAGATACCGACGATTAAATCTCGGGCAAGTAACATACCGATGACAAAGGGAACAACGTATGTTGTTACGCGGTTTGACCGATAAAGATCTTCATAGAATATGTAGAAACCAATACGAGCATCCAGGTTCCGCTATTGGTTATTGACCGGAGATGAGTCTCGGTCATGTCTACATAGTTCTCGAACCCGTAGGGTCCGCATGCTTAACGTTCGGTGACGATCGATAATATGAGTTTATATGTTTTGATGTACCGAAGGTAGTTCGGAGTCCCGGATATGATCATGGACATGACGAGGAGTCTCGAGATGGTCGAGACATAAAGATCGATATATTGGATGACTATATTCGGACTTCGAAAGGGTTCCGAGTGAGTTTGGACGAATATCGGAGTACCGGGGGGTTATCGGAACCCCCCGGGGAGTGTAATGGGCCTCATGGGCCTTGGTGGAGAGAGGAAGGGGCAGCCAGGGCAGGCCGCACACCCCCTCCCCCTCTAGTCCGAATTGCACAAGGAAGGGGGGGGGCGCCCCCCTTTTTCCTTCCCCCTCTCTCCTCCTTCCTTCCCTCCTACTCCTACTCTTGGAAGGGGTGTAATCCTACTCCCGGTGCGAGTATGACTCCCCTTGGGGCGCTCCTAGGAGGCCGGCCTCCTCGCCCTCCTCCACTCCTTTATATATGGGGGAGGGGGCACCCCATAGACACACAAGTTGATCATTGATATCTTAGCCGTGTGCGGTGCCCCCTCCACCATAATCCACCTCGGTCATATCGTAGCGGTGCTTAGGCGAATCCCTGAGTCGATAACTTCATCATCACCGTCATCACGCCGTCGTGCTGACGAAACTCTCCCTTGAAGCTCTACTGGATCGTGAGTTCGTGGGATGTCACCGAGCTGAACGTGTGCAGATCGCGGAGGTGCCGTACGTTCGGTACTAGGATCGGTCGATCGTGAAGACGTACGACTACATCAACCGCGTTGTCATAACGCTTCCGCTTACGGTCTACGAGGGTACGTGGACGACACTCTCCCCTCTTGTTGCTATGCATCACCATGATCTTGCGTGCGCGTAGGATTTTTTTTGAAATTACTATGTTCCCCCACAGTGGCATCCAAGCTAGGTTTATGCATAGATGTTATATGCACGAGTAGAACACAAGTGAGTTGTGGGCGATACTAGTCATACTGCTTACCAGCATGTCATACTTTGATTCGGCGGTATTGTTGGATGAAGCGGCCCGGACCGACATTACGCGTACGCTTACGCGAGACTGGTTCTACCAACGTGCTTTGCACACAGGTGGCTGGCGGGTGTCAGTTTCTCCAACTTTAGTTGAATCGAGTGTGGCTATGCCCAGTCCTTGTGAAGTTTAAAACATCACATACTTGATGAAATATCGTTGTGGTTTTAATGCGTAGGTAAGAACGGTTCTTGCTCAGCCCGTAGTAGCCACGTAAAACTTGCAACAACAAAGTAGAGGACGTCTAACTTGTTTTTGCAGGGCATGTTGTGATGTGATATGGTCAAGACATAATGCTAAATTTTATTGTATGAGATGATCATGTTTTGTAACAGAGTTATCGGCAACTGGCAGGAGCCATATGGTTGTCGCTTTATTGTATGAAATGCAATCGCCATGTAATTGCTTTACTTTATCACTAAGAGGTAGCGATAGTCGTAAAAGCAATAGTTGGCGAGACGACGACGATGCTACGATGGAGATCAAGGTGTCGCGCCAGTGATGATGGTGATCATGACGATGCTTTGGAGATGGAGATCAAAGGCACAAGATGATGATGGCCATATCATATCACTTATATTGATTGCATGTGATTTTTATCTTTTATGCATCCTATTTTGCTTAGATCGATGGTAGCATTATAAGATGATCTCTCACTAAATTTCAAGGTATAAGTGTTTTCCCTGAGTATGCACCGTCGCGAAAGTTCGTCGTGCCGAGACACCACGTGATGATCGGGTGTGATAAGCTCTATGTTCACATACAACGGGTGCAAGCCAGTTTTGCACACGCAGAATACTCGGGTTAAACTTGACGAGCCTAGCATATGCAGATATGGCCTCGGAACACTGAGACCGAAAGGTCGAGCGTGAATCATATAGTAGATATGATCAACATAGTGATGTTCACCATTGAAAACTACTCCATCTCACGTGATGATCGGACATGGTTTAGTTGATATGGATCACGTGATCACTTAGATGATTAGAGGGATATCTATCTATGTGGGAGTTCTTAAGTAATTTGATTAATTGAACTTTAATTTATCATGAACTTAGTACCTAATAGTATTTTGCATGTCTATGTTGTTCTGGATAGATGGCCCGTGCTGTTGTTCCGTTGAATTTTAATGCGTTCCTTGAGAAAGCAAAGTTGAAAGATGATGGTAGCAATTACACGGACTGGGTCCATAACTTGAGGATTATCCTCATTGCTGCACAGAAGAATTACGTCCTGGAAGCACCGCTAGGTGCCAAACCCGATGCAGGAGCAACACCAGATGTTATGAACATCTGGCAGAGCAAAGTTGATGACTACTCGATAGTTCAGTGTGCCATGCTTTACGGCTTAGAACCGGGACTTCAACGATGTTTTAAACTTCATGGAGCATATGAGATGTTCCAGGAGTTGAAGTTAATATTTCAAGCAAATGCCCGGATTGAGAGATATGAAGTCTCCAATAAGTTCTACAGCTGCAAGATGGAGGAGAATAGTTCTGTCAGTGAGCATATACTCAAAATGTCTGGGTATAATAATCACTTCATTCAACTGGGAGTTAATCTTCTAGATGATAGTGTCATTGACAGAATTCTTCAATCACTGCCACCAAGCTACAAGAGCTTTGTGATGAACTATAATATGCAAGGATGGATAAGACAATTCCCGAGCTCTTCGTGATGCTAAAGGCTGCGGAGGTAGAAATCAAGAAGGAGCATCAAGTGTTGATGGTCAACAAGACCGCAGTTTCAATAAAAAGGATAAAGGGAAGAAGGGGAACTTCAAGAAGAACGGCAAGCAAGTTGCTGCTCGACTGAAGAAGCCCAAGTCTGGAACTAAGCCTGAGACCGAGTGCTTCTTGCAAAGGACTGGTCATTGAAGCGGAACTGCCCCAAGTATTTGGCGGATAAGAAGGATGGCAAGGTGAACAAAGGTATATGTGATATACATGTTATTGATGTGTACCTTACTAATGCTCGCAGTAGCACCTGGGTATTTGATACTTGTTCTGTTGCTAATATTTGCAAATCGAAACAGAGACTACGGATTAAGCGAAGATTGGCTAAGGACGAGGTGACGATGCGCGTGGGAAATGGTTCCAAAGTCGATGTGATCGCGGTTAGCATGCTACCTCTACATCTACCTTCGGGATTAGTTTTAGACCTGAATAATTGTTATTTGGTGTCAGCGTTGAGCATGAGCATTATATCTGGATCTTCTTTGATGCGAGACGGTTATTCATTTAAATCAGAGAATAATGGTTGTTCTATTTATATGAGTAATATCTTTTATGGTCATGCACCCTTGAAGAGTGGTCTATTTATATTGAATCTCAATAGTAGTGATACACATATTCATAATATTGAAGCCAAAAGATGCATAGTTGATAATGATAGTGCAACTTATTTGTGGCACTGCCGTTTAGGTCATATTGGTGTAAAATGCATGAAGAAACTCCATTCTGATGGACTTTTGGAATCACTTGATTATGAATCACTTGGTACTTGCGAACCATGCCTCATGGGCAAGATGACTAAAACGCTATTCTCCGGAACAATGGAGCGAGCAACAGATTTGTTGGAAATCATACATACTGATGTATGTGGTCCGATGAATGTTGAGGCTCGCGGCGGGTATCATTATTTTCTCACCTTCGCAGATGATTTGAGCAGATATGGGTATATCTACTTGATGAAGCATAAGTCTAAAACATTTGAAAAGTTCAAAGAATTTCAGAGTGAAGTGGAAAATCATCATAACAAGAAAATAAAGTTTCTGCGATCTGATCGTGGAGGAGAATATTTGAGTTACGAGTTTGATCTTCATTTGAAACAATGCGCAATAGTTTCGCAACTCACGCCACCCGGAACACCACAGCGTAATGGTGTGTCCAAACGTCGTAATCGTACTTTACTAGATATGGTGCGATCTATGATGTCTCTTACTGATTTACCGCTATCGTTTTGGGGTTATGCTTTAGAGACGGCAACATTCACGTCAAATAGGGCACCATCTAAATCCATTGAGACGACGCCTTATGTGTTGGGGAACGTAGCAGAAATCAAAAAAATTCTACGCATCACCAAGATCAATCTATGGAGTTATCTAGCAACGAGGGGAAAAGGAGTGCATCTACATACCCTTGTAGATCGCGAACGGAAGCGTTCAAGAGAACGGGGTTGATGGAGTCGTACTCGTCGTGATCCAAATCACCGATGACCAAGTGTCGAATGGACGGCACCTCCGCGTTCAACACACGTACGGTTGGGGAAGACGTCTCCTCCTTCTTAATCCAGCAAGGGGGAAGGAGAGGTTGATGGAGATCTAGCAGCACGACGGCGTGGTGGTGGATGCAACAGGGATCTCGGCAGGGCTTCGCCAAGCTCTACGGAGAGGAGGAGGTGTTGGAGAGGGAGAGGGAGGCGCCAGGGGCTAGGGTGCGGCTGCACTCCCTCCCCCCCACTATATATTGGGCCCCTGGGGGGGAGCCGGCCCTAGGAGATGGGATCTCCAAGGGGGGTGGCGGCCAAGGGGGTGGCTTGCCCCCCAAGCCAAGGGGGGCGCCCCCACCCCAAGGGTTTCCCGCCCTAGGCGCAGGGGAAGGCCCAAGGGGGGCGCACCAGCCCACCAGGGGCTGGTTCCCCTCCCCACTTCAGCCCATGGGGCCCTCCAGGATAGGTGGCCCCACCCGGTGGACCCCCGGGACCCTTCCGGTGGTTCCGGTACAATACCGGTGACCCCTGAAACTTTCCCGATGGCCGAAACTTGACTTCCTATATATAAATCTTTACCTCCGGACAATTCCGGAACTCCTCGTGACGTCCGGGATCTCATCCGGGACTCCGAACAACTTTCGGGTTACTGCATACTAATATCTCTACAACCCTAGCGTCACCGAACCTTAAGTGTGTAGACCCTACGGTTCGGAGACACGCAGACATGACCGAGACGACTCTCGGTCAATAACCAACAGCGGATCTGAAACCCATGTTGGCTCCCACATGCTCCTCGATGATCTCATCGGATGAACCACGATGTCGAGGATTCAATCAATCCCGTATTCAATTCCCTTTGTCAATCGGTACGTTACTTGCCCGAGACTCGATCGTCGGTATCCCAATACCTCGTTCAATCTCGTTACCGGCAAGTCACTTTACTCGTACCGTAATGCATGATCCCGTGACCAGACACTTGGTCACATTGAGCTCATTATGATGATGCATTACCGAGTGGGCCCAGAGATACCTCTCCGTCATACGGAGTGACAAATCCCAGTCTCGATTCGTGCCAACCCAACAGACACTTTCGGAGATACCCGTAGTGCACCTTTATAGCCACCCAGTTACGTTGTGACGTTTGGCACACCCAAAGCACTCCTACGGTATCCGGGAGTTGCACAATCTCATGGTCTAAGGAAATGATACTTGACATTTGGAAAAACTCTAGCAAACAAACTACACAATCTTTGTGCTATGCTTAGGATTGGGTCTTGTCCATCACATCATTCTCCTAATGATGTGATCCCGTTATCAATGACATCCAATGTCCATAGTCAGGAAACCATGACTATCTGTTGATCAATGAGCTAGTCAACTAGAGGCTCACTAGGGACATGTTGTGGTCTATGTATTCACACATGTATTATGATTTCCGGATAACACAATTATAGCATGAATAATAGACAATTATCATGAACAAAGAAATATAATAACAACCATTTTATTATTGCCTTTAGGGCATATTTCCAACAGTCTCCCACTTGCACTAGAGTCACTAATCTAGTTACATTGTGATGAATCAAACACCCATAGAGTTCTGGTGTTGATCATGTTTTGCTCTAGGGAGAGGTTTAGTCAACGGATCTGCTACATTCAGGTCTGTATGTACTTTACAAATATCTATGTCTCCATCTTGAACATTTTCACGAATGGAGTTGAAGCGACGCTTGATGTGCCTGGTCTTCTTGTGAAACCTGGGCTCCTTGGCAAGGGCAATAGCTCCAGTGTTGTCACAGAAGAGAGTGACTGGCCCCGACGCATTGGGTATGACTCCTAGGTCGGTGATGAACTCCTTCACCCAGATTGCTTCATGCGCTGCCTCCGAGGCTGCCATGTACTCCGCTTCACATGTAGATCCTGCCACGACGCCTTGCTTGCAACTGCACCAGCTTACTGCCCCACCTTTGAAAATAAACACGTATCTGGTTTGTGACTTAGAGTCATCCAGATCTGTGTCGAAGCTAGCGTCGACGTAACCCTTTACGACGAGCTCTTCGTCACCTCCATACACGAGAAACATGTCCTTAGTCTTTTTCAGGTACTTCAAGATATTCTTGACCGTTGTCCAGTGTTCCATGCTGGGATTACTTTGGTACCTTCCTACCAAACTTACGGCAAGGTTTACATCAGGTCTGGTACACAGCATGGCATACATAATAGACCCTATGGCTGAGGCATAGGGGACGACACTCATCTTTTCTCTATCTTCTGCCGTGGTCGGGCATTGAGCCGTGCTCAATCGCACACCTTGCAATACAGGCAAGAACCCCTTCTTGGACTGATCCATATTGAACTTCTTCAATATCTTGTCAAGGTACGTACTTTGTGAAAGACCAATGAGGCGTCTCGATCTATCTCTATAGATCTTGATGCCTAATATATAAGCAGCTTCTCCAAGGTCCTTCATTGAAAAACACTTGTTCAAGTAGGCCTTTATGCTTTCCAAGAATTCTATATCATTTCCCATCAACAGTATGTCATCCACATATAATATGAGAAAAGCTACAGAGCTCCCACTCACTTTCTTGTAAACACAGGCTTCTCCATAAGTCTGTGTAAACCCAAACGCTTTGATCATCTCATCAAATCGAATGTTCCAACTCCGAGATGCTTGCACCAGCCCATAGATTGAGCTTTGGAGCTTGCACACCTTGTTAGCATTCTTAGGATCGACATAACCTTCCGGCTGCATCATATACAATTCTTCCTTAAGAAAGCCGTTAAGGAATGCCGTTTTGGCGTCCATTTGCCATATCTCATAATCATAGAATGCGGCAATTGCTAACATGATTCAGACTGACTTCAGCTTCGCTACGGGTGAGAAAGTCTCATCGTAGTCAACCCCTTGAACTTGTCGATAACCCTTAGCGACAAGTCGAGCCTTATAGAGGGTCACATTACCATCCGCGTCTGTCTTCTTCTTAAAGATCCATATTTTTTCTATGGCTCGCCGATCTTCGGGCAAGTCAGTCAAAGTCCATACTTTGTTTTCATACATGGATCCTATCTCGGATTTCATGGCTTCTAGCCATTTTTCAGAATCTGGGCCCGCCATTGCTTCTTCATAGTTCGAAGGTTCACCGTTGTCTAACAACATGATTTCCAAGACAGGGTTGTCGTACCACTCTGGTGCGGAACGTGTCCTCGTGGACCTACGAAGTTCAGTAGGAGCTTGATCCGAAGCACCTTGATCATCATCATTATCTTCCTCTCTAGTCGGTGCAGGAACCATAGGAACATCTTCCTGAGCTGCGCTACTTCCCGTTTCAAGAGGTAGTACTTCATCAAGTTCTACTTTCCTCCCACTTAACTCTTTCGAGAGAAACTCTTTATCCAGAAAGGATCCGTTCTTAGAAACAAAGACCTTGCCTTCGGATCTGAGGTAGAAGGTATACCCAATGGTTTCCTTAGGGTATCCTATGAAGACGCATTTTTCCGACTTGGGTTCGAGCTTTTCAGGTTGAAGTTTCTTGACATAAGCATCGCATCCCCAAACTTTTAAAAACGACAGCTTAGGTTTCTTCCCAAACCATAATTCATACGGTGTCATCTCAACGGATTTCGACGGAGCCCTATTTAAAGTGAATGTGGCAGTCTCTAAAGCATAGCCCCAAAATGAGAGTGGTAGATCGGTAAGAGAAATCATAGATCGCACCATATCTAATAGAGTGTGATTACGACGTTCGGACACACCATTTTGCTGAGGTGTTCCAGGCGGCGTGAGTTGTGAAACAATTCCACATTTCCTTAAGTGTGTGCCAAATTCGTGACTCAAATATTCCCCTCCACGATCTGATCTTAAGAACTTTATTTTCCTGTCACGTTGATTCTCAACCTCACTCTGAAATTCCTTGAACTTTTCAAAGGTCTCAGACTTGTGTTTCATTAAGTAGACATACCCATATCTACTCAAGTCATCAGTGAGAGTGAGAACATAATGATAGCCACCGCGAGCCTCAACACTCATTGGACCGCACACATCAGTATGTATGATTTCCAATAAGTTGGTTGCTCGCTCCATTTTTCCGGAGAACGGAGTCTTGGTCATTTTACCCATGAGGCATGGTTCGCACGTGTCAAATGATTCGTAATCAAGAGACTCCAAAAGTCCATCTGCATGGAGCTTCTTCATGCGTTTGACACCTATGTGACCAAGGCGGCAGTGCCACAAGTATGTGGGACTATCGTTATCAACTTTACATCTTTTGGTATTCACACTATGAATATGTGTAACATTACGCTCGAGATTCATTAAGAATAAACCATTCACCAGCGGGGCATGACCATAAAACATATCTCTCATATAAACAGAACAACCATTATTCTCGGATTTAAATGAGTAGCCATCTCGAATTAAACGAGATCCTGATACAATGTTCATGCTCAAAGCTGGTACTAAATAACAATTATTGAGGTTTAAAACTAATCCTGTAGGTAAATGTAGAGGTAGCGTGCCGACGGCGATCACATCGACCTTGGAACCATTCCCGACGCGCATCGTCACCTCGTCCTTCGCCAGCCTCCGCTTATTCCGCAGCTCCTTTAGTGTTGCCGGCCTTCTTGTCTGCTAAGTATTTGGGGCAGTTCCGCTTCCAGTGACCACTTCCCTTGCAATAAAAGCACTCAGTCTCAGGCTTGGGTCCATTCTTTGGCTTCTTCGGCAAGCGGCTTATCGCGCGCAACTCCTTGCCATCCTTCTTGAAGTTCTTCTTACCCTTGCCTTTCTTAAACTTAGTGGTTTTATTCACCATCAACACTTGATGTTCCTTTTTGATCTCCACCTCCGCTGATTTCAGCATTGAATATACCTCGAGAATGGTCTTTTCCATCCCCTGCATAATGAAGTTCATCACAAAGCTCTTGTAGCTCGGTGGAAGCGATCGGAGGATCTGTCAATGATCGTCATCCGGGAGATTAACTCCCAGCTGAATCAAGCGGTTGTGCAACCCAGACATTTTGAGTATGTGCTCACTGACAGAACTATTTTCCTCCATCTTACAGCTGAAGAATTTGTCAGATACTTCATATCTCTCAACCCGGGCATGAGCTTGGAAAACCATTTTCAGCTCTTCAAACATCTCATATGCTCCATGTTGCTCAAAACGCTTTTGCAGCCCCGGTTCTAAGTTGTAAAGCATGCCGCACTGAATGAGGGAGTAATCATCAGCACGAGACTGCCAAGCGTTCATAACGTCTTGGTTCTCTGGGATGGGGGCTTCACCTAGCGGTGCTTCTAGGACATAATCTTTCTTGGCAGCTATGAGGATGATCCTCAGGTTCCGTGTTGGGGAACGTTGCAGAAAATAAAAAATTTCCTACGGTTTCACCAAGATCCATCTATGAGTTCATCTAGCAACGAGTGATAGGAGTGCATCTACATACCTTTGTAGATCGCGAGCGGAAGCGTTCAAGAGAACGGGGTTGAAGGAGTCGTACTCGTCGTGATCCAAATCACCGATGACCAAGTGCCGAACGGACAGCACCTCCGCGTTCAACACACGTACGGAGCGGATGACGCCTCCGCACCTTGATCCAGCAAGGAGGAGGAGAGGTTGAAGAAGATCCAGCAGCACGGCGTGGTGGTGGATGCTGCAGAGTTTTCGGCAGAGTCACGAGCTTCTGCGAGAGGAGAGGTGTAGCAGGGGAGAGGAGGCGCCAAGACTTCAGGTGCGGCTGCCTCCCCCCCCCTTTATATAGGCCCTCGGGGCGCCGCCCCGAGATGGGATCTCCCAAAGGGCGGCGGCCAAGGGGGGTGGAGTGCCCCCCAAGGCAAGTGGAGGGCCCCCCACCCTAGGGTTTACAACCCTAGGCGCAGGGGGGGCCAAGGGGGGCGCACCAGCCCACCAGGCTGGTCCCTCCCCACTTCAGCCCACGGGCCCTCCGGATAGGTGGCCCCACCGGTGGACCCAGGACCCTTCCGGTGGTCCCGGTACAATACCGGTGACCCCCAAAACTCTCCTGATGGCCGAAACTGCACTTCCTATATATAATTCTTTACCTCCGGACCATTCCGGAACTCCTCGTGATGTCCGGGATCTCATCCGGGACTCCAAAAAACGTTCAGTTTGCTGCATACTCATATCTCTACAACCCTAGCGTCACCGAACCTTAAGTGTGTAGACCCTACGGGCTCGGGAGACACGTAGACCTGACCGAGACGACTCTTCGGTCAATAACCAACAGAGGGATCTGGATACCCATGTTGGCTCCCACATGCTCCTCGATGATCTCATCGGATGAACCACGATGTCGAGGATTCAAGCAACCCCGTATACAATTCCCTTTGTCAATCGTTATTTTACTTGCCCGAGATTCGATCGTCGGTATCCCAATACCTCGTTCAATCTCGTTACCGTAAGTCACTTTACTGCATACCGTAATGCATGATCCCGTGACCGGACACGTGGTCACTTTGAGCTCATTATGATGATGCATTACCGAGTGGGCCCGAGATACCTCTCCATCATACGGAGTGACAAATCCAGCCTCGATCCGTGTCAACCCAATGAGACACTTTTGGAGATACCAGAGTGCACCTTTATAGTCACCCCGATACGCGTTGTGACGCTTGGTACACCCAAAGCACTCCTACGGTATCCGGAGTTACACGATCTCATGGTCTAAGGAAAAGATACTTGACATTGGAAAAGCTCTAGCAAACGAACTACACGATCTTGTGCTATGCTTAGGATTGGGTCTTGTCCATCACATCATTCTCATAATGATGTGATTGTTGGGGAACGTAGCAGAAATTCAAAATTTTCCTACGTGTCACCAAGATCTATCTATGGAGAAACCAGCAACGAGGGGAAGGAGAGTGCATCTACATACCCTTGTAGATCGCTAAGCGGAAGCGTTCATGTGAACGGGGTTGAAGGAGTCGTACTCGTCGTGATTCAGATCACCGATGATCAAGTGCCGAACGGACGGCACCTCCGCGTTCAACACACGTACAGCCCGGTGACGTCTCCCACGCCTTGATCCAGCAAGGAGAGAGGGAGAGGTTGAGGAAGACTCCATCCAACAGCAGCACAACGGCGTGGTGGTGGTGGAGGAGCGTGGCAATCCCGCAGGGCTTCGCCAAGCACTGCAGAAGAGGAGAAGGATGTGTTGGAGAGGGAGAGGGAGGCGCCAGGGCTCAAGTATTGCTGCCCTCCTCCCCCACTATATATATAGGAGCAAGGGAGGGGAGGCGCAGCCTGCCCCCTCCTCCAAGGAGGGGTGCGGCCAAGAGGGGGAGGAGTCCATCCTCCCAAGGCACCCCTGAGGTGCCTTCCCTCTATGGACTCTTCCTCTCCAAGTGTTTCATGCGCATGGGCCTCTTGGGGCTGGTTCCCTGGCCCATGCAGGCCTAGGCGCATCACCTAGGGCCCATGTGGCCCCGGGCAGGTGGCCCCACCGGTGGGCCCAGGACCCTCCGGTGGTCCCGTGACAATACCGATAACCCGAAACTTGTCCCGATGGTCAAACAGCACTTCCCATATATAAATCTTTACCTCCGACCATTCCGAACTCCTCGTGACGTCGGGGATCTCATCCGGACTCAACAACATTCGTAACCACATACAAGCTTCCTATATAACCCTAGCGCCACCGAACCTTATGTGTAGACCCTACGGGTTCGGGAGACATGCGACATGACCGTGACGTTCTCGGTCAATAACCAACAGCGGATCTGGATACCCATGTTGGCTCCTACATGTTCCACGATGATCTCATCGGATGAACCACGATGTCAAGGACTCAATCGATCCCGTATACAATTCCCTTTGTCTAGCGGTATTGTACTTGCCCGAGATTCGATCGTCGGTATCCCGATACCTAGTTCAATCTCGTTTCCGCAAGTCTCTTTACTCGTTCCGTAACACATCATCCCGTGATCAACCCCTTGGTCACATTGTGCACATTATGATGATGTCCTACCGAGTGGGCCAGAGATACCTCTCCGTCAACCGGAGTGACAAATCCCGCCTCGATTCGTACCAACCCAATGTACACTTTCGGAGATACCTGTAATGCACCTTTATAGCCACCCATTCATGCCAGACGTTTGGTACACCCAAAGCATTCCTACGGTATCCGGGAGTTGCACAATCTCATGGTCTAAGGAAATGATACTTGACATTAGAAAAGCTTTAGCATACGAACAACGATCTTTGTGCTAGGCTTAGGATTGGGTCTTGTCCATCACATCATTCTCCCAATGATGTGATCCCGTTATCAATGACATCCAATGTCCATGGTTAGGAAACCATAACCATCTATTGATCAACGAGCTAGCCAATAGAGGCTTGCTAGGGACATGGTGTTGTCTATGTATCCACACATGTATTTGAGTTTCCTATTAATACAATTATAGCATGGATAATAAACGATTATCATGAACAAGGAAATATAATAATAATAACTAATTTATTATTGCCTCTAGGGCATATTTCCAACAGTCTCCCACTTGCACTAGAGTCAATAATCTAGTTCACATCGCCATGTGATTAACACTGATAGGTCACATCGCCATGTGACCAACATCCAAAGAGTTTACTAGTGTCTTAAACTAGTTCACATCACCATGTGATTAAGTCTCAATGAGTTTCGGGTTTGATCATGTTTTGCTTGTGAGAGAGGTTTTAGTCAACGGTCTCGAACCTTTCAGATCCGTGTGTACTTCGCAATTCTCTATGTCATATTGTAAATGCTGCTTTCACGCTCCACTTGGAGCTATTCCAAATGGTTGCTCCACTATACGATCCGGTTTGCTTCTCGAGTCACTCGGATAGGTGTTAAAGCTTGCATCGACGTAACCCTTTACATCGAACTCTTTATCACCTCCATAATCGAGAAACATGTCCTTATTTACTCCAAGGACAATTTTGATCGCTGTCCAATGATCCATTCCTGGATCATTCTTGTACCTCTTGATCGACTCATGGCAAGGCACACTTCCTAAGCGGTACACAAGATAGCATACTATAGAGCCTATGTCTGAAGCATAGGGGACGACCTTCGTCCTTTCTCTCTTTTCTGCGGTGGTCGAGCTTTAACTCTTAACTTCATACCTTACGACTCAGGCAAGAACTCCTTCTTTGACTGATCCATCTTGAACACCTTCAAGATCATGTCAAGGTATGTGCTCATTTGAAAGTACCATTAAGCCAATATCATCTGATTTACTACCGTCGTTCTAAGCAAATAAGAAGCAAAACATGATAAACATCACATGCAATCAAATAGTGACATGATATGGCCAATATCATTTTGCTCCTTTGATCTCCATCTTCGGGGCGCCATGATCATCTTCGTCACCGGCATGACACCATGATCTCCATCATTGTGTCTTCATGAAGTTGTCACGCCAACGATTACTTCTACTTCTATGGCTAACGCGTTTACCAATAAAGTAAAGTAATTTACATGGCGTTACTCAATGACACGCAGGTCATACAATAATTAAGACAACTCCTATGGCTCCTGCCGGTTGTCATACTCATCGACATGCAAGTCGTGATTCCTATTACAAGAACATGATCATCTCATACATCACATATATCATTCATCATATCCTTTGGCCATATCACATCACAAAGCACTTGCTGCAAAAACAAGTTAGACGTCCTCTAATTGTTGTTGCATGTTTTTACGTGGCTGTTATAGGTTTCTAGCAAGAACGTTTCTTACCTACATAAAACCACAACGTGATATGCCGTTTCTATTTACCCTTCATAAGGACCCTTTTCATCGAATCCGCTCCAACTAAAGTGGGAGAGACAACACCGCTAGCCACCTTATGCAACTAGTGCATGTCACCGGTGGAACCTGTCTCACGAAGCGCACGTGTAAGGTTGGTCCGGCCGCTTCATCCCACGATGTCGCCAAGCAAGATAAGACTAGTAGTGGCAAGAAAATTGACAACATCTACGCCCACAACTGCTTTAGGTTCTACTCGTGCATAGTAACTACGCATAGACCTAGCTCATGATGCCACTGTTGGGGAACGTAGCAGAAATCAAAAAAATTCTACGCATCACCAAGATCAATCTATGGAGTTATCTAGCAACGAGGGGAAAAGGAGTGCATCTACATACCCTTGTAGATCGCGAGCGAAGCGCTCAAGAGAACGGGGTTGATGGAGTCGTACTCGTCGTGATCCAAATCAAAGATGACCAAGTGCCGAATGGACGGCACCTCCGCGTTCAACACACGTACGGTTGGGGAAGACGTCTCCTCCTTCTTGATCCAGCAAGGGGGAAGGAGAGGTTGATGGAGATCCAGCAGCACGACTGGTGGTGGATGCAGCAGGGATCTCGGTAGGGCTTCGCCAAGCTCTACGGAGAGGAGGAGGTGTTGGAGAGGGAGAGGGAGGCGCCAGGGGCTAGGGTGCGGCTGCCCTCCCTCCCCCCCCCACTATATATAGGGCCCCTGGGGGGGTGCCGGCCCTAGGAGATGGGATCTCGAAGGGGGGGCGGCAGCCAAGGGGGTGGCTTGCCCCCCAAGCCAAGGGGGACGCCCCCACCCCTAGGGTTTCTGCCCTAGGCGCAGGGAAGGCCAGGGGCGCACCAGCCCACCAGGCTGGTTCCTCCCCACTTCAGCCCATGGGGCCCTCCGGGATAGGTGGCCCCACCCGGTGGACCCCCGGGACCCTTCCGGTGGTCCCGGTACAATACCGGTGACCCCCAAAACTCTCCCGATGGCCGAAACTGCACTTCCTATATATAATTCCTTACCTCCGGACCATTCTGGAACTCCTCGTGACGTCCGGGATCTCATCCAGGACTCCAAAAAACTTTCGGTTTGCTGCATACTCATATCTCTACAACCCTAGCGTCACCGAACCTTAAGTGTGTAGACCCTACAGGCTCGGGAGACACGTAGACATGACCGAGAAGACTCTTCGGTCAATAACCAACAGCGGGATTTGGATACCCATGTTGGCTCCCACATGCTCCTCGATGATCTCATCAGATGAACCACGATGTCGAGGATTCAAGCAACCCCGTATTCAATTTCCTTTGTCAATCGGTACGTTACTTGCCCGAGATTCGATCATCGGTATCCCAATACCTCGTTCAATCTTGTTACCGGCAAGTCACTTTACTCATACCGTAATGCATGATCCGGTGACCATACACTTGGTCACATTGAGCTCATTATGATGATGCATTACCGAGTGGGCCCAGAGATACTTCTCCGTCATACGGAGTGACAAATCCCAGTCTCGATTCGTGCCAACCCAACAGACACTTTCAGAGATACCCGTAGTGCACCTTTATAGCCACCCAGTTACGTTGTGACGTTTGGCACACCCAAAGTACTCCTACGGTATCCGGGAGTTGCACAATCTCATGGTCTAAGGAAATGATACTTGACATTTGGAAAAACTCTAGCAAACGAACTACACGATCTTTGTGGTATGCTTAGAATTGGTTCTTGTCCATCACATCATTCTCCTAATGATGTGATCCCGTTATCAATGACATCCAATGTCCATAGTCAGGAAACCATGACTATCTGTTGATCAACGAGCTAGTCAACTAGAGGCTCACTAGGGACATGTTGTGGTCTATGTATTCACACATGTATTACGATTTCCGGATAACACAATTATAGCATGAATAATAGACAATTATCATGAACAAAGAAATATAATAATAACCATTTTATTATTGCCTCTAGGGCATATTTCCAACATTATGAATTGTGGTTTGGGAAGAAACCTAAGTTGTCTTTTCTTAAAGTTTGGGGCTGCGATGCTTATGTGAAAAAGTTTCAACCTATTAAGCTCGAACCCAAATCGAAAAAATGTGTCTTCATTGGATACCCAAAGGAGACTGTTGGGTACACCTTCTATCACAAATCCGAAGGCAAGATATTCATTGCTAAGAATGGATCCTTTCTAGAGAAGGAGTTTCTCTCGAAAGAAGTGAGTGGGAGGAAAGTAGAACTTGATGAGGTAACTGTACCTTCTCCCTTATTGGAAAGTAGTTCATCACAGAAATCTGTTCCTGTGACTTCTACACCAATTAGTGAGGAAGCTAATGATGATGATCATGTAACTTCAGATCAAGTTACTACCGAACCTCGTAGGTCAATCAGAGTAAGATCCGCACCAGAGTGGTACGGTAATCCTATTCTGGAGGTCATGTTACTTGACCATGATGAACCTACAAACTATGAGGAAGCGATGATGAGCCCAGATTCCGCAAAATGGCTTGAGGCCATGAAATCGGAGATGGGATCCATGTATGAGAACAAAGTATGGACTTTGGTTGACTTGCCAGATGATCGGCAAGCCATCAAGAATAAATGGATCTTCAAGAAGAATACTGACGCTGGCGGTAATGTTACTGTCTACAAAGCTCGACTTGTTGTGAAAGGTTTTTGACAAGTTCAAGGAGTGGACTACGATGAGACTTTCTCACCCGTAGCGATGCTTAAGTCCGTCCGAATCATGTTAGCAATTGTCGCATTTTATGATTATGAAATTTGTCAAATGGATGTAAAGACTGCCTTCCTGAATGGATTTCTGGAAGAAGAGTTGGATATGATGCCACCTGAAGGTCTTATCGATCCAAAGGATTGTAACAAAGTGTGAAAACTCCAGTGATCCATCTATGGACTGGTGCAGGCATCTCGGAGTTGGAATAAACGTTTTGATAGTGTGATCAAAGCATATGGTTTTATACAGACTTTTGGAGAAGCTTGTATTTACAAGAAAGTGAGTGGGAGCTCTATAGCATTTCTAATATTATATGTGGATGACATATTGTTGATTGGAAATGATATAGAAATTCTGGATAGCATAAAAGGATACTTGAATAAAAGTTTTTCAATGAAAGACCTCGGTGAAGCTGCTTATTTCTATGTCTTGAGCTTGCGTTGGTTTTCCCCAAAGAGGAGAGGATGATGCAGCACAGTAGCATAAGTATTTCCCTCAGTTTTTGAGAACCAAGGTATCAATCCAAGAGGAGGCCACGCAAGTCCCTCAGACTGCACAAACGATAGCTACTCGCAACCAACGCGATTAGGGGTTGTCAATCCCTTCACGGTCACTTACGAGAGTGAGATCTGATAGAGATAATATTTTTGGTATTTTTGGTATAAAGATGCAAAGTGAAAAGTAAAAAGCAAAGCAAATAAATAAAGTGATGGAGATTGATATGATGAGAATAGACCCGGGGGCCATAGGTTTCACTAGTGGCTTCTCTCAAGAGCATAGATATTCTACGGTGGGTGAACAAATTACTGTTGAGCAATTGACAGAATTGAGCATACTTATGAGTATATCTAGGCAATGATCATGTATATAGGCATCACGTCCGATACAAGTAGATCGAAACGATTCTGCATCTACTACTATTACTCCACTCATCGACCGCTATCCAGCATGCATCTAGAGTATTAAGTTAAAACAGAGTAACGCCTTAAGCAAGATGACATGATGTAGAGGAATAAATTCATGCAATATGATAAATACCCCATCTTGTTATCCTCGATGGCAACAATACAATACGTGCCTTGCAACCCTTTCTGTCACTGGGTATGGACACCGTAAGATTGAATCCAAAGCTAAGCACATCTCCCATTGCAAGAACTACCAATCTAGTTGGCCAAACCAAACGGATAATTAGAAGAGACTTGCAAAGATAACTCAATCATACATAAAAGAATTCAGAGAAGATTCAAATATTATCCATAGATAAGCTGGATGATAAACCCACAATTCATCGGTCTCAACAAACACACCGCAAAAAGAAGATTACATCGAATATATCTCCACAAGAGAGGGGGATAACATTGTATTGAGATCCAAACAGAGAGAAGAAGCCATCTAGCTACTAGCTATGGACCCGAAGGTCTGAAGTAAACTACTCACACTTCATCGGAGAGGCCATGGTGTTGATGTAGAAGCCCTCCGTGGTGGATGCCCCCTCCGGCGGAGCTCCGGAACAGGCCCCAAGATGGGATCTCGTGGATACAGGAAGGTATAGCGGTGGAATTAGGTTTTTTGGCTCCTCTTTTGATCGTTCGGGGATACGTAGGTATATATAGGAGGAAGGAGTACGTCGGTGGAGCGTCAGGGGGGCCACGAGGCAGGGGGCGCGCCCTCCACCTCGTGACTACCTCTCGGCACTTCTTGGAGTAGGGTCCAAGTCTCGGATCACGCTCGTGAGAAGATCACGCCTCAAGGTTTTATTCCACTTGGACTCCGTTTGATATTTCGTTTCTTCGAAACACTGAAATAGGCAAAAAACAGCAATTCTGGGTTGGGCCTCCGATTAATAGGTTAGTCCCAAAAGTAATATAAAAGTGGAAAATAAAGCCCATTATAGTCCAAAACAATAGAAAAAGTAGCATGGAGCAATAAAAAATTATAGATACGTTGGAGACGTATCACTTATATATTTGGCATCAAGATCTATAGAGATAGATCAAGACGCTTAATTCGACTTTAACAAAGCACATACCTTGATAAATTTTTGAAGAAGTTCAAAATGGATCAAGCAAAGAAAGGGTTCTTGCATGTGTTACAAGGTGTGAAGTTGAGTCAGACTCAATGCCCGACCACTGCAGAAGATAGAGAGAAAATGCAAGGTGTTCCCTATGCTTCAGCCATAGGCTCTATCATGTATGCTATGTTGTGTACCAGACCTGATGTGTGTCTTGCTATTTGTTTAGCAGGGAGGTACCAAAGTAATCCAGGAGTGGATCACTGGACAGCGGTCAAGAACATCATGCAATACCTGAAAAGGACTAAAAAATATGTTTCTCGTTTATGGAGGTGACAAAGAGCTCGTCGTAAATGGTTACGTCAATGCAAGCTTTGACACTGATCCGGATGACTCTAAGTCACAAACCGGATACGTGTTTATATTGAACGGTGGAGCTGTCAGTTAGTGCAGTTCTAAGCAAAGCGTCGTGGCGGGATCTACGTGTGAAGCGGATTACATAGTTGCTTCGGAAGCAACAAATGAAGGAGTCTGGATGAAGGAGTTCATATCCGATCTAGGTGCCATACCTAGTGCATCACGTCCAATGAAAATCTTTTGTGAAAATACTGGTGCAATTGCCGGCAAAGGAATCTAGATTTCACAAGAGAACCAAGCACATCAAGAGACGCTTCAATTCCATCCGCGACCAAGTCAAGGAGGGAGACATAGATATTTGCAAGATACATACGGATCTGAATGTTGCAGACCCATTGACTAAGCCTCTCTCACGAGCAAAACATCATCAGCACCAAGACTCCATGGGTGTTAGAATCATTACTGTGTAATCTAGATTATTGACTCTAGTGCAAGTGGGAGACTGAAGGAAATAAGCCCTAGAGGCAATAATAAAGTTGTTATTTATATTTCCTTATATCATGATAAATGTTTATTATTCATGCTAGAATTGTATTAATCGCAAACTTAGTACATGTGTGAATACATAGACAAACAGAGTGCCACTAGTATGCCTCTACTTGACTAGCTCGTTGAATCAAAGATGGTTAAGTTTCCTAGCCGTAGACATGAGTTGTCAATTGATTAACGGGATCACATCATTAGAGAATGATGGGATTGACTTAACCCATTCCGTTAGCTTAGCATTTGATCGTTTAGTATATTGCTATTGCTTTCTTCATGACTTATACATGTTCCTATAACTATGAGATTATGCAACTCCCGAATACCGGAGGAACACTTTGTGTGCTACCAAACATCACAACGTAACTGGGTGATTATAAAGGTGCTCTACAGGTGTCTCCGATGGTACTTGTTGAGTTGGCATAGATCGAGATTAGGATTTGTCACTCCGATTGTCGGAGAGGTATCTCTGGGCCCTCTTGGTAATGCACATCACTATAAGCCTTGCAAGCAATGCAACTAACGATTTAGTTGCGGGATGATGTATTACGGAACGAGTAAAGAGACTTGCCGGTAACGAGATTGAACTAGGTATTGAGATACCGACGATCGAATCTCGGGCAAGTAATATACCGATGACAAAGGGAACAACGTATGTTGTTATGCGGTTTGACCGATAAAGATCTTCGTAGAATATGTAGGAGACAATATGAGCATCCAGGTTCCGCTATTGGTTATTGAACGGAGATGTGTCTGGGTCATGTCTACATAGTTCTCGAACCCGTAGGGTCCGCACGCTTAACGTTCGGTGACGATCGGTATTATGAGTTTATGTGTTTTGATGTACCGAAGGTAGTTCGGAGTCCCGGATATGATCACGGACATGACGAGGAGTCTCGAAATGGTCGAGACATAAAGATCGATATATTGGATGACTATGTTTGGACTTCAGAAGGGTTCCGGGTAAGTTCGGACAAATACCGGAGTACTGGGGGGTTACTGGAACCCCCCCCCCCCAGGGAGTGTAATGGGTCTATTGGGCCTTAGTGAAGAAGAGGAGGGGCGGCCAGGGTAGGCCGCGCGCCCCCTCCCCCTCTAGTCCGAATTGGATAAGGAAGGGGGCGGCGCCCCCCTTTTTCCTTCCCTCTCCTCCTTCCTTCCCTCCTACTCCTACTCTTGAAGGGTTGGAGTCCTACTCCCGGTGGGAGTAGGACTCCCCTTGGGGCGCGCCTAGGAGGCCGGCCTCCTCCCCCTCCTCCACTCATTTATATGCGGGGGAGGGGGCACCCCATAGACACACAAGTTGATCAGTTGATCTTTTAGCCGCGGTGCCCCCCTCCACCATAATCCACGTCAGTCATATCGTAGCGGTGCTTAGGTGAAGCCCTGCATTAGTAGCATCATCATCACCGTCATCACGTAGTCGTGCTGACGGAACTCTCCCTCAAAGCTCTATTGTATCGTGAGTTCACGGAACGTCACCGAGCTGAACGTGTGCAGATCGCGGAGGTGCCATACGTTCGGTACTAGGATCGGTCGATCGTGAAGACGTACGACTACATCAACCGTGTTGTCATAACGCTTCCACTTACGGTCTACGAGGGTATGCGGACGACACTCTCCCCTCTCGTTGCTATGCATCACCATGATCTTGCGTGTGCGTAGGATTTTTTTTTTTGAAATTACTACGTTCCCCAACATCCGGCCCCACTCCCCAAAGACCCAGCTAATCCTCTACTAATGAAGATGCTGGTTCCAGCGCCATACCAGGCGCCGGCGAAGAAGGATAAGAAGAAGAAGAAATGCAAGGAGGCCGAAAGTGGCCTCCACCATAAAGGTACTTCGGACGCCATGTCCGGAGGGACCGAGGCTCCCTCCTCCCACGAGGGGGACGAAGACAAGGACGAAGAGGAGGAGGAAGAAGATAACCCTCCTCCCAAGGGGATTAAGAGGACGGCCTCCGTTGACCTGGAGGAGGAGGCCGCCAAGAGGGGGAAAATATCCATGTCCGATGACTCGGATTCGGACGCCGAAGCCGTCCCCAAGCCTCTCCCCAGGGTCAAGCCCGTAACCGAGTCGTAAGTATCCAGGGATGCTCTACACACATCCAGTCTTTTTCGAATAGTGGGAATCATGTTCAATCATGTGCTGCAGTCCGGCCCGTGATCTTCCCCAACTATCTTCATCGTCGGGGAATTCTCTGGCGTCGGAGATGGCCTCGACGAACCTCCCCGCCACCTACTGCGGACAATGTCGAGGTATTATCCCAAAGGACCTCTCCGGTCCGTGGAGAGGCGCGGGGGACCGCCAACACGGCTCCAGGGGGTAATTCCTCGGCTGCCGAGAACATGGGGGACGTAATCCCCATCGAGACTTACGGCGGGGGTCCTGACTAATCCGGCCCCCAGCCGAACACCACTCTGGACACCCAAGTGGCTCCGGAGCCAAATAAGCGATCCCCTTCAAAGGAGGGGGGAGCTCCAACCCTAGCGGCGACCTCTATCTATTCGGAGGCACCGAACACACTGATGGATATGCTTCAACGCGCTTCCATCATGGAGGAGCACCGCACCCTAATGGTTGTGGTGGTTGAAAAGGTTCAGTCCGCCAAGAGCGGGCTGAATGAAGCCTTCACTAGCCTGTTAACAGGTTTCGAGGTAAGCGATGTAAGAACTTTTAGCCACTGTTCATATGAAAAAATATGCTTGTGTATAGATAGGAGCCCCCGAGACTGTGTTCGGTTTGTGGAAAAACGGCCGAACAAAGGATCGATAGTATTCGCAGAAGATAATGTACTTGTCTATTTTGAAAAAACAGGCATCACTGTTAGCGGCAGCCGCCCAGGCCGCTGAATTATCCGAGCTCAAGAGGAAGCTGGGGCTGGCTAATGAGGATCTCGTCCGCATCAACAAGAGGTTTGATGTTTGATGAGGCACAGGGTATGTTTTCAAGAAAAAGAAAAATGCTTACACACCTGAAATAATATACCATGCGGAGTCTAAGCTCCTTTGTTGCCCTGTTCATTTGAAGGAAGTGCAGCCGCGGTTGAGGCCATGAAGGGCGACCTCGCCCAGGCCAAGGAGCAGGCGCGGATAAGCCAAGCAGCTGCTGATAAAGCGGCCGCGGATTTAAAGGCCAAGGAACAGGCTGCCCGCCACTGATACGAGGAGCGGGTGACCGAAGTAGAGCAAGCACTCAAGGATGCCGCCAGTAAGTGCGAGTCCTTGGAAGAGAATAATAAAGCCCAAGCAGTCGAGCTGGCCAAGGCTCTCCAGGGAGACAAGGAGGCGCGGAACGAGTCCCGTGCGGCGCGCGAGGAGATCGAGCAGGCCAATCAAATAGCGGCTGGTAAGAGCTTTCTTTTACAGAGTAATGCCTTGCTCACTCGACTATGGAGTTCTCCGGACGCATTTGCGGATCTTCCGAAGAGTGCTGCCAACACCCCGCAGTTCTCCCGGGCCCAGGAGGGGCACACGGCGGAGAAGCTATTCTAGTCACAATTCGCGGTGCAAGAGCGCCCGTCGCTGTTGAACGACCAGATGGCGCAGTGGGCCGAGCTACATAGGATGTCCGGGTTGGCCATGAGCGACGTTATAGCCCGGCTATGGCCGGCCGAACCCGTTTCGAGCAGCTACTTCGGCCTGGTGCAGCGACTCGTCGACGCGCTGCCCCGAATTAATGCGATCAAGCAGTCGGCATGCATAGAAGGTGCGCGGATGGCCTTCGCTCATGTCAAGATGCACTGGGCGAAAATGAAGGCCACCGTTGTGGCAGTTGAAGGTCCGCCTAGAGGCAAGGACCACCGCACGCCGGAGCCATATTTCGAAGACGTCCTAGAGGGTGCCTGTTTGATAGAGGGCCAATGCTCGAAGGATATTATGTTCGAGTGAATGTATCTGAACTGCCCGGACGTTGTATTATGAACCAAGGCTTTGTAATATACTTGTCCTTTTATCTAAAATATTTTCCTCCTGTGCGGCCGTTTGTATTTCTAAAAGTTTACCAGTCGTCGGCTTCAGCCCCCACGTAGATACTACGGGGGTGTTCGGAATAATGTGTAATCACTCTTGACCCAATGTAGCAAACCATGCAATCAGACTATGCGGCTTTAGCACTTTCACTTAGCCATAGGAGTTTGACGGTGGGGCTAGGAACTAGCCCCTGGTGCGCATGCGGCTATCCGAACTGGGATACCTGAGGCGCGTGACTGAACCGAAGCCAGTCCTTCTTGTAATATGGAAAAATCACTAAAGATTTAGTGAGTCGCCGAATTGCTGACCAGCTCTCGCCGCATCATGACAGTCAGTTTTCAGCTTTCTCTACTGAGGTGCTTGACCCGATGAACCGGAAACACAATCGCAACAGTTCTCCCTTTACTACCTTAGCCGAACAAGCGGAACGTAAGGTGGTAACCACAAGAGCCGGGCAACCCAACTATTGACCAAAGACATGATTCGGAGCCGGTGCATATAGTGCTATATTCGGGACGCTGAAGTATACTATAAAAATGTTCGAACTTCTTTCGTTTGAAAAATATACGTGGCCTGATAGAGCCCCTGGTTATTTAAATCGTGCCGAGGTGTATATGCCAATCTAACGTAAAGAGGGAAAACAAATTAAGAATTAAGCCGATACCGAACAAGGTTGGGCAAACTGTTTCCATTATAGTCTGATTGATACGTCAAAGCATGTTTTTACAGAGGATGCCAAAGGCACAAGGCTATTTTACATGCCGGGAATTTGTAACCAAGGGAAAGCTGTATACGCGGCCTGAAAAGGTGGTCTTGAAGAGCCCTTGTACCCTCTACCACACGTCTGCGTTGCTTTCACCTTTGAGGGAGATTCCTGGAGGGGAACGGTCCACGATCATCTGTACGAAGCTGGGCTGGGAAAGAGTATTTGTACGTCCATGGAGTGGCTAGGTTTTAATGCACCTGTGGTATTGAAGAGAGGAAAAAGAAGAAAAGAAAAAGAAAGGAAAACTGATTAAAGGAAAAAGAAAAAGCGCAAGATCATATAGGGTCAAACCGTGCTATAGACATATTGTGCCTCCGTTGATGCCCAGGGTATTGTGAGTGTGCAACTATGCACACGCGGTACAAATGCCGCGAATCTGTGTGGCAATCGACGGAGGCAAAGTTGCTAGTCTAGCTCTGGAGTTGCCGAGCTGTCATCGTGTAGAGTGGACCGGAATCGTTTAGCATTGTCCGGGGGCATGATGGCCCATGAGGTGTGCGGCTTGATAGGGCCGTTTTGTATCTCGGCTGTGAGGGCCGCGGTGTGCTCCTCGGTGCGGAGGGAGCGCTCCGTGTTTCCATTAACTGTGATAACACCGTGGGGTCCAGGCATTTTAAGCTTTAAGTAAGCGTAATGCGGGACCGCATTAAAGCGGGCGAAGGCGGTTCTTTCGAGCAGTGCGTGATAACCACTGCGGAAGGGGGCGATGTCGAAGATCAAGTCTTCGCTTCAAAAGTTGTCCGGCAAACCGAAGACTACCTCCAACATTATGGAGCTCGTGCAACGGGCTTCTACACCAGGGATTACTCCTTTAAAGGTGGTTTTAGTGGGCTTGATTCTTGATGGATCAATACCCATTTTGCGGACAGTGTCCTGATAGAGTAGGCTAAGACTTCTACCGTCGTCCATGAGGACTCGTGTAAGATGGAATCTGTTGATGATTGGATCGAGGACCAAGGCTGCCAAACCTCTGTGACGAATACTGGTTAGGTGATCCTTACGATCGGAGGTGATCGGACAGGCCGACTAGGGGTTGAATTTTGGGGCGACCGGCTCTACGACGTACACATCCCTTAGTGCATGTTTGCGCTCCCTTTTGGGAATATGTGTGACATATATCATATTCATCATTTTTACCTCAGGGGGAAATTTCTTCTGTCCCTCTGTGTTCGGTGGGTGAGGCTCTTCGTCTTCGTCCTCACTGGGCGGCCCTTTCCCCTTATGTTTGGTGTTTAGCTTACCGGCTTGTTTAAAGACCCAACAGTTTCTGTTGGTATGATTGGCAGCCTTGTCAGGGGTGCCATGAATCTGGCAAGGCCGATCGAGTATCCTGTCCAGACTTGATGGACTATCCTTGTTTCCTTTGAATGGCTTCTTCCCCGGACTGGGTTTAGAGCCGCTGAATCCGGTGTTGACCGTCATATCTTCGGTATCTTTATTGTTGCTCCGACGCTTGTTTTTGTTGCGTCATGGTCTACCGTTGCCATCCCTGACTTCGGAGGTGTCAGGGTCGCTGGTGCTATTGCTTCTACGAGCTAGCCAGCTATCTTCTCCCGCACAAAAGCGGGTCATGAGTGTGGTAAGCGCTGCCATAGACTTTGGCTTTTCTTGGCCGAGGTGTCGGGCGAGCCACTCGTCCCGGGCGCTTTGTTTAAAGGCCGCAAGGGCTTCGACGTCCGAACAATCGATGATTTGGTTCTTTTTAATTAAGAACCTGGTCCAGAGCTTCCGGGCTGACTCTCCGGGTTGCTGGACTATGTGGCTAAGGTCATCGGCATCTGGAGGCCGGACATAGGTGCCTTGGAAGTTATCTCTAAAGGCATCTTCCAAATCTTCCCAGCTGGCAATAGAGTTTTCTGGGAGGCTGTTTAACCAGTGTCGTGCTGGTCCCTTTAGTTTTAGTGGGAGGTACTTGATGGCGTGGAGATCGTCACCGCGGGCCATGTGAATATGGAGAAGAAAATCTTCGATCCATACCGCGGGGTATGTCGTCCCGTCGTATGATTCAATGTTCACGGGTTTAAACCCTTCTGGGAACTGGTGCTCCATTACCTAATCGGTGAAGCATAAGGGGTGTGCGGCGCCTCTGTATCTGGCGATGTAACATCGGTGTTCGGATGACATCCATATGCGGTTTTCAGCCCGGGTGAGGTTGTGCTTGTTGCACCAGGCATGATGGCCATCTTCTCGCGTTGGGGCACGCCCCCATGATCCGTAGATTGATCTGGCTTGGCCTGCTCTATTGTCCAGGTCCTGTCGTAGGTTATAGGTGTATCCTGGGGCTGCTGTCTCTCTGCCTTTACGGCGAGGTGGTGCGGGCTGGTGTTCGGCCAGAGTGGCCCCTCTGTCCCATCCGCACAGCGGTAGGTCTGGTTCATCAGCACGGTCATGCTTTGACGGTATGGGCTCGAGGGCCTCATCGTAAAATTGTGGTAGTAAACGACGCTTCGGATAACTCTTTGTTGGGCGTTGAAGGCCATACTCCTCGGCCACTAGGACCTGGGTCCATCGGTCGTTGAGTGTATCATTTTCGGCTTGGAGCTGTTGTTGCTTCTTTTTTAGGCTTCTCGTCCTGGCGATTAGCTGGCGCTTAAAGCGCTCCTGCTCAAGTGGTTCCTCTGGCACGATGAAGTCTTCGTCGCCGAGGCTCACATCGTCCTCGGAGGGTGGTAGATAGTTTCTATCCTCCGAGTCCCCGTTCCCGACCGGATCGTCAGGGTTAACTTACCCCTCCTCCCAATCATCATGTTCGGATGTTGGTTCGACGGGGGCTTCGGGGTCTTCGGCATTCTCGGGAGTGTTACTGTCTCCGGTGCCGGTATTACTGTCTTTCCCGCGACGCAATTTTGAACGGCGCCGCTGACGTCGATGCTTTGGTGGTGCCTCACCAGGTTCGTCCTCGACCGGATCCTTCCTGCCATCGCCATCGTCTTCTTTGGGTGTGTCCACCATATACACGTCATATGTGGAGGTTCCCATCCAACATCCGGTAAACGGCGGGTCTTAGCCTTGTTCGTCTCCGGCATCGTCGTGCATGTTGCCGATGTCTTCGGAGGCGTAGTCCAGCATGTCGGTTAAGTCCTCGACAATGTCTATGAAGTGGGTGGTGGGTGGGACGTACAATTCCCCGCTCTAAGCCCCTAGTCCGGGCTGGGCGTAGTTCGGAAGTGATTTTTCTGTAATGGCGAGGGATCGCATTAGGACCAGAGCCTCGTTAAGAGCGAGGTTTGGACAGGGAAGCGAGAGTCCGTGGAGCTAGGCAAGGCAGGAGTCTCCTGGCCAAGCTCCCATGATGTGGACCTCGAGAGTTTGGAGCTGGTATCCAGAGGCGAGTCCGGCTTCCCGATGACAGGGGAACCTGGTTTAACTCCGGGCCTACCGGTGACGCGGTCCCCTCCGGATCTCCTCTGGCGAGCTCCATAGTTGCAGAGAGTCCGTCGGGCTCTAAACTCTCATCTTCGGACCTAGTAATATGCTCTGGATCTAAGGCCAGAGCGGTGGTTGGCACCGTGAACCCTTCGAAGATCAAGTCTCCTCGAATATCAGCGACATAATTCAGATTTCCAAAACTGATATGATGACCAAGGGTGTAGTTTTTGATTTGTTCGAGGTGGCCAATCGAGTTGGCATGCACCAAGAAGCCGCTGAACATGAAAATTTGACCGGGGAGGAAAATCTCCCTTGAAACAGCATCGTTGTGGATGATCGATCGAGCCATCGAACCTTCTGTCGACGGCACAGTGGAACTCTCAATGAAAGCACCTATGTCAATGTCAAAACCGGCCGATCTCGGGTAGGGGGTCCCGAACTGTGCATATGAGGATCGAAGGTAACAAGGAGGCAGGGGACACGATGTTTACCCAGGTTCGGGCCCTCTTAATGGAGGTAATACCCTACTTCCTGCTTGATTGACTTTGATGAGTATAGGGGTTACAAGAGTTGATCTACCTCGAGATCGTAATGGATAAACCCTAGATGTCTAGCCTGTATGATTTGTGTTAGCTTCTACGGAATGAACCCTCTGGTTTATATAGACACCGAAGGGGCCTAGGGTTGTACATAGTCGGTTTACAGAGAAGGAAAATAACATATCCGGATGCCAAGCTTGCCATCCACGCAAAGGAGAGTCCCATCCTGACATGGTGGAAGGCCTTCTGTCTTATATCTTCACGGCCCATTAGTCCGGCCCACGTAACATAGGCCGACTCCTCAAGGACCCCATAATCCAGGACTCCCTCACCTCCTTCCCCAAAACGGCCAGGGATCCAGCCGGAAGCAGAGCAACGACAAGCGTCATCGCAACAAGAAGTAGATGATTAGATCCTCATTTCTCCTAGTTTAGTATGCATGTAATTGCTTACTTTGGTGTGTGGAAATGTTATGTGTGTAGTCACTTGTGTAATTGTATGCTTAATTTGGTTATGCAATGCTGTCTTTTTAAGTATATATGTTGATGCTCAGTAGACAGAGCGTAGATGTTGTGCGGTCATAGCAAATCACATCGCACATGGACTAAACAATGGAACCCGTCGGTGATGTTTTCATCAATCACTCACAATTGTATACCAGCAATCGTTTGCTCACAACACACACGGCTTGTTAACAGGAAGCATCTATGTTGTTATCAATCTTCCCACATGTTTCCGATTACAGACCTGTTTGCCGCGTATCACACACATCTTATTAAGTTGAACCGTTTCTGTTCTCTTGGCTCAACACAAACAGTTCATCCGAGTGAACTGTATGTCGTATATCGCACACACCTTCATCTGGCTGCCCATTTCTGTTGTTCCGCCTCATCGCAAACAGTTTATCCAAGTGAACTATATGCCGTATATTGCACAGCCTTCATCTGGTTGTCCGTTTGTTTTGTTCTGCCTCATCGCAAACAGTTCATTGAACTGAACCGTATGCCCCTCATCGCACATGCAACTAAAAATTGAACTGTGTTTTATGTATCCTTCATCGCAAACGTCTTGCATCTTTTTTACGGTTATTTTACATCACCGTTTGCGATTAATGCATCGCACACAGTTTCGTCAAAGGGTCTCTGATCATAGCGTCGTGTTAGCAGCATCCTGCAGTAGTGATGGTAAAGGCTATACTTAACACTTTTATTGAAATCAAAGATACAAAACATTATCATAAATAATAGCAAGAAAATCCAGCCAAAATAAAATAACGCTCCAAGCAAAACACATATCACGTGACGAATAAAAATATAGTCCCAAGTGAGTTTTCCGATAATGTGGAAGACGAAAGAGGGGTTGCCTTCCGGGGCATCCCCAAGCTTAGTTGCTTGGATCTTTCTTTAATATTACCTTGGGGTGCCTTGGGCATCCCCAAGATTATGATCTTTCCACTCTTCAATTTCCACATATTAATATTTCGCCCAAAACTTGAAAACTTCAATCATAGAAAACTTAACGGAACTTCGTGAGATGCATTAGTATAATAAAACAAATCATTCACTTCGGTACTGTCAAGACAAGATTCATAATTTTTTCCACATAATGCCTACTGTACTCTATGATGAAGTCATGTACCTAGGGTAGGGTCATGGACCTGTCCAAGACACCCTCCCCAAGGACATCCTTAGAATAAACTGCCTTCCAATGACCTGGAGGATTCCACTCGGATGCACTCAAAGACACTCAGCCATGAAGACCCACTCGACCACCAGGAGTTCAAGAACCACTCGTGTCCAAACGGTCTGTAATTAAGTAGTCTTTATGGTCATGATGACATTTTATGTAAGGCGCTACCAAGAACGCTCGGCCTTAATGTACCTTTTAACCCTCCGCTATGTGGGCTGGCTGAGGTCCCGACGACTCTATATAAGCCACCCCTCCACGGTAGAAGGGTTCGCACTCGTAATTCATACGCGATATAATCCAATCGACCGCCTCCGGCCCGAGACGAGGGCTGTTACTTCCTCCGAGAAGGGCCTGAACTCATAAAACTCGTATGTATACAACTACTCCATAGCTAGTATCTTGCCTCTCCATACCTACCCCCATTCTACCGCCGACTTAGAACCACGACAGTTGGCGCCCACCGTGGGGCGGTGTCCTAGCGATTTGTTGGAGAAGTTGGGATTCTTTTGATCTCCTACATCATGGTTTCGTGGAGTTTTGGTCAAGGGTCGCGAGATCCGCCTCGGTGCGCCACGCTCATCGCGAAGACTCCGCTTGGCTATTTGGAGGCTCCTCTCGACGCCGACGTGCTCCCCGTCCGCGGGCAACGACTTTCACGCTGCATGCGTCATGGGCGCCCTCCTCGGCAACCGCCGACCCAAGATGGGTCGGTTCTTGTGCCATCCTCACTCCCAGCCTCCCGCCGGGCGCAAGCGCCCGGCCGGTCGAGGCTTCAGCGGTGGGTGAGGCATGCGGTGGCTCACCACCGGCCACTTCCAAGTTGCGCAATCGAGCCCAACGAATCTCTATGGCCTGTTCGATCTGTCGACCGGCTCCGCAGAGATCGTGATCCGAAAGCGATAGCAGCGATCCGGGCAGCAGAGGTTACGATGGTGACGGACCACGCAGTCCTCCTGGATTCCCCCGCACCGACGGAGGCGACGGTGGAGGCGATCCGCCAAGCTCACGAAGAGTACCAACCCGAGCCCCTCACTTCACCGCAGAGGAAGGAACTTCGCCGCTGAAACATGGATGCGCTTCACACTCCTATCGTTGGAGAAACCCCGAGGCTCGTGTTTTGAGGATGCGCGCCATTAACCTGGCCGAAGCGACTCGACCGAGAACCTCCAGCGAGTTCTCGACGAGCGCACGCGATCACGGGTTCCAGAATCCAGTCGACGTCAGCTCTTTCCACAACCAACTCAGGTATATCGAACTCCGATTAAGAATTTAGCAGCTACAGCCTGTATAGCAGAATCGATTCAGCCTTCCCAGTCGGAGGCGGGTAGAGGTTTGCAACAGATCAGAGATTTACTTTGGGCAGCAGGAGATCAAAATCCAGTCGTATCACAGTTACGGAACAGGATTGACAGCAGATCCGACGCTGCGAATTCAGTCCAGTCGGCCCATAGTCCAAGATCGCCCCCGAGGCATGAGGAACATGGAGGCCGGCGTGATGATCAGTACAAGAACCGCGAGCCGTATGACCACCGATTCGATCGCAATGATCAACGTCGAGTGCCCACCCCTCCCCCAAGGGGTGGATCATACGCTCCTCGGCAACAAGATGACAGACGCCAAGACAAGGGTTGGGCGAAGGGTTCCAATGACCCCAGAGAGCCGTGCTTTGATGCGAGATCCATTATCGCTCAAGGCTTGGTCGACAGAACAGAGCTCACCGAGAAGGCCATGACAGAGATGTTCCCTCCAGCAGCAGAGTTCATGTCTCAGGGCCAGAGTGTTTTAGCAGGGCCATCAAAGCCGTAGTGATTCCTCCCAACTTCAGGTTGGCGGCTGGAGTCAGTAAGTTCACCGGTGAGTCCAAGCCTGACACTTGGCTTGAGGACTACCAAGTGGCTGTCCAGATTGGTGGCGGCAACGATGAGGTAGCTATGAAGCATTTGCCCTTATGTTGGAGGGTTCGCCGAGCATGGTTGAATCTGCTTAGCACCCAGCAAGATTTACACTTGGGAAGATCTTGCCCGAGTGTTTGTCAGACATTTGAAGGGACTTGCAAGCGACCAGCAGGGTTGACAGAGCTGCGCTAGTGTACGTAAGTCGAATGAAACTTTGAGAGGTTACATCCAGAGATGGATTACCTTGCACCACACAGCTTGAGAATGTGTCCGATCACCAGCGATCTGTGCTTTCAAGGAAGGTGTCAAGAATGGGAGTTGAGTTTGAAATTTGGTCTGACAGAGATATGACCCCGAGTCGGATGATGGAGATTGCCACCAAGTATGCTAATGGTGAAGAAGAGGATCAGCTCCGGAGTGGTAAGTACAAGTCGACGCTAATGAAGTCAAGGAGGAAACTCCAATGGAAGCGAAGCAAAGCCGAGCCACTGCTCTCGGAGAAGCCTTGGCTGTGACCCTGTGAAAGTTCAAGGGGAAACCCAAGGGTCCGTGGAACCCCAAGAAGGTGAAAGACCAAGATGGGAATGATGTGTTGACTTGCCATGTCACATTCACACGAAGAAAGATGAAGAGGGTAAACTCATTTACCAAGCATACCACTCGAAAGTGTCGGTTTGATTCAGCAGCCCAAGGAAGCAGCCCAAGGATAAGGAAAAGGGGGTCGACAAAGTTTAGGACAAGGAAGATAGTGATGGTGGATACCCCGTGTCAATTCCACTCGATGATTTTTGCCGACGTTGAAAGCAAAAGTCGATTGAAAGTTATCAACCGAGAAGTGAACATGGTCGCCCGGCGACACCCAATTATCTGAAATGGTCCTGCATCGCCATCACATTCGACCAGGTCGATCACCAACACACATTGCCACCCCGGGAGGCAAGCGCAGGGTCGATCCAATGTCGAAGGCACTCGACCGACCAAAGTTTTGATGGATGGTGGCAGTGGTTTGAACATTTTGTATGCAGAGACGCTGAAAGGGATGGGCATTCCGATGTCCGCACTCAGACCAGCAACATGAGCTTCCATGGAGTCATTCCCGAAAGAAGGCTGAGTCACTCGCCAAATTTCTCTCGATGTGGTTTTTGGTGACTACAAGAATTTTCAGAAGGAAAAGTTGACCTTTGAGGTCGTGGATTTCAGAGCGCTTATCACGCTATTCGGGAGGCCAGCATATGCTGCTCCATGGCTCGACCATGTTATGTGTACCTCAAGCTAAAGATGCCAGGTCCCAAAGGTGTGATCACTTTCACTCGCAATCGGAAAAAGGCAGAAGAGTGTTTTCAGAAAGGCTATAAGATCGCTGATGCCAGATGGCAGTGGTCGAGTTGCAAGAGTACCGTAAAACTGCAGACCCGAAAGTGATTTGTTGTGAGCCAAGAAGCCCGCCACGAGTCAAGATTTCACCGTCCGGAGAAATGAAACCGATTCATATTCATCCGACCGATCCCAGGTGCTGTTCGACTCACATCTCAACAACACTCGACTCCAAATAGGAAGAAGCGCCATCCAGTTCCTCCGTGAGAACGGGACATGTTTGCATGGAATCTGCCGACATGCCGTGTTCCTGTGGAACTGGCTGAGCATCGCTCGCGAAGTCGACTCAAAAGTCAAACCTGTCAAAGAACATCTTCGACGGTCCGCCGTCTAGAAGAGAAAGGCCATAGGCGAGGATGTGGCTCGGCTCTTAGCAGCAGAGTTTATCCGAGAAATTTACCACTCCGAGTGCCTCGCCAATGTTGTCATGGTCCCTAAGAAGGACAATTCACTGCGTATGTGCATCCACTTCAAACATATCAATCGAGCCTGCCCGAAAGATCATTTTCCTCTCCCTTGCATCGACCAAATAGTCGACTCGACTGCGGGATGCGAGCGGTTTCTTTTTAGACGATATTCCGGTACCATCAGATCCGCTCAGATGGACCCGACGAGATCAAAACTGCTTTCATCACTCCATTCGGTGCTTCGTTATGTCACCATGCCATTCGCCTCAAGAATGTCGGAGCCACGCTCATGAGGATGATTCGAAGTGTTTACTCACCAAATCAGTCGGAATGTGGAAGCATACATGGATGACATTGTGGTCAAGTCACGGAAAGGTTCCACCTGTTGACCGACCTTGCTGAAACATTTGCCAATCTCAAGAGGTATGATATCGCTTAATCCATCAAAGTACACGCTCGAGTTCCCGGCGGAAAGTTACTCGGTTTTCTCGCTTCGAACGAGGAATCGATGCTAACCTGAAAAAGTTGGCACTATACTCCAATGAAACGCCTGCATGCGTGCACGGCGTCCGTAAGCTTACCGGATGCTTGGACGCTTTAAGTCGATTCATCTCTCGCCGGTGAAAAGTCATTGCCTCTTTACCGATCGATGAAGAAGTCGACAAGTTCGAGTGGACTCGAAGTTGATGCAGCGCTTGCGAGCTCAAAGCTCTACTTCCACCCAGCCGGTGCTTGCTGCCCCAATCAGCAAGGAGCCGTTGTTGCTTTACATTGCAGCCACAGGACAAGTCGTCAGTACAGTACTTACGGTCGAGCGGGAAGAGGAAGGAAAGGCCTTCAAAGTTCAGTGCCTAGTATATTATCTTTCTGAAGTATTAACCCCGTCAAAGCAAAGATATCCTCATTATCATAAGCTTGTGTATGGGATTTATATGACCACGAAGAAGGTTGCTCATTACTTCTCTGATCATTCCATTACAGTCATCAGCGACGCCCCATTATCAGAGATTCTGCACAACAGAGACGCAACTGGTCGAGTGGCGAAATGGGCGATTGAACTTCTTCCCCTATATATCAAGTTTGAGGCAAAGAAAGCCATCAAGTCCCAAGCAATAGCAGATTTCATCGCCGAGTGGATTGAACAACAGTTACCGACTCAAGTTCACTCAGAGCAATGGACTATGTTCTTTGATGGTTCCAAGATGCTGAATGGTTCCGTGTGGGGTAGTATTGGTTTCCCGAGGAGATAAGCTCAGATATGTGCTCCAGATTCACTTTGATTCTTCCAACAATGAAGCAGAATACGAAGCACTGTTGTATGGGTTGCGAATGGCCATTTCACTCGGCGTCCGTCGCCTCATGGTCTATGGCGACTCAGATCTGGTGGTTAATCAGTGATGAAGGAGGACGTCAAGTCCAGCCATGACCGGCTATCAGAATGCAAAGGAGGAAGCTAGAGAAGAAGTTTGAGGGGTTAGAGCTCCATCATATACCCCAGCTGAAAAATCAAGCTGCGATGATTTGGCTAAAATAGGGTCCAACAGGAAGCCATTCCGGTGATGTGTTTTTGGAGCACATCCGACACCGTCGATTCAAGAGGATCCTTTCATCAAGAAGCTCCACAGCCAAAAAGTACCACCGATCCGATGAAGTTGAGGTCCCAGCCGTGGTCGACCTGATCATGGAAGTCGTGGTCATCATTCCCGACCGACAGCACCAGACATCGCAGATATCCCGAGGAAAGAGCTCCTGAAAATGAAGAAGAGGCTAGATGATCGTCCGCCGATCCAAGGCCTTTACCGTGATCAAGGGACAGCTTATTCGAGAAAGCGGATCGAGTCAGCCGTGGTGCATAACGCCGTAAGAAGGTCGATTAATTTTGATGGTATCCACTGGGACCTGTGGTCACCATGCGCCCTTCTCGACCATCGTGGCTAAAGCATACCGAAGCGGGATTTTACTGGCCAAAGGCAAATGAAATGGCAAAGGAAATAGTCGACAAGTGTGAAGGATGTCGGTTTTACTCCAATATGTCACACAAACCCGCCAAAGATTGAAGACCATTCCCTCGCCCCGCCTTTCGTTGTTTGGGGTTGGATATGATTGGACCATCGAGAACTGGCAGGAGTGGTTTCACTCATTTGCTTGTGGCAATCGACAAGTTTACTGAAGTGGATCAAGCTAAACCTATCAAGAACCTTGATGCGCATCGCCGTTAGTTTCATCGAGAGTTGATATTCAGATATGGAGTTCCGCACAGCATCATCACCGATAATGGGTCAAATTTCGATTCCGACAAGTTCAAAGCCGTTTGCGCCTCTCAGGGCACGCGAGTCGACTATGCTTCAGCCGCCACCCCAAATCGAATGGACAAGCAGAACGGGCAAATGGTCTAATTCTCAAAGGACTGAAACCTCGACTAATGTGTGATCTCAAGCATGCAGCAGGAGCGTGGGTTGACGAACTTTCGTCGGTTCTTTGGGGATTGAGGACCACTCCTAATCGGTTGACTGGGAGAACTCCATTCTTTATGGTCTATGGAGCTGAAGCAGTTTCGCCGAGTGACCCGCTTCACAATGCGCCCGAGTTGAACTCTACTCAAGTCAAGCGAGCAACCCCGCAAGATGCAGTCGACCTCCTTGAAGAGGAGAGAGAGATGGCCCTGATCCGCTCGACCATCTATCAGCAGGACTTGCGTCGATTCCATGCTAGAAATGTGAAGAGTCGAGCCTTTCAAGAAGGGGATCTGGTCCTCCGAGTGGATCAACAGAAACCACACAAGCTCGCTCCCACTTGGGAAGGTCCCTTCATCGTCACCAGAGTTCTCCACGATGGATCTTACCATCTTTACAACGTCGAACGCCAGATCGATGAGCCTCGAGCCTGGAATGCGGAGCTGCTCCGCCCCTTTTACACTTAAGAACTCACTCGGGTGAGATGTAATAAAAGTACCTCTGTAGTTTGTTTATCTAAATCAAGAAGATTATAATTTTCCCAGTGATTGTTATTACTTTTTGTTAAAATCCCCCCCCCCCAGTGGGTGGCTTAGATGCGAATCCGTTCCGCCTAAGTTTGTAAAAAATCCTTACCGAGTGGCGAGCCAGCCTCTCACTCGGGGGCTTAGCTGCGAATCCGTTTCGCCTAAGTGTTTTAAAATCCTACCGAGTGGTGAGCCAGCCTCCCACTCGGGGGCTTAGCTGCAGTCCAAGTACTCGCCTAAGTGTTTTAAATCCTACCGAGTGGTGAGCCAGCCTCCCACTGGGGCTTAGCTGCAGTCCAAGTACTCACCTAAGTGTTTTAAAATCCCACCGAGTGGTGAGCCAGCCTCCCACTCGGGGCTTAGCTACAGTCCCAAAGATCGCCCAAGTGTTTTAAATCCCACCGAGTGGAGAGCCAGCCTCCCACTGGGGCTTAGCTGCAGTCCCAAGACTCGCCAAGTATTTAATACAATGTGCGCTTTACAAGGACGACGAGGTGCGGGTCATCGCTACCTTCTCCTTCGAGCTACGCCATCAAAATCCCACCGAGTGGAGAGCAAACCTCCCACTGGGGCTTAGCTGCAGTCCAAGACTCGCCTAAGTGTTGAAAATTCCCACCGAGTGGAGAGCAAACCTCCCACTGGGGCTTAGCTGCAGTCCAAGACTGCCTAAGTGTTGAAAATCCCACCGAGTGGAGAGCAAACCTCCCACTCGGGGCTTAGCTACAGTCCAAGACTCACCTAAGTATTGAAAAATCCCACCGAGTGGAGAGCAAACCTCCCACTGGGGCTTAGCTGCAGTCCAAGACTGCCTAAGTGTTGAAAAATCCTACCGAGTGGAGAGCAAACCTCCCACTCGGGGGCTTAGCTGCAGTCCAGAACTCGCCTAAGTATTGAAAAATCCTACCGAGTGGAGAACAAACCTCCCACTCGAAGGCTTAGCTGCAGTCCAGTACTCACCTAAGTATTTAAAACCCTACCGAGTGGAGAGAAAACCTCCCACTCGGAGGCTTAGTTGCAGTCCGAGTACTCGCCTAAGTAAGAGATCCATCCTAATCCGCAAGGATGACGAGAGGCAGTTCGACAATTACCTTCTCCTTCGGAGCTGCGCCACAAGTACAACGTGCAGTCCATCCCAATCCGCAAGGACGATGAGGTGCAGGTCGACTGTTACCTTCTCCTTTGGAGCTGCGCCACAAGTACAACATGCAGTCCATCCTAATCCGCAAGGACGACGAGGTGCAGGTCGACTGCTACCTTCTCCTAGAGCTGCACCACAAGTACCACGTGCGGTCCATCCTGATCCGCAAGGACGACGAGGTCAGTCGCAGCCTGTACTTCATTCCTACCTGCAAAATCGAAGAAGTGCAAGTCGACTGGATATTCGTCTCAAGGATGCTGCTCAAGCATTGAAGTATATTCCGAATGAAAAGCAAAGTTCGCATCAAGTTCGGATAAACGTCCTATGGATTCGAAAGTGCTCGGGCGTTAAGCCCGTTAAAGTTTATCGGTTACAAAACCACTCGGCATTCCGAGGCAAATTTAAGGTAGAGCATAGAAGTTTTTTACTCCTCAGGTGGAGGACTGGAAGGAGCCACAAACTGGTCAAGGTCGATCCCATCAGCAATCCGGGTGGCAGCGGCGATGAAAGTCTCCATGAAAGATCGGAAATCATACTTCTTGGTATTGGCAACTTTGAGGGACGCCAGCTTTTCCTCCCGCGCCTCCTTGCAGTGGACACGAACCAGAGACAGAGCAACATCAGCACCGCACCTGGCAGAAGACTTTTTCCATTCTTGCACTCGACTTGAACTCATTCACCGAGTCATTATGACTCGAGGTCATTCTCAAGCCCGTCCGGACAGAGTGTTGAGTCGATCCGTGACACCGCAGCTTTCAATGAGCGAGATAGTCCACCACTCAAAGAATGCGAGACTCAAATGAGCACGCTCATAGAGGCTTCATCCTTCACGGAGAGTTGATGGGGTCCAGCTTGTCTCCACTGACCGGTATCCTCTTCAAGTTCGATGAATTCTGCAAATGCAACTCGGGTTCAAGTTAACAGTTCTATGATCACCGGTGATAACTAGACAATGGGTAAAATAGATTACCTTCAACCATGAGGAATAACTTTTGGCGAGCCTCCCAGATAAACCTCCAGATCATTCCTCTTCCCGCCATTCGCCAAATTTTGTCATCGAGTAACTTTGTCATTCTTCAGTCGGCTAACCTCCTTGTTGGCCGCGTCGAGAGCGGCCTTCAGTTTGGTATTCTCCTCTTCCAGTTTGCCGACTGAGACTAGTTTCTCTTCCGCGAGCTTTGTTTTCTCCAAAGACGCCTTCTGTGCCTCTACAAGGTCGTGGTCTTTCTTCTTCAGAGCCTCCTCCAGTTTGTCTGCAAAATAACAATAAGCCCAGAGTTGAGAATGGGTAGAAAGACAAAGACAGTCATCAAAGCTCTCACCAGCCATACCTTTTGCTTCGTATGTCGCCTGTTGCAAGTTCTCCTAAGCAAGCTTCAGGTCAAGGTTGAGCTGGATCTGTTTGTTCTCCAATTCGGTATAGCGGGCCACGAGCTCGCAAGATTTCTGCGAAGAGTCAATCGACAAAACATCAAAGACAGATCACTCCGAGTGACTAAAGAAAAGTCGAGATTTCTAAGACTACAATCGAATCAAAACATTCGACAAGAGTCTCTGGGACTACACCCTGGATGCCCTCAAGATGCCCCCCACTGGTTTTACTAATTCGGTTCGACCAATCGACCAAAAGAAAAAAATAGTTCCTAAGACTATAGTCGATCGCGCCAGATCCACCATAGTCTCGGGACTACACCTGGGTGCACTAAGCGTGCCCCACGGTTCCAAAGATCCATTCTACATGGCCCGATCAAACCGAGTGAAGATGTTCAAAGTATAAAGACTATAGTCGACTGCCCACAGTCCACCATAGTCTCGGGGACTACACCCAGTGGGTGCACTCAGCGTGTCTCCACCAGTACAAAAATTCAATCGACACACCCACCCAGTGGGTGTACAGATATAGATATGGAAATCTTCAGAAAAAAAGAAATTTCAGGTAGCATATCCTAACGGAACAAGCAGCGACCAACTTACTTGGACATTGCTCTGAAGAGCTGAGCTTGCATCATAAGCCGCCTGGCTGGCCTCCCGGACCACCTTCACTTGCTCCATCATGATCCCTTCCTGGCGTATGGCCTCCTTAGCAGCACTCACTTGGTCTTCCGGGATGTGGTGTGTGGCAAAAAGGGAAGGCGGGTCAGCAGTCGACGATGAAGGCGGACACTCGTCAGCGGCACAGCAAAGGTCACAGAAGCCCGAGTGGTGTCGCCTCCCTCGTGAACCAGCGTCTCAGGCAGTGATACAACTTGAGTAGCCTTGCCGGCAGGCACCTTTTTGTCCTTCCTCTTCCTCAGCGGTGTTTCATCGTCGTCGTCAGGGAGATCAATGACATGAGGTGGAACTACAAGAAAGATTCAAAGGTAAAAACAGAAATCCAATCGACCATAAAGCGAAACTGCAGAGATCATACCAATGTTGGAGGTAGCGGCATCTTCCATGTCCTGATCTTCATGCTTAGCGGAGGTCTCGGAGGTGGCAGCACTGCAGATTTCAGAAATCAGTTGATCAGTCAAACGAGTCGACCAAAAGTACACCCATGATAAACAGGAAAGCACAAGTTCTGCTGATTACCCAGAAATGGTGGGAATGACCATCCTCATCTTGGGCAGGGCCTTCGTCGGCTTTGATGACGTTGCTCGGGGTTGCTTTGGCGGTTTCTCAGTCGGCACTGGGGAAGTCGTCCGAGGGCGCTTCGTCGACCTCCCAACGGGCGCGATAGCCTTACCGCGCTCGACGTCGGATCATGCGTCAGCTTGGACCGCCTTTCCGAGTGGGGAGGATCCACGTCTTCCTCCTCTTCCTCCTCCTCCTCCTCTTCATCAGAGTTGTCGTTTCCTTCACCCTCCTCACCGTCGGACTCCCATTCCTCCTGGCTTTCGCCTCCGCTTCCTTCTTCTTCTTCGACTTGTTCTTGCGCCCCGTTGGGCATCGAGTACATCTCAGTGGTGGCCTAGAAGACAGCAAAACAAGACAAAAGTCAATAGGCCGATTCGCAACGGAACAGAGTGAATGCAACAGGATCACGGTCGGAGATAAGTGGTCATACCTTGTCTGGTTCGTAAGATTGGTCGAGTGGTGGGATCCTCCTAGCTCCACGAGGGTTATCTTTGTTCCCTGTGATGGCAGTCATCCACCTCTCCAATGTGGCGTCGTCGACCTCCTCTGGGTGGACCCGGGTGGTGTCTTCGGTACCAGAATACAACCACATCGGGTGGCCTCGATATTGGAGCGGTTGAATGCGCCGTCAAAGGAAAACCTCCAGAAGATCCATGTCGGTCACTCCGTCGTGAATGAGCTGGACTACACGCTCCATCAACAATTTAACCTGGACCTTCTCCTCCGGAAGCACCTTCAGAGAGGACGGCTTGTTCACTCGATCCATGGAGAAAGGAGGGAGTCCACTCGAATGCCCTGGCGTCGACTGGTCTTGGCAGTAGAACCAGGTCGACTGCCACCCTCTAACTGAATCGGGAAGAATCATGGCCGGAAAGGCACTTTTACCCCTCATCTGGACCCCAAGACCCCCACACATTTGGATTACTTGGGTTCTTTCATCATTCAGACTAGCCTTTTTTACCGTCTGTGAGCGACAAGTGAATATGTGTTTGAAGAGGCCCAGTGCGGCCGACAGCCCAAGAAGTTTTCACACAAAGACACGAAAGCAGCGAGATAGGCAATGGAGTTGGGTGTGAAGTGATGGAGTTGTGCTCCAAAGAAGTTCAGAAAACCCCGAAAGAAAAGATTCGACGGTAGAGAAAATCCGCGATCTACATGGGTGGCTAAGAGGACGCACTCACCCTCCTGAGGCTGCGGCTGCCACTCCGTCCCCGAAAGCCTCGCTGACCCATGGGGGATCAATCCCTCGTTGGCCAGGTCGTCGAGGTCTTTCTGGGTGATGGTCGAGCGGATCCAATCTCCTCGACCCAACCTTGCGGCAGCTGGACCGCGACGAGGATCCGCCTGACCTGGTCGCTCTCCCTTCGCTTTCATTGCCGCTTTCTTCGCCCGCTCCAAGGCCGCTGCCTTCTCCTTCACCATTGTCACCGCGAAGCAGAAAGAAGCAGCAGCGCTTGATCAAAGTTACTGGCGCGACAGATGAATCGAGGACGGGAGGGAAAATGAGGGTGCACTCGTTCAAAGACCCCGCCGGTGCCTTATATGAAGTCGCCTGAGTGGCTGACTGGTAGGCCCGGCAATCTGTCAAATCTCGCAACAAGCGCACAGCGCGATACGTGGCGAAAAAGGTGGCACGGAGATCGAGGCGTCCTTGCCTTATCCCATCCGAGTACCGCGGCCTTATCCGCTTCGCGCGCTTCCCGAAATTCGGATCCCACTAAATCCGCTAATAGCAGAGCAACTTGTCAGACGGCAGATTTCCCCCGATCCGTCGCTCGGAAATCTCCAAGTTCATAAAGTTCACTCGACAGATGTAAAGAATGGATCAAGGCGATTGAAAGAGAAGTTGACACCATCACTAAAAGGTCATTGATCCAGAGTAAGACACACTCGCAGCACGAAAAACAGGTCGGAAAGATTATCAACTCCTTCACTCAAACCTCGATCCATTCGGGGGCTAATGATGAAGTCATGTACCTAGGGTAGGGTCATGGACCTGTCCAAGACACCCTCTCCAAGGACATCCTTAGAATAAACTGCCTTCCAGTCGACCTGGGAGGATTCCACTCGACAGACTCAAAGACACTCGACCATGAAGACCCACTCGACCACCAGGAGTTCAAGAACCACTCGATGTCCAAACGGTCTGTAATTAAGTAGTCTTTATGGTCATGATGACACTTTATGTAAGGCGCTACAAGAACGCCTGGCCTTAATGTACCTTTAACCTCCGCCACGTGGGCTGGCTGGGGTCCCGTGCACTCTATATAAGCCACCCTCCACAGGTAGAAGGGTTCGCACTCTGTAATTCATACGATATAATCCAATGACCGCCTGTGCTCGAGACGAGGGCTGTTACTTCCTCCGAGAAGGGCCTGAACTCGTAAAACTCGTGCGCTACAACTACTCCATAGCTAGTATCTTGCCTCTCCATACCTACCCCCCATTCTACTGTCAGACTTAGAACCACGACACTCTATCATTTCCACAACTTATATTGACAAATATAAGCCATAGAAACTATAAAATGATCAAACTATGTATTGAAAACAGAATCTGTCAAAAACAGAACATTCTGTATGATCTGAATAATGACCATATTTCTGTTACTCTAAAAATTCTGAAAAATTAGGAAAACATATAAATTTTTTATATAAAGCATGTGTAAAAAATTCAGATCAAAAGCATGTTCCAATGGATTATAGAAATTCCTGGACTGAGCGCAAAAGTTTCTGTTTTTGCACTAATCAAGTCAACTATCATCCACACTATCCCAAAGGCTTTACTTAGCGCTTTATTAAAATAAAAGCTATAAAACAATATTAATACAGTAGGTTAATCATATTATCACACAAAAACAGTAGGTATAAATGATGAGTTGTCTCCCAACAGGCGCTTTTCTTTAATGTCTTTTTAGCTAGGCATGATGATTTCAATGATGCTCACATAGAAGTAAAGAATTGGAGCATAACGAGAGCATCATGGAACATATGACTAGCACATTTAAGCCTAACACACTTCCTATGCATAGGGATTTCGTGAGAGAACAATTTATGGGAACAAAAATGAACTAGCATAGGAAGGCAAAACAAGCATAACTTCAAAACTTTCGACACATAGAGAGGAAACTTGATATTATTGAATATGTAAAAGCATAGGTTTCTCTCTCATAATAATTTTCAGTAGCATCATGAATGAATTCAACAATAAAACTATCACATAAAGCATTCATTTAATGATCCACAAGCTTAGAATATTTATTACCCTCCACATTAGCAAATTTCTTCTCATTCATAACAGTGGGAGCAAACTCAGCAAGATAACTATCATGAGATACTTGATTGACATAATCAAATTGAACATTAAAATCATGATGACAAGTTTCATTGTTATCAATATTCTTTATCGCATATATGTCATCACAATAATAATCATAGATAGTAACTTTGTTGTCATAATCATTTGAAACCTCTTCCGAAATAGTGGATTCATCACTAAATAAAGTCATGACCTATCCAAATCTAGTTTTATCAATATTGTGAAAAGATTAAACACCCTCCAAATTAGTGGGATCATCGTTACCTAGAGTTGACACTCTTCCAAACCCACTTTCATCATTGTAATCATCATAAATAGGAGGCATGCCATCATCATAATAAATTTTCTCATCAAAACTTAGGGGACTAAAAATATCATCTTCATAAAACATAGCATCCCCAAGCTTATGGGCTTGCATATCACTAGCATCATGGATATTCAAAGAATTCATACTAGCAACATTGCAATCATGCTCATCATTCTTGGATTTTATGCCAAAAATTTTATTGAATTCTGTTTCTAACAATTGAGCACAATTTTCTGATCCATCATTTTCAAGAAAGACATTATAAAGACGAATAATATGAGGCAACCTCAATTCCATTTTTTTGTAGTTTTACTTTATAAGACCAAACTAGTGATAAAACAAGAAACTAAAAGAATCAATTGCAAGATCTAAATATATACCTTCAAGCACTCTCCTCCCCGGCAACGGCGCCATAAAAGAGCTTGATGTCTACTACACAAATTAATCTTGTAGACTCATGTTGGGCCTCCAAGCGCAGAGTTTTGTAGGATAGTAGCAATTTTCCCTCAAGTGGATGAACTAAGGTATATCATTCTGTGAGAGACGTAGGATCAATATGGTCTCTCTCAAAAAATCCTGCAATCAAATACAAGAAATCTCTTGTGTCCCCAACACATCAAATACAATGATAAATTGTATAGGTGCACTAGTTCGACGACGAGATGGTGATACAAGTGTAGTATGGATAGTAGATATAGGTTTTTGTAATCTAAAAATATAAAAATAGCAAGGTAGCAAGTGATAAAATAGAGCACAAACGGTATTGCAATGCTTGAAAACAAGGCCTAGGGTTCATAATTTCACTAGTGCAATCTCTCAACAGTGCTAACATAATTGAATCATATAACAATCCCACAACGTGCGACAACGAATCACTCCAAAGTTCTTATCTAGCGGAGAACATAAGATGAAATTGTTTGTAGGGTACAAAACCACCTCAAAGTTATCTTTTCCGAACGATCTATTGAGCTATTCATATAAGTGTCACGAACAGCCCTAGAGTTCGTACTAAAATAACACCATATGATCTGCATCAACCAACTCTAATGTCACCTAGATACTCCAATGTCACCACAAGTATCCATGAGTCTATTATACGATACGCATCAAACAACTTCAGATTCATAATATTCAATCCAGCACAAAGAAAATCAAAGAGTGCCCCAAGATTTCTACCGGGGAAAGTAGGACAAAACATGCATCAACCCTTATGCATAGATTACCCCAATGTCACCTCAGGAATCCGCAAGTTGAGTGCCAAAACATACATCAAGTGAATCAATATAATACCCCATTATCACCATGGGTATTCCTATGCAAGACATACATCAAGTATTCTCAAATCCATAAAAATTCGATCTGATAATAGTGAAACCTCAAAGGTTAAAAATCAATTCATCACAATAAGATAGAGAGGGAGAAACACCATCTGATCCAACTATATTAACAAAGCTCATAGTACATCAAGATCGTAAATCAAGAACGCGCGAGAGAGAGAGAGAGATAGGGAGGGAGGGAGGAGGAGAGAGAGAGAGAGAGAGAGAGAGAGAGAGAGAGAGAGAGAGAGATCAAACAGTAGCTACTTGTATATACCCCTAGCCTCCAAGGTGAACTACTCCCTCCTTGTCATGGAGACCGCCGGGATGATGAAGATGGCCTCCGGTGATGATTTCCCCTTCGGCAAGGTGCCGGAACAGGGCTCTAGGTGGTATTTCGAAGGTACAGAGGCGTGTGGCGGCAGAGTCAAAGTTCTAGGGTTATTTCTGGGGGTTTCTCTATTTATAGGATATTTTGGAATCGGTCTCACGTCAAGATGGCCTACAAGGGGCCCGAAAGGCACCAGGGCGCGGTCACCCCTGGGCACGCCTTGGTGACTTGTGGGGCCCTCGTGTCTCTTCTGGTCCTCCCACGAAGCTTCTAGTGTCTCTTTTGTTTTAAAAAAATCATCAAAAAGTTTCGCTGCATTTGGAGAACTTTTATTTCTGCACAGAAAACAACACCATAGTAGTTCTGCTTAAAACAGTGTCAGTCCAGGTTAGTTCCATTCAAATCATACCAAAACCATATAAAATTGTTGTAAACATGGCATGCATACTTCATAAATTATATATACGTTGGAGACTTATCAAAGAATTCAGAGAAGACTCAAATAATATTTGTAGATAATCTGATCATAAACTCACAATTTATCGGATCCCAACAAACACACCGCAAAAAGTCATTACATCAAATAGATCTCCAAGAACATCAAGGAGAACATTGTATTGAAGATCAAATGGAGAGAAAAAGGCATCTAGCTACTAGTTATGGACCCGTAGGTTTGTGATAAACTACTCACACATCATATCGGAGGTAGCAAGGTTGATATAGAGCCCCTCCATGGTTGATTCCCCTTCCAGCAGAGAGCCAGAAAAGGCCTCAGATGGCACTTATATGCATTATCTTCCTATTTTAGTGGTTACTAAATGCTAGTGGTGGTTTTAGTAGCATTTTAGTGGTTACAATCTGCATGATCTTGCTATTTTCAAGTTGCATTTCAGAGGTACAAAATTTCCAGTACATTTCAGTGGTTATATGCATTATTTTCCTAAATTAAGATGAAGCAACCCTAAAATTGCATACAACTTTACATCGCTGCAAATGATGGCCAGAACACAACTTCCACTTTAATTCAGTCTAAATAGTGCATGCATACAACTTCCAGATCACAAATTTAAACAAGGCATACAACTTGCATATTCAGTGCCAAAAGATCACTTCAGTCTAAATCACTGACCAGTACTACATTGCCAACAACTTGCACTTAACAACCTTAATGCAGTACCATCTTCCCTGCCACTAAACCTACCACAAAGACAACAAAAAGCACGACAACATTCTGATATTTCTCCTGCGGTGCATCTATCTGTGCATTTTTCTCCTTCACCTGATCTTGCAGAGACATAGCCACCACCTCTCTTCCTGTTTGAGCTTCAGGCAGAGCCACAATTGAAGTGGGATCTTCAAACCGAGCAACACTTCCTTCACCTCTCAGCCTACGCACTTCGTCTTGCAAATCTCCAATCAATTCACTCCAAAACTACAGCAAAGGACCATCATGCCATTCAACAAAGCCAACCATCATACTGTTCAATTGTAGCATCAGAAATCATTCCGAGGGGAGAAGAACAAATGAACAGAAAAATAAGACCAAAATGAAGCTCACCATGGTATCCATGCAGGCGTCGTACCTCCTGCCTAGGTTCTGACGGCTCTACGAGGTCCATCTCGGCGCCTTCCGACGCGAATTGCACCAGCAGAACTTCTCTGTCTCGTACGGCATCGGGTTCTCCCGGTAGACCACGACATTACCTTCGACGCACCGCCGCCCCCTGCAAAATCTCCTACGCCGCCGCCCCGCTCAGTAATCACGTCCGCCGCCGCCGCCGCCGCCTAACCCTGGTTTCTTCCCCAAAATTCCCAATCCGTTTGTTGTTCGCCCCCACACGTTGTGGTTATAACCTGGCCTGCCATTCAGAACAATCCCGGTTGACACTTGCCACGTCAGCGTTTTTGGGCTAAAACGATGCTAGCGTTTGATTTGGACCGGGATTAATTAGTTTAGGGTGCGAATGACAGGCATTTTGACTTCGGAGTTTGATTCGCCAAGTGCATGTGGCGATGCGACGTCGCGAGACGACAACGAGCGCCGTGTACCGGTGGGGTGCGGGGGCGACGGGGTTGGGAGGCGGAAAGCGAGGCGCTGCGACGTCGCGGCCAGGCCAAGGCCGCGCGACCCGTCGGCACCCGGCAGGCAAGCACGACGATTCTGTCTCGATCGGGGAGGGTGAGGCGATTTCGGGAACGTACACGCACAAAGTGGACGCACGCGATCAATTCCAGCTGCCTATCTTTCCCCGCGATTTGGTCAAAAAGGGGATAGATTCTACTCCTCGCCTAGTACTTTTGTCTCCCGATCACTCTTCACAAAATCGTGCCGGTGCTTACCGACACGGCACGGCACATTGTCGTCGCCCAACAGAATAACGAGATTGGCACGACGCGGAACAAAGACTGACATAATTCGGGAGCTCACCGACGGATACAGCATCACGACGTCATCATCCGACAACAGAGGATGTTGCTTCGTCGTATCATGCCGACAACAGTCCAATGCACGGGATGCACCTGCATGTCGACTCTTGAATCGGTTACTCCTTACAGCATGCTTTACTTTGTTTACTTGTTCATGCACATATGTAGCAGATATGTAGATTTGTACTTCCTTCCTCCGTTCTGAATTACTTACCGCAGAAATCGATAAAAATGAATGTATGTAGAATTAAAATACATCTAGATATATTCATCTATGCGATAAGTAATTTCGGACGGAGAGAATAGGAGATGAGTGCTGTTTCAGATCTTCATGTCATGACAGCCATGCTATACTATGGAAATGTACATGCTTGTTCTGTTGGCGCCATGAATAACTTATTTTCTCGCTTTTTCTGACATTTTATCATGCTCCAGAGAACCAAAACAGTCCCACGCCGGTCATTCGGTCAACACGACCGAGGAACAGTGGTAACGCGAACGCGGCGGCACCGGCATGCATGCAACCAATTGTCACCGTACGTCGACCGCAAAGCTCTCATGGCCGCCCACCGTCTCCGGCCGCCACCCCCTACAAAAACCCGGCGACTCCGTTCCCGTCCAAGCATCGCACGCCATCTATCAACCCTTCCGCCACCTTGTCTCTCACTCGCGAAAGCCCCGTCCACAGGTTACGTACGTGCGCAGAAACGAGAACATGGCCCAGAGCAGGACCACCGCCGTCGCGCTGCTCCTGATCGCCGTCCTGGTGGCGGCCGCGTCGGTGCCGGCGGCGACCGCCTTCGGCTGCTACGACGACTGCTATGAGCGCTGCGCCAACGGCGCCAAGGAGGACCCAGCCTGCACCAAGATGTGCGGCGAGGCATGCGGCATCGGCGGCAAAGCCGCCGGCGCCGCCGGTGGCGCGCCCGCCGCTTGAGCCGATCCCTACGTGTGCATGCATGCATGGCATCGCACACAACTCAAGATACGCACGTAGGACCGATCATCGGAGGAAACATGCGTGCCTGCATGCTCTGTTCGTTCATTCGTTCGTGACTAGCTAGTAGTAGTTCTTCTTGAATTCATTTGCTATTGTCTTTGATTTTCAACCTGGTGCGTGCTTGCATGCATGATAGGTGGAATCAAGTTCCGGCCGGCGTCGAGTTTATTTTTTTTTTCGAGTTCTTGATTGTTTTCCGAGATAGCTACCCGCTTATTCCAAACGGTAAATTTATTATTGTTAACTGATTTAATTTAAATATATATCTCTGGTTCCATGTAGATGTGTGGGTGCCGATCGTCCCCATCTTTTGTTAATTATTTTCGTTGTATCTCCTATATGTTGGTCAAGAAGACATATGAGCATTTTTTTTTTTTTTGAATATTGATAGGAGAGCTGCCAAATTTATTGATCAGAAAGAGGTATTACAAGTAACACCTTCAAGGAGGAATGCATCGCATAAGGCGAGCGCTAAAAAAGAAGAAATGAAAAGGGGTTGCTCAGTTTATCAAGGAAAACCGAGCAAAAACCTAAACAGCGCCTGATAAGACTAGGCCTAAAGCACCACAACACATACAACACGTCACAAGGCCAACACCCCACAACACACCCGACCCGGCACTCGAGCGCTTTCGCTGCTACCAAAGTGCACACCGCAAACCGTTGTATCAATCCGGACTGCCGCTAGCATATCCGCAAAACTCGACGACATCAAAGAGGAACGCTATGTCCGATAGAGCAAACATATGCCGCTTCGATCCCGCGAACTTGGCTGACATAACTCGCCTGACGCACTCTACATGTGGAGGGTGCTTCTGTTGCTCTCACGGAGATGCTACATGAGCCGTCGCCAACCACCTACACGAGCACTGAGTCCCTCTGACTGAGTCTATCTTCAAGACGATGTCCTCAAGAGGAGACACGACACCGAGCAAAGCTGATAGCATCGTCATCTTCCGACCCGGGAGACTGGATCTAGAGTTTCGTCCGAAGAATGTCAGGCAAGGGAAGGAAGGGACTGCACAATCGATGCCTCCAACAAGGGGACGACGCCCATAGGCGCCGCCATCGATTGCTCCGGCCACAACCGGAGTGCGGCTTTCACCGGCAGCCACACCCACCAAACATGTGGACCAGCCAGCTCTTCCTGCATACCAATTCCAAAGCGTACAAGCACAGTTCACATCTCGCCCACGGGCTGCGCCCAGGAGTTCACCGCCAGCTACCCCGACAGATCTGGAGGCATCTCGAGCCGCGCCCCTAAGGTCGCAGGCTAGCCTCCCCGATAGATCCGCACCTGGGAAGCCCCCAATGCGCCGAGAAGCAAGCTACCGGCAGCCAAAGAACAGCCCCACCCTGGCTCCCTCTCGCCTCGCGCAACAAGACGACGCTGCCTGGAGCTCCAGCGCCTCGCCAGCTCTCAAGCAAGATCGCGCCAACGACGCCACCTCCTCCTCCGCCTCAGACCCCTCGGACGACCGCGTCGCCCACCTGCCGCCCAGCCCGACCGCCAAGCCGAGTCCAAGACCTCCTAGGTGAGACGCCCAGCCGCCGAGGCCCTTGCGACGATGGAGCTAGCCCCGGCGCCACCGACGCCGCGCGGGCTTTGCCCGACGGCGCCCTCCGGCGACGGCAAGGAGGTGAGAGTGAGAAGAGGGGGTGGTGGCGGCGGCTATCTAGGGTTTCTCCCGGGTCGCTGCGGGGAGTGGCACGGGAGCCTTTCAGTCAATTCAGCCAAAAACACTTGCTTGACACATGAGCATATATGTTGGGTTCTCCATGTGGTTGGAAATCTTCTCTCTTCCAGTTACGAACTCCATAGGAACACCACCACCACACTCACTCTCACACAATGTCTACTTTAGTGTGGATCTAGGCATGCGTAGCCCGACCCATTGGAGCGGGCTTTGGCTCCAATTTTTCACCCGTGAGCCTGGGCCGAAACCCCGAATACTTAAAACCTAGCGCACATCTAGATATGACATAGTTATGTCATATCTAAACTGATGTCCATTCTGTTTTTTGTCTATTTTTTTATTCTAATTTTTTTGTTTTTTATTGCTGCATTATATATTTGTGAGAGCTTAGATGTGACATCCTTAAAAAACATGTAGATATGAATTAGACAAACTGTAAAACCTATGACTTGGTGAAAATATGTGCATTGTTCCCTCGGTCCCAAAATAAGTGTCACTAAAAATAAATAAATAATATTAATTCCTTTTTGACAAACACATATAACTTCATTCATACTCACAACTATTACAGATACGTTCCTTTTGAACCATGCTCCAAGAAATTACAAACAACTCCTGCCGCTAAGAATTACAATAAAATCTCTTGGAGGCATCTTCTCCGTGGTATCAATCTTTGCAAGATGAAATGTTGCCAAGACCTCAACAAATAGACCGCAATTGGACTGGAGTAGTGATACTGCAACTCGTTCACCTACACAAACTTGATTACCAATAAAGATTTCTGAAAGTTCCATGAGTCGCCTATCAAAAATATGGGAAACTGTGATAGATGAACGTACTTGACCCGAAGATGATCCCATAGAAGTACAGTGATTAAGCACAAAATATTCACCAAATGTCAAGGGAATATTTTAACTTCAAACAGGAAATTAAACCATCAAAAGCACCATGATATGATAACATAAATCATCATACTCGAATAATCAACGTTGTCGCGAGGACTACTAGATGCTAAAAAAGACTATAAATTTCAGGATGATTCGAGGACCCCCACCTCTTAGTCCCAAGAAGGCATCTGGTGGCTAAGGGACCAAAGTTAGTCCTCATGCAACCACTGCTAATTGATGTTATTCAATAGGAAATGACATTGTTTTTATTTTTTCGGGTCGGTTTTGGATCTTAGGGTCAGATTTTTAAAGCATGTTCCGAAAAGCTCAGTCCCTAACCCCTTCGCTCCTAAGAGACGGCAGGAATCAATGCCGGAGCCCCGTCAACTACGTGGACGAACCCGGGGAGGATCAGAGTCCGGAAGACAAACTCGAAGGAGCGCCGCGCCTGCGAGGACTGAAAACCCTACCCTAAACTACTAACCGGAGCGGAGGCACCGGGATTCCCCCTCCCCATCACCGACCGCCGAAACGGTGGGCAGCGGGGCGGCAAATCCACGGGCTCGCTGGTGAGGCCTGGAGGGGAGAGTTTTCCGTAGCCGCCTAAGTTTAGGGGAGGAAACAAGACAAAGTCTTCATGTAAGATAAAGATGACCTTTGCAAAGGGTACCCCTCAATTGATGACATCGTAGAATGAGAGTCGCATAGCATCAAGATTAAGAGGTAAAAACACTCTCAAGATTAAGAGGTACAAACACTCTTCTAATCATCCAAACACATGCTTCTTCCACTCCAGCGAGCAAGAAAACGAGACATAGTTAGTTTTTGGTAGACACGCATGATTCAGCGCGCATAAAACAAAGATTCGATAAACGTGCATGCATGCCCCTTCGAACTTCGAAGTACTCCACAAAGACAGCTCTGCCTTTTCAAACGTTTCAAAACTAAATAACAGCATGTGGACGCCTATACATTTACAAAAACGGAAGACAAAAAAAAAAACGCACGCGTACGTGCATGAAACCGTATGCATCGCTCGGACCCGATCGCCGGAGCCAGAGATCCCATCCATTTCCCAACGGCCGACTTCACATGGTAGGACGTCTAAATTCAGATATACTACTACTACTATATACGTACTCCTTTCGTCCAGTGCATAGGGAGTAGGAGCGCTTTATTTTGCTTGTGGCAGTTTCGGACATAGTACGCTGCGTCTGCTTGGTCGCCGTGTGCAAAATTTCAACGGGCGACGTCGCGCGGACTGACACAAGCAAAGCAAAGCATATGCTAAACCTAACACCGCTGCTACTAACATAATGATTTACCTACCCTACCTAACTAATTAACCTACTAGTTCAATTAACAGACCCCATCGAGACGGGGCATATATGCGCGCGTTTGAACGAATCCGGGGTCGGTGACTTCTGCACAAAAGGAATATGAAATGGCAGCAGGAGACTTTGCGTCGTGTGATAATACTGTATAGCTTAGCTGCTCAGTCTTTGTCGATCGGTTAGCTGCTTCTCAGTTCCCCTAATGGAGACGTAATGTGGCATGCGGGATGAGATCAAGCTTGCTTTACGTTTGTTTTGATTTGGCAAAATAGTCAAACTTTGTTTACGCGTTGCTACCGATTCTAACCGCCTTCTGTCTCTGTCTCTTTTCTTGGAGAAGCATCCAATCTAATCATAATCGATCATGATTATACAAAGAATACCAAATACCAAAAGTAATAAGAATTACAACCAGATTCATGGATCACCTAGGGACGGTTGCAACTACTGGAGCGAGGCGAAGGCGTACCGCCGTCATCGTCCCTCGCTCATTTTAGCCAGACAAATCTTATTATAGTAGGCAGTCAAAAAGTCATCGTGCTAAGCCTCCACAGGACCAGTGCACCAGATCAACAACCATCGCCAATGAAAAAAAACATAGATAGGAAGGATCAAACTTGTAACCACATGAACGAAGACTTAATCCAAACATATCCATCGAAGACCATAACCGACCGAATTGTACGAGATCCGACGGAGACACAACTTCACATGCCCTTCGACGACACTAGACGTACCATCGAGGCGGGGGTCGGACGTAGGAGACATTATTCCTACTAAGGGACATCACTGCCGCCACACAACACCAACCAACATTGAATTTTACAAGAACAAGAGGGGGGGGGGGGGCGGGGGGCCTCCCGCCAGCAGGGGCAAGGTCTGCCGCACCTATGGCCAAAAGGCCATCGGATGTGGGGTGGACCGACGCTGGTGCCAATGGGAGAAAGGGGAAAACTTAATTGCCTAGAGGTCGCCTCGTGGGGAGGAGGAAACGTTGAGGTGTTTTGGTCGATTTAATACTTCAATTTTAAAACCCCATATATTCTGGATATCTTGGCATTTTCTAAGTATGCTAACAAAAATCTACTCTACGCCTTTTTTTCTAAACCTTGAAATGCTCGGTATTTCTCTCTTTTCTAGCATGTGCGGGTAGGTTGTGAATCCTCATCTTTTGCGGCAAGGTTGTCTTTGTAGCATCATACTTAAGGGTGAAAGTGGTTAGGAAAATTTCCATCCGGATCCATTTTTATACGATACGGCGAGAGAATTTTTGGATCAGAAATAAATCCGATTCGAACCCGAGTCTGATTGGTAGGATATGGTATTACTAATACACGATCTCGTAGGATAATCCTTTTATTAGCTGAAAAATACGAATTTTTAAATATGGATATTTCATTTACGGGTAAACTTTTAAGTGTTAACTAGCTATATGTGAATGCTGCATTTGCTTATGAGACAACACATATGCTTGTTAGTAATTTATTTGACTTATTTTAGTACTTTGTAGTGTTTTATGTGTGCTTAAAGCATATAAGTATTAATACTTCCTCATTGTCTTTTTATTTTAAAGCATTTATATTCCTCTTGTATACATTTGGTTATGACCGTTCTGATCCGACTTACCATACCACATCGGAATCCACATAATCCGCTATCAAATCCGCATAAAGTCGCCATCCGAATCCGCATTAGTCCCACTTCTGAATCCGAAAATAAATATGAAATTGGATATTGCATGGGCATTATCCGCCTGAATCCGATTCGGTTTCACCCTAATCACACTAGAAACCAGAGTTTTCCCCGCGGTGACCTATTTTCGTGTGCGGCCCAAAGCATCTCATGGGTCTAAGAATTTTCTTGGCGGGATTAATTACGCCGCGAGGAAAATAGAATGGAGGAAAATAGTACATTTTATAGAACCCTAGTAAGTCACTTAAAAAATACGAGTAAGATAAATACTGCAGTCGCCAAATGCCCTGGCGGTTGTGCTAATATCGCATTATATTGTAAAGCCTGAAGACCGTATTTTCTCATTAATGCTTATAATCTGAAATATTGTAAGTTTCTTAAACTTTTTTCGCCAGACAATCCAACTTTCCGAGCATAAATTCTGGTCTCTTTGTATTATGTTTCAGCCTGGTCCATTCTAAATGCATGTGTAGTATGCATAAATTCTGGTATCAAGTAATCATACCTGGGTCATTCTCAGCCCATGTGTAGGAGCTGTGAGTATTTGATTGGGCCTGAGTCCATGCGGCGACTATTTCTCACATTAAGCGAGACCGTAGGAACTCTCCTTGTGCGCTTCAACAGCCCACTTGCGCACACTTCAAAATAAAATAGTGAAAAAGGAGCACCGAGGAAGGGATTAAACTGTAGTCTCCTAGATAGATTGCAACGGTGCTACCCACCGGGCTAGTGTCAGGATAGTGCTAAGTAATAGGGCGGCATTGAGTTGAGCCAAATGAGCCTGGTTTTGTTTTTTTGGGGGAAGGGGGGTTCTTTTCTTTTTTTTCGTTTTTTCATTCTTTTTTTTTTTTCAATTTTATTTGTCACTTTCTTTTCTATTTGGGTTTATTTTCTTTATTTTTGGGGTTTCATTTTTGAATTTTCTTTGTTTCTTTTTGTTTTCATTATACGTCTTTTTATATGTCAACAACATTATTACAATACGGGCTAAACATTTTTCCAATACAAAATTAACATTTTGAATAAATAGTGAACAATTTTGATACACATTTTAACATTTTCAAATGCTTGATTAACATTTTTCAAATACAAGATTAACAGTTTTTGTATACATGGTCAACATTTTTTCTATACACACTTAAACCTTTTTTCAAATGCTTCATTAACATTTTTCTAATACATGGTCAACATTTTTATATGAACAGTTAACAATTTTCAAATGCTTTATCAACATTTTTCAAATGCAAGATTTACATTTTTAATGCATGGTCAACATTTTCTATACCAAGTTAACATTTTCAATTCTTGATTAACATTTTTAAATATTTATTCAACACTTTTTAAATGCCTTATTAATGTTTTTATCTACATGATCAAAATATTTCATCATTTTTTAATAGATAGTCAACATTTTCTCTACACATTTAACATTTTGAAATGCTTGATTGACAATTTTAAGTACTTGTTTAACATATTTTAAATACATGATCAACTTATTCACACCTATTGTACTTTTTTTGTATACATTTTTCGTATACATGGTAAACATTTTTCCTATACACATTTAACATTTTTCAAATGCATGATTAAATTTGTTTTTAAAAACATTATAAAAAGTATATTTTATAATATATTTGATTCGTACGGCATTTTTATCCAGTATAATCCCGAGCAGCATATGATTCGTACGGCATTGCTGTGAGATTCAAAATCACTTATCTATAAAAAAAATGGATTAGGAAAACGTTTGAAATCATATTTTCAGCTATGTAACAGTACATTGCCGGAATTAGTAAATGTACCAAGTAACTGTGTAATTGCCTCGTACTACTACATTCTACTATACCGTATGACTGCACACAGAAAACGTCTTATACTCCCTCCGTCCCAAAATTCTTGTCTTAGATTTGTCTACATACAGATGTATCTATCCACATTTTCATGTTAGATACATCCATTTCTAAATAAATCTAAGACAAGAATTTTGAGACGGAGGGAGTATTAAATTACAGAGAGAGTAAGAAACAAACTAGCCCTATACATTTCACAGTTAAAATGCATTTCAACCACCTTAATCGCTCAAGGTAATCAAACCTTGATGTAGTAAATGTCAGCATAGATCCCAAGTCTCCAACAGATCATGGCGATGGACTGAAACAAGGACATCCCCTGCCAAAATCAGATGAACCTGGCCGGGATCATGGACGAAAACGAAACGTCTATGTTCAGCGAACCGCTTGTTCCTCAACCTCCATTGGTAGGCTATGGACAACAATGCAATTGTCATCATCATAAAAAAAACACTATACCTGACATGATCTTTGGAACAGGTGTTATTTTGATTACCTGTCGTAAGACTGTATAATGCCACAGCTGTACAACGAATGAACCATGCCAAGATCACGGGATTGTTCACGTTCAACGAATCACATGTTCCCAGCAGCTCCTGCCGTCTTCTCCACATTAGGGCCTCTTTGATTCGCAGGATTGTCAAAATGAAGAATGCAAGAATAGAATGGCATGTCCCATAGTATTCTACAGGATTTGAAAGAATGTTTGATATTGCAAGGAAAACAAAAGAATTCTACAAAGAGGTTTGAGTGGATGGAAATTTTCCTCCAAAATGTAGTACAAATGGATCCTATGGAAAATTTTCTAAGGATGCCAATCCTATGAATCAAACGAGCATCACAGGAAAAATTCCTAGGGTTCAAATCCTTCAAAAATCGTATGCAATTCCTTTGAATCAAAGGAGCCCTTAGTTGAGGACCAGCTGAACTTTTTTTATTCATTGTAATTGTCGCTACTGATTACTTAATGTATCAGACTTGAAAAAAGACTTCAAAACTAAATTCCAACTGGCTTTCATACATACACCGCTAACTTTGATGATTATAGCAATGTTTAGGAAATTGTATCAGTATTCAAGAGAACAATTAGCGCAACTGTAACTAATATGTCTTGTTCGTGTCCACATGGAAGCAGCCTGGTGGCCACCGATCCTGTAAAAACAATTCATTTTAAACAGACATATAGTTTCCTAAATGATAAGTGTCATATGTGTGGCACGAAGCAGATCAATCTGAATGTCCTTTTTACCGTTCGATCTAGCACTCGCATCTTGGCGCACAAAACGCGCTACATCATCGCGAGTTACTTGTTCGTGTCCAGCTCAAATTCGCTCGACCGCCACCTCCACCCATTTCGCCCACCCCAACTCCCCCCACTTCCTTATCTATTATGTGCTCGCAGCCGGATTCGAAGGAGGCAGCCGGCGTTGCACAGGCCGTAACAGAGGCGTCCACTATCCACCGGTGACCGTGATGCGCGGGTGGGGCGCAAGTGCGGTGGTGAGGCTGCGCGAGGGCGGCGATCGGTGGCCACCAGGCTACTACCATGTGGGAGGGCGGCATCCCCTGGGAGAGGTGTGGCGGCCAGCCCTCACCGGCGAGGGATCCACCACTCCCTCCTGATATCAGCAACGCCCCCAACTCCTCCCCTTTCTCCAACGACGGTGGCGGCAGGCCGCCTCTCCGATTGGCATCGATGGCGTGCTCCGGGACCGCGGCCGGTGCCACCACTTGCACATGGCCACAACCGCCAACGTCATGGAAGCCGTCATATTTTTGCCATGGCAAAAACATTTTAGGAGAGTGGAGAACATGTTAAGTTGCCGATATATTTTTGCCATGGCAAAAAATTGACGTTGGACACATATGCATGGTACTGAAAGTTGTCATGGCAAAAATAATTATCGAAACCTATGCATCGTAATAAAAGTTGGCATCAATTTTATACAGTAAATGATGGGCATGACAACTACACATTAATATGCAGGAAGTTTAGTTTTTTTTTTGTTCATTACATGGAAAATTCATACCTAGTCCCATGGAAAATTCACTAACAATATATTTACAAAACAAAAATAGTATAGATCTTCGTAATGTCGATGTGGCAAATCTATGTTTTTTAAACACGTCTCATGGCAAATTGTATAAAAAAATTGTTGTTCTAAGGTTGATGGCAATTTTAGGAAAAAAAAAGTACAATAGATATGGCAATTTCTCAGTATATTGGGGTCATGGCAAATGTAGGGATAAAAAACATCTACATTTTTTTAATAATACATGGCAATTTCGTTTCATGACACATGGCAATTTTTGGCATGTCCATGTCCATTTCAAAAATGAAACTAAAATTGCCATGTCTCGTCTATATATTTTTCCCACAATTGCCATGTCAATCAAGATTCTTTTTCATGTGTTTTTGGCAATTTAATTTCATTTTTGCATGCCAACTAAATATTCCTATATTTATCCATATAAAAATTTTAATTTCAAGATTCTTTTTGCCATGACCAAATATGAATTTTCCATGCTATGAACAAATTTCCTAAATTTGCCATGTGACTAGTACAGAAAAAAAAACATTAAATCTACCATGATTTTCATGAATTTACCATTATCTAGATTGCAATTTTTGCCTAAACTTGCCACGTGATCCGTACACAAAAATTCTAAGTTTGCCACGCATTAGAAAGCAAATTTTCAACACAAACTATATTTTTTGATGTCATGGCGATTCTTCTTTTTGTCTTTTCAGGCCCACTAATTGTTGGTACTGAAGCCCAACAGAAAAAAAACCAGACCCACTCAGCTGAATAATGCATGTGCAATTAGTTCGGTGCCAGGGGCTGCTTGTATTGAACGACCACCTGAAGTGCAATTTTCTCGTATGCGTTTTAGCGAGTTTGAAAATATTGGACATATCTCTCTTTTTTTTAGACAAATTGGACATATCTCTTTTTTTTTAGGCAAATTGGACATATCTCTTGATTTTATGTTATATTTGCGCGCGTGTGAATGAGCCGCGAGACACGAATCAGTTGCTGGGCCTAAATACAAATTTACTCCGGGCCTGAAGAACCATTTAACGGAGTGAATTGCAAAAAACCACCACATTTGAAGTTGAAGCATCCAATTGCCACCACATTTCTAGCGCGTCCCAAAAATCCACCACTTTACTTGTAAATTTTCTCAATAAAACAAATGACCGGTTTGCCGCAGTTAACACGATTTCTGACAGGGCTGGCCCACCCGTCAGGTGCCACGTGGGCGAGGCTAGACGGCGAGTGGGTTGACGGCCGTTAGGGCACGCGCGTGGTCAAAGCGCTCGCGGCTCTAACTGCTTGGCCCATTCTCCCCTCTTTCCCCGTCTCTCTCTCTCTCTCTGTCCTGCGATGGCGGCGGCGGCTAAACCTAGCGGCGGCGGCGGCGAGTCAGCAGGCAGCGGAGGGACTGGAGGCGATGGTGATGGATTCTCGGAGGTGGACAACTGGTTCGGCAGCAGTAGCTTGCCGACGCAGCGGGCTCCTTCACCGGCGCGATCCCCTTCGCCCCCCTCGCCGCCGGAGTGGGACTTTGAGCGCCATGCGGCGGCGGCCCTAGCACGCAAGATCAGGGCTTCAGGCGTTGGAGAAGGCCATCAATGGGCTTCAGGGTTCGGTGGCGTGTGGTAAGATTTCTTCCCCCTCCACCCCTCTTCATTGGATTCATTGGAAATTTTAGGGTTGTTAGATTGCATATAAACCTATCATGTTACAGTAGGGTTGTTAATGGGCTGTTAGATTTTAGGAAATTTTAGGGTTGTTAGATTTTAGGAGATTTTAGGGCAGTTTGATTTTAGGGTTTTGTTTACTGAAAATTATTGTTTGTTTACTCAAGAGTTCTAGCTGATATAGTTAATATCTTTTCTGTATAACATGTTTCAGTAGGAAATATAGCTCTAGGTTTATAGTTTTATGCATGAATGCTTTGTTTACTCCTTATTGACAAAGTGAAGATAGTGCTAATATCTTGTCCGAATAACATGTTACATTATTAAAGCAGAATCAATCAAGCACTAATTCTCCTCAATTTTTCGTAGTTTGGATGATGAGATATGGGAAATAAGGTACCATTTTCAAGGAGAGACAACTTGAGAGGACCATTTCTCGTCGAAATTACTTATATTAACATGTTAGCACTGCTAGAGACCAAGAGGGATATATCAAGTCGACTACATGTTCTATATGAACGAAGAAGGAAAGGGGCAGCAGGAATGCAGGTTATTGACAAGTGAAGATAGTGTGGAAGAGATGCTAGACTATTATGCTGAGCGTGAAGGTGCTCAACTATAATCGTAATTAAGGCTAATGAGCCTAATCCAGAGAGTTTAACAGTCAAATATTGTGGAGGAACAAGTGCCTATAAGTAATGTGGGGATTCCAACATTATTTCTATAGATGAGGCAGGAGTATTGTTCCCTATTGCTGTTGAAGACACAGTTGAAGAGCTCTATGTTGTGCCTATTGCTGTTGTAGAGCCAGGTCAAGAGTCTCGCATATATTAACACACAACAGAGCATGAATTTGAAGAAAGCAAAGGGCAAAGAGAAATTACAGAAGATGTTGGCCCTCGATGATGAAGTGTTTGTTGATTTGAGCTGCTGTGGAGGAGGAAGAGCATGACATGTAATGAGGAGGAAGATGAAATCATTGAGGAGGAAGAGCATGACACATGTAATGAGGAGGAAGATGAAATCATTGAGAAGTCAAGGTAAAAGGAAACAGAGAGAGGATCATATGCATCACTTTGAAGGAGACACAAAAGTGGAAAAGATGTGTCCAGAGGCAGAAAATCAACTGCTGCTTCTACTGGTCATTCCCAGCCTGCTACATCTTCCAGGGGAAGAAAATCAACTGCTGCTTCTAGTGGTCCTGCCCAGCCTGCTGCTTCTACAAGGCCAAGAAAAACAACTGCTGCTTTAGAAGGGCAAGCATCACCAAAGTGATGCTTGTACTACTCCTTCCTGAGCTGCCACAGGAGCTTGTGTTCAAGCAATGCAGCCAGCAGGAGAGGTGGAAGGCCCTACATGGCACCTAGGGCTGCAAGTACAATAGAGGGAGCAACAGTAGGGTCTAAAAGGAAGAGGTTCCAGAGCAGCAGGCTGAGGGGTTATTTTTATGCAAGTGGCAACTATTCAGTGCAAAATTTGGCTGTTGTCTTTTGAACTGCCTGCCTTAAGTATTTCTAAATTTCATAAACTATGTCTGAGAACTGCTATGTGTGAACTGCTTTATGTAATCAGTATTTAGCTTGTGAACTTGTTTGTGTTACCATGCTAAGTTTGAGAACTACTATGGATGAGAACTATTATGGTTGAGAACATGTTTGTTGTTGGGGAACGTTGCAGAAAATTAAAATTTTTCCTACGGTTTCACCAAGATCCATCTATGAGTTCATCTAAGCAACGAGTCAAGGGATAGAGATTGCATCTACATACCACTTGTAGATCGCGTGCGGAAGCGTTCACTAGAACGTGGATGATGGAGTCGTATCGCCGTGATCCAAATCACCGATGACCGAGTGCCGAACGGACGGCACCTCCGCTGCTCAACACACGACGGAGCGGATGACGTCTCCTCCTTCTTGATCCAGCAAGGGGAAGGAGAGGTTGAGGAAGATGGCTCCAGCAGAAAGACGACGGCGTGGTGTTGGTGGAGAAGCAAGATCTCAACAGGCTTCGCCAAGCACGTGGCGGAGGAGGAGAGGTGTAGCAGGGAGAGGAGGCGCCAAGATGCAAGGGTCGGCCGCCTCCCTCCCCTTTATATAGGCCTCGGGGCGCCTGCCCTTGAGATCTCGATCTCCCAAAGGGGGCGGCCAAGGGGAGGCTTGCCCCAAGGCAAGTGGGCGCCCCACCCTAGGGTTTCCAACCCTAGGCGCAGTGGCCCAATCTGGGCGCACCAGCCCACCAGGCTGGTTCCTCCCACTTCAGCCCAGGGCCCTCCGGATAGGTGGCCCCACCGGTGGACCCGGGACCCTTCCGGTGGTCCCAGACAATACCAGAACCCCAAATTCTCCCGATGGTCAAATAGCACTTCCTATATATAATTCTTTACCTCCGGACCATTCGGAACTCCTCGTGACATCCGGATCTCATCCGGACTCAACAACATTCGTAATCACATACAAGTCTTCCTAATAACCCTAAAGCGCCCACTACAAGAAATATGTCAACTTGTGACCTTCTCATCGGTGACCTGGAAGAATTGGTCATAGATCTATGACCATTTCGCACCAATTGGTCAAAAGCTGTTCGGGGCTCCAAACCCTAAACCATTGCGACCATTTTGGTTAGAAAGGTCGTAATTTCCTTACACGAAATGGTCATAAAGCAAACAATAGCTAGTCCGCTGCCTTATTTCTAGTTGTTAACCACCAATATAGATGGTCATAGCCTTGTAAATTGTGGTGGGTTGCATGACTAGGCGCCATCTCATCGGGATTTGCCTATGTGTCATGTCCATGTGGCGTTTTTGCCCTAGGTTGTGAAGCAACCTATATTTCTGTCATTCCCAAAATTCCCAAAAAAAAGCTCATAAATTCTTTGGGTCATATCTTCGTCAAATATGTAAAAACCTTCCTTTCCTGTTCAAAAATAATTCAAAAATATTCATTTTCCTATTCTGTTCAGAACAACAGTTTGTGAAGGAAGTACCACTTTGGCATGTCCAAATAGTATCCATTTTCTACAGTGCTTTCCTATGCCCAAATAACCATCCTCCACCAAATGCCAGCCCAATCCATTCATTATTTTGAGCCGAGCTTCAACATTCGTATTTATGTCCAGTGTGGTGGTTTGCAAAGCAAGTACCACCTAGGCTCCTCCTTTTGAGCTGAAAATTTGTGAAGACGGTCTTCTTAGTAACTGATCATCCTCAGCCAAAACTCACTGCCATTAGCCATGTACACTTCCCGTACCACTAATCAAACACTTGGCTGCTTATTCATGTTTAAGCATCGATCGGTCTCCTCGTGAGAATCTTATGTTGTGATTTTCTTCCTAGCACCTACATGGGGAGTTCCCAAACCACTAGACATGCCTAGGCCGCCCAGAACACATGGCAACGCCACGGTCACGCGGTGACCACGCGGCGGGCATGCGAGCTTACGCTCTCTAGAGTTGGGGCCCTCGGCCATCGTCGAAACCTCGATGTCTCTCCATCAAACCATGTATTTCTGATTAAATAGGTACTTATGTAACTAGAAATGATTTTTGGAAAAAATAAATAGCAAACTATGAGGCATTGCAGTTCAAATTTAACCCGCTTCAAATTGAATCCAGAAATTTGTCTTTTTCACGAGAGGTGGATCAAAACTTTTTACACCCAACCATTTGGTCAATTGTGCATTAAATATGGCCTAGTATTTTGGAAAAATGATTTGGTCCAATTTTGCAACAATTATTTGGTAGTTCCTTCACAAAAAACCTCCTTTCGCACTCAAACATGAAAATGGTTTTTCGTCCAAAGAAAATGAAAACTTCCTTAGGCAACATTGTTTGCCATTCCAACATGCACCCTTGTGCACAATATGAGATCATTTGAATAAACTATGCCACGAATGTGGCCATAAGTTTGATCATTTGCCTTGAAAGCCATGAATCTTGAGAGATGATAGCTCATTTCGAGAACACTTTTTAAAATAATTGCCGACATAAGTTTGTTATTTTTCCTGGGAACTTGGCCACATATAATGACACAATGCGAAGGTTTCCCAATTTATTGATTTTTTGAATTTTTATGCCTGTTTCAAATGCGCCAAAACAGCAGGAATGACCGTTCCTAGCTAGTTGTTGAATCTTGGAATTTTTCTGGTGTTTCTCTGATTAAATAGATACTTATGTACCTAGAAATGATTCTGATTAAATAGGTACTTATGTAACTAGAAATGATTTTGGAAAAATAAATAGCAAACTATGAGGCAGCTGCAGTTCAAATTTAACCCGCTTCAAATTGAATCGGTGAAATTTGTCTTTTTCACGAGAGGTGGATCAAAACTTTTTACACCCAACCATTTGGTCAATTGTGCATTAAATATGGCCTAGTATTTTGGAAAAATGATTTGGTCCAATTTTGCAACAATTATTTGGTAGTTCCTTCACAAAAAAACCTCCTTTCGGGCACTCGAAACATGAAAAATGGTTTTTTCGTCCAAAGAAAATGAAAACTTCCTTAGGCAACATTGTTTGCCATTCCAACATGCACCCTTGTGCACAATATGAGATCATTTGAACAAACTATGCCACGAATGTGGCCATAAGTTTGATCATTTGCCTTGAAAGCCATGAATCTTGAGAGATGATAGCTCATTTCGAGAACACTTTTTAAAATAATTGCCGATTACAAGTTTGTTATTTTTCCTGGGAACTTGGCCACATATAATGACACAATGCGAAGGTTTCCCAATTTATTGATTTTTTTTGAATTTTTTATGCCCGTTTCAAAATGCGGCCAAAACGGCAGGAATGACCGTTCCTAGCTAGTTGTTGAATCTTGGAATTTTTCTGGTGTTTCTCTGATTAAATAGATACTTATGTACCTAGAAATGATTTTTGGAAAAAATAAATAGCAAACTATGAGGCAGCTGCAGTTCAAATTTAACCCGCTTCCAAATTGAATCCATGAAATTTGTCTTTTTCACGAGAGGTGGATCAAAACTTTTTACACCCAACCATTTGGTCAATTGTGCATTAAATATGTCCTAGTATTTTATAAAAATGATTTGGTCCAATTTTGCAACAATTATTTGGTAGTTGCTTCACAAAAAAACCTCCTTTCGGGCACTCGAAAAATGAAAAATGGTTTTTTCGTCCAAAGAAAATGAAAACTTCCTTAGGCAACATTGTTTGCCATTCCAACATGCACCCTTGTGCACAATATGAGATCATTTGAACAAACTATGCCACGAATGTGGCCATAAGTTTGATCATTTGCCTTGAAAGCCATGAATCTTGAGAGATGATAGCTCATTTCTGAGAACACTTTTTTAAAATAATTGCCGTATTACAAGTTTTTTATTTTTCCTGGGAACTTGGCCACATATAATGACACAATGTGAAGGTTTCCCAATTTATTGATTTTTTTTTGAATTTTTTATGCCCCTTTCAAAATGCGGCCAAAACGGCGGGAATGACCGTTCCTAGCTACTTGTTGAATCTTGGAATTTTTTTGGTGTTTCTCTGATTAAATAGATACTTATGTACCTAGAAATGATTTTTGGAAAAAATAAATAGCAAACTATGAGGCAGCTGCAGTTCAAATTTGACCCGCTTCAAATGAATCCATGGAAATTTGTCTTTTTCACGAGAGGTGGATCAAAACTTTTACACCCAACCATTTGGTCAATTGTGCATTAAATATGTCCTAGTATTTTATAAAATGATTTGGTCCAATTTTGCAACAATTATTTGGTAGTTCCTTCACAAAAAACCTCCTTTCGCACTCAAAAATGAAAAATGGTTTTTTCGTCCAAAGAAAATGAAAACTTCCTTAGGCAACATTGTTTGCCATTCCAACATGCACCCTTGTGCACAATATGAGATCATTTGAACAAACTATGCCACGAATGTGGCCATAAGTTTGATCATTTGCCTTGAAAGCCATGAATCTTGAGAGATGATAGCTCATTTCTGAGAACACTTTTTAAAATAATTGCCGACACAAGTTTGTTATTTTTCCTGGGAACTTGGCCACATATAATGACACAATGCGAAGGTTTCCCAATTTTTGATTTTTTGAATTTTTATGCCTGTTTCAAAATGCGCCAAAACGGCGGAATGACCGTTCCTAGCTAGTTGTTGAATCTTGGAATTTTTTGGTGTTTATCTGATTAAATAGATACTTATGTACCTAGAAATGATTTTTGGAAAAATAAATAGCAAACTATGAGGCAGCTGCAGTTCAAATTTGACCCGCTTCAAATTGAATCCATGAAATTTGTCTTTTTCACGAGAGGTGGATCAAAACTTTTTACACCCAACCATTTGGTCAATTGTGCATTAAATATGGCCTAGTATTTTATAAAAATGATTTGGTCCAATTTTGCAACAATTATTTGGTAGTTCCTTCACAAAAAAACCTCCTTTCGGGCACTCGAAAAATGAAAAATGGTTTTTTCGTCCAAAGAAAATGAAAACTTCCTTAGGCAACATTGTTTGCCATTCCAATATGCACCCGTGTGCACAATATGAGATCATTTGAACAAACTATGCCACGAATGTGGCCATAAGTTTGATCATTTGCCTTGAAAGCCATGAATCTTGAGAGATGATAGCTCATTTCTGAGAACACTTTTTTTAAATAATTGCCGACATAAGTTTGTTATTTTCCTGAGAACTTGGCCACATATAATGACACAATGTGAAGGTTTCCCAATTTTTGATTTTTTGAATTTTTATGCCCGTTTCAAAATGCGCCAAAACGCGGAATGACCGTTCCTAGCTAGTTGTTGAATCTTGGAATTTTTTGGTGTTTCTCTGATTAAATAGATACTTATGTACCTATAAATGATTTTTGGAAAAAATAAATAGCAAACTATGAGGCAGTTGCAGTTCAAATTTGACCCGCTTCAAATTGAATCCATGGAAATTTGTCTTTTTCACGAGAGGTGGATCAAACTTTTACACCCAACCATTTGGTCAATTGTGCATTAAATATGGCCTAGTATTTTAGAAAAATGATTTGGTCCAATTTTGCAACAATTATTTGGTAGTTCCTTCACAAAAACCTCATTTGGGGCACTCGAAAAATGGAAAATGGATTTTTGTCCAAAGAAAATGAAAACTTCCTAAGGCAACATTGTTTGCCATTCCAATATGCACCGTGTGCACAATATGAGATCATTTGAATAAACTATGCCACTAATGTGGCCATAAGTTTGATCATTTGCCTTAAGCCATGAATCTTGAGAGATGATAGCTCATTTTCGAGAACACTTTTTTAAATAATTGCCGACATAAGTTTGTTATTTTTCCTGGGAACTTGGCCACATATAATGACACAATGTGAAGGTTTCCCAATTTTTGATTTTTTGAATTTTTATGCCTGCTTCAAAATGCGCCAAAACGACGGAATGACCGTTCCTAGCTAGTTGTTGAATCTTGGAATTTTTTGGTGTTTCTCTGATTAAATAGATACTTATGTACCAAAAATGATTTTTGGAAAAATAAATAGCAAACTATGAGGCAGCTGCAGTTCAAATTTGACCCGCCCAACCGAATCCATGGAAATTTGTCTTTTTCACGAGAGGTGGATCAAAACTTTTTACACCCAACCATTTGGTCAATTGTGCATTAAATATGGCCTAGTATTTTATAAAAATGATTTGGTCCAATTTTGCAACAATTATTTGGTAGTTCCTTCACAAAAAACCTCATTTGGGGCACTCGAAAAATGGAAAATGATTTTTTGTCCAAAGAATATAAAAAATCCCTTTGTCGATACTGTTTACTATTCCAAGATGTAAACTTTTGCAGAGTATAAAGAACTCATTTTGAACAAATATAAAGAATATCATTTGAACAAATATTTGGTAGGTCTTTTACAAAAAAGAACTCATTTTGAGCACTAAAATATGGAAAATGATTTTTTCGTGACCTATTTAAAAGGTCATAAAGTCTTCAAATTGTTTGTTGCGTTCTGATTGGTCTATAGGCATATCACGCGGATCATGCATCCGACACCGTCGGATGCTTCGGGATCCAACGGCGGACCTCATCCCCTCACCCTCTCACCCACGTAGCCCTCTCACCCCTCACCCACGCAGCCCCCACTCCCCACCGCTCCAACCCTAGCCCTAACGCCTCAAGACCAAGCTCCGCCCTAAACCCTAGCCGCCCCGCCTCAAGACCATGGTTGCCAACGGCGAGGAGTCCGAATCCCATGCCTCCCAAGCGCCGAAACTCTAGCTCATGGCGCAGCCATGGCGACCGAGCCTCGATCCCATCGACTCCCCATCGCACCCTCCTCTCCTCGCAGCCGCCGCCACCTCCTCCTCAATCCAGTCCTCTCCCAGCCTCCTTTCCCCGATCCAGCTTCTCCCACCGCTCCCACCCACCGCCGACCTCGCAGCCCTCCTCACTTGCGCCGCCGACCTCGCTCTCCCTCCCTCACCATCTTTCCCTACCCTATACCCTAGATCGAGTCGAGCAGGTCGGCCGACGCGCTTAGGGTTCCGTTTGGTCGCTCCCGCCGCTCTCTGGTTGACGCCTTTGCCTGACGATGGATCTCCGCCGCTCTCCCACCAGCGCTCTTGGCCCTCCGATCCATGGACGCCGAGGGTGCGGCGCCGCCTCTGGCCGGCGCCGAGGAGTCCGCGCTTATGTCCCGGCGGACGCCGAGGCCGGCGCCTCCTCCCGCTCTATGAACTCGAGGCCGCCAAGCTCCACTCCCGCCGACCTCGATGCCTTCCACGTCGCCGCCAAGCAAGGGCACACCGGTGAGCCCTCTTCTCGCCGATTAGTAGCTTCACTGGGTTTTTAGAATGAGCCAAGTCCGAGGTGTCGCAGCAAGTTTAATCGATTCTCTTTGGGCTCAATTGCAGGGTTTGATGCTCAGAGAACAGCATGGAGTTCGCCATGGAGGCGCCCCCACGCTACGGGCGTCTTCCAAGAGGACGCCCCGTGAGTAGTACAATCCCTTCCCTCGTTCTTTCTCTCTATCTGTCCGACTAATTCATTTGCATCATTTTCTTCCCCGCCCTCGTATGCATGCATCCGTAATTATTTTGTTTCTAGAAAAGGACCTAGAATTCCTTTTTCTCCTTTCATTCCATCACATATCGCTGTCCAATTTGACAGATGATATGCATTGTCCATCCGTCCTTGGCAGCTCTGCTGCTAGGTGTACTTGTACTGATCGTTGTTGCTCGAGAAGACAACTTGAAACACCTATTAATAATCTTTGTCAAACAAACAAGAGACCACCATCTATCGCTGCTGGGCACAATCAAGTTGCCCTTAATTACTCGGCCATTCTCGCATCATTGCTTACCATCCTTTGCCTACCAATAAGTAGGAGGCCATGTTGAGTTGTTGGCATTGTTCTTCAAAGTAGATTAGCACTATCGCTTTCCTCCGCCCCTCTTCTCCCTCGACGGTGTTCTCATCCGCCACAAAGAGCTCATCGACACGGTCATTGGTTACATCTTTGTTTTGTTGGCAGCAGGGAAGAAGGAGGAGGAGGAGTTCAAGATGGGGCCTCTCTCCATTCTCATGCTCGCGTCGGCGCCTTCCCCGACGGTGGCTATGGCAGACCCTCGAGATCGCTGTCTTCTGACCGGGACCCTTGGTTAGTGACAGCATTTGTTTTCCACGACATTCAGACTTTGCTATAGTTTACTGAAACTGTTGTGGTCTGAAGAACAGTTTACTGAAATTATTCCAAGTCTGAAAAACAGTTGTCTGAATCTGTTGAAATCTGAAACTGTTAGTGTGAGGTGTCTGAAACTGTTCTAATCTTGTAGATAACCTGTGAACAAATTTACTTGTGTTGAATAACCCGTGAACAAATTTAGGACTTTGGAGTTGTCTAAAACTGTTGTAGTCTTGTAGAAAAGTAAAAGTAGTTGGATGGAAATATATTTCTCAGTCTGTGTAATAGATGGTCTGAAGCTAGTTGCAGATTTCTTTCCTTGATTCAGATAATTCAGTAAGTCCATTTCATAACATCTGCTGCTAGTAGAAATTATGGAAGCTAAAAAGCCAAATCAAGTTCAGTCATCTCATTTCACCTTTGCAAAGAAGATACTAATTTTTTAAACTGTGAATTTGATGTTAACGTCTTATATGTGCGTCTTATATGTCCATTTCATAACATGGTGCGTCTTATATGTGTGTTTGATGTTAATGTCGCTTGTGGTTTTGCAGGGTTCTGAGGCTGCACCCTGGGCACCATCAGGGTATGCTGTTTCCCTGTCCTGTTTCTTCAGTGCTCAATAGTTGCTTGTGCGACTTCTACTAGTCTTTTATGTAATGCTAAACTAAAATGGGTCTAGTTATACTAATCATTCCATGAAATTTCAGTCTGATTTGCTGGTACTCTAATAGAATCATTGTTTGCTCATGCTCAGAATCATTGTTTGCTCATGCTCAGAATGATTGTTTTACATATGTTACTTGTGATGTTCTGCTGGCTGAGATGTGCATGATCTGGGTGATGAAGAAAATCGCTCGATTCCCTTGATTTTCATGATTATTACAACCAGATACTTCGACGGATCATGCCATCTCTTGGACTACATATGTACTCCTCAGTAAACTAATATAAGAGTGTTTAGAATACTAAACTAGTGATCTAAACACTCTTATATTAGTTTACAGAGGGAGTACTCCTTTATTATTGAGCAAATACTTTCCTTTGATTTTTTGCAAACCTCTTAGTAGTAATTTTTTTATCCTCTTTTTTGTGTTCTGCTGGCTGATGAGATGTGCATTACCTGGGTGATGAAGAAAATCGACGGGTCACACCATCTCCTGAAGTACATTTTCACATTTTTACTGCTTTAGACTGACTGTACATGCATTCCTTCATTGGTTATGAACCTTATTGCTCATTGTGTTCTGTTGGGTTGAACTGCATGATTCCAGGTGATGAAGAAAAACGTTCGGATTCCCATTGATATTTCATGATTAGTGTAACCAGCTACTTCTAATGGATGATGGCATCTCCTGTATTACATTTGCACCACTTTATGACTGGCCGTACATGCACTCCTTGTGTTGGTCGCAACCTTGTTGCTCTTTGTGTTATATTGGGTCTTTTGCATGCTTTTGCATGATGAAGAAAATCGTTCGGATTCCCACTGATACTTCATGATTATCACAACCAGCTACTTCTGACAGACCATGCCATTTTGTGCTCTTTGAGAGTTTTTGCTCTGTTTTGGGTTTTAGTTCATTCAATAGTTTGCTGGTGTTTATTTTCCTTTGAGCCTGAGATGTTATCAAAATATTTGCTACTCTTAATGGATTTATCCCACTTGATGATCTTAACCACCAAGATCTCTGAGGCTCTTAGTTCTAGTCTAATGTTATCGATGAAGACATCCATTGTTGCAGATTTTCCATGGACTCTGTTTGTTTACTCGCTAGTGGTTCCAGCATAGATCTAGAGTACATATATTCACTAAGATTTATACATCGTTAAAATGGAGGCTTGGGAAGAACTATTTTATTTGTAGTAATAAGTCAGGAGTTGTTTGTTGCTTCAGTAGGGTGTCATACATTATAATCATCAGCTCATGTCGTCTGGGATCAAACATAGCTTTGAATTTACAAGAGTAAAGATTTATGTGAGAAGTACAAACCATGTTCACTTAGATTTCCTGCTAGTTGCATATCTGCACTTCATTGTACATACGTCGTGTTGGATCTTAGTCCAGAATCCAGATCCATAGCTTGTACTGCAACTAATGTGTCATGCGTTTTGTGGCAGCACAAAAGCAGCTAAAGGTGAGCAATTCTCTTGCTGGTTTGCATTGAAGATATTGTATTCTGTTGCTATATCATTGTTTAATAAAACCACAAGATGATGCTCACATGAGATATCCACATGTTTCGTGTTGTTTTGCTACAAGTCGTGTGTTGATTTAATAATGTGAGTTTCCTTGTCCCGGTCCTATACCGCATTTTGACTCCTATGTTTCTGTGCACGTGTGTTTAATTGATGTTGTTTCAACTTTGAACTGCTTCTGCATATACTGCAATTGAGATTTAAATTTGTGGTTGTTCCTCTTTTACAGATGCTCAAGTGTGAAGCCGTAAAGTGTGAAGCCGTGAAGTATGAAGCAAGTGTGAAGCCATGAAGTGTGAAGCCGTCAAGTTCTACTTAGTGAAGAGTAGCATATTGTAGCATATATGTGTTGTAAAGATTGTAATAGATTTATTTAGTGGTATATTTGATGATTCTTTTTGATTATGTATGTGATCTGAAAACTTGTGAAATGGAAACTTGACCAATGGGTCCACTTATGAAAATAATCTGTCAATTTTGTACATTTCTGACATTTGGGACCAATTTGAGAGATGATCATGACAAGTGGGACCCATCTGACTAGTGGGACCAGCTTGAATATATAATGGCTGAAAATAGAAAAGCAATAATAATAAAAGGCCATGGGCCAACAATAAAAAGGCTACAACGTTGGGCTAGGCCCATGAAGCCACCAAAATTGACACGAAAAAAAATATAGAAAGGCTGAATTAATGGGCTCGGCCCATGTAGAAAACCGAATTGGACCGGGCTGAATCTTGTGCCACATCAGCTTGCCACGCTGGATGCCTACGTGGCTTGGGGAGGTTGCTAGTGACCAAAACGCCACAGTAGGAATATTTTGGTCGTAAACGTCTTTGACCATTCCAGAAGAAAGGTCGCTATAGTCGATTCTGACGGCCAGCTTTGACCTTCTGTTTTTGGTCACAAAAAGGTCGTAAATGGAAATTTGTGACCTTTCAGTGACCAATAGTGGTGGTCACAAGTTGACATATTTCTTGTAGTGGCCACCGAACCTTAAGTGTGTAGACCCTACGGGTTCGGGAGACATGCAGACATGACCGAGACGGCTCTCCAGTCAATAACCAACAGCGGGATCTGGATACCCATGTTGGCTCCTACATACTCCTCGATGATTTCATCGGATGAACCACGATGTCGAGGATTCAAGCAACCCCAGATACTATTCCTTTGTCGACGGTATGTTACTTGCCCGAGATTCGATCGTCGGTATCCCAATACCTCGCTCAATCTCGTTCGCAAGTCACTTTACTCGCATCAGTAATGCATGATCCGTGGCGGACACTTGGTCACTTTGAGCTCATTATGATGATGCACTACCGAGTGGGCCCAGTGATACCTCTCCGTAACACGGAGTGACAAATCCCATCTCGATCCATGTCAACCCAATGACACTTTCGGAGATACCAGAGTGCACCTTTATAGTCACCCGATTCGTTGTGACGTTTGGTACACCCAAAGCACTCCTACGGTATCCGGAGTTACACGATCTCATGGTCTAAGGAAGAGATACTTGACATTGGAAAAGCTCTAGCAAAACGAACTACACGATCTTGTGCTATGCTTAGGATTGTCTTGTCCATCACATCATTCTCCTAATGATGTGATCCCGCTATCAATGACATCCAATGTCCATAGTCAGGAAACCATGACTATCTATTGATCAACGAGCTAGTCAACTAGAGGCTCACTAGGGACATATTGTGGTCTATGTATTCACACGTGTATTACGATTTTCGGATAATACAATTATAGCATGAATAAAAGACAATTATCATGAACAAGGAAATATAATAATAATCCTTTATTATTGCCTCTAGGGCATATTTCCAACAGTCTCCCACTTGCACTAGAGTCAATAATCTAGTTACATTGTGATGAATCGAACACCCATAGAGTTCTGGTGTTGATCATGTTTTGCCCGCGGAAGAGGTTTAGTCAACGGATCTGCGACATTTAGATCCGTATGCACTTTGCAAATTTCTATGTCTCCATCTTGAACATTTTCACGAATGGAGTTGAAGCGACGCTTGATGTGCCTGGTCTTCTTGTGAAACCTTTGCTCCTTGGCAAGTGCAATAGCTCCAGTGTTGTCACAGAAGAGTTTGATTTGCCCCGACGCATTGGGTATAACTCCTAGGTCGGTGATGAACTCCTTCACCCAAATTGCTTCATGCGCTGCCTCCGAGGCTGCCATGTACTCCGCTTCACACGTAGATCCCGCCACGACGCTCGCTTGCGGCTGCACCACCATCGCTCCACCATTCAACATATACACGTATCCGGTTTGTGACTTAGAGTCATCAGATCGTGTCGAAGCTAGCGTCGACGTAACCCTTTACGACGAGCTCTTCGTCACCTCCATAAACGAGAAACATGTCCTTTGTCCTTTTCGGTACTTCAGGATATTCTTGACCGCTGTCCGGTGTTCCTTGCGGGATTACTTTGGTACCTTCCTACCAAACTTACGGCAAGGTTTACATCAAGTCTGGTACACAACATGGCATACATAATGGATCCTATGGCGAGGCATAGGGATGACGCTCATCTCTTCTTTATCTTTTGCCGTGGTGGGCATTGAGCCGACCTCAATCTCACACCTTGCAAGACAGCAAGAACCCTTTCTTGGACTGATCCATTTTGAATTTCTTCAAAATCTTATCAAGGTATGTGCTTTGTGAAAGACCTATGAGGCGCCCTCGATCTATCCCTATAGATCTTGATGCCTAATATGTAAGCAGCTTCTTCAAGGTCCTTCATTGAAAAACTTTTATTCAAGTAGGCCTTAATGATGTCCAAGAGTTCTATATCATTTTCCATCAAAAGTATGTCATCTACATATAATATGAGAAATGCTCTGAGCTCCCACTCACTTTCTTGTAAACGCAGCTTCTCCATAAGTCTCAAGATAAACCCAAACGCTTTGATCATCTCATCAAAGCGAATGTTCCAACTCCGAGATGCTTGCACCAGCCCATAAATGGATCGCTGGAGCTTGCATACCTTGTTAGCATTCTTAGGGTCGACAAAACCTTCCGGCTGCATCATATACAGCTCTTCCTTAAGATAACCGTTAAGGAATGCCGTTTTGATGTCCATCGCCATATCTCATAATCATAGTATGCGGCAATTGCTAACATGATTCGGATGGACTTAAGCTTCGCCACGGAGAGAAAGTCTCATCGTAGTCAATCCCTTGAACTTGCCGATAACCCTTAGCGACAAGTCGAGCTTTATAGATGGTGACATTACCATCCGCGTCATCTTCTTCTTAAAGATCCATTTGTTTTCTATCGCTCGCCGATCATCGGCAAGTCTGTCAAAGTCCATACTTTGTTTTCATACATGGATCCTATCTCGGATTGCATGGCTTCAAGCCATTTTTGGAATCCGGGCCCGCCATCGCTTCTTCATAGTTCGAAGGTTCACCGTTGTCTAACAACAAGATTTCCAGGACAGGATTGCCATACCACTGGTGTGGAACGTGTCCTTGTGGACCTCTGAAGTCCAAAGAACAACTTGATCCAAGTACTTTGATCATCATCTTTAATTTCCTCTCCAAGAGGGTGTAGGCACCACAGAACATTTTCTGAGCTGTACTACTTTCCGGTTCAAGAGGTAGTACTTCATCGAAGTTCTACTTTCCTCCCACTTACTCCTTTCGAGAGAAACTTTTTCAAGAAAGGATCCGTTCTTGGCAACAAAGATCTTGCCTTCGGATCTAAGGTAGAAGGTATACCCAATGGTTTCCTTAGGGTATCCTATGAAGACGATTTTTCCGACTTGGGTTCGAGCTTTTCAGTTGAAGTTTCTTGACATAAGCATCGCATCCCCAAACTTTTAGAAATGACAGCTTAGGTTTCTTCCCAAACCATAATTCATACAAAGGTCGCTCAACGGATTTAGACGGTGCCCTATTTAAAGTGAATGTAGCTGTCTCTAGAGCGTATCCCCAAAATGATAGCGGTAAATCTGTAAGAGACATCATAGATCGCACCATATCCAATAGAGTGCGACACGACGTTCGGACACACCATTACGTTGAGGTGTTCCAGCGGCGTGAGTTGTGAAACGATTCCACATTTCCTTAAGTGTGTACCAAATTCGTGACTTAAATATTCTCCTCCACGATCTGATCGAAGAACTTTATTTTTCGGTAACGTTGATTCTCTACCTCATTCTGAAATTCCTTGAACTTTTCAAAGGTCTCGGACTTGTGTTTCATCAAGTAGACATACCCATATCTACTCAAGTCATCGGAGAGTGAGAACATAACGATATCCTCCGTGAGCCTCGACGCTCATTGGACCGCACACATCGGTATGTATGATTTCCAATAAGTTGGTTGCTCGCTCCATTGTTCCGGAGAACGGAGTCTTGGTCATTTTGCCCATAAGGCATGGTTTGCATGTGTCAAATGATTCATAATCGAGAGACTCTAAAAGTCCATCGAATGGAGCTTCTTCATGCGCTTGACACCAATGTGACCTAAGGCGGCGAGTACCACAAGTATGTGGGACTATCGTTATCAACTTTACATCTTTTGGTATTCACACTATGAATATGTGTAATATTACGTTCGAGATTCATTAAGAATAAACCATTGACCATCGGAGCATGACCATAAAACATATCTCTCATATAAATAGAACAACCATTATTCTCGGATTTAAATGAGTAGCCATCTCGCATTAAACGAGATCCTAATACAATGTTCATGCTCAAACTTGGCACTAAATAACAATTATTGAGGTTTAAAACTAATCCCGTAGGTAAATGTAGAGGTAGCGTGCCGACGGCGATCACATCGACCTTGGAACCATTCCCGACGCGATCGTCACCTCGCCCTTCGCCAGATCTCCGTTTATTCCGCAGCTCTGCTTTGTGAGTTACAAATATGAGCAACGGCACGGTATCAAATACCCGGGAGTTACTACGAGTCTCGGTAAGGTACACATCAATTACATGTATATCAAATATACCTTTAGTTGCCGGCCTTCTTGTCCGCTAAGTATTTGGGGCAGTTCCGCTCAAATGGCCCTTCCTTTGCAATAAAAGCACTCTGTCTCGGGTTTGGGTCCATTCTTTGACTTCTTCCGACAACTTGCTTGCGGGCGCGGCAACATCCTTGCCGTCCTTCTTGAAGTTCTTCTTACCCTTGCCCTTTTTGAACTTAGTGGTTTTATTGACCATCAACACTTGATGTTCTTTCTTGATTTCAACCTCTGCCGACTTCAAAGATTGAGAATACTTCGGAATGGTCTTCACCATCCCCTGCATATTGTAGTTCATCACAAAGCTCTTGTAGCTTGGTGGGAGCGATCAAGGATTCTGTCAATGACCGCCTCGTCCAGGAGGTTAATGTCCAGTGGGACGGCGGTTGTGCAACCTGACATTTTGAATATGTGCTCACCGATGTAACTGTTTTCCTCCATCTTACAACTATAGAACTTGTCGGAGACTTCATATCTCTCGACCGGGCATGAGCTTGGAAAACTATTTTCAGCTCCTCGAACATCTCATATGCTCCGTGTTGCTCAAAACGCTTTTGGAGCCCGGTTCTAAGCTGTAAAGCATGTCGCCCGACGAGGAATAATCATCAAGACGAGACTGCCAAGCATTCATAATGTCTTGGTTCTCAGGATGGGTGCATCACCTAGCGGTGCTTCTAGGACATATTGTTTCTTGGCTGCTATGAGGATGATCCTCAGGTTCCGGACCCAGTCCGAATAGTTGCTGCCATCGTCTTTCAGCTTGGTTTTCTCTAGGAACGTTGAAGTTCATGGTGACATGAGCGTTGGCCATTTGATCTACAAGACATTTTGCAAAGATTTTAGACTAATGTTCATGATAATTAAGTTCATCTAATCAAATTATTTAATAAACTCCCACTCAGATTTGACATCCCTCTAGTCATCTAAGTGTTACATGATCCGAGTCGACTAGGCCGTGTCCGATCATCACGTGAGACGGACTAGTCATCGTCGGTGAACATCTCCATGTTGATCGTATCTTCCATACGACTCATGTTCGACCTTTCGGTCTCTTGTGTTCCGAGGCCATGTCTGTACATGCTAGGCTCGTGAAGTTAACCCTAAGTGTTTTTGCATGTGTAAAACTGTCTTACACCCGTTGTATGTGAACGTAAGGATCTATCACACCCGATCATCACGTGGTGCTTTGAAACGACGAACTTTAGCAACGGTGCACAGTTAGGGGGAACACTTTCTTGAAATTATTATAAGGGATCATCTTATTTACTACCGTCGTTCTAAGTAAACAAGATGCATAAAACATAATAAACATCACATGCAATTATATAAAGTAGTGACATGATATGGCCAATATCATATAGCTCCTTTGATCTTCATCTTCGGGGCTCCATGATCATCTTGTCACCGGCATGACACCATGATCTCCATCATCATGATCTCCATCATCGTGTCTCCATGAAGTTGCTCGCCAACTATTACTTCTACTACTATGGCTAACGCGTTTAGCAATAAAGTAAAGTAATTTACATGGCGTTCTTTAATGACACGCAGGTCATACAAAAATAAGACAACACCTATGGCTCCTGCCGGTTGTCATACTCATCGACATGCAAGTCGTGATTCCTATTACAAGAACATGATCTCATACATCACAATATATCATTCATCATTCATCACAACTTCGGGCCATATCACATCACATGACAATTGCTGCAAAAACAAGTTAGACGTCCTCTAATTGTTGTTGCATATTGTACGTGGCTGCAATTGGGTTCTAGCAAGAACGTTTTCTTACCTACGAATAACCACAATGTGATTTTGTCAACTTCTATTTACCCTTCATAAGGACCCTTTTCATCTAACCCGCTCCAACTAAAGTAGGAGAGCAGACACCGCTAGCCACCTTATGCAACTAGTGCATGTCATCGGTGGAACACATCTCACGTAAGCGCACGTGTAAGGTCGGTCGGGCCGCTTCATCCCACAATACCGCTGAAGCAAGAAAAGACTAGTAGCGGCAAGCAAGTTGACAAGATCTCGCCCACAACAAAATTGTGTTCTACTCGTGCAATAGAGAACTACGCATAGACCTAGCTCATGATGCCTTTGTTGGGGAGCGTTGCAGAAAATTAAAATTTTTCCTATGGTTTCACCAAGATCCATCTATGAGTTCATCTAAGCAACGAGTCATGGGAGAGAGATTGCATCTACATACCACTTGTAGATCGCGTGTGGAAGCGTTCACTAGAACGTGGATGATGGAGTCGTACTCGCCGTGATCCAAATCACCGATGACCGAGTGCCGAACGGACGGCACCTCGCGTTCAACACACGTGACGGAGCGGATGGCGTCTCCTCCTTCTTGATCCAGCAAGGGGAAGGAGAGGTTGAGGAAGATGTCTCCAGCAGCAAAGACGACGGCGTGGTGTTGGTGGAGAAGCAAGACACTCGGCAGGCTTCGCCAAGCACGTGGCGGAGGAGGAGAGGTGTAGCAGGGGAGAGGAGGCGCCAAGATGCAAGGGTCGGCTGCCCCTCCTCCCCCTTTATATAGGCCCCCGGGGGCGCCGCCCTGGATATCTGATCTCCCAAGGCGGCGTCCAAGGGGAGGCTTGCCCCTAAGGCAAGTGGGCGCTTCACCCTAGGGTTTCCAACCCTAGGCGCAGGGGCCAAGTGGGGCGCACCAGCCCACCGGGGCTGGTTCCTCCCACTTCAGCCCACGGGCCCTCCGGGATAGGTGGCCCCACCGGTGGACCCGGGACCCTCCGGTGGTCCGGTACAATCCAGTAACCCCTAAATTCTCCCGATGGCCGAAATAGCACTTCCTATATATAATTCTTTACCTCCGGACCATTTCGAAACTCCTCGTGACGTCCGGGATCTCATCCGGGACTCCGAACAACATTCGGTAATCACATACAAGTCTTCCTAATAACCCTAGCGTCACCGAACCTTAAGTGTGTAGACCCTACGGGTTCGGGAGACATGCGACATGACCGAGACGGCTCTCCGGTCAATAAACAACAGCGGATCTGGATACCCATGTTGGCTCCTACATACTCCTCGATGATTTCATCGGATGAACCACGATGTCAAGGATTCAAGCAACCCGTATACTATTCCCTTTGTCGACGGTATGTTACTTGCCGAGATTCGATCGTCGGTATCCCAATACCTCGTTCAATCTCGTTCATGGCAAGTCACTTTACTGCATCAGTAATGCATGATCCGTGACCGGACACTTGGTCACTTTGAGCTCATTATGATGATGCACTACCGAGTGGGCCCAGTGATACCTCTCCGTAACACGGAGTGACAAATCCGATCTCGATCCGTGTCAACCCAAGACACTTTCGGAGATACCTGTAGTGCACCTTTATAGTCACCCGCCACGTTGTGACGTTTGGTACACCCAAAGCACTCCTACGGTATCCAGGAGTTACACGATCTCATGGTCTAAGGAAGAGATACTTGACATTGGAAAAGCTCTAGCAAAACGAACTACACGATCTTGTGCTATGCTTAGTATTGGGTCTTGTCCATCACATCATTCTCCTCATGATGTGATCCCTCTATCAATGACATCCAATGTCCATAGTCAGGAAACCATGACTATCTATTGATCAACGAGCTAGTCAACTAGAGGCTCACTAGGGACATATTGTGGTCTATGTATTCACACGTGTATTACGATTTCCGGATAATACAATTATAGCATGAATAAAAGACAATTATCATGAACAAGGAAATGTAATAATAATCCTTTATTATTGCCTCTAGGGCATATTTCCAACATTTGTGTCATCAACAATTTACTTGTTTGATTTTATGCTTTTTCTATTCTAAAATATATTGGCATTTGATGGTTTTGTCGAGCCCGAGCCACCGTAAAGCCTAAATGATAGTTGTAGGTGGTTTTGTCGAGCCCGAGCCACCGTAAAGCCTAAATGATAGTTGTAGGTGGTTTTGTCGAGCCCAAGCCACTCAAAAGCCTAAATGATAGTTGTAGGTGGCTTTGTCGAGCCTGAGCCACCCAAAAGCCTAAATGATAGTTGTAGGTGGTTTTGTCGAGCCCAAGCCACCCTAAAGCCTAAATGATAGTTCTAGGTGGTTTTGTCGAGCCCAAGCCACTCAAAAGCCTAAATGATAGTTGTAGGTGGTTTTGTCGAGCCCAAGCCACTCAAAAGCCTAAATGATAGTTTTAGGTGGCTTTGTCGAGCCGCAGCCACCTTCAAGATTAAATGGTGGTTTGGGTGGTTTTGTCGACCCCAAGCCACCCTAAAGCCTAAATGATTGTTTTAGTTGTATTGGGTTAAAATTCGATTTAGTTAAAATTCTAAGGCAATTAAGGAGGACAAGGAAAGTTGGTCTTTGTGCTTTATGTGATCAATTATGTAAGCATTTGCTCAATTTGGCCATGCCCAGTTGGTCTTCACCATTCACCATTAGTCCAAAGAAGCAGATTAATAATTGCAGATTCATAATAGCATATCTCTTACTATAGAAAGCTAACAACATTACATAACTGGGGTAGTTTTGCAGCTAGTCATTACATACATTACATAACTAGGGGAAGTTTTGCAGCTAGTCATTACATACATTACATAACTAGGGGATTCCCAAAATATACAACCCCAAGGCCAGCTATATTGTTCCAAGGCCACATATTAGCTTAACATAACTGAGGTGTTGAACATCATTGTTCACTCATCAAGGATTGACTTGATCTTGGCAAGCTTGTCCTTGTTGCCATGACCAGCTTTCATAAGATCACCCACCGAAACTCCACTTCTTCTTCTCCTCTATCGGCCATCCCTCTCTTTCTTCATCTCATCCCTCTCCTTCCTTGTGTTCCTAATGATCTCACCCGAGACCTATAAATGCACTTAATCTCCTTCACTCATGAGCCAGCTTCTCCATCTCCTTCATCTTGCCAAAGTCAAGACTCTCCTTCTCCTTGCGATAGCTAGCTTCTCCATGTCCTTGTCCACATCCATACGCTACCTTGAACTCTTCATCACTCATGACCACGTTGTTCGATCGCCCAATCAAACATCTTGGTGACATCCTCAACCACCGATCATCTTGATCCCCAAGTGTATCCAACGCTTGTTCACCTTGTCCAAATCTTTCTTATACTTCTCATGGTCAATCATTACGCCATGATTCTCCTCATGAAACATCTCCCATATCTTCTCCAAACATCTTTGCAGAATAGAAGGCCATGGGGCATCAACCCACCGAGCAACTCCACAAATAATACCATCCTGCATCAATTATTAGAAAATAAATATGCTAACTTCAAAAGAAAATATATGAGATATCCATTGATTCAGTCATACTTGCAGATACAATAGACATTCAGAAACTTCAAGTTCAAATCAATGTCCTAAACATGTTTCATTTACTTAATTTTCTTGTAAACCGATGCTTGCAAAATCACTTTTTAAAACATGTTTCATCAACTACTGACAGTCCAAATTGGTGAATTTACTGAATTTACTGCAGACTAACACAATTAACTGAATTTCTCGACAGCAACTTCTGACAGTCCAAATTTCCTGCATACTAACTACCAAATTTATCGCAGACGATTGCAAATTTATCGCAGACCAACTATCATTTGATTCTTGCAAGCGCAAATAGTCCAAATTAACTGAATTTATCGACAACAATTCCAACAATCTGCAGACTAACTACCACTAACACAAACCCTCGTTGGATAACACCGACACGAGGAACAACACATCCATAGAACCTCCTCCCGGTGTCCTTTCCTTCAAATGCAACATATTTCATGCATGGAGCCAAGTGCGATCTACATGTGATGCTTGCATCTGCAGCTCTACCACGAAGGATGCATCTATAGTGGTGCCGGGGTTACTTTGCATTGTAGCACACTAGTGAACCATGGAAAAGATAGCAATCGTCAAACATGGTCTCAAATCGTAGAACACTTGAATCACTAACCCTAACCCTAGGTGCAAAGAAGATATCTTACCCAAGGTTGCTCCAAATCCATGCCGACCAGCTCCTCCTCCTCATTGCTCTCCTCTCCATCCTTCCACGACGGCATCTTCTCGGCGGGGAACCCGATTCCTCGGCGGCGAAGAACTCCGGCGGCAACACAGGGACATAGCGGAGAGTGAGAGTGAGAGAGTGGCGAGTGGAGTGGAGTGTGGCGCGGGAGTGGGGGCTCTGTTTTTGTATCGACAGCCCTAACGGCCGTCAACCCACTCGCCGTCGGCCTCGCCCACGTGGCTTTTGACAAGTGGGCCAGCCTATCGAAATCGTGTTAAGCTGCGGCAAACCGGTCATTTATTTTATTGAGAAAATTTACAAGTAAAGTGGTGGATTTTTGGGACGCGCTAGAAATGTGGTGGCAATTGGATGCTTCAACTTCAAATGTGATGGTTTTTTGTAATTCACTCCCATTTAACGACCGCGCGTTTCTCAAAAAGAAATTAACGACCACGCTCGAAATTAACGCTTGGAAAATGGCAATCGGAAGCACTGGTACCTCACATTTCCAGGGCGGAAGGACAAAGTGTTCCACGTGTGTGATTCCCAAAAATAGGTGTCGGTTAGACGCCATAGCATAGCAGGTGAGGGCGATCGATGGGAAATCGTTGCTCGCAAGTCGCAACAGGAGTGGTTTCTCTCCCCCCCGCAGAAAACACATGGCCCAGTGCTGGCCCTAATCTGACCTCCCACTGCTTTCGCCATCAATCAAACTATCAAAGGTGGTACTAGTACGAACGAGACGACTCGCCAAGATATAGAGATAGAAAGCATCAACGGCCTGCAAGTTGGAACTTACTTACATCTAATTTCTCCCTCCACGGAAAGCACATGGTTTGATTATTCATCTTGAGTACGTGCTCCAGCGTAGTGCCGGTCGTAATCTAATGCTGAGGAGATTAGGCCGGAGCTGTGGAAGATTATCTGAATGATTAACCGGCAGTAGTACAGTACGTACGTGGCAGTTGGGTGGCGTCTCCGGGCTCCTGCGGGGAGAGGAGAGGAGAGGAGGAGCGATCGAAGGAAAAAGGGACGTGGATCATGATCGGTCGAGCATAAGATAACCTTGTTAAATCTGTCCACCGTCCACGCATGTACGAAGCACGTGGCCGTGCCGCCTCGATCGTTTAACGACGAGGATAGGAAGGGGGGTTGTCGCGCGACCGACGTGGCGCCCACGACGCTACCCAGCAGCGGCGGGCGCCCCTTCGCAGGCAGCAAGGGCCACTGCTTCCCGACCGGGGAGTTGCGCTGCTAGCTCAGCTGGCCGTGCTGTGTACTGGCCATGCATGGTATAAATAGGATGGACGCCACGAATTATTGTTTTTTCTTTAAAAGCAAGGATAGATTGTACTGCAGCCGGGATCGTTAACTAATAGTATGACCAATTTTAAGGTCCTGTCTCGTCCCCGCATGCAGAAAAACCTTGCATGCCATGCACACATGCATGCAGAGAAGCACTAGTGTCTGTCATCCCTCGTTTTGGTGTAGCGGATCCTTGTAAGAGATGTGACCGGTGGTGATTGCAGCGCATGCACGTTTATTTATTTCACACATTTGTCGCGTTTTATTTATACGACGAGATGGATCGAGCCAGCCATCTGTGGACGACTGGTCCAATGTTGAACCTCGCAATAACGGCCGATCTCCACTGTCAGGAGGGCGTAGTATCTTCTTTGGGGAATGGATTGGACGCTCGCTGGGTACTACTCAAGTACTCCCTTCGTTTCTAAATATTTGTCTTTCTAAAAATTTCAATAAGTAATTATATACGAAGCAAAATGAGTGGATTTACACTCTAAAATATACTATATACATCTATATGTGGTAGTCCATTTGAAATCTTTAAAAAGACTTTCCTTTCCTCCTCTCCGTGCAGGCTCCTGCACTGCGGCCGGGAGGGCAAAGCTCTAGCGCCGCGGCCAGCCCTCCTTCCTTCCTACCCTCGCCGCCGCGGCTGGCTGCGCGGCAAAGCCGGCCGGCATCGGCGGCGGCGGGCATCCTCTCCCCACGCGCGAGGTCGGCAGCGCGGATGTCAAGAACGAGCGGCGGTGTGTTGCGGATGTGATAAATAATGGTGAGGGGCGGGGCGGGCTACTCTGTCGGCGTCGGCTAGAAGCTAGGGCGCTGGGTCTGTAGCAGCGTTGCCCCGTGGCATTGGTGGCTTAGTCAGCTCGGCCAGATCGCCGCTTGGCTGCGGCTGCATGGCGGATCCGTCGCGGTGGTCCGGCTGGAAGCTGGGCGGCGCCCCATCTTTATGATGAGTCGCCTTCCTCTTCCCGGAGGTGCGACGAGTTAGCTGTCGAGCGTCGTGGTTGGATCTGGTGGTCTTCTGCGGCGCCCGTGGCTGAGGGCGCACTCCACTCGCCATGGGGTGGCGGGGTTGCGGCGGGTGGATCTGCACGGTCTCCGTATGGGGACCCGTGGCGTCTTGATGACCAAAGCGGTGGTGGGCGCCCCGTTAGGCGGCATGGTGGTGTCTTGACGGCAGCGGTGGCATTGACCCCTCTTCACGGCGATGGCCCAAGACAGCAGCTTTGCCCTCCCTTCCGGTTTGCGAGCCCAAAGAAGTGATGGGCGGCCGAGGAGAAATCCGGTCTTGTTGCAATTGCGAACAGCAGCGACGCCCGTGGCTGCCGTCTCTCCTACGGGCGTTGTCATAGCCATGTTCATGCCCCTTTAATGTCACGGAGAAACTCTAGGCTCGGTCCACCGGGCGAGCGGCAGCGGCGTCTCGGCGTCGTCACCTTCTTGAGGGCTGCCGAGGTGCATGGGTGTCTTCCGGAGGAGCAGTGGTGTGGGTTGCCTTGCTCGCCTCGGCGACGAGGCTTAAGGGTGCGGGCTGTCATGTATGGGTTGTTGCTGTGGGCATGAGCATCCGGGGCACCATGTACTTCATCATCGACACCTCATCTACGATGTTTTCCAAGTTAGGCTAGCTCCTGCTGTCCACTTGCCGATCTTCTAGGCGTCATGGGTGGAGAGTGCGTTGATCTAGTTTGTTAGGTTTTGTCGTGCTTTGGGGTGTTCGGTTCGGAGGGACGCGGCCTGTGTGCTTTGTGTCCGTCCTCTTCGCCATTTTTGGCTTGAGTTTGGACAGGGCGAGTTGTTTGCCGGTGTTGTCACGGACTCACGGTGGATGTGGGTGCTAACCTCTCCGTGTAGCACATTGCCGAAAGGCGTTGTATCAGCCGTCTTGGCTTTTCTTCTATCAATATATGATACGCATGCTTGTGCGTATTCGAGAAGAAAAAAAATCTTTAAAAAGACAAATATTTAGAAACGAAGGGAGTAGTTACCGTGCCCTTTACGTGTTGACAACGCATGCACACTGGCCCCATGAGCATATATCCTTCCGACATGGGACGTACGGGATACTACTATACTCCGAGCGAGTGCGCTCGCTGCAAACAAAGCCTGTTACGTATAAACTACTGTACATAACTTTACGTATAAACATGAGTAGGTGCTAGGTGTAGCATTACTCATACAGAAAAGGGTAGGGACTCATCATCAGCAATCAAATAAACCCGGCACGGCTGACGGGAGATGCGGCGGAGCGCTCGTTGGTTCTCCTGCCCGTCCACCCACGAGACGATCGCCTTTTCCATGGCGCCGAGTTGTCGCCGCGTCAGAGGCCTCGTGTTTCTTTCCGTCTTCATTTCTTTCCCGATGCGATCCCTTCTTCCATCCAGCGATCGGTCCCCTCGCGCCCGGGTCCATGGACGTCATAGCACGATCGAGATGCCAATGCCATGGCGCGGCGCCATCGATGGACCCGTCGCCGCGGGCGCAGATAGATGGAGATAGATCATGGCATCACGTGAACAAGCATATTGCACGCACTAGCAGCTTCTACTGACGGCAACAGTAGCAGGTTGACAGTAACAGTAGCAGGTGCCCGCTCCGGCCCCTTCCCGGCTGCGTGGCTGTGAGACTGCGAGCAGCAGTGTGACGGGTGAAGGAGGCCGGCGGCGGAGCGCGCGCCATGAGCCGGGAATCGCGTCGCGTCGCTGCCACAGTGGGTTTTTTGTTCCAGTTGAGAGGAGGACTAGGAGCCAGGATTGGTTCGTCGACCCACTCGTCTCATCGAGTGCAGTGCAGGTCTTTGTTTTAGCTAGCGTCAACTCCTCTCATCCTCCTCCAATGGGAGCCCGAGGAACCGGAGGGGATCCGCTGACCCGACCAGATGGATCGGCTGGCTAGGAATATCCTCTCCGATGCACTCTTGGTTGGTTGGCTGGCGCGCTCCTCCTGTTGGCGCGAACCAGCCAAACCCACTGGAAACCTACCCCTAGGGTTGATTATCACACCCACATGCGTCGCACCTGCTTGCATCGCCATCGCCTCAGGACAAGAGACCTGCCGGAGTGCGGAGGCACTGTTCTGGGGCCCCTACATGCGTAGTTGCTCATCTCTTAACGCGGATCACCTAGCAACTCCAACGCACGACCTCAAATTGTCCGGACGCGTCCGTTTAAGGGTAAGCAGACACAAATCACGGCCTAACGCGCGGGAGCAAACGGACAAACGTCTGTTTTTTATCCGCTTTCGACCTATTCCCTATCCAAATTTGGACTTATTCCCTCCTCTGGCCAGTCCTTCGGGGATACAGACGCCCCTTCGCCCCCTCCCCCCACCATAGCCGTTGCCGCCCATTTTCCCGGCTATCTCTCTGTCCAGCCCGTCCGCCCAAAGCACGACCATCAGATTTGTGCTTCTCTTGCCCCGGCGGCCAACCGGTAGATCTGCGGCGGCGGGATTTGGCTCGTTAATTCAAAAATGTTCCTGGATTTCTAAAATAAGGTTCACAAACTTCAAAAGGTTCACCAATTTTGAAAAATAGTTCAAAAGCATGAAAAAAAGTTCATCTATTTTAAAAATAAGTTCATCAGTTTCACAAAAAATAGTTATAAATTTCAAAAAGTTCAAAATTTTGGAAAATATTCATCAATTTTTGTAAAAAGTTCATGATTTTTTTTAAAAATCATCAATTTGGAAAAAAGTTCATGAAGTTTGAAAAAAAGGTCGTCAATTTTCAAGAAAAAGTTAATCAATTTAAAATCGCACCTTTAAGAATAATATAAAAATAATAAGAAAAAGGAAAAAGAAACTCAAACAGGAGAAAGAGAAGAAAAAAATACTATGCACTGAGTTGTAGTCATGACTCGTGTTCCAAATATAAAAGGTCGTCAATTTTGTGTTGAAGTCATGACTCATGTTCAACACTGAGGGCTAACCCTCGGTCTGGTTCCAATTGAGCTTTCCACATTAACTTTGATTTCATCAAATCAGTCGGTCTAGCTTCGACGAGTCGAGCTATGCTTGTAGAAATACTACAGACCTATGGAAGTCTACCTATCATTCTAACTTGAACAAGATAAGAACATAAATCACAAGATAGTAATACCATATTCTTGTTTACATGAAATTTCAATCGCTAGCGGCATCGTCCTACCTTAAAATTTCATTTACTTGACGCTCATGTGTGAGACCACATGCTTGATTATGTTCTATTTAAGTCATCTTGTAGCACTTTGAGACCAATAACGTTACGGATATTATTTGGAAATGCTCTATCAAGAAATTCCTGAAAGCGTGCCATCCCACTATGTTTTTATGGTTGGACATACATTTGGTTGATATCTTTTCACTTGTACCATACTTAGCATATTGATGGCCCCGTACTAATCACCTCGGGCCCCAGAAATCTCACGACCGGCCCTGGAGCCCGACCAGCACCTCGCCACCAGCGTCGCGGCAATGCACCACCACCTCCTAGCCTAAGAGCTGTTGGAGCCGAACGTCCCAGCCGCCGAGAGCCCCACCGAGCTCTGCACCCCCACGAGCGGCTGACCTATGCCGCCGCAGCCTTGAATAGGGCAGGGAAGGAAAATCCCCACTGCCGCCCGCGTCGCACAGGCTTCGCCTGGCGGACACCCTCCGACGGCGACGAGGGGGAGGAGAGGATGAAGGGGAAGGAAGTCGCCGGCGGCGGATCGAGGGCCCCCGTGACGCATGCGCGGGGCGCGTCGCGGGAGCGTGGGGAAGGGGGGACCATTCTATAGAGTGTCTTAGTCAAATCAGATGAACCTGGCCAGGATCAGGTATGAAAACGTCTATATTCAGCGAACCACTTGTTCCTCGGTCTCAAAACTACTCCCTCCGTTCGGAATTACTTGTCACATAAATGGATGTATCTAGACATATTTTAATTATAGATACATCCGTTTTTATCCACTTTTGAGACAAGTAATTTGTAACGGAGGGAGTAGTAGGTGTGAACATTGTAATTGTCATCATCAACAGAAAATACTATAGTACGTGACATGATCTTTGGAACAGGTGTTATTTTGATTAGCTGTCGTTAGACTGTGTATAATGCCGCAGCTGTACAACGAATGAACCATGCCAAGATCATGGGATTGTTCACGTTCAACGGATCACATGCTCCCAACAGTTTTTGCCCGTGCTCTCCACATTAGTTGAGGACCAGCTGAACTTTCTTTATTCATTGTAATTGTCACTACTAATTACTTAATGCATCAGACTTGAAAAGACTTTCAGAACTAAATTCCAGCTGGCTTTCATGCATACGCCGTTGACTTTGGCGATTATAGTCGTGTTTAGGAAACTGTTTACCAATATTCAAGAGAATGAATACTGCAACTGTAACTACCGCCAATCCTGTAATTTTTCCCATTTCAAACAAACATATAATTTTACGTGTGATCTATCTAGAAAAACATAGAACACATTTTTTGGATTTCATAAATGTACATTACAGAAAATAATGGCCAAAGTTGTACTATTATGAAGATCTTGTGATTATCAGAAGGCCCCAAGGGGTACAACATTGGGTTGTGTGCAATCCCTTGATGCAGGATGTGAGATCAACCAGAAAAAGTATACAGAACATATGTGTCTGGTCGAATAAATTTATAAATCATGTACTCCCTTCGATCCATTTTACTTGTCGGCTTTTCGCTCAAATGGATGTACTAGCACCGAAATATGTCTAGATACATTTGCTTGAACAACAAGTAATATGGATCAGAAGGAGTACAATGTAATGCATGTGATGGTAAGCATAATTAAAGCAGATAAGATATATATTTCACAATACCGTCAAGCATATATTGGTAAATCAAAAGGTATAAATATTTTGTGTGTGCGCGGAAAGTCTATCAACAAACCTCCGTAATGTATAGATAGTATCGTAGAACATCTTCTCTAAGAAGATAACGTGCAAGCCACTCGTATCTAAATCAAAAGATATTGCCTGACAGGAGAAGCCATTTCTTTGGGGACGCGGCTGTTCAGATCCCGAGCTCATATGAGCTTGGGTGAACAGTAAAATTAAAATAAATTGAAAAACAATTCAAAAAATCTGTATTTGTTTTGTGTGAAACATTGACAAATGTTTAGATAGCTTGCAAAAATTCATCACCGGATGACATTTTTTGCCACATTTTCCACGAATGTCATTTCGTAATGAAAATTTGCAAGCTATCAAAACATTTGCCAATGTTTCACATAAAAAACTGGGAAAAAATATACAAAAATTCGGTTTCGCTGTTCACCCGAGCTCACATGAGCTCGGGATTAGAACAACAGTTTTGTCACTTCGGTCGATGTTTCCTTTAGTTCCCCTCACATTCCATAGTTGATCGGACAAGAAGAAACCCTCAGATCAATTGTACGGATTGCAGTTTTTTCTATGTTAATTTTGTATATGTTTTGTGACAATGTCTCAATTAATGATGGATGTGGCATACATGGAATAAAATCCCGCGGCTCGATCTTTTTTCTTAACGTGGCGTGGCTAACACAGCCAACACCAAGAAGCATGTGATGCCTTTTATCTCGCACAAGCTTTGGCATTGTCTTCCAACGATTCAACCTAATATTGTCTTTGTGAGAAAGTACCACATGTCATACACACAGAAATAGATTGCAATGTGTCATTGGGCAAGGCAAAGTGTGGCTAAGAATTTGAACACCTATGATTAGCCAAGTTTGCCAAAATAGTGTGGCAAACTATGGAAAAGTAAGCCAACCCCAGATGTTTGTGCTTTATTTATTTTTCTCTTCAAAGTATGACGACAGATCATCAGTTTGATGACTTGCCTTGCAAGGCTTGCAAGGCAATGTGTCCCAAGACATACCGCGTATGGCGATCTTTGGTTCTCACATGTTGGTTTGCACGGTTCAAGTGCCTTTGGAATCGCTGGGGTCCGTCCAGGTCGATCAAATTTGGTCATATGAAATTGATTCACTATAAGATCCGGAGAGTGGCAAGGGACAAAAGTCGAGTTTGATAATATTGGAGGTGTCTCTTTTATTTAGTGAATTGGAGGGTTTTTTTTTAGGCAATAGTGAATTGGAGGTATCTCTTGATTGTATATATCAGCGAGGTCCTGGTTATTTCTGGGCGCGTGAATGGGCCGCGAGATACGAATCAGTGGCTGGGCCTAAATACAAACCTACTCCGGGCCTGAAGGACCATTTAAACGACCACGTGGCCTAAAAAAAAAACGACCACGACGGAATTGGTGTCTTAAAAATGGCAATCGTACGCACGCAGTCGTGTCTCACATTTCCAGTGCGGCAGGGCCACACGGACCAAACGATGGTTGGGCCAAAGCAAACAAACTGGTCCACGTATGCTTGATGGTTCGCAAAAATAGCTGTCGGTTAGATGCCATAACAAGGTGAGGGGCAAGGTGAGTGCGATCGATGGAAAATTGTTGCTTCGCAATAGGAGTGGTTTGTCTTCCCCGCAGAAAACACATGGCCCAATGCTGGCCCTAATCTAACCCCGCAGTGCTTTCGCCATCAACCAAAGCTACCACTAGCTAGTACGAACGAGACGGCTCGAGAAGATAGATACGAGTAGAAAACATGAGTGGCTTGGAAGTTGGAACTACTTAGTACTACATCTAATCTCTTCCTCCACGGAAAGCACATGGTTGATTATCCTTCTTATAAGTACGTGCTCCAGCGGTACTTTAATAGCGCCCCCGGTCGATCGTAATCCAATGAGGAGGAGATTAGGCCGGAGCCGTGGAAGATTACATCGACGAACCGGTAGCAGTACGTAGTAGCAGCGGCTGGGTAGCGTCTCCGGGCTCCTGCGGGGCGAGGAGGGGGGCGCGAGCGAGGGAAAGCGACGTGGATCATGATCGGTCGTGGATAGGATAATCTTGTTAAATCCGTCCAGCGTCCACGGTGGGGCGGGCGATGGAGCGTCTGGCCGCGGCAGCCGCACGAAGCACGTGGATAAGAAGAGGCGTTGTCGTGCGACGTGGCGCCCGCGATGCAGATGCAAGCGCCCCTTGGCGCGCGGCAAGGGCCACTTCTTCTTCTCGGGGAAGCTCTACACTTCTACTGCAATGCAAGCTGGACGTGTTTGTGTAGCGATGCGTGCGAGTGCGATAGATGGATGAAACATCATTTTCTTCTCTGGAAGCAGGGATGGATGGAGCTCCAGCTTGCTGAAGAAGCAGAGTCCAGTTTAAGTGCGTGTCTCGTCCCAGCATGCAGAAACCTTGCGTGGCATCGCATGCGGAGATGCAACGAAATGTAAACCTTTTTTGGTGTAGTCGGCTAAAAATAAGTCCTACATTTTGTTATAGAGGGAGTGGTAGTTAGAACCTATGTGTATTATATATAGGATTAAAATGCTAAACTGATAAATTTTGTGATTAAACATGGCAATTTTTACGGTGAGTGTTAAGGTTGGCACCCATGGTCAAGCTCTAGGTTCGCCGCTGCTAATCTGGACTATAAGTTTAAGCGAAATTTGCTTACATCCCTCGGCTGATGTGCCGGATCCTTGCACGAGATGTGGCCGGCCGGTGATGATTGTTTCACACATTTGTCGAGTTATTATTTTATCGGACGAGATGGATGGCTGGAGCTAGCCATCTCTGGTCCAATGTACGCTCTTTCGGGAGCGGACGCTCGCTCGGTACTACTCGTAGTACTCGTTACACTCTCGTGGTGACAACGCATGCACGCTGGTCCCAGGAGCATATATCCGTCCGACACGGGGCGTACGGGATCCGATCGAGTGCGCCAGTACTAGCAGTACCACACAGAATACAGAAAAGGGCACGGATTCATCAGGAAATCAAATGAGCCCGGCACGGGTCACGGGAAAGGAGGAGATGCGGCGGAGCGGTCGTTGGTTGGTTCTCTTCTCCTGCCGCGCGGGACGCGTCGCCGTCGCTTTTCCACGGCGCCGAGGTGTCGCCGCGTCAGAGGCCTCGTGCTTTCCTTCCTTCCTTCACCCCCTTTTCCCGATGCGAATCCCTTCTTCCACGGGCGATCCCCCGCCGCGCGGTGGTGGTTTCCGGCAAAGCGACGGGGCCGGGTCCCCGGACGTCATCGCACGATGGAGATGCCGCCGTCGGTGGACCCGTCGGCACGGGCACGGGCGCGGACCGTGGCCTCACGTGAGCAGAGCATACACTCACTGCTGCTGACAGTAACAGTGGCCCTTCCCCGTTGCGTGGCTGAGAGAGACCGCGCTCAACAGCGTGAGTGTGTGACGGGTGAACGAGGCCGGCGGCGGAGCGTGCACCATGAGCCGGGAACCTTGGCGCGTCGCTCGCCGCCGCAGTAGCTCTTCGCTCCAGTTGGGACGGACTGGCTAGTACTAGTAGGATCGGTTCGGCCCGTCGACTCGTCGTCGAGCACAGGTCTTTGTTTGTTTCTAGGGTAGCGTCAACTCCTCCTCCAATGGGAAATTGGGAACCTTGTTTCAGCCCGAGCAGATCGGTCGGAATATTCTCTCTCCCCGATGCACCGTTCGTCGGTTGGTTGGCGGCGCGGCCCTCCTGTTGGATCCTGGAGCTAGCAACTCTACGTGCGGCGCCGGCGCCAACCAGCCAAACCCACTGAAACCCCTCCAAGAACAACAGTGGCACTACAGTACGTGCTAGTTTACGCCCAGTTGCGTCAGCACCTGGCTGCTATCTCGATCGGCTCACGAGAAGAGAAGAGATGGACCTTCCGGAATGCGGACGCAGCCTCGGACTAAGGCCAAATCCATCATGCGACCCCATTCTGTCCGTGTGCGTTCATTTGGGATTAAACCAATGAACTAGATGGCCTAGCACGCGGACGCAAACTGATTTTTGTCCGTTTTCTATCCGCTCTCGACCCATCTCCGTCCTAAGTTTGGACCGCTTTTGGGGTGACACAGACAGCGCGCGGACGAGCGGACCGTGTGCGCGTGTCCTCCCCTGGTTGGTCCGTCGGTGGCACATGAACCCCTTTTTTATCCGCCTCTTCCTCTCCGGTGCACCTTCACTCTTTCTCCACTCGCCGCCGCTTGCCATTGCCATTGCATTGCAGCTTCAGACCTTCTGGCCACCCATGACCCCTTCCTCTCGTGTTTCGAGCTACCCAACCACGACCACCTGATTTGCGCACCCGGCGGCCGGATTTGGAGCAGACCCGGTCAGTCTTGAGCTCGCCCGGCTGTGGGAGGCCGCGTCGCGCCATGAACTGCCCGAGCATCGGGCCGGAAGGCCCCAAGCAAGGCCGCATGCAGGTAGTGGCTCCTCCTCTAGCCGCTCGGATCCACACCGTTGGTGGTCCGCGATACACGAATGGCGGTCGGCCGGGCTCGGTGCTAGCCCAAAAGCTCGTCGGCGCACCGTTGCCACTCATTAAGTGCGACGACTGCCCAAAGAAGGTCGTGCGCCGCGTGTCTACTACGCCAGAACATCCCGGATAGGCGTTCATCAAGTGCTCAAACGACGGGGTATGTGCTATTTTAGCTTCAGTTTTGCTAACTTAAAATTTTATTGCGTAGAATGGATGCAAGTTTTTGTATTGAAAAAAGAGTACATCGATATATTGATAGAGCGCAATTTAGTAGATGTTCGTATACTTTTAGCTAGCATAGAGGCTAGAGATGAGACTAGCACACTTGTTGCTAGAATAGAGGCTAGACATGAGACTATATGTTAGGAAGCAACGTCTACTTTTTTACACTCGAAGAAGAAAGAAGCACGCAAGATCGAGCCTCCACAGATCAACAATAAATGCATCAAGAGGGCACTAATCCAACTTACAGTAGCAGTTATGGAAATTGGATATCTTCTAAAATGTATTTTTGTGTTTCTTGTTTTCTTTGGTCTTATTTTTATAGTCAAAATTTAATGATGTATTCTCATGTATCAAAAATCAACGATAAAGAAAGTTACGGGCTTGCAAAGAAAAATGTACACGGACAGAATGCGGCCGGGATGCGTCCACGTGTTGGACGCACGGCCACCGCATCCCAGAAACTGTCCGGACACGATCATATTGTCCTGCCCAAATAAATAAAATCCGGACAAAACGGACGCTGGAGTTGGCCTGACTCTAACTCGGAGCATATACTGCGGAGAACAGAACTCGTCGAGGCCACGAAGCATATCCGGAAGCACCATCACGCGAGGGGCGACCGAGCAGTGAGTACTAAACCAGTAGCAGCACTAGTTGAAAAACCATTGCTAGCGAGGTCCACTGATAAAAAAATATGGCCTACCCTTGCCAGTAGGAGTACTATACTACTAGTGCCGGCGCTTTTTATTATTCTTTCTTTTTTCCTGGCTGGGTGGGTGATTGGCTTTGTGTTTGTGATGATGTTTTATATGCAGTGCGGTGGGAGTACTATTTTGGTTTCCAGTGGATGGGTTGGGATGGATCCCTCCCGTCGTCAGGTCCGGTGGGCCTGGGCTGGGTTGGGGGTGACCAGGGGCTGACGGATCCATCTTATCCGCGCTGCCAAATCCAAAAGCGCCACGATGCGAGCGCGGCTACCGGCTGCCGCGCGTCGGCGCCAGCACTGCCGGGAGCAGAGCATATTCCCACGCCCCATTCCATCCATCCTCCTGCGCTCCCACCTTTGTTTAACAGGTTCCCGCTCGCTCGCTCGCTCCGTCGGCCCGTCGCGCCCGACCCACCATCCCGCCGGGCTCCCACTCGCACGTGACGCGGCGCGGGCCCGACCTGTCTGTGGCCTGCCCAGTTTCACACGAGGTGGTTACGTGCGGTGCGGTTCACCGGGCCAAAACAGCTGAGCGTGAGGTGAGACCAACATCAACACCACCACCGCCTGTCACCTCTGTCTGACACGCGGGCCTGCTCGTCTGGCCAACGAGTTTCGGCTAGAATTAACACTTCTTTTCGTGCCCGTTTCCGCAAAGACCAGGGACGTGCCGGGCATGATCATCGAGGCGAAATTTGCGCGTGACAGTCACTGCCAAAATGCTAGCCAGGAGCGACATCCGCGCAACCTAAGAGCATCTACAACCGTAATAGAGTACCCATCAAACGGGCGCTTCGTAGTGCCCGCACAGTCGCCTTTTCCCTCTCTTCATAATCACACACCACAAATTCGCCTACTCTATTTCATACAAACGCATGCAAACAACGATGAAACAAGTAGCAATTTCGACGGTCCGACGTACACATACTTCATATAAAAGGGCCAATCACAGCCAATTAAAACATAAAAAGCTTAATTTAAAGCATACGGGGGCGACAGGAGTTCACCACTCCCTTGTCGGTCGCTTCCCCTTGGGGCCTCGACAGCTCTCCGCGGAGTAAGCATCCGCAGTGGGCGGCTAGTTGTCGGCGTCCGTCGTAGAGCCGCTGTCGTCGGAACCGGAGGATGATGAGAGAAACCACGCGAAGCGCCCGGCGATCCGGCTCTCTCCGCACCGCCATGTCCGACTCCTTGAGCGCGCGACGAAGAGCCGCCGCTTTCTCGGGCGTCAGCGGCGTGCGTCAGTCTCCGCCAGCTGTAGAACCGACGGATAGCTACGCGGAGTAGCGTGTCGTCGTCTTTGGCGGGCGACAGCGGGTCTGGACGGCCCGCAGTCGTACCTCGCTCCGCATGACGCTGCCCTCTTTGCCATGCAGAAGGCGCGGCCCACCGTCTCCGGCTGCAGCTCATGCGTCGGCGGTCCTGGGTGGTGCGACACTAGCACCCGACGGCTACCCGCAGGGGGCGGAGCTGGAGGAGCCGGGCACCGGTGCTTGCGCTCGCGTTGCTGTCTCACCATCCATGGCAGAGCTTGGGCAGAGTGGAGCCATCACGTCGCGGAGGAAGAGCTGACGACCATCGAGGAGGAGCTCCCACTGTGGTCTATCTTTGAGCAGCGTAGCGCGGGCTTGTCCTCGTTGGACGTGCTCGACATGTCCCCGGCGGCGAGCCCCATCTAGTCGATGTCGTCAGAGTTGGACCAGTGCTGGCCATGGCGGGAGAGAGGGAGAGGATTGATATCAGAATTGAGGGGAGCGGAGAGAGCGAGAAAAGTGAACGAAGTGCAGTTTGATACTAGGGTTTCAGTTGGGGTCTGAGAAGGCCGGTAGGGTAGTCAAATTTCGTGTGAGCACCAACGGACCGGGTAGCCCACCCGGGTGTTTGGGCGGGTTAGGGTACTCTGGTTGTAGATGCTCTAACGCAGACATGCGTTTGTAAGCCGTAGGTCATCATTGCCCAGGGGTGGGACGGGAATAGTGGAGTGTTGTTTCTATGGAATTTACTTCACCGTTAAAACTCCCCACGCCCGATAAACCATGCGTTTAAGCATTGCGCTATACTCCCTCTTCCCCAACTTATGCAAAATTGAGTCGTTTATTTTGGGAGGAAGGAGTATTTAGAAGCCATAAGAGCATCTCTAGCAGACCCCGTATAATGCCGACCCGCAAAATGCGTTTATAGTTGGCGGAAAAACGGATTTTGTGGCTGGCGAGGGCCGCCTCGGCGGCCGAGCAGACCTATATAATGATGATCCGCAAAATGCGTTTACAGTTGGCAAAAAAGAAAAACCGGATTTACGGGCCGGTGAGGGCGGCGGCCGAGCAGACCACGTATAATGCCGACCCGCAAAATATTTTAAGGGCCGGACACGTTTGAGAGGTTTGATTGGACAACATTTTTCGAGTGGACCCATACTTTAATGGTTATTTTGCGGGTCAAGGCCATTATACGGGTCCGCTAGAGATGCTGTAAGTACCCCAAATTTAAGAATGCTTATAGTAGGCCGTCCGGCAGGTTGCCTCGTGCCTAAGCAACGAACGACACAGCAATCAAATTCAAACCGTCCAACGTACTAGCCACTAGAGCTTACTCCAAGTTTACAACAGATATTCGTCCGAGATGCGACGAATAACCCAATTCTGCTTCTGCTACTGGACGTCCATGGCAGGCACAGCGATTAAAATAGCCCCCCCAAAAATAATAATATCCTACTCCTACCACAGTGTGCGCCACAACGGCCGAAGCACCGATGCAGCGCACCAGGCAGACCCCAAACCCAAAGCCGAATTGGCCACAGCCCCGTCGTAGGAGTAGGAGTAGTATTTGCGACCGACCGACCGACCAGATGAATTTGACTCCATTTCTTTTTTCCTTCTTTTTTCATAAAGAAGAAAAGAAATAAAGAAAAGAAATAAAGAAAAGAAAAATGGTTTCCGCACACTCGCGGGGCAGCAGATAAACTCGCACGCAGGCGGGCACGCAGGAGTATATAAAACCACTGTGGCCACCAGCAGCCACAAAAACTCTCTCTCTCTCTCTCTCTCTCTCTCAATCCCTCTCCCTCTTTCCATTTTCCTCCCCCTTTTCTCCCCTCCCTCGCCCGAGGGGATCGATCGCGCGCGATTTAATCCGCTCCCTCCCTTCCTGAATCCGCGAGCGACCGAGATCGGGGCGAGGCAGTAATGGCGGTGGAGGAGGTGGCCGAGAGCTGCGGCAGCCACGCGGCCGCGGCGGCGGGCGGCGGAGGAGGCGGACGCGGAGGCGGAGGCGGAGGCGGAGGCGGAGGGTCCTCGTCCCCGCCGGGCGCCGCGGGGTCCGGGGCCGGGGCGGGGGCGCAGTCGAGGAAGCAGCAGCAGCAGCACCACCACCACAAGCTGGAGGTCTACACCGAGGTGCTGGCGCGCCTCCACGCCGCCGAGGAGCGCGCCCCCGGCTTCGACGACGACCTCTGGAGCCACTTCAACCGCCTCCCCGCACGGTACGCGCCGCTCCTCCCTGACGACTGCGACGCGGCGGTCGGGGTCCTGGACTGATGTTTCTCGATTTTGGCGTTTCGGCTTGGGTTGCAGCTACGCGATGGATGTGAACGTGGAGAGGGCAGAGGACGTGCTCACGCACAAGCGCCTCCTCGAGCTGGCCAGGGATCCGGCGCAGCGCCCGGCCTTCGCCGTGCGGGCCGTGCAGGTGACCCGTTCGCTCCTCCTCGCGACGGCTTCTTCCCCCTCGTGCTCGTGCTGGTTTAGGAATGCGATTTGGAGCGCCACTGATGTGATCGACCGCTGTAGATGACTCGGAATTCGTCTGTCCGGAGTTGTATTATATGGTCTGACTTATGTGCTGAGCATCCCTGGTTGGGCTTCAGTTTTCTGCCCTTCAGATTTCCTTTTTATAATCATTCCATCCCATCACTACTCAAGCCTAGTCAATGACACTCATTCTCGGTGGTAACACATCTTTCATCGTCCAGAAGAATGGGGACATTTTATAATTCTATTAAACTGGATTGCTATTCTTATCTATCAAGGAATCGGCTCATTGGCACTTAGTATTACCACTTCCGGATACAACAGTTGTTTATACTGTCAGCAGCACCAACTAAGAAGAAGCCTTATGGGTATCCAGTCACCACTGTATTTGAGATTTGAGAGTTGCCACGTTAGGGCTTTTGAATGGTCTAAATGCTAACACTGTCAGGAAGTAATTTTTTGGTGTTTACTTGACTGATGGAGTATCAAACTGTTAAAAATATGTTGTACTATGGATATGATGTTCAAAGAGTAGATGTAGGGTGGGGGTCCTAGAGCATTTTTAAAAATGAGATAAAAGAAAAAGCCTGAACGTTCCCTCTGAGTGTAGCATATTTTGATTGATTTTAACCACTTACTTACTGAGTGAAAGTTTAAGCTCTCCCATTATTAGCTGGCAGCGCTGATGCATTATTTTATTCCCAAGTGGTGCATTTCTTTTTCTTTAACTGCAAAAATAGTTGCTAACTTGCAGTCAGCTGTGAAACTTTTATGCTGTTCATTGTCCTTATTTGAGTCTTGATTCATTAGGTATCTCCAATTGTTGATGGGAATCAGACTGATGCTGATTCACACACTGCAGGGGAGGAAGTTGCATCAAGGCTGTTGAATAGGCAACAAAGGTACCTGAGCTTTTCCATCTGTTACTAAATATTTTTGCTGATAGGAAATTGTCTAGTATCTTTCTTATTGCCATGCATTGCAAAATATACCTCTACCAGTGGTTCAATTTTCCTTCATTTCTAATATGTACAAGTTATGTTCAGCATCCACCCTCCTCCTGCTTTCGGTTCATCTACAAACCTTGAGGCCCTTGCGCTTGAAGCTAGTAAGTCGCAAGGCCAAGATCAGGATAGCACCTCAGATAATGTTCGATCTCTCTACAGGTAAGACTTTGCTAGTTACCTTTGCCTCTATTTTATCCTCATACAATATTATTCTGGTTAAATCAATATGTGTCGCTTGATAGTTAACATATTATAGGTATATGATTATTGCATTTTCTCGGTTTGTAAGTGCTATTTCCTTTGTCGAGGACACTAATTTGGTTGTATTTGTATGCCATACAGACCCATGCATGAAATTACGTTCTCTACCATTGACAAACCAAAGCTTCTCAGCGAGGTAAACAAGGATCTCTGTACATTTGTGGATTTTATTTGGGATATCTGTTTATATGTTCCTAGATTTTTTAACAATATAATTCATGATATCAAACTTGAATAAATACGAGTTCGCTGAATATGTGTGTTTCATCTATTTGTTTAGTGATGCCATGTTTTCTGATGCCCCCAGCTGACATGTCTGCTTGGTGAGATTGGTCTCAACATTCAAGAAGCACATGCATTTTCGACAAATGATGGCTACTCACTTGACGTGTTTGTTGTTGTTGGTTGGCATGCTGAGGTATGTCGGTCCCTCATTTTGTCTTTGTACCCATGATTTTGTGTTTCGTCGCTGTTTAACATTTAATGATCTGTTCATTTATTTAGGAAACGGAGGATTTAATAGAAGAATTAAAAAAAGAAATCAGCAAGATTGAGGAGGTGAAACAGAAACACATATACTTCATTGCAATTTAGTTAGTCCCAGTTTCACATGCTTGTTTTCTTCATGCTCATATTTTGCTTTGGCTTGAATTGGGCAGACACAAGCATGGTCTACATCTCATTCATGGTCTTCTCCAGTTGAAAATATGCAGATCGTGGAGAACTCAACAGCCGATCATGTTGCTATACCTACAGATGGTGCCAGTGAATGGGAAATTGATATAAAACTACTCAATTTCGGGAATAAAGTAGCATCTGGGTCATATGGCGATCTGTGAGTGTTCACTCCTGGCTATCATGAAATTTTATTTTGAGTTCTCGCGCAGTCACGTAACTGACTCGTTCTTTGACCAGTTACCGGGGTACATATTGTAGTCAAGATGTAGCTATTAAAGTGCTCAAACCTGAGAGGGTAAATGTGGACATGCAGCGTGAATTTGCCCAGGAAGTTTATATTATGAGGTTTGTTACATCATATGCTCTGTTTTCTCAATATACTTTAAGGCTTTTGCACATAAACCTGTGTTTCCCCCCTCTGTGTATTTATGTCATCTCACTTAGTCCTGTTTCTTCTGTTACACAATGAATACCATTCTTAAAAATATTAATCTCAATCTCTCAGATGCTCTGGTTGTCACGTTTGCTCTGCTGAAATATTTACTTTTAGGATGCTAAGATGATAAAGATCCACCCTTGCTGTCATTTATCTGTCAAACATCTTATTCTCTCAGTTCTTTGCCTGCTTACTAATTGATGTCTCACAGTACCAGTTATGTAATTATAGGTACATGTTAAAAGTATCACCCTTAGGGATCAGTTTCTTCCAGTAGTGCTCCTCTGTTTTTCCATTTACCTTCTAAGTTCATGAAGTATACATTGGAATTCAGGAAGGTTCGTCACAAGAATGTTGTGCAATTTATTGGTGCATGCACTAAACCCCCAAGGTTATGCATAGTCACAGGTATGATTAAACAAAGCCCTTCCCTTCCAAGTTTCCATTTTCCTAGTGTGGCAGTGACAGTAACAATGACTGAACCTGCATTTTCTTCACTCGTCCAGAATTTATGTCCGGTGGGAGTGTGTATGATTATCTTCATAAGCATAAAGGTATCTTCAAGCTCCCTGCCTTAGTTGGAGTTGCAATGGATGTGTCAAAAGGCATGAGCTACTTACACCAAAATAATATTATTCATCGGGATCTGAAAACCGCCAATCTTCTTATGGATGAAAACGGGGTAAGTATTGTCTTCTTCCAATTATTCATGATGCATGCATCCTTGGAAATGATGTTCCACAAATCATAGCCCGAACTCCTAGGCATGCCTTCACTTTTCCAGGTTTTCTGTACAAGAATAACAGGTGTTAAGCCCCCCCTCTCAAAAAATGTTTTATCACAAAAATAAGAGGGGTTCTCCTATAACACAATGTTTATCTGTAATTTTTGGTCTACTTAGCCAAATCTTGTTTGTGATTGATGAGTGGCTGGCCACTGGGATTGAACCTTCTTCCTGGTTGGGAGTACATGTGATGAATGTGTTACTGCAAACCGTTGTTTCGTTTAGTGCGTGATTCAGTAAGAAGAATTGGCTAATTGTTCTAACTGATTGTTTCCTTCTACAGATGGTTAAGGTTGCTGATTTTGGTGTTGCACGTGTTAAAGTTCAGTCTGGAGTAATGACTGCAGAAACCGGGACATACCGTTGGATGGCCCCGGAGGTGATTTCTCTATCATTACTATGCTACCTCTATCACAACTTGGTTGTTATGTAATACCAATGCTAAATTTAAGCTGTAAAGAGCAGATTCTCCATTAGAGGTTGCGAGCTTGAATACCCAAGCTCTGAGTTCAGATTGACAGGGTAGGAAACACCTGGCCACCAACTTTTTCATTGAAAAAGAAGAAACCACAGAGTTCAACAGTTGAACTTGTGATCTAAAGCATTCTGGTGCAACAGCAACCTATCAATGTTTTAGTTACAACCCTTGGAATACGGCACCATCGCACCACCCCAAGGATGTGAGACCAAAATGGAACTGCTATCCTCTAAAAAAAAAGTAAAAAACTGCTACCAGACCTACAAGGATGCTAGACATAATCTTACTCAGATATTCACCCATCAGATGGTAGTATGTTGTAGTGTAGCAGCAGTTGCATTTTAGCTCATGTTCTTCATCTCCAACTCCTGAAGCTTTCTTATCGTCAGTACTACACGATTCAGGGTCGCTCTCTCACCTGGCTTCCAGTTCCCTCTTGCTCCTCTCTAGTTGATTCAGTTTCAGAATTTGGCAAATCGGCGTCTAGGTGTTGAGAAGCTGCTGTAAGCACCGCGAAAATATCAACAAACTAGCACCTGATAGTTTGTTAAAATGTAAATCATTCCTCATCTTTTTAGATTAACCATAATGCAGAAGTAATCATGTTTGCATCTTCAATTTTAGTATGACTGCTCCATCATTTGGACATTGATTCGTCACTTATCAATTCTGAAAAGCTCAGACCAAACATTCTGAATTGCCTCGCAAATGAGACGAGGCACTGCTCTGAGTTCATTTCGATGGCATTGCTTGACATGTGGGCAACATTGTATTGCTCCATATGCTTGATAGAAGCAAGGAGATTATTTTGTTTCTTTGCTATTTTTGAAGTTTCTTTGCTATTTTTGAAACTAAACGGGAAGTTTCATTCTTAAACCTGTGTTTAATTCCCCACAACAAAAACAAAAACCTGTGTTTAATCTTTAGCCAGCAAATTATTATTTATTGGTAGAGATAGTGTGCAAACCGCTGTCATTAGCTCTGATTGTTACCTCTTTATCTTTTTTCACAATAAATTCATCTACTACCATTTTCTGTATCTTAATAGTGCAGTGGCGGTGAATTCAAGAAATAGAGGTCATCAGTGAAATATTTTTGATTGATATATCACCTTACAAAGATTTATCTGTTATAGGTTATAGAACACAAGCCCTACGACCACAAGGCTGATGTTTTTAGTTTTGGAATTTTGTTGTGGGAACTGCTCACTGGGAAGGTACTTGCATCACTCTTCTGCCGCTGTTAGTTCATTATGTTAACTGCATTGTTTTAAATGAGTTAGTAATTTGTTTATACATCTATTGCTTGCAGATTCCTTACGAGTACCTGACACCATTACAAGCAGCTGTAGGTGTGGTTCAGAAGGTAAAATTGCTTGTCATTTTTACATGACCGTAGTCTTCTTTGTTCATGTTATGTTTAGACATGGATTCTTACTCAACTTATCATGTCCACCACACAGTACCATGATAATGATCATATATGTTTTGGACTACTGCTATGTTCAGACATGGATTCTTACTCAATTTATCATATCCACCAACCATAATAATGAACGTATATGTTTTGGACTACTGCGCACGGATAACATAACCTGGTTTGAGTTTCTTTTGTTCCATGATACATGGGATTTCAAGATATGATCAGTGTTAACATACTCTTAGGAATGGTTCGCTGACGCACAAGCAAAACGAATGACTTGTTTACCACTTTGCCTGATCAAAGGCATTACAGTGAAACAGTAACATCCATCTACTCCCTCTGTTCCTAAATATTTGTCTTTCTAGAGATTTGAACAAGTGACTACATACGAAGCAAAATGAGTGAATCTGCACTCTAAAATATGTCTATATACATCCGTATGTGATAGTCCATTTGAAATCTCTAAAAAGACAAATATTTAGGAACGGAGGGAGTAGTTGTGTTTATGAACTATGTGACTGCAGTACTTCCTAATTTAAAGATCAATGCAATTACCCTATATTCCCTCCGTTTCTAAATGCAAGTCTTTTTAGAAATTTCAGTACGGACACATACGGATGTATGTAGACATATTTTAGAGTGTAGATTCACTCATTTTGCGTCGTATGTAGTCCATATTGAAATCTCTGAAAGGACTTTATATTTAGGAACGGAGGGAGTACAATCTTATTAACATGTCAATCTTGCTTCTCAGGGATTGCGGCCCACAATACCAAAAAATGCTCATGCAAAGCTTGCGGAGCTCCTTCAGAAGTGCTGGCAGCAGGACCCTGCTGAAAGGCCAGATTTCTCCGAGATATTAGAAGCTCTCAAGAAAATAGCAGAGGAGGTTTGTGACTGAGACTTGCTTTAATGCATCGAGGTTTACGTTCTTATCAAAGCGATGGTGCAGGTTGGAGATGAGCACGACGGAAAGCACAAGGACAAAAGCCTGGGGGGATTCTTTTCGTCTCTGAGGGGGCGAGGACACTAAGGTGGCGCAGGCGTACATGGTTTGCAATCCATTTGGACGGGCCTGAGCGAAGATCAGCGCCTGTTTGTCAGCATACCCCAGTGCCAGTACATTGAGATGGACAGTGAACTGGGCCGGATGGCAACTTTTCAGCTGTAGTTCCACTCATCGGCCACAGCCAATAGTTTTTCTTTGTCTGGTTATTTACTTCCGGGTTCTGTTACATGTAACATAGGAAGAGAATGCTTGTGGACTGTACATTATTTAATCTGATTTTAACAGGCTGTAACTTGCACATGAAATAATAAGCCTAGCTTAGGGCATGCTGTGATTCTTTCAGTCGTGATTATCTTTCCACATCCTGTCCACAGCTTGAATTTCCGTCTCGAACGGTCTTGGCACGATAATACGGAGTGCATATTATGTTGATGCTCTTATCAAGTTCGTGTCCTGCTACCATCTTGTGAAATGGCAAAGGCACATGCATGCCCAACTCTCCTCTGAACAAAGATGAGTCGGAGTTGGCTGCTTATTCGTGCCAAGATTTTTGTTCCTTGTGATGCTCCGTGGCCCTTGTTATGCTAAACTTGCATCACTAGGTTACTTTCCTGCCCCCCTTTGATGAAAGGGCCAAGAAATGAATAAAGTGGTGTTGGGAGCAGGCGACAACGCTTGGCTTTTACTGTTTGCCTGCGGGGCCACTGTTTTTACCTAGTACTCCACGAATGAAACGCACCTGTTTTACACCGTTTGGTTCGATCAGTATAACCATTTGGTTGTGTTTGTACTACTACTATCTTAAAACTGAGCGTTTGCTTCTTTTTACAAACTATAACTTCTGGTGGCCATGTAAAAAAAGAAACTAATGGTGGCAATGATGTGTTTGTTTGCAGTCCCTGGCTGCATTGTCTGCACAAAAAGGACATACAAGATCTGCTGCTTGTTGGATTTCTCAAGGAACTACCTTTTCTAGTTTTAGGATGTTACAGCAATTCCTAAAATGTGAAGTGCTAAAAGCTTCTGTATGGTGAATTTGTTGTAAAATATGATTAGAGGGCTAGATCCATGGCCAGCCTTTTGCCTTTTCTTTTTTCCTTTTGTTTCCTCTTGCCCCTCCTCAATATTCACTCATTTTGATCTCTTGTTGTCCTACTAAATTGATTCCCTCGTTTGCTTTCCCACTTTAAGCATCTTGTCTTTGCTTGATCAGAGAGTCATGGAACCTATCATATTGGCCAGTGGATGAGTTAATACATATACGTCACCTCATCTCAGCACTGGTAACCTAGGCTCTGGCCACCATGGCAGGGCTTGGCATTGGAGCACCAATCGTGAAGGTGTATCATGAGAAATCTATAATCTTACCGGATGTGTCAAGGGTGCTTGCATGCCTGTATGAGAAGGAAATCGACTTTGAGAGAGAGACATTCTCCTCTTACAAGAGCCTACTCAGACTTCAGGTATGTGGTGTCTCTAATTCTCAACTCTGCACGGAGTTAACTGTTCAAGACCATAGGCAGTCTAATATCAGTTTCTAGCAAAACAGTTCAATACCATCATTACATTTTGTTCATGTGCACTCTACAGGCATCGAGCCATGTTCCAGTTCCATTCTATGATGGACCTAATAAATTCCTAGAAGGTAAGGTTTCAGATTTGTGAAGTTCAATTACCATTTCACTTTAGTCCTACATGTCTGGATGCTTATCCTTCTTTCCTACAGTTAAATGATCTTGCTAGTTAGCCTGCTACAAGGACATTTATTGGGCCTTAACTAGGAATCTGTATCAGAAACAAGTGAAAAATCTAGATAGTCTGGCAAAACTTTGTATTATCTGCTAAAGCACACTAGTGTTTGTTGTCAAATTATATTCTTGAGACTTTTGGCATATGCAGGCTCCATTTTCAGTCCCTCACCATACCATATCTCCTTCATTTTGCAATGGTAGTTAATCAATGTAGTTAATACTTCCTTCTTGTCCCTAAAGACTCCCAAATAGTTTGTTCCAAAACAGCATTGTGAATTTTACGGACTTACATCACGCTGAAAGAACTACGATCATGATTAACTTGCCATAAAAGCAGACTCCAGAAATATAGCTTCCATAAAAATAATAGATCAGAGAAATTCATGTTACTTGGGGACGGCAAATCAGCTAAACACTGTTATTTTCTTTTGATATAATTTGTTCCATCAGCTAAACACTACTCCCTCCGTTCCAAAATAGATGACCCAACTTTGTACTAATACTCCCTCCGTTCCAAAATAGCTGACCCAACTTACAAAGTTGGGTCATCTATTTTGGAACGGAGGGAGTAGTATTTATTTTCGTGTAATTTGTTCTTAGAAGCTAGATGACCCATCATGTTGTTGTTTTTACATTTTGTATGACTAATATTATCCAATGACAAACTCTTCCATGGAAGATAAATCCTAGGTTTGCCATGGTTATGTGTTGATTGTATGGGAAAACAATCCTGTAATTCATAAATAAAATATGTAGGATGAATATTGTGACTGCTATATGTTTTGTGTGGTAATAAATTACAAAATCGAGCATTAGAACACTATGTAAGCTCTCCCATATATTGGCTGAGCCCACACTGAAAAATCTCATCAAGAACTTGAGATGAAAGCCATGTTATGTGGGGCTGGGTAAGAGCTTCCTTCCAAACCAAACTATAACAAACTAAAGGCACATCATAAATCATGTACATGTTCCAGTCTGTATATTTCAGTGCTTGTCAGGAGCTCATTATGAAATTGCAATCATGGAAGCTGTTCTAAAATGGCTTTTTACAGTGGACAGTAATGATTATTGGTGGAATTTCAGTTTTTTTTTCTTTGTGTTAGGTAAGTTTAAGGAATGTGTAAAGACAATGATGTTTCTTCATGTGTAGATGGACTTTGATCATATGATTATTTAAGTTGTATAGACAATGATGTTTGATTAAGCTATGCCGTCCATTTTTGATTAAGCTATGATGTCCTTTTGACCGATTAAACTGTAAACTGTTAGCATTTCAGTCAAGATGGGAAATTGCTTTATTTAAACTTGCCAACTGTGAAAATATGTATGCTGAATTGTGCCTGAAGAATTTTGGCTTTAGTACATGTTGCCATGCCAAGGACAGTGAGCGGGTTTTATCCAAATGAACACATAATTTTTCTCATGTTGTGTTTTTTTTTATCACAACAACAATCCTCTTGTCCTAGATACGGTTTTAAGGCATCAAGCAACATATTTTAAATTATGTACCAGCATAAGTATATAAAAAAATAGAAGAGCAAATAAATGTTCCAACAGAGATATAATTATGTAAGATGTGCTATAATATAGTTTCTTTCGACAGTTGATGTAATAATTGTCATACTATCTTTCTTATTAGCACTAGGCGTTAATATTTGGCGTGCTAATAGGTATAGGACTTTAGTGGGCTGAATATAAAACCAGTATACTTTGACACTCCAGAAGATCATGTTGTGACCCAAGGAGCCTGGCAGTTCCGGAGAGCACATACTTTCCATTAAGAGAGGGGATGCAACATGATCCAAGATGAACTGCTCCTCATACTTGTTTCTCATAGTAGGTGGCACATAAAGTAGAACTGATGTCTATTTTGCCAGTAATAAGGAAATTTTATCATTAATATTGTAATATATATATATATATACATATTTAAATTTCAACTGCTCTTGGCGTTCACACTTTATCCTAGATTTTCTTGTATTCCACTCTTCTGGCACTTTTTCTGTGCTAGTGAAAAGAAGTCTTCATGAAAATGATCATTAGTTTATGCTTATTTGAAATTTATGTTTGTCTTCAATTCCAGAATCAAGAGATATCTGCCGCCATATAGCAGAGACTTATGAAGATCATGGATACCCATTTCTCCTTGGGAAGGATTCCCTTGAGAGGGCTTCCATCGAGGAATGGCTCCACCATGAAGAGCATAATTTCAACCCTCCGAGCAGATCCTTGTTCTGCCACTTGGCCTTTCCCGTTGCTGAAGAAGACGATGATATAGACTTGCAGACGAGAAAGCTAGAAGATGTTCTGGAAGTTTATGAGCAAAGGCTTGGTGACAGTGAATTCCTTGCTGGCAACAAGTTCACTCTTGCTGACCTAGTACACCTGCCAAACTCCTACCACATCACAAATTCTGAAAAGTTTCTGTACCTATATGATTCAAGAAAGAATGTGCAGAGGTGGTGGCATGCTATTTCTAGCCGGGGTTCTTGGCAGAAGGTGCTGAAGGTTATGCATGAGGTGGAGCGGCAGAACAAACAAGAGGAACTTGACAAGCAGCAGCAGCGCAAACAGGAAGAACTTGAGAAGCAGCAGCGGCGTCAGTGGCGGAGACAGCATCCTCCAACCAGCAGATCCCCGTTCCGTCTAGACTCCCGGGAGCAACCCAGCACAAAACCTCACACGATATTGGTTCGCCCCCCTGCTAGTATCATCGCTCCCAAGGCTCCTCAAGCAGAGGAGCCTCATCCTACTGAAACTTCCCATGATGAAACACCAGTCTCCTCAAGCCCAAGTATCCCTACTACTCATAAACCTTCAGATGTCCGAAGCAAACATACTACCATTTCTACTACACATGAAGAAACTCCACCAGCCTCCATCCAAAGTACTCCCAGAATTGCTAAAAAGTCTCCTATTCCTGTCGAAAGAAGAATCAATTTTTTTACCCCAGCTACCTCTCCTACCACTACTGAGAAGCCCTCAAGAACTGGTGTTGATAAGCCCAGAATTGGAGATGCCTCACTAACTTCTGAAGCCACCGAAATAGACCTCCCTACTAAATCCAAGCCAAGTTCATCCAAAAAAGCACCTAATAACCTTCATGTGTTTGATTTCTATGAGGCAAGCAGACATACTGATGAAGCAGAACCTTATACTGGACCCACCTCATCAAAACCTTCAGAAATGCTGGACGAGATATCTGAAACTGATGGGCCAAGCAATGCCATTGATCATGCCGAAACCAATCCAAGATCAGCTAAAGAAGATTCTGACCGACTCAGGGCGTCAGGTTTCTGGACTGAGAACACAGCCCCCAATGCTGATACTGAGGATAAGAAATCAGTTCGATACACTGAGCGTACTTCACAAAGACCTGTTGGAAATATTTCTAGTAGAGCTACTGACCAGAGAGTTACATATACTTCTCCTGAGAAGCCCCATTCAACTGAAGCTCATCAAAAACTGCAGTCTGAGCAGTGGCATGCTGCTGCAGCTGGGCTCCCTGCTGACCGCAGAAAAGATGCTTCTCTCCCTAAGGGTGCAGGAGATGACACTCAAGCTATTCCATTATATGATGATGATGATACCAACCAGGAAGCCAGAGAAACTGCATCTGCACCAAGGCGAACAAGAGCTCAAGATCCATATGATACCCCTGAAGGAACATCATCTAGATCACAACCTATCAGTGCTCCACATGATGCTGTTCCTCCGCCCAAGCGAGCAACATCTGAAGGCCCTTATGCACGAAAGGATGTTGTGGAAGCAAGAAGGTTCCGTGCTGACCGCAGAAAAGATGCTCCTCTCCCGAAGCGTGTAAGAGATGACACTCAAGCTACTCCATTATATGATGATGATGATACCAACCAGGAAGCCAGAGAAACTGTGTCTGCACCAAGGCGAGCAAGGGCTCAAGATCCATATTATACCCCTGAAGGAACATCATCTAGATCACAATCTGTCAATGCTCCACATGATGCTGTTCCTCTGCCCAAGCGAGCAACATCTGAAGGCCCTTATGCACGAAAGGATGTTGTAGAAGCAAGAAGGTTCCCTGCTGACCGCAGAAAAGATGCTCCTCTCCCGAAGCGTGTACAAGATGGTACTCAAGCTATTCCATTATATGATGATGATGATACCAGCCAGGAAGCCAGAGAAACTGCATCTGCACCAAGGCGAACAAGGGCTCAAGATCCATATGATACCTCTGAAGGAATAGGAACTTACCACTCTTCATCATCTAGACCACATCCTGTCAATGCTCCACATGATGCTGTTCCTCCACCCAAGCAAGCAGCATCTGAAGGCTCTCGACGTGCAACCGCACCATACCTAGCTGCTCAAGAGGTTTTCCAGCAGGGTAGGAAGAGTCCTGCATCAAGGCCAATAGTGCCTCATGATGCCCAAGGCAGCACCGAAGAAGAAGAAACTGTGGAATCATCATCCAAAGCACATCCATTGGATTCTCATCTGGCTGATGTTCGTCCACCTAACCAATTTTTGGATGAAGATGGTTATGGTGCAAGTACACCATTGCAAACAGGAGATACAGATGATCCATATAATGAGAAGCGAGATAGAGGCGCTGCTGCTCCAAAGCGGATGATGTCTCAAGATGCCTTTGAAGAAACAAAGATGACTGATTCTGCATCATTTGAAGCACAAACATCAGATCATCGGCAAGCTGATGCTCCTCCACAAAAGCAACGGCCAACTGAAGATCCTCTAACTACTGCTTCACCATCCAAGAAAAGATATTCTGATGATGAAGATTCGGCCAAACAAGCTAAGCATGCTCATCAGAAACTGCAGTCTGAGCAGTGGCATGCTGCTACAACTGGTTTGAGTAACCTAAAGGGAGAAACTGATGATTTTATGCCTCCTACTCAACAAGAAAAACCTAGCAAAGATGTGCAACATATCTCATCACAAGATACAGAACAAGCAAACACTCGGCCTCTTGCACAAGAACCAGTAGGCATGGATGGACAACTGGTGCAAGGACCAGAAAGGACAGCTCGAACATCCCCAGCAAGATATCCAAGAGTTGAAGAAACCAGCAAACAACCTAGAGCCCCTGCTTCTATACCAACACATATAGCAGCTCAAGGTGCTAGGGATGTCTTTAGAGAGTCAAAGGTTGCTGATTCCACACCATTGCAAAAGAGATACCCTGATGCCAAAGATGTCCCCAAGAAATCAAAAGTTACCTTTGAAGAAACAAAAAATTCTGATTCTGCACCATCACGAGGGCAACCTTTGGATTCTCAGGGAGCTGATGCTCCATCATGGAAGAAAGAAGCTGCTGATGCTCCATCACGAGGGCAACCTTTGTATTCTCAGAGAGCTGATGCTCCATCGCGGAAGAAAGAAGCAACTGAAGATCCTCGTTCAACTGCACCAGTCAAAAAGAGACACTCCGATGTTGAATACACCACCAAACAATCTAGGGATAATGGTTTTAAGCCAAGGCAAATTGTGGGTCAAGCTGCTCAAGGCACCTACAAAGAAACAAAGCCCAGTGATCCTGTGTCGTATAGAGAACAATCTTCAGATACTTGGCAAGCTGCACCCACTCCAAGAGAGAAAATAGCAACTGAAGGTGGTCCCAGTGTGACTCCACCATCTAAAAGAAGGTCTCCAAGTGATGAAGACACCATCAAGCAACCTAGAGGCACTGCTCCAGCACCTAGGCAGACAACTTCTCATGATGCTAATGTGAGATTTCAAGATTCAAAACCTGCTGATTCCATGTCATCTAGGGAGCAGCCTTTGAGATCAAGAAAAGAGGTTGAAGATTCTCGTAGCAAAACTTCAGCATTTGACAAGACTCATCCTTATGTTGAAGATAGCACTAGGCAAGCTGCAGACGCTGATTTTGGGCCAAGGCAGATTGGAGATGAAGACATCACTGAAGAAAAAAAGGTTGCTGATTCTGCACCATCTGTCAGAGCAAGACACACTGACACCCCACGAACTGCACGTCCTCTGTCACAGCTAGCAGAAGAGGAAGAAGATGCCCAGGATAAATACAGAGAAGGTAGAGAAACTGCACGTCCTCTGTCACAGCAAGCAGAAGAGGAAGAAGATGTCCAGGATAAAGACAGAGAAGGTAGAGACACTGTTTCTGCACCAAAGAAAATGGTGTCCAGAGATGCTCATGGCACATATGGAGAAAGAAGGATTCCCCATTCTACATCCACCTCACCCACACCATCCAAAGCACAACCTGCAGATTCTCGGAGCCCTATCAAGGTGGAGAGACCACGTTCTATTTATGAGGAGGACCATCTCGTTGGCCAAGATAGCCATAAGCAACCTCAAACCCTCCCAACTGGTGGGAGAGCAGATGGCTCTACACTAAAGCATCAACAAGATCCTGTGGTTCCATCTATTTCTGAAGAGAAATCAAGTACTCCTCCAGCTCCACCAAGGGCAAGAGTTCGTGATGATCATCCTACTGAAAAGCCATTTAAAGGAGACATTGCTGATGACCGAAAAGGATCACCACCTCTGTTGGGCCAAGAACCAACTTCCCAAGTCCAACGTGCCACAGAACTGTCACAGAAAGCAGCTCCTGATGGTGAATTGTCCACCATTGATCAATGGCGGCGCACATCTGTGCCATTACAAGGTGATGATGTGCTGGGTGGGTCTATCATTGATCAAAAGCCAACACCAATGAGTGAAAAATCAATACCCAGTGCTCGGCGTGCCAATGAGATGGTCAAAAAAGAGCAAAGAATGGTACCACCTGCACGAACAGGAGCACAAACGCCCGATGTTCAGCGTGCTCCGTCATCATTCTCAAGAGCTGACACGGCTGAAAGAGATGGAGAGCTGGTACAAATGCAAGCACCTACTCAGCATGCTCGTCCTACTTCAGTGCCTACCAGAAGAGCAACTCCTGATGCTCGTGACACTAGTGATCAAGAGTTTGTGAACAAATCTGATGCCCAAAGATGGAATGCCTTGAAAGCTAAGCATGATGTAGCCATGACCAGTGAAGATGTTCGGGATGACAGTCTGTCAACTCATGATGCTACTGTTGACAACAAGACAGCATTGCCTGCTAGTGAAGCACAAGGTTCAGGCCCTTGGCCCGGTTCAACAGCTACCCCCGTAAATGCTCAACCTACCAGTGACGATGCACGTGTCAGAAGATTTCCACGTGATAAAGGGGTACAACCACCTGAATCAACTCAAGCACAACCCCCTTTTGATGCTCCACATGACTCTGTATCAACCCAAGATGTACCTCGTGACACCTTGGGCAAAACCAAATCTGCCAAACCAAGTTCAACTGAAGGCACAACACCTACAGATGGACCAGCGCCAACTTTGAAGGCCCAACTTGCTGAACAGAAATTTGCTCCATCAGGTGACTCTTAAGTATATTGACTAAAATATGAACCTTCTAACTGACCAAGCGAGGATTAGAAACATGAAAAGATCGTCAAAGCTAATTGTTTGCTTCATGAATTTCAGATAAAAAATTAGCTCGTGCTGCACAACCAACTTCAACTGAAGGCATGCCACCTACAGCTGGACCACAGCCAACTTTCAAGGCCCAACTTGCTGAACAGAAATTTGCCCCATCAGGTGACTAGTTATTCTTAAGTATCGATTAAAATATGAACCTTCTAACTGACCAAGGGAGGATTAGGAACATGAAAATATTGTCAAAGCTAATTGTTCGTTTCATGAATTTCAGATAAAAAAGTAGCTCGTGCTGCGCCTGAATCAAGTAAAGAAGTAACTGGTTTTTCTGCACCCGAGAAACCACAGACAATTTTTCGTCAAGAAGCAAGACCATCTGCGCCAATCACAAAACAAGTTCCATCCTCAGATGCCCACCATGATACCAGGAAAATCAAGCATGTCACCCTTGCTAATTTTCCCCCTGATGTTTCACCAATACCACCTTTTCCAAGTCGTGAACAAGTTCCCCATGCACCACAAACATTACCTAATAAAAAAGACATGGCACCTGCACCAGGCACAAAGGACTCTCTAGCCCCAGATACCCAAATTGCTTCAGAAAATGTTCAGGAAGCCATTCCTGACAATTATCGCACTGATGAGTTAACAGTGCCATTTGTCTCGAGTGGAAAACAAGGTTCCTATGCTGGACCCTTTACTGAACCACAGGAAGGACCATCTCCTGATGCTCATGGCGCTGCAGATGACAAGGACATAACTAAATATCCATCTGATAGTTATGTTCGTCCCACCAGTGGTAGCGATGTATTTCCTGCTGTGAAGAAGTCTGCCCCATCAGGTAACCAGATTCTCTTTCAAGTTGAAAAACAGTGCACCTTCTAGGATCCTAAAGCTACCTTTCTCAAAACTAAATATCCTGCTACGTACTGACATCTCTTCTTGCTTTTTAGGTCAAGATTCAATTCAGTCTGCACAACAATCTTCCTCAGCTGAGACTAGGAAAGAAGAGACTATTGTTTCTGCAGCTGGACCGACACTGCCCACAACCATCGGTAAAGACACGCAAGGTTCTCGGCGCCCTATCAAGGCGGAGAGAACACCTTCTGCTTATCAGGAGGACCATCTTGTTGCCCAAGACAGCCATGAGCAACCTCAAACCCTCCCAACTGGTGGCAGAGCACATGATTCTAAACCAAAGCGTCAACAAGATCCTAAAGATAAATCAAGTACTCCTCCAGCTCCACCCAGAGCAAGAATTCGTGATGAACATCCTACTGAAGAGCCTTTTAACGGAGACACTGTTGATGAGCAAAAAGGAGCACCACCTCTATTGGGCCAAGAACCAACTTCCCAAGTCCAACGTGCCACTGAACTATCACAGGAAGCAGCTCCCGATGGAGATATGTCCAGCAAACCTTCCACCATTGGTCAATGGCAGCGCACATCTGTGCCGTTACAAGGTATAACTCCCAATTCTGGTGATGATGTGCTGGGTGGGTCTACCATTGATCAAAAGCCAACACCAATGAGTCAACAATCAATACCCAGTGCTCGGGGTGCTAGTGAGATGGTAGAAAAAGAGCAAAGAATGGCACCACCTGCACAACCAGGAGCACGAACACCCGATGTTCTGAGTGTTCCATCATCATTCTCAGCAGCTGACAGAGCTGAGAGAGATGGAGAACCAGTACAAATGCAAGCACCAACTCTGCATGATCAAGGGGCACAACCACCTGAATCAACTCAAGCACAATCACCTTTTGATGCTCCACGTGACTCGGTATCAACCCAAGATGTACCTAGTGATGCCTTGGACAAAACCAATGTTGCAAAATCAACTTCAACTGAAGGCAAGGCAACAGCGCCAACTTCGGAGGCCCAGCTTGCTGAAGAGAAATTTGCTCCATCAGGTGACCAGTTTCTCTTAAGTATTGACTAAAATGTGAACCTTCTAGGTCAACGAGGGAGGATTAGGAACATGAAAATATCGTCAAAGCTAATTGTTTGCTTCATGAATTTCAGATAAAAAATTAGCTCGTGCTGCACGACCAACTTCAACTGAAGGCATGACACCTACAGCTGGACCAGCGCCAACTTCGAAGGCCCAACTTCCTGAGCAGAAATTTGCTCCATCAGGTGACTAGTTACTCTCAAGCACTGGCTAAAATATATAAACCTTCTAACAGACCAAGGGGGATTAGAAACATGAAAGATCGTCAAAGCTAATTGTTTGCTTCATGAATTTCAGATAAAAAACCTGAGAAACCACAGACAATTTTTCGTCAAGAAGCGAGACCATCTGCGCCAATCACAAAACAAGTTCCATCCTCAGATTCCCATCATGATACTAGGAAAATCCAGCAACCCACCCTTGATAATGTTCCCACTGATGATTCATCAATACCACCTTTTCCAAGTCATGAACAAGTTTCCCATGCACCACAAGCATTCCCTAGTAAAAAAGACAGGGCACCTGCACCAGGCACAAAGGACTCTCCAGTCTCAAATACCCAAATTGCTTCAGCAAAAGTCCAGGAAAGTTTGCCTGACAATTATCGCACTGATGAGTTAACAGTTCCATCTGCCTCAAGTGAAAAGCAAGGTTCCTATGTTGGATCTTCTACTGAACCACATGAAGGATCATCTCCTGATGCTTATGGTGCCACAGATGACAAGGACATAACTAAATATCCATCTAGGCAAGCACCAGTTTTAGAATATAGGCCTGATTCAACACCAGCTGATAGTTATGTTCGTCCCATCAGTGGTAGCGAAGTATTTCCTGCTGTAAAGAAATCTGCCCCATCAGGTAATCAGATTCCCTTTCAAGTTGGAAAACAGTACACCTTCTAGCATCCTCAAGCTACCTTTCTCAAAACTAAATATCCTGCTAACTTTCTGACATCGCTTCTTGCATTTTAGATCAAGATTCAATTCAGTCTGCCCAACAACCTTCTCCAGCTGAGACTAGGAAAGAAGAGACTATCCTTGCTGCAGCTGGACCGACATTGCCAATAACCGTCAGTAAAGACTCACAAATTTCTCGGCGCCCTATCAAGGCGGAGAGAACACCTTCTGCTTATCAGGAGGACCATCTGGTTGCCCAAGACAGCCATGAGCAACCTCAAACCCTCCCAACTGGTGGCAGAGCAGATGATTCTAAACCAAAGCGTCAACAAGATCCTAAAGATAAATCAAGTACTCCTCCAGCTCCACCCAGAGCAAGAGTTCGTGATGAACATCCTACTGAAGAGCCTTTTAACGGAGACACTGTTGATGAGCAAAAAGGAGCACCACCTCTATTGGGCCAAGAACCAACTTCCCAAGTCCAACGTGCCACTGAACTATCACAGGAAGCAGCTCCCGATGGAGATATGTCCAGCAAACCTTCCACCATTGGTCAATGGCAGCGTACCTCTGTGCCGTTACAAGGTATAACTCCCAATTCTGGTCATGATGTGCTGGGTGGGTCTACCATTGATCAAAAGCCAACACCAATGAGTCAACAATCAATACCCAGCGCCCGGGGTGCCAGTGAGATGGTAGAAAAAGAGCAAAGAATGGCACCACCTGCACGACCAGGAGCACGAACACCCGATGTTCTGAGCGCCCCGTCATCATTCTCAGCAACTGACACAGCTGAGAGAGATGGAGAACCAAGGCAAGCACCAACTCTGCATGATCAAGGGGCACAACCACCTGAATCAACTCAAGCACACTCACCTTTTGATGCCCCACGCGACTCGGTATCAACCCAACATGTACCTAGTGACTCCTTGGACAAAACCAATGTTGCCAAACCAACTTCAACTGAAGACAAGGCAGCAGCTCCAACTTTTAAGGACCAGCTTGCTGAAGAGAAATTTGCTCCATCAGGTGACCAGTTTCTCTTAAGTATTAACTAAAATGTGAACCTTCTAGGTCAACGAGGGCGGATTAGGAAAATGAAAATATCGTCAAAGCTAATTGTTTGCTTCATGAATTTCAGATAAAAAATTAGCTCGTGCAGCACGACCAACTTCAACTGAAGGCATGACACCTACAGCTGGACCAGCGCCAACTTCGACGGGCCAACTTCCTGAGCAGGAATTTGCTCCATCAGGTGACTAGTTACTCTCAAGCATTGGCTAAAATGTATAAACCTTCTAACAGACCAAGGGAGGATTAGAAACATGAAAGATCATCAAAGCTAATTGTTTGCTTCATGAATTTCAGATAAAAAACCTGAGAAACCACAGACAATTTTTCGTCAAGAAGTAAGACCATCTGCGGCAATCACAAAACAAGTTCCATCCTCAGATGCCCATCATGATACTAGGAAAATCCAGCAAGTCACCCTTGATAATGTTCCCACTGATGATTCATCAATACTACCTTTTCCAAGTCATGAACAAGTTTCCCATGCACCGCAAGCATTCCCTAGTAAAAGAGACAGGGCACCTGCACCAGGCACAAAGGACTCCCCAGCCTCAAATACCCAAATTGCTTCAGCAAAAGTCCAGGAAACTATGCCTGACAATTATCGCACTGATGAGTTAACAGTGCCATCTGTCTCAAGTGAAAAACAAGGTTCCTATGCTGGATCCTCTACTGAACCACATGAAGGATCATCTGCTGATGCTTATGGTGCTGCAGATGCCAAGGACATAACTAAATATCCGTCTAGGCAAGCACCAGTTTTAGAATATAGGCCTGATTCAACACCGGCTGATAGTTATGTTCGTCCCATCAGTGGTAGCGAAGTATTTCCTGCTGTAAAGAAATCTGCCCCATCAGGTAACCAGATTCTCTTTCAAGTTGGAAAATAGCACACCTTCTAGCATCCTCAAGCTACCTTTCTCAAAACTAAATATCCTGCTACTTACTGACATCGCTTCTTGCATTTTAGATCAAGATTCAGTTCAGTCTGCAAAACAACCTTCCCCAGCTGAGACCAAGAAAGAAGAGACTATCATTGCTGCAGCTGAACCGACATTGCCAACAATTGTCGGTAAAGACACAGAAGGTATGCGAGGCACTCCAACCTTGGATTACGATCCCACGGGAGACAAACATGCTGATATTCAGAGTGGTAGATCTGATGAAGTAGCCCTTCCAGAACAGAAATCCGGACCCTCAGGTTAGTTATCTCAGTGTGACTATGCAGGCCTAGAGATGATTACATGCAGAAAAACTTACTCTAAAATACAAAGTTACCCTTGTATAATTTTCTTGCTACTACTAATGCTGCCACTTGCGTTTCAGATCGGGATTCAGCTCGTTCTACGGAATCAAGATCCTCTGCTGAGCCTATGGATAAAGAGCTTAATTATCCAAGTTCTGCAAAACCACTTTCCTCTGCCACACCTGACCAGACAAAGGACTTACAACCTACTATTGGTCAACAAGTGCCTGCACCAGGAACATCAGAATATCCATCCTCAGGTACCCACCATACTTCAGGGAAATTTCAGGAAGTTGCTCCTGATCACCATATTGTTGAATCAATTCCAGGCAAAGGACAAGTTTACCGCACCGAACCTGATCTTGAGGTATCTGAAGGCCTAGTCCCTTATTCACGTAGTGTCATAGGTGAAAAGACTATGAGACCTCCATCTAGCCAAGCACAAAGTTCAGACTCAAAACCTGATCCCACCCAAAACCGTGGCGATGAGCCTTCCACAAGATCTTTACCCAATCAAGTAGCAAAACAACATGCAGAAACCCAATCACCACCGACTCTCGTGGTTCCATATGACTCCAAATCCACCCAAGACGTAACTTCTGACACCTTAGGCAAAGCCAAGTCACTAAAACCATCCTCTATTGATCAACAAGCTACAGGCTCAGCATCAACTCCTGACACTCATCTTGGTGGTGCATCAGGGGAAGTAGCTCACCCAGGACAGAAATTACCCTTGAAAGGTAATGGTCTTACTGTGCAAAACAGTGCACCTTTTAGCAAATTTGTAGCTGATTTAACATAATAAAGCTTCATAAAAAACCCACAGCTCTGATAAAAAAAATCCCTTTCGGAATTTCAGATCAAGATTCAGCTAACTCTACACAGAAGTCTTCCTACAGTGAGCCACAAAAAGAACAGTCCACTGTTGCTGCACCTAATCAATCCAAGGGGTCACAAGCAACTAGTGAAGTAGTAACCCCCGCTGATCAAAGCATAGCTCCATCAGGTAATTATCCTTTCTTTAGTCTGGAGAAATAGTGTACCTTCCAGCACACCTACTATTGAACAAGAGCTTTCCTCAAAACTAGCAGTCTCACCACAATTATGCCATTTCTCGGCAGTACTCAGTTCTTCTTTCTATTTTGCAGAACCACTTTCTGTTGTTGAAAGAAATGAAAAATTTACTGCTGCTGAAGCTGAAGAAAGCAAAGTGTCTCGACCAGTCATCGCTCAGCAAGACGTTAAGCATGTACCAGGCATTTCAGAACCAGCACTTGATAATGTTTCGACGGAAGAACAATATCAACGTGCTTCTGAGCCACGTGAAGGACCACCTCCTGATGTGCATGGCACCTTCGTTGACGGAAAGACAGCTCCCTCTTCTAGTCAAGTACAAAGTCCAGATGCAAAACGTGATGTGCTGCCATTGAGTGTTGATGTTGCCAAAAAAACAGTTCCACCTTCTAGTCAAGCACAAATTTTACCATCGAGTGTTGATGTTGGTCCTAGCAGTGATGAACAGTCAACTACAAGACTTCGACGCGATCAAGAGGCACAGGCGCAGCTACCTGCAGCAACTAAGCAACCACCACCTTTTGAGACTCCAGTCTACTCTAAATCTAACCAAGATGCCCCTAAGTCCTTCAAACTACCCTCTGGTGATCAAGATGTCATGTCACCTAAAGTGGTGCCAGCATCAGCATCAGACACTCAATTTGGTAAAGTATCTGATGAAATAACTGATGATGGGCAAAACTCCCCTTTGTCAGGTAATCAAGTTCTTTACTCTGATGAGTGTGGACAAACAATAGTAATTCTAGCAAAGCTATATTTGATTGTGTTTAACATGATTCTTTTAAAAGTTGATTAAATACCTGTTCTGACAGTAATAAGGCTGTTCCATGCATTTCAGCTCAAGATATAGCTCCTTCTGCACAAAGTCCTTCCTTTGTTGAGCCAACAGAAGAAGATGGTATTGTTGCTGCATCCGATCAAACTAACGAGGCACGGCCTATAAGTGGTCAACGAGGAATAACTCCTACACCAGACAAACAAAGAATTCCTGATCTGCGTGGTGCTGTTGATGAAAAGATGTCACTTCCATCTAGCCAAGCACAAAACTCAGACATTAGGCCTGATTCAGCACCAATTGGTGGTGATGTTCATCGTACTAGTGGCGATGAACCAGCCACAAGCTCTGTACGTGATTCACAGGCTCGGCCTCCTGCAGGAACTCAGAATGTACCTGATGGTTTCTTGGAAAATACCAAGTCACCAAGACCACCCTCCACTGATCAAGAACCTATGGCTAGTCTAGCACCAGCTCCAGATGCTCCGCAAGGTATCGCACTGCATGAAGCAACCATTGCTAAACACAAATTATTAAATTTACTCCACTAAATAATCTGTTCTTTTGGCGCACCTTTTACTCGTCAATTTTACATCAGGCATTTTTTGTGCTATAGAAATTAATCATCTTTACACTGTTAACACTGATCATTGATGTACTGCAGATCAAGATTCAAATCGTTCTTCACAGTTTTCTCCCTCTGTTGTATCAAGGAAAGATGTTGCTAATGCTGATCAAACCAATGTATCACAAGCAGGCCTGCGAGAGCCCCCGAGTTCAGATGCTAAACTTCCTTCAAAGGAAATACAAGAATCTAGCCCCGATGCTTATCTCACCAAGTCAGAGAAACCACTTCCTATGAAAGGTAAAACAGTAATGCCCTAGACTTATTCAGTATACAGAATTTTGTTTTAGCCCATGATGTTGAATCTAAAATCTCTTACGAGATCATGCTGAACAACACTAAGGACAATGTAGAAACTTGCTAGACTATTAATGAGTGATCCCTGCTCATTGAACCTGTAACAATTCCGCATAAACCATGTAAAATGCATCTGTTCCTTCATTTTTAATGTTAGGACAAACGTGTGTACTTACACAACTAAAGGTGATGAAACATTGTTCTCAAATCATATGTTAGGACAAACGTGTGTACTTACACAACTAAAGGTGATGAAACATTGTTCTCAAATCATATGTACAGATCCAGTTCGGCCTGCACATGAAGCTTCCTTTGATTTATCGAGCGGTGAAAAGCCCACTATGATCAAAGGTGATCAGGCCAGCACAATATCAGATGTCAGTCCCTCAGCCAGCGAAGAAGTTGGTCAATCCAAAAATAGTGCAGTTAAAGGACCAATCTCTGCAGAGTTAGTATCATCATTCCCTCTGAAGAACCTCGAGAAAACATCACCTGAAGAAAAATGGAAACAGCAGCAGCAAACAGACCAGTCCACCACTAGATCATCTGAAGATAACAACATCGAAGCCAGTGGAACTAGAAACCCTAACACCTCAACAACGTCTAGAGATATACAACCTTCACCTCTCAAGGAAAGAATGCAGGCAGTTGAAGGATCCAGAAACCAACAACAGTCTGACCAAGCTGTCTTTCAATCCATACAGGATAACAGAACACAAATTCAAGAAACTAAGGCAAGAGACACTGGATTTGACAAGCCTGAAGTGATTAGGGCCGATTCAGCACCAACCAGTGGTGATGCTCATCGTACAAGCGGTGATGGGCCAACCACAAGTTCTTTACGTGATTCACAGGCACAGCCTTCTGCAGGAACTGAGAATCTACCTGCTGTTTACTCGGAAAAGGAGTCACCAAGACCACTCTCCACTGATCAAGAAGTCATGACACCTATGACTAACCCAACACCAGCTCCAGATTCTCCGCAAGGTAACGCTGAGCAGTCACTGCTAAACACATAAATTTACTCCACTAGATAATTGGTATTTTCTGTATGCGTCTTTTACTGGCAATTAAGGATCAGGCAATTTTTGCGTAACAATTATAAATTACTGTTTCACTGTTAACACTGATAATCAATGTACTGCAGATCAATATTCAAATCATGCTTCACAGTTTACTCCCTCTGTTGTATCAAGGAAAAATGTTGCTAATGCTGATAAAACCAATATATCAGAAGCAGGCCTGCGAGGCCCTGCGAGTTCAGATGCTACACTTTCTTCAGAGCAAATACAAGAATCTAGGCCTGATGATTATCTCACCAATTCGGAGAAAGAACTTCCCATGAAAGGTAAAACTGTAATGCCCTAGACTTATTCAGTAAGAGATTTCTGTTTTAGCCCATAAAGTTACAGCTGAAAACTTTTGCAAGATCATGCTGAACTACACCAAGGAAAATGTGGAAACTCACTATACTCCTAACGAGTGATCCCTCCTCATTGAACCTGTAGCATAAACCATACACAACACTATTTTGCCTTGATAGAGATAATGATAGCACACAATTTTGTACTTCCACAACTAACGGTTTTGTCCTCGTATTACAGGTACAGATCCAGTTCAGCCTCCAGAAGTAGCTGCCTTTGATTTGCCGAGCGATGGAAAACCTACTATGATCAAAGGTGACCAGGTGAATACAATATCAAGTGTCAGTCTCTCAGCCAGCAAGCCAGTTGGTCAGTCTGAAAGTGCAGTTGAAAGACCACTCTCAGATGAGTTAGTATCATCATTTCCCAAAAAACACCTTGAAAAAAGATCACCTGAAGAAAAATCGAACCAGCAGCAGCAAACTGACCAGTCCAGCACTAGATTAACTAAAGATGATAGCATAAAATCCAGTGGAATCGCAAGCCCAAATATCTTGACAACATCCGGAGACATACAACCTTCTCCACTCAAGCAAAACAATCAGGCGGCTGAAAGATCCAGAAAACAGCAACAGGCTGACCCTGTCTTTCAATCAACACAGGACAACAAAAGGCAAACTGAAGAAACTGAGGCACAAGACACTGGATCTGACCAGCATGAAGAAATTAATCCTGATTCAGCACCAACCAGTGGTGATGCTAATCGTACAAGTGGTGATGGGCCAGCCACAAGTTCTTTACGTAATTCACAGGCACAGCCTCCTGCAGAAACTCAGAACGCACCTGTTGTTTTCTCGGAAAAGATCAAGTCACCAAGACCACCCTTCACTGATCAAGAACTTGTGACACCTCTGATTAGCCCAACACCAACTCCAGATACTCCGCAAGGTACCACAACATGTGCAGCAGCCACTGCTAAACATAAATTTACTACACTAGATAATCAGTCTTTTTTGTATGGACAATGTATGCACCTTTTACTGGACCATCTTAGATCTGACAACTTCTGCACACCTTTAATTAACCAACACTACTCATTACTGTACTTTGCAGAAAAAGATTCAACTCGGTCTCCTCAGTTGCCTCCTCCTGTTGAATCAAGGAGAGATATTGCTAACACCGGTCAAACCAATTTATCACCAGCAGGCTTGAGAGAGACCGCAAGTTCAGATGCTATGCCTCCTTCAGAGAAAATACAAGAATCTAGCCCTGATGCTTATCTCTCCAAGTCAGAGAAACCAATTCTTCCTTTGACAGGTAAGAACAGTTATTATAGATTTACTCAGCGTACATACTTGTTTTAGCTCACAACCTTGAGAAATTAGTCTGAACAACACCAAGGGACAATGTGGGAACTCAGTAGTTCAGACTCCAAACGAGTTGATCCCTGATAAATGAACCTATGCCAGTTTGGAAATAAAGCATATAGAATGCAATTCTACCTTCATAGTTCGTGCGTAATGTTAGGACAAAAGTCTATACTTGCACAACTAACGGTCATGAAATTTCTTACCTCTAAATCAGGTACAGATACAGTTCAGCCTCCAGTTGAAGGTTCCTTTGATTTGTCAAGCGATGGGAAGCCCACTATGATCAAAGGTGACCAGGCAAAAGCAAAATCAAATGTTAGTCTGTCACCCAGCCAAGCAGTTGGTCAATCTGAAAATAGTGCAGTTAAAGGAGCACCCTCTGATGATTCAGTATCACCATTTCCTCAAAAGTACCTCGAAAGGACATCACCTGAAGAAAAACCGAAGCAGCAGCACCAATCCAGCACTAGATCATCTAGAGATGACAGCATAGAAGCCAGTGAAACCGCAAGCCCAAACATCTTAACAACATCTGGAGATATACAACCATCACCTCTCAACCAACCGTCACCTATGAAGGAAAACATTCAGGCAGCTGAGGGATTCAGAAACCAACAACAGGCTGACCAAGATGTTTTTCAACCAAGACAGGACAACAGAAAGCAAATTGAAGAAACTGAGGCACAAGACACTTCAACTAACTATCCCGAAGACACGATTAGAGCATCTCAAAGGGCTGCTTTGGAACAACAACAGGGAGAAAATGTCCGGAGGGTTCAGCGGCAGAGCAATGACACAAACAGTAGCTATGAACCAACTAAAGATGCCGCAAGTATCATCCAGGCAGACAATAAGCCTGAGAGCAGCTCGAGAACTCCTGAAGACCCCAGGCAACAAGCACAGCGGGAAGGCAAAACTCAAGGTGGCGAAACCAAGGCACCAGCCTCTGAAACAGGGCAGCCTGAAGAAAGCGATCTCCCACCAAGCAATAAGGGCATCACTAGTCCATCTCAGTCAGAGACCTCCGACAAACTGGAAGACCAAACCTCCTCTGCTACCCGGAACAGAGGCACAAACTCCAGCAAATCGGATGGGTCAACCGGTGGCACGAAGTCCGCCGACACGGATGATAATGATCCATTGTCATGAATCACAGCGGCATGGCTCCTCAACCAACAAATGATGCTGGAGTGCACCCCTGAATAAATATCAAGGAGAAGTCTGTTTGGGAACTCACTCACCTCTCTGTCTTGTTTTTTCCTGGCTCTGTTTTGTTCAGATAATAAGGCCCGTCCTCTTGTCATCCTCGAATGGGGCCATTGCCATGTATTTCTTTTCTGCTATTTTTGTTGAAAACCGGCGGTTTGTTTGCTCGTCAAAGTATAGATAGATGTTAATGTAAGCAATGATCCTTGGTCAAACCCAATTCTCCTGGTATGATTAATTGTTAATTATTGGGTTCTCTTACCAAATTCACATACGAGGGTGGATGTGAAGACCAATTTTACAGTTCTTGCTGTATCATGATTCATGAAGTTGATGCGTGTGTAGTGTGTCTTGATTGAGCATATGAACTTGGTTTGCTTGGTGTGTTCGACTTTTTCATCGAAGAAATTTCTGACAGGTTGCAGTTTTTTTGCTAGATAGTAATTTTTTCAGCCTCATGATTTGTATATTTACACAGTATTCGAGCTTTGTTGTTACAGACACTGCAGGAAAAATTAGGTGGAGGCGCTAGAGTGTAACATCGCGATATGAACATTCAGGGAACAAACAGCTAAAGAAGATGATGCAAACAGACGATACTAATGCAGGGGCACAACGAATTCTCCCTTCATGATATATATTTTGGGACCTCATTCTCTCTCATGGTATTAGCAACACTAGGCCAACGAATTATCTTGGTGAACCAGCAAGCCTGAACGGCGTGTGCCCACGCACTGGAGCAAACACGGACAGTCCATGCCCTCGCCGGCCTGCCCCCGAAAGAGGAAGAGGAGGAGGCCGATGACACATTCGACAACTCTGGGAGTGAGTAGATATGGCTCGACCCATATTACATCTTCGACCGTTACTTCCGTTGATGAAGATGGCAAGGACAAGAGCAACCGTGGGTGAATTTACTCCGTAGCCATATTTCATAGCTAGTAGAACATACTCCCTCCTTTCCCGTTTATAGGGCTCAATTCAAAAATCTCACCAACCAAGGTAGATGGTGAGTGGTAAAATACATTTTATAGTTTGCAAAAGCACCTAATTAATGCTCTTGTTTTTCCTAAAAAATTATGTTTATCAATGCATTAATTGCAATGCATGCATGCATAAAGTATATTATTGGTCAATTTTTTCGTAATACTTGCATGCAATGATTTAATGCATCTTGGAATCTAAACATGTAATGAAGAACAACTAAATTGAGCCTTATAAAATGGAAAAACTAAAATTTTAAGATATGCTCTATAAACCGGAAAGAAGGGAGTATTAATTTTGATAGTCCGATGGCATGTATAACCACTCCCGTATGCTATATGTATAGGGCAAGACTATGGGTGCAAACATTTGAGGAGTGATCGTGAACAATCTGCGGACGTGTACGGGTGCGTTGGTGTACTTTGTCGTGCCGTTAAAACTATTATAGGATTATCATGATATGTATGGCTCACCTAGTATGGTCCTGTATGGCGGTTTGCAAAGGCCAAACATTCGCTGACAACTGGGTCCTATATGAATCAACCTGTGAGTGGATGATTAGGAGGACAGTGATATCCACATCTCACCGGGGTTCAAGGCATAGACTATATATTTTAGGCCTTTTGGCGATGTGCGTTCAGTGGACGGAGACGTTTCGGTCGACTACGAAGGAGTCTGTGGCGATTTCGTCAATATCAAGATGATGTGTCGGCTCGGTCTCTCGGAGATGCGCATAGGCATAGAGTGTGCATGCGTGTATTCATGATGATGAGTATTGCGTATGTATGAGCATCAGTGTCTGTACCGGCGTAAAAAGAGTCCCACGTGATACCCCAGCCTGGATTCAACAGGAGAGGTCAACGGTCAACGGTAGGTCAGCGGTCGCGCTGCTACTCTTCCTCGCTCATTACTTGAGTCCCACGTGATACCCAGCCTTGATTCAACATGAGAGGTCAACGGTCAACGGTCGCCCTGCTACTCTTCGTCGCTCATTACTTGCACCGCGGTCCAGGCAACCCTCACGCACGCAATCAACGACGCAAGCACAGCACAGCACAGGCAAAACGTGCGCTGCGTCCGGCCCCTATAAAAGGCTCGACCGGAACCAGCCAGCCACCTACACCACCACCAAGTCGACGTAGCAGCCTACCATTCCGTCTGCAAACGAGACAAGCTTTGGTGGTAGGCAGGATCGGGATGGCGAACGCGGTGAAGGCGTCGACGGCCGTGGCGGGTTCTTGCAGGTGGCCGTCCGCGCTGAGCTGGAGCTGGATCCCCACCTCCGCCGACGGCATCGTCGCCGCCGAGAAGCGCCTCCTCTCCCTAGTCAAGTTTGTACTACCAAAAACCCCCTCCACTTAATAGTCCACATCTTAACGATTGAGAGGTAACTAAGTTTCAATCGATTGAGACGACTGGGACTTAGCAAAATTGTTAGATTAAGATCTAACGGTCATCTTTCTTTCTTCTTCCTTCAATCATTTATCCTTCCACAAAATTGACTTATTCAAACTACAAATTCAGTCAACTTGCATATAACTCTTGTGGAAAAAGGGAGACCAATTTAGAAATTTAGAAATTGGGCTGAAGGCAAAACAAATTCAGTCCACTGAAAATTTCAGCAAGAATCACAAGGGAGATTAGACAGACAGAAAAATAGAATAGAAGCGAATTGAAATCTGTCAGCTAAAAAAATAGGATTCATGTAGTACATATATTAATTGCTTTGTTTAAGACCTTTCCGTTTATTATGTAACTTATTTTCTTTTACAGAACTGAGTATGTCCAAGAGAAAGTTAACATTGGCTTTGCTCCACCCGGGTCAAAAGCAAGATGGTTTAGATCAAGTGAAGAGCCAAGGTTCATCAACACAGTGACATTTGGTAGCAGCAAGGAGAATGCTCCCACCCTTGTCATGGTCCATGGTTATGGTGCTTCACACGGGCTCTTCTTTCGAAACTACGATGCCCTCGCAAGCCGTTTCCGGGTCATTGCCATTGATCAACTCGGGTAAGTAGCTCTAAGAAAATAAAAAAGGACTCGACTAATTGTGACAATTTTCCTTGGTACCTGTAGAAGAGGGAAACTACTCTGAATAATTTTGTGCATCACAATACTTGCACACGTTGTATTTTACCTACCCATACTAGGTTATGACTCCTGACTTGTTGCCATGCCACAAATATTATTTTGATTGCTGACAGCTATTGGTGTTGATGCTTTAGTTATTTATGTAAATAAGGACATGTTAATGTGGATTTATATCAGAATTTGAATGATATCATGGTGTTAATTAGGAGGAAGAAGCAGTTGACTCTTTACCCTTTCCCCTAGTTTTAATGTTTTCCTCCTTCATGTGATCTATGAACCTAGAATAGAGAATATGCCCTATATGACATTCACTGGAAAACTCCACCTCATCTGAAATAAATATTTTCAAAATTAGCCTGATGACACATGAAGTGTTCGCCAACTATTACACGAGTAATGTGTTATGCATGATAACAACGCTTTATATTGTTCTTTCTGTTACCCCACACTGCATATGTTGAATTTTGCTCTCCTTTTGCAGTTGGGGTGGATCAAGCAGACCTGACTTCATTTGTAAAAGTACCGAAGGTTAGATACAAATACTTTATTTGTTGTGCGACTTTTTGAGAAGTTGTTAGATGTTTCATTATGCTAGTTGTGACCCTCAGCTATAGATGTTATTTCTATTGTTTAGCATACTATGGAATGTAATTTTATGGCAAAACATCTCAAAATGTTCCCCTTTATTTGAGTTCTAGGTGATTTTGTAAGCAACTTCTGTGAGAACCACACGCAGATTTGCTTTGCTTTGTGTTTAGATCTTGCTACATTCATTTTATAAACAATGAGTAATTTGTTCCCCTCCTTCTTTCGGTCAACTATGTAAATAGAAACGGATGCTTGGTTCATAGACTCTTTTGAAGAATGGCGCAAAGCAAAGAACCTCAACAATTTTATATTGCTTGGACATTCTTTGGGAGGATATGTTGCTGCAAAGTATGCCTTACAGGTATATTTATAATAGTACATTCAACAAGTGAAGCTACCCCACCGATGCCTATGATTGTACTAAAACCTATGTCTCATTTCAGCACCCTGAACACGTGCAACACTTGATTTTGGTTGGCCCTGCTGGCTTTACACCAGAAGCAGATGATAGCACCGAGCGATTAGCCAAGTTTAGAGGAACATGGAAAGGCATGCTAGTAAACCATCTTTGGGAGTCCAATTTTACTCCTTCGAAAATTTTGAGGTAAGCCTAGTTTCGATCTTAAATTTGAATGATGTAGGTACCGTTAGAAAAAGGGAGTAATCCTCCTCTTCTGCCCATGGTGAAAATGTTCGATGGGCTTGATTTCTCCATCTGGCTAAGCAGATGAGGACAATGTTCAGATTTAAGTAGATAGAGCAGATCTAATGTAGAAGCAATATCACTTCTGATGTGACTTTCATCGTGAAGATAACGGTTCTTGTAAGGGACAGATACATTCTTGCCCGTAGTTAGTTCTCACTTGTGGACTTTGCCTCTAATTATTGGCTATCCTCGGTTTTGCCCATAAAATTCCATTTTAGGTCACTCGAATGCCCTTCCATCAAGATTCTGTGCGGTTAAAGGTCATTGGCTGTTATTTGACGAGAATACCCCAGGTAGCTAGCAAATGGCCCATCTCCCTTACACATGGGACCCACCAAAAAAAGCCTAGAACTAGTCCAACTACAACGCAACAGAGTAGCCCACTTGAGGTGCAACCTCTTCTCTCACCTGTTCTAGCCTAGCCTAGCCAACTGGGCCCGACCTTCTTCAACCTCAAGCTGAAGCACCAGCTTGCGCCCACAGCGCCACCGGGCACCAGATCCTTTCACCGCCATTTTTGACTTCACATCATATTTATCCTCTACCAACATGATTCCCAAGACTCCACGATTCCATTCCTTCCCTTTGCATATATATTCGAGCCCCAGAGATGATGAAACTGTCCTCGACCCAATCGAAGTTGGCCATTGTGCCAAGAAGTGCTGCCTCTGTTGACAACCTCGTCTCCTCCCTCTTGTGCCATTCGACTTGCCTTGGCACACCCTCCACTTTCTCTGAGCGCACCTTCTCGAGCTTTGTACACAGCTGGTGCCCAGTTCATGTCGAGGTCGGTGACCTTCATCGTCCCCACGGTAAACTGTCATCTCATTACAAGAAACCTTGTCCAGGAGGTTCTCCTTATCCCGTAATGGACCCCTGTAGAAGGAACTAAGGGGGGGTCAGTAATCGATGCCATGTCCATTGTCTTCCTTGCCTTCGACGACGCTCCACTACTCCCTGATCTCGTTTGTTGAGCCCCATTCGTCCAACACCCCCACCCCCTAGGTCATGTCAGAGATTCCAACATTGTCCACTTGGATCTCCTCGTCCTAGACCACCTTGCTACGAGATCATGCTCTGCCACTGCCGCCGTCAATGGAAACATCGCTTCGGTGCCTCCACAGTTGACCCCTACCTCTGCGGTGTACTCCTATTGGGCGCACAATCCTTTTCCCTCTTCTTCCATGCTCCCACGTTCCTTCTATCCTAGTCATGTCGTGCTTCACCCATAGCCGCCACTACTGCTCATTGGTGTCGTTGTTTCCAGTGACCCTAGTTCCCCATACCGCCTCAGTTGGTGCCTGAGAGTTGAACGCACTACCCAACAAGTCATCTAGTGCCCTGTGTCTCCATCCCGTGTATCTTCGCTATGACCGCGTCCTCTACTTCTATTGTTGGCTAGAGACAAATAAACACGCACACACACACACATAGAGGTATGGGCATGGTGATGCTTTTTTCGTTTCTTTTTGGTCCCGCATGAAGTAACTTGGCCTGAAGATATATGACCTTTTTTTGCTTTTTCTAGATGGGTCCCACATGTAAGGGGCATATATCCCATCTAGCCACTGCAAAAGTATTTTGGTTATCCAGGACAATAATCAAAGGCCTTTAACCGAATGGCAGAGTGATAGAAGAGCATTTGTGTGACACAAGATTCTTAGGGGTAAAAATGAGGAGAACCGAAAATTAGGCAAAACCAACGGGTGTAAACTAACCAAGGGCAAGAGTGTATTTGTCCTAATGTCCCATTTGTTTTTGTTAAGCAGAGGACTGGGTCCTTGGGGCCCATATTTTGTTCGAAGATATACCACAAGTAGGTTAGGATCATATTCAACTGGTGAATTACTAGCAAAACATGAATCTATCTTGCTGACAGGTAAACATTCTTTACTACATTAAATAAACAACTACATTTTCTAAATGATGCTTGCGGATAAAACTAACTCTTGCTTTCACATGTATGAAGATTATATTTACCACACTTTAGTTGCCAAAGCCAGTGGAGAGTTGTGCTTAAATTATACTTTTTCTTTGGGGGCATTTGCAAGAAAACCTCTTCTGCAAAGGTTAGCTCATCTTTGTGTGTTCTTAGTTTGCACGAACTTTCCTGTTTATCCTTCTTATGTCTTAACAACATGCACATTAAATATGATTCTCATTAAGTTTAAGATAACATATTCTTTGAATTCTCACAACAATTAAGAGTTTTAAGATAACATATTTTTATTCTCATTAATCATTAAATTTTAAGATAACATCTTTCTTTATTTTTTACTTAGAGCTGTCAGTTCTTAGTATTGGTGAAGGACACTACAATTCATTACTTTTCTACATGATAGAGAATGAAAATACTTAAATAGCCGCAACTAGTTAGCACCCCATTGGAAAAATATTTTTCTCTAGAATGGTGAAAATGGTTGTTTGAGCTCAACTAGCTAAGGGAAATTCCTTTTCATTTATTACCAGCTTTTAAATCGCATGTACTCTGGATAGTATATGTTTCTCATGTTCTTCCCTAGTAGTTGATAATTCCCTTTTCTCTTAAAATCCATGTTAAGTTTAGATATACCGCTTGTGGTTACCATGAACATATTCTAATTCCATCATAGCTAGTCTATAACGGAAAGTTGAAATTTGATTGCAATTCTCTTATTGATTTTGATATCCGTTTCATAATGTCATTGACCCCACTATCCAAGATTGATTCTTTTACTAGATTATGCTTTTAAAGGTTCAAAATATTCTTCACATGATGCATTCTTGCTAAGGATTTAGTACATAATGATGCAATTTAACTATTCTTTATTATTGCTCCATTGCATTATATTTCTCAGCCGTCTTGACAAAAAATGTCCTGTCAAGAAGCCACTTTAGGTGACACAATATTTTTTGGTTGAGATCATCCGAATATGCATATGATTGTGTCAGTCTTCCATTCACACTTTAAGAGAGTATTACTGTATAAGTTATTGACCATACTATCAATGTCCATCCATATTTTTAATAATCATGAGATTATAATCTTGTTAATGCAATAACTTATCAACACAATTCCACGAGGAATTCATAGCTCATGAATATATCTTGCGATGTTTTCTTACTATGTTTCCTCACTATCTTATAACACGCAACAGCGCATCCGATTGGAAAGTGTCGACTACTTTCATATATGGCCAGGATGATTGGATGAATTACCAAGGGGCGCAACAAGCACGCAAGGATATGACAGTTCCTTGTGAAATCATCAGAGTCCCACATGTCTGTTTGTTTTCCTCTATGTCAATATATTCACTAAGACTAAGATCTAATATATTGGTATTGCCTACTAACGCTTTACCGACAATGCAGGGAGGTCATCTTGAGTTCATAGAAAACCCATCGGGGTTCAACTCGGCGGTCCTGTACGCATGCCGAAATTTCTTATCTGAGGATGTAGGGGATGACTTCTCTCATCCTAATGGCTTGATATATGCATAGAGTGCCATCACACACGGTCTCATGTTGGTATATGATAATATGAACATGAAGCAAAATTGATACGTCGATAGTATCAATATTAGCACCAATGTCACATGATTTGTTTTCGTATGTACAAATTGTGTGAATATGTCTCATTCATATCATACGCGCTTGGGTAACCAGTAGTGAAAAAAATAATGTTATATATGTAAGCTCTCTAGTCGGTCTCGATGTTCCAATAGTTAGTTGATGGATCCTATCCTTTTCCAAGCATGTCTATTTGATTTGTGACCCGTCGTAGTCATGAAGTTCTTTGATATACATCTTCGTGAGAGGGAGCCACTTTGGTCTCCATGGACCAATAGGTGGATTAGCGCTTTTCATCAGTTTGTGAGGACCTTTTTGCAACATCATTGATATGGAAGTTTGCACTCACCCCTATAAACGCATGCACACATACCCTACCATATGGGCACCTCCGAGAGACTGAGCCTGTAGGTAGATTGACAAAGTCACTTCAAGAGCCTTGCTATCGATGGAAGTGTCACCTCCCACTGAATGAATATTCCACCTAAATAAGACACAAAGGTGTCTCATTATCTTTATAGCTTTAGCTGAAAATAATTGTGGCTTTCGTATCTCTTTTTTTGCTAAAATGGTCGATAAAAGTGGTAGCCTAAATAAGAGTCGGCAACGAGTGATGGTATGAGACCCCCCTCCCTCACTCTTCCACATCCACAACCCATGTTACTCTTCTCATGGAGTAGTCGCATCATATTTTCAAAAAGATAGTGCTATTTGTCAAAGACTGGGACAACTTTATGAAATTCACGTGTTCAACAACAAAACCACTTCTATAAATTTGTGCTACTTTCCAAATTAGGGTGGAACAGTGCGACAAACTTCTGGCCAGGTAGTGTTTTTGCCATCCACATCCCCCAAACTCCATCATCTTCCTCCTCCCCTCCTACCGTTGACCCAATCCAAAGGCGCTTGAAAATCTTCTTCACACGCACCATTGCCACCATAGTATCCCCTCTCTCTCATTTCATTCCCCTCACCCTCGGTGCACGGTCCGCAATCCCCGACTATTGATTTTCGAGGTATGAGCTTGGTTTTGTGGCATTTCCACCCAAGATTTATGGGCTAAACATCAAGCCCCTGCAAAATACCCCAATGTGAGCTCTATCACAATTTAATATGTGCCAAAGGGCATCGAAAGGCGGTGCCTATGGGCCCCATGCCAGCAAACCATGCGACTAGGGGTGGTCGTGTAGACTGCCCGCTTGGGCCCCACAGGTGCCTCTGGTTCCATCTTCTTGCTTTGTGGGTCCTTTCTTCTGGATAAAATTTCTATAATTTTTGGAGTAATTTTTCTGCACTGAAAATAACACATAGAAATCTCGCTGAAGCGTTAGTATGGATTAGTTTTTATTCAAATTATGCAAATTAGGTGGCAGAAACATAGCAATGTGTTCAGAAAAGTAGACGCATTTGAGTTGTATCAATACCCAATGCCAATTTTGGTCTGGGACGATGTGTCACCGCATCTCAGCCGTATCCATGTAGCTGTCTGATAACCCACAATAATAGGGGATCGCAATAGTTTTGAAGGGTAGAGTATTCAACCCAAATTTATTGATTCGACACAAGGGGAGCCAAAGAATATTCGCGAGCATTGGCAGTTGAGTTGTCAATTCAGCCACACCTGTAAGACTTAATATCTGCAATAGCAGAGTAGTATGATAGTGACGGTAACGTTGGCAACAGTAACAGTAGCAGTCTGTAGTGATTGTAACAGCAATAGCAACAAAAGTAGCTAAGCAAAGATCAATATGTGAAAAGCTCGTAGGCATTGGATCGGCAATGATAATTGTGTTGGATGATATTCACCATGTAGCAGTCATAACCTTGGGTGACACAGAACTATCTACAATTCATCATGTAAGTGCATCTAGTGCCACCCCTAGTTGGTTTTGGAGTATTGACGAGAAACCTGGTTGAGGGACTAATGTGTTTGTGAGAATTGTAGGATAACACAGGTAGTAGTCCCTCATTGATTCAGTTTACCTACCGAAGATGACCCCTAAAAATGTGTGAAGACATTGAAGACAATGGTGGTCTGTGAAGCCATTCACGTTGAAGACTATGACACGAGAAGACATTAAGTGAAGATTATGTATCGTGAACACTTAGTTGTTTCGTTGTTTCCTTTTCTTCTTTATTGAGTCATAGGAACCACCGCACTGTTAAGTGGGTCCAAGTGAACAAAGTCAGAGTGACTGAAGTGATGCTCAACCAAATCCTATGTCTTCGAGCAAAGACAATGAGAGCAAATCTTATCCAGAGTCGGATGAGTCAGCTTTACTTGAAGCCCAAGTCAAGCTGCCGCGTGTGTTTGAAATCTGACCGTTGCGGCACGTGTCAGTTCCTTAGTGACCCAGGATCATTTCGGACAAATCAGGTCGGGTTGCCCAGTGGCTATAAATAGCCCACCCTCTACACCATAAATTGGTGGCTGCTCAGAGTTAGTACACGGCTTTTGTCGTTTGAGAGCAACCCACCGCCGAAGCTTTCGAAAGAGAATCCTTGCGAGGACAAAGCCCAAACCACCCAGAGCCCAAAGAGTGTTTGGCATCACTGAAGTCTTTCTGTCCGCGTGATCTAAAGACTTGTTACACTTGAGGACTGTGAATCCTTCAGCCGGTTAGGCGTCGCGTTCTGAGCATCCAAGAGTCATTGTGGATTGCCGGTAAATGAAGTCTGTGAAGGTTCGGAAGTCTACCTTGAAGACTTATCAGAGTGATTGGGCGGGGACTAAGTGTCCTTAGCTCAAGGGGAATAAGGTGAAGACGAGGTCTTCTGAGTTGAATCTCAGCCTCCCTAACCAGACGTACAGTTGTCACAGCAACTGGAACTGGTCGAACAAATCCCTGTCATTCTGAAGCCACTGGTTCTATCTCTTACCTCTCTCTACTTAACAGTTTGTCTTCGTGAAGTCATTGCCTGCTTGCATTATCTGTTTGACTTCCCATTCTGATTGGCTTCATACTATCTTCCATCCTGATCTTTACTACCTAGCTGCTATTAGTCTTCGTGCTTTCACTTCATTGAATACTTGACTATGGCTTGTCTAGTGTAGTCTACCTTCCGCTGCATTAGAATAGTGTTGTTTCTATTGTTTGTCTTTGAAACTCCCACGTTTTGAAGACTCTCATAAAAATCGCCTATTCACCCCCCCTCTAGTCGATAACTAGCCCTTTCACATCTGTCGGGGGTTGGGTGCGACATATGCCAAAGGATGGCTTATCATGGTGGGGGCGAGTAGAACGGCGCCAGTGCCTGGAAACGGGATGAGGCGAAGGCATGCACGCCGGCGGATCTTACCCAGCTTCAGGGCTCTCCATGGAGATAATACCCCTACTGCTGCTCTGCGGGGTCTCCGCATGATCACTATGGCAAAGTGGGTACAAGGTTGCTCCTTGAGCTGTTCGGGGTGAGGAAGGAGAAGGGCACGACTAGATCTTATCTTCCCTCTATGTGTATCTAAAACTATTAGGGTCCAACCTCTTGCATGGGTGCCCCGGGGGGTTTATATAGGCCTACCCCCCGGGGGTACAATGGTAATCCGGTGGCGCGGGTCCCACCGTCTGTCTCTCAGTCGCCGTCTTTTCCGCCCATTGCTGGGGCCCGCCGACTAGTGCGCCCGACGGGCTCGACATGGGGCCGACAGGCCTGTCCCATGTGGCGGGTCTTGCCGGCTGCGGATTCTGTAGCCGCGCCTCTAATGATCTTGGCTTGGTCATGGGGTCATGGCAGCAGTGCCTCCGCTGACAGGCGATCCATTGTGCCATTCCTGTCTTGTCTGGTTAATGGCGTGCGGGGCCCGTGGGAGGGGCCGACCGACTCCTGGGGGCCGACTCCCAACGGGTCCGGCTTGTGGCGCTCTCGCCGTCTTCTGCACCCCCGCCGACAGGCGGGTCCCGCCGTCTCTGGGTCGTACAGACAGGCCGTCGTGGGCTCAGGGCGCCGCCCACGGGGCTGATGTCAGGGCCGGCATGGCAACAGATGCGCGCGGACGGAGATCTCCGTCGATGCGGCCGCGGGCTATGCCTGCCCTTCGTGAACGGGGCAGGGATGGGCCGCGCGGCGGCCGCACCCCATCCCGTCCGTAGTTGCGTAGGCAGGAGGTGGTTGGAGTCGCGGGCCGACTCCCCATAGCCGGCTTCTCTGGAAGCCGCCAGTTGGGAGTCGGCTTATCTCGAAGCCGTCCCTGGGACTCGGCCGTGAGGGGCAGTCGGCGGCCTTGCCGCCGATTCTCAAAAGGCGGCTCTTCGTCTTGGGGTCTTGAGGGGCGCAGCCTGCCCCGTTGTCTTGAAAAGTCCGGGGCTCGGGTTGGCCTACCCGTGGCCCAATACTCCGACAGTAGTCCCCGAAGCTGGTGAGGCGCCGAGGGCAACATGTCGAGGAGCCTCAACAGTTTCATCCCTCTGGTGGAAGAATCTGGGCCTTGCTCGCCGTCTTCCTCTAGGCCGACTAGCTGGAGTCGGACTCGCAGAAGGCCGTCTTGCTCCTTAAAGGGTTTGAAAGTCGTAGTGGGATCCAGGCAGCTGCCCGTTGCGGACCGTCGCGTGGCGCCACGCGGCTGGGTCAGTCTGCCCACCCACGCTGACAGGACGAGCCGTCAGGCGGGGCCCGCCACTACCGCGCCCCGGCATGCGAACGGATCCGTTGCGGCCGTGCTGACGGTTGGGGTTCCCACGTTGTAACTGTGTGCAATAACTTCATGGGTTAAATCGTGGGGGTGTGGGGTCCTGGGCGCAGTTAATCCCACGTCCGCCCCATCGGCTTCTCAGCCTATGAGCCTATAAGTAGGCGGGGGAAGGGGGCGGCGAAGCACGTGCGCCCATCTCCCTGCTTCCCCCGCTTCCTCTTGCCTCTTCTTCCTCTTGCCGCCGCCGCGCCGAACCACGCCAAGCCGCGGCGATGAGCTCTTCCTCTGCCGCTGCACCTCCTGCCGCACGCTCCGGCATGTGGGACGACTCCGAGGTGGACGACGACCACATCAAATTCCTCCGCCAGACGCGCCGCCTCCCCGGCAAGAGCCTAGTGCTGACCCGCACCGCGCCGGCGGGAGAAATGTCGCCGGCGCCGAGGAGGAGGCGGCGGGTCGTATTCGCTTCGCACCTCATGCGCGGCCTAGGGCTGCCGGCGAGCGGTTTCTTCCGCGCCTTCTTAGAGTTCCACGGGCTCCAGCCGCACCACCTCACTCCGAATACGGTGGTGCTGCTGGCTGCCTTTGCCACCTTGTGCGAAGGCTTCCTCGGCGTTCTCCCCACCATCGAGCTGTGGGGGGAATTCTTCCAGTCCAAGCTCGGCACGCACGTCGCCGGCGTGCCGGCTCTATGCGGCACCTTCATCGTGATGCGGAGATCGGTGGCCTACAATCCGTTTCCCACCATTCCGCTAATCAAGTCGGTGAAGATGTGGCAGCGATCCTACTTCTATGTGAGGAACGTCGCTCTAGAAGGCGACTGGGTCAATCTGCCGCCTTACGAAGCCGACGTACTGGCGGGGAGGCTCCCCAGCTGGTCCCACCAGGCCAGGACGCTGACTCTTGCTGGCGCCGCCGCCGTCGCGTGACTCCGAGTGCTGACGCAGTCGGAGGGCTTGACCGGGGCCGACCTGCTGGCCGCCTTCGTGGCGCACCGAGTCCTTACGCTCCAAGGCCGACCTCATCTGATCTGTCAGATGAGCGGCCACCGGGACCCCAGTCGGCTGTGCTCCAAGGACATGCCCCACGCGGAGGTGGCGGACACGGTGAACTGCATTGCGAACTGCAATCTCACGGCAGATTGGCAGTTCGGCAAGGATCCGTACTCGCGCGCCAACCCCCCGCCTGTGGTAAGTCATCTCTCTTCCTGTTTTGTTTTCTTTTTCAGCCGAATCCTACCTCTGATCTTTTTTTGGTTTTTTCGAGTTAGAACCCCCTCATGCAGCCTTCAGCCGGCACCACGGGGCCGGCCCGTGAGTTCGTCCCCAACCGGGCGGAGAGCGACGTCGACGACCCTGACTTGGGGGCGGCGGCGATGGAGGCCGACACCGAAGGAGGAGGAGGAGGGGCTGACGACTTCAGGCCCTCAGCTACCTTTGCCGACTGGCCCGAAGATGACGACGAGGGGGAATTCGCCCCGCGCCGCCAACCGAAGGTCGGCCAGCCGAGCGCGAGTTCCTCCGCTGGCTTGGGTGGTCGAGGCGGCGTGAAGAAGCGTCGGGCCGGGCCGAGCTTGCTTGGCGGCCGGTCGAAGAAGTTCAAGGGGACGGCCGCCCCGACCAAGCGGGAAGAGGCAGTCTTAAAGGCCAACCGCTTTCGCAAGGAAGTGAAAAAGCCGCCATTGGTCTCCGCGTAAGTGCTTCCGCTTTGGTCATGTTTTCTTCCGGTGAATCTTGTCCAAATCTTTTACACGTCTTCCTCGCATCAGGGCTCCCCTTACCTTAGAGAGGGTCGCCGCCGCCTCCGTCATGGGGTCGGCGAGCGTCCGCCACTACTCGGCGGATTGACCCGCCGCCGACCTCCGGGAGGCGGCGGAGCGAACGCGCAGGAGAAGCGCGACGAGGAAGAAGCCGCCCGCTGGAGAAGGCGGAGGCGAGAAGGCGGCGGCCTCCGCCCAGAGGAAGCTGGATGAGGCCGAAGCCGCCGTCGCGGCAAAGCGGCGGGCCGAGGAGGCCGCGCGCCTCCAATCGGCATTGCTCGTCACCCCGCTGAGCTCCGCGCCGCCGCCGCCGGAGTTCACGGGGCAGACGGAGGGAGCCGGCAGCGAGTTCCCCATCATGGAGAGGGAAGGCGGCGAGACCTCCATGTCGGGCACGGCCGTGCCGCCACCGCCGCCTCCACCGCCCCGTGCAGGGGCGCGCAAGGTAAACAATGAGCGGACCCGCCGGTGCCGCTGAGTGAAGATGAGGCCGTGGCGAAGCTGCTCCTTCAAGTTGCCTCGCCAGTGCGCCGCCGTCTCGAGAAGGCAATTTCGGCGCCACGCCCCTTGGAGACCGGCGCCGCCAGCTCGGCCATCGAGCGCCCGGCGACCAGCGCCCGCGCCCGTTGGGTGGGTGCGAGGCGGCGCGGCAGAGCCGCTGAACCAGGCTCTTCGGACATTCAGCGAAGCTGCGAGCGGCGATGCCATCGAAACGCACCAAGCGCTTTGGCGTCGTGAACCGCCGTTCGGGTATGCTTTCTTCTTTGAGTTTGTTTTCTTGTTCTTCTCTGTAGGCGCGGCGCCCTCCACTGAGTGTAGTCCCGAGTTTGGGCGGCTCTTTGAGCGGCGGCGGAACTCATCTGGCAATTCAAATATTTACCTTTGTGCGAAATGCTTATCATAGGAGTATCACAACCTCCGCGTCACTGCCTTCAACCGCAATGTTGAGGAGCTGGGCAAGCGGACCGCCGACTTTGTCGAGGCAGGTTGAGTCCTCTTTCTTCTTGGCGCTAAGCGCACACCGGGCTTTAGTCCCGAGATTCAGTGGATTGCTGGCGGTCGGGCGGATCTTCAGCGACCTTCTTAGTTGGCGACTTAACGTCCTTTTCTTTTTATTCTTGAGAATAGCGCCATCTCCGGCGGCAGCTGGGCGAGGCCGACACCGCCTTGTGGGCCAAGGGGAGGAGTGCAGCAAGCTTCGCCCATGAGCATGACCTGCTGGCTCTGCATGGTGGCGGAGCAAAGGAGCTGCTTAAGAAAGCGCGGGGCGAGGCGGAGAAGAAAGAGGCTGCTCTCCTGGCCGAGTTTGAAAGCGAGCGCTCCTCCTGGACCGACAAGGAGGCATAGCTGACCTCTGGCTTCCATGAAATCGAGGACATTGTCGACGGTGAGTTTCTTTACTTTCTTTCTTAGCCGCTGACTATAGGTCGGGCTGACTCCTGGTTTTTTTTTGACTTGCTTCTTTTTGGTCTTGGCAGACTTTTTCCCGGGCCCACGCAGGCGACCAATCAAGCCATCGAGGCTAATCGCGAGGAGCGGAGGGCAAATGGTGCGGAGATTGCTGCTGCGCCCACGGACCCTTGACGAGCAGCTTCGAGCATCGAGGCTCGTCTGCGGCCGCCCATCGAATCTTCGCGCCGGCTTCAGCGTGTCGGCGCCAGCGATTGCTGCCTGTGGCGGACATGCGGTTCTGCGACTCCCGGTCGGACTGCCGGCCGGCTGGAGGTCGCGGCTGGCCGTCTTGAGGCTGGAAGGTTCGCGGCCCGGTGGAAGCCGCCGGGCCTTGGAATTCGTCAAGCGTGGTATCGAGGCTGGATCTGGACCGGTAGCGCGTTCGGTCGAGAAGGCCGGCGGAGCTGCTGGCTGCGGAAAGCGCCCTTATTGAGCGTCTTGGCGGCGATCGCCGACTACGGACACCAGCGTCTTCGTCCTGGCGGGCTGAGGGCGGCGAGGCGCCGCGGAGTGGTTTAGGATGAACCGGATTATAGCGAGGACTCGGCGGAGGTGATCGCTCCAGCGCCAAGGAGGAAAGCGAGCGAAGGGCGGAGGTGAGGCGGGCGCGGAAGATGGGCGGCGACCAGCCTCGGCTCGACCGCGCCTCCGGCGAAGTCGCGCCCGGCCCGGGCCAGCTGCCGCCGGAGATGATCAAGCCGAGTCTGCCCAGGCGGCCGCCCCGACACCTGACACCGTCGTCTCCTCCGGCCCTCCAAACCCGTCTGCCGCTTCCTAGGCTGCCGTCTTGCCTTTATTTTATCTGCTTTGGTAGTCTTTGAAAAACTTGTTAATTCGCACAATTCCACCCGCGGGGTGTATTTTGAACTTCTGCTCGAAGATTTGGCCGAGGGCCTCTGCTATGTAAATATTTATCCTAATTCTATCTTTCCTTGCTCGTTGCTCTTATGGCTTTTTCCTTTGTCGCCTTCCCTTAGTCGCCGCCTTGCCAGTCGGACAACCGCTCTGCGGACTGCCGCTTGGATCAAGTGCTTTGGCTACTCTTGGGAAGGCAAGTATAACCGTTTTAGAGTCTTTTAACAAGTTGGATAGAAAGCGGCAAGCCGACCACTCAAGAGTCGGCTTTGCGAAGAGGGGATGGAAGCCGGCTTAAGCTATCTTTATGCTTTGGGTCCTTAGCCATTTTTCATGTGGGCGCCCATTCTTCCTTACTCATGCTCACCAAACAGTCGCTCTGTAAGCTGCGGCTTCTGACAGGAGACGGCTTAGGCACCGCACACTACTTGTCCGACTGCAGGAAGCATTTCATAGCGCAAGCAGCGAGTCCCGGGCCGACTAGTCGAACCCGGTGCCAAGCGACATAACAAAAGTGACATACTCGAAGGCATAATTCTTATCATACAGATAACAAAAAGGCAGTCCCGAGCTGCGTCTCGGGGCGAAATCTTAAGTACTTTAACACAAAAGGTAGCGTGGTACATACTACATCAAGCTGTAAAATCTTGGAGAAGATTTGCATTCCATAACCGTTCCGTCTCTTTGCGGAGTCGTCCCTCTTGCGTGCTCGGGGCTTCGGCGTCGATCGGGTAGTAGGAGTCGTTGCCCAGCACTTTGCTGATAATGAAGGGCCTTCCCAAAGGCGCCGACAGCTTATGCTGGCGGCTGTTCCTTTGGATCGGTCGGAGACACAAGGTAGCCCTCTTGGAAAGATCTCGGCCTGACCTTCTGTTGTAGTAGCGGCGCGAGCTCTGCTGGTAGATCTTTGGACGGCTGAGTGCCAACAGCGGCCCTCTTCCAGCAGATCGGCGCCGTCTTGGCGTCTTCTCTGCTTCCTCCTCGGTGTACATGGTAACTTCATGAAGTCGAACTCTATGTCTGTTGGGATGGCGGCTTGGCACCGTGAAGCGAGGAAGAAGGGTGTGAAGCGGTTGACTTGTTTGGAGTCGTGCGCAAACTCCGGAGGGCGGTGGCAACTCATCAAGCCAACGATCGGCGAGCGCTCCGGTGGTTCGACCGATCAAGGCTTGATGCGAGACGAGGATGAGGCCGTTTGCTCGCTCCACTGGCCGTTTGATTGCGGATGGGCAATGGGCGCTAAGTCGGTCGGATGCCTTGTGTCGCGCGAAGCGGGCGAGGCGCCTTTGGCAAAATTTGTGCCATTTTCGGTGATGATGCTGTGTGATGCATGCGTGCGAGTCATGATGTCGACGATGAAAGTCACTGCAGTTGGACCATTCAACTTCTTGATGGGCTTTACTTCTATCCACTTGGTGAACTTGTCCACCGCGACAAGTAAATGAGTTAGGCCACCTCGTGCTGCTTTGAATGGTCCTACCATGTCCAAGCCCCAAACAACAAAGGGCGGTGATGGGGATAGTCTTGAGTCGGAAGCCGGTGATCTGACTTGGGCGGAACATCGCACCTTGCATTTTGGACTAATTCCTTGGCCTCTTCTAGGGCAGTAGGCGGAAGAAACCGTGTCGGAAGGCTTTGGCGACGAGTGATCTTGAGGCCGCATGGTGGCCTTTTCATATGATGAATGTCTTGAGAATCGCTTGGCCTTGCTCGGCTCGGCCTTAGCGCTGGTAGACACTAGTAACACTGCGCCTGACCAGCTCTCTGTTGACTATGGTGTAGGCTGCCGCTCGGCGTTGTACTTGCCGAGCCAAGATTTCGTCGGTTGGTAGCTCTCCGCTCACTAGGAACTTCAGGATGGGCTGGGCCCATGAGGGTGCTGCTATTTCTTCAATTGCGATCTTGCTACTTGGGCCGAGGCGGCTGGGCTGGGAGGCGGTGGGCGGAGTCCATGACGCTTCTGGATTGATGAAGTCCCGGGCCGACTAGTGCAGTCCCCGGGCCGAGCTCTGGAGTCTTCGCAATGGTCGCCCAGATCCCGGGCGGGTTACGAAGTCCCGGGCGGCCATTGCGGCATTCTTGGGGCCATCTGTAAGGGTTCTCGTGCCGTCTGCCGAGGCATTTGAGTCGGATCCGACTTCTTCAGGGGGAGCCGACACAAAAATGGAGTCTGATTCTGGTGAAGGCTTGACAGATGGCTTGAGGAGGCGCTGAAGGCGCGCCGGATGGTATTACTGGCGGGTGGAGCCGATTCGTGCGGTGTCTGCTTGGTCGTTGTCATTTCTTGATGCGTGAAGGAACTCGCACCCTCAAAATATCCACTTTGAGTTGTTGTACAAGGAAGCGGTAGCTCGCCATGTTTGCATCTTTGGCGTCCCAATCGCGGATATTTGTTGGACCACCAAGTCGGAGTCGCCATAACACAGGATCCGGCGAATGCCAAGTTTTTTGGCAAGCCGGAGCCCGTGAATGAGCGCCTCGTATTCGGCGACGTTGTTGGAGGTGGCGAAATAGATCTGCAGCGCATATTTGAGCTTATCGCCTTTGGGGGAAGTGAGGACAACGCCGGCTCACAAGCCGGTGCGCATCTTGGAGCCATCGAAATGCATCCGCCAATGGGTGGAGTCGGGCACTGGCGGCAGGTACTGGGTCTCGGCCCAGTCGACGAGGAAGTCGGCCAGTGCTTGCGACTTGATGGAGGTGCGGGGCTGGTAATAGATGGTGTAGGGGGCCAACTCTATGGCCCATTTGGCCACTCGGCCAGAAGCATCTCGGCTTCCGATGATCTCGGCTAGTGGGGCTGTGCAAACCACAGTGATTGGATGCTGTTGAAAGTAAGGCTTCAACTTCTTGGCGGCAAAGTGCCGCCGTAGCACATCTTACGGTAATGGGGTAGTTCGCTTGGAGGTCGGCGATGCCGTTCGGGTAATATACGGTCTCGGACAGGTGGCGCCTTGCCTTCCTCCTTGCGCTCAACTACAATGGTATGCTGACTACCGGTGGTGGCGGCAATGTACAAACATGGGCTCTTTAGGAGTCGGGGCCGCCCGACCGGAGGGGAGTAGTCAGCATTTTCTTCAAGCGGAGAAAAGCTTCGTCCGCCTTGTGGTTCCATTCGAAGAAGGTGGTCTTCTTCATGAGCTGGTATAAAGGAGAGCTTTCTCACCCAGCCGGTGATGAATCGGTGATGGGCGTAAGCAGCGGTGAACTTTGCACATCTAGCGGTCGGTGGGTACTTCCATCCTCTCGATGGCCTTTATCTTCTGAGGTTGCACTCTATGCGCGTTCGAGACCAGGAAACCAAGGAGTTGGCTGCTTTGGTACTCGAAGCGCACTTCTCAGGGTTGAGCTTGATCTAGAATCGACGCAGGTTCTCAAAGGTTTCCTTAAGGTCTTCCAGCAGTGTTCCTCGCTTTTCCATATTCACCACCACATCGTCCACGTAGACGTGGGCGTTTCTGCCGAGTTGCTTGAGGAGGCACTTCTGCATGCAACGCTGAAAGGTGGGCCAACATTCCTTAAGCCGAATGTCATGGTCGGTGGCGAAGGCTCCAAGCGGCGTGATGAAGGCGGTCTTGATCTGTCGGCCGGGTTCAGCTTGATCTGGTGATATCCTGAATATGCATCTAAAGCTCAACAGCTCGCATCCGGCCGTGGAGTCTATCACTGATCAATTCTCGGCGGAGCGAGCGGGTCCTTAGGGCAAGCTTTGTTGAGGCTTGTGTAGTCAATACACATCCGCCCTTGCTTGTTCTTCTTGATGCCAGGACGGGTTTGCTAACCATACGGAAAGAACACTTCCATAATGAAACCGCTCGCTAGGAGCCGGGCTATCTCTTCTCCAACAACTCTTCTCTTCTCTTGACGGTAGCGCAAGGGCTGCTGGCGGGCTTCACATCAGATCGGACATGTAACTTGTGCTCGGCGAATTCCGTCGGTACACAGCATGTCTTTAGGGGACCATCTTGAAAATGTCGATTCTCACGGAGAAATCGGCGAGCTCGCCTTCCTATTTGCTGTCAAGGTTTGCACCTATGACAGCGTACCTCTCCGGGTGCTCCGGGTCCAAGGGTATCTTCTTCGTTTCTTTGGCGGCTTGAGCAGGCCCTCGACTTCCGACTCCTTGGGGTTGGGCGATATTTCGGGCTGCTTGCCGGCCATCGCCACAACCCGATCAAGAAGCCGCTTCTCAGCTGCGATCACCAGGGACTCGGCTAGCCGACTGCTTTCAGCTGCGCAAGCAGACGACTTTCTGTAGTCGCCGGCTACGGTCAGAATCCCCTTGGAACTCGGCATCTTCATCTTGAGGTAGGCATAGTGGGGGACCGCCATGAACTTGGCCAAAGCAGGTCGGCCAAGCAGAGCGTGGTACGGACTTTCGAGGTCCACCACTTCGAACCAAGCTGGCTCTCGGCGGAAATGATCTTTGTCCCCAAAGAGGACATCTATCAGGATCTTGCCGATCGGTGAGCAGGAAAGGCCAGGTACAATGCCGTGGAACACAGTCCGGCTGCTCTGAAGCTGTCTTTGCTTGATTCCTAATTTCTCCATCGTGTCCTTGTACAGGATGTTGATGCTACTGCCTCCGTCTATCAGCACTAGCGAGAAGCGAGCGGCCCGCCTATCTGCGGCAAGGGTGGCTCCCAAGACCAGGGCGTAGGAGCCCGGACTCGGCATCACCTCGGGTGGTCAGCTCTGCTCAAGCGATAAGCCTCTCGGACGGTGCATGAATTCAGGAGTATCGATGCTCTGCATTCACCTCTTGCTCTTGTAGCCGCTTGCTGCGTCGATCGTCGGCCACACTGGTAAACACCACATAGGCTCCGTGCTCTTCTGGGTACTCATCTTGCACTGCGCCGACTGGCCTGACAGCCGGCTGCTGGGGCGGCGGTGGAGGCAGCAGCCCATGACGAGGGAGGCAGGAGGTCGTCTCCCTTGGCGATCTGGTGAGCGATGGCACTTCCGGGTGGTGTGGTTTGACGGCTTCGCGCCGCTATGGAACTTGCAAGGACCATCTAGAGTCTGCTTTCGTAAGAAGGCCGGCAACCAGTTGGACTTGCCGCCTTTACAATCGCTTGGCGGAGGCTGCCCCTCCGACTCTGGTCTTCAAGCTGTCACAACCTGCCGGCTCTTTGGAAGCTGGCTGTGGGGCCTTGCGCTTGTGATCGTTACATTCTTTGTCGCCCATTGGTGTCTCGGCCGGAGTTACGGGAGCTGAGGAGCCACTTTGCGGTCGCGCGACTTCAATCTCCGCCTTCATGGAGGAGTCGGCTGTGGTGTACTTATGCGCTATGATCAGCAGCTCGTCGAGGGTTTCGGATCGTCGCAAAGGAGCTTGTGCTTGAGGAGGTGCCTTCTACGCACCGGCGGTGAAGTACTCGATAGCTTGCACCTCATGCGCGCCCTCACAGGGAGTTCGAAGCTTCGGCCCAGTAGCGTGAGGTAGTCGCGAGTTGACTCGTTGGGGCCTTGCACACACAAGGAAAGCTGGCGAGGCTTGGGAGGTCGCTTATGCGTGCTCGTGAAGTTGCGGACGAAGGCTTGGTGAAATCGACCCAGTTGTTGATCTTTGCGGGGCTTGGGCTGTTCAACCATGTCTGGCCGTGCCCTGGAGCATGAGTGGAACATACTTTACGGCAACACGCTTGTTGCCGTTCGCTATGTTGACGGTCGTGGAGTAGTCAACCAGCCAGTCTTCCGGCTTACGGGCGGTGTACTTAGGCGTATCGAGGGAGTGTGAACCCTCACGGGAAAAGGCGCGTCTCGGATCGAGGTCGAAACAGGTGAACCCTTCGTCTTCTTCTTCAGCGCCGAGGATCGGTGGAGTCGGTCGATCCGGCGGCGGGCGTCGTTTTCTCCGACTCCTCTCGACAGCCAAAGGCGGTCGCCGAAAGTCGGATGCTCGGCAGTGGCGGGGAGACTTCGCCTTTCTTTGCGAGGAGGAGGAGGCAGATAGTCATCCCGCCGTTCCACTTTGCTCTTGGGCGGCCGTCTTGGTCGCGCTTCGATGGAGATATGAGTCCGGCGTGGCTGACGGCGGATCCTTGTTTTTCTTCGCGGACACCGCCCGGATCGGTGTCGAGGCGTCACCTTGATCTCGGCGGGGAGGCAGGTCGCCGTTTTGTCGTTCTGGCGCCTCCGTGCGGCAGCGGCCTCGTTCTGGCGGCAGCGTCGAGGAGCTGCTGGACTCGCTCCTTCATCAGGCGGCGCTCTTCACCCTCAAAGTTGTCCAGCTCGTCCGCCGCCGCTGGCGCGCGGATATTCTCCGCGGCGTGGCGTACACAGGGCGATTGGCCCCGAACAGGTTGGCGATAGCCACGCCGCGCTGTTGGACCGCGCCTAGGCGGCAAGGCCCAGTCGAGCCGGCGAGCCGCCCACAACGCGATCCATCTCACACTGGTAGGCTTCTGACAAGCGTCTCATGCTTGCCGGCTTCCTCGCGCCGGCGAGCTGAAGGCGGCGTGCCTCCAACATCTCGGTGTCGGCGTCTTCCGGAATAAGCGCGGTCAGGTCTTGCGGGGCGCGTCGAGAGGTCATGAGCTCCTTGGCGGAATGCTCGCCATGACCGATGGCGAGCACTTCGCAGCGGTGCTTCCGCCGCTCTCGCGCGAGGGGCGGCTCGTCATAGACCACCACGTTAGTGAGGAAGCGTCGGCGGCGGTGTCGGAGTCGACCAGCGCCGGGTCGGTGGAGCCTACGGACTCCAAGTCCGTGGTAGGCTCGCCGGCGGCGTGGAGTTGGTCGAGGAGGCCCGCGAGGAGGCTATCGGGGCCGCCCGTGCGCATCGGATGCAGAGCTCGTCGGAGAGGCGAACCTCGCCGACAAGTTTGGTGAGGCAGCTGGCGCGAAGCGATCTCGGCGCCGTGCAGCAGCGTCGGCGCAGAACTCCGTCTGGTGTGCGGGCTGGCTGCGCCGAGGAGGAAAGGGTTCGATCGAGCAGGTCTCGGACGACGGTGCACCTAGCCCCACGGTGGGCGCCAAATGTTGGGGTTGGGTGCTACATATGCCAAGGATGGCTTATGATGGTGGGGCGAGTAGAACGTCGCGGTGCACAGAAGCAGGATGAGGCGAAGGCATGCGCGGCGGATCTTACCCAACCGGGGCTCTCCGTGGAGATAATACCCCTCTTGCTGCTCTGCGGGGTCTCCGCATGATCACTATGGCAAAGTGGGTATAAGGTTGCTCCTTGAGCTGTTCGGGGTGAGGAAGGAGAAGGGCACGGCTAGCTCTTCTCTTCCCTCTATGTATGTCGAAAACTATTAGGGTCCAACCTCTTGCATGGGTGCCCCGGGGGGTTTATATAGGCCTACCCCCGGGGGTACAATGGTAATCCGGCTGGGCGCGGGTCCCAGCCGTCTGTCTCTCAAGTCACCGTCTTTTCCGCCGACTGCTGGGGCCCGCCGACTAGTGGGCCCCGCCGATGGGCTCGGCATGGGGCCGACAGGCCTTGTCACTTGTGGTAGTCTTGCCGCTGCGGATTATCTGTAGCCGCGCCTCTAATGACGCTGGCTTGGTCATGGGGTCATGGCAACAGTGCCGCCGCCTGACGAGCGATAACTGTTGCCATTCCCTGTCTTGTCTGGTTAATGGCGTGCGGGGCCCGTGGGAGGGGCCGACCGACTCCTGGGCGCCGACTCCCAATGGGTCTGGCTTGTGGCGCTCTCGTCGTCTTCGGCACCCCCGCCGACAGGCGGGTCCTGCCGTCTCTGGGTTGTACAGACAGGCCGTCGTGGGCTCGGCGCCGCCCGCACGGGCTGATGTCGAGGCCGACATAGCAGCGAAGGTTGCCGCGGACGGAGATCTCCGTCGATGCGGTGCCTGTGGCCATGCTGCCGCTCGTGAGCAGGGCAGGGATGGGCCGCGCGGCGGCCGCACCCCATCCCCTCAGTAGTTGCGTAGGCAGGAGGTGGTTGGAGTCGCGGGCCGACTCCCCATAGCCGGCTTCTCTGGATGCCGCCAGTTGGGAGTCGGCTTATCTCGAAGCCGTCCCTGGGACTCGACCGTGAGGGGCAGTCGGCGGCCTTGCCGCTGATTCTCAAAAGGCGGCTCTTCGTCTTGGGGTCTTGAGGGGCGCAGCCTGCCCCGTTGTCTTGAAAAGTCCGGGGCTCGGGTTGGCCTACCCGTGGCCCAATACTCCGACAACATCAATGTAATGTAGGCATGTATTCTGTATATAGTCTATGTGCTTATGGAAAAGAACTTGCATGACATCTTTTGTCCTACTCTCCCGTGGCAGCGGTGTCCTAATGGAAACTAAGGGATATTAAGGCCTCCTTTTAATAGAGAACCAGACGAAAGCATTAGCACTTAGTGAATAGATGAACTCCTCAAACTAAGGTAACTTTCTATATGTTCCACAAAAATTCTCTATAAATTTTCAGGTCAATCCGAGAACTTTGATTTTTGCACAAAAATAACACTAAGGCAATTTTGTTGAAAACAACGTCAGTCCAGGTTAGTTCTATTCAAATCAGGCAATTAGAGTCCAAAACAAGGGCAAAAGAGTTTGGAGAAGTAGATATGATGGAGACGTATCAACTCCCCCAAGCTTAACCCATTGCTTGTCCTCAAGGAATTCAGTTGACAAACTGAAAGTGACAAAGAAAAACTTTTACAAACTCTGTTTGATCTTGTTGTTGCAAATATGTCTAGCCAATGTTCAGGTTTTCAGCAAAGATTATGAACTAACCATATTCACAATAACACTTAGGTCTCACATTTACTCATATCAATAGCATAATCAACTAGCGAGTAATAATAATAAATCTCGGATGACAACACTTTTTCAAAACAATCATGATATAATATGACATAATGGTATCTCGCTAGCCCTTTCTGAGACCGCAAAACATAAATGTAGATCACCCCTAGAGATCAAGGACTGACTAGACATCATAATTCATGGAAAAAGAGATCCAATCACACTCATACTCAACATCAACTAAAAACAAATCAAATAAATGACAATAGTGCTCTCCATCTGGTGCTTTTAATAAGAAGATGATGACCCAACAATAAAGTTAAATAGATAGGCCCTTCGCAGAGGGAAGCAGGGATTTGCAGAGGTGCCAGAGCTCGAAGCTTTTAAAACAGAGATGAATACAATTTTGAGAGGCATGCTTTCATTGTCAACATAGCAACCGAGAGATCTCACTATCTTCCATGCTAGATACATTTTAGGTGGTTCCTAAACAGAATGGTGAAGTTTTTACTCCCCCTCCACCAACAATCACACTCCACGACTAGCCGAATCCACGGGTACCGTCCGTACCAACAACAATCCTAGGAGAGTTTTTTTTAATTATTATATTTTGATAGATTTCGAGCATGGAACTAGGCATCCCGATTACCAACCACTTTCTCATGAATGACAAGTGAGTAAACACTCATCGTGAGAATAACCCACCTAGCATGGAAGATACTGACAGCCCCCAGTCACTACATGAGCAATTCGGGCATACAAAATAGATTATTGTTTGAAGGTTTAGAGTCTGGCACATGCAAATTTAGTTGGAACAACAGGTAAATGCCGCATATAGGTAGGTATGGTGGACTCATATGGAACAACTTTGGGTTTAAGGAGTTGGATGCACATGCAGTATTCCCGCTTAGTACAAGTGTAGGGTAGCAAAAAGATTGAGGAGCGACCAACTATAGAGCAAAACCGGTCATAAACATGCATTAAGGTTAACCAACATTGAGTGCAAGCATGATTAGGATATAAATCACCATGAACATAAATATCATGGAGGCTAATTTGGTTTTGATTCAACTACATGCGTGAACATGTGCCAAGTCAAGCCACTTGAATTATTCAGAAGAGGATACCATCCTATCATACTACATCATAACCATTTTAAATGCATGTTGGCAAGCAAGATAAACCATTATCCACTCCTAGCTAATTAAGCATGTCATGAGTAACTATAATCTCTAATTGTCATTGCAAACATGTTTCATTCATAATGGGCTGAATCAAGAATGATGAGCTAATCATATTTACAAAAACAAAATAGGTGGAGTTCATACTAGCTTTTCTCCACCTCAATCATTTCATCAAATATCGTCATTATTGCCTTTCACTTGCATGACCGAATTATGTGAATAATAATAAGAGTGCACGTGCATTGGACTAAGCTGGAATCTACAAACATTTATTCAAAGGAGAAGATAAGGTAATATGGGCTCTTTGTTATATCAACAATAAAGCATATGAGAGCCAGTCAACATTTTGATGGTGGTCTTCTCCTCACGACCTAAAGAAAAAGAAAAGAATTTCAAAGAAACACACTGAAATATTTTTGGAGTTTTTGTTTTTGTGAAGAAAGTAGAACAAAAACAAGAAAAACCATTTACACGAAAAAGCTCTCAACAAGCAAAAGAAGAATGAGAAATCTTCTCAGGTTTTCTTTTAATACTACAACTAATTAAGCTAGAAAGAAAAACTAAAAAGAAGCGAAAAATACTTTTGGACTTTATCAAAGTTTTTCAAACACGCAAGAAGAAAGCAAGAAAAATAAACTAACATGGATTATACAATCAAAAAGGATGAACACCGACAACTTGAATGAATGTGTGATCATGAATGTAATGTCGATGAGAGATACGTACTCCCCCAAGCTTAGGATTTTTGCCTAGGATTTTGGCCTAAGTTGGTCTATGGCCACGACTAGAGTGGATAATATCCAGAGTTGTAGATGCGGTTTTACTCGATTGCAGTTGCCACCGCCTGGCGAGTTGCCTCGTGAAGGCGAGCGGTCTCCCTTGCCCTCTCGTACTCATCCGCCTCATCTCTAAGTATAAAATATCTCCTTTTCCCCCGAAAGTCAGAGAAAGAAGGAGCGGGAATCGTAACATAGACGACATGCCGCCTGTCAAAGATTAGTCTGTATTGGAGTGGTTGTTCACCCCTCTCAAGAATTTGGAAGCGTTCCATAGCATCATAATCAAGGTAAGTAGGTGGCAAAGGAACATCATTTTCTTTTATTGGAACCCCAAGGTAATGAGCTAAACGAGTGGCATAAATTCCACCAAAGAAGTCTCCATCTTTAGCATTATTATGTAGTCGACATGCAATGATAGCCCTAAATTAAACCGTTTATCATTCATTATTGCGCTCTTGAGAACAATAAGATCGAATGCGCAAAGGTGGCTATGATCATGTTTACCGTTAATTCATCTACCTATAAAGAGAGCAAAGTAATGCAATGCAGGAAAGTGAATGCTCCCTATAGTAGCTTGTGTTATGGCTCTGGTTTCATCTACAGTAATGCTAGCAAGGAACTTAGCACAATCAGAATTACGAGGTTCCGTATATATGCCCCATTACGTAATTTTGCATGCATCATTAAATTCTTCATGGTCCATGCTAAATGATTTATCATATAGATCAAATAAAATAGAATGTGTATTGCGATGGACAGAATACTCAAATCTCCGCACAAAGTGATACGTCCATTTTGCATCATGCTTTTATATTGATATTTATTGCATTATGGGTTGTTATTACCCATTTTGGTACAATACTTATGCCTTTTCTCTCTTATTGTACAAGGTTTACATGAAGAGGGAGAATGCCGGCGGCTGGAATTCTGGACTGGAAAAGGAGAAAATCTGAGAGACCTATTATGCACAACTCCAAAAGTCCTGAAAATTTACAGAGAATTATTTTGGAATATATAAAAAATATTGAGCGAATAAAATACCAGAGAGGACCCACCAGGAGGCCACAAGCCTAGGGTGCGCGCCCTACCCCCCTATGCGCGCCCCTGTGGCTTGTGGGCCCCCTGGCAGGCCTCCGGTGCCCATCATCTGCTATATGATGTCTTTTGACCTGGAAAAAATCAGAAGGAAGCTTTTGGGACAAAATGCCGCCGTCTCGAGGCGGAACCTGGGCAGAAGCAATCTAGGGCTCCGGCGGAGCCGTTCTGCCAGGGAAACTTCCCTCCCGGAGGGGGAAATCGAAGCCATCGTCATCACGAACGATCCTCTCATCAAGAGGGGGTCAATCTCCATCAACATCTTCACCAGCACCATCTCCTCTCAAACCCTAGTTCATCTCTTGTATACGATCTTTGTCTATAACCTCAGATTGGTACCTGTGGGTTGCTAGTAGTGTTTATTACTCCTTGTAGTTGATACTACTTGGTTTATTCGGTGGAAGACCATATGTTAAGATTCTTAATGATATTTAATACCCCTCGTATTATGAACATGAATATGCTTTGTGAGTAGTTACATTTGTTCCTGAGGACATGGGAGAAGTCTTGTTATAAGTAATCATGTGAATTTGGTATTCGTTCGATATTTTGATGAGATGTATGTTGTCTTTCCTCTAGTGGTGTTATATGTGAATGCCGACTACATGACACTTCACCATGATTTGGGACTAGGTGAAGGCATTGGGAAGTAATAAGAAGATGATGGGTTGTTAGAGTGACAGAAGCTTAAACCCTAGTTTATGCGTTGCTTCGTAAGGGGCTGATTTGGATCCACCTGTTTCATGCTACGGTTAGATTTATCTTAATTCTTCTTTCGTAGTTGTGGATGCTTGCGAGAGGGGTTAATCATAAGTGGGAGGCTTGTCCAAGTAAGGACATCACCTAAGCATCGGTACACTCACATATCAAATTATCAAAGTAACGAACGCGAATCATATGAGTTGGATGAAAACTAACTTGACAACAATTCCCATGTGTCCTCGGGAGCGCTTTGCTTTATGTAAGAGTTCGTGCAGGCTTTTCCTTTGCTACAAAAATGATTGGGCCACCTTGATGCACCTTAGTTACTCTTGTTACTTGCTATCCATTACGAATTATCTTATCACACAACTATCTGTTACCGATAATTTCAGTGCTTGCAGAGAATACCTTGCTGAAAACCTCTTGTTATTTCTTCTGCTCCTCGTTGGGTTCGACACTCTTACTTATCGAAAGGACTATGATAGATCCCCTATACTTGTGGGTCATCAGAAAGGAATTAGTAAGGTTGTAGTACCGAGGACACTTATCTGACACGAAGTCCGTCAGCTCGGCGTTATGCACGTACGTATAAAATTCTTCATTAAAACCAGCATGAGTCATGAAATGATCCGACGACCATTCGCAAGGCCGCACTGGAGCTTCTCGCGGTGGTTCAAGGTTCGGCTCACGTATCGCTAGCCTTGGGGCTTTCTTCTTCGAGGAACCACCTTGGAATACTTTCCTAAACATTTTCTTCCTCTGAAAAATTTCTGAAATTTTTAGTGACTCAAAATAAAAGTGAACAAAACTTAACAAGATTGATAACGACTACTCCCACAAGTGTCTAGAGGCTACATCATGCAACAAAACCACTTTGGACCATATAAATTTGACATGCAAGCTCAAGAACATGGTCACCACAACAGCAAAACTTTATAATATATAAAGCACTAGAGAAAAAACTAATTGGACCATCGGAGGAGTCACATACCAATAAACAATCCCCCAAAATAGTTTTGGAAATGGAGCAATGAGAAAGGAGATCGAAAATGGCCGCAAGATGAACAAGAACACGGCTTTGAGCAACGGTCGGATTTTTTCTCGAGGAAGACGAAGTGGATGGGTGGCTGGAATAAGTGAGTGGACCCATGTGGGCCCCACAAGCCTTGTAGGCGCGCCCGGGGGGTGGGCGCGCCCTGTTGGCTTGTGGCCCACTGGTGCACCCCCCGAGGTGTGTCCAGTGCCAAAACTTCTTAAATATTGCATAAAAAATCATACTAAATTTTCAGGGCATTTGGAGAACTTTTATTTTCTAAACATTTTTTATTGCACGGATAATTCAGAAAATTATAAAATAATAGCATTTCTACTTTATTTATTCTAAATAACAGAAAGTAAAAGGTGGGTACAGAAAGTTGTGTTTACTAAATTCAGCCATTAGATGCCCGTCAAAAGGAATCCATTAATAAGGTTGATCAAGTCTTATTATCAAACTTCTTCCGAATGGCATGAAACCGGAGAATCTTCGTATAACACTAGGTAACCTCAACAAGGATATGCATGTCCCCAACAATAAGAATATCATATTTCTTTTGACAATAGGAATAGGGAATTCAAAACCTCCAATAGCAATTGTTGAATTTTTTCCAATAGAGTTGATACTATTCACTTGAGGTTGTTTCTTCAAAAAGTGTACTGTATGCTCATTACCGTTAACATGAAAAGTGACATTGCCTTTATTGCAATCAATAACAACCCCTGCAGTATTCAAAATGGGTCTACCAAGGATGATCGACATACTGTCGTCCTCGGGTATATCAAGAATAACAAAGTCTGTTAAGATAGTAACATTTGCAACTACGACAGGCACATCCTCACAAATACCGATGGGTATAGCAGTTGATTTATCGGCCATTTGCAAAAAGATTTCAGTTGGTGTCAACTTATTCAAATCAAGTCTTCAATATAAAGAGAAAGACATAACACTAACACCAGCTCCTAGATCACATAAAGCAGTTTTAACATAGTTTCTTTTAATGGAGCATGGTATAGTTGGTATTCCTGGATCTCCTAGTTTCGTTGGTATTCCTCCCTTAAATGTATAATCAGCAAGCATGGTGGAAATTTCAGCTTCCGGTATCTTCCTTTTATTTGTAACAATATCTTTCATATACTTAGCATAAGGAGACACTTTCAAAATATCAGTCAAACGCAAACGCAAAAAAGACAGGTCTAAGCATTTCAACAAAGCGCTCAAATTTCACATCATCCTTATTCTTGGATGATTTAGGAGGAAAGGGCATGGGTTTCTGAACCCATGGTTCTCTTTCTTTACCATGTTTCCTACCAATGAAGTCTCTCTTATCATATCTTTTATTCTTAGGTTGTGTGTTATCAAGATCAACAACGAGTTTTATCTCCACATCATTATCATTACTAGGTTGAGCATCAACATGAACATCATCGTTAACATTATCTCTAGGCTCATGTTCATCACCAGGTTGTGTTGCAGCATCAGAAACAGAAATATCATTTGGATTCTCAGGTGTGTCTATAAAAGGTTCACTAGAAGCATGCATGGTCCTACCATCATTCTTTTTATTTTTAGGTGGACTAGATGCATCACCATTAATCCTTTGAGAGTCTTGTTCAATTCTCTTAGGATGGCCCTCATGATACAAAGGTTCCTGAGTCATTTTACCACCTCTAGTCATAACTCTAACAACATGTTCATTCATCTTATTATTCATTTCATTAAGCAAATCATTTTGTTCTTTGAGAACTTGTTCTACTTGAGTTTTTTTTACCATAGAAGCATGTTTACTAACAATCTTGAGATCATTAACAGTTCTACACATATAGTCACCCAAGTGTTCAAGCATATAAGCATTTCATTTCAGTTGTCTACTAACATATGCATTGAAGTTTTCTTGTTTAACAATAAAATTATCAAATTCATCCAAGCATTGACTAGCAGATTTATTATAAGGAATATCACCTTCATCAAATCTATGGAGAGAATTTACCTGTAGTACCTGTGTCGGGGTATTGAGACCATGTATTTCTTCAATAGGTGGTAAATTCTTAAGGTCTTCAGCTTTAATACCTTTTTTCTTTCATAGATTTCTTTGCTTCTTGCATATCTTCAAGACTGAGAAATAGTATACCTCTCTTCTTCGGAGTTGGATTAGGAGGTGGTTCAGGAAGAGTCCAACCATTATCATTACTCAATATATTATTCAATAATTCTTCAGCTTGTTCAACAGTTTGTTCCCTGAAAACACAACCAGCACAACTATCTAGGTGGTCCCTGGAAGCATCGGTTAGTCCATTATAAAAGATATCAAGTATTTCATTTTTCTTGAGAGGATGATCAGGCAAAGCATTAATTAATTGGAGAAGCTTCCACCAAGCTTGTGGGAGACTCTCTTCTTCAATTTGCACAAAGTTAAATATTTCCTGTAAGGTAGCTTGTTTCTTATGAGAAGTAGTATATCATATCCTGGAGACTAAGCACACAACCAGGAGCAAGAGAATTAAACCATATCTTAGCATCACCCTTTAATGAGAAAGGAAACAAGTTAATAATATAGTAATAGCTAATTTTTTCCTCATGAGCAAATAGGGTGGCTATGTCATTCAATTTAGTAAGATGTGCCACCACAGTTTCAGATTCATAACCATGGAAAGGATCAGATTCAACCAAAGTAATTAACTCAGGATCGATAGAGAATTCATAGTCCTTATTAGTAACAAAGGTAGGTGAAGTAGCAAACTTAGGATCATATTGCATTCTAGCATTCAAAGATTTTTCTTTCAACTTAACTAGTAGTTTCTTAAGATCCTCTCTATCTTTACAATCAAGAAAGTCTCTAGATACCTCTCCATCCATAACATAAACTTCAGGTATGACAAGAAATTCATATCTAGGAGTGCTAGGTCTAATAGGTGTTTCAAAGTGTTCAGTTTCAATAATTTCATCGATTTCGGAAATATCACTAGTTTCAGTATTCTCAACATCTTTAGCTCTAGCAAGTTGTTCATCAAGAAATTCACCCAATGGCACAGTCTTATCAAGTAAACTACTAGCATCATCATAAGCATTATTCATAGCAGAAGTAGCATTATTCAAAACAGAAGATGAATCATGTGCAGAGCTAGATGGCAGTTCCTTACCTCCCCTTGAAGTAGAGGGAAAAAGCTTGGTTCTGGTATCTTTCAGATTCCTCATAGTGATCAATAGATATAAATACCAAGTGACTAGGCAAATAGAGCAATGCTCCCCGGCAACGGCGCCAGAAAAAGGTCTTGATAACCCACAAGTATAGGGGATCACAACAGTTTTCGAGGGTAGAGTATTCAACCCAAATTTATTGATTCGACAAAAGGGGAGCGAAAGAATATTCATGGCACTCGGGCCCTAGTGACAAGAATTAAGCATAGAAAAGTCATAAAAACATCAATCTCAGAACATAGTGGACACTAGGGATCAAACCCTAACAAAACTAACTCGATTACATGATAAATCTCATCCAACCCATCACCGTCCAGCAAGCCTACAATGAAATTATTCACTCACGGTGATGAGCATCATAAAATTGGTGATGGAGGAAGGTTGATGATGACGATGGAGACGAATTCTACCCTCCGGAGCCCCGAACGGATTCCAGATCATCCCTCCGGACGAAGAACAGGAGGTGTTGACGGCTCCGTATCGTAAAATGTGATGAATCCTTCTCTCTGATTTTTTTCTCCGTGAATAGGTACTTATAGAGTTGGAGTTAGGGTCGGAGGCAGTCCAAGGGGCCCACAAGCCTGGGAGGCGCGCCCTGGGGTGGGGGGTAGGCGTGCCCCAGGGCTTGTGGCCTCTGGGTGGCCCCCCTCTGGTATCTTTTTCTGCCAGTATTTTTTATATATTCCACAAAAATTCTCCGTAAATTTTCAGGTCAATCCAAGAACTTTTATTTCTGCACAAAAATAACACCAAGGCAATTCTACTGAAAATAGCGTTAATCCAGGTTAGTTCCATTCAAATAATGCAAATAGAGTCCAAAACAAGGGCAAAAGAGTTTGAAAAGTAGTTACGACGAAGACGTATCACTGTCGTGGTAGCTCCGCCATCATTGTCCATCAAGCTCCTCCGTGTTCGCAATGGTTGGCTGCTCTGTTGTGCACACTCCATCATTGAGCTCGTCCTCCGGTGATATCAGTAGTGAGGACACGGAGATCACGACCTACTCCTCCTCCAAGTCCAACCCTCAACTTGAAGGAAATATACCCTAGATGCAATAATAAAGTTATTATTTATTTCCTTATTTCATGACAAATGTTTCTTATTCATGCTAGAATTGTATTAACTGGAAACTTAGTACATGTGTGAATACATAGACAAAACATAGTGTCCCTAGTATGCCTCTACTTGACTAGCTCGTTAATCAAAGATGGTTATGTTTCCTAAACCATAGACATGTGTTGTCATTTGATGAATGGGATCACATCCTTAGGAGAATGATGTGATGCACATGACCCATCCGTTAGCTTAGCATTATGATCGTTACAGTTTCATTGCTACTGCTCTCTTCATGACTTATACATGTTCCTCAGACTATGAGATTATGCAACTCCTGAATGCCGGAGAAACACTTTGTGTGCTACCAAACGTCACAACGTAAATGGTTGATTATAAAGGTGCTCTACAGGTGTCTCTGAAGGTGTTTGTTGAGTTGGCATAGATCGAGATTAGGATTTGTCACTCTGTGTTTCGGAGAGGTATCTCTGGGCCCTCTCGGTAATACTCATCACTATGAGCCTTGCAAGCATTGTGACTAATGAGTTAGTTGCGGGATGAAGTATTACGGAATGAGTAAAGAGACTTGCCGGTAATGAGATTGAACTAGGTATGATGATACCAACGATCGAATCTCGGGCAAGTAACATACCGATGACAAAGGGAACAACGTATGTTGTTATGCGGTTTGACCGATAAAGATCTTCATAGAATATGTAGGAGCCAATATGAGCATCCAGGTTCCGCTATTGGTTATTGACCGGAGATGTGTCTCGGTCATGTATACATAGTTCTCGAACCCGTAGGGTCCGCACGCTTAACGTTCGATGATGATTTGTATTATGAGTTATGTGATTTGACGACCGAAGTTTGTTTGGAGTCCCGGGTGAGACCACGGATGTGACGAGGAGTCTCGAAATGTTCAAGACGTAAAGATCGATATATTGGAAGGCTATATTCGGACATCGGAAAGGTTCCGAGTGATTCGGGTATTTTTTGGAGTACCGGAGAGTTACGGGAATTCGCCGGGGGAAGTAATGGGCCTTAATGGGCCATACAGAAAAGGAGAGAATGGCCTCAAGGGGTGGCCGTGCCCCCCCCCCCCGTGGGCTGGTCCAAATTGGACTAGGAGGGGGCGGTGCCCCCCTCCTTCCTTCTCCCCTTTTCCTCCTTCCCTCCTTCTCCTACTAGGAATAGGAAAGAGGAGGGGAATTCTACTTGGACTGGGGAGTCCTAGTAGGATTCCCCACACCTGGTGCGCCCCCTTGGGCCGGCCACCTCTTCCCTCCCCTCCTTTATATACGTGGCCAGGGGGCACCCCATAGATACACAAGTTGATCTTTAGCCGCGTGTGGTGCCCCCCTTCACAGTTTTCCACCTCAGTCATATCGACGTAGTGCTTAGGCAAAGCCCTGCGCCGGTAACTTCATCATCACCGTCACCACGCCGTCATGCTGACGGAACTCTTCCTCGGCCTCAGCTGGATCTAGAGTTCGAGGGACGTCACCGAGCTGAACGTGTGCAGATCACGGAGGTGCCGTGCGTTCGGTACTAGATCGGTTGGATCGCGAAAACGTTCGACTACATCAACCGCGTTACTTAACGCTTCCGCTCTCGGTCTATGAGGGTACATGGACACACTCTCCCCTCTTGTTTCTATGCATCACCTAGATAGATCTTGCGTGATTGTAGGATTTTTTTGAAATTACTGCGTTCTCCAACAGTGGCATCCGAGCTAGGTCTATGCGCAGATGTTATATGCACGAGTAGAACACAAAAAGTTGTGGGCGATAATAGTCATACTGCTTACCAACGTGTCATACTTTGATTCGGCGGTATTGTTGGATGAAGCGGCCCAGACCGACATTACATGACCGCGTTCATGAGACTAGTTCTACCAACGTGCTTCGCACAAAAGTGGCTAGTGGGTGTCTGTTTCTCCAGCTTTAGTTGAATCGAGTGTGGCTACGCCCGGTTCTTGTTGAAGGTTAAAACAGCACACTTGACAAAAAATCGTTGTGGTTTTGATTCGTAGGTAAGAACGGTTCTTGCTAGAAGCCCGTAGCAGCCACGTAAAACTTGCAACAACAAAGTAGAGGACGTGTAACTTGTTTTTGCAGGGCTTGCTGTGATGTGATATGGTCAAGGCATGATGTGATATAAATTGTTGTATGAGATGATTATGTTTTGTAACAAAGTTATCGGCAACTGGCAGGAGCCATATGGTTGTCGCTTTATTGTATGCAATGCAATCGCCATGTAATTGTTTTACTTTACCACTAAGTGGTAGCAATAGTCATAGTAACAATAGTTGGCGAGATGACAACGATGCTACGATGGAGATCAAGGTGTCGCACCGGTGACGATGGAGATCATGACGATGCTTCGGTGATGGAGATCATGAGCACAAGATGATGATGGCCATATCATGTCACATATTTTGATTGCATGTGATGTTTATCTTTTATGCATCTTATTTTGCTTAGTACGGCGGTAGCATTATAAGATGATCGTTTACTAAATTTCAAGGTATAAGTGTTTTCCCTGAGTATGCACCGTTGCTACAATTCGTCGTGCCGAGACACCACGTGATGATCAGGTGTGATAAGCTCTACGTTCACATACAACGGGTGCAAGCCAGTTTTGCACACGCAGAATACTCGGGTTAAACTTGACGAGCCTAGCATATGCAGATATGGCCTCGGAACACTGAGACCGAAAGGTCAAACATGATCATATAGTAGATATGATCAACATAGTGATGTTGACCATTGAAAACTACTTCATCTCACGTGTGATAGCCCACAAGTATAGGGGATTGCAACCGTTTTCAAGGGTAGAGTATTCAACCCAAATTTATTGATTCGACACAAGGGGAGCCAAAGAATATTCTCAAGTATTAGCAGTTGAGTTGTCAATTCAACCACACCTGGATAACTTAGTATCTACAGCAAAGTATTTAGTAGCAAAGTAGTATGATAGTAATGGTAACAGTGGTAAAAGTACCAATAGCAGTTTTGTAGTTATTGTAACAGCAGCAATGGAAAAGTAAATAAGCAAAGCACAATATGTGAAAAGCTCGTAGGCATTGGATCAGTGATGGATAATTTTGTCGGATGCGATTCCTCATGTAATAGTTATAACATAGGGTGACACAGAACTAGCTCCAGTTCATCAATGTAATGTAGGCATCTATTCCGAATATAGTCATACGTGCTTATGGAAAAGAACTTGCATGCCATCTTTTGTCCTACCCTCCCGTGGCAGCGGGGTCCTAATGGAAACTAAGGGATATTAAGGCCTCCTTTTAATAGAGTACCGGACCAAAGCATTAGCACTTAGTGAATACATGAACTCCTCAAACTACGGTCATCACCGAGAAGTATCCCGTGTTGGAAATATGCCCTAGAGGCAATAATAAAAGCATTATTATTATATTTCCTTGTTCATGATAATTGTCTTTTATTCATGCTATAACTGTATTATCCGGAAATCGTAATACACGTGTGAATACATAGACTACAATACGTCCCTAGTAAGCCTCTAGTTGACTAGCTCGTTGGTCAACAGATAGTCATGGTTTCGACTATGGACATCGATGTCATTGACAACGGGATCACGTCATTAGGAGAATGGCGTGATGGACAAGACAATCCTAAGCATAGCACAAAGATCGTGTAGTTCGTTTTGCTAGAGCTTTTCCAAATGTCAAGTATCTCTTCCTTAGACCGTGAGATCGTGTAACTCCGGATACCGTAGGAATGCTTTGGGTGTACCAAACATCACAACGTAAGCGGGTGACTATAAAGGTGCATTACAGGTATCTCCGAAAGTGTCATTGGGTTGACACGGATCGAGACAGGATTTGTCACTCCATTATGACGGAGAGGTATCACTGGGCCCACTCGGTAGTGCATCATCATAATGAGCTCAAAGTGATCAAGTGTGCGGTCACGGGATCATGCATTACTGATGCGAGTAAAGTGACCTGCCGTAACGAGACTAAGCGAGGTATTGGGATACCGACGATCGAGTATCGGGCAAGTAACATACCGTCTGACAAAGGGAATAGCATACGGGGTTGCTTGAACCCTCGACATCATGGTTCATCCGATGACAACATCGAGGAGCGTGTGGGAACCAACATGGGTGTCCAGATCCCGCTGTTGGTTATTGGCCGGAGAGCGTCTCGGTCATGTCTACATGTCTCCCGAACCCGTAGGGTCTACACACTTAAGGTTCGGTGACGCTAGGGTTAATAGGAAGACTTGTATGTGATTACGAATGTTGTTGAGTCCGGATGAGATCCCGGACGTCACGAGGAGTTCGGAATGGTCCGGAGGTAAAGATTTATATATGGGAAGTCGTCAAGCGGACACGGAAAAGGTTTGGTCATATCGGTTTATGGAGGTCCACGGAAAGGTTCCGGAGGACCACGGGAGGGCCACCCTTCGGGGGCCACATGGGCTGCGTGGGAGGCAGCCAGCCCCTGGTGGGCTGGGCGCACCCCTCCCTTGGCCCATGCGCCTAGGGTTGAGGGAACCCTAAGGGGCGCCCCTTGGCAGGGGCAAGCCCCCTCCCTTGGCCGCCGCCCCCCTCTAGATGCATCTAGAGGGGTCGGCCCTCCTCCTTCCCTATAAAATAGAGGGGTGGAGGGAGGCTGACACACCATTGAAGGCGCAGCCCTCCCTCCCAACACCTCTCCTCCTCGCGTGAGCTTGGCGGCCCTGCCGAGATCAGTCACTCCATCTGCATCACGCCGTCGTGCTGCTATTGGAGTGGTCTTCCTCAACCTCTCCTTCCTCCTTGCTGGATCAAGGCGAAGGAGATGCCGCCGTCCCGCACGTGTGTTGAACGCGGAGGTGCTGTCCGTTCAGCACTTGGTCATCGGTGATCGGAATCACGTTGGGAGCGTCTTCATCATCACCACTCCCTCGAGCGCTTCCGTATTCGATCTACAAGTGGTATGTAGATGCAAACTCTCTCATGACTCGTTGCTTAGTAGAACTCATAGATGGATCTTGGTGAAACCGTAGGAAAAATTTTAATTTTCTGCAGCGTTCCCCAACAGTGGCATCATGAGCTAGGTCTATCGTAGTTCTCTATTGCACGAATAGAACACAATTTAGTTGTGGGCGTGGATCTTGTCAATTTACTTGCCGCTACTAGTCTTATCTTGCTTCCGCGGTATTGTGGGATGAAGCGGCCGGACCAACCTTACGTGCGCTTACGTGAGACCGGTTCCACCGACTAACATGCACTAGTTGCATAAGGTGGCTGGCGGGTGTCTGTCTCTCCTACTTTAGTTGGAGCGGATTCGATGAAAAGGGTCCTTATGAAGGGTAAATAGAAGTTGACAAGATCACGTTGTGGTTATTCGTAGGTAAGAAAACGTTCTTGCTAGAACCCAATTGCAGCCACGTAAAAGATGCAACAACAATTAGAGGGCGTCTAACTTGTTTTTGCAGCAATTGTCATGTGATGTGATATGGCCAAGTTGTGATGAATGATGAATGACATATTGTGATGTATGAGATCATGTTCTTGTAATAGAAATCACGACTTGCATGTCGATGAGTATGACAACGGCAGGAGCCATAGGAGTTGTCTTTATTTTGTATGACCTGCGTGTCATTGAAGAACGCCATGTAACTTAGTTTACTTTATTGCTAAACGCGTTAGCCATAGAAGTAGAAGTAGTCGTTGGCGTGACAACTTCATGGAGGCACAATGATGGAGATCATGATGATGGAGATCATGGTGTCATGCCGGTGACAAGATGATCATGGAGCCTCGAAGATGGAGATCAATGGAGCTTTATGATATTGGCCATATCATGTCACTACTATATAATTGCATGTGATGTTTATTATGTTTATACATCTTGTTTACTTAGAACGACGGTAGTAAATAAGATGATCCCTTACAACAATTTCAAGAAGTGTTTCCCCTAACTGTGCACCGTTGCTAAAGTTCGTCGCTTCTAAGCACCACGTGATGATCGGGTGTGATGGATTCTTACGTTCACATACAACGGGTGTAAGACAGATTTACACACGAAAACACTTAGGGTTTACTTGCGAGCCTAGCATGTACAGACATGGCCTCGGAACACGGAGACCGAAAGGTCGAACACGAGTCGTATAGAAGATACGATCAACATGAGAATGTTCACCGATGATGACTAGTCCGTCTCACGTGATGATCGGACACGGCCTAGTCGACTCGGATCGTGTAACACTTAGATGACTAGAGGGATGTCTAATCTGAGTGGGAGTTCATTGAAATAATTTGATTAGATGAACTTAATTATCATGAACTTAGTCTAAAACTTTTGAATGATATGTCTTGTAGATCAAATGGCCAACGCTCATGTCAACTTGAACTTCACGCGTTCCTAGAAAACCAAGCTGAAAGATGACGGCAGCAACTATATCTGGATGGGTCCGAACTTGAGGATCATCCTCATAGCTGCCGAGGAAGCAATATGTCCTAGAAGGACCGCTAGGTGGCGCTCCGTCGAGAACCAAGACATTATGAATGCTTGGCAGTCTCGTCTTGATGATTACTCCCTCGTTCAGTGCGGCATGCTTTACACTTAGAACCGGGGCTCCAAAAGCGTTTTGAGCATCACGGAGCATATGAGATGTTCGAGGAGCTGAAACTTGTTTTTCAAGCTCACGCCCGGGTCGAGAGATATGACATCTCCGACAAGTTCTATAGTTGTAAGATGGAGGAAAACAGTTACTGTCGGTGAGCACATTACGAAGATGTGGGTTGCACAACCGTATGACCCAGCTGAATATTAACCTCCACGATGAGGCGGTCATTGACAGAATCCTCCGCCGCTCCCACCAAGCTACAAGAGCTTTGTGATGAACTACAACATGCAGGGGATGGTAAAGACCATTCTGAAGTGTTCTCTATCTGAAGTCAGCCGAGGTTGAAATCAAGAAAGAACATCAAGTGTTGATGGTCAATAAGACCACTAAGTTCAAGAAGGGCAAGGGAAGAAGAACTTCAAGAAGGGCGGCAAGGAGGTTGCCGCGCCCGATAAGCAAGTTGCGGGAAGAAGTCAAAGAATGGACCCAAGCCGAGACTGAGTGCTTTTATTGCAAGGGAGGGGTCTTTGGAAGCGGAACTGCCCCAAATACTTAGTGGACAAGAAGGCCGCAACACCAAAGGTATATTTGATATACATGTAATTGATGTGTACTTTGCCGATTACTCGTAGTAACTCCGGTATTTGATACGGTGCCGTTGCTCATATTTGTAACTCACAGCAGGAGCTGCGGAATAAGCGGAGGCTGGAAAAGGGCGAGGTGACGATCTTGGCGTCGGGAATGGTTCAGTCGATGTGATCGCCGTCGCACGCTACCTCTTCATTTACCTACGGGATTAGTTATGAACCTTAATAATTGTTATTTGGTGCCAAGTTTGAGCATGAATATTGTATCCGGATCTCGTTTAATGCGAGATGGCTACTCATTTAAATCCGAGAATAATGGTTGTTCTATTTATATGAGGGATATGTTTTATGGTCATGCTCCGATGGTCAATGGTTTATTCTTAATGAATCTCGGCGTAGTATTACACATGTCTATAGCGTGAATACCAAAAGATGTAAAGTTGATAACGATAGTCCCACATACTTGTGGCACTTTGCCGCCTTGGTCACATTGGTGTCAAGCGCATGAAGAAGCTCCATCTTGATGGACTTTTGGAGTCTTTAGATTATGAATCATTTGACACATGCGAACCATGCCTCATGGGCAAGATGACCAAGACTCCGTTCTCCGGAACAATGGGCGAGCAACCAACTTGTTGGAAATCATACATACCGATGTATGCGGTCCAATGAGCGTTGAGGCTCATGGAGGATATCGTTATGTTCTCACTCTCATAGATGACTTGAGTAGATATGGGTATGTCTACTTGATGAAACACAAGTCCGAGACCTTTGAAAAGTTCAAGGAATTTCAGAATGAAGTAGAGAATCAACGTGACCGAAAGATAAAATTCTTACGATTAGATCGTGGAGGAGAATATTTAAGTCACAATTTGGTACACACTTAAGAAAATGTGGAATCGTTTCACAACTAACGCCGCTGGAACACCTCGCGTAATGGTGTGTCGAGCGTCGTGTCGCACTCTATTGGATATGGTGCGGTCTATGATGTCTCTTACTGATTTACCGCTATCATTTTGGGATGCGCTCTAGAGACAGCTACATTCACTTTAAATAGGGCACCGTCTAAGTCCGTTGAGGCGACACCGTATGAATTATGGTTTAGAAAGAAACCTAAGTATCGTTTCTAAAAGTTTGGGGATGCGATGCTTATGTCAAGAAACTTCAACCTGAATAGCTCGAACCCAAGTCGGAAAATCGTCTTCATAGGATACCCTAAAGAAACCATTGGGTATACCTTCTACTTAAGATCCGAGGGCAAGATCTTTGTTGCCAAGAACGGAACCTTTACGGAAAAAGATTTTCTCTCGAAAGAAGTAAGTGGGAGGAAAGTAGAACTCGATGAAGTACTACCTCTTGAACAGGATAGTAGTGCAGCTCGGAAAGTGTTCTGTGATGTCTACACCAAGCGAAGAGGAAATTAATGATGATGATCAAGGTACTTGGATCAAGTTGCTCTTGAACCTCAGAGGTCCACAAGGACACGTTCCGCACTGCAGTGGTGCGGCAACCCTGTCACGGAAATCATGTTGTTAGACAACGGTGAACCTTCAAACTATGAAGAAGCGATGGCGGGCCCAGATTCCAACAAATGGCTAGAAGCCATGAAATCCGAGATAGAATCCATGCATGAAAACAAAGTGTGGACTTTGGTGACTTGCCGATGATCGTGAGCGATAGAAAACAAATGGATCTTTAAGAAGAAGACGGACGCGGATGGTAATGTCACCATCTATAAAGCTCGACTTGTCGCTAAGGGTTATCGGCAAGTTCAAGGGATTGACTACGATGAGACTTTTTCTCCGTAGCAAAGCTTAAGTCCGTCTGAATCATGTTAGCAATTGCGCATACTATGATTATGAGATATGGCAGATGGACGTCAAAACAGCATTCCTTAACGGTTATCTTAAGGAAGAGCTGTATATGATACAGCCGAAGGTTTTGTCGATCCTAAGAATGTCGACAAAGTATGCAAGCTCCAGCGATCCATTTATGGGCTGGTGCAAGCATCTCGGAGTTGGAACATTCGCTTTGATGAGATGATCAAAGCGTTTGGGTTTATCTGAGACTTATGGAGAAGCCTGCGTTTACAAGAAAGTGAGTGGGAGCTCAGTAGCATTTCTCATACTATATGTAGATGACATACTTTTGATGGGAAATGATATAGAATTCTTGGATAGCATTAAGGCCTACTTGAATAAGTGTTTTTCAATGAAGGACCTTGGAGAAGCTGCTTATATATTAGGCATCAAGATCTATAGAGATAGATCGAGGCGCCTCATAGGTCTTTCACAAAGCACATACCTTGATAAGATTTTGAAGAAGTTCAAAATGGATCAGTCAAGAAAGGGTTCTTGCTGATTGCAAGGTGTGAGATTGAGCTCAGCTCAATGCCCGACCACGGCAAAAGATAAAGAAGAGATGAGTGTCATCCCTATGCCTCAGCCATAGGATCTATTATGTATGCCATCTGTGTACGGACCTGATGTAAACCTTGCCGTAAGTTTGGTAGGAAGGTACCAAAGTAATCCCGGCAAGGAACACTGGACAGCGGTCAAGAATATCCTGAAGTACCGAAAAGGACAAAGGACATGTTTCGTTTATGGAGGTGACGAAGAGCTCGTCAGAACGCAGGTTACGTCGGCGCTAAGCCGACACAGATCTGATGACTCTAAGTCACAAACCGGATCGTGTATATGTTGAATGGTGGAGCGAGAAGCTGGTGCAGCTGCAAGCAAAGCGTCGTGGCGGGATCTACATGTGAAGCGGAGTACATGGCAGCCTCGGAGGCAGCGCATGAAGCAATTTGGGTGAAGGAGTTCATCACCGACCTAGAGTCATACCCAATGCGTCGGGGCCGATCAAACTCTTCGTGACAACACTGGAGCTATTGCCCTTGCCAAGGAGCCAGGTTTCACAAGAAGACCAGGCACATCAGCGTCGCTTCAACTCCATCCGTGAAAATGTTCGGGATGGAGACATAGAAATTTGTAAAGTGCATACGGATCTGAATGTCGCAGATCCTTTGACTAAACCTCTTCCGCGGGCAAAACATGATCAACACCAGAACTCAATGGGTGTTCGATTCATCACAATGTAAACTAGATTATTGACTCTAGTGCAAGTGGGAGACTGTTGGAAATATGCCCTAGAGGCAATAATAAAAGCATTATTATTATATTTCCTTGTTCATGATAATTGTCTTTTATTCATGCTATAACTGTATTATCCGGAAATCGTAATACACGTGTGAATACATAGACTACAATCGTCCCTAGTAAGCCTCTAGTTGACTAGCTCGTTGGTCAACAGATAGTCATGGTTTTCGACTATGGACATCGATGTCATTGATAAGCGGGATCACGTCATTAGGAGAATGGCGTGATGGACAAGACCCAATCCTAAGCATAGCACAAAGATCGTGTAGTTCGTTTTGCTAGAGCTTTTCCAATGTCAAGTATCTCTTCCTTAGACCGTGAGATCGTGTAACTCCGGATACCGTAGGAATGCTTTGGGTGTACCAAACGTCCTGGCGTGGCGGGTGACTATAAAGGTGCATTACAGGTATCTCCGAAAGTGTCATTGGGTTGACACGGATCGAGACAGGATTTGTCACTCCGTATGACGGAGAGGTATCACTTGGGCCCACTCGGTAGTGCATCATCATAATGAGCTCAAAGTGATCAAGTGTCTGGTCACGGGATCATGCATTCTGATGCGAGTAAAGTGACTTGCCGTAACTTGAGACTAAGCGAGGTATTGGGATACCGACGATCGAGTCTCGGGCAAGTAACATACCGTCGACAAAGGAATAGCATACGGGTTGCTTGAACCCTCGACATCGTGGTTCATCCGATGACAACATCGAGGCGTGTGGGAACCAACATGGGTGTCCATATCCGCTGTTGGTTATTGGCCGGAGAGCGTCTCGGTCATGTCTACATGTCTCCCGAACCCGTAGGGTCTACACTTAAGGTTCGGTGATGCTAGGGTTAATAGGAAGACTTGTATGTGATTACCGAATGTTGTTGAGTCCGGATGAGATCCCGGACGTCACGAGGAGTTCGAGAATGGTCGGAGGTAAAGATTTATATATGGGAAGTCTTCAAGCGGACACGGAAAAGGTTTGGTCATATCGGTTTATGGAGGGTCCACGGAAAGGTTCCGGAGGACCACGGGAGGGGCCACCCCTTCGGGGGCCACATGGGCTGCGTGGGAGGCAGCCAGCCCTGGTGGGCGGGCACACCCTCCTTGGCCCATGCGCCTAGGGTTGAGGGAACCCTAAGGGGCCCCTTGCTTGGGGGCAAGCCCCTCCCCTAACCGCCGCCCCCCTCTAGATGCATCTAGAGGGGACGGCCCTCCTCCTTCCCTATAAATAGAGGGGTGGAGGGAGGCTGGACACACCATTGAAGCGCAGCCTCCCTCCCAACACCTCTCCTCCTCCGCGTGAGCTTGGCGAAGCCCTGGGAGATCAGTCACTCCATCCGCATCACGCCGTCGTGCTGCCATTGGAGTGGTCTTCCTCAACCTCTCCTTCCTCCTTGCTGGATCAAGGCGAAGGAGACGCCGTAAATCCCGCACGTGTGTTGAGCGGAGGTGCTGTCCGTTCAGCACTTGGTCATCGGTGATCGGAATCACGTTGGGAACGTCTTCATCATCACCACTCCCTCGAACGCTTCCGTATTTGATCTACAAGTGGTATGTAGATGCAAACTCTCTCTCATGACTCGTTGCTTAGTAGAACTCATAGATGGATCTTGGTGAAACCGTAGGAAAATTTTTAATTTTCTGCAACGTTCCCCAACATCCCGATTATTGTCACTTCGAGGTTGTCGGATCATAACACATAATAGGTGATATAGACTTGCAAGATAGGATCAAGAACTCACATATATTCATGAAAACATAATAGGTTCAGATATGAGATCATGGCACTCGGGCCCTAGTGACAAGCATTAAGCATAGCAAAGTCATAGCAACATCAATCTCAGAACATAGTGGATACTAGGGATCAAACCCTAACAAAACTAACTTGATTACATGGTAAATCTCATCCAACCCATCACCGTCCAGCAAGCCTACGATGGAATTACTCACGCACGACGGTGAGTGAGGGAGTCCTGGATTAGGGGGTGTCCGGATAGCCGGACTACCATCATCAGCCGAACTATCATTTGCCGGACTATCATCATCGACCGGACTCCAAGACTATGAAGATACAAGATTGAAGACTTCACCCCGTGTCCGGATGGGACTTTCCTTGGCGTGGAAGGCAAGCTTGGCGATACGGATATGTAGATCTCCTACTATTGTAACCGACTCTATGTAACCCTAGCCCTCTCCGGTGTCTATATAAACCGGATGGCTTTAGTCCGTAGGACTAGAATGACAACAACCCTTACAATCATACCATAGGCTAGCTTCTAGGGTTTAGCCTCCTTGATCTCGTGGTAGATCCACTCTTGTAAACATCCACAATATCAATATCAATCGAGCAGGACGTAGGGTTTTACCTCCATCAAGAGGGCCCGAACACAGGTAAACATCGTGTCCCTTGTCTCCTGTTACCATCCGCCTAGACGCACAGTTCGGGACCCCCTACCGAGATCCGCGGTTTTGACACCGACATTGGTGCTTTCATTGAGAGTTCCTCTCGTGTCGTCACCGATAGGCTTGATGGCCTCTTCAATCAACAACGACGCAATCTGGGTGAGACCTTTCTCCCGGACAGATCTTCAGATTCGGCGGCTTCGCGCTGCGGGCCAACTTCGCAGCCATCCGAGCAGATCGAAGCTTCGCCCCTGGCCGTCGAGTCAGGTTTGAAGCTTAAACTTCACGGCCGATATCCGCGGAGACTTGATCTTGATGGATCTGAGCCACAACCCGGCGTGTCGGCGCTGTCACGATGGGCATGACCTAACTCGCCGCGGACAGCACCTTGGAGGCGCACACGAATCGATCCGACTCATAGTCCGGAGCCGATCGCTCGGATCGAGGACGGATGGCTGGACACCGCCTCGGGAGCTGCAACTTCTCGGCGATGGAGCGAACACTTACCTTGTCCGCATAAAGCCCATGACTCGAGGTGCGGACTCTGCGGACTCGAACCTCCTGCGCCCTTGCAGTCGAATCCGATTGGGCGCCGATCATGGAATTCACCGCTGCGGACATCTTTCAGCACTCGCCCTTCGGCGATATCATAAATTCATTGAAGCATCTCTCGCTATCCGGAGAGCCCTGGCCAAACTACGGCCAGGACGGTTGGGACGCGGACGACGAAGAAATTCAGAGCCCACCCACCACCCACTTCGTAGCCACCGTTGATGATTTAACCGACATACTCGACTACGACTCCGAAGACATCGGCGGTATGGGCGGCGATGCGGAGACTACTAAGAACCGGTGCCTACAGGCCTTTGGAAGACCACCTCGTCATCGACACATACATGGTGGACACCCCAAAAGATGGGGACGGCGAAGAAGCAGCGGAGGCCGATTCCTTAAAGAAACAGCCCAAGCGCCGGCGTCAGCGGCGCCGCTCTAAATCCCGCCATGGCAAGAATGGAGATTCCGGCTCAGGAGATAATAACACCCCGTAAAGTGCGAAGACAACTCCCTCCAAAGACGATCCAGCGCAGGAGGAGGCGAAGCAAGCCCTCACGAGAGGCGGCGGCGAAGAGGTCGAGGATGACAATTACTTACCTCCCTCCGGAGACGAGGCAAGCCTCGGCGACGATTTAATTCGTCGTGCACGAGGATCCCGTCGAACAAGAGCATTTCAGACGCAGGCTAATGGCCACGGCAAACAGCCTAAAGAAAAAGCAGCAACAGCTTCAAGCTGATCAATACCTACTGGCCGACAGATGGACCGAGGTCCTCGTAGCCGAAGAGTATGAACTTGAACGCCCCTTCAAAAGTTACCCAAAACGCAAGTTTCTCCCCCGATTAGAGGAGGAGGCGTACAAACCTGCATCACCAGCGCACAATACGGCAGACCGGCCACCTCGTGGCCGCGACAGAGAGGCGTGCAAGCCCTCCACCAAAACCGTACCCCGGCATCGCTCAAAAAGCATGAAGCCACATGGGAACGCGCCGGACTTGCGAGATATATTGGAGGACAAGGCAAGACAATCCAGATCTATCTATGGATCACGTGGGCACCCCAAGACCCACGACGAATACCGTCGCGCCGGATACAACTACTCCGGCCGGGCCGAACACAGCAGACAACGCTCTCTCGAGCTACGTCGCGATATTGCTCAATACAGAGGCGCCGCACACCCGCTATGCTTCACTGACGAAGTAATGGATCATCAAATCCCCGAAGGGTTTAAACCCGTTAATATCGAATCCTACGATGGCACAACAGACCCCGCGGTTTGGATTGAGGATTATCTCCTCCATATACACATGGCCCGCAGCGACGATCTTCACGCCATCAAATATCTCCCGCTCAAGCTTAAAGGACCAGCTCGGCATTGGCTTAACAGCCTGCCCGCAGAGTCAATTGGATCTTTGGGAAGACACGGAAGCCGCATTCCTCGACAACTTCCGAGGCGCGTATATGCGACCACCGGACGCAGATGACCTAAGCCACATAATCCAGCAGCAGACGAATCGGCCGACAATTCGGACACGGTTCTTAACAAAGAAAAATCAAATCGTCGATTGTCCGGATGCGAGAGGCCCTCGCTGCCTTCAAACATAACATCCATGACGAGTGGCTGGCCCGGCACCTAGGACAGAGAAGCGAAATCCATGGCAGCCCTCACATCACTCATGACCCGCTTACATGCGGGAGAGGATAGCTGGCTAGCTCGCAGCAACAACCTCAGCAAAAACGCTGGCAGTCCGGACACCAAGGACCGCAGCGGCAGGTTGCGTCGAAACAAAACAAACGCCGCGTGCGGCGACAGCAATGAGGATACTACAGTCAGCGCCGGATTCGAGGCTCCAAACCCGGTCAGCGGAAGAAGCCATTCAAAACAACCACTCGGGCCCGTCCAATTTGGACCGAATACTCGACCGCTCTGTCAAATACATGGAACCCCGAAAAGCCAGCTAACCACACCAACAGAGATTGTTGGGTATTCAAGCAGCGAGCAAATTAATCGCCAAAACAGTGACAAGGGCTACAGCGATGGCGAGGAAGAGACCCGGCCGCCGAACAACGAGAGGACAAAGGATTCCCCCTCAAGTTGGACGGTAAACATGATATACGCAGCGATATTCCCAAGAGGGAGCGGAGCGTGCGCTAAAGGGCGTATCTGCGATGGAGCCGGTCGCCCCAAAATTCAACCCATGGTCCTCTTGCCCGATCACTTTCGATCGAAGAGACCATCCGACCGATATCCGCCATGGCGGATTTGCCTCGTGGTTTTAGACCCAATCGTTGATGGATTTCACCTCACGAGAGTCACGATGGGCGGCGGCGATAGCCTGAACCTGCTTTATCGGGATACGGTGCGCAAGATGGGCATAGACCCTTCAAGGATTAAACCTACAAAGACAACCTTCAAAGGCGTCATACCAGGTGTCGAGGCTAATTATGCAGGCTCGATTACACCGAAGTGGTCTTCGGATCCCGGATAATTTCGAGCGAGGAGTTAATCTTGACATAGTCCCGTTCGTAGCGGCTATCACGCTCTGCTCGGACGAACCGCGTTTGCAAAATTCAACGCGGTGCCGCATTATGCATACCTTAAGCTCAAGATGCAGGCCCTCGTGGAGTCATCACGGTCAATGGAAACACGGGCGCTCCCTCGAGCGGAGGAACATACAGCGGCTCTCGCGGCGAAGTCTGAGCAGCCTTTTAAGGCAATTCTCGAGTCCGGCCGCTAAGCGACCGGACACGACCAAATGCGCCGGAGCAACATCAACCAAGACCACCTGGCACGCCCGAGAACGCAGCGTAGCAATCGGCCTCAACCCCAGCCCTCGCAAAATTGTAAGAGAAACTCTCGCGTACATAAATCGCCTTGGAGATACCATGGGCATAGGGGAAGGGCACAACCACAACAGACCAGTGCGGTTCGACCACACCAGGGGCTCCCAAGTGTCGCTCTTTTTCTTTTATTTTCTCTTTTTATACAGAACTCAGTCCGTGGCGAACCTGCGAACTCATGATGCAACAGCCAGTGAAGGACAAAGGCGCGGCGAACACTCAGGTGGTCTCCATCACGAGCATTAAATTTGTTAAATACAACATTCCGCATGCCTACCCACGGAGGGAGACGCCTTTAATTAAATCAATCCCTTGCTTTCCGCACTATTTGTATCATTCCGCACTCATAGCATATCTTCTCGAATAAAATGCAGCACTTCTTTCCTATAATTGCATTACTTTATATATATATATATATATATATATATATATATATATATATATATATATATATATATATATATATATATATATATATATGTTCATTTATTTACATGTTGCACCGTGCATCTTGGTTGCTTTCCGCACTATTTGTATCATTCGCACTCATAGCATATCTTCTCGAATAAAACGCAGCACTTTTTTCCTATAATTGCATTACTTTATATATTATATATATATATATATATATATATATATATATATATATATATATATATATATATATATATATATATATATATATATATATATATTCATTTACGACATGTTGCACCCGTGCATCTTAGTACGCCAAATACACCAGGGCTTATGTCCTCCGCATTATGGTGTGATAAAGTCCCCACACTTTCACAAGTGCGGCACCCGAACTTATATCATTATATGAATCGGCTCCGAATCATGTCTTGGGTCAATAGTTGGGTTTTCCGGCTCCCATGTTTGGCACCTTACGTTCCGTTCTATCGGCTAAGGTAGCACTGGGAGAACCACTGCGATTGCGCCCGGTTGAGCAGGTTAACGCCTCGATGGAAAGCTAAAACTGACTGTCATGATAAGGCGAGACTGGTCGCTGTTCGAGAGGTCCTTTCGGGTCCTTAAAGACCTCGCCGCTCGAGAGAAGTTCGGATTATGTCCGGCGAAGGCGTGGATAGCGCCCCAATTCGGTCCTCCGAATACTAGGGGCTTCACGAAATTTAAAATTATAGAATTCTATGGCTAAGTGAGAGTGTTCAAGCACTATAAGTCCGGTTGCCTTGTTACGTTGTGTTGGCGCCTCCTCGATGGACCCAAAATGGGAACTAGAGCGCTCAAGTTTATCCCGAACACCCCAGCACTTTCGTGGCATGGGGGCTGAAGCCGACGACTTGCCATCTCTCAGATTTAATAAACGGCCGCACAGAAGGTAATATTTTAAATTAACAAGCGTTGCTTAGCGCATATGAACAAAGTTTTCAGCGCACAGGATAACACATTGCGAATTCACTCAAAAATTACATCCCTGGGGCACTCATCCACAATCTTGCGGGCACCCTTCAGGACAGCCTTGTAGTACAGTTCGGGCGTACGATGTTCCTTGCCCGCTGGTGGCGCGTCAGTGATTAGCTTCTCCGCATCCAGCTTGCCCCAATGCACCTTTGCGCGGGCAAGGGCCCAACGAGCACCTTCAATATAGGCGGAGCGCTTGATAACCTCCACCCAGGGGCACGCATCCACCAGCCGTCGCACGAGGCCGAAGTAGCTCCTAGGCATGGCCTCTCCAGGCCACAGCCGGACTATGAGGCCCTTCATGGCCTGCTCGGCCACCTTATGGAGCTCGACCAGCTGCTTGACTGGTCGCTAGGGGCACCGGATGGCGGCCTCGACATCTGAGACCGAAGACCTTCTCCGTTGAGCTCCCTCCTCGGCTCGGTAGAATGCGGCGGCATCGAGACACGCCATGAGGCAGATCTGCAAGCATACAGAGCTCCGAATTCGGGTAAGTAACACGTAATTTACATTCACATGCTTGCTTTGCATGAAAAATGCCTTACCGCCGCTATCTTCCTCATCAACTCAATCTCTGAAGGGACTTATGGGCCTCGGCCTTGGCGGTTTTAGCACTTTCGAGGCGAGGCAAGCTCGGACTCTCGAGTCTTTGAGTCACGCTCCAAACTCTCATGCTTTTCCATGAGAGCCTGGAGCTCTTGCTGAACCACCGCCACCCGCGCCTCCTGCTTTTCTCGCTCTGCCCGTTCCGTGGCCGCATTGCGTTCGGACGCAGACACGGCCTCCTTCAGGGTCGCCACCTCGTTCGTGGCCCCTTGCAGTACCCATGTTATCCTTGTTATTTTTGTTGCAACCTAAATCCTTTTACATAAGGTACAAGTTCAAAGTGGTGTTACTCACCTTCTTTGTCCTGGAGCTGCTTCTGGCGCGGCCGAGCTCTTGCCGGACCGCTCGAGCTCTGCTTCAAGCACCGACCTCCACGGTCGGTCTGGCGAGAGGTCAGCAGCGCAGCCTGCAACCCATATTGACATAATTTTTTAGCAACCCTGCGTATATCTTTTTTCAGATCCTCAGTCCGGCTTTTCTTTCCGAACACCGAACCGAGCATCAGGGGCTACTGTCTATGCGGTATTACATTGCATATTTCTAACTTCTTACCTCAAAGCCTGATAGAAGGCTACTGCAGGCTTCGGTCAGCCCGCTCTTGGCGAGCTGCACCTTCTGAATCACCGCACTCATAATAGTGTGGTGTTCTTCCTCGATGGAAGCGCTCTGCAGCGCCTCCAACAAATTGCCCGGCACCTCCGGTTGGACGGAAGCCGCCGGCGTCACGGTCTTGCCCTTCATTTGAAGGGGCCGCCGGCCGGACTCCGGAACCACTGCGGGTTCTGTTGTGGAGTCCGGCGCAAAGTCCGGGAGGATGCCTTGTGGCGCCTCCGGAGCCTCCCCCTGATGGGTCCCTTCTTGGGATCCCACCTCGGCGTCCTCGGCGTCGCGAGGGGTGGAGGCGGTCGGGATGGAGTCTACATCCGACGGACCAACGACCCTTCGATGAAGCGGGAGATCATCACTGGCGGACTACAGGCGGTATGCGGCATTAGAATGACACTACGTGGCGCGAAAAAGAAATTATAAATCATTCAGGAATCCGGATACTTACGATCTCGCCGGAGGCTGGCCCTTGAAGGCCATTCTTCCTCGCCAGCGTTGATGTTGGCGGGCTGTCCGGGAATAGTCCTTCCCTCTTGGACCCTTGGCCTCCCTGTTGGGAAGCCTTCCTCTTCCTCTCTCCTCCTGCGGGAGAGTCTTCTTCCTCCTCCTCATTTTCGGGGAGGAGTCCGCCCGAGTCGTCGGACACCTGAAAACGGAGCTCTTTCGAGCACCCGTGGCCTCCTTCTTGGCCTTCTTCTCCGGCACCACGTGCGGTGCGGAACCAGCAGCTTCGCTAGACGGCGTCTCTTGGATTTTCGGCATAGGAGCAGACGGGTAATCTGCTCCGCCTTCTTCATCCAGTCTGTCAAAGGAAAAGGGAAATTAAAACCCGCATAGTGTCAAACTATGAAAAACAAGTGTCCGTAAAGGGTAGAACCACTTACCTCGTCGGGCTGGCGCTGCGGCGAAATCCGCGATCTTGATCGCGGATGCGAAACCGGCGCCCTTGAACAGCACCTTCCAGCGCCTTCGTGCGTCGTGTCGAAGAGCTTGCTCGGCGCTGGTGCTGTTCGGATCGAACTCCATAGATTGAATGCCCGCTCTTGGCATGGGAGAATCCGCGGACGAGCATGACTGGACCACGTTAACCAGCCTGAGCTTCTTCACCAGCTTCTTGATGCGGGCTTGGAGTCCCGTCGGCTCCTTGTACTACCCACAGCAAGCCCTTCTCTTTCCGGAGGTGAGCTGCGTGGGGATACCAGATCTAAACTCGGGGTCGCCGCCCATTTAAGTCCGCAGCGGCTTGGTGATATAGAACCACCCGATTGCCACCTTGACGGATTCCACGAAGGCCCTTGAACCAAGGGCGTTGGGCATCTTGCCCAACATGGCGCCTCCGCACTCCGCTTGAGTGCCCTTCACTACCTTCGGCTTGACATTGAAGGTCTTGAGCCACAAGCGAAGTGGGGCTGGATGCAGAGGAAGGCCTCGCACACGACGATAAGCGTCGAGATGTTGAGGATGAAGTTGGCGCGGATCATGGAAATCAGGCCGTAGTAGAACATGAGCCCCGGACAAAGGGGTGAAGTGGAAAGCCCATCCAGCGGAGGAAGTGGGGAAGGAAGACGACCCTCTCATGGGGCACAGGGGTGGGGATGAGCTGCCCCTCGTCGGGCAGCCGATCTGTGGCGTCGCGGAGAGGTATCCGCGCTGCGCAGTTTGGTGATGTGCTCCTCCTTAGCGGTGGAGGCCAACCATTTACCTCCGCTCCGGACATGGTCGGAGAAGGTTGAGACGAGATCTTGTGAACTTGGGCGCTGGAGCTCAGTCTTGCGGAGATGGATAAGCAAAGGAGGAAGAAGGCGTGGGTGAGAAGGTGAATCCTTATCCCTTATATGGGCGAGGCGAAGTCTCGCGTCCCCACCGCCTAGTAAAACTCGCTTATCTCCCAAGCGTCACCATCAATGGGCGGTTGGGTTACCCGTCCGTATTGATGAGAATCCTGGATTAAGGGGAAACACGATCTACGCTCGACAAGGCGTGCCAAGGAAACCGCTTCGCTAAATGCGCTGAGGTGGTAAAGTAAAAACAATTGAGTAATGGCTTGGTAGTGGTGTGACGTCATGCCACGAAAACGTCGCAGATTGAACTTGTGTATATATTATTATTCTCTCTACGGTGGAATGTGGAATCTATTTTGCGAGCGGACACTATCTGGTGTTCACAATCTTCTATCATTTGGAGGAGGAACCGCCTTGCAATGCCAAGCAATATACACGCCGGACTTATCGTCATTGAAGCCTGGTTCAGGGGCTCTTGAGGAGTCTGGATTAGGGGTGTCCGGATAGCGGACTACCATCATCACCGAACTATCATTTGCTGGACTATCATCATCGACGGACTCCAAGACTATGAAGATACAAGATTGAAGACTTCACCCGTGTCCGGATGGGACTTTCCTTGGCGTGGAAGGCAAGCTTGGCGATCGGATATGTAGATCTCCTACTATTGTAACCGACTCTATGTAACCCTAGTCCTCTCCGGTGTCTATATAAACCGGATGGCTTTAGTCCGTAGGACTAGAATGACAACAACCCTTACAATCATACCATAGGCTAGCTTCTAGGGTTTAGCCTCCTTGATCTCGTGGTAGATCCACTCTTGTAAACATCCACAATATCAATATCAATCGAGCAGGGCGTGGGTTTTACCTCCATCAAGAGGGCCCGAACACAGGTGAACATCGTGTCCCTTGTCTCCTGTTACTATCCGCCTAGACGCACAGTTCGGGACCCCCTACCCGAGATCCGCCGGTTTTGACACCGACAGTGAGCATCATGAAATTCGTGATGGAGGATGGTTGATGATGACGATGGCGACGAATCCCCCTATTCGGAGCCCCGAACGGACTCCAGATCAGCCCTCCCGAGTGAGATTAGGGCTTGGCGGCGGCTCCGTATCATAAAACACAATGAAACTTTATCTCTGATTTTTTCTCCGCGAAAGCAAATATATAGAGTTGGAGTTGAGGTCAGTGGACATCCAGGGGTCCAACGAGGCAGGGGGGCGCACCCAGGGGAGGGGGCGCGCCCCCCACCCTCGTGGACAGGGTGTGGGCCCCCTGGCCTTGATTCTTTCGCCAGTATTTTTTATATTTTCCAAAAGTAATCTCCATGGATTTTCATGTCATTCCGAGAACTTTTTATTTATGCACAAAAATAACACCATGGAAGTTCTGCTGAAAACAGCGTCAGTCCGGGTTAGTTTCATTCAAATCATGCAAGTTAGAGTCCAAAACAAGGGCAAAAGTGTTTGGAAAAGTAGATACGTTGGAGACGTATCAACGTGATGATCGGACATGGTTTAGTTGATTTGGATCACGTGATCATTTAGATGACTAGAGGGATGTCTATCTAAGTGGGAGTGCTTAAGTAATATGATTAATTGAACTTTAATTTATCATGAACTTAGTCCTGATAGTATTTTGCAAATTATGTTGTAGATCAATAGCTCGCGTTATAGCTTCCCTATGTTTTTATATGTTCCTAGAGAAAACTAAGTTGAAAGATGATAGTAGCAATGATGCGGACTGGGTCCGTGATCTGAGGTGTATCCTCATTGCTGCACAGAAGAATTATGTCCTTGATGCACCGCTAGGTGACAGACCTATTGCAGGAGCAGATGCAGACGTTATGAATGTTTGGCTAGCTCAATATGATGACTACTTGATAGTTTAGTGTACCAAGCTTTACGGCTTAGAACCGGGACTTCAAAAATATTATCGAAATGTCACGGAGCATATGAGATGTTCCAAGAGCTGAAATTGGTATTTCAGACCATGCCCGTGTCAAGAGGTATGAGACCTCTGACAAGTACTTTGCCTAAAAAAATGGAGGAGAATTGCTCAACTAGTGAGCATGTGCTCAGAATGTCTGGGTACTACAATCACTTGAATCAAGTGGGAGTTAATCTTCTAGATGAGATAGTGATTGGCAAAGTTCTCTAGTCACCATCACCAGGTTACTGGAACTTCGTGATGAACTATAGTATGCAAGGGATCACGAAAACGATTCCCGGGCTCTTCATGATGCTGAAATCGATGAAGGTAGAAATCAAGAAAGATCATCAAGTGTTGATGATTGAAAAGACCACTAGTTTAAAGAAAAGGGCAAAGGAAAAGAAAGGGAACTTCAAGTAGAATGGCAAGCAAGTTGTCACTCCCGTGAAGAAGCCCAAAGCTAAACCTAAGTCTGAAACTGAGTGCTTCTACTGCAAAGGAAATGGTCACTGGAAGCGGAACTGCCCCAAACATTTGGCGGATAAGAAGGATGGAAAAGTGAACATAGGTATATTTGATATACATGTTATTTATGTGTACCTTACTAGTGTTCATAGTAGCCCCTGGGTATTTGATACTTGTTCGGTTGCTAATATTAGTAACTCGAAACAGGAGTTACAGAATAAACAGAGACTAGTCGAGGGTGAAGTGACGATGTGTGTTGGAAGTAGTTCCAAGATTGATATGATCATCATCGCACACCCCCTATACTTTAGGGATTAGTGTTGAACCTAAATAAATGTTATTTGGTGTTTGCGTTGAGCATGAATATGATTAGATCATGTTTATTGCAATACGGTTATTCATTTAAGACAGAGGATAATTGTTATTCTGTTTACATGAATGAAACCTTCTATGGCCATACACCCAATGTTGATGGTTTATTGAATCTCGATCGTAATGATACACATAATATTGATGCCAAAAGATGCAAAGTTGATAATGATAGTGCAACCTATTTGTGGCACTGCCATTTGGGTCATATCGGTTTAAAGCGCATGAAGAAACTCCATAAAGATGGAATTTTGGAATCACTTGATTATGAATCATTTAATACTTGCGAACTGTGCCTTATGGGAAAGATGACTAAAACTCCGTTCTCCGGAACACGGAACAAGATAGTGACTTATTGGAAATAATACATATCGATGTATGCAGTCCAATGAGTGTTGATGCTCGTGGCAGGTATCGTTATTTTCTGTCCTTCACAGATGATTTAAGCAGATATGGGTATATCTACTTAATGAAACACAAGTCTGAAACATTTGAAAAGTTCAAAGAATTTCAGAGTGAAGTGGAGAATCATCATAACAAGAAAAATTAAAGTTTCTACGATCTGACCGTGGATGAGAATATTTGAGTTACGAGTTTGGCCTTCATTTAAAACAATGTGGAATAGTTTCACAGCTCACGCCAGCCGGAACACCATAGCATAATGGTGTGTCTGAACATCGTAACCGCACTTTATTGGATATGGTGCGATCTATGATGTCTCTTACCTGTTTACCACTATCAATTTGGGGTTATGCATTAGAGACAGCTGCATTCACTTTAAATAGGGCACCATCAAAATCCGTTGAGACGACGCCTTTTGAACTGTGGTTTGGCAAGAAACCAAAGTTGTCGTTTCTTAAAGTTTGGGGCTACGATGCTTATGTGAAAAAGCTTCAACCGGATAAGCTCGAACCCAAATCGGAGAAGTGCGTCTTCATAGAATACCCAAAGGAAACTGTTGGGTACGCCTTCAATCACAAGATCTGAAGGCAAGATATTCGTTGCTAAGAATGGATCCTTTGTAGAGAAGGACTTTCTCTCAAAATAAGTGAGTGGGAGGAAAGTAGAACTTGATGAGGTAATTGTACCTTCTCCCAAATTGGAAAGTAGTTCATCACAGAAATCAGTTCCAGTGATTCCTACACGAATAGTGAGGAAGCTAATGATGATGATCATGAAACTTCAGATCAAGTTATTACTGAACTTCGTAGGTCTTCCAGAGTTGTACGGTAATCCTATTCTGGAAGTTATGTTATTAGACCATGATGAACCTACGAACTATGAGGAAGCAATGATGAGTCCAGATACCACGAAATGGCTTGAGGCCATGAAATCTGAGATGGGATCCATGTATGAGAACAAAGTGTGGACTTTGGTGGACTTGCTCGATGATCAGCAAGCCATAGAAAATAAATGGATCTTCAAGAGGAAGACGGACACTAATAGTAGTGTTACTATCTACAAAGCTCGACTTGTCACAAAAGGTTTTCGACAAGTTCAAGGTGTTGACTACAATGAGATTTTGTCAACTGTAGCGATGCTTAAATCTGTCCGAATCAGGTTAGCAGTTGCCATATTTTATGAAATCGGGCAGATGGATGTTAAAACTGCATTCGTAAATGGATTTCTGGAAGAAGAGTTGTATATGATGCAACCAGAAGGTTTTGTCGATCCAAAGGGTGCTAACAAAGTGTGCAAGCTCCAGCGATCCATTTATGGACTGGTGCAAGCCTCTCGGAGTTGGAATAAACGCTTTAATAGTGTGATCAAAGCATATGGTTTTATACAGACTTGCGGTGAAGCATGTATTTTACAAGAAAGTGAGTGGGAGTTGTGTAGCATTTCTAATATTATATGTGGATGACATATTGTTGATTGGAAATGATGTAGAATTTCTGGATAGCATAAAGGGATACTTGAATAAGAGTTTTTCAATGAAAGACCTTGGTGAAGCTGCTTACGTATTGAGCATCAAGATCTATAGAGATAGATCAAGACGCTTGATAAGATTTTTCAATGAGTAAATACCTTGACAAGTTTTTGAAAGAGTTCAAAATGGATCAGTGAAAGAAGGAGTTCTTGTCTGTATTTCAAGGTGTAAAATTGAGTAAGACTCAAAGTCCGACCATGGCAGAAGATAGAAAGAGAATGAAAGTCATTCCCTATGCCACAGTCATAGGTTCTATAAAGTAAGCTATGCTGTGTACCAGACCTATTGTGTACCTTGCCATGAGTTTGGCAAAGGGGTACAATAGTGATCTAGGAGTAGATCACTGGACAGCGGTCAAAATTATCCTTAGTGAGAACTAAGGAAATGTTTCTCGGATATGGGGGTGATAAAGAGTTCGTCGTAAAGAGTTACATCGATGCAAGTTTTTACACCGATCTAGATGACTCTAAGTCTCAGTCTGGATACATGTTGAAAGTGGGAGCAATTAGCTGGACTAGCTCCATGCAGAGCATTGTAGACATAGAATATTTGCAAAATATATACGACTCTGAATGTGACAGACCCGTTGACTAAACTTCTCTCATGAGCAAAACATGATCACACTTTAGTATTCTATGCGTGTTAATCACATAGCAATGTGAACTAGATTATTGACTCTAGTAAACCCTTTGGTTGTTGGTCACATGGCGATGTGAACTATCACTACTAGGGAAAACCTTATACATAGAACTTTAGCACCAACGCTTGTTAAAAAAGCTTGCTACTGCTAGACAACAGTAGTGCGTGCAAAATAAGCGCACTGCGGATACATATATAGCAGTAGCGCGTCTCGTTGCAAAAGCGCTAATACTAAAATTCCAACCACTAAGCCGATAGGCTACACATAGTAGTAGCGATCTTTCAAGAACCGCGCTACCGCTAATATTGTTATAACAGCGCGTTTAGGTGTAGGCGCTACTGCTAACGAAAATAAAATAAAATGAAAAACAAATAGAAAATTAAATGAAAATGAAATAAATAGAAAAAGGAGAAAGGAAAAAAATAAAATGTAAAGAAAAATAAACGAAAAAGGGAAAAAAGGATGAAGGCATAGCAGTAGCGCGTTTGCTGAAACGCGTTATAGCTAACTTAGCTATAGCGCATTTTCAGTAATGCGCTACCGTTATGTTTCACTTAACCATCGGTTTCCCTCCCCCCGGCCACCACTTCTCCCCCAAATCCCACGCCCCACTTCGCCACCATCTCCTGCCGGCGTCGACGCCCGCAACCTCACTGTCTCTCCCGAGGCCGCGCTCATCCTCACCGCTGCCGCCCGAGGCCGCCCAGCCTCACCGCCGCCACCTCTCGGGACGCCCTCAACCTCACCGTTGCCGCCCTCGACCTCACCGCCGCCGCCCTTGACCTCACCGCCGCCCGAGCCTGCCCAGGACCGCCGCTGCCTGAGCCCGAGCCCGCCCTCCCCACCACTGCCTCCGTCGCCGAGCACCTCCCCGCCACAATCTCTCCCCTCTCCGTAAGCCCCCCACCCCTCCTCTCTCTCTGCATTTTAGAGCAAAAAATAGTTTAGAGCAAAATTTAGTTTATAGCAAAAAATTTAGTTTTGAGCAAAAGATGTTAAGTAGTAGATGTTAGAGCAAAAATTAGGTTAGAGAAAAAAAATTAGTTTACAGCAAAAGTTTGTTAGGGCAGTAGGGTTTAATTAGGGTTTTTGTTTTCTTAGATGTTTTTTTAAGAAAAAAAAATGAAAAAAATGTTGTAGCAGTGCTGCTAGTAGTATATAGTGATACTAGTAGATGTTAATTAGGTTAGGGCAGTAGTGGTACTAGTAGATGTTAATTAGATGCTTTTTAGTTAGGGCAGTAGGGTTTTTCTAGGTTAATTAGGTTAGTAGTGCTGCTAGTAGTAGTGGTACAGTAGGTTAATTAGGTGAAGTTAATTGAATAACCTAAACGAATGAAATTAGTAGTTAACTAATTTTTTTTCCTTTCATCATTATAGAGCACTAAAGTAAACTGAATTGTGTTCTATTAGTAGTCAAATGAATTTTCTTCTACACTTAGTTTTTGAATTAGCTTGTGAAATTTGGACATGTGGTTGCTTGTGTATATTTGGACATGTGTTCTGGTGTCGAAGATGGATATTTGAACACCGTTTCCAGGGAATGAAGCCGAGTGGCCTATGTTTTGCCGGAATGTTGATTCATTTCCGTTCTGGCAAATTTCAGGTTCTCGATTTGTACACTTTTTAGCAAAAGTCATGCCGAAATTTTCCGTGAATTTCGGCATGACTTGTGCTACAAACTAAGACATATTGAGTGCCCGGGATTTGCCGCACCGGGAAGGAGTCAATGTTCCTGCAAAGCATAGGCCTTTTTAATGTCATTATTCATTTTATCGGGTCTAGAATTAATTGACTAGATTTAATCGAAGGAAACATGGCTAGCAACGATGAAGGACATGGTTCTGGTGACTGCGACAACGTGTACCTGGCGGCAGAGGAATTTTTGAGGGAAGCCGACGATCAACAGTTGATGTTGCTGGGTACACCTGTCACATCAGAGACTGAGACCGACATCGAGACTGGCGCTGAGACTGAGACCGGCACTGAGACTGAGGCCGGCATCGAGACGACGCTGAGACTGAGACCGGCGCCGAGACTAGCGGAGCCGGTATAGAACCGAAAGCAAAGAGGCAACGGCTTCCTAACAAGCTCAGGACTACTAGACTGGTGGTCACGGAGGTGGACGATGACAATTTTGAGCCAAACGCGCCCGCGGAAGCGCGCGCGTGCTACGGCAATCAAATAGGCTGCATCGTACGGACAACCGCCACCATCAACGATGAGAAACTAAAGAAGAAAGATAATATGAGGCCCTCCCTCCTAAAGAAGCTGCACCAGATATTCTTGTTCCCGGGCCGGAATGAAAAGGATTATAAAGATCCAGATAAGGACCCGACAATGAAGAAGATAAACAAACACGCCATGACCAAGTTTAGCGATGCATTGGCCGCCTGGAAAGCAAGGGTGAAACATCGGATCGTCAACAAAAAGGAACCCTACTCCGAGATTGTAAAGGATAATACAACAATCACAGAAGAGCACTTTGAAATATTCAAGGAGGCTTGCGAGGCTGAAGCTGCCAAAAAAAAGTCAAAGTACATGAAGGGGCTTCAACAGAGGAACATTGGGTGCCACCACCTCGGAAGCCGTGGTTACGGCAGGAAGAGGTCCATATGGGCCAAGGAGGATGCGGAAGCCGAGAGTCTGGGCATCCCAGACCCCTTGGCGGAGTTCACCGTCCCGCAGGGGCGTTGAAAGATCGTGGATGTCGCCTAGGGGGGGTGAATAGGCGCTTTAAAATAATTACGGTTGAGGCTTGAACAAATGCGGAATAAACCTAGCGGTTAATTTGTCAAGCACAAAACCTACAACAACTAGGCTCACCTATGTGCACCAACAACTTATGCTAAGCAAGAAAAACTACTTAGGTGATAGCAAGATATCTGACAAGAAACAATATGGCTATCACAAAGTAAAGTGCATAAGTAAAGGGCTCGGGTAAGAGATAACCGAGGCACGCGGAGATGACGATGTATCCCGGAGTTCACACCCTTGCGGATGCTAATCTCCGTTTGGAGCGGTGTGGAGGCACAATGCTCCCCAAGAAGCCACTAGGGCCACCGTAATCTCCTCACGCCCTCGCACAATGCAAGATGACGTGATTCCACTAAGGGACCCTTGAGGGCGGTCACCGAACCCGTACAAATGGCAACCCTTGGGGGCGGTCACCGAACCCGTACACTTTGGCAACCCTTGGGGGCGGTCACCGGTACCCGTCAAATTGGTCGGGGCGATCTCCACAACCTAATTGGAGACCCCGACGCTTGCCCGGAGCTTTACACCACAATGATTGAGCTCCGAACACCACCAACCGTCTAGGGCGTCCAAGCACCCAAGAGGAACAAGCTCAAGGGCACCAAGCACCCAAGAGTAATAAGCTTCTCAACTTGTAACTTCCACGTATCACCGTGGAGAACTCAAACCGATGCACCAAATGCAATGGCAAGGGCACACAGAGTCCCCAAGTCCTCCTCTCTCAAATCCCACCGAAGCAACTAATGCTACGAAAGAAAATGAGAGGAAGAACAAGAAGGAGAACACCAAGAACTCCAAGATCTAGATCCAAGGGGTTCCCCTCACATAGAGGAGAAAGTGATTGGTGGAAATGTGGATCTAGATCTCCTCTCTCTTTTCCCTCAAAAACTAGCAAGAATCCATGGAGGGATTGAGAGTTAGCAAGCTCGAAGAAGGTCAACAATGGGGGAAGAACACGAGCTCAAAGGATAAGGTTCAATGGGGAAGAAGACCCCCTTTTATAGGTGGGGAAAAATCCAACCGTTATGCTCACAGCCCGCACCGAGCGGTGGTACAGCTCGGCATCACAGTACTACTGCTGGGGGTAGCGGTACTACTGCTAAGGGTAGCGGTACTACTGGTTGCGAGCGGTACTAAAAAATTACATCCGTGCCTACCACCGCTGGACTTGTGACGAGTTTTTGGTCCCGAGCGGAAGTAGCCACGGAAGTAGCCGCGGTAGTACTGCTCCAAGCGGTAGTACCGCTCCCAAAGCGGTAGTAAAAATTACTTCGCTCCTACCGCGGTAGTACCGCTGCAGCCTTTTCAGAACACCAAAACTACCATAACTTCTGCATTCGGACTCCGAATTCGACGAAACCAAGTTTGTTGGAAATCTAGGGACAAGGGCTAACACAATCTTGAGAGAAATACCAATAATAAGCAAATGAGAAAATGCCCAAAAGAAAATGGTGAGATCCCTTCCTCGGAAAAGATCGGTAAAACCTCCAACACCGAAAACATCATAGAAGACGCATGCAAACTCCGTTTTCGATGAACTCAAGCTTGTCATAAAGATGACCATAAGCTCTAAGACTCACAAAGAGAACCAAACAAGAACAAAGAAACATGATGCAAGGATGCAATGGTTTGAGCTCTCGACGAACGATACGATCAAGCTACTCACTTGAGAGCCCCCCTTGATAGTACGACTATCGATCCTATAACCCGGTCTCCCAACTACCACCATGAGACCGGTTAAATAGAAAACCTATCAAGGGCAAACCTTTGCCTTGCACATGATCCACTTGAGCTAGATGATGATGATCTTGTCCTCCTCAAGATGGACCGCCTTTCTTGATTGTGTTGGGTCGATGGAGACTAGATGATTGCTCCCCCATACTCCACTATGGGTGAGCCACTCTTCGGCACATCTTCACAAGTCCATTGACACCACAATGGATGGCAAGCTTCAAGCACTTGATCTCTTCGTGATGCTCCACTTGAACTTGCACACGGCAATCTTGATGACGATCACCACTTGATGTCATCCTTTCCATGGGTTGTATGATATCTTCCTCTTGACGCAAGCCCATGGACACGTACCTAACCCCACATAGACTCTCACATAGACCATGGGTTAGTACACAAAGTGCAATGGATAATGCTTACCATACCATGGGATCACTTGATCCCTCTCGGTACATCTTCTACGCTCTGTGAGTTGATCAACTTGATTCACTCTTGACTTAGTCTTGATCAACCTTGAATCTTTCCAACTCTATTCATTTGGATGATGTCTTGAAGGTAAACATGAATGATCACACAATCTTCTTCTTCAAGACATGCTTGCAATAAGCTCAACACTCACATGACAAATCTTTGGATAATTCCTTAATAGCACCGAGGTCATCACAAACTCTCCTTGAAACCAACAAATGGACTCCAAGAAAAGCCTATGGACAAAACCTTCAAATATAACTCAAGGCAACCATTAGTCCATAGAGATTGTCATCAATTGCCAAAACCAAACATGGGGGCACCGCATGTTCTTTCAATGTCCCCCATTTTGGTAATTGATGACAATCACTTTCAAGAGAGTTTATACAAGGAATTATGCAACACCATGCAATGCACCAACCAATAATGCATTCGAAGAGATGCAAATGCTAAGGAAACAAAAACCAAAGCTACTCCACAAAACTCACAAAACTCTCTGAAACTTCTCCCCCATTGGCATCGATTGCCAAAATGGGCGAAAAGTTTAGAAGGCCAAAAATAGATTGTGATCCTCCAAAAATTGTGTATCTCTCAAAAAGAGAGTGGAATGCAATACACATACCCAATGGTAAATACTTGGAGGAAGACAAACTATATTGAGGCCCAAAGATTGCAAAATAAAGATATGCCACAAAGACATAACAAAGAGAGAAACACGCAATTAAGCAATCAAAAGATACCAATTGAAGCAAGCAATCAAATGATATCAACTGAACCAACTAGACCAAAGATCCTACGAGCCACCTGAAAAAGATATTATGATATGAGCACAGGATTGTTCTAAAGAAACTAGAGAAGCTCCCCATGATTTGTGCACATCAAGAATTTTTGTATTTGGATACAAAGTGCACAAAATAGGATCATAGCTCCCCCCAAAGTCAACAGAAACTAACAACAAGTGCAAGTGAGCATATAGGAAACTAAGCCTAGCGCTTGCAACAAGCACATGGTTGAGCAACATTGTAAAAGAGGCAACTTAAGAATAGGCTCAACCAAAATGATGTTTGTGAGTCATGGCAAAGCACATGAGAAGACTAATATACGGATGAGCATAAGCATCAACATAGTCTCGAATGAAAGAGATACACGGTGCAAAGCCTTTCATTCTCACACACAACTAGCAAATGGGTTCACAAGCTTACTAATAAGAAAATAGAGAACCTATGCTTGAGACAACCCGTGGTGAAGATAGACGATGAGAGGCTCATCAAGACGAGGGGTACCAATTAAGATGGCAAAAGCCTCGTAAAGATAAGCAAGAGGAAAATAATCTTCACCACACAAGAGTGCATCAAGATGCAACGATAGAGGACATGAACTCAAGGCAAAAGCTTTCACGGAGCCACCAAAGAAATAACATAAGAAAGACAAGGTGGACGTGAAAGAAAGGATATCAACTAGAGATGTAATTTCTCTCAAGTGTATAAGGTTCTAGGTAGACAAAATCATGATGATATATATCTACAAAGAGGGATGTACACCCGAAATAGTTACAACATGAAGGAACAAGATATCCACAAGGAAGTCATAAATATACCAATAAGATATTTGCTTGAAAGCATAGCACTTGGCTAGATATGGTCTTATTGTATATAAATGAATTCCTACCACATGAACATCAAAGACATCACAACTAGCAACATGAGATCATCGTTGAGATGCTTTGAGAAAGGAAACAAGTATCACAAGAAAGAATGAAATACATGCCATGATACAACCTACACAAGGTTGATGCAAGTAATGTGTCCATGTAGTAGATGATGATACTTATTACCGAGATACCATTGGAAGGATGTAGTAGATACCAATTGAAGGTAGATAGTAGTTCATTGATCATCCTAGCTTGACTCCAATATGCACATGGTGACAACACCTTCCTTGTGAGTGAGCCGAGCATCCAATGCATCTCCAAATGTTCCTATAAGAACAACACAAACTAAATGTAGCGACCCGACCTCAGACGGTCAAGCCTCTGTGTTTCTGTGCCATCCCTGGATCAGTATGCTGGCACACACAGTACATCAATGTATATATCAAAGTGCAATCACATGTATAAATAACGTAAAATGATATATACCTCATAATACTCAGCGGAAACAATCAAACGGGTGTGGAGTCCCATCAACGCCATCGGCAGGTTGAGTGCAGACCGTAACCCTGTATCGTAACTCTTACTTGTCGAGGAAATATCGCAACATGATACGTTGCAGCCGTGTAGGTCAGTACATTGAATGTACCGCAAGATCACAACATGAGAAAACAGATGATAAAACTATACTATATGCAATATGGCTTTGTGGCTCAGATCTGAGTTTTGTTTGCGTAAAAGCTGGTTTTCTTTTCCTACATCAAAGGAATAAATGAAGTCTGTACTATAGAGTTTTCTATCATGACATGGTTCCGCCAACCGATGTCTCATAGCCCAAATCATCATAAGTTGCCCACAATTAAGTTATCAGTCCGGTGTTGAGAGTTCCGAGATAGATCCAAGTCCGGATGCTCAAATTGTCCGTAACGGGACACGGCTAATCGATTAGGTTTAACCCTCTGCAGAGGTTTGTACACTTTACCCGCAAGATTCGATCCCTCTTTTACGTTCTCGCACTTCAGGTGTTTGAGAACAAGACGATCAAACATGGTCTTCGAAGAGTTCCTCGACCACCGTCCGGTGCTCATCCAATCCTACCGTAGTTCTACATCTGCTAGCACCGCCCCAGCCAGAGTCACAACTAAGGTCAACCAAGCGAGCCCATAGTGACTTGCGGTTGCAGAGTAAGCTTCCGGGCATGAAGTATTCTTCCGTCTCTTTGAGTCTGGGTGAAGCTTTCCGCAAGATGTCATGGCGCTTCTCCATGCATCCCGGCCAACCACTGGTTTCTCCAGGGTGCCCGTCAACCGTCCTTCACCCAGTAGTGTGTATTGAATTCTTGTCTCGAGTCTTGAAGTCTTGAGGCCTTGAAGATGCAGTCCTTGCAGATTCCATCATGGAGTTGTCGTCATTGACGTAGATCCTCCATTCTCACACCACTCCCGAGCACTCATACCAAACCCGTCTACTATAGCGTAGCATTAAAATAAAATATCGTCCCGGGCTTGGTAACAGGGTGATGGGTTCCTACCTCATGCATACTACTCAACTACAAGGATTCAATGTCACTACTGGAGGGATTGTTGCGAAGATGACACTAGATGCAATAAAACACATAGGTATGAAAAACATGGTCAAAGTGAACTTGCCTGGTAAGTTGATGAAGATAACAACACTCTCGAATAATGACTTGGTAGAACTAATCGTCACTCCGTTGAAAATCTATATAGTCAAACATAGCATTCACATAAGCAAACATCCTAGCAAACAATTTTAGCACTCAAATAACAATCAAAACAGCAAGGAAAATCGATAATAAATCTCAAACAAAATCAAAAGAAACTTCAAATAAAACTACAAAGAAAAACTACTAACGAAGATCTATGACTTTGCTACAAACATCTAATATAGTTTTGCCGTAAGTAAAAACTTAACAACAATTAAAATACTAAACTAATAAATTAACAGAAAATAAAATGTAAAATAACTAATTTAACAGAAAGTATTTTTTCCATAAAATTTTATTTGCAAAAAGAAACAAATAAAAGCTTTTATAAAACTCTAACTATGACCTCTAGAAGGTTTCATACAAAACTAAGGAAAATAAATTTTTAAAATAAAATAAATTTTCTCCTGTTGTCTAACAGAAACACAACTAATTTTGTCAAAAGTGACAAAAGAAATAATTTAAAACTAATAAAAACAAAAGAAAAAGCTAAAAGAGAACTAATAATAAAACAGTACTGTTTTGCTAAAACCTAATTTAAATTAACCTAGAAATAAAAATACTAAATACTACTGGATAAACAAAGGTCCTAGAGACCAGGAGCAAAAAGAATCGGTCAAAATAATATTCCTAACTCAAAATAGCTCAAATCTAGTGATTTGAGCAAATTCATCTAAACACAAATTTAAACTGCTCAAATGTGAAATACAATTGAACTAACAGAAACTTTATAAAATTTGTGACACATAGCAATTGGAATCACTCAAAATACTAAAAACTCTAAAAGATATGAATTTTCTAAGATTGCTATTTTCTGAAAAAAATGAATTACAGGATTTCGTGGATCTCACCGGAGTAGTCGTCGGAGTTGGGGAAGAAGATCGGATCCGATGTTGCGGTTGCTCCTAGAGGAAAGGAGATCACGGGACGGTGGAGAGGAGATCATATAAACCTCAGGAGAGGTCGAGGGCGCGGCGGCGGCACTTGGCGGCGGCGGTGGTGCTGCACTGCTGCTGCTGCGAAGAGGAGAGGAGAGGAGAGGAGAGGTGTTGGTTTGATGTGTTGGAGGGGGGGTGCTTGGGTATTTATATTGGGGAGGGGAGGGCTTTGCTTGGGGTAGGGGACAAGAAATAGACTAGGATTAGGAAACAAAGAGGGAAAAGATCTAGAAACAAATCGGAATAAACGGAATAACGAAACGGGATCAAATCCTACTAGGATTTGTAAAAGAATAGGAAACCTGGGCTCCTGGCCCCTAGGTGTAAAAGCGTGCGATGGCCTTGGCCTTGGCCTTGGCGGTGGCTTGGGCCTTTGGCCCAAGGCGCTGCATATTTTTTTAACAAAATTTCACAGAACTAAAACAAAAACAAAATAATTAAAACTTTTATATAGGCATATAATATATCAAAATTTGCAGAAAAATATTTCCTACAAGATGAACATTATTCTAATGTCAAATAAAATCCACACAAATTTTAATAATTCACACAGTGCTACTGGTCCAATAAAATCCAATAAAAATCATTTTAAAATACCAAAATGACTTCAAATTAATTTCTCTCCAATTTTCTGATGTAGGAATCATGTTACCCTATTTTCCATATATTTTGTTTTTGGAGAAAACTAATTTGAATAAAACTCAAATAACTCCAAATTGGAAATAAATTCAAAAGAACTTGAATTTAATTCTTTTAAAACTCCCAACTCATATTTCATATGTTTTGAAGAAGTCATTTTATCTTATTTCGTGAAAATCATTGAGTTGCATAAAGTTTCAGAATTGGAAAATATTTTCAATACCCTTGTCATTTAAATAAATGGAAGAAGTCATGTCATCTTCTCTCCAGGGTTTTGTGATGAAAAGAATTTGAATTCCCGGAGATCATAAAAGAAAAATGAAAGTTTGGGAAAGTCCTTTAATTCCCTCTCATTTAACCTTCAAAAAGTTTCGAATTTCACTCAATTTCACTCAATCATTCAGACAACAATCAAACAAACAATCAAAACTATTTATTTAATATAACATTCCAAAATTTAGAATTTTGGGATGTTACACTAAACGGTACCCAAACTCATCGGGACCAAATAGTTAGAAACACCAATACATAGGACAAACTCCACATAAATATGTGCATATAGATATGAAAATGAATATCATGCACATCTCATCCAAATTGAGACTAGGTGGAGTTTCTCCCATATATTGAGTCAAAGAAAGAAAGCATGCCAAATAAAATACATGAAGAAAACATGCATGCTCAAGACTTCAAAACCCGAAACCAAAAGACAAAGAAATGCCAAGTGAAAAGGATACCAAATGAATAAAACATCACTTGGAGGATATCCATAAAAGATACATCAAGGAATGAGATATCCATTGATACACTCAAAAAAAATATGTCAAACTCCCAAAAGAGAGGATGGGTCCAAACAAACCAAGCTCTCTACAAAGTTTCATGATAGCACAAAGTACCAAAACGAAAACGGCTTGCCTTCCACCAACACACACTTGATAAGGATCGCAAGAAGAGTGTTCTAAAGAAAATAGGATAGCTCCCCCACGAGTTGTGCATTATATAGGATTTGCATTTGAATACAAAATGCACAAGGTGGGATCACCACTTTCACTATATCTAGAAAGCACTAGACAAGAACGAGAAACAAACAAGATCCACAAGTGGTAGGGAAGACAACGGGAGTTGACACAAACCTTGGCAAGAGAAGAAGGCAAATAAAATTAAAAGCCAATGTAAAGATGATCAATAAATTCTACCACACATAAGTGAGTACCAATTGTCAAAAAACAAGGAGTATTTGGAAATAATTCCCGGTGGTAGATAGCGAGGATATCCGACATCATCTTCACACCAAACACAAGCAAATTGCAACTTGTAGAGCTATCATTCCACCTAGGAACAAGATAATTTACAATATCAATTCTAGGTGACAATATCTCAAATGTACACATTTTCTAGGCTAGCAATACACACATAGCATATTACTCCCCCATAATGTGATACCAATTGAAGATAGACAAGAGGCAATTAAAAGGATCCAACAAGAGATAATTAATGGACATTTTAGAATTTGGATTTCTCATGAGAGATATACCACCTAGAGACAAGATAATCTTGAAATATCAATACTAGATGGTATTACTCATGTACACACATTTATAGGATTGTGAGGTGCACAAAGCACATCACTCCCCCATAATGGGATATTCCATTAATCTCTCACAAGAGCCAACTAAGAAATAAACAAGATGCAAAAAGGCTCAACACACAACACACATGTACATGATGTGCAAACCAACATGCACATACTTGATTTCTCAAGATAAGCAACTTGGAAGCACAACATATACAAGCACATGCAAGATACAAAACCACAACATGGTAAGGGACAAGTAACTTTTAATGTAAGCAATTTAAGCACGAGTTACCGCAAGGAGGAACATCGGATATATGATAGAAAGATAATCCGAATGACTTGGCTTGACACAATATGATAGAGAGGACCCCTTAAATCTTCATAATGTAGCCAAGTCTCCAATGACCTCCAACAACACCTATTGATCAAGTTTGAGCTAGTTGGTCCCCAACCAAGTTGGGTCCTAAGAGGTTAGTCACAATAGGCTTGGCCACCCAAATGGTTCTTTTCTTGACACCACTTTGAGTACCAACAAACTTGGCAAACACATTGCCAACCTTATCCTTCCCAAGAGAATAGACATCATCAATAATAATTGGGTTGGATAAGTTACCACTAGTGCATGAAGAAGCGACGTGGCATTTCTCACGACATAAGTAGCAACGTCTACTATTCACTTTCTTCTCACTTGATTTCTCAACAAGAGAAGCATTAACTTGAGTCTTCTTGGGAAGTGGCCTTTCTTCAACTTGAGGTTGAGCATGAGATTGAACTTGTGCCCTCTTCCCTTGTTGCTTGACACTAATGGCCTTCTTCTTCAATGGGCAAGATCTAACATGATGCCCTTCTACTTTGCACTTGAAGCAAACAATCTTGGCCGATTTGTTGACTTGTTATTGGCCCTTCTTTTTGTTCATCTTGGACTTCTTCTTCTTATTGGAGTTGAATCCAAGTCCACCTTTGTCATTGGTGGATTTTTGCACACTCAAGATATTGTTGAGTGTGGATTTACCTTCATGACTCTTTTCCAAGTCTTTCTTCAAAGAAGTGACTTGGGCCTTGAGATCTTTGATTTCCTCTACATGGTTAGTATCAACACAAGTACTAGAGGAAGTATAAGCTTCATTGTTGGAGCAACAAGGCAAGGAAAGAAATTCATCACAAGACGCACCAACATTGTGAGTAGATGAATTACAAGGACTAGCACATGGCAAAATAGTATTTTGACTAGAAGTGGTGCTAGTATCCACATGAGGCTCACTAGATGTTACCTTAGCAATCATGGCCTCATGAGCTATCTTTAGCACATTATGGGATACTAGAAGATCGTCATGAGAGCTTGAGAGCTTTTCATGGCTTTCTTCCAATTTCCCATAATTGCTAGATAGCAACTCAAGTTGAGACCGTAGCTCAACATTCTCCTTCAAAATGGATGCTTCACAAGAGATAGAGTTAGTAGCACAAGCATCATCATTAGCAACAAGAGGAGAAGACAACTTGGCAAGCTCTTTTAAATAAGAAGCTTCAAGTTGAACATGAGACTCGGTGAGTTTGATGAGCTCACCCTTGATGACCCTTGAGCCATTTTCGAGGTGCTCAAAATCCTCAAGGAGTCTAGCATGAGCAACTTCAAGCTTAGCATTTTTAGTTTCAAAAGCATTGGCCACCTCAAGAGCTCTATCATGAGATTCCTTCACTCTAGATAACTCTAGGGCAAAAGTCTCCTCAAGAGATTCCTTGGTGGTTTGTTCAAGTTCAAGAGCTTGAGAGAGGTCTGCAATCTCATTAGCGTAATCATGCTCATGACCTTCCATTTTATCAATGGTGACCTCATGCTCCTCAAGACGAGATTCCAACTCATAAGTATATTTCTTGCCCTCAATAGCAATAGACATGATTTCCATGAAGTTGGAACGAGCAATTTTATTCTTAAGAAGAGCTTTAAAAATCATTTCCCCCTTAATTTTTAAGGAGGCAACATCATCACTCTCTTCATCATAATCAACATCATCATCACTCTTGCCATCATCAATATCATCACATGATATATTGGGATTCAAAGTGGGAGATACCTTTGAAGCCTTGGCCATAAGGCAAAATGCAATAGATGATGATATAGGATCCCTTGAAGCACCATTCAAGACCACATCTTGTTCCATGGAGTGTTGGGTTTCATCTACATTGTTAGCACAACAACTCGAGGAAATACATGCATTTTTATCATGGCAACAAGATATAGCAAGCATATCATCATGAGATTTAGTCAGGAAATTTCTACATGATATGCAAGGACTATCAACACAAGCAAGTGAAACATTTGGAGTGCTCGAAGTGCTAAGGCCCAAAGACGGAGCATTGCAATAATATAGTGATGAAGAATCATCCACAAAAAGCACACTATCATCATTGCAATGACCGACACTACTCACCATATCATTACCTTGTGGCAAACCACATGTAGGTGAAGTAGAAGAAGTTGAGAGGACTATACGGCCGGAGGTGGAGGGAGAACAATCATCCCTACAAATCTTGGACACACCATATTTATCTTGAAGCTTCGTCCACAACTCATGAGCATCCCGGAACGGCATGAGTTGAAATATAACTACATTGCTCAAAGCATCGAAAAGCACATTAGAAGCTTGAGCATTGAGATAAGAGTTTTCTCATCCTCTAAAGATAATCTTTGGGGATCCTTTGGAGGAGAAAACCCATATCTACAATTCGCTCCAAATTTGGGTCCATGACCCTAAAGAGATTAAGCATCACCATCAAACATCAAAATTTGTGCCATCGAAACTAAGAGTGTCGAGAATCCTAATCCCTAGTCGACATCTTTACTCTCTAGGCGGTTAAGCCCAACAAAGAGAGACGAGGCTCTGATACCCTTGGGGGCGGTCACCGAACCCGTACACTTTGGCAACCCTTGGGGGCGGTCACCGGTACCCGTCAAATTGCTCAGGCGATCTCCACAACCTAATTGGAGACCCGACGCTTGCCGGAGCTTTACACCACAATGATTGAGCTCGAACACCACCAACCGTCTAGGGCGCCCAAGCACCCAAGAGGAACAAGCTCAAGGGCACCAAGCACCCAAGAGTAATAAGCTTCTCAACTTGTAACTTCCACATATCACCGTGGAGAACTCAAACCGATGCACCAAATGCAATGGCAAGGGCACACGGAGTGCCCAAGTCCTCCTCTCTCAAATCCCACCGAAGCAACTAATGCTACGAAAGAAAATGAGAGGAAGAACAAGAAGGAGAACACCAAGAACTCCAAGATCTAGATCCAAGGGGTTCCCCTCACATAGAGGAGAAAGTGATTGGTGGAAATGTGGATCTAGATCTCTCTCTCTTTCCCTCAAAAACTAGCAAGAATCCATGGAGGGATTGAGAGTTAGCAAGCTCGAAGAAGGTCAACAATGGGGGAAGAACACGAGCTCAAAGGATAAGGTTCAATGGGGAAGAAGACCCCCTTTTATAGGTGGGGAAAAATCCAACCGTTATGCTCACAGCCCGCACCGAGCGGTAGTACCGCTCGGCATCACAGTACTACTGCTAGGGGTAGCGGTACTACTGCTAAGGGTAGCGGTACTACTGGTTGCGAGCGGTACTAAAAAATTACATACGTGCCTACCACCGCTAGACTTGTGACGAGTTTTTGGTCCCGAAGGAAGTAGCCACGAAGTAGCCATGTAGTACTGCTCCAAGCGGTAGTACCGCTCCCAAGAGCGGTAGTACCGCTCCCAAGGGCGGTAGTAAAAAATTACTTCCGCTCCTACCCGCGGTAGTACCGCTGCAGCCTTTTCAGAACACCAAAACTACCATAACTTCTGCATTCGGACTCCGAATTCGATGAAACCAAGTTTGTTGGAAAGCTAGGGACAAGGGCTAACACAATCTTGAGAGAAATACCAATAATAAGCAAATGAGAAAAGGCCCAAAAGAAAATGGTGAGAACCCTTCCTCGGAAAAGACCGGTAAAACCTCCAACACCGAAAACATCATAGAAGACGCATGCAAACTCCGTTTTCGATGAACTCAAGTTTGTCATAAAGATGACCATAAGCTCTAAGACTCACAAAGAGAACCAAACAAGAACAAAGAAACATGATGCAAGGATGCAATTGTTTGAGCTCTCGACGAACGATACGATCAAGCTACTCACTTGAGAGCCCCCCTTGATAGTACGGCTATCGATCCTATAACCCGGTCTCCCAACTACCACCATGAGACCGGTAAAATAGAAAACCTATCAAGGGCAAACCTTTTCCTTGCACATGATCCACTTGAGCTAGATGATGACGATCTTGTCCTCCTCAAGATGGACCACCTTTCTTGATTGTGTTGGGTCGATGGAGACTAGATGATTGCTCCCCATACTCCACTATGGGTGAGCCACTCTTGACACATCTTCACAAGTCCATTGACACCACAATGGATGGCAAGCTTCAAGCACTTGATCTCTTCGTGATGCTCCACTTGAACTTGCACACGGCAATCTTGATGACGATCACCACTTGATGTCATCCTTTCCATGGGTTGTATGATATCTTCCTCTTGACGCAAGCCCATGGACACGTACCTAACCCCACATAGACTCTCACATAGACCATGGGTTAGTACACAAAGTGCAATGGATAATGCTTACCATACCATGGGATCACTTGATCCCTCTCGGTACATCTTCTACGCTCTGTGAGTTGATCAACTTGATTCACTCTTGACTTAGTCTTGATCAACCTTGAATCTTTCCAACTCTATTCATTTGGATGATGTCTTGAAGGTAAACATGAATGATCACACAATCTTCTTCTTCAAGACATGCTTGCAATAAGCTCAACACTCACATGACCAATCTTTGGATAATTCCTTAATAGCACCAAGGTCATCACAAACTCTCCTTGAAACCAACAAATGGACTCCAAGAAAAGCCTATGGACAAAACCTTCAAATATAACTCAAGGCAACCATTAGTCCATAGAGATTGTCATCAATTGCCAAAACCAAACATGGGGGCACCGCATGTTCTTTCAGGCGTGCCTTAAGGCCCGGCACCATTGGGACCCAGTGAAGAAGGTTTTCGAGATGAACGCGGTCACGATGGAGTTCATGAGACTGCTGGTAATTTTAGTTTCTGATCAATTCAACTGCATGTTAGTCATATTTGTAAACAATCCTTGTGCCTTTTGCAGAGAGAGCAGCACAGGATTGCGGCCGAAAGCGACTCGCCGTCTGAGGCGTTGGCGAGGCCCAAGTGGGACACTCCATTCAACCGGGTGTTGAACATATTGAAAGGACTCCCAGTGGAAACTCGACCGTCGTATGGACGCGTGCACGGTATCGGAGACGGCGCCACGTGGAAGAAGTACTACCGTGAGACCAGGAGGAGAGAAAGGAAAGACGGAGGTTAACTAAAGAAAACATCGACAAGAAGGTTGAGATTGCGGTTGAGAAGAAAGCATCTGAGACAGTCGCAACAGCGGTAGCTGCCGCAAAATAGGTGGTTTCAGATATGTCTACTGTCGCCGTTTTAAATTGGAGCAGGCAAAATCCAGAAAAAATGCAGCGGACTTTCCCCTTGCTGACTTCTTCTGGAGCATCTCGATTAGCGTTGCACCAGCACCTGCAGCTGCACCTGCTCCTGCACCGGCTCCTGCACCGTACGTGCTCGGCGGTGCTTCGTCTTTTGCTGAGCTCGACGCCCTCACGGTATCTGTCACACCGGCCCTCTTCAATAAATGTATAATCTCCCATTTTGTTGCCTTTCAGATGTCTCACTTCGCAGACATTTCTTTGCAGGCCGACATAACCCCGTGCACCATATTGTACACCATCGGCGACCAGAAGGTGGACGTGGGGAAGGAGACGATAATGGAGCCGAAGGAACCATTGTTCCACAGCCGACCGATCCCCCCGGACGTCTTCAAGGTTTCTGTGGCCAGTGTCAAACGGGGCCACGAGAATTTGGATCCTCTGGTACTAGGGGGGATGACAACGAGACCCCGCGGCGGCTTGGTGATTGCAATGGGTGGGTCCTGTTGTGGCCAAAGAGTCTGCTTCGTCTGGAGGCGGCCGGGAGCACACCCATGAGCATGCAGTTAGGTATGAACATCAACACCCCACCTACCCAATTAGCGTCAGCTGTCGTCCTAGGTGATAGCGGACGGGGTGAGGAAGAGGCTCCATTAGTCAATGGTGACGTCGCCAGGATGAGGATGACGATGACACTCAACAGTATGTCAATACTGGCGCCTACTTAGGGTTTGAGCGTCATGAGTCGGTGCCTGAATTGCCGCCTCCGGAGTCTGAACGTATTATGGACGATGTAAGGACATGCGGTGCCCTCATGTGTGGTTTTGGTAATTGATGACATTCTCTATGGACTAATGGTTGCATTGAGTTATATTTGAAGGATTCGTCCATAGACATTTCTTGAAGTCCATGTGTTGGTTTCAAGGAGTTTATGTGCTGACCAAGGTGCTATTAAGGAATTATCCAAAGATTGGTCATGTGAGTGTTGAGCTTATTGCAAGCATGTCTTGAAGAAGAAGATTGTGTGATCATTCATGTTTACCTTCAAGACATCATCCAAACGAAGAGAGTTGGAAAGATTCAAGGTTGATCAAGACTAAGTCAAGAGTGAATCAAGTTGATCAACTCACAAAGCGAGAAGATGTACCGAGAGGGATCAAGTGATCCCATGGTATGGTAAGCATTGTCCATTACGCTTTGTGTGCTAACCCATGGTCTTCGTGATAGTTCTTTGTGGGGTTAGGTTATGTGTGCAAGTTCAAGTGATACATCACGAAGAGATCAAGTGCTTGAAGCTTGCCGTCCATTTGGTGACAATGGACTTGTGAAGATGTGCGGAAGAGTGGCTCACCCATAGTGGAGTATGGGGAGCAATCAACTAGTCTTCTTCGAGCCAACGAATCAAGAAAGGTGGTCCAACTTGAGGGAGTCAAGATCGTCATCATCTAGCTCAAGTGGACCATGTGCAAGGCAAAGGTTTGCCCTTGATAGATTTTCTATTTTACCGGTCTCATGGTAGTTGTGGAAGACCGGGTTATAGGATCGATAGCCGTACTATCAAGGGGGGCTCTCAAGTGAGTAGCTTGATCATATCGTTCGTCGAGATCTCAAACCATTGCATCCTTGCATCATGTTTCTTGATTCTTGTTTGGTTCTTCTCCTTGTGAGATTTGGAGCTTATGGTCATTTTTATGACAAGCTCGAGTTCATCGAAAACGGAGTTCTCATGCATCTTCTATGATGTTTTCGATGTTGGAGGGTATGCCGGTTCTTCTCGGTTGGAGGTTTCACTCCTTTGTTTGGAGGGTATGCTGTTTTGATGCTACTCGTTGTCTTGTGTCAAACAAGCTTGAGTTTGCTCAATTCGGAGCTCATATGAAGAAGTTATGGCAGTTCTGGTTTTCCTTGGAGTATTCTGTGTTTTCAAGGTTGGTGCCAGCGGTAGTACCGTGACCCCAGCGGTAGTACCGCCGAAGCTCCTCAGCGGTAGTACCGCTCTCGGAGCGGTAGTACCGCTCCAAGCGGTAGTACCGCTCTCCGAACGGTAGTACCGCTTGGGAGTTTCGGCCGTAGTACCGCTGGCGTCTGGCTACTTCGCCTCGATTCTCGAACGGTGTTTTCTCGTGTCGGGTTTTGCGGCACTAGGGCGGCGAGAGAAGCGGCAGATACCGCTCGAGCGGTAGTACCGCTCTACTCCCGCTGTAGTACCGCCTGGGCGATGGCTTGTCTTCCTCTTCAGCGCGGTAGTACCGCTTGATAGGGAGCGGTAGTACCGCCCTCAGCGGTAGTACCGCCCTTCCCTAGCGGTAGTACCGCTCTGTGCGGGGCTGTTCAGTGGGGTAACGGTTGGATTTTTCCCCTCCTATAAAAGGGGGTCTTCTTCCCCATTGAACCTAATCCTTTGAGCTCGTGTTCTTCCCCCATTGTTGACCTTCTCTGAGCTTGCTATCTCTCAATCCCTCCATGGATTCTTGCTAGTTTTTGGGGGAAAAGAGAGAGGAGATCTAGATCCACATTTCCACCAATCACTTTCTCCTCTATGTGAGGGGAACCCCTTGGATCTAGTTCTTGGAGTTCTTGGTGTTCTCCTTCTTGTTCTTCCTCTCATTTTCCTCCCTAGCATTAGTTGCTTTGGTGGGATTTGAGAGAGAAGGACTTGGGCACTCCGTGTGCCCTTGCCATTGCATTTGTGCATCGGTTTGAGTTCTCCACGGTGATACGTGGAAGTTACAAGTTGAGAAGCTTATTACTCTTGGGTGCTTGGTGCCCTTGAGCTTGTTCCTCTTGGGTGCTTGGGCGCCCTAGACGGTTGGTAGTGTTCGGAGCTCAATCATTGTGGTGTAAAGCTCCGGGCAAGCTTCGGGGTCTCCAATTAGGTTGTGGAGATCGCCCCGAGCAATTTGACGGGTTCCGGTGACCGCCCCCAAGGGTTGCCAAAGTGTACGGGTTCGGTGACCGCCCCCAAGGGTTGCCATTTGTACGGGTTGGTGACCGCCTCAAGGGTCCCTTAGTGGAATCACGGCATCTTGCATTGTGCGAGGGCGTGAGGAGATTACGGTGGCCCTAGTGGCTTCTTGGGAGCATTGTGCCTCCACACCACTCCAAACGGAGATTAGCATCCGCAAGGTGTGAACTTCGGGATACATCGTCGTCTCCGCGTGCCTCGGTTATCTCTTACCCGAGCCCCTTTACTTATGCACTTTACTTTGTGATAGCCATATTGTTCTTTGTCATATATCTTGCTATCACATAGTTCTTTATCTTGCTTAGCATAAGTTGTTGGTGCACATAGGTGAGCCTAGTTGTTTTAGGTTTTGTGCTTGACAAATTAACCGTTAGGTTTATTCCGCATTTGTTCAAGCCTAAACCGTAATTATTTTAAAGCGCCTATTCACCCCCCTCTAGGCGACATCCTCGATCTTTCAGACGACCTTCCGGTAGCAAAGAAGTCTAGGAAGAGACCGAGGAAAGGCAATAAAGCTGCTTCTATGATCCAGCCGCCTCAGCAGCCTCGGGTTCAAGACCGTATAGATATTCCCGGTGCGGCAAAATGGCATATCGCCGGTGAACCAATCCTACCTAAAGCAGCGATAGGGGCCAGATTCGGTGATGTAAGGAGACTTCATGACGATGTGCTGCGGATGGAGAAAGGCCTCATCGCCTCGAAAAATCCAGGATACCCACTCTACGTGGTTAACGTGCCGCAACAATTATCGTACATCGACACATTCCCCGCGGAGAAGTTCTTCCTTCGATTCGATTACATCTTCGACATGTTTCACTTGAAGAAGCTGGATTTTACGTTTGTCCGCCTTTATGCCTTGCACATGAACTACCTTATCGGGGTTGAGCAGATACCTTTTATCTGTGTCACTGACCCGTACTTCATGCACGAGGGCTTCTTGGCAGTCTATGCAAAGCACTGTGAATATGCGAGGGACTACCTCGTCAATTTCATGCTCGCCAATAAGGACAAGGAGGCGATTCTCATGCCTTATCATCCCCTGTAAGTCATCCGCGCGGATATCCTTCCTTCGATTTCAATCATTCATTTGCACGGTGGAGGCTAATTAATTTGAGGTGTACTTATTTTGTGCAGCGGCGGGCACGCCGTCCTCATCATCCTCTACCCCCGATACTCCCACGCTCTTTACTTGGACTCGTCGAAGAACATTAACAAAAAGGATTACACCCACATCAAGTCTGTTCTCGACAGTGCTATGTTTTACTACGGCACGCGGGGTGGAGAGGTCAAGGACAAGAAGACAAGGGACAGCAGGCCTGCCTTCAGCCATAAGACCGACTAACGTGGCTTGATCAGCTAAAGTGTGAGGAAGAGATGGAGGATGAAAAGATCATGGAGGAGCAACTAACAATCGAGGCCATTGTGGGCTCGTGTCATGCCAAACTCGGAGCAATGCTCCACCATTGAGAAATGTGTCGCCGTGGAGGAGCGCCAAGTAATCAAGGCCTTTTTAGCCTCATATCATGCCGAGCTCGCCTACTATGAGCACCGGGTCGCCTTTGAGGCACGGCGGAGGGCTCACGACGATGTCTTCAGCGAGCTATAGGAGGACATTGCCACTAAGGTGGCAATGGAGGAGGAGGAGGCTTGCAATGTAGCAAGGACTAACCTTGGATTATATGGTAGTTTTATTTATATTTAAGATATTTAATCCAACTTTATTTATGTTTAGTTGTGCTTATGGTAGGCTTGACTTCCGTCAGAGCTAAGTTTAATTATGTATCTCTAATTATGAAGCTTAAAGTCATGTTTACTTATGAACTCCATGTTTAAACGTTGTTCATGTGTTCATTATATAGTGCAATTTGCTCATTTGAATGCACAAATGGAAGAATGCAGTTCAAAATATTTGGAGGATGAAGTTTTGTGCATCGATTAGAAACCACCCCAATACTGGCGATTTTTGGGGATTTAAACAGTCAGCAACAATTGGATTTGCCACGTTACTACCATCGGATCGGCTTAACCCATCGTGTTATTCAAAGTTATCATGCACTATATGGTGGGGGGGGGGGGTGTGTGTGTGTGTGTGTGCGCGCGCGCGCGCGCGTGCGTGTGTGCGTGCTTGTGTGTGTGCTTGTGCTTGTGCGTGTGCGTGTGCGTGCGTGTGCGTGCGCGCGCGCGTGTGTGTGTGCGCGCGCTTTGGATCTTCTCGTTACTTCACCAGATTTTGCTACGTGTACTATCTAGAAGATTCTATGGTTGGGCTTAAGCCATGTGAACATTTTGCACAAAACTCAAGGCATACTTCTACTATATTCTAGACTCTTCCATATTTGGACTTTCCTAAATTCTTTTTATATCCAAACTGTCGTTCATTTTTACTTTGTATTTAAGGCTATGTACCTCCATAAATCATATTTTACTTTGTGGATTGTACATTAGCTTTGAGATAGCCAAAAAAGACACCTAGCCAAAATACGCTCAGCTCAATATATATTAGATGATTTTTGCTCGTTACAATTCATGCTCATGCATATGCCTCACAATTCTGTTCCTGTTATATTTAATATTTCGTCTGTACCGAAATACTTTACACAGTAAGGTCATGTATATCTTTGGTTGTAGTTTGACCATCTGAGCTGCAGTAGAACTTACTCCTAGTAGTACTAAACGAACAAGAGAAGCTCGTGTCTTGGAGAACATGGTGTCTTGTCCAGGCTCACGGTCGACCAGTCGCCCCAGCCGTCCTCGGTGTCCACTGCGGCCGTCCTCTTCTTCACGCGCGCGTCCCCCATCGTCGACAGCGCAGCCACCTCCACGAGGAGCCTCGCCGGCACGTGCGCGCAGGCCTCCAGGAGCCGGAGCGCTTCGCCGGGTTCGTGGACGCCATGAGGTGCCACCTCCGACCACAGCGCGGCAGCCATCGTGACGCGCAGCGGCACGCGTGGCGCCGCCGCGGCGACCTGGACGCGGATCGCGCGGCCGGCCGCCGCGGCACGCCGGTGCGCCGCCCCCGCCTCCAGGCCCATCCGCCTGGCCCAGCCCTCAAGCACCGCCTCGCCCCGCGCGCCGCGCCTTCTGACCGGTAGCGTCGCCCCCCTGCTGTGCAGCGCCGCCGTCGTCGCGGAGTCGGCCGTGGACACGCAGGAGCTCGACGTCGTGGCAGTCCTGGACATGACGTCCACGCCCTTAGGCGTCGGCGAGACGCGCGTGCGGCGGTGGCGGGACGCGAGGAAGTTGGCGCCGTGCACCTGGGCGTCGCATGGCGCGCAGAGGAACGCCGCGTCGGCCTCGCAGTGCACGTCCGCCGCCGCTCCGCACAGCGCGCATGCGCAGCGCTCCCCCGTGCCGTCGCCGGCACACATGCTAGCTAGCTCGCACCACACGATCGATCGAGCTCTCGGTTCGAGCGTTCTTCCACACGTACCAAGGGAAACGACGTAGGGGAACCCGACGTAGGAGGAGGAGGACGAGGCAGCGTGGTTTGCTTCCCCTCGTCCGGGCGCGTATTTATAGACGACGGCGGGGGCGTGAGATCTTTTCCTCCCCTCCACGTTCGTGCCCATCCACCAGTCCAACGAGCAACCACGGCCGCTCAAATATTCCACGGCGCGCCTGCGCTTGCACAAGTGGCGGCGGCTGGTCGACGTGAGCCGCCAGTTTGGGGGATGGGGGCTCCATCGGTGGGATGCGTACGTAGTCATCCTTGGCCGCGAACCTAGACCCGCTCGAACCACCTACCGTACTACGTGCCCACCGGTCGTTATCCGAGCTCGTTGGTCCGCTCTCTAGTCGACAGAGACACAGAGGAGAACTTGATAGGACGCGTCTCTCTAGGGCTTGTGAGCAAACGTCCGTACTACTAGAGGACTTTTTGTTTGTCTTTTTTTCACCGCATGTGGATGTTGTAATTACGCAAAACCAACATAATACTCCTTCCGTCCTAAAATTCTTGTCTTAGATTCTCGGCTTACACGCGTTACAAGCTGTGTGCCCTGACTCTACACACTCGTCTTAAGTTTTACATAATTTTTGCAAATCTATTTTTAATACAAAAAGGTTTTCAGACCATTTATATTTATTTTTAATATTATATATGTTTCCTAGTTCTCATTCATTTTCTCCCGACTAGATTTCATGGCCCTTATTTTCACCACTGTCAATTTACCTATCTTCTCTTTTACCCAAACTTTGCCACATCAATATTTGATGGCCCTTTTACTCTTCAGGTCCCCTAGTTTATCCATATAAAGATCAGATTCAAAGACGTAGACCGTGGGTTACCCAAGTTATCACAAGATTCCGTCCGGGTTACCTGTGATGGCAGTTTTCCCTTCTTACCGTCGAACGTTCCTTCGGTGTTATTGCCGTTAGTGAAGCCGTTCACACTCGGGAGCCGGGTACTGAATATTTAAACATACCACCACAACTATGTACATGTGCTAGGACACAATGCAAATTTTGGTGGGATTCCTACCCTCCGAAGATCCCGGAGCGGCCTAACCCTGACCCGTTTGACCGACAAATCTAGCCCTTTGACCGGCATCAAACAACATTTGACCCATGCACTAGTACATAACCCCCTCATTGGTGGTATCCGAATGAGCCATGTGTCAGCGTTTGAGTGGAGCGCCGCTACTATCGCACCGCTGATAGTCAACAACCAGTAGCGTCCGGGCAAACGCTGCTAAGCAGTAGCTCTCCAGTAGCATTCATAGCTGGACGCCGTTAGTAGCATCTTAGCCTAAAATTTGTACTCCTCTCGAACACTGCTAATTACGCGTCGATGTAGTAGCGTTCGTTGTAGCCACCATAGGGTGCAGAACGGGGTGGCCACCATCGGCAGCACAACGGGCTTAACCATGGTACATCCATCCCGCCTCCATCTTGCCCACCAGCAGCACTGGAGCGTTGCAGGGTATCACATAGCATGTGGTTTCATAAGCCTTTAAAACAGTGGGAAAATTACTATTTTTTGTCCATTGTTTTGTTCATAGTGTAAACATAAGAAGAATAAACATGCAACTTATTCTTTTTCGAAAAAATGTAATATACGTCCATGTATTCTATCTTACACCGGCACTAGTTCAGAAGGGTATCAACTTTTTGAAGAAGCGAGTATCCAACTAACAAAAGTTGCACATAACTAATATTCCAAGAATCAAAAGCAACGGTCTTACAATACAATGCTCATTCCTCTCTCTTTAACAAAGCTAAATCATCATGATAAGAATTTACACTTATCCTCAAATGTTGTATATATCCCCTATGAATCTTCAAATTATATAAACCACATGCCCAAATCAGGTGACCACTCATGCATATTGTCTCATAGATTACCCCAGTCCAGCAATTGCATATGAAGAAGCGAGCACCATAAATACTAACCAACATAAGCTATCAATTGTTTATACTACAATATGAAATGAATAGATTATCATCTCTCCCTAAAGAAACCAACCAAGTCTCGCCTATCAGCTAAATTGAAGGAATAAAGATTCAGTTAGTTGTATAATTGTATCAAAACTCCAGAATAATTTTACATTATCAACAATCGAACATACCTAGATCTTGGCCGTGAGGTGGATGAGCTCGCACAAATGGGGCTCACCATCTAGGCCGGCCGGCTTCATCCTAGTCCCGCAATATCACGCTAGTAGTGAGAACGGCACCCTGATACGCAACCACTATGGCGCCGGAGGACATGCATGGCCAGAGCATGCCACGGCCATACTCAAGACGTGAGCTAGGGGACGCAAACAACCACAGGGGAAGGGGGAATATGTAGCGGCTCACCTCGTGGTTAGAGGCACACACATAGAGGACTCGAAAGGTGGATGGCGATGAATTGATCATGGCCGGCGGCCGCCGCGGGGAGGAAGGACGGCCTCTGCTCATGTTCTTCGATGAAGAGGAGGTGCGAGAGGGGAAGTGGATTGGAATGGGAGGAAGGGGGCGGACCGGGTGATGGTGTGCAGCAGATGTGCTACTCCAACCTGTAGGAGAGGGATGCAACCCTACCGCCGGCTAGAGGTCAAACCCTAGCGCCGCGAATGGTCATAGTGTAGGGGGGCATTGCAATGAGAGGAATGAAATGGATAAAATTCTCTCTCAAAAATACCCCTACAATACTTTCAGAGGGAAATGTTGATTTGTTTGAGTTCTTTTTACCAAAAATGCTCGTCGGGCCGCAGTATAATACACGTGACGTCAGCGTATTGCATCCGATCTGGACCATCCAATCTACTCCAACGGATGGCCCATATTTACCAAGGCATCGTAAAGGGACTCTAAAGATAGTCTGATTCACAAGATAATGACATTGACTTTAGCTATATGCAAGTCGCCTGAATTTTCAGTTTGGGCCAGTCAATTTCCTGGCCGCTGATTCTTCCTCTGAGATTCATGCTACGTTTTTTTCTTCTTCTGGGTTGTTCTATGAGTTTGTTTGGGCTATTTGTTTTGACTGACCACATATTTGGGCCAGTCAAATTGCTATTGGGCTGAAGCCCATTACTTGTACCTCCCAGCCGATCCCTCTTTCCCTTTTCTTTTCTTCTGTTTTTATGTGTTTCTCCTTTTGTTTTTCGTTATTAGTAGGTTTTTTAAGATGTTTTTTAGATGTTGGATGAGTATAAATGTAAATAAATAAATACTGTGCAATACGAGCAAAAGTTATACAATTTATGATTGGTGTTTGCATAGTACAGAAGTGTAACTTTAGTGCAAAGTTGTGTGCAAGTTTCTTTAACTTTTTCACCATCTTTATTCTTAAAGAGTAATACCTATGGTACTAATTCATTTTTCTTATACAACTTTATTATTCTATTTTGATTTAATTATTATTTGGTTTGCTTCTTTAAGGGCAATACCCAAGCCACTAATTGTTCCTTCTAAGAAAACTTTATTTTTGTGAAAAATCTACTAATATATGCATATATTTTTAAACACAATTTTGTGTATACTATCTCCAATTTTTGTCATTGTTTTTAGTTTTTTACTTTTGTTTTTTCTTAAAGGGCAATACCAATGCCACCAATTCACTCTTCCTTAGAAAAATTCATCATTTAGATTTTTTTGTTTTTATTTTATTTTCTTTCTTCTTAAAGGGTAATACCAATGCCAATAATTCATTTTTTTCTTAGAAAACTTAATTATATGGATTTTGTTTCAGTTATTATTTTTATTTCATTTCTTGTTTAAGACTAATATCAATGCCACTAATTCATTTCTTCTTGTGAAATATATTTTTCTGAAAATTCGGCTATTGTAAGGTTAGTTTTGCACATTATAGGAAAGCACATTTTTTGTTAATATTGCGTGCAAATGTTTTCATTGATTGATTTTTTATCATTTCTTTATTCTCAAAGAGTAATACCAATGCCAATAATTGATTCTTTCTATGCGACCAGGAGCCGGAGACCATGCAACATCTTCGTACTGGTTGCTCGTTCTCGCGGCAGGTATGGCACGAGATCCTATCTTGGTGCCACGCCACTACCACTCTTCCTAGTCCAGACTATGAGTTTCGTGAATGGTTCTCCGCCTCCATACATGACTCTTCGACCGCCCTTCGTGGAGGGCTTGCCACCATCATCATCCTCACTACCTGGAGACTCTAGAAGCACTGCAAGGACTGCGTGTTCAATGCCGCTAGCCCCTCTATCGTCAGAGTCTCTGGCTGCATCAAGGAAGACGCCCGTGCTGTGGGTGCGCGCTAGGGCCAATGGGCTTGGCCAACTGATTGACGACGAGACGTAGTGTGTTCTTCCCGGGTCTCGCGGCCCCCATAGCCGTGCCCATGTCTTTCTCGTTCACACCATCTCTTTTGCGCATGTGCTTACGAGATCACTCCTGTAACAATCACTTTATTTCCCCCTGTCAATACAATGATATGCAAGTCTTTTGTGTATTCATCATTTTTTATATCTGTTTTAGTTTCTATTTCATTTTTTTCTTCTTAAAGGGTAGTACCAATGCCACTAATTCTTTCTTTCTTACAGAACTTTATTATTTTGATTGTTTTTATTTCATTTTGTTTCTTTGTTAAGCATACTAGCAATACCATTAACTTATTCCTTCTTATGGAACTTCTTGTGGCAAAAAATCTACTATTATATGCTTATTCTTGAATATTATAAAATAGTGCAATTTTATGCAAATTTTGTCATATTTTATTTTATTTTTCCTTAAACGGTAATACCATGCCACTAGTTCATTCTTCACTAGAAAATCTTTTTTATTTTGTTTTGTTTTCTTAGTATTAGTATAAGGGGAAGAAGAAAGGCTAAAAAAGAAGAAGAAGACAGTGCCTTCTGATGTAGACCGAGGAGTATTTAACCAAAAACTACCACAATTCACAGAACCGTGACGAAAAACTACCACTTTACGATTTTGTGCGAAAAACTACCATTTTTTTCCTAAACCGTGGTAAAAAACTACCAAGTCTGAAAAGAGCCCGATTTGGCTCTTTTAAGCGCGTTTCTGACAAAGTTGGCCCACACATAAATGGGCTAAAAAAGCAATCGGGTCCCTGTTTCTTTTAAAAAAAAGCAATACAGTCCTTCCTTCGAGGCCCAGCACGGCGAGCCCATCCATGGCGCGCCCCTCGTCGACCCCCCTGGCGTGCGGCCGCCACGCCCTGCCGTGCCCATGGTCGCCCCCCGTGGTCGCATGTTCGGCCTTGCCGCCCTGGCCGCGCCCTAGCCGAGCCCCAGGGTGCTGCCATCGCGCCCGCGCCGCGCCATGGCCGCCCGTCGCCGCGCGCTGCCCCGCCCGCGCCCTGCGCGTGCCGATGGCCGCCCGCCCGTGGCAGCGTGCACAGCCCTTGCGCCCCCAGCGTGCCCATAGCCGCCCGCCCGTGCGGCCGCTGCGCCCGCCCTGCGCCGCCGCCCATGGCGTGCGCTGGGCCCGCCCGCCTTCGCCCGTGGGCGCCCGCTCCTACCAGCGCCCGGTCGTGTCCACCGGCAGCGACGCCGTGGACCACGAGAAGGATTCCGTCGAGCTCCTCCTCGCGCCGCTGCATCGAGCGTAAACGCCCCGCTCCTTGGCATCTGCCGCTGCTCGCAGGTGCTCAACGCGTCGCTGGGCGGCTCGCTTCTAGGGCGGCGGCGGCGGCAGCAAGATGCACGAAGCTTAACCGGCCGGGGCCTCGCAAGGACTGGATTGCTTTTTGAAAAAAAAATAGGGACCCGATACCTTTTTTAGCCCGCTTATTAAGTGTGGGCCAACTCTGTCAGAAACGCACTTAAAAGAGCCAAATCGGGCTCTTTTCAGGCTTGGTAGTTTTTTGCCACGGTTTAGGAAAAAAGCGGTAGTTTTTTGCACAAAACTGTAAAGTGGTAGTTTTTCGTCACGGTCCCGTGAATTGTGGTAGTTTTTGGTTAAATACTCTAGACCGGGTGGTGGAGAGTGGTCGAGAAATTTTGACTGAACGCCCCAGAAATAAGCGCCTATCAAATAATAGCCCCCGTAACATGAATATATATATACTCACTCAATTTTTATGCATTGTGTGTCCGATTCATCACCGATGTGTAAAAATTGCGCTACAATATGCTTACTTTTACATATTACGAAACAATGCAATTTGTATGCCAATTTTTTTTTTAGAAAAGGAGGATGACCCCGACCTCTGCATCTGGTAGATGCATACGGCCAGTTTATTGATTATTCTCGAGGACCTTACAAAGTGTTACAACAATAAGCCTGAATCCACCAACTAGGCAACATATGCCGCTACTCCTATCCATATGATGAAGGGGTGCTAGCTGGGCTACTACCCAGACCACTCACCTAAACCTAACATCAAAAGCCGGAATCCCCAGCCTAGCCACATACCGGGTCTGGGGCATAAACCGGTCTGACGCACTCACAGGTTGTGACGCCCTCGATTCAATCTTACACTAATCATGCACGCAAATGTGTACGATCAAGATCAAGGACTCACGGGAAGATATCACAACACAACTCTACAAATAAAATAAGTCATACAAGCATCATAATACAAGCCAGGGGCCTCGAGGGCTCGAATACAAGTGCTCGATCATAGACGAGTCAGCGGAAGCAACAATATCTGAGTACAGACATAAGTTAAACAAGTTGCCATAAGATGGCTAGCACAAACTGGGATCTGATTGAAAGAGGAGCAGGCCTCCGCTCGATCCTCCTAGCTACTCTGGTCGTCGTCGTGGACTGCACGTAGTAGTAGGCACCTCGCAGTAGTAGTCGCCATCGACGGTGGCGTCTCGCTCCTGGCTCCATCGTGCAGTTGCAGCAATCGAGTAGAGGTAGGGGGAAAAGGGGGAACCAGGCAACCGTGAGTACTCATCCAAAGTACTCGCAAGCAAGGAGCTACACTACATATGCATGGATATATATGTAAAGGGCCATATCAGTGGACTGAACTGCAGAATGCCAGAATAAGAGGGGGATAACTAGTCTTAACGAAGACTACGCTTCTGGACACCTGTCTTGCAACAGGTAGAAGAGGACAAGCAGAAATCCTCCAAGTAACATCACATAGCAATAATCCTACCCGGCGATCCCCTCCTCATATCCCTGAGAGAGAGCGACCACCGGTTGTATCTGGCACTTGAAAGGGTGTGTTTTATCAAGTATCCGGTTCTAGTTGTCATAAGCTCAAGGTACAACTCCAAGTCGCCTGTTATCAAGATCACGGCTATTCAATAGATTAACTTCCTGCAGGGTGCACCATCTTACCAAAGACGCTTGATCCCATTTGGCGGACACACTTTCTCGGTCATGCCCGCCGCGGAAGATCAACACGTCGCAGCCCCACCTAGGCACAACAGAGAGGCCAACACGCCGGTCTAAACCTAAGCGCCGCAGGTGCGGGCCCATCGCGACGAGCACACACACTGACGTTATCTGTGCCGAAGCAGCACCTAGCCTAACAGCGTTCCAGCCCAATCCGGGCGCGCGCCCGTCCGCCGACGTCTGAAGTGCTTGGTGATACCACGACGCCGGATACCCATAACTACTCCAGCGTAGATGGTTAGTGCGTATAAGCTCAGAGCCAACTCAGATCAAATACCAAGACCTCGTTAAGCGTGTTAAGTATCCATGAACGCCGAACAGGCCAGGCCCACCTCTCTCCTAGGCGGTCTCAACCTGCCCTCGCGCCCGCCACAAAGTAACGATCGGGGCCGTCGGGAACCAGGCCCACCTCTACCGGATGGAGCCACTGTCCTTTCACCCCATCTCGAACAGTATCACGAGTAATGTAATAGTGTAAAGTATATAGTATATGCCCGTGATCACCTCCCAAGTGATCACAGCCCAAGAGTATAGCATGGCGAGACAGACAAGAGTGTAGGGCCCTTGATGGAACACTAGCATCCTATACTAAGCAAGAGGATAGCGGTAAAGGTAACAATGATAGTAGCAAGGACAAAGCTATGCAGCAAAGATAGGATTAAGCGAAAGCGAGAATATGCTACACTACTCTAATGCAAGCAGATAGAGAAGAGTAGGCGATATCTGGTGATCAAGGGGGGGCTTGCCTGGTTGCTCGGCAAGAGAGAGGGGTCGACAACTCCGTAGTCGAAGCTCGGGCAGCAGCAGCGATGTCGGTCTCGTAGTCTACCGGAGAGAAGAGGGGGAAGAAACAATGAATACCATGTAAACAGATGCATATCGATGCATGACAAGACAAGTAACGATGCTAGGCGTGACCTAACGTGGTATGAGGTGATGCCGGTTAAGGGGGGAAACATCCGGGAAAATATCCCCGGTGTTTCGCATTTTCGGGCAAAGGAGCCGGAGGGGGAAAGTTGCGCGTTGGATAGGTTAGGGGTGTGTGGCGGACGAACGGACTGCGTATCCGGATTCGTCTCGTCGTTCTGAGCAACTTTCATGTACAAAGTTATTCCATCCGAGCTACGGTTTATTTTCTATTAATTTTAAAAGATTTAAATCATTTTTAGGATTTATTTAATTATTTTCATTCGAAAATTAAAGGTTAAATGCTATGGATACACATAAGTGTACCCAGAGGTGTACACATGGGGTCGACTGGTGGGGGAGGGGGTGACTCATCGGCCAGTCCAGATCAAAGTTTGACTGTTGATGGTCACCCGACAGATGGGGTCCGCTGATTGGGTCAATCGCAGTCGGCGATCAACATCCTGTTGACTTAGTCAACTTAAGTGTGGGCCCCATCAGATAACTAACTAACTAAGTTAATTAGGTTAACTAGTGTTTAGGTTAAACTAAACAGAATTAATTAAGTTAATTAATTACTAAATTAATTAATTAATAATTATTTTATTATATATTTATTTTTAATATTTTTTAATTTCTTTTTACTCTCTCTCTTTTTAACAGTATTGCCCCACCGGTAAGTGCCCCAGAGGCCACACGGTTTAGCGGGCGCAGGCGCGCAGGCGTGGGCACCCGCAGAGCCCGAGGCCACCAGGGGCGGCGACGCCGGCTTGGCGCAGGCCTTGGCTGCCTGTGCGCTGGCTGCGCGTGGCGAAGCGCGGACAGGGACGTCAAGCCGCGACGAAGCGCGACAAGAGGTAATCATGGGCTGCAGCGCTGGGACAAAGCGGCAAGCGCGGTGACGGCGACGCAAGCGAGGGCACGGTGACCACGAGCTCCTCGGGAGCTCGGACGAGACGGCGGGGCAACCTACGGCGACGGGAGGAAAGGAGAGGGGGGAAACGGAGGAGGGGGCCTCACCGGGCCCTGTAGATGTGCAAAAATGTGCGCGAGGAAGAGTCAGGGACGGCGAGCGACGGGCGGCGCCGGTGATGGGGGCGTAGGGGACGACGGGTCGGCACCGGGTCGCGATGGCGAGGCAGAGGCCTCAGACGAGCGACACGCGACGAAGGAGGGGCGAGTAGGCGACGGGGATGGGCGCCGGCGTGGTGGCGCCGGGGATGGTGAGGTAGATGGCGTCGAGCGGCGCTCGTCGGCGCCCGGATCGAGCGGGGCGGCGGCGTGGTCGGGCCAGCGTCGGGTGTGGGATCGGGCGTTCGCCAGATCCGCTCGAGGGGAGGCTTTGGGAACGAGGGAGAGGGTTGGTCCGATCCAGTTGGATCGGGAGGAGAGAGTGGGGAGTGGGGGATCGTGCGGGGGTTAGGGTTCGGTCGGGCGTGGCCTATAGGCCAGGGGAACGGGGGAATGGGCCGGCCCGTTCGGCCGGCGGAGGCCAGCTGGGCCACTTGGCCCATGAGGGCTTTTCTTTGTTTTTTTGTTAGTTTAGTTTTTCTCTTTTGTATTTCTTTTCTTTTATTTATTTACTTTTCTGTTTTAAATCATTTTAAATTATTTAGGCCTTTTATAAAAATGTGTATACTATACCATATTTATCCATGTAATATTTAGTACAACCCGAACATTTTTATTTTAATGTTTGAAAATCTTTATTATTTACCAAACTTTGAATTTGAATTTTGGACCGGTTTTGATCTAACAATAGACTAGCAGCAGTAACCGTGGTGACGTGGCACCATTAGCGTGGGATCACTGTAGCTTAATTATCCGGGCGTCACAATTCTCCTCCACTACAAGAAATCTCGCCCCGAGATTTAAGGGGTGAGTAAGGAGGGAGGGATTGGGTTACGGAAAATCTAACGGATCTTCTCGGTCTTGGTTGCTCTTCTCGAAGAGGTCGATCCATTACATTGATGTCTTCAGTTCTCAGCTTCGGGTCATCATGATGAAGTTGCCGTCCTTACTTGGGGATCTTCATCGTACTTACGGAAAGGATAAGGGGTAGCTTCAAAAGGACAGACCTCTACAAGGTTGACTATCTGGTCGATAACATCGAGGAAGGTGGCGGAAGTTACTCTCGGATTGAATCTTAAGAAAATATCGAGGGCAAAGTAAAGAGGTACCATGAGAATTTCCAAACGGATAGGCAAGCGTTCGATACCTAATCAGAAGGTGAAAGGGGTTCAGCGCAACGAGAATAAGTATTGCGTCTGATAAAAAAAATAGGCCACTTGGGACGGTGGTCCGTGAATTACATACGAGTCCACGCGCGAGGAATAACTTTGGGAACAGGGGGTGTACAGGAGATTCAGGTTTCGATCCTGTGGAACTGTGGGTTATGGGCCCACCATGTGGTTGAAAGCAGGAAGGGGGCCGACATCTTGCACGATCACGATAGTAGGGCGTGTCAGAGGGTGGCCTATCAGGTATCTCGGCAACAACATCGATACCAAGGGTGAGGGATCGTTGAACGAGGCGGACCAATAGGCAAGGTTCTCGTCCATCGGTGTCTACCGGATTGTCATCACAATAGTAACAAGGTCTTCTTGTGAGTTGTACATCGAGGTGTTTGCACAAGCGGTGGATTATTACCGCTTATATCATATAGATCATAGAAAAGGTTTAAACAAACCAATGGATGGAAAATATGATCATCGATTAAATGAGAACAATGGAAAGGAAAATATGTTTAAACACATATTTCAAGGGTATATCCTTCCCAAGGACAAACAGAGCAAGATATCCACGACAAGGAGATAATGTAGAAAACCCTTTAGGTAAGGGAGAGAAATTTCATGACATTACCCATACAACGGTGTTTGGATAATTGAGCAAGAAACATTTAGCATTGGGCTTCGAATGTTCTTGTTGAAAATCAGAGTATCACAGACATGCTTCGAGATAGCATTGACATGGTCTTCAGGTGAAGATCAGACTTTGGAATCACGAAGGATCCATCAGGAATAACTTGTAGAAACAGTATTACAATTCCCTCATGGATGAATGGATAACCCTGCTGAAAAGGAATCTATAATGATAGGTCCTCCAGCCGGGGGGGGGGGATGCTAGGCATGACATCACGCTACCGGGTCATCAAAGGATCAACATCATAACGCTTGGAAAGTTGTCCCAACCATCATATCTGACCGAGATACATATCCAATTGGTGTCATGATACCTCAGACTCAGGGGGTCCGAGAGGAAAAGGTGCAACACAAATAGACGAAATGACATTTCAAGATTCTCAGGAAATGAACTACGGGAGCGGGTTCTTGAAGCAATAGTTCATCCTTAAACCAAGGAGGGGATGAGAAGGTGGCTGATGGGCTCAGCGACAATTCATCGAGAATTCCAAACGGATGGATTTCCACGATAATGTGAACAAGAAGATGACATTTGTCAGCTCAAATGGTATAATGATGTATGCTCGAGGAAAACATACACAACTAAACATTGGTTGAAAGGTGCACCCGAAATATGGGCTGGGTTGCACGACCAACGTCGGAATGGTGATTCAATAATCAATAGTCTAAGAATTTCACTTCAAAGCAAGAGGCTTGCTAGAAGTTTTGAATTCACACGTCATAGCTCAACTGTCGGTATTCCGGTTGAAAACAATACGGGGGCCAAGGAATGAACGAAGATGGCAAGAAGTATTATGATATCAAGAATTCTTAAGAGGTGGTGAAATCCTCACCACATCCTTGACAAAAGGAGATGGTAATACTTCGAGGTAAGGAAGATCAACTGTTGGGTAGCAGGATCCCAAGGTTTACACAAAACACGAACAACTTGTGTTGAGCGGAAGGCAATAAAGTGGTCGATGATAATACAATTCATCAAGGGCAAGGATGGTATTTCTCATCATGGATTCGATTGGTATCCTGGATGAGCTCAGAATGTTGATGATCACGACACCTTTGTCGCGAGAGTTCATGAAGATGTAAACGATCGGCAACGACAACAAGTCAAAGTAATGATGAAGTGAAAGGTTATTGGAACCAAGGGTACGACACAAACTCGAAACCAAGCTTGTTGTTCAAGGCGAAATGATATGACGATGAGGATCGGCGTAAGGTTAGTTCATCGTCGAAAATTGCGCCCGAGAAGAAGGACCGAGTAGCACAGCTTAAAATCATCACGACAATGATATAGCCAAACAGGCTAGGAATGGCGCGATCGGGTACAAACTTCGTACTTATAGAAGCTATTGAAGAGTTGTTGAACCGTGAGTGCGGACTCGGTTCAGCTTATCGGTGTCTTTGAGTGTTTAACAACTCGAGCCCGTGAAAAATTGAATCAGGGACGGTAGCACTTAATGAAGAACTCATAAGAAGTTATGCAGTTCCATGATAATCTCGAGATACCGTGGGGTAATACTCGATGACGATCAAAGTAGAAGTTGGACTGGGTATTGCTCTCACGAAGACAAGTGCTTAAACTTGCACGAGAAATGGTATTTAAAAGAGAACATGGTCGGAACCATGATTGCAAAAGGCCGATCCAGATATAAGAGGAACTTATACCAAAGGAATAATTAATTTAAGAGAAGCTTTAATGATAAGATCTACATCGTGTCCATGGGCATGAACACAAAGTTCAAGGTCGACTCCCACTTCTTCAATGTATAACCTTCCATTCACTTCTCGCTTTGATAAAGGCATTAGGGTTGAAAGTTTTACCTGGTGAAATACCAGATGAGTATGACTCGTGTAAACTTCCGAGTTCACACATATAAAGGAAGGCATAGGTTCAACCCAGCAGGGTATCATGGAAACATATACCACATGCTTCAATAGTAAATACCACCAGCTCGAAAGCAGAGCATGGTTGACAAAAGGAAAGGATACAATTTACCAAAGGCATTATGTATCGTTGAAAGAACTCACAAAGTGATTAATTATGAAGGACACTGTCGGATAATAACCCAACAGTGGATATGGCGATCCGCGATGGGGCTAATATGAGTATCGATACCCAATCAGAGGAAGAAAGATTGCAAATGCATCGGTTTATAAAACAGCTAAATAGTTTAACGCTTAATTAGTAAGTAATTATGATTTTCAAATCAAGGGATCAGGAGCAAATGCTCTGATCAAGAATGGATAAGCTGAATAGAATTAGGGATACAATCAACGACAATTGGACTGGTCGAGAACCAATTCCATTAAAAGAATGGCAGCTCAGCCGGAAAGGTAATTTATAAGGATCAATGATGATTGCGCGTATTCACAAACATATTGAGTCAATAGACCCAAAATGATAATGACAAGGAATGTCAATAAGACTACGAGACTTATGGGATTAACCATAATGCGAGCAAGCAAGAATTTCAAGAGCCAAAGGCTCCAGAGGATTTTCGGAAGATCGAATAGTATTTTGAAGACTTTTGTGAAACTCATGAACAACTGGGGGTGAGCGGATACTCGACAAGTGCGAGGATTTATTTGAAGGGGTATTCATGTGGCAAGGAACTGCTAGGCAGTAGGCACAAGGTATTCTCGGAACAATAAATAAAACTTTGGGGTATCTTGTAATAACAAGATCAATGGGGGATGATCGTATGAATGGCAAGTGTAAGTAGTTTTCCATACGGATTTATCGTTGGTCAGGGATAGCAAAAGTGATGGGCACAAAGTCTCGAGAGAACATCAGAGAGTATCTCCGAAATCTTCTGATTAGCAGACGATCATCTGAAGTGAGGGGCTCTCCGGGAGAAGTACTCGCGAGAACCTAAAGTTAGTTTTGTTTTTAGCAAAATCGTTTAACCCGAATAGAAGAGAGTTCAGAATCCCAGAGTAAAGATCGAGGAGTAAAAGATCCTAAAACCACCCAATGGCGACGTGGGCCCATGGGCGCACAGCCATGTTAGTAAAAGTTTTGTAAAGTCTAGACTCGACTTCGCCAAGGAGTTGGAAGGGGATTCCTACAGCAATCGGCTCGATACCAACTCAGCGCCCTCGATTCAATCGTACACTAATCATGCACGCAAATGTATACGATCAAGATCAAGGACTCACGGAAGATATCACAACACAACTCTACAAATAAAATAAGTCATACAAGCATCATAATACAAGCCGGGGGCCTCGAGGGCTCGAATACAAGTGCTCGATCATAGACGCAGTCGCGGAAGCAACAATATCTCGAGTACAGACATAAGTTAAACAAGTTGCCATAAGATGGCTAGCACAAAGCGGGATCTGATTGAAAGAGGAGCAGGCCTCCCGCTGGGATCCTCCTAGCTACTCCCGGTCGTCGTCGCGGACTGCACGTAGTAGTAGGCACCTCCGCAGTAGTAGTCGTCATCGACGGTGGCGTCTCGCTCTGGCTCCATCGTCATTTGCGCAATCGAGTAGAGGTAGGGGAAAAGGGGAACCAGCAACCGTGAGTACTCATCCAAAGTACTCGCAAGCAAGGAGCTACACTACATATGCATGGATATATATGTAAAGGGCCATATCGGTGGACTGAAGCTGCAGAATGCCGAATAAGAGGGGATAACTAGTCTTAACGAAGATTACGCTCGGACACTGTCTTGCTTGGTAGAAGAGGACAAGCGAAATCCTCCAAGTAACATCACATAGCAATAATCCTACCCGCGATCCCTCCTCATATCCACGAGAGAGCGACCACCGGTTGTATCCGCACTTGAAAGGGTGTGTTTTATCAAGTATCCGGTTCTAGTTGTCATAAGCTCAAGGTACAACTCCAAGTCGCCCTGTTATCAAGATCACGGCTATTGAATAGATTAACTTCCTGCAGGGTGCACCATCTTACCCAAAGACGCTTGATCCCATTTGGCGGACACACTTTCTGGGTCATGCCCGCCGCGGAAGATCAACACGCCGCAGCCCCACCTAGGCACAACAGAGAGGCCAACACGCCGGTCTAAACCTAAGCGCAGGGTCCGGGCCCATCGCCTCGAAAGCACACAAGACGTTGCGTCTGTGCCGGAAGCAGACCTAGCCTAACAGCGTTCAATCAATCCGGCGCTACGCCGCTCGTCCGACGTCTCAAGTGCTTGGCTGATACCACGACGGGATACCCATAACTACTCCCGTAGATGGTTAGTGCGTATAAGCTCGTAGCCAACTCAGATCAAATACCAAGACCTCGTTAAGCGTGTTAAGTATCCGCGAACGCCGACAGGCCAGCCCACCTCTCTCCTAGGCGGTCTCAACCTGCCCCTGTCGCCCGCCACAAAGTAACGATCGGGGCCGTCGGGAACCCAGGCCCACCTCTCACGGGATGGAGCCACTGTCCTTTCACCCCCATCTCCGAACAGTAGACGAGGTAATGTAATAGTGTAAAGTATATAGATATGCCCGTGATCACCTCCCAAGTGATCACAGCCCGAGAGTATAGCATGGCGCATGACAAGAGTGTAGGGCCACCGATGGAACACTAGCATCCTATACTAAGCAAGAGGATAGCAGGTAAAGGTAACAACAATGAGTAGCAAGGACAAAGCTATGCAGAAGATAGGATTAATCGAAGCAAGAACATGCTACACTACTCTAATGCAAGCGGTATAGAGAAGAGTAGGCGATATCACGTGATCAAGGGGGGGCTTGCTGGTTGCTCTGGCAAGAGAGAGGGGTCGACAACTCCGTAGTCGAACTGGGCAGCAGCAGTGTCGGTCTCGTAGTCTACCGGAGAGAAGAGGGGGAAGAAACAATGAATACCATGTAAACAGATGCATATCGATGCATGACAAGACAAGTAACGATGCTAGGCGTGACCTAACGTGGTATGAGGTGATGCCGGTTAAGGGGGGAAACATCCGGGAAAATATCCCCGGTGTTTCGCATTTTCGGGCAAAGGAGCCGGAGGGGGAAAGTTGCGCGTTGGATAGGTTAGGGGTGTGTGGCGGACGAACGGACTGCGTATCCGGATTCGTCTCGTCGTTCTGAGCAACTTTCATGTACAAAGTTATTCCATCCGAGCTACGGTTTATTTTCTATTAATTTTAAAAGATTTAAATCATTTTTAGGATTTATTTAATTATTTTCATTCGAAAATTAAAGGTTAAATGCTATGGATACACATAAGTGTACCCAGAGGTGTACACATGGGGCTGACTGGTGGGGACAGGGGGCTGACTCATCACCCCGATCGTGATCAAAGTTTATTGCTGATGGTCACCACGACAGATGGGGTCCGTTGATGGGTCAATGCAGATCAGCGATCAACAGATCCTGTTGACTTAGTCAACTTAAGTGTGGGCCCCATCAGATAACTAACTAACTAAGTTAATTAGGTTAACTAGTGTTTAGGTTAAACTAAACAGAATTAATTAAGTTAATTAATTACTAAATTAATTAATTAATAATTATTTTTATTATATATTTATTTTTAATATTTTTTAATTTCTTTTACTCTCTCTTTTTAATGTATGCCCCACCGGTAAGTGCCCCAGAGGCCACACGGTTTAATCTGCCAGGGCGTTGCAGGCGTGGGCGCCGTGCAGCCCGAGGCCACCAGGGGGCGGCGACGCTGCTTGGGCCAGGGCGCTGCCAAGGCGCTGTGCTGCGCGTGGGCAGCGCGGACGGGACGCCAAGACGGACGACAGCGCGACAAGAGGTAACCGCGGGGCCTGCGCGCTCGGGACAGGCGGCAAGCGGTGACGGCGACGCAAGCGAGGGCACGGTGACCACGAGCTCCTCGGGAGCTCGGACGAGACGGCGGGCAACCCACGGCGACGGAGGAAAGGAGAGGGGAACGGAGGAGGGGCCTCACGGGCCTGTAGATGTGCAAAATGTGCGCGAGGAAGAGTCGAGGACGGCGAGCGACGGGCGGCGCCGGTGATGGGGGCGTGGGGACGACGGTCGGCACGGGTCGGCGATGGCGAGGCGAGGCCTCGCACGAGCGACACGCGACGGCGAGGGGCGAGTAGGCGACGGATGGGCGCCGGCGTGGTGGCGCCGGGATGGTGAGGTAGATGGCGTCGGCGGCGGCGCGGCGCCCGGATCGAGCGGGCGGCGGCGAGTCGGGCCAGCGTCGGGTGTCGGGATCGGCGTTCGCCAGATCCGCTCGGAGGAATCTTTGGGAACGACGAGGGAGGGGTTGGTCCGATCCAGATTGGATCGGGAGGGAGAGAGTGGGAGTGGGGATCGTGCGGGGTTAGGGTTGGTCGGGCGTGGCCTATAGGCCGAGGAGCAGGAATGGGCGGCCTGTTCGGCGGCGGAGGCCACTGGGCCACTTGGCCCAGTGAGGGGCTTTCTTTTTTTTTTTGTTAGTTTAGTTTTCTCTTTTGTATTTCTTTTCTTTTATTTATTTACTTTTCTGTTTTAAATTATTTTAAATTATTTAGGCCTTTTATAAAAATGTGTATACTATACCATATTTATCCATGTAATATTTAGTACAAGCCGAACATTTTTATTTTAATGTTTGAAAATCTTTATTATTTACCAAACTTTGAATTTGAATTTTGGACCGGTTTTGATCTAACAATAGACTAGCAGCAGTAACCGTGGTGACGTGGCACCATTAGCGTGGGATCACTGTAGCTTAATTATCCGGGCGTCACACAGGTGTCGTCTCCACCATCTTCCACTGGTCCATCTCCTAGCAGATTGGGGTGCCAACCTTGGCAGGCCCTCCGCCATCAACGCCGCCATGACGCCAAATGACGACCACCACCTACGGGTAGAACATCACCAAGCAGATGGATCGCTACCACAAGATGAAGATCAACGGTAGAATAGATAAATCGCCGCACACATTGCCGCCGCCAAACACCTCACACGCACCACGAAGCGCCCACCGTGCTTCCGGGGACCCCAGGCGACGCCTTCAAGAAGGAGCGCGGCGAAGGTACGACGCCGTCGCCCGCAAGGGGAACTAGAGCTACCAAATGAAGAGCACAGTGAGAGACGGATAGGACCTCGACAAGGCCTCCAAGAAGGGAACCGACGCCCACAAGGCGCCGCCATTGTCGTGGCCTCCGCCGACGGCCAAGGGTTTTCCCCGATCCCGCCCCCGTCCCAACCGCCCGGCCAACGACCTGGCCAGGGGAGCGCCTGCAGCCGGAGAAGGCGTCGGACTTCATCGTAGCGAGCACGCCGGTGACGGGCACCCGACCCACCGTAGTAGACGTCCACCGAGACCTCGCCGCCCGTACAGCCGAAGTCGCGGACCACCAGCTCCCACGGCCGTCGCCCGTCGATAGGCCACGCCGTCCACACCGACCGAGGCCGCCGCCCCGGCATCCACCCACCGCGCACATCCCATCCAAACACGGAGGACGCCCCACCGCCGCCACGGGGAGACCACGCCGCGAGCACCCAAGCGGGCGCGGCAAGGAACGCGCCCGCCAGATCCGGCGGATCCGGCGATCTCGCACACCAGCCGCCAGAGAGGAGCCAGCCCGATCCAGGCCGAGCCGGCCTGATCTCGCGATCGCGGCCACCGAGATTGAGGAGGCGGGCGGCAGCGTCGATGCGGGAGGGGCGCCCACGCCGAGGCGGTCTGTGGGAAGCCCGCCGCCGCCTTCTGCATGGGCGGCGGCCGCGGGGGGGAGGAGGAGGGAGGCGGGGAAACTGGGGCGGCTAGGGTTTCGCCCCCGAGTCGCCCGGAGCGGACGACGTGGGGGTACGAGGACGACGCGGAGACGATGCAACACAAATATATGTGCAATTTTTTGTCATTGTTTGTTTTATGTGTTTTTACAAAAAAAAATTGTGCAATGCAATATCATGCCACTAACCACGGCCAGACAAAGCTATATCTAGCTGACGCACAGACACAACCGTAGCTAGCAAGCTCACGCGCGACCCAAGCTAGCTAGCTCACTCACAGACGCGCCCAGCCGGAGCTAGCTAGCTCACGCGCCACGGCCAGCCGGAGCGAAGCTAGCTCATGCGCGCACGAACACGGCACACCACACGCTGCATGTAGAAAGAAAATGACTAAGCCAAATCACAAATTCAGTCGACTGACTAGTAGTCGGTCCCAACAACATTACACCAAATGGCTCTTAAGGAGCAGTTCGTTACAACACTGGCACGAAGACGTAAAAAGTGGCGTCAATAATGCAGGCAGAAACAGTCTGCAGGTCTACAACTAGTAATAGGGGAGGCCAGTGCGAAGGCCGGCCGTGGCGGTACAAACTGAGGGCGCCAAGAGGTTGGCGCAGTGCCGCCACCAAGCGAGGTCGTCTGACGGTCATCGATCATGGAGCATCGTCATCGCCGGCCGAGTCGTCGGCCTCTTGGATGCCTTCCGCATGCTTGTCATCTGCACCAAAACAAGTCTTATACATTGATAGTTTCCAAAGGGTAGAGGAGGCAGTGGTAGAAATGTGAATCAAGTGCATGCAGTTTCAGTTATGATAAAAGCATTTTGCGTAATCCTGGAGAAGAGGATGGATTGATTCAAGTGATCAAGTCCCAAGAGTTGTGCACAGTAGGACAACCATATCTTCCACAACGATTAATGGATGTCTAATAAGTACTAGATGAATTTGTCACAGCCATCCCAGCAACCCTGCACGGCTAGTTTAAACTATGGGATATGATTATGTTACCAACCTTGGCTGCTGGTAGAGTCAACACCGTTGGCTAACATCATCAGAGCAGAAGCAGCAGCCGCATCTGCATCGGTTTCTTCGTGGGAAGCTGACGCATACACCGTGCCGTCGAGAGGAAGGAACTGAAGCTGGCTCCAGTCGACAAATTTCTTGTAAGGTTTGAAGTGCTCCTCACCGATCTTTGCCATCCTGGGAAATCCACCAGCTGGTTTGCTTTGCACACCATCCAAGAAGTCCAGAAAGATGACCTAAAAGGAGAGCACCGGCATCAGCGTGTCTAATCAAACTCCTAGCTGATAGTGAATCTCAAGAATCAATTAAAATCATAATTAGAAAAAAACACGTACCGCAAGTATGTAGACACAGCCCTTGACATAGATCTTATCGTCTCTACTCTCTGGAGGCAGTTCTTGGTAATCTCGGATGCCTTCCATGAGATTACCATATATGCACTCACACCAATCCATGTTCTTAACATTGTCAATGCTGGATGCGGATGCATAGAATCTCCTGTTGATTGATGCCTGCGTGGTGGGGCATAGCAGGCTACTGACAACAAACAGAAGAAATGATTGCTGGAATTCTTTCTTATCCTGGATGTTTCTCAGTCCCATTTTAAGATTAGCAAGCGTCATGGCGTGAAAACGTTCCTCGACACTTTGGTCGACGTCGGAAAATGGCACCTTTGTTGGTCCTGCTGGAAGGCCAACTATCTTCCATACCAAAGGTCTTATGGTCAGAGTGACCGGTCCAATGGCGAGTGTCCCCTGCTTGCAGTCCACCATGCTCAGCAACTGGGTGACCAAGACACGTGGCAACCAGACACGGGGGAGTTCCAAGAGGCTTCCGAACCCCATTTCGTGGACAAAGGACTTCTGTTGTGGGCTTAGCCCCTGGACAAGTGAATGCACAGCAAAAGGACTGCACCTGAAGCCATGTTCAAGCTGAAAGTCACACAAAAAAGGATTCTTCTATCAGTGTTATCAAGCAGTGGGCATATATATTTCTGCAATAAATGTACTACCTTGTGTTTCTCTGCTGCTGCTGGCTGGAGAAGAACCTCCTCGATAGCCCCGGATGTCTCAGCCCTACTCATGATTTCTGCGATATGTTTATGTCGTCTTGCGGTTCTTCTTCTGAAAGGAGATGACACGCATTAGTTTAACGGACGCACGATTTGTGCCCAACGGTACTACAAATAAACAGACTAGGTAATCGAATGGTGTAGGAACGTTGTCATGTGTGGATCGTGCGTGGAATCATCATGTGCATAGCAGTGCTCTTGATTTAAGATCAGACGGAAAAATGAGAAATGGCCAGATAAGAAGCTCCTTGATAGCCCCGGATGTCTCGGCCATAATCATGACTATTATGCAACTCTCCTCACCCACGGTTGCCATTAATATTCAGCATTAGACACCTCACACATGTGAACATGCAGTGTTGGAGTGCAAGATTACCTTGCCATTTACTAATAAGTGGCCTCATATTACATACATAAAGTGTGATCTGAGTGCTATTGAAAAGTTAACATGCCAATTACAAACAAGCAACCTGCAGACAGCTAGACAAGTGTGATTACCTTGAAAAAAGTGTGAGTGCAGGAGTTACCATGCCATTTACTAGAAAAGTAAAGCATATACAAAAAAAGTGTGATACATTACCTTTTGTTGGCTGCTGGAGGGGACGTTGCATTCCTTTTCTTCACCATGACCGGCCGCAGTCCACTGTACTGAAAAAAGGGGGGAAACATTTATCGTACTTTAGACCTATAGTAGTTGCAGAAGAATCATACTCCCTCCGTCCCAATATTCTTGTCTTAGATTTGTCCGTATCTAGACAAATCTAAGACAAGAATTTTGGGACGAGATCAGATCAGGGCCGGTCCTGAGACTTCGGGGGTTTGGGGCAAAAAAACATAACGGAGCACTAAATCCTAATAAACATATGCATAATTTTTACTATTTCAATTGCCGAAAAAAAAAGCTCAGTACACTATAATTTGTGGTGTCTTGCCATCTCAACAATTCAAAGAAATCGGGCCCATGAACATTCACAGTCAAAGTTGGTTGCTCTTGGCAATCAACACATATAATTTTGTTAGGTGAATTAGTAACACATTGATGCCTACTCAAATTACCTTCCTCCACTAATCGCATCCAGCAGCCAAACAATCTCATATTACCTTCCTCCACTAATTGCATCCAGCAGCCAAAAAATCATAATTAGATGACGAGATGGCCGGATGGGGCACCATTAAACGCTCTTATATTAGTTTACGGAGGGAGTACTAGTTGCCAATTTCAGAAGAGAAAGAGTAGACGCCGAGAAGACCGCGCGCGGCAAGCCGAGAATTACTCGATCTGTTACTTGTCCCTCCGACCGGCCCTGGATTAGATCTGCCCGTGAACGAAGACGGAGAGGAGACAGGAAGGATTGAGCGAGGAGGAGGAGGAGGAGGAGGAGGAGGAGGAGGGGCGGGGGAAGACTGGGTTCAACCCGTACCTGAAGCGAGGGGAGAAGAGAGGAGCAGAGCGTCGCTCGGCGGCGGCGGCGGCGGCTGTGGAGGTTGTGTTCTTGTGGTCACAGTCTGATCGATGATATTTCTTCCGAATATATAAGATCGGAGCAAGAAACATTGTTATAGTATTCTGTAACAATGTTTTCTCTCGCAGCAGCAGCTTGTTCTGGCCGACGGCGCCGGCCGGAGCGGAAGCCACCGCGTTCTGACAAACTCCACTGCTTGTCCGCGCCGCCGCATCCGGAGCTCGGACTCGTCCAGGCCACTGAAGCTGCTCCATGGCGAGACTGGGCAACGCCGGTGGAAGAGACGGGACCAGGACGAAGACGAAGGAGACTCCCCGCACCTAGGAGAGCGCGACGACGTCGAGAGTCGAACTAATTTTCGTTTGGTATGCTATCACCCTGAGAGTGAAAGGTCATGGCAAAATGAAGAAGTAAATTTTGCCATGATAATAACATTTAAAAAAAGCCATGCTACAAAGTAAAAATAGTCATGTCTTACACGGTAAAATGTTATGATGACCAGATTTTCGTACAATCATCGTGTGACTATTGCAAAATATGTTTCAAAATTTGCTAAGATGTATGAGACACACTTTTTGGACAAAAAAATTTCACGTCACCAATCCACGCAAATTTAATTGCCATGATATGCTCAATGACCTAGAATTCGAAGGAGCGTATTAAAAAATGAAAAAAAATTGCCATGGCAAATGCATATTAAAATATTGCCACTGTACTTTAGTATTATTGTCATGGAAAAATGCCATGAATGTGGAAAATAATTTGTCGTGGTAAGAAATAAGAAAATTTCCATGTTAATTGAATTTAACGATTTCACAATTTGCCATGATTTTTTTTTCATGCTTGTCAATTTATACTACATTTTGATTCCTAAAAAAGGCATGGCAAAATAACTCTAGCAAGATATTGGATAAAAATGATCACATGGCAATTTTCCAGAAAATGCCATGACAAAAATTTATGTTCGGGAAAATGACTTGGCAAAATTTACCATGCAAAAATATAGAATGAACAATGAAAAGCAAACAAATGAAAAAAAAGAAATTCCATGGCATATTCATAGTAAAAATTGTCATGGTATTTTAATCAAAATTTCCATGTTTGTATGGGAAATATGCCATGTGTGTAAAAAGAAGAACAAATTATGAACAAAGAATTGCCATGGCATATTCGTAATAAAACTTTTTGTGGTATTTTAATTAAAATTTCCATGTTTGTGTGAGAAATTTGTCATGTGTGAAAAAACGATTAAATTATGAAAAAATTGCCGCGGCAAAATGGATATTGAAATTTTCCATGATGTGTAAACTAAAATTGCAATGCTTTGTGGAAATTGCATTGAAAGGAATGAATAGTACAAAAACAAGTTATGAACAAATATTTCCATGTCAGATTCAAATTAAAATTTTCCTTAGTATTTTATCTAAATTGCCATGTTTTTATGAGAAATTAGCCGTGTATATAAAAATATAACTCAAAGTATGAACAAAATTGTCATGTGAGATATGTATTAAAGTTTGGCATGGTGTTTGAATTATATTTTTAAAAGGCAAACTCATGCATAATGTTCAGATCCCACCAACTTGGCTAGAGTGTTTGTGCCTACAGTCTTAGAAGGTTTTGAAGATGTGGACCCTTTTGAAGAACCTCAAGGAGTAGAGGAGGGAACATAATACAAGCTCAAATATTGCGGGGATTGGCCCCTTAGGTGACCCAAGAAGTAGATCCTTTTGGGAACAAATGCATCACAAGAAACAACTACTCCTTCGGCACCAAGTACGAGCTTCACTTCACTTGGAGCATCTCTTTTTCATACCAGGAACATCGAGGGTCCCAAGGAAGCCGTGCCTAATAGGGAGAAAGATGAGGCTACCGAGACCGAAGAGGTCGTTGGGAAAGATGAGGTTGTCGAGAGAGATGGGGCCGCCGAGAAAAATTAGGTCACCGAGTACTCTGAGCCTGAAACGCCCCCGATGCGGCTATATCTCCCACGTGTCGAGGCACGACTTAGAGGCATAACCGCATTGAAAGCAATGTCGCAAGTGAGGTAATCTTCACACAACCCATGTAATAATTAAGGGAAAGATACATAGTTGGCTTACAGTCGCCACGTCACACAGTACATTATTAAACATACATCATTCAGAGTACACTCAAGGTCCGACTACGGAACCAAAATAAAAGAAGATACCCCAAATGCTAACACAGATCCCCGAATCGTCCCAACTGGGCACCACTACTGATCGTCTGGAAACGACACATAGTAACGACCACGTTCCTCGTCGAACTCCCACTTGAGCTCGGTGGAATCATCTGCACTGGCATCGTCTGAACCTGCAACTGTTTTGGAAGTATCTGTGAGTCACGGGGACTCAGCAATCTCACACCCGCGAGATCAAGACTATTTAAGCTAATAGGAAGGACTGAGTAGTAAAGTGGAGCTGCAGCAAGCGACTAGCATATATGGTGGCTACATCGCAAAAGAGAGCGAGAAGAGAAGCAAAGCACGGTCGTGAAACTAGTATTGATCAAGAAGTGATCCTGAACTACTTACGTCAGACATAACTCCAACACCGTGTTCACTTCCCGGACTCCGCCGAGAAGAGACCATCACGGTTACACACTTGTTGATGTGTATTTTATTTGAGGTCAACTTTGGGTTTTCTACAACCGGACATTAACAAATTCCCATCTGCCTCATAACCATGGGCACGGCTTTGAAAGATATTACCTGCAGGGTGTCCCAACTTAGCCCATTATAAGCTCTCACGGTCAACGAAGGATTATTCCTTCTACGGGAAGACCCGATCAATCTCGGAATCCGGACTACAAGACATTTCGACAGCAATAAAACAAGACCAGCAAAGCCACCCGGTTGTGCCGACAAATCCCGATAGGAGCTGCACATATCTCGTTCTCGTGGCACATCCGGATGAGACAAGCTACGAGTAAAACCAAGCCTCGAGTTTCCCGTGGTGGCCAAGCAGCGGTTTCGGTTGGGCCAGCGCTCGAAGGAGCACTGGTTCGGGGTTAAAATAAAGATGACCCTCGGCTCGCGAAAACCGGGAAAAGGCTTAGGTGGCAAATGGTAAAACCAATGTTGGGCCTTGCTGGGACGAGTCTTATTCAAAGCGAACTGTCAAGGGGTCCCATAAATCACCCAACCGTAAGGAACGCAAAATCAAGGAACATAACACCGGTATGACGGAAACTAGGTGGCAAGAGTGGAACAAAACACCGTGCATAAGGCCGAGCCTTCCACCCTTTACCAAGTATATAGATGTATTAATTATAGCAGATATATATTGTGATATCCCCAACAAGTAAACATGTTCCAAAGAGGAACAACATCTCCATGTTCCAACAAGGAACAAACTTCAGCCTCACCGCAACTAGCAACGCTATAAGAGGGCTGAGCAAAGCGGTAACATAGCCAATCAACGGTTTGCTAGGAAAAGGATGGTTAGGGCTGACATGGCAATATGGGTGGCATGATATAGCAAGTGGTAGGCATCGCAGCATAGGCATAGCAAAAGAGCGAGCAACTAGCATAGCAAAGATAGAAGTGATATCGAGGGTATGGTCATCTTGCTCGCAATGTTCTCGAGTTGTCGAAAGCTTGATCCTCGGCGTTCTCAACAGGCTCCTCGTTCACGCACTCGCCTCCGACTCTACCCAAAGCAACAACACAAACAAAGGAACCACAATAAATCACGGTGCAATGCACAATCAACATGATGCAAAACATGACATGATATGCGGATGCGATATGCAATGCGTATATGCGCCCAGAAGGTAAATGATGAACCAGGCATCAACTTGGCAAACCAAGCATGCCGCTGAAAGATGAGATGATTTCGTTGAAATCGATATAAAGATCACCGAAACGGATGCACGGTTTGCAAATGGCAAGCAAAACAAGAATGGCGCAAATCTGCCATTAACAGCATGATGCCGCTTTGCAAGCAACAAATAATTAAGCTACTGCACCCAAACGTATCAACAAAGCACATGGCAGTGATCTACATGATGCTCGACAAAAGATGAGCACTGAGCTACGGCTAGTTCACATCATAACATGTTCAAACAAGCATGGCAAAAGTGCAATAATAATCAGGCTGGACATGGCAAAAACAGTAACAGGTTGCAATGTTCAGAGCATCAAAACTACACGCTACAGGAACTTAAAATAGCAAAACATGGCATGGCATGAATCTACTCAAAGCATAGAACAAAAGTCCCTTACTGACCATAAGCCAAAAAGGACTAGAAAATATAGTAACACCCATGTCAAAATTGAAAGTCTTGTTAACAGATTCAGCAACTTGACATGTCAAAAACTGATAACGAGATGGCATGTTAACAAGCTCAATGCACTCACTACAGAGCCTCAAATGATAAACTAAGCATACATACATCAAGAAGACATGACATAGAAGACATACATGGCAAGAACACTAACATAGCCTATACGGGTCAACCACAACATCCTAGGCAAAATTGAATAACACGTATACAATCTGCCAGGAAACATTTGGTAGCAAAAGTAGAGCTCGATTGACTCAAGCTATGGCATCCCATAATTGCAAACAAAGGCATGGATGGATAGAGCAAGTCATGCTTTACAAAACACCCTTACTGAAGTATCTCAAAATATGCATAGATCTCTCGGTATCATCAAGCAAACATGGCATCAAAATCAGCTAAAACAAGGCTGAAATCAGCAACATTGGGACACCTACTTTGCATGCTTGTGCTAGTCACCACATAGATCACAAAAATACATGGCATATACCACTGGAAAGATGACATGGCATTTTACAAAACTCATGAAGGAATCAAATCCATAGGGTGCACATATTAATCATGGCAAAAATAACAAAAGTGCAACTTCTGATAAAAATCAGAAACTAACAGCACCTAGCACTCTTCCAACAGCATTTCGGGCATCAAGATGAGCTCAAATGAAAATGATGCAATGTAACGAAATGATCTACTCTTCGAGACGAACATTTTGACATATTATACGCGAAAAATGGATCTACGGATGCGAAGATATAGCAGGATGAAAAATGCACGAAATTACAAAGATTTAGGACTTAGGTAAAAAAAAAGGAGGGGAGAGAGTCAACGGTGGCGCGGCGCCCGAGGTCGGATCGGGGCCGGGTCGGCGGCGGATCGGGCGACGGCCGGAGGAGATCGCCGGGAAGGCGGAGGAGGTCGCCGTGGCGGATCCGGCGGGGCAGCCGCCGGGCGCGACGAGGCGGGCGCGGCGGGCGGAAGGGCCAGCCGGCCACGGGCGGAGGGCCATGTGGCGGCGAGCTCGCGGAAGGCGGAGGCGGGCGGCGGCGGGCCTTGCGGCGGGCGGCCGGGAGCGAGAGGCGCTGGGGGCGGTGGGCCCGAGGGCCCTTCAGCAAGCCGGGCGGCATGTGGCGATGTGGCGGCCGGGCCACCCGTGGGCGCGTGAGGTCCAGGCGGCGGCGGGCGTGTCCGGCCGTCCGGATTTCGTCCGTGGCCTTGAAGGGCAGGGGAGACTAGGGTTTCGTCCGGATTTGGGAAGGGACCTATATTTATAGGTAGAGGGAGCTAGGAGAGTCCAAATGAGGTGTAGTTTACCACACGATCGTGATCGAACGACGGAGAGCATGGAAGTGACTTAGATGGGTTATTGGGCTGTTTTGAAGGGTGTTGGGCTGCAACTTAAAATAGGCCTTCTTGAGAGTGCGGTTAACCGTTGGAGTACCAAACGAGCTCCAAATGACCGAAACTTGACCGGTGGTCTCGGGTGGTATACCAAGGCCACTAGACAAACCTCGGTCCATTTCGAGAAGGTTTAATACCCGCACACGGAAAAACGTAAAAGGACCGCCGGGGAGATAGGAGTGCGGATTGCAAAGCGGACAATGGGAAAAATGCTCGAAATCATGAGGCGAACACGTATGCAAATGCGATGCACATGATGACATAAAATAAAATGCATGACATGGACAAAAAGCAACATGAAGAAAACCCAACCACGGAGGGAATATCATATATCAATGCCGAAAATGGCAAGAGTCGGAGTTACAAATATGGAAAGTTACTTCCGGGTGTTACAACACTCCACCACTACAAGAGGATCTCGTCCGAGATCTAGGACTGAAAGAACTCCGGATATTCAGAGCGGAGGTGATCCTCGCGCCCGTGTAGCTTCTCGGTCGGAATGGTGTGACCACTTCACTTTCAGGAATTTGATTGACTTGTTGCAGTCTTGCGCTCGGTTTCTTAAAGAATAGCAGCGGGTGCTCATGATAAGAGATCTTCTTGAAGGTCAATCTCTTGAAGTTGATAGTGCGTTCAGAGTCTTGAAGCACTTGCGAAGCTGTGACACGTGAAACACATCGTGCACGTTTGCAAAGTTGGATGGAAGTTCAAGTTGATAGGCGAGATCGCCTCTTTTCCCAATGATCTTGAAAGGACCCACGTATCTAGGGCAAGCTTCCTTTGATACCGGGCGGCGAGTGCCTTTCATTGAGAGACGCGGAGGTAGACATGGTCTCCGATTTCAAAAGTCACATCACGGTGCTTATCATCATAATAGCTCTTCGGCGCGATTATGCTGCTTTGAGATTCTCACGAATGACTTGGCACATTTCTTACGCTACGTGATCAAGTCATTGCCAAGAAGTTGGCGTTCACTGTCTCGGACCAATTGAGAGGAGTACGACACTTTCGCCATAGAGAATTTGAATGGGGCCTGCCCGAACTTGCTTGGAAGCTGTTGTTGTAAGAGAACTCGGCATAAGGAAGACAATCTTCCCACTTCATACGAAAGAAATGACACAAGCCCCGAGCATATCTTCAAGAATTTGATTAACTCGCTCGACTTGGCCACTTGTTTGAGGATGGAAAGCTGTCTTTGAACGAATGTTGGTGCCCATGGCCTTCGAAAAGAATCCCGAACTTGGAGGTAAAGATGCTGCCACGGTCAGAAGAGATCACTTGAGGAATACCGTGCAAGGAGACAATCTCGAGGTGTATAGCTCGCCAACCGAGCTGCAGTGATGGATTCTTTGATAGGAAGAAAATGAGCCACTTTAGTAAGCTTGTCAATGACAACGAAGATAGCATCATTTCCACGCTTGGACTTTGGAAAACCAGTCACGAAGTCCATTTCAATATGATCAAACTTCCATTCAGGAATAGCAAGAGGTTGGAGGAGACCAGCTGGTCTTTGGTGTTACCTTTCACTCTTCTGCAGACATCACACTCATTCACGAATTGAGCAATCTCTCGCTTCATTCGAGTCCACCAATATGACTGCTTGAGGTCATGGTACATCTTCATACTTCCGGGATGAATGGATAGAAGCGAATTGTGAGCCTCGTTCATAATGACTTTTCTCGAGATCACCCTTAGGAACCACAATCCGGTCCTCAAAGAACAGAGTGTCTTTGTCATCAACGCGGAAGCACTTGTACTTGAAATGCCCTTATCGATACCACGTTTCACCTTCTTCACCATGGTATCCGAAGTTGAGCCTCACGAATCTGATCTTCCAAAGTAGGAGAGACTATGAGGTTGGCAAGAAAGCCTTGAGGAACAACTTGAAGATTCAGCTTATGGAAAGATTCACAGAGATCCGGTGAAAGGGCTTGAGGATTAGGCTGTTGCGATAAGCTTTCTGCTCAAAGCATCTGCAATGACATTGGCTTTGCCGGAGTATACTCAATACTTGGGTTGTACTCTTGAATCACTTCGACCCATCGAGTCTGCACTCGAGGTTGAGGTTGGGCTGAGTGAAGATGTACTTGAGACTCTTGTGATCGGTGAAAATGTCCACTTTCCTTCCCAACAAGAGATGTCTCCACGTAATCAATGCATGGACAACTGCCGCCAACTCAAGATCGTGAGTGGGGTAGTTCTTCTCGTTGGGCTTCAATCTGGCGAGAGGTATAAGCCACAACTCTCTTCTCTTGCATTAACACAGACCGAGACCTTGAAGGAAGCATCACGAGAAAACTTCATATGGCTTGGATTCATCAGAGGAGTCGAGCAGGAGCTGTGACGAGTTTCTCTTTGAGGGTATTGAAAGCAACGTCACACTCGGGAGACCGACATACTTCACTTGCTTCGGAGAAGGTTGGAAAGAGGCTTTGCAATCTTGGAGAAGTTCTCAACGAATCTTGACAATAGCTTGCAAGACCAAGAAAGCTGCGGAGCTGCTTGACATTCGAGGAGGTTCCCAATTCACAATTGCGGACACCTTCTGGGATCAACAGCGATGCCCTTGGCAGAGATGATATGACCAAGATAAAGCACTTCATCAAGCCGAATTCACATTTGGAGAACTTAGCATAGAATTGATACTCTCGAGCTTGTCTAGTACCAATCGCAAATGTTTGGCATGATCCTTCTTATTCTTGGAGAAGACCAAAATATCATCAAGATAGACCAAGACGAATTCATTGGTGTAAGGATTGAATATGAAGTTCATCATCCGAGAGAAAGTTGGAGGAGCATTGACGAGGCGAAAGACATGACAAGTATATTCATAAGAACCAAAGCTTGTTCTGAATGCTGTCTTGGGAATATCTTGTTCACGAATGCGAATCTGATGATACCCCATACGAAGGTCAAGCTTGGAGAACACCGTAGCACCTTTGAGTTGCTCGAAAAGCTCATTGATGTTGGGAAGTGGATACTTGTTCTTGATTGTCTTCTTATTCAATGGACGGTAATCGACACAAAGTCGGTCCGAGCCATCCTTCTTCGGACAAAAGAACACCACAACCCCAAGGAGATGAACTCGATGCGATCAAACCAGACGCTCTTGTTCATCGAGCTGCTTCTTCAATTCCCTCAGCTCATCAGGTCCAAGCTTGTATGGACGCTTACAAGCGGGTTGATGCGGGCTCAAGATCGATAACGAACTCAAGCTGGCCGATGAGGAGGCATACCCGAAGCTCTTTCGGAAAGACATCTTGGTACTCACAAGCATTTGGAATCGAGAGATGGCATTCAATTCGCCCTTCTCATTGAGAGAAAACAACGAATAGTTTCATCACGAGAGGCATAGATGATCACATCATTAGAAGAATGAGTCAATTGAATTTCCCTGGCAGCACAATCAATTTGAGCTTTGTGCTGATAAATCCAGTCCATTCCGAGAATAAGATCAATATCCGAGTCACCAAGAACAATTGGTTTAGCCAGAAATCTATAATCCCCCATCTTGATACCGACATTCGGAACCAACATGGTAGATCTCAAACGCTTCGCCGGAGAAATGACTTGCATAGCTTGAGGTAATGCCTCTGTATCAAAATTGTGCTTCGATGCAAAAGGATATGACATGAAAGAATGTGATGCACCAGTATCAAATAAGACTTTTGCAGGAATATCATTAACTGAGAGATTACCCATTAACACATCGAAGACTCCTCCGCTTGGGCTGCATTCATCATATTGACCTTGGCATACTTTGGATTATGCTTGACCTTTGCATTCTTTGGAAGATTTCACAGAGGAGGAGGCGGAAGGCGCCTCTGGTTGAAGCACTTGTTAGATAGTGACCCTTCTGCGACACTTGTTGCAAGTGACCTCGAGAGCGGACGGTGGTAAGGAGCACTTGACCTTGGAGCTTGAGAATTAGACTTGTTACGATAGCTTGGGTTGGGTGGGTGGGAAGATCCACGGCCACCTGAGTTCTTCTTTGGTAAGGCCGACGGAACGGAGGAGGGGCAGGTAAAACTTCTGCTGCTTGGCTGCCACTTGAGAGGACGAGGAGGACTGAACTGCATCCCCGATTCTCTTCTTAGAAGCCTCGCATTTGAGCTGAGCAGCTTCTTGCTTGAGAGCCATGTTGTAGAAATCATCATACTTATCTCGCTCAAACAGCACAAGAGGTAATTGCAGATCTTCTCTCGGACCACCTCTGGCGATAGATCATACTCCTTTCATCGTGTACATCTTGCTTAGCAAAACGCAGCGAAGCTTCGAACTGGATATTGTATTGATAGACAGACATGGTGCCTTGCTTGAGATTGCGGAACTCCTCACGCTTGCTCTCAACAACACTCTTGAATGTGATGAGCTCGGAAATCACGCGGAACTCATCCTGTAATGACACGACCTCCTCTGGAATCTTTGTATTGCTGGTACCACTCAGCAGCTTGATCCTTGAGTTGAAGCGATGCAAACTTGACAAAGTCCTCGTGTCCGACATTGCTACAGATCAAAGTGCTTGCAGATGTCCACTAACCAATCATCAGCGTCCGTGGCCTCAACACAGAAACTGAAAGACTTCGGCTGATTAGCGAGGAACTGACTGAGAGTAGCAAAGTGTGGCTGATTGTTGCCTTGACCTTGATTGCCTTGATTGCCTTGCCCCTGAGTACGTTCTTGCAAGAGCTGCAAAATCATCTGAGCATTGGCATTGGTGGCTGCCATAATAGCTTGCCAGCCTCGGAGGCGGAGGTGGAGGTGGAGGTTGACCGATCCCCATCATTGCGATCCGGATTCAGACGCGTTGGCGGAGCCATCCTGAAGAGGGTGACATCCGTTAGTCCTTTGATAGACAAATTGATAAGTAGAATCAACGGATAGAAAATTGCAACATATAGTCTTCACAATAAACATTCGAACAAGAATGAACGAATGAATTCCAAAGTTAATCATCACACGTCCATTAAGGTGAGAAGCCACTTAGATAAAGATGTGGAAACAACATCTGACTGAGAAACAAATCGAATATCACAACTGCAAACAAAAGGTTGGCTTCTAGAATGAGCCGGAACAAACACATGATAGAGATTTCGCCCAAAGTGTTCGTGGTGGGGCCCACACGGACACGACGTATAGCGGACGTCACGAATGACTAACAAGACGTCCCGAATCAGCATAGCCAAGGATTCTTTAAGGCGCCTCGCGACCATCAGAATCGACCGTGAATGGGCGGACCACTAGACGTTGAACCCCAATCTCAAATCATACATCATCGGAAAGAATATCCCGTAAGCTACTAGAATTCCCACCTATAAACTCCCGAAACTTTCGGTTATGCAATCTGGTGTTGGGGATACAGGGACACAAAATATATCACCCAAACTAACAATACCTAGATCCAATTGTATCCATCCGTCAACACATAACCAAGAAATCCTCGAAATCGTGTACCTCGACCTTGAAAAACATCCGTTATGCAAGTCATGGCAATACTCCCGACTCGCCACAAGATCTTTGGGCTATCAGGTTATCTCACCAACAACTGCACAAAAGAGATTTCGATGTCGGCAAAACTCAGGTATTCGAATCTGCAACGATAAAATTGTGACGACAACACCTCGGAGCTCAACTCCCGGGACACCGCCACAACCCTAAATGTCGAGGCACCAAGAACAATGTTCTCGTCACAAAACCATCGGAACGATTCCAAGATACCCACGTGATCCTAAAAAATTTTTAGTGAAATTTGAGAAGAGAAGAGTCAAAACTCTACGTCAGGAGACCTCACAGAGCGATGAAGGGACTGGGAAGTAAAAAGAATCCTACTCTCCGATATATATAATCCTAAGACTCAAAACATTTTCCATTCTAGACTCAACAACGTCAGCAAACAATCAAGTAGGGGGCTCCTAAGTCGGGGAAGGCTCGATTACCAACTTGAACGCCCGATGCGGCTATATCTCCCACGTGTCGAGGCACGACTTAGAGGCATAACCGCATTGAAAGCAATGTCGCAAGTGAGGTAATCTTCACACAACCCATGTAATAATTAAGGAAAGATACATAGTTGGCTTACGATCGCCACGCCACACACAGTACATTATTAAACATACATCATTGAGTACACTCAAGGTCCGACTACGGAACCAAAATAAAAGAAGATACCCCAAATGCTAACACAGATCCCGAATCGTCCCAACTGGGCACCACTCTCGATCATCTGAAGCGACACATAGTAACGACCACGTTCCTCGTCGAACTCCCACTTGAGCTCGGTGGAATCATCCTGACCGCATCGTCTCGAACCTGCAAACTGTTTTGGAAGTATCTGTGAGTCACGGGACTCAGCAATCTCACACCCGCGAGATCAAGACTATTTAAGCTAATAGGAAGGACTGAGTAGTAAAGTGGAGCTGCAGCAAGCGACTAGCATATATGGTGGCTACATCGCAAAAGAGAGCGAGAAGAGAAGCAAAGCACGGTCGTGAAACTAGTATTGATCAAGAAGTGATCCTGAACTACTTACGCCGACATAACTCCAACATCGTGTTCACTTCCGGACTCCGAGAAGAGACCATCACGGTTACACACGCGTTGATGTGTATTTTATTTGAGGTCAACTTTGGGTTTTCTACAACCGGACATTAACAAATTCCCATCTGCCTCATAACCAGGCACGGCTTTGAAAGATATTACCTGCGGGGTGTCCCAACTTAGCCCATTATAAGCTCTCACGGTCAACGAAGGATTATTCCTTCTACGGGAAGACCCGATCAATCTCGAATCCCGGACTACAAGACATTTCGACAGCAATAAAACAAGACCAGCAAAGCCACCCGGTTGTGCCGACAAATCCCGATAGGAGCTGCACATATCTCGTTCTCGTGGCACATCCGGATGAGACAGGCTACGAGTAAAACCAAGCCTCGAGTTTCCCGTGGTGGCCCTTGCGTGCTCGGTTGGGCCAGCTCGAAGGAGCACTGGTCCGGGGTTAAAATAAAGATGACCCTCGGGCTCGCGAAAACCCGGGGAAAAGGCTTAGGTGGCAAATGGTAAAACCAATGTTGGGCCTTCTTTGGACGAGTCTTATTCAAAGCGAACTGTCAAGGGGTCCCATAAATCACCCAACCGTGTAAGGAACGCAAAATCAAGGAACATAACACCGGTATGACGGAAACTAGGGTGGCAAGAGTGGAACAAAACACTGTGCATAAGGCCGAGCCTTCCACCCTTTACCAAGTATATAGATGTATTAATTATAGCAGATATATATTGTGATATCCCCAACAAGTAAACATGTTCCAAAGAGGAACAACATCTCCATGTTCCAACAAGGAACAAACTTCAGCCTCACCTGCAACTAGCAACGCTATAAGAGGGCTGAGCAAAGCGGTAACATAGCCAATCAACGGTTTGCTAGGAAAAGGATGGTTAGGGGCTGACATGGCAATATGGGTGGCATGATATAGCAAGTGGTAGGCATCGCAGCATAGGCATAGCAAAAGAGCGAGCAACTAGCATAGCAAAGATAGAAGTGATATCGAGGGTATGGTCATCTTGCCTGCAATGTTCTCAGAGTTGTCGAAAGCTTGATCCTCGAAAGCGTTCTCAACAGGCTCCTCGTTCACGTACTCGTCTCCCGACTCTACCCAAAGCAACAACACAAACAAAGGAACCACAATAAATCACGGTGCAATGCACAATCAACATGATGCAAAACATGACATGATATGCGGGATGCGATATGCAATGCGTATGTGCGCTCCAGAAGGTAAATGATGAACCAGGCATCAACTTGGCAAACCAAGCATGCCACTGGAAAGATGAGATGATTTCGGTTGAAATCGATATAAAGATCACCGGAAACGGATGCACGGTTTGCAAATGGCAAGCAAAACAAGAATGGCGCAAATCTGCCATTAACAGCATGATGCCGCTTTGCAAGCAACAAATAATTAAGCTACTGCACCCAAACGTATCAACAAAGCACATGGCAGTGATCTACACATGATGCTCGACAAAAGATGAGCACTGAGCTACGGCTAGTTCACATCATAACATGTTCAAACAAGCATGGCAAAAGTGCACTAATAATCAGGCTGGACATGGCAAAAACAGTAACAGGTTGCAATGTTCAGAGCATCAAAACTACATGCTACAGGAACTTAAAATAGCAAAACATGGCATGGCATGAATCTACTCAAAGCATAGAACAAAAGTCCCTTACTGACCATAAGCCAAAAAGGACTAGAAAATATAGTAACACCCATGTCAAAATTGAAAGTCTTGTTAACAGATTCAGCAACTTGACATGTCAAAAACTGATAACGAGATGGCATGTTAACAAGCTCAATGCACTCACTACAGAGCCTCAAATGATAAACTAAGCATACATACATCAAGAAGACATGACATAGAAGACATACATGGCAAGAACACTAACATAGCCTATACGGGTCAACCACAACATCCTAGGCAAAATTGAATAACACGTATACAATCTGCCAGGAAACATTTGGTAGCAAAAGTAGAGCTCGATTGACTCAAGCTATGGCATCCCATAATTGCAAACAAAGGCATGGATGGATAGAGCAAGTCATGCTTTACAAAACACCCTTACTGAAGTATCTCAAAATATGCATAGATCTCTCGGTATCATCAAGCAAACATGGCATCAAAATCAGCTAAAACAGGGCTGAAATCAGCAACATTGGGACACCTACTTTGCATGCTTGTGCTAGTCACCACATAGATCACAAAAATACATGGCATATACCACTGGGAAGATGACATGGCATTTTACAAAACTCATGAAGGAATCAAATCCATAGGGTGCACATATTAATCATGGCAAAAATAACAAAAGTGCAACTTCTGATAAAAATCAGAAACTAACAGCACCTAGCACTCTTCCAACAGCATTTCGGGCCTCAAGATGAGCTCAAATGAAAATGATGCAATGGAATGAAATGATCTACTCTTCGAGGCGAACATTTTGACATATTATACGCGAAAAATGGATCTACGGATGCGAAGATATAGCAGGATGAAAAATGCACGAAATTACAAAGATTTAGGACTTAGGTAAAAAAAGGAGGGGAGAGAGTCAACGGTGGCGCGCGCCGAGGTCGGATCGGGCCGGTCGGCGCGGATCGGGCGACGGCCGGAGGAGATCGCCGGGAAGGCGGAGGAGGTCGCCGGCGGGCGGATCCGGCGGGGCGGGCGCGGGCGCGACGAGGGCCGGGCGCGGTGGGGGAGGCCGGCCGGCCGGGCCGAGGGGCGCGTGCGGCGAGCTCGCCGGGAAGGCGGAGGCGGCGGGCGAATGGCCAGGCGGCGGCGGCGGCCGGAGGCGGGCGGCTGGCGGGCGCTGGGCGGCCGGGCCGGGAGGGTTTCGCTGGCGGGCGGGCATGGCGATGATGTGGGGGCGCCAGGGGCCACGTGGCGGGTGAGAGGTCCGGGCGGCGGGCGGACGTGTCCGCCGTCCAGATTTCGTCCGTGGCCTTGAAGGGAAGCGGGAGACTAGGGTTTCGTCCGGATTTGGGAAGGACCTATATTTATAGGTAGAGGAGCTAGGAGAGTCCAAATGAGGTGTAGTTTTTACCACACGATCGTGATCGAACGACGGAGAGCATGGAAGTGACTTAGATGGGTTATTGGGCTGTTTTGAAGGGGTGTTGGGCTGCAACTTAAAATAGGCCTTCGCGAGAGTGCGGTTAACCGTTGGAGTACCAAACGAGCTCCAAATGACCCGAAACTTGACCGGTGGTCTCGGGTGGTATACCAAGGCCACTAGACAAACCTCGGTCCATTTCGAGAAGGTTTAATACCCGCACACGAAAAAACGTAAAAGGGACCGCCGGGGGAGATAGGAGTGCCGGATTGCAAAACGGACAACGGGAAAAATGCTCGAAATCATGAGACGAACACGTATGCAAATGCGATGCACATGATGACATAAAATAAAATGCATGACATGGACAAAAAGCAACATGAAGAAAACCCAACCACGGAGGGAATATCATATATCAATGCCGAAAATGGCAAGAGTCGGAGTTACAAATATGGAAAGTTACTTCCGGGGTGTTACAGAGCCTCAAGATGATGATTATACTACTCGGTATTTGAACGATGATGGTACTACTGTTGTAGCTAACCCTACCATTACCAACAATCCCAACACCTTGAAGGGGTCAACCGAGATGGCGGCAGAAAAAAACTTACTAAGAAGACCTCCCCTCCTCGTTACTGATATGTTATCCACTACCTTGGGCAACCCATGGTACTGGCTGATGTGTATGAAAGCAGGGGGTTGGCTATGAGGTATGTTCATGACAATGTTCTAAAGAAAGAGTTGGCGACCAAGGTCACGTATCAAACTTCTCATGATTAGTGCCCTATATACCTTGTGAAGGTGCCTGCCGGTGTCGACTTCGTAGAAGGTTTCCCATGAGCTTGTTCTATATTGGTTTCAATCATATCTTCAACATTTTCCACCTAAAGCACCTAGAGGGAAACAACATAGTCAGGCTATGGGCGCTTCATCTAGTCTGTAAGGCAAGGACAAGAGGCAGATGAAGATCACGGTGAAGGAAATATGCCCTAGAGGCAATAATAAAGTTGTTATTTATATATTTCCTTATATCATGATAAATGTTTATTATTCATGCTAGAATTGTATTAATCGGAAACTTAGTACATGTGTGAATACATAGACAAACAGAGTGTCACTAGTATGCCTCTACTTGACTAGCTCGTTAATCAAAGATGGTTAATTTTCCTAGCCATAGACATGAGTTGTCATTTGATGACGGGATCACATCATTAGATAATGATGTGATTGACTTGACCCATTTCGTTAGCTTAGCAGTTGATTGTTTAGTATGTTGCTATTGCTTTCTTCATGACTTATACATGTTCCTATGACTATGAGATTATGCAACTCCTGAATACCGGAGGAACACTTTGTGTGCTACCAAACGTCACAACGTAACTGGGTAATTATAAAGGTGCTCTACATGTGTCTCCGATGGTGTTTGTTGAGTTGGCATAGATCGAGATTAGGATTTGTCACTACGATTGTCGTAGAGGTATCGCTGAGCCCTCTCGGTAATGCACATCACTATAAGCCTTGCAAGCAATGTGACTAATGAGTTAGTTACGGGATGATGCATTACGAAATGAGTAAAGAGACTTGCCGGTAACGAGATTGAACTAGGTATTGAGATACAGACGATCAAATCTCGGGCAAGTAACATACCAACGTATGTTGTTATGCGGTTTGACCGATAAAGATCTTCGTAGAATATGTGCGAGCCAATATGAACATCCAGGTTCCGCTATTGGTTATTGGCCGGAGACATGTCTCGGTCATGTCTACATAGTTCTCGAACCCGTAGGGTCCGCACGTTTAACATTCGGTGACGATCGGTATTATGAGTTTATGTGTTTTGATGTACCGAAGGTAGTTCGGAGTCCCGGATATGATCACGGACATGACGAGGAGTCTTGAAATGGTCGAGACATAAAGATCGATATATTGGATGGCTATGTTTGGACATCAGAATGGTTCCGGGTGAGTTCGGGCATTTACCAAGCACCGGAGGTTACGGACCCCGGGAGTCAATGGGCCTTATTGGGCCTCAGTAGAAAGGAGAAGGAGGCGGCCAAGGTGGGACCCCCAAGCCCAATCCGAATTGGGAGGGGTGCCGGCCCCCCTTTCCTTCTCTCCTTCTCCCCCTTCCTTCCCTCTCCTACTCCAACTAGGGAAGGGGGGATCCTACTCCCACCGGGAGTAGGACTCCCCCCTTGGGCACGCCTAGGAGGCCGGCCCTCTCCCCCTCCTCCACTCCTTTATATACGGGGGAGGGGGCACCCCATAGACACACAAGTTGATCATTGATCTCTTAGCCGTGTGCGGTACCCCCCTCCACCATAATTCACCTCGGTCATATCGTTGCAGCGCTTAGACGAAGCCCTATGCCGGTAGCTTCATCATCACCGTCATCACGCCGTCGTACTGACGAAACTCTCCTTCAGCACTCTGCTGTATTAGAGTTCGTGGTACGTCACCGAGCTGAACGTGTCCAGATTGCGGAGGTGTCGTACGTTCGGTACTAGGATCGGTCGATCGTAAAGACGTACGACTACATCAACCGCGTTATCATAACGCTTCCACTTTCGGTCTACGAGGGTACGTGGACAACACTCTCCCCTCTCGTTGCTATGCATCACCTTGATCTTGCGTGTGCGTAGGAAATTTTTGAAATTACCGCGTTCCCCAACGCGCAGTGGCTGCCCATTACTACATGCACACGGCTAACCTTGAGACCGCGGAAGTTCAAGACAAAATGACCCAATACCTAGGCAATTTTCTCCTTCGAAACACGAACATGGACTACCACCTATTGGGGTATCGCATGGGGTAAGTATTCGTTAACTAGCCTTCCGCAAATTCGCATTATCATTGTACCACAAGAGTTGACGGTAACTACTGTGGTCTCTTGTTTGCAAGGCGATAAACGCACACAGGAGCACTGGATACGAATAATCTATCCACAAAGACCGCCTGCTCCTATTTCTTGGATTCCAATCAAGCAATCAAGAGAAGCTTCACCAAGCAAAAGAATTTTTTGGATGAAGCTCTAGTAATGTTTGGTGGCAATGGAGGAATCATTAGACCTGCTAGTAAAAAGTTAGGCCTGCTAATAAAAAGTAAAAAGTTAGACGGCATAATACGGTTCGACCACATAACCACCTTTAGTTGCATGCAACAAGAGGATGAATCAAGGACCTCCACTTGGTATGTCATGATCCACATGGATGAATTCATACGGAAGCATGGCGGCCTCAGAAATGAAGACCGGGTCACCAAATGGCGTGAATCCCTTGCCCTTCTCGCACGTGATGATTACACAACCAAGCTGAGAGAGATGCAACATGAACGGTTGGAATCATTAACGATTGTGTCCTCAGGGAGACAAGGATCTTCAACATTGGTGTATCCTCCATTGAGGAGCAACATCGTATGCACAGAGCATAAGTTTGCGACATGCCCCACTCATTGCCATCCATGAAGGAGTGAATGTGTGAACTTGGGTGGTCTTGTGTATTCGAAACATTAGTTATCATTTTTAAACATTATGTCTAACTTGACCGTGTAGCTAGACTTACTATACAGTTCTTGTAGTTGCTACTGAAGTCTTTAAGATGCATGTCGAAGCTGACCTACTACAATTACTTCATATATATATATATATATATATATATATATATATATATATATATATATATATATATATATATATATATATATATATATATATTTATCTCTTAGTTAATATAGAAGATGTCTTTCGTATGTACTCCCTCTGTCCGGAAATACTTGTCATTGAAATGGATGTATTTAGATGTATTTTAGTTTTAGATACATCCATTTTGATGACAAGTATTTCCGGAGAGCATATACATGTTGCTATATGTTCGTTACAGGTGATTGGTGATGATATTTTCTCTCTTCATTATCAAACTTTGCAGATTCATTAACCGTAATTTCAACACATTAGCAATGGTTAGAGAAAGGTAGGCACACGTGGCCAACTCGTTGATAACTTAGACACATGTCCTCCAACTGGAAGCTGCTAGTTATACTCTAAGCCTGCAACGCACTTTAGGGGTACACGTCGTTAAGTCAGAAGCAACTAGCAGCGTACAACATGGGAACACTGCTAGTTTTGCAAGTCACTAGCAGCGTTCGGGCACATGCTGCTAGTGGTATGCTACCAGCGGCGCTGCACTAGCGGTGTGCCTACTAGAAGTTGCTAGAGGGCACAAACAAACCCTACTAACAAGAGGTTCCTGCACTAGTGCTAGCTCGGGACCCCCTACTTGAGGTCTGCCGGAATTGACTCTGACATTAAGTGTGTTGGTATCACAGTCCAGAATACGTAATCCATCATGCAATTTCCTTTAAGTAAGTAACCAATAAATATCAATCATAACAGGATCATCACCAATTTGTCGCACAAAATCTTTTATCCAAAGTGGAGACCAAGTGTCAACATTGTAGTGATCAAAGTGGAGGCGAACATTTGGTCTATGGGTGTATCTGCATCCTATATGAAAAAATAGTAATTAAATAAAAATTAAAAGAACCTGAAAATATTCTTGAAATAAACTTGACATTTCAATGTATTTGTGAAAAAAAAGTCCACAAAAAGGAAAACCCCCTTTGACTTTTTTTTTAAAAAAATCTTGCCAAAATAGTGTGAATAGTGACCTATAATCTTTGTTCAAGAATTTGTCCGATTAACTAGTTAACTTGCTAACTAATCCCTACCACACTACTGGAATCAGGGAATTTGCCGACTGCCCTCTCTTTGCCGTCAGCTAGCGGACGACAAAGAAGGTCTTTGCCATCAGCTACCAAGAAGCAGACGGCAAACAACTGGTGGACGGCAAAGAAGGTCTTTGCCATCGGCCATTTCTTTGTCGTCCGCTGGCTAACGGCAAAGAATCTTTGCCGTCCGCTGGCTGACGGCAAAGAGGGAGGTGGCACCCACTAACGAAAAAACTTAACGTCCCCCCTCTTTGCCTTCCAAAGCGGACGGCAAAGATACAAAAAAGCGGACGACAAAGGCTAACCTAACTAACGACCGAGCCTCCCCCGCCCATTATTCTCTCTGTTCTCCTCTCTCCTCCCGACGCCACATCCACCACCCGCGCCCGCCGCCCCGCCACCGCCCCCCCCCCCCCATGACGCCCACCATCCGCCGCTTGGCCCCTTCGCCATCCTCGCCCGCCGCCTGGCGCCACCCCCGCCACCACCCCTTCCCACACGCCGACGCCCACCATCCCGCCTCGGCCTCGCCCATGTGCCAGATCCTGCCAGAGCCCACCCCCCCACCACCACCACCCACCAGTGTCGCCCTGCTCGTTGAGTATTTTTTTTCTATTTTCTTTTTTTACTGTTTAATTGCTGTTTAATTGTTAGTGTTAGTGTTAGATTTAGTGTTAGAAAAGAACAAGATTTAGTGTTAGTGTTAGAAAAAATAATATGTAGAAGAAAAGAAGAAGAAGAAGAAGAAAAGAAGAAAAGAAAAGAAGTAAAAGAAGTAGAAAAAGATGAAAAGAAGAAGAAGAAAAGAAGTAGAAGAAGTAGAAGAAGAAGAAAAGAAGAAAAGAAAAGAAGTGATATACATATTTTTCTTTTTTTGTTGTTTAATTGTTAGTGTTAGTGTTAGATTTAGTGTTAGAAAAGAAGAAGATTTAGTGTTAGTGTTAGAAAAAGAATATGTAGAAGAAAAGAAGAAGAAGAAGAAGAAAAGAAGTAGAAGTAGAAGAAGAAGAAGAAAAGAAGTAGAAGTAGAAGAAGAAGAAAAGAAGAAAAGAAAAGAAGTAGAAAAAAGATGAAAAAGAAGAAGAAGAAGAAAAGAAGTAGAAGAAGTAGAAGAATAAGAAAAGAAGAAAAGAAAAGAAGTGATATACATATTATTATTCATGTCGGTATTTTTTTTATGTTGTACTAATTTCGTTTACTCTTTGTCATGGCAGGTGTTGAAAGATGGTGGGCGCTGGTCGGGAGCGCTCCGAGGACCCTTCTTCGTCGGCGCGTGGTGCGAGGTCTTACATTCCACACGCACCTCTCCGCCGAGCGTTGTTGGACAGTATGGCGACACCGTCGGGCCCTTCTTCGTCGACCGCGGTGCCGAGCAGGGGACGAGGTAAGAAGAGAGGAGCTGGAGCACGTGGTCGTGGGAGAGGAGGTAGGGTGACTGCGAGGGCGCCTTCCTCGCCGCCACCCTCAGCTGTTTCACCCGAGCACGTGACTGCTAGGGTGGACTCGTCCGAGGAGGAGGCTACACGGACTCCGGTCCACGAGCCTCCGGTCCACGGGCCTTTGGCCCACGAGCCTCGGGTTGACGGGCCTTCGGGCCATGAGAGTTCGGCCCACGAGACCCCGGAGGAACACACGTCTGGATGGGGTACCTGGTCGGATCAGCCCGAGGGGCCGAGTGGCCATGCTGATGATGGCGGGGAGCCGACTGATATTGAGGAGGAGGGGGGCACCTGAAGGAAATATGCCCTAGAGGCAATAATAAAGTTATTATTTATTTCCTTATATCATGATAAATGTTTATTATTCATGCTAGAATTGTATTAACCAGAAACATAATACATGTGTGAATATATAGACAAACAGTATGTCACTAGTATGCCTCTACTTGACTAGCTTGTTAATCAAAGATGGTTATGTTTCCTAACCATGAACAAGGAGTTGTTATTTGATTAACAAGGTCACATCATTAGTTGAATGATCTGATTGACATGACCCATTCCGTTAGCTTAGCACACGATCGTTTAGTATGTTGCTATTGCTTCCTTCATGACTTATACATGTTCCTATGACTATGAGATTATGCAACTCCCATTTACGGAGGAACACTTTGGTACTACCAAACGTCACAACGAATCTGGGTGATTATAAAGGAGTACTACAGGTGTCTCCAAAGGTACTTGTTGAGTTGGCGTATTTGAGATTAGGTTTTGTCACTCCGATTGTCGGAGAGGTATCTCTAGGCCTTCTCGGTAATACACATCACATAAAGCCTTGCAAGCATTGCAACTAAAGAGTTAGTTGTGAGATGATGTATTACGGAGCGAGTAAAGAGACTTTCCGATGAACGAGATTAAACTAGGTATTGGATACCGACGATCGAATCTCGGAAAGTAACATACCGATGACAAAGGGAACAACGTATGTTGTTATGCGGTTTGACCGATAAAGATCTTCAGTAGAATATGTAGGAACCAATATGAGCATCCAGGTTCCGCTATTGGTTATTGACCGAGAATAGTTCTAGGTCATGTCTACATAGTTCTCGAACCGTAGGGTCCGCACGCTTAAGGTTTCAATGGCGGTTATTATGAGTTTATGTATTTTGATGTACCGAAGGAGTTCGAGTCCCGGATGTGATCACGGACATGACGAGGAGTCTCGAAATGGTCGAGACATAAAGATTGATATATTGGTTGGTTATATTCGGACACGGAAAGGTTCCGGAAGTTTCGGAGAAAACCGGAGTGCCGGAGGGTTACGGAACCCCCGGGAAGTTATGGGCCTTATTGGGCCAAGAGGAGAGAGAGGGCTGCACCAGGAGGTGGTGCCCCTCCATGGGGAGTCCGAATTGGACTAGGAGGGGGCGCAGCCCCCTTCCCTCTCCCTCTCCTCTCTTTCCTTCCTTCCCTCTTCCTAGTAGGACTAGGAAAGGGAGTCCTACTCCTACTAGGAGGAGGACCCCCCCCTTGGTGCGCCCCAAGGGCTGGCCGCCCTCCCCTTGCTCCTTTATATACGGGGCAGGGGGCACCCTAGAACACACAAGTTGATCTACGGATCGTTCCTTAGCCGTGTGCGGTGCCCCTCCACCATATTCCACCTCGGTCATATTGTAGCGGTGCTTAGGCGAAGCCTGCGACGGTAGAACATCAAGATCGCCACCACGCCGTCGTCTTGTGGAACTCCTTCCCGACGCTTTGCTGGATCGGAGCTCGGGGATCGTCATCGAGCTGAGCGTGTGCCAAGAACTCGGAGGTGCCGGAGTAACGGTGCTTGGATCGGTCGGATCGTGAAGACGTCTGACTACATCAACAGCGTTAATATAAGCGCTTCGCTTTCGGTCTCACGAGGGTGCGTGGGCGGACCTCTCCCTCTCGTTGCTATGCCATCACCATGGTCTTGCGTGATCGTAGGAAATTTTTTGAAATTACTACGTTCCCCAGCAGTGGCATCCGAGCCTGGTTTTATGCGTTGATGTCATATGCACGAGTAGAACACAAGTGAGTTGTGGGCGATACAAGTCATACTACCTACCAGCATGTCATACTTTGGTTCAGCGGTATTGTGAGATGAAGCGGCCGGACCGACATTACGCCAGACGCTTACGCGAGACTGGTTTCACCGCTGTGAGCACTCGTTGCTTAAAGGTGACTGGCGGTGTGTCTCTCTCACTTTAGTTGAACCGAGTGTGGCTACGCCCGGTCCTTGAGAAGGTTAAACGGAGTCTATTTGACGAAGTATCGTTGTGGTTTTGATGCGTAGGTAAGAACGGTTCTTGCTCAGCCCGTAGCAGCCACGTAAAACTTGCAACAACAAAGTAGAGGACGCCTAACTTGTTTTTGCAGGGCATGTTGTGATGTGATATGGTCAAGACGTGATGCTATATTTTATTGTATGAGATGATCATGTTTTGTAACCGAGTTATCGACAATGGCAGGAGCCATATGGTTGTCGCTTTATTGTATGAAATGCAACGCCATGTAATTGCTTTACTTTATCACTAAGCGGTAGCGATAGTCGTAGAAGCAATAGTTGGCGAGACGACAACGATGCTACGATGGAGATCAAGGTGTCGCGCGGTGACGATGGTGATCATGACGGTGCTTCGAGATGGAGATCACAAGCACAAGATGATGATGGCCATATCATATCACTTATATTGATTGCATGTGATGTTTATCCTTTATGCATCTTATCTTGCTTTGATTGACGGTAGCATTATAAGATGATCTCTCACTAAAATTATCAAGTAGTGTTCTCCCGAGTATGCACCGTTGCCAAAGTTCGTCGTGCGAGACACCACGTGATGATCGGTGTGATAAGCTCTCGTCCATCTACAACGGGTGCAAGCCAGTTTTGCACACGCAGAATACTCAGGTTATACTTGACGAGCCTAGCATATACAGATATGGCCTCGGAACACGGAGACCGAAAGGTCGAACGTGAATCATATAGCAGATATGATCAACATAAGATGTTCACCATTGAAAACTACTCCATCTCACGTGATGATCGGTTATGGTTTAGTTGATTTGGATCACGTGATCACTTAGATAACTAGAGAGATGTCAGTCTAAGTGGGAGTTCTTTAATAATATGATTAATTGAACTTAAATTTATCATGAACTTAGTCCTGGTAGTATTTTGCAAATTATGTTGTAGATCAATAGCTCGCGTTGTTGCTTCCCTATGCTTTTATATGTTTGTTTTGATATGTTCCTAGAGAAAAATTATGTTGAAAAATGTTAGTAGCAATGATGCGGATTGGATCCGTGATCTGAGGTTTATCCTCATTGCTGCCTGAAGAATTATGTCCTTAATGCACCGCTAGGTGACAGACCTATTGCAGGAGCAGATGAGGCGTTATGAACGTTTGGCTAGCTCAATATGATGACTACTTGATAGTTTGGTGCACCATGCTTAACGGCTTAGAATCGGGACTTCAAAGACGTTTTGAACGTCATGGACCATATGAGATGTTACAGGAATTGAAGTTAATATTTCAAGCAAATACCGAGTTGAGAGATATGAAGTCTCCAACAAGTTCTATAGCTAAAAGATGGAGGAGAATCGCTCAACTAGTGAGCATGTGCTCAGATTGTCCGAGTACTTCAATCGCTTGAATCAAGTGGGAGTTAATCTTCCGATAAGATAGTGATTGACAGAATTCTCTAGTCACCATCACTAAGTTAGTAGAACTCGTGATGAACTATAGTATGCAAGGGATGACGAAACGATTCCCAAGCTCTTCGTGATGTTGAAATCGACGAAGGTAGAAATCAAGAAAGAGCATCAAGTGTTGATGATTGACAAGACCACTAGTTTCAATAGAAGGGCAAAGGGAAAGAAAGGAACTTCAAGTAGAAAGACAAGTACGTTGTCACTCCTGCGAAGAAGCCTAAAGCTGGACCAAAGCCTGAAACTAAGTGCTTACACTGCAAAGGAAATGGTCTTTGGAAGCGAAATGCCCTGAATATTTGGTGGATAATAAGGATGGCAAAGTGAACAAAAGTATATTTGATATACAGGTTATTGATGTGTGCCTTACTAGTGTTTATAGTAGCCCCGAGTATTTGATACTGTTAGGTTGCTAAGATTAGTAACTCAAACAGGAGTTGCGAATGAACAGAAACTAGTTGAAGGGGAAGTGACGATGAGTGTTGGAAGTAGTTCCAAGATTGATATGATCATCATCGCACACTCCCTATACTTTCGGGATTAGTGTTAAACCTAAATAAATGTTATTTGGTGTTTGCGTTGAGCATAAATATGATTTGATCATGTTTATTGCAATACGTTATTTATTTAAGTAAGAGAATAAATTGCTGTTCATTTACATGAATAAAACCTTACATGGTTACACACCCAATGAAAATGGTTCATTGGATCTCGATCATAGTGATACACATATTCATAATATTGAAACCAAAAGATGCAAAGTTAATAATGATAGTGCAACTTATTTGTGGCAATCGCCGTTTAGGTCATATTGGTGTAAAGCGCATGAAGAAAACTCCATGCTGATGGACTTTTGGAATCACTTGATTATGAATCACTTGATGCTTGCGAACCATGCCTTATGGGCAAGATGACTAAAGACTCTGTTCTCCGGAACAATGGAGCGAGCAAATGACTTATTGGAAATAATACATACCGATGTATGCGATCCAATGAGTGTTGATGCTCGTGGCAAGTATCGTTATTTTCTGACCTTCACAAGATGATTTGAGCAGATATGGGTATATCTACTTGATGAAACATGAGTCTGAAATAGTTGAAAGGTTCAAAGAATTTCAGAGTGAAGTGGAAAATCATCGTAACAAGAAAATAAAGTTTCTGCGATCTGATCGTGGAGATGAATATTTGAGTTACTGAGTTTGGTCTTCAATGAAAACAATGTGGAATAAGTTTCACAGCTCACGCCACGGAACACCACAACATTATGGTGTGTCCGAACGTCAGAACCGTACTTTATTTTGATATGGTGCGATCTATGATGTATCTTACCGATTTACCACTATCGCTTTGGGGTTATGCATTAGAGACAGCTGCATTCACGTTTAATAGGGCAACCATCTAAATCCGCTGAGATGACACCGTATGAACTATGGTTTAGCAAATAAACCTAAGCTGTCGTTTCTTAAAGTTTGGAGTTGTGATGCTTATGTGAAAAGGTTTTCACCTGATAAGCTCGAACCCAAATCGGAGAAGTGCGTCTTCATAGAATACCCAAAAGGAAAAAGTTGGGTACACCTTCTATCACAGATCCGAAGGCAAGTTTTTCGTTGCTAAGATGGATCCTTTCTAGAGAAGAAGTTTCTCTCGAAAGAAGTGAGTGGGAGGAAAGTAGAACTTGATGAGGTAAATGTACCTTCTCGGAAAGTAGTTCATCACAGAAATCAGTTCCAGTGATTCCTACACCGATTAGTGAGGAAGTTAATGATGATGATCATGAAACTTCAGATCAAGTTGCTACCAAACCTCGTAGGTCTTCCAGAGTAAGATCCGCACCAGAGTGGTACGGTAATCCTATTCTAGAAGTCATGTTACTAGACCATGATGAACCTACGAACTATGAGGAAGCGATGATGAGCCCAGATTCCGCGAAATGGTTTGAGACCATGAAATCTGAGATGGGATCCATATATGAGAACAAAGTGTGGACTTTGATGGAGTTGCCCGATGATCGGCAAGCCATATTATATAAATGGATTTTCAAGAGGAAGACAGATCTCGATAGTAGTGTTACTATCTACAAAGTTCGACTTGTCGCAAAAAGGTTTTCGACAAGTTCAAGGTGTTGACTACAAATGAGATTTTCTCAAGCAGTAGCGATTCTTAAGTCTGTCCGAATCATGTTAGCAATTGCCACATTTTATGAAATCGGCAAATGGATGTCAAAACTACATTCTTTAAATGGATTTATTAAAGAAGAGTTGTATATGATGCAACCGAAGTTTTTGTCAATCCTAAAGGAGCTAACAAAATGTGCAAGCTTCAGCAATCCATCTATGGACTGGTGCAAGCATCTCGAGTTGGAATAAAAGCTTTGATAGTGTGATCAAAGCATATAGTTTTATCTGAACTTACGGTGAAGCCTGTATTTACAAGAAAGTGAGTGGGAGCACTACAACATTTCGATAAGTATATGTGATTGACATATTGTTGATCGGAAATGATGTAGAATTATTATGCAAAGCATAAAGGAGTATTTGAAAGGAGTTTTTCAAAGAAAGACCTTGGTGAAGCTGCTTACATATTGAGCATCAAGATCTATAGAGATAGATCAAGACGCTTGATAAGTGTTTCAATAAATACATACCTTGACAAGATTTTGAAGTAGTTCAAAATGGAACAGTCAAAGAAAGAGTTCTTGCTGTGTTACAAGGTGTGAGATTGAGTAAGACTCAAAACCCGACCACGGCAGAAGATAGAAAGAGAATGAAAGTCATTCCCTATGCATCAGCCATAGGTTCTATAAAGTATGTCATGCTGTGTACCAGATCTATTGCATACCCTACCACTGAGTTTGGCAAGGGAGTACAATAGTGATCTAGGAATAGATCACTGGACAGCGGTCAAAATTATCCTTAATGGAATAAGGATATGTTTCTCGATTATGGAAGTGATAAAAGGTTCGTCGTAAAGGGTTACGTCGATGCAAGTTTTGACACCGATCTGGATGACTTTAAGTCTCGGTCTAGATACATATTAATAGTGGGAGCAATTAGCTAGAGTAGCTCCGTGCAGAGCATTGTTGACATAGAGATTTGCAAAATACATACGGATCTGAATGTGGCAAACCCGTTGACTAAGATTCTCTCACAAAGCAAAACATGATCACACCTTAGTACTCTTTGGGTGTTAATCACATAGCGATGTGAACTAGATTACTGAATCTAGTAAACCCTTTGGGTCTTGGTCACATGGTGATGTGAATTATGGGTGTTAATCACATGATGATGTGAACTATCGATGTTAATCACATGGTGATGTGATCTAGATTATTGACTCTAGTGCAAGTGGGAGACTGAAGGAAATATGCCCTAGAGGCAATAATAAAGTTATTATTTATTTCCTTATATCATGATAAATGTTTATTATTCATGCTAGAATTGTATTAACCGAAACATAATACATGTGTGAATATATAGACAAACAGTATGTCACTAGTATGCCTCTACTTGACTAGCTTGTTAATCAAAGATGGTTATGTTTCCTAACCATGAACAAGGAGTTGTTATTTGATTAACAAGGTCACATCATTAGTTGAATGATCTGATTGACATGACCCATTCCGTTAGCTTAGCACACGATCGCTTAGTATGTTGCTATTGCTTCCTTCATGACTTATACATGTTCCTATGACTATGAGATTATGCAACTCCCATTTACCGGAGGAACACTTTGGTACTACCAAACGTCACAACGAATCGGGTGATTATAAAGGAGTACTACAGGTGTCTCCAAAGGTACTTGTTGAGTTGGCGATTTCGAGATTAGGTTTTGTCACTCCGATTGTCGGAGAGGTATCTCTAGGCCTTCTCGGTAATACACATCACATAAAGCCTTGCAAGCATTGCAACTAAAGAGTTAGTTGTGAGATGATGTATTACGGAACGAGTAAAGAGACTTTCCAAGAACGAGATTAAACTAGGTATTGGATACCGACGATCGAATCTCGGAAAGTAACATACCGATGACAAAGGGAACAACGTATGTTGTTATGCGGTTTGACCGATAAAGATCTTAAGAGAATATGTAGGAACCAATATGAGCATCCAGGTTCCGCTATTGGTTATTGACCGAGAATAGTTCTAGGTCATGTCTACATAGTTCTCGAACCGTAGGGTCCGCACGCTTAAGGTTTCAATGACGGTTATTATGAGTTTATGTATTTTGATGTACCAAGGAGTTCGAGTCCCGGATGTGATCACGGACATGACGAGGAGTCTCAAATGGTCGAGACATAAAGATTGATATATTGGTTGGTTATATTCGGACACCGGAAAGGTTCCGGAAGTTTCGGAGAAACCGGAGTGCCGAGGGGTTACCGGAACCCCGGGAAGTTATGGGCCTTATTGGGCCAAGAGGGAGAGAGAGGGCTGCACCAGGAGGTGGTGCGCCCCCCTCCATGGGGAGTCCGAATTGGACTAGGAGGGGGCGCAGCCCCCTTTCCTCTCCTCTCCCTCTCTTTCCTTCCCTTCCCTCTTCCTAGTAGGACTAGGAAAGGGAGTCCTACTCTACTAGGAGGAGGACTCCTCCCTTGGTGCGCCCCAAGGGCTGGCCGCCCTCCCCTTGCTCCTTTATATACGGGGCGGGGGGCACCCTAGAACACACAAGTTGATCTACGGATCGTTCCTTAGCCGTGTGCGGTGCCCCTCCACCATATTCCACCTCGGTCATATTGTAGCGGTGCTTAGGCGAAGCCCGCGACGGTAGAACATCAAGATCGCCACCACGCCGTCGTCTCGACGGAACTCCTTCCCGACGCTTTCTGGATCGGAGCTCGGGATCGCCATCGAGCTGAACGTGTGCCAAGAACTGGAGGTGCCGGAGTAACGGTGCTTGGATCGGTCGGATCGTGAAGACGACGACTACATCAACCGCGTTAATATAACGCTCCGCTTTCGGTCTCACGAGGGTACGTGGACGGACACTCTCCCCTCTCGTTGCTATGCCATCACCATGGTCTTGCGTGATCGTAGGAAAATTTTTGAAATTACTACGTTCCCCAACAGCACCGTCTACCAGCGTGGTTGTACACGGCTCCCGGACGTGCCGGCGACCCGCGAGCAGAGGTGGTTGATTTTCCCTGATGGGGAGAGGTAAGTGCATTTAATCTTTTTGTACCCTTCTGCATTCACGTTTCTTCAAATATGTAATGTGTTGGCCTTGTCATGCTGCAGGGGTTGGGACCACCATCATAGTGTCCTCCGGCCCAACTCCGTCCTTGGAGTTCTTTGTTGGCAAAACTTCCCGGGGTTTGTCACGTTGCCTGGTGAGGGTCGGCTTCCAGAGCTTGGATTGAGTTGGGAGCACTACTTGGCTGCCTCGGCCCCGCCGGGTGAGATTATCGACGGTGTCTTGTGCAAGACGAGGGCAGACGTGGTGATTAGAAAATTCTGGGTAATTTCTCCTTTACACAATTAAAAATCTTCAACTAGCTAGTTATTAATTGTACTAATCAATATTGTCTCATTTGATTGCAGACATTCTACAGGTGTGAGGAGGGATACGAGGAGGAGGCGGCAAATGTTATCGATAACGTCTGCAAGCGCCTAATATAGAACTTACGGCACGAGGCTCGGGTGCAGGCTGTTCGAGACTACTACGCCGCGCGTGGTATCAAGAAGACCAAGCCGGCGTGCCGCGAGAAGTTCTTGAGTAAGGAGGAGTACATGAAGGTAATTCTTAAGGCCTTGTACTTTACTTCCTTCATTTAGTAATTCATAGCCGTAGCACTCAAGTTTCGATTTCCTAACTTAGGCACCTCCGAGATGGTGTGCGGATCGGATGGATTGTTGGGAGGTGTTGGTCAATGAGTGGTGTTCAAAAGAATGGCGAGCCCTCCGCAATGAGGCCAAGGACAAACGTGCCCAAATGGAAGGTGTGCCACACCATCAAGGCAGCTCCAACTTATATCAGTACGGGCGGAACTGGGTATGTGGTTTGCTTCATGATTCATGCAATTCGTTCTTCATGCTAGCTTCATCCCTTTAATTAATAATTTACTTTGTTTCTCTCTTTCAGACACGCTACAATAAGGCGGATAAGGTGCCAGAGGTGTACGACCTGTATGCCATGGCCCACACTGGCTCTTACAAGAAAGTCAAGGCATTCTCTACATCTGACCTCGATGATCCAAAAAACTTCACCAACATCTCCTCCCACGACAAGCTCGTGAAATATAGAGATGAGGGGAAGGCGATGAAAGGGGAGGACTTTAACCCGAGCCAGGGTCCCATTGATACCGAGTTGATGATGATATCTGGTAGCGGGAGGTCCCATGGCTCCATAGCCATGGGAGATGGACTTATCCGTTGTCCTAGCACTCTCCCGGAGATCAAGGCGTGCCAGTCGAGCTCCGCTCCTGAGATAAGGCCTCGTGAACGGTCAGTCCAACTCGCCTTCAAGGTTAGTTATACGTACTCAGCTATCTTTCTCCATTACATTGTGTGCGCTTCCATCAATGATTACAAATGGTAACGAGGAGTGGTGTTGCAGGCTGCTATACAAAGTGAGAGAGATAGAACGGAGAAACTTCTGGCAGAGGCGGCGGAGAGGCAGCGGGAGTTGGAGGAGAGGACGACAAAGATGTTGGAGGAGGAGAGGTCACGGAATGACATGCAGGCAAGGGCCATGTACGAGCTCCTTGTGGTAAGTTTTTTATACACATTAGCCAAAACATTCATGTAGTGTTTGTCTCATTACTAACTAGTATGACTGAGTCGTCAAAACCAAATATGCGATCTGTGTGCGAGAAGTCCGGTCGATCGCCCGCCGATGCAGTGATTGCTCCCGGGACCACGGTGGGTTTAATTTGAATGGACATTACTTGCTAGTCTTAACATTTGAGTGTCATCATGCTAACGAGACATTGGGAATGATCTTTGGTGCAGCAGAACTCCGCATAAGCATCGCACGATCCTTCTCCACTACAAAGCACGAGCCACCCGCCACAACACCTCCATGATCACGGTAAGTGTCTCTAGTGTTTTGCTTAACAAATGCATAAAGACCTAGACTTAGCTTTATTTCCTCCAATATGCTTACCATAATGACTTAGAGTTAGCTTCTTTTCCTCCAAAATGACTTAATAAGCTTACTGACCTCCAAAACCATCCATTTTACCTATGTTAGCTCTAAAACGATATGTACTTAGCTTACTTATGTAAAAAATGGCATAATTAGCTTAGTTAGCTCATAAACGATCCCATTTTACCTAAGTTAGCTCTAAAATGACCCATTTTACCTTACTTAGCTGATAAATGATCCAATTTACCCAAGTTAGCTCTAAAATTACCTATTTTAACTAGATTAGCTCCTAAATGATCCATTTTACCTACGTTAGCTCTAAAATGACCCATTTGACCTAGGTTAGCTCCAAAATGACCCATCTTACCTAGGTTAGCTCCAAAATGATGCATTTTACCCAAGTTGGCTCGAAAATGACCCATTTACCTAGATTAGCTCATAAACGATCCATTTCACCTAGGTTAGCTCCAAAATGACCCATCTTACCTAGGTTAGCTCCAAAATGACCCATCACACCTAGGTTAGCTCTAAAATGATGCTTTTTACTAAGTTAGCTCATAAACGATCCTTTTCAACTAAGTTAGCTCATAAACGATCCATTTCACCGAAGTTAGCTCAAAAACGATCCATTTCACCTAAATTAGCTCATAAATGACATATACTTCTTGTTCTACTATTCTTCTTGTAGTCACCTTTTTCTAACTTTCTTATTTGCCATTTTGCAGATTTCATTCACTTCGCAGAAGCTAGCTTGCTATGATGGAGTGCTTGTTTTTTTCTTTCATTCTCTTCAAGTATTCTTCTAGCTTGCTATCTTGATGAAACTTTGCATTGTAATATGTATGGATGGAACAATGTGTATGCGCAACTTGGTATGTATGAATGGATGGAACTATATATGTATGTACGATGAAACTTATGTGCTAGATATGTCATATGTTTGCTGTTAAATAGCCCTGTGAAATATATATATCTGTGTGTGTGTGTGTGTGTGTGTGTGTGTGTCATATATATTTGCTGTAAAAATTGTTGGATTTAAAAAAAACAGAAAAAAGAGAGGTAATGCAGGATCTTTGCCATCAGCCACTGATGGCAAAGCCACCTTTGCCGACAGCCGCGGACGGCAAATAAGCCACGCGGCGGCCACCTGTGCTTTGCTACGTCTTGAGCTTGCGTTGGTTTTCCTCGAAGAGGAGAGGGTGATGCAGCAAGTGTAGCGTAAGTATTTCCCTCAGTTTTGAGAACCAAGGTATCAATCCAGTAGGAGGCTCCTCAAAAGTCGCACGCACCTACACAAACAAACTGAGAACTCACAACCAACGCAATAAAGGGGTTGTCAATCCCTTCATGGCCACTTGCGGAAGTGAGATCTAATAAAGATAGTATGATAAGATAAATATATTTTTGGTATTTTATAATATAGATGCAAAAAGTAAAGATGCAAATAAAAGTAGATTGAAAGCAAATATGATAAGAGATAGACCCGGGGGCCATAGGTTTCACTAGTGGCTTCTCTCAAGATAGCATAAGTATTACGGTGGGTGAACAAATTACTGTTGAGCAATTGATAGAAAAGCGCATAGTTATGAGATTATCTAAGCATGATCATGTATATAGGCACCACGTCCATAACAAATAGACCGACTCCTGCCTGCATCTACTACTATTACTCCACACATCGACCGCTATCCAGCATGCATCTAGAGTATTAAGTTCATAAGAACAGAGTAACGCATTAAGCAAGATGACATGATGTAGAGGGATAAACTCATGCAATATGATATAAACCCCATCTTGTTATCCTCGATGGCAACAATACAATACGTGCCTTGCAACCCTTTCTGTCACTGGGCAAGGACACCACAAGATTGAACCCAAAGCTAAGCACTTCTCCCATGGCAAGAAAGACCAATCTAGTAGGCCAAACTAAACTGATAATTCAAAGAGACTTGCAAAGACAACTCAATCATACATAAAAGAATTTAGAGAAGATTCAAATATTATTCATAGATAAACTTGATCATAAACCCACAATTCATCGGATCTCGACAAACACACCGCAAAAAGAGTTTACATCGAATAGATCTCCACGAGAGAGGGGGAGAACATTGTATTGAGATCCAAAAAGAGAGAAGAAGCCATCTAGCTAATAACTATGGACCCGTAGGTCTGTGGTAAACTACTCACAACTCATTGGAGGCGCAAGGATGTTGATGTAGAGGCCCTACGTGGTTGATTCCCCCTCCGGCAGAGTGCCAGCGAAGGCTCCAAGATGAGATCTCGCGGATACAGAAGGTTACGGCGGTGAAATTGTGTTTTGTGGTGCCCCCGGATGTTTTCGGGGTACGTAGGTATATATAGGAGGAAGAAGTATGTCGGTGGTCAGCTGGGGCCCACGAGATAGGGGCGCACCACGTGGGGGGGGGCGGCCTCTATCTCGTGGCTTCTCGAAGCTTCTTGACTTGCACTCCAAGTTCTCCGGATCACGTTCGTTCCAAAAATCACGCTCCCGAAGGTTTCATTCTGTTTGGACTCCGTTTGATATTCCTTTTCTTCAAAATACTGAAATAGGCAAAAAAAAAACAGCAATATGGGTTGGGACTCCGGTTAGTAGGTTAGTCCCAAAAATGATATAAATGTGTAAAATAAAGCTCATAAACATCCAAAAAGGGTAATATAATAGCATGTAACAATCAAAAATTATAGATACGTTGGAGACGTATCATGCTTCCTGGTGGGCTGACCCATTTGGTCAGTTTGCCTACAACGGCGGACGGCAAAGGCTTTGCCTACAGCAGCGGACGGCAAAGGCTTTGCCTACCGCAGCGGACGGCAAAGGCTGTCGTTAGCCACCTAACGGACTAATAGCGTAATTATTGCCGGCTGCTTTCTTTGCCGTCAGCTGCTGACGGCAAAGGCCCCTTTGCCGCCAGCCTCAGGAAGCAGACGTCAAAGTAGCTCTTTGCCGATCCTTACTTTGCCGGAGCCTTTTGGCGTCCGCGGCAGACGGCGAAGACCTTTGCCATCGGCCGTTCCTGCCTTTGCCGTCCGCCATGGCAGACGGCAAAGTAGCTGATTCCTGTAGTGCCACTAGGGACATCGAGTAGCGTATAAACTAATAAATCAAATGATTAATTGATTAAATAGCCAATTAGCCTATTAATCTCTTACTCGCTAGCCTACCGAGCAGTTAGCAGTTAGGGACTTCCTTAACAATGCCTTCATAGCAAATAATATTTTTTTGCATTGAAGTCAATGATGGTTTTTTATTATGTACTAGTGCAAAAGAAAGTCAAGTTTATTCTAAAAAAACTTCTGAACTATTTTAACTTTTTGTAATCTATATCTATACCTCTATACCTGCTAATAAAGCAAAGTGTGTTTCTCCAAAAAATTTCATTCGTTCACCGCCGAAAATAATTGTTTCTATCCGAGGTGGTACTACATTCTTATTTATTCATTTGCTAGGAAAAAAGGGCTTATCAAGAATTTCGTACGTGGGCCGCGTGCTGTGGCCCAGCGAAACCAGCCCACTTATTTTTGTACCCATGCAGCTAGGAAAATTCTATTTTTCGCATAGGACGACAAATAGTCAGAGCTTTCCAAAGACGGCCAATAATGGGCTGGCTCATTTGTCTTTGTTTTGTGTTTTACTTCTATTTTATTCTCCTTCCACTATCTCTTTTTTTCCTACCAAGTTTATTTTCTTATATAATTTATTTCATAAATTCAAAATTCTAAAAAAACATTCAGAATTTTTCAAAAAATAGATTTTGGAAAATTTTGAGAATTTAAAAATTTTGTTGCTGTTTTAAAAAATATTCGGCACTCGAAAAAAGCTTCCCATTTTTTCCAAAAAGATTATTGTTTTGCAAAATTGTTCAAGACTCCTAAAAAGAAAATGACATTTTAAAAAATTCCCCAAATTCGAAAAATATTCGTGTTTAGTGAAATTTTCACAATTCAAAATAATGTTTGCTTATAAAAGATACACATTTTCGGAAAAAAGCTATGAATTTTCCACACATGTTCCCATTTAAAAAATGTCCACAAATTCAAAGAATGTTCATGTTTTTATTTAAAAAATGGTGTTTTGAAAAATTGTTTGTGAATTTTAAAATATGTTCCTGTTTCAAATTTTGTTCGTGTCTTTCCGAAAGTGTACATAATTTTCAAAAACCTGTTCAGGATTTTAAAAATGGTTCATGTTTCCTACAATATTCAGAAACTTCATACCTTAAAATCTCCTCGCTTGAAAGGAAAAGTAGATTGAATAATTCATGGGCCTTCTTTTGCGTATGATGACATAACAAAACTCTTAAATGCCCTCGATCTATGAATGGAAAAACAGCGGATTGATTACTTCACACCCGACGAAACCGAGAATTTATATGTTCATTTTAACGTGCATACAGGGTTTTGCTTGCACATATAATTCTCAATAACTTTGGATACATATTAATTTTTTTCCCCGTTACAACACACGGACATATGTGCTAGTTTTTTCCCCTCATATAGGGTGTAGATACAACCAAGAACCAAAGGTTATTTCTCCTATGAGGCAACGCACGGGCGTTCTACTTGTGTGAATAGTGGCCTATAATCCTTGTTCAAGAATTCGTTTGATGAATCAGTTAACTTGCGAACTAATCCCTACACCTACACGTAGGGTCATCGAGTAGCTGATAAACTAATTAATCAACCGATTAACTTGCCGATTAGCCTATTAATCTCCTATTCGTCAGCCAACCGAGCAGCTAGCAGTTAAGGATTTCCTTAACAATGCCTCTATAGCAAATAAATTTTGTTTTTTTCATTGAAGTCAACGCTGGTTTTTTATTATATACTAGTGCAAAAGAAAGTCAAGTTTATTCTAAAAAACTTCTGAACTATTTTAACATTTTTTGTAAAACATTTCCTCATATAGGGTGTTGATACAACCAGGAACCAAGGGGTATTTCCCCTGTGAGGCAATGCACAGGCGTTCTACTTGTGTGAATGGTGGACTATAATCCTTTTTCAAGAATTCGTTTGATGAATCAATTAACTTGCGGTCTAATCCCTACACCTACACGTGGGGTCATCGAGTAGCTGATAAACTAATTAATCAGTCGATTAACTTGCAGATTAGCCTATTAATCTCCTACTCCCCAGCCAACCGAGCAGCTACCAATTAACAATTTCCTTAACAATGCCTGTAATACCAAATGAATTTGTTTTTTTGCCATGAAGTCAACGCTGGTTTTTTATTTGAGGAAATTTATATACTGGTACAAAAAAACAAGTTTATTCTTAAAAAAACTTCTGAACTATTTTGACTCTTTTTATAATTATTAAAAAAATCCCATATTGGGTGTAGATACAACCAAGAATCAAGGAGTATTTCCCCTTGTGATGCATCTCTACCACTGGCGGAGGCCTCCAGTGGGCAGGGTATGACAGCTGGCATACCTTAATTATAGGCAAAAACATTATATCTATGCATATATTGATTGGCATCAGCTGTGTTGTTCGACTGCAGCGAGAAACTATGGAAGGAAAGAGGCCACTGGCCTGATGGGCTGAAGCATCCAGCTGTTGGGCCAAGAACTGGTCGAGACCGACTCGATCGAGCGCCCAACCAGACAACACATACAGACGCGACGAACTCCACCCAGGCGCGACACAACCCAGCTAGCACAGCGGCGGCTGGCCAGGTCGCGAGGACCAGGCGGGCGACCGACGACGGGGCAGCTGACAGCGGCGGCTCTAGTCCAGCGCAGTTCTGGCCATAAGATGGAAAAGAAGGGGAAGGGACCAGCAAATCCAAAGAAATGGGGAGGAAGCGGTAGATTGCTCATGTCTCTGAAATTTTGTAGCATAACAACAGCTTGAAACCAACCAAAATTTAGTTACAAACGTTATGGAATGCATATTTGGTAAGGTATTTTGAAGTAATGGTAGTGGCAGCAGCTCGAAATCGAATCCAAGCACCCGCGAAAGTGTCAATGTTTGGGCACATGTCACTCATGAAGATCAAGTGACTTAATGGTTTGTTATATTGAGCGAGAGATCTTCAAAAGTATTGATCACGGTAAAATTAAGGAAGGAAAGATTTTTAAAAAGAGGGTAGGGCATTGCCATTGCCTAGGTCTTCTAGACGTCATTGAAAACTTCATTGTTGGTATGTTTTTGGTTGTTTTTCTATTGAAACATGTCTACATTTTCACTGTATTTGATTTTTCGTTTGTACCATGTACTGACTCTTTCAATTTGCATCAAGAAAAAATTCTTTTACTAAGATTTCGTCACACCTTAACTTTTTTTGGTCCTCCGCCTTCGATCTCTGCCGTGAACGCTTTGTCACCGGGACCTAAGAATGCATAAAACCGAAACCCAAATGATTTTTTTGGGAAATCAAGAACAAACATGTGGCCCCAACCAAACTGAATCGACACTACAGTGTAGTACGTAGTATTCAGTTTAAGTTGATCCACCGCTTGGTGCGAGATTCAAATGCAGCCGCCCATCTTCAATCCAACAGACTACAACTCGATCGTCTTGCCGCTTCGCCCCAGCTGGAGCTTGTAGCCGACGTGGACTTAGTGAGCGCGAGTTCACCCAGTAGGTAGTCGGAACGCAGCAGGCGATCGAGATCTTTTCGGCTCCTCCACGCACGCAGGCGCAGCCGACCGTGACTCGGACGCAAACCGCGGCCACTCGAAACTCCACGGCGCGCGCCGCGCTTGCACAAGCTGGCGGCTGCGGTCGACCGTCGTGAGCCGCGAGTTCGGAGGGGAAGATGCGCCGACGACGGAGTCGCCCTTGGCCACGAAACCTCGTCCCGCTCGAACTGCGGACGTGCTACGCGCCTGCCGCCCACGCCGACGCACCGGTCTCCATCACTCGGTTGACCTTAGGATGTTTCTTTTTCCGAAAAGGCCAACGACAGGCGTGTGCTTTGCTAGAATTGTCACGTGAGTAAATTGCATGCGTAAATCACAATCGGGGCGTTAGAAGCGATTGGTCAAGATTGGTAATTTTACGTGTCGATCTGCAAGTCTGGGGCAAGCCGTTACAAAAGGTCTAAACAGCGATAAACGTGTATTGACGGTGTATCGACGGCGGGCCTACTGTCGGGTACCGACGTGGCATGTTTTTCGCAGAAACCCCTTGTTTCTCGGCACTGCTGTTCGCCGTCTCCAAAGACGAACATGGAACTTCCATTGGTGGGATGAGGTCAGCGGACACGGGAGGCACAGAGGAGGCTGGGTCCGGCGAGGTAGGGCGCGGCACGGAGGCGCAGAGGAGGCCGACTCGGCGAGGTAGGGCTTGGCACGGAGGCGCAGAGGAGGCCGGATCCCGCGAGGTAGGGCGCGGGCACGGAGGCGCAGAGGAGGCCGGATCCGCGAGGTAGGGCGCGGCACGGAGGCGCAGAGGAGGCCGGATCCGCGAGGTAGGGCGCGGCACGGGAGGCGCAGAGGAGGCCGGATCCGCGAGGTAGGGCGCGGAACAGGAGGCCAGAGGAGGCCGGATCCGCCGAGGTAGGGCGGCTGGGCGTTCGGTCAGAGGAGGAGGCGGCGCGATCTGAGGCTCGCGCCGAGGAACGGGGGATGGACGGATTCGAGGCTCTCCAGTAGCGGATTGGCCGGGAACCAAGGGCGGCGGCCGGGCCGAGCTACGGAGGCCATCCATGGCGGCTTGACGCCGGGCTCTGCCCAATGGGCAAGAGAGAGAGAGAGCTCGGGAGAGAGAGAAGAGAAAATGGAAGAAAGGAGAAAAGGAGAGCCAGGTGCGGGAAGAGAAGGAGAGAGGCGGGGGCGGGGATGGCTGGTCACGGTCGCCGGTGGTGATGCTCCGACGGCCGGCCGCGGCGAGGCGAGGAGGAGGCTGAGGCGGGCGGGGTTATGGGAAGCGAGGAGCTCGGGCTCGAGGGCTCCTCCTCGATCCAGATCGCGGCGCCACCGTGGTGGAGACGACGAACAGCAGCGCCAATAAACAGGGGTTCTGCGAAAAACATGCCACGTCGGCACCCGACAAAGGGCCCGCCGGTCGATATACCGTCAATCTGGCGTTTATACGCTGTTTAGACCTTTTTGTAACGGCTTGCCCCAGACTTGGTACTGACACGTAAAAATTACCAATCTTGGTACCAATCTGCTTCTAATGCCCCAATTGTGGTACTTCTATGCAATTTACTTTTGTCACGTGGATACACCACTTTTTATTGTCGTGGATATAGGCTGGCGAATGCTATCTTCTGAAAGAAGAATTTTGCAACAAGCTGGTCACTTTGCTCTTCTATTTGGGTTACATCTAACGAACATCAATACTCCATCAGTGACAAAGAAGAAGAAGCGGAAAACAGCAAGATTTGATCAACCTTTACTTCACTTATTTACAGAAAAAATATGCTAAGCGAATGAGTCATGTCATGTCTTGGAGAAGATGGTGTCTTGTCTTGTGACTCTTGTCTCTTGTGTGGGGTGGTGAGCTGCACTCGCCCCAGCCCTCCGCGACCGTCCGCTTCTTACCGCGGCCGCGCACCATGCACGACTCCACCGCCATGAGCAGCCTCGCCGGCACGCGCGCGCAGGCCTCCAGGCGCCGGAGCGCGAGGCCGGGCTCGTCGACGCCACCGTGAGCTGCCACCTCCCACCACAGCACGGCCGCCATCGCGACGCGCAGCGGCACGCGTGGCGGCCCCGCGGCGACCTGGGCCCGGAGCGCGCGGCCCGCCGCCGTGGCATGCCGACGCGCCGCCCCCGCATCGAGGCCCATCCGCCTGGCCCAGCACTCGAGCACCGCGTCGCCCCGCGCAAGCGCCCTCTGGCCCTTGGCCGGCGGCGTCGCGGACTCGGCGGTGGACGTCCGGGACAGCGCGTCCGCTGGGCCGGGCGGCGAGACGCGCGTGCGGCGGTGGCGGAACGCGAGGAAGTTGGCGCCGTGCACCTCGGCGTCGCACGCCGCGCAGAGGAACGCCGCGTCGGCCTCGCAGCGCACGTCCGCTCCCGCGCCGCACAGCTCGCAGCGCGCCCTCGCGGTAGTACACATCCACGTCCCCGAGGCCGGCGGCGGCGGGCGGGGAGGCGGTCGACGGCCGGGGAGCGAGCGGGGCAGCAGCAGCGTGTTGTGCTTCCCCACGTCCGAGCGCGTATTTAAAGACGGTCGAGGAGGCCCGTGGGGCGGGTCGGCTTTGTACTCCGTGGCAGTTTACGTGGATGCAAGCTAAGCGGCCGGAGGCGAGACGAGAGCGACGTTCGGCGGTCCGGCGAGGGCGTGGAGGGAGGGCCACTCGCGCGACTCCCACGTCCACGTACCCGTCGCGCTTGCACAAGCTAGCGGCTGCGGCCGACAGTCGTGAGCCGCGGGTTGGAGGGGCCGGGGGCTCCATCGGTGGGATGCGCCGACGGGACGACGGATGGGATGGCTAGAGTGATCCCTGGCCACGAAACCTCGTCCCGCTCGGACTACGCACTAGTACTACCCACGCCGGTCGCTCTCTGCTGCGTGAGCTCCATCCGCTGATTTTTTGTCCAAAAGGACCCCCTACCGAGATGAAATGACAAAAGAGACTATTTCTGGATCAATTTGACAAAAAGGACCCCCACAGCGGTGGCGGCAGGCGCGGCGGCGACACGCGGCACCAGCCGCCACGCCAGAGGCGGCGGGCCCGCCGCCACCGCAGGAGGCGGCCACCCCAACCGAACGGATTCTCAATAAAGGCGTCGCGGCGACGAACAGGCAAGCGGGCAGTGGGCCCGGCCGCCACCGAAGCGAGGCGGCCACCGGCGCTGATCATTGTCGCCGACAGAGCCCTGCTGCGAAGGGCCCGCCAATGGGCCTCGCCGCCACAGCCCGAGGCGGCCTCACCAGTCGACAGGTCTTGGCCGACACCGCGCCGCTTTCGGTTGCGAGGCGTGGGCCGGCCGCCACTAGCGCAGCGGCGTTCTTTGCATCGCATGACGTGCGCTGATTCCGGCCGACATGAGCACTGTAGTAAATGGCGTTGATTCCCGTGTATGTGATTGCTTGTTGCTAATGATGCTGATTTTCATGATTGAGCGGGAACGGCGCGGTGTGCTAATTCCACGGGCTCGCTATTGCAAACCGGGCTGATTCCTTGCGGTGTGGATCTGCAGTGTGACCGACATGAGAACTGTGGCAAATGGCGCTCATTCCCATGCTTTGAAAATTGCTGCTGCAGGTGAGGTGACAGCACCCAAGAGCGTGATTTTCGCGACGGGATATGGACACCGATGCTCGCTTTTGGTTACGTAGTGCCGACACTACTGGGGATCCTAAAATATCCGCCTAATTTCCTCTGTTCTCGCTTATTTTCTCGCCATCATTAATCGCCCGAGCCTATAAAAGAAGACACCGAGGCTCTCGTCCAGCCATCCTAGAAATCGCCAAGTCGCAAAGTGTGTACACATTTTTTCAATCGATATGAGTTTGCCTTGTTCGGATCAAAGCATTAGGCCGAGGAAAATGAAGACTGCAAGTTTGCCTCCTGGGTGGCAGTCCTGCGGTGTTGGTGTGGCGATCTTTGCAAGGTGAAGGAGGTGACGGATTTTTCAGATTGGTTGGGCATGAAGTTTTTCATGTGCGCCAATTATGAGGAAGATCCTGCCGTAGCTATTTCAGAGTCGACAAGCCTCCGTATGCTTTAACCATCACGAATAGATATTGTTGGTATTTTCATTGATTCTTTAGTAACATTCTTGTTTCTTGTTGTAGTCTCCTCCGCCTCTGTGCATGTACTATCGTTGGATTGACACGGAGAAGCCGGCTTGGGCAGTGACTGAGATTCGTGAAAGAAGTGGCCGTGCGTGGAATAGTTTATTTGCGGAAGAGCGGCGAGAAGGCGGAAGCTGAGGAGAAAGCGAGCAGAGAGAGAGTTAAAAGAATACTATGCGAGCAACACCGTATTTTTGAGGAAATGGGAAAGAAAAACAGGAAGAGGCTCGTCGCATGGAGGAGCAGGAACGACAGCGAAAGGAGGCTCGTGAGGCGGAGAGGCAGAGAAAGAAAGAAAGGGTTCGTCGAGGCCAAGGCAGCAGAAGAAGCTGGCGATGGAAAAGGAAAATATCCACGTTGGACTCGGTAGATTCCTGTGGTAGTATTTTAAATTTCGCAATCATTTGTATCTTTATTTCTGCAGTTTAATGTAGCTTCATTTCAGTAGTTAAATGTAGCTTTATTTAAATTCTCGATGTATCTTATTTTCAGTTGTACCTTGTCGTGTTGTATCTTATTTTCAGTTATACCTTGTCGTGATGGAAAAAATATATAGTTTTAGAATAAAGTAGTGGCATTTTCTTTCCCTCCACTAATTATCGAGCATCGTGCAACAACTATAAAATGAAATTAAGATAGAACATAATGCCTTACAATAAGAGAGTACAAACTAATAATGCAAGTACATCTGAATTAAACGGTACAACTGGAATACAGCTTAAAAACTACATGAATGCATCATCGTCATCCTCCGTCGATGCAGAACTCTTGGCCTTCGAGGATGCAGAACTCTTACCCTTGGACGATGAAGAACTCTTGCCCTTCGAGGATGCAGTACTCTTGCCCTTGGACGATGCAGAACTCTTGCCCTTTGACGATGCAGAACCCGGAAGCGGCGGCATGAAGATATCATCTTCGTCCTCGCTCTCCTCAGTCCATAAAAATGGATGCTTTTCTGCAGTCCTTCTAAAAGTTTCACTCTTCGGCTCCACAACCTTCTTCCACCTTGCATCCAACCTAAGAAGTTCTTTACGTACCTCCTCATAGGTCCTTTCAGGCCACCCGCACCTCCACGTAATTGGTGAGCCAACTCATTCATTATGGTGTCACTACGGTGAGATCGTCCCATGGAACTATCCTATTGTCCATCCTGAAATTGGTAGCTAGCCTCAGAAGAGTGCTACTCATCCCAGGGTGAAAACTACGATCGAAAGGATAATGGGACATCTCGACTACACTACACTCGAATGCTTATCCACCTCCGTCGAAGGGGTTTTATAGGTAAAGAGGAGAAAATGGCGGAAAGAACATTGCGGTATGGAGGGAAAGGGTTGGCGGGAACATATGGCGGAAGCGGGTGGCAGGAAGATATGGCGGGAAGGGGTTGGCGGAAACGGTGGCGGAACATATGGAGGAAAGCGTTTGCGGGAAAATATTGAGGGAAAGCGTTGCTTGAAAATATATTTTTTCAATGTCTAAGACGGCAATGGTTGCACAGTATTCATCAGCCAAAATTTAAAAAAAATCATTTCGCCTAACATAAGCAAAAGAGTGGGCGGGATAGTATGGCGGGAGATATAGGCGGAAAAATTGTTCTGACTGGTGCATTTTATTTCAGCATACATAGATGTTCAAATTGAAAAGTCGATACACACATATGTAGATACAATGGGTCGCATGACGTGCATAGATGAATCACCCTACTTTACGACGACCACCTGGCCTTTCCTTACGACCGGAAGGCGACAAGCGATTAGGCGGCCGGGGCACACGAAGACCGCGGCCGTACTCCAATTCGGCTTCATGTGTCTGCGAATCCTGCGTAGGTGGTGGAGTCGCGAATCCTTGTTGCGAACCTGAAGCATAATTGTAGGCGTATGGTTGTGACTCCGGGGGGATAAAAGATGGGCCAATAACGTCCCCTTCGAAGAACTCTGTAACTAATGATGTAACCGTGTCGCCAAGATCATGTGATGCTCCCGGAGGCCTGTGTTGACGCCATGATCATGTGATGCTCCCCGAGGCCTGTGTTGGCCTTGCGTTGGGTGTTCTCATCGCCCCAATTAACATCAGGTGTGTCCTGCACATAGAAACATTTTAAACAAACTGTTAGAGGATAATATATGATATCATTGTAAATGCATTGAAATGTAAACATGACTACTGAGCATATCCCTCTCCTATCTTGTCGGCCATTGTGCGTGGTGCTGGTTTAAATCTGGTACACGAAGTCTCCTCGGGCATGGGGATCCTCGCGTGGAGAGATACGGCTGAGATCCCTCACCTTGGGTGTATGCATCATATCCTGTGTACCCATATGGGTTAGGGGAAAGAAACTGCTCGGGCATCGAATCCAAGCCCGTGCCATGGTCCTGAGATGTCTGCCCCTGACGAAGCTGCATCGAAGAAGAGCGATGCAGCGGCAGAGATGAGTCATGTCGTGGCAATGTCGTTCTAGTACTCGGACCCTCCCCCCATTGCTCATGGCTCGTGACTATTTAGGGATGTCACATTTTACTTATGTGTTTCCTCGTCGATACGTCTGGGAAAAGGTGGTGGAATTTCTTGATAGAGACCGAACTGTCTCATTACACGCTCTGGGTTGTAAGGTTCAACACACCACAGGAACAATAAGTTGCAGCGAGTCAGCCAGAATGCACTATCGGTCAACATGCCTGGTGTGAAGTGTCGAGCATCAAAGATCATTTTAGCTGGTCCACGAGTCCACGGGTTCCATGTGACTTCGCCTCATCAAGTATCTCAAACTGCTGGTGGTACATAGGGTAACAAATTTTCGCAAAATCTGGAGACCAACGTCTCGTGCCTTTGTCCACCGGTGGCCATAGTTGCGCTTAGCACCCTCGCCAAAGTCGTATGGGTATATGGGTTGTACTATACGAGGTCATCCTACAGGAGGTATTCCCAGGACCACAACTGAGAAACTCATAGGCGACACAAAGTAATGGAGCTTTTTGTGCGAAAGAGGTTTTTGCGTGGCATCACACAAGCCTCTGATGTATGAGATAGCATGGCAGAACCGAAGCTGTATTTTGGCTGCTCGGGTAAAGGTTCATCTACCATATTCTCGCAATGTAGATGAGACCAGGGACAACAACGTCCCCATGTGAATTTGGAAATAGATTCCCGAGGAGCCACAACAAATACGCAAACAGATGTCTTTTCTCGTCTCCTCATTGGTGAAGCTAGATAAATTAAGAAAGTTATCACGAAGCAGACGAGTGGGATGCCCGAGGGTTACGAACGTTGTGATTCGGCATTTCCATCCCAAGACGGGCTGCTATATCTAATGCCCAAGATGGAGACACTCGTGGAGAGACTACCGCTCACCTCTAATTGGTAGAGCAGTGATCATAGAAACATCTTTCAGTGTAGGTGCAAGCTCCCCAAAGCGAAAGTGAAAGGTGTGGGTTTCAGGTCTCCACCGGTCAACGAGGGATGTCAAAAGGATGGGTCCGAGCGTGCTTGGTCGTCGCATGATGTGAGCCTAGCAAAACCTTGTAGTCCATAAGCGTCAAGGTGAGCAAGGAAATGATTGTGTATTGGCCATGTTTTCTTTATGGTTCAAGTCTGAAAGGCCGATAATCATGCTTAGTATTTGGTTTCAAAATAGGTGGTAACGGTGGCGGCGTCATGGGGCCCCTACAAAAGCACTGGCACTTCACCCATAACCTGCACACAAACATACAAATATAAATTACGAGGAAGACAGAAATACAAATGCAAATCAAAATTAACTTCAAAAATACAAAGAGATACGATTTACATTAATTATCTGAAGTTAACATCAGGAGTACAATAATACAAAGAGAATCAATTTAAATTTAATATAAGTACACATAATGAGCAGAAATATAAATAGACATGGCGAGTACATATATATCAACATCATGCGTTGTTGTTGGCTCGACACGGGCAGTCTTTGCGTGAATGTCCAGGACACTGCAAACGCTGCATCGCTTTGGTTCTCCCATCTGGCTATGGTCCATGTCATTGCGATGATGCCTAGATCGACGTCGTCCCTTTGCGGTTCTCATCAAGTCGGTGTTCGAACCCATTTCGCCCATCTGGCCACAACATTTTGTAGTTCATATCAATGCCCCAAGCCCGAACTCACTGCTCCAAGTGTTGTACAGATTGTACATGTTGAAGCACGGCCATATGTATGGCTCGACGCTGATTTTTTGAACAGCAGCTGCCGGAGCACATGACTGCAAGGGTAGCCCTCAAGCTTGGGCTTGTTACAAGTGCACTCACAGGAGGTTGAGCCAAGGGTGACAGCTTGCTTTTTGATCCTCTGTGGTGACCCTTAACGATTTGGCTCGCACATTGACCTCCCACTTATTCCTAAGTCGTCCACTTTCCTGCAGCCATGACTTTGGGACTTCTTTGCTTTCTCATCCAGATGTCTTTGCATCTTCTCGGACCATGGCTTGTTCAATTCAACTTGTGCTTTGCGACGGTGACCTGTCTCGCAAAGTATGACAGGTCCGGTTCCAAGTTTCTTCAATTAGGGCTGTGATAGGCAGTGGTCGCACCTTTAAGAACACCATTGTACACCTCGACATGTTGCTGGTCATTATTCCATACCGAGCCCCGTGTCGTGAGCCTGCGCCCACTTCTCCAAATGAGGGCAATTCTCGGTGATCCATGGCTCAAATTTATGGCGCCCCTCGACCCTCCGGTCTTCTCTCTGCGGCAAGGCCGCGGTCGATCTCACCATTGATACCTGCCCATATCGCATTCATTTTGGCTTCAGTTTTTTGCATGCACATCCTCTTGAATAACTTGAACCAATCCTTGTTTTTGAATTTGGAGTAAAAGTTTGCTGCCAAATGCCTCATGCACCACCTTCCCTCTAGATCGGGCCAGCCCCACTCTTCTTCCGACGCCTTAATTATTTCAAGAGCGCTTAATAATCCAGTGTTGCGATCAGAAATGATGCAAACACCTTTACGCTCTTTCACGACACCAATCTTCACGCAGCTTAGGAACCACAACCAGCTATCTTTGTTCTCGCTCTCGACCAATGCATATGCAATAGGAAGAAGCTGATTATTTGCATCCGCTGCAATCGCCACCAATAGTGTGCCCTTGTACTTTCCAGTGAGAAAGGTACCATCAACAGATAATACCGGGACAAAGTGCACGAAGGCTTGTATAGTGCGGGCGAATGCCCGAATAAGCGGTCCAGATTAGCTCACCGGGGTTCATTGGGTTTGGACATTCTCTCCGCCAAACTTGAGTCCCCTATTAGCACTTGCTATTTGATGAAGCATTCTAGGGGCATAAGAATATGCCTCCTCATAGGTACCATACAAGTTCTTGAATATATTTTCCTTCACACGCCTAGCCTTGCTGTAGCTAACAGGAATCCAATTAGATCCTCTGCATCTTTTGCGAGCCCTAACACTAATGTTGAGACTTCCCTGCACAATTGTTTCCATCGTCTGTGCCACAAATTTTGTCTGTCACATTGCAGTGATCTGAAAGAGTCCCGGTTTGCTCACGGTATGCTCCACTATTTTGTGATATGCCATGACCGACATACCCGGGCTTCGGTCTAGCGAGAACTCTTCGCGGCAACCTTTCACGGTGTGGATGCATATGACCTTCAACTCTTTTTATCGGATCGCTTCACTCTATCTTTGGCGGTGGATGCCGATTGCATAGCTACCCATTGCCTGGTAAGCAGACTTCTTATCTGGGAAAACTTGCCCAACCTCCAGGCTTCCCGCTCCTAGGCCAGAAGCAGAGTGAAATTCGTTGGTGATGCTCATATCCTGTAAAAACCCAGGTTGCAGTGCCGCCGCGACCGCCCTCTGAGGAGGAACATCTTCTTCTCCGCTTGACTCCGAAGACGCAGAAGAATGATCATCATCATCTAGCGCCTCCGGCAATCCCTCCACGTGTTCGCTCATGTCAACGGCCGCCGACCAATATCCTGTGTCATACACAGGCTGGCCGCCCGTCGGTTCCGATGGGCCGATGCTAGGGGCTGATGTGATGGCCAACTCGACCTCACCACCCCTGCTACTACATCCGGCAACATCAGTGACTGAAATGAACTCCACATACACCATCGGCTGGCCATACATTGAGTTATTGGGATTGCTTGCAAACCTCATGTACGACTCCCACGACCGATCACCTGTGACAGGCCGCAAACCCCAACGGGCAACTGTCCCATCATTTCCTCCATCAACGACGAAGGCCTCCATTGTCATTTTTTTCCTGCATCCTGGGCCAAACACCGCTCGGATGCACCTTCTAACAGCTGCGTAACCCACGTTGACCATGTCTCTCACCACTACTGTAGTCGACTCGCAGAAGGACACATCCACCCCGCATGGACCGTCGCGTATGACGTTCCCATAGTACACTACTAAATTGTCCATAGTACCTAACCAACATACATGTTTACATTTCAAATAATTAGTAACTGAACATTTAGTAACGATGACAACATTTACATATCTTACGACTAAAATAATAACTGTATTTTTGTTATAAATATTCGGTTTGTTTTTAGAATCATTTGCTTAGACTTTAAGGGGTTGTTTGGTTAACGGGTATTTAAAGATCTATTTTTCTCAAACTTGTCTACGAGCGTAACAAACTAAAACTCTGTTTGCTTTTCTCTAACTACCCTAAAAATATCCTAAAATAGTTCTCGTAACATGCAAAAACTTAGCTTCTGGAAAAATGACTATTAGTAAAATATGATAATAACATAATAGTACGATAATAACATAATAGTACGATAATTACATTTTAATATAATATGGTAATTACTCGCTATCCAAACAACCAGTAAACATAATAGTAGGATAATAACATTTTAATATCATATGAGTAAAACATTTAATTTCTTTCGCTTTATATAATTTTTTTTCACATCACACGATAACAATCATTTATCTACAAATAATAATATTTGCAGCATCATGCACATTATTCACAATAGTACATCAATACAAAAAATATTAACAAAATTACAGTGTCATTTTTCACCTTAGCTCCAATATGGATGTGCTTGCGAATGCAATTTAAGCGTCAAAATAGTTCCAATAAATATCCGTCGCCAGTACTATATGAACCTCGTCAACCTATTATCACATTAACAACAATATTACACACGGATTTTTCTTCCTGCTAACAAAAGTATGAAAATAGCACTTCCATGTATGTGTTCATCACCTCAAAATGGGACAGCGAAAATGGAAACACAATTTCTTCAATCACGTCTTCTCCTCCTTGTTTGCTACTAAGATGAATTATTTTACCTAATTACATACATCATTAAGTACATTAGCACCTAATCTGAACATATAAAATTTAGATTATTACGACATAACAAAGTAGACCTACGGTCTCCTAACTATAGACTTATTAATAAACATACCACATAAAATAACATACCACATGAAATAACATACCGCATGCAATAAAAACTATTGTAAATGTTGTATCTGTCGTCTGAAATTATTTCTAAACTCTACGCACTAACATCGCATAGCTAATGACGAGCTAAAAGACTAACTAATTACCACCCTGCATGCACAAATAAATAAATGTTTTGCAAAGCTCATACCTTGATCTTCAACTTCGTACTACACTTTATAGCGCAAATCCTACTCCTCAAGCTCTAAATGACTCCAAATGACTCCTTCAAGTGCTAAAATTATGCCTAAAACAAGAGAGAATACACACTTAGAAACTAATCAAACAGAACAAAAACATCATGCATGTGAACGAAACCAACAAAAATGGATAGATCTTACCTTAATCTAACTTTTCTTCAACTTCATCATCTTCGAAATCAAACTCCAAATCGACCAAAATCACGAGTAAAAGTGGCTACCTAGTTTTCCTTTCTGTCTATGTATGCGCTCAGAGAGAGCTAAGAGGTAGAGGAGGCAACCAGAGATATGCGAGAGAGAGTGTATGCGCACGGAGTCGCGGATGTGCGTTTAAAAAGAAGAGGACCACTGTATTGTCGGCAGAGCAAGTCAGAACTCACCTACCACGGCATCGGATTCCAGCATCGCGGTGTCTCATCATACGCAGCAACAACAACGCCTGAGTGCTGTCGCTTCGGCCGGAGAAATAGACGGAAGCGAGAATCACGCACAGCTTTAATCAGTGTCGTTTACGCAGCAATCAGTACTACAAAGTTTAGGCGGGAATCCAATCATCGAAACTTGTGGCAGGCAAAACAAGGAGCTGGGAAAAGCAGCGCCCCTGAAAATCTGCGCCACGGAATCAGCGCCGCACGGAATCAGCGCCGTCTGCGCCGTTGTCGCGTGCAGCTGCAGGGTCGCCGCCTCCTGCGATGGCGGCTTGGCCCTGGCGGGGCCCGCGAGCATCACAAGTTGTCGGCCCGCGCCCGACAATGGCAATGAGCCGCCTCGCTAGGTGGCGGCGTGGCCCACTGAGCCTGGCGTTCCGTCCGGCTCGGCGCCTTTGTGCTAACACGGTTATTTCAGCATGCCGCCCGGCGGTGGCGGCGGCCGGGCCGCCGCCTCGTCGGCGTGGCGGCGGGTGCACGTGTCGCTGCCGCGCCTACCGCCACCACCGAGGGGTCCTTTTGTCAATGTTTTTGACATGTGGTCTTTTTTGGCAATTCTGTTGACCAAAGGGTCCTTTTGGACAAAAAATCCCATCCGCTCGGACCACGGGTGTTTTTCTTTTCTAAACACAGTTTATTAACCAACCAACAATATTCATTTGGATACAATGGAGGTCTGGGGGTTGAGAAGCGACAGATGGCACCCGAAATCCAAACCGAAAGCGTGTTTAGCGAGGCTATGAACGTCATTATTTATGCCTCTTCCTTCAAAGACCAAGCAGCAATGATCAAACTGGGTAATAGTAGATCTAATCTGCTCGAACCACGTGGTTGGCAGCCAAAGTTGACCACCAAAAAACATGGCTGGTTTCAGTTCGGGCATCTCCACCGGAGACCCTCAAACCTCCCGCATCCGTTCGGAACGCGTTGTCCGTACTACGGAAGTCATCCAGCGTCGACTTGTATCGATCAATGGGGCGGTCCGGATGTGATTTCTTCCGCGAATCGGAGACAAAAGTGGGGTGAGGTTTGCGGGAGTCCGAACCGCTCTCAAGTCCGCTTCTAACCGTCCGGCCCACCAAAATAACCTCCCCCTCCTGATGGGGTCACCTACTACTGGTAGGATCATGTGCCTGACATCAAAGGCCCAAAAAGGGCCCTACACCATCATTGGAAGGTACCAGGACAGCGGGCACATTCAGATGTGCACTCCTGAAAGTCCACTTGGATGAACTAACGACAATTGGACGTTTGCCCTTCAGTCGGCCTCACCAACAGCAATCGGACAAAGGAGGCGTAGGGGCGCCGTGGGAAGTGCAACGGTCGAGTAGATTAACGTTGGGCTTCAGGTGTAGTTATAGCTGCCGTTACCATTAACTGTTGCAGTTAAACTCCCTTGTAACATGGTGTTTATGTGTCCAGGCACACTCTATATAAGCCTCCCCTCGGCTCCATTGCAAAGGGTTCAGCACCCATTGTAATCATATACCCAAGAGAAAAACACAAGCCCCGGGGCATGAGACATAGGGTTGTTAAATCCGAGTGATACACTTGCGCCGTAACTAGGCTGCGCCCCTTCTTCGTAACCCTAATACTCATTGTCAGGTTCGTTGGCTCGACAGTTGGCGCCCACCGTGGGGCTGCTGATACGTCTTCGTCGTATATATACTTTTGGATTGTTTCATGTCAATATTCTACAAATTTCATATATACTTTTGGCAACATTTTATATCATTTTTGGGACTAACATATTGATCCAGTGCCCAGTGTCAGTCCTGTCTTTTTGCATCTTTTTATTTCGAAGAAAATCCATATCAAACGAAATCCAAACTCGATAAAATTTTATGGAGATTTATTTTGGAATATATGTGATTTTTGTGAGGAATGATCAATGCAAACGGAGGCCCATAGCTTTCACAAGGCATCATGGCGCCGCCACCCCCCAGGCCGCGCGGGGTTGCCTTGTGGACACCTCGTAAGTCAGTTGGAGTCCTTCTTCGGCCGCAAGAAATCTTATATCGAGTAAAAAATCGTGTTAAAATTTCAGTCAATCGGAGTTACAGATCTCCAGATATTTAAGAAACGGTTTTCGTCCAGAAACAGGGACGCAAATAGAAGAGAAAACACACACACACACACACACACACACACACACACACACACACACACACACACAGAGAGAGAGAGAGAGAGAGAGAGAGAGAGAGAGAGAGAGAGAGAGAGAGAGAGAGAGAGAGAGAGAGAGAGATCCTATCTCGGAGGGGCTCCTGCCCTCCGAGAGCCATGACAGGCATGGACCAGAGGAGAAACACTCCTCCCATCTAGGGGGAGGCCAAGCAAGAAGAAGAAGGAGGGGGCTCTCTCCCCCTCTCTTACGGTGGCGCCGAAGCGCCACCGGGGGAACCATCGTGACGACGATCTACACCAACAACTTCATCGCCGTCATCACCAACTATCCCCTCTCTATGCAGCTATTAACCTTTCTATTCCCGTTGTAATTATCTACTTGAACATGGTTCTTAATGCTATATGTTATTATCCAATGATGTGTGGCAATCCTATGATGTTTGAATAGATTCATTTTGTCCTACGGGTTAATTGTGGTATGGTGTGATTGATATGATATGAGTTGTATGTTAATATGGTGTTGTCCTATGGTGCCCTCTGTGTCGCACAAGTGTGTAGGATTTGTTGGAAATATGCCCTAGAGGCAATAATAAATTAGTTATTAGTATATTTCCTTGTTCACGATAATCGTTTATTATCCATGCTATAATTTTATTGAAAGGAAACTCAGATACATGTGTGGGTACATAGACAACACCATGTCCCTAGTAAGCCTCTAGTTGACTAGCTCGTTAATCAATAGATGGTTACGGTTTCCTGACCATGGACATTGGATGTCATTGATAACGGGATCACATCATTAGGAGAATGATGTGATGGACAAGACCCAATACTAAGCCTAGCACAAAGATCGTAGTTAGTATGCTAAAGCTTTTCTAATGTCAAGTATCATTTCCTTAGACCATGAGATTGTGCAACTCCGGATACCGTAGGAATGCTTTGGGTGTACCAAACGTCACAACGAATCGGGTGGCTATAAAGGTTCATTACAGGTATCTCCGAAAGTATCATTGGGTTGGCACGAATCGAGGCTGGATTTGTCACTCCGGTTGACGGAGAGGTATCTCTGGCCCACTCGGTAGGACATCATCATAATGTGCACAATGTGACCAAGGGGTTGATCACGGATGATGTGTTACGGAACGAGTAAAGAGACTTGCCGTAACGAGATTGAACAAGGTATCGGATACCGACGATCGAATCTCGGGCAAGTACAATACCGCTAGACAAAGGGAATTGAATACGGATTGATTGAATCCTCGACATCGTGGTTCATCCGATGAGATCATCTGGAACATGTGGGAGCCAACATGGGTATCCAGATCCGCTGTTGGTTATTGACCGGAGAACATCTCGGTCATGTTCGCATGGTTCCCGAACCCGTAGGGTCTACACACTTAAGGTTCGGTGACGCTAGAGTTGTTATGGGAAATAGTATGTGGTTACGAAGGTTGTTCGAGTCCGGATGTGATCCGGGACGTCACGAGGAGTTCCGGAATGGTCCGCGGTGAAGATCGATATATTGGACGAAGGGTATTGGAGTCAGGAAGTGTTCGGGGTACTGGGCTATGGCCAGCATGACCGAAAGGTGTTTTGGAGCCCGGCAAGTGTTGGAGGGCCTCATGGGCCAAAGGGAAGGTGCAAACCAGCCCACTAAGGGGTGGTGCGCCTCCCAACCCCTCTCACTTAACCAGAGAGGTGGGGCGCCCCCTAGGGCAGCCCCTTCCCGGCTTGGGGGCAAGTTTCCTAGGGGTGGGGGCGCCCAAACCCATCTAGGGTTTCCCTGTGGCCGCCGCCTCCCCTAGGGAACCCTAGGCGCCTCCTCCACCCCTTACCCCTATATATAGCGAGGGAGAGAGGGCAGCCGCACCTTTCCTCGGCGCAGCCCTCCCTCCTCCAACACTTCCTCCTCCTCCGTAGTGCTTAGCGAAGCTCTGCTGGGAGAACCACGAGCTCCATCACCACCACGCCCGTCGTCTGCCGGAGTTTTCCTCAACTTCTCCTCTCCCTCTTGGATCAAGAAGGAGGAGACGTCCCGGGCTGTACGTGTGTTGAACGCGGAGGTGTCGTCCGTTCGGCGCTAGGATTATCGGTGATTTGGATCACTACGAGTACGACTCCATCAACCCCGTTCTCTTGAACGCTTCCGCTTAGCGATCTACAAGGGTATGTAGATGCACTCTCCTTCCCCTCGTTGTTGGTTTCTCCATATATAGATCTGGGTGACACGTAGGAAAATTTTGAATTTCTGCTACGTTCCCCAACAGTGGCATCATGAGCTAGGTCTATTGCGTAGATTCTTTGCACGAGTAGAACACAAAGTAGTTGTGGGCGTTGATTTTGTTCAATATGCTTACCGTTACTAGTCCAATCTTGTTCCGACGGTATTGTGGGATGAAGCGGCCCGGACCGACCTTACACGTACACTTACGTGAGACAGGTTCCACGACTGACATGCACTTGGTGCATAAGGTGGCTAGCGGGTGCGAGTCTCTCCCACTTTAGTCGGAACGGATTCGATGAAAAGGGTCCTTATGAAGGGTAAATAGCAATTGGCATATCACGTTGTGGTTTTGCGTAGGTAAGAAACGTTCTTGCTAGAAACCCATAGCAGCCACGTAAAACATGCAAACAACAATTAGAGGACGTCTAACTTGTTTTTGCAGGGTATGCTATGTGATGTGATATGGCCAAGAAGAATGTGATGAATGATATGTGATGCATGAGATTGATCATGTTCTTGTAATAGGAATCACGACTTGCATGTCGATGAGTATGACAACCGGCAGGAGCCATAGGAGTTGTCTTTATTTATTGTATGACCTGCGTGTCATTGAACAACGCCATGTAATTACTTTACTTTATTGCTAACGGTAGCCATAGTAGTAGAAGTAATAAGTTGGCGAGACAACTTCATGGAGACACGATGATGGAGATCATGGTGTCATGCGGTGACGATGATGATCATGGAGCCTCAAGATGGAGATCAAAGGAGCAATATGATATTGGCCATATCATGTCACTATTTGATTGCATGTGATGTTAATCATGATTATACATCTTATTTGCTTAGAACGACGGTAGTAAATAAGATGATCCTCATTAAAATTTCAAGAAAGTGTTCCCCTAACTGTGCACCGTTGCGAAAGTTCGTCGTTTCAAGCACCACGTGATGATCGGGTGTGATAGATTCTTACGTTCACATACAGTGGTGTAAGCCAGATTTACACACGCGAAACACTTAGGTTGACTTGACGAGCCTAGCATGTACAGACATGGCCTCGGAACACAAGAGACCGAAGGTCGAGCATGAGTCGTATAGTAGATACGATCAACATGAAGATATTCACCGATGATGACTAGTCCGTCTCACGTGATGATCGGACACGGCCTAGTTGACTCGGATCATGTAATCACTTAGATGACTAGAGGATGTCTATCTCGAGTGGGAGTTCATGAGATGAACTTAATTATCCTGAACATAGTCAAAAGATCTTTGCAAATTATATCGTAAGCTCGCGCTTTAGTTCCACTGTTTAGATATGTTCCTAGAGAAAATATAGTTAAAAGTTGGCGATGGCGATTATGCGGATAGTAGAAAGCTTATGTCCTTAATGCACCGCTCGGTGTGTTGAACCCCAAACGTAAATCTGTGGATGTTGCGAACATCGGACATACACGTTTTGATAACTACGTGATAGTTCAGTTAAATGGTTTAGAGTAGAGGCACCAAAGACGTTTCTCGAAACATATAAGATGTTTCGAGGACTAAAAATTGGGATTTCAGGCTTGTGCCCACGTCAAAAGGTATAAGACCTCCGACGATTTTCTTAGCCTGCAAACTAAGGGAGAAAAGCTCAATCGTTGAGCTTGTGCTCAGATTGTCTGAGTGCAACAATCACTTGAATCGAGTGGGAGTTGATCTTCCAGATGAGATAGTGATGTTTCTCCAAAGTCATTGCCACCAAGCTGCTAGAGCTTCGTGATGAACTATAACATATTAGGGATATATATGATGATCCTTGAGGTATTCACGATGTTTGACACCGCGAAAGTAGAAATCAAGAAGGAGCATCAATTGTTGATGGTTGGTGAAACCACTAGTTTCAAGAAGGGCAAGGGCAAGAAGGGATACTTCATGAAACGGAAAGTCAGCTGCTGCTCTAGTGAAGAAACCCAAGGTTGAACCCAAACCGAGACTAAGTGCTTCGTAATAAGGGAACAACCACTTTGGAGCAGAATTACCCTAGATACTTGGTAGATGAGAAGGCTGGCAAGGTCGATAGAAGTATATTGGATATACATTATGTTAATGTGTACTTTACTAGTACTCCTAGTAGCACCAGGATATTAAGATAACGGTTCGGTTGCTAAGTGTTAGTAACTCGAAATAAAAGAGCTACGTAATAAACGGAGATTAGCTAAAGGTGAGCTGACGATATGTGTTGGAAGTGTTTCCAAGTTTGATTTGATCAAACATCACACGCTCCCTCTACCATCAAGATTAGTATTAAACCTGAATAATTGTCATTTGGTGATTGCGTTGAGCATAGACATGATTGGATTATGTCTATCGCAATACGGTTATTCATTTAAGAAGAATAATGGTTACTCTATTTATTTGAATAATACCTTCAATGGTCTTGCACCTAAAGGAATGGTTTATTGAATCTCGATCGTAGTGATACACATTTTCATGCCAAAAGATATAAGATAGTAATGATAGTACCACCTGCTTGTGGCAATCGCCATTTGAGTCATATTCAGTATAGAACGCATGAAGAAGCTCCATGTTGATGGATCTTTGGACTCACTCGTTTTGAAAAGTTTGAGACATGCGAACCATGTCTATTGGTGTATATGCATGAAGAAACTCCATGCAAATGGACCGTTTGGACTCACTTGATTTTGAATCACTTGAGACATGCAAATCATACCACATGGGCAAGATGACTGAAAGCCTCGTTTTCAAAGTGAAATGGAACAAGAAAGCAACTTGTTGGAAGTAACACATTTTGATGTGTGCAGTCCAATGAATCTTTGAGGCACGCAAATGGATATCGTTATGTTCTTACTTCACGATGATTTGAGTAGATCTTGAGTATATTTACTTGATGAAACACAAGTCTGAATTATTGAATGGTTCAAGTAATTTCAGAGTGAAGTTAAAGATCATCGTGACAAGAGGAATAAATGTCTATGATATGATCATAGAGATGAGTATCTGAGTTCTGAGCTTTGCACGCTATTAAGACATAGTGGAAATTGTTTCACAATTAATACTACCGAACACCATAGTGTGATGGTGTGTCCGAACATCATAGTTGCACCCTATTAGATATGGTGCATACCATGATGTCTCTTATCGAATTACCACTATCGTTCATGGGTTAGGCATTAGAGACAACCGCACTCACTTTAATAGGGCACCACGTAATTCCGTTGAGGCGACCTGTTTGAACTATGGTTTGGAGAAACCTAAGTTGTCGTTTCTTAAAAGTTTGGGGTTGCGACGCTTATGTGAAAAAGTTTCAGGTTGATAAGCTCGAACCCAAAGCGGATAAAATGCATCTTCATAGGACACCCAAAACACTTGGGTATACCTCCTAATTCAGATCCGAAAGCAATAGGGATTGTTTCTTGAATCAGGTCCTTTCTCGAGGAAAAGTTTGTCTCGAAAAGTTGAGTGGGAGGATGGTGGAGACTTGATATGGTTATTGAACCGTCACTACAACTAGTATGTAGCAGGGCACAGGAAGTTGTTCCTGTGGCACCTACACCAATTGAAGTAGAAGCTTATGATAGTGATCATGAAACTTCGGATCAAGTCACTACCGTGCCTCGTGGGGTGACAAGGATGCGTCTTTGCTTGAGTGGTGCAGAATCTGTCTTGAAGGTCATGTTGCTAAACAATAATGAACCTCGAGCTATGGAGAAGCGATGGTGGGCCCATATTCCGACAAATGGTTAGAGGCCATGAAATCCAAGATAGGATCCATGTATCGTAACAAAGCATGGACTTTGGTGGACTTGCCGATGATCGGCAAGCTATTGAGATAAATGGATTTTAAGAAGAAGACGGACATGGACGGTAATGTCACCGTCTATGAAGCTCGACTTGTGGCAAAGAGTTTTCACAAGTTGACTACGATGAGATTTTCTCATCCGTAGCGATGCTTAAGTCCGTCGGAATCATGTTAGCATTAGCTGCATTTATGAAATCTAGCGAGATGGATGTCAAAACGAGTTTCCTTACCAGTTTCGTAAGGAAAGGTTGTATGAGATACAATCGAAAGGTTTTGTCGATCCTAAGGATGCTGAAAGGTATGCTAGCTCCAAATGATCCTTCCATGGACCTGGAGTAAGCATCTCGAGTTGGAATATACTCTTTGATAAGATGATCAAAGATTTTGGGTTTATACAAAGTTTATGAGAAACTTGTATTTCCAAAGAAGTGAGTGGGAGCACTATAGAATTTTGATGAGTATATGTTGTTGACATATTGTTGATCGAAATGATGTAGAATTTTGGAAAGCATATAGGGTTATTTTAAAAGTGTTTTTCAAGTGAAAACCTGTATTAAGCTACTTGAACATTGAGCATCAAGATCTATAGGGATAGATCAAAACCGCTTAATGGTACTTTCAAATGAGCATATACCTTGACATGATCTTGAAGGTGTTCAAGATGGATTAGTCAAAGAAGGAGTTCTTTCACGAGATGTAAGGTATGAAGTTAAGACTTAAAGCTCGACCACGGCGTAGCGAGAGAAAGGACGAATGTCGCCCCTATGCCTTAGGCGTAGGCTCTACAAGGTATGCTATCTTGTGTACCACACGGAAGTGTGCCTTGCCATGAATCGGTCAAGGGGTACAAGAATGATCCAGAATGGATCATTGGATAGCGATCAAAATTGTCCTTGGAGTAAATAAGGACATGTTTCTCGATTATGGAGGTGATAAAGAGTTCGGCGTAAAGGGTTACGTCGGTGCAAGCTTTAACACCTATCCGAGTGACTCGAGTAGCAAACCGGATCGTATAGTGGAGCAACCATTTGGAATAGCTCCAAGTGGAGCGTGGAAGCAGCGTTTACAATATGACCTAGAAATTTGCAAAGCACACACAGATCTGAAAGGTTCAGACCCGTTGACTAAAACCTCTCTCACAAGCAAAACATGATCAAACCTCAGAACTCATTGAGTCTTAATCACTTGATGATGTGAACTAGTTTACAGACACTAGTAAACTCTTTGGATGTTGGTCACATGACGATGTGACCTATCAGTGTTAATCACATGACGATGTGAACTAGATTATTGACTTTAGTGCAAGTGGGAGACTGTTGGAAATATGCCCTAGAGGCAATAATAAATTAGTTATTAGTATATTTCTTTGTTCATGATAATCGTTTATTATCCATGCTATAATTTCATTGAAAGAAAACTCAGATACATGTGTGGGTACATAGACAACACCATGTCCCTAGTAAGCCTCTGGTTGACTAGCTCGTTAATCAATAGATGGTTACGGTTTCCTGACCATGGACATTGGATGTCATTGATAACGGGATCACATCATTAGGAGAATGATGTGATGGACAAGACCCAATCCTAAGCCTAGCACAAAGATCGTAGTTCGTATGCTAAAGCTTTTCTAATGTCAAGTATCATTTCCTTAGACCATGAGATTGTGCAACTCCGGATACCGTAGGAATGCTTTGGGTGTACCAAACGTCACAACGAATCGGGTGGCTATAAAGGTTCATTAGGTATCTCCGAAAGTATCTGTTGGGTTGGCACGAATCGAGGATGGGATTTGTCACTCCGTGTGACGGAGAGGTATCTCTGGGCCCACTCGGTAGGACATCATCATAATGTGCACAATGTGACCAAGGGGTTGATCACGGGATGATGTGTTACGGAACGAGTAAAGAGACTTACCGGTAACGAGATTGAACAAGGTATCGGGATACCGACGATCGAATCTCGGGCAAGTACAATACCGCTAGACAAAGGGAATTGAATACGGGATTGATTGAATCCTCGACATCGTGGTTCATCCGATGAGATCATCGTGGAACATGTGGGAGCCAACATGGGTATCCAGATCCGCTGTTGGTTATTGACGGAGAACATCTCGGTCATATGCGCATAGTTCCGAACCCGTAGGGTCTACACACTTAAGGTTCGGTGACGCTAGAGTTGTTATGGGAAATAGTATGTGGTTACCGAAGGTTGTTTGGAGTCCCAGATGTGATCTAGGACGTCACGAGGAGTTCCGGAATGGTCCGGCGGTGAAGATCGACATATTGGACGAAGGGTATTGGAGTCGGAAGTGTTCGGGGTACCGGGCTATGGCGGCATGACCGAAAGGTGTTTGGGAGCCCGGCAAGTGTTGGAGGGCCTCATGGGCCAAAGGGAAGGTGCAAACCAGCCCACTAAGGGGTGGTGCGCCTCCCAGCCCCTCTCACGTAACCGGGAGAGGTGGGGCGCCTCCCTAGGGCAGCCCCTTCCCGGCTTGGGGGCAAGTTTCCTAGGGGTGGGGCGCCCAAACCCATCTAGGGTTTCCCCTGGCCGCCGCCTCCCTAGGGAACCCTAGGCGCCTCCTCCACCCCTTACCCCTATATATAGCGAGGGGCGAGAGGGCAGCCGCACCTTCCCTGGCGCAGCCCCTCCCTCCTCCAACACTTCCTCCTCCTCCGTAGTGCTTAGCGAAGCTCTGGGAGAACCACGAGCTCCATCACCACCACGCCGTCGGTTGCCGGAGTTTTCCTCAACTTCTCCTCTCCCTTCTGGATCAAGAAGGAGGAGACGTCCCCGGATGTACGTGTGTTGAACGCGGAGGTGCCGTCCGTTCGGCGCTAGGATCATCGGTGATTTGGATCACGGCGAGTACGACTCCATCAACCCCGTTCTCTTGAACGCTTCTGCTTAGCGATCTACAAGGGTATGTAGATGCACTCTCCTTCCCCTCGTTGTTGGTTTCTCCATAGATAGATCTTGGTGACACGTAGGAAAATTTTGAATTTCTGCTACGTTCCCCAACATGATTATCGTTGTAGGGTGTTGCAATACGTTCATAATTCGCTTATAGTGGGTTGTGAGAGTGATATAAGTTTAAACCCGAGTAAGGGGGTTGTTGCAAATGTGAGTAAAGAGGATTGTTACTTAATGCTATGGTTGGGTTTTACCTTAATGATCTTTGGTAGTTGCAGATGTTTGCTAGAGTTTCAATCATAAGTGCATATGATCCAAGTACGAAAAGTTTGTTAGAGTATGTCTCTCCCTCATTGCATATAATAAGTAGCACACATGTCATATTCAATTGCCTATGGAAATCTTTCTCTCTGTGTTACAAAAAGCTCTCTAATAAAACAACCAACTTTTATTATCTTGCCAAGTACTCCTAGCTTTATTATCTCGCAAAGTACTCTTAGTTTTATTCTTACAAAGTAGTTTGATTATTGTTCTAGGTAAAGCGAACGTTTAGTGTTCGTAGAGTTGTATCGGTGGTCGATAAAACTTGAAGGGAATATTAATTCTACCTTCAGCTCCTCGTTGGGTTCGTCACTCTTACTTATAGAGAAAGTCTACAATTGATCCCCTACACTTGTGGGGTATCAAGACCTTTTTCAATAGTGTGGTGTGAATACTTTTGGATGAACCAACGACACTCGGATGTTTGCCCTCCAGTCAGCCTCGCCAACAACACTAGGACAGAGGAGGCGTAGGGGCGACGTGGGAACTTCAACGGTGGAATAAATTAACATTGGACTTCAAGTGTAGTTATAGTTGCCGTTACCAATAACTGTTGTAGTTATGCTCATTCAACTACCTTGCGACGTGGCATTTATGGGCCGAGGCGCACTCTATATAAGCCTCCCCTCAGCTCCATGGCAAGAGTTCAGTACCCATTACAATCATATACCCCAAGAGAAAAATACAAGCCCCGGGCACGGGACGTAGGGTTTGTTACCTCTCTGAGAGGGGCCTGGAATCGTTAAATCCGAGTGATACACTTGTGTCGTAGCTAGGCTCCACCCCTTGTTCGTACCCTAATACTCATTGTCAAGTTCATTGCCTCGACACCTCCCTCTCGCCCATCCTCCCTACGACCCGTATTTACGCCATACATCGTGCCTTCGCCACACCCAAGTGCTGCACCCTAGCCGAAGGCATCACCCCCCCCCCCGCGTGAGAGGACGAGAAAGCCTCACCGCCGACCAGACTTCACCTGACCGCGCCCTCTGGCGGCGGTGAGGAAGGAGACATCTGTGGAGGGAACCGGGGGCGCGATCTAGGGTTTCCCTCCCCGTCGCCACGGGTGCGGGGCCGGATCTTCTTGGGGACCATAACGGGCCATGGCTGGTCCTCCCACAGAAAGCCATAACATTAGACCCAGAAAAATCAGCAAATGGTGGCCCATGTGATACAGTTTACTTATTTGGCCCGTGCTAGCACTATGAGCTTAGCATTTGGCTCCTCTAACTCTGTTGGTCACCCTCCGCCACTGCGTGTGTGGGTGAAGGACAGAGATGAGTCGGTCAAGAAAATAAAGTGTGCCATATATTAATAAAATGGTATCTATTTAGGAAAATACACATGAGCTCCTGGGTGCTCCACACCCCTATACGAAAAATAATAGTAAAAATACCCAAAAATAAAAAAAATCAGAAATTTGGGGATATTAGACATGGATTCCCAATATACTCTCATGTGAAATTTCGTGAAAAAATTCCCAAAAACGTATCTGTGGCGAAGGAAGTACTGACCGATCAAAAATCTACCCAAACAGTTTTTTTCTATACATAGAAACTTTCTGTCTTTTTTGCCATGAATACGTTTCCCGGTAATTTTTTACGAAATTTTACACGGAGTAGATCGGGAACCCAAGTTTGATATCCCAAAATCTCAGATCTTTCTTCAAATTTCTCGGTATGTACTTGAATGAATTGTTTGTATAGGGGTGCGGAGCACCCAAGTGCTCCAAATCCCGGTCCATTCTATTTACAACTAACTACTATTATACTATATGCCATCTATAAAATTTACTAAGTATGAATGACATGACAACAACAAACAGCTCTATTAACCACGCTCTAGCGAACATCGGAGCCGCTCCGCAAGGTCGAGACAATGATGAAGCCGGCAAACAGTATGACATAATGCGCAGCCCTGAACAGAAGCAGGTTGAAGACGAAGGCGCCCACGACCGGATACTGCTGGCTGATACGCCTGCGGACGACACCTCGGCGTCCTTTGAGGCCACATTGCCACAGGAACTTGCACATTATGAGGTGCGACACCGGGGGGCTGACGAAGGCGGAGAGCACGATGAAGAGCACGACGAGGACGAGGTTCACGACGAAGACCCTGATGTCGTAGACCCCCGTGGTGCTCGTCACGGCTGCTATGGCCGCGTAGAACGCGAGGAGCATGCTGATCAGGGCCGCCCAGATGCAGTGCAGCGCCGCCGCGAAGCTCTTCCACGACCGGGCGGAGCGCGAGGCCTTGCCGTAGACGAGCAGGACCACCGCGAGGATGGAGGTCACCAGGGCGACGCCGTCCAGGATGAGGAAGCATTTGAAGATGATCTTGCTCCGGAGGACCGCCATCCCCTTTACGTTCCCCTCTTGCTCGTACGACCCGGGGAGGTTGTTGGCGGCGGTGAAGGCGACGCCGGCGACGAGGACGGCGACCACCGCGAGGCTGTCGGACGTCTTCTCGATCGCCTCTGTGATGTTGCGGCTGTCCCATCGCTGCACGTGGTCCCGCCTCTGCGGACGGAACTGCGCCCCGAACGCCGTCAGCGTCACCACCAGGCTTACCATGGAGTAGAAATCGGTCGATTTCGCGGCGAGGTCCAGCGGCGTGTGGCCGTCGTTGTTCGTTACGTCGCCTCGCACTTGGCCCGTCCACAGCAGGGCCTCGGCGATGGCCGGCTCGCGCGCGGCCACCGCCAGGTGGAGAGGCGTGTTGCCGTCCCCGTCCTGCGTGTTCAGGAGGCCGCCGCCGCCCAGCATCGGCTTCTTGATGGCGAGCCGCACGACCTCGGAGTGGCCTCCCCTGGCCGCGGCGTGCACGAAGGTTCCGCCGCTGTCGTCCTGGAGCTCGGCAGCGTCCGGGCAGGCGTCCATCAGCGCCCTGGCGACGTGGGCGTGGCCCATCCCCGCCGCGACGTGGAGAGCAGAGAGGCCGGCAGAGTCCCTCACGCGCACCGCGCACGGCGGCGACGCGCTCAGGATGGCACCTACGACGGAGCGGTCGCCGTCAGACGAGGCGAAGTGGAGCGGGGTGCTGCCGGTGTCGTCCGCTTGGCTAGCCAGGGATGGGCCGCGTGGCTTCCACTCCAGCAGCAGGCTAACCATTTCTAACAAAAGTTCATATATGTCAGGCGAGTTTCAACAGATGCAAGCAATTTCAGAGTCCACGGATTCATGCAGCGCATTGTGACCTGAGCCCTGGAAGACGGCGGCATGCAGCGCATTCTGCGAGCTCGGGCCGGCAGCCGACGCGTCCCTGCACCTGGTCGTTATCGCTCTGACGGCATGCACCGACCTGCTCATCACCGCCAGGTACAGCGGCGACACGCCCGTGTGGTTCACCTCAGAGGCTAGCCCGGACGCCGCAGAGACCATGGCCTCCACCGCCACGCCATGGCCGAGCCTCGCTGCCAGATGAAGGGCCGTGTCCCCGGCCGCGTTCTTGCACCACAGGGTGCTCTCATCTCCGTAGTCTAGCGCGAGCTGGACGAGGGCAGACACGGCCTTGCAGTGCCCCGCCCTCGCCGCGCAGTGCAGAGGCGTGTCCAGAGCCGAGTTCTGGACAGAGAGCAGGCTCTTGCCCCCGAAGCCGACGAGATCATGGATCAGCTCGTCGTGCCCGTGCTCCGCGGCCAAATGGAGAACGTTGTTCCTCTTTGGGCTCACCTGGTGTATACCTGAAACAATTCGATATATGTGTTTATTTCCTTCCTAAGAGAAACATGTGTGTGTTCCCATTCTGAATGCAATTTCACATCGAATTCTGAAATCTCAATCGTTTCACTAGGCACCAAGATATTTGCATATCGGCCAAAAATTTTCAGCCACGGCACGGCCAAAATGTATGGATGCCACTTTTCAGTAGGCACCTGTCTCTAGCACAAATCTTTTACTGAAATCAGGGAGAACCAACAGAGGGGCCTCAATTAAAGCTTGCTTGAGAACATCAAAGGATTGCTTTGGCTTAAAATAACTTCAAAAGCGCTGGCCTGAGAACATGAGGTCTGACTTTGAACGGCGAACTGAAAAAATAAACTCTAATCATGTGAACGCACGGACGATCAGAGATCGAACAGCTAGAGCCAGCAGTCAGGTGAACGTTACCAGCAGCCCGATCATCCGCAGCAGCGCCGCCGTAGTGCGGTCGCCGAAGCAGCGCCATGGCCTCCTCCTTCTTCCCCCCGCACACGGCGAGGTACAGCTCGGAGCTCATCGCGCCGCCATCGCCCGGCTGCGTCGCCGCTGCGCCGTGGCCCGCACCGAGCTGGATGGTGTGCTGCCGGAGGTCCATGGACTGCTCCGATCGGATCAGAGGCGTCGTCGCCTGAAGTAGCTAGCGAAGGGCATGGCGTGTGCCCTGCGACGCGGAATATATACAGCGATCAGCGGATGACTTCAACGATCGAGCAACGGGTCCGTGCGTGGCTCAGAGCGCGCCACGGATGCATTGCGTAGCAAAGTCGTCGGCGCGTCGCCCAAGCAAGCAACCTGTGTTCGTGTTTTCAACGGCCTGCCTGTACGCGCGTTCCTGCAGCCTTCCAGGAAGCGAAACGCGCGTTTGTGACGGCGGCTCTGGTGTGCACACGGGCTGCTGGCAAGTCCTTCCTGCGCGTGAAGAGGATTCCTTAAAGGCTGCCTTGAATTTTGTTCTCCTATTTGGCATTCAAAACTTATTCTTTCTTGTCAGTCTGAATTTTGTTTCTGTTGTGACACTTTCATCCATTTTAACTACACTAAAGACATCTCCACCGCTAACCCTCAAACAACCTGTTCGGACCGAGCTATCCGGACCGATTCTGCCATCCAACACGATACCCTATCGGTCCGTGGAGAGGTCCGGGCGTCCTTTCCCCTGCAAATTAGAAGCAAACTAGGGGGGCTTTGCGAGAGTCCGGACCACCTCCACGTAGGACTCCTACACCCCTGCCCACACAAATCCTTCCTCGCGGTCCTATTCTCTTCCACTCCGCCCCTGCTACCCCTTGGTTTGCATATGCACCCTCCTCGTCTGCCGCCGCCGCTGTACTCTCCCGCCGCCGCCCAGGCATTGTCGAACGTCCACAACCCCCACCCACGACCGTCCACCCAGGATTCGTCCGCAACAGGTGTTTGATCAAATGCCATTGAGCATATTTTCAAAACTTCATGTCGTTCTTTACAGTAGGAAGGATGGCGGGGTACTCGGCGAAGGACGATGAGTTCTTATGTGATGCCTATCTACGGACTTCGTAGAAAGGATCAGAAGGAAGGCCTTTTGGCAGCGCGTGCATGGTTCGTTTTCATGTGCGAAAGCACATTGCGCCTTATGACATGCACATCATTCATGAACACAGTGTCAAGTCCTTAGCGTATCAATGATACATATGCAAAACTCTGTCATGAAGTATTGTGGCACGATTGATCGGCCGTAGGCAATGTGACCGTTGCGCGTGGCGACCATGGAGTTTGTAAGTTTGGCTTCCTCTTACTCTACATTCTACATGTTGTTGATTGATTTATTCACTCATTGTTGCTCTACACGTTGTGTAATCTACACGTGTTGCCGTGATGTACTACTAGTCAAAGGAGATACCATTCACGCACATACATTGTTGGATGAATCTCTAGGGGCAGTATATGTGGGATAACATGATCCATCCATAAAAACTTGCTGAGCATCCGGTTAAATCTCGTTGAATTTGAACTATTGTTGTACTAGACATATTTGCATGTTATTTATGAACATTTTATGCTATTTTCTATCCGAACTTTGATGAATTCCGTCGAGTTTGATGAAATCGTCCGGTTAGTTGAAATTGGGTTTAAATTGTATGCAGCTACGGTTGGATGGACGTCTCCCGCATAAGTGTCCGCGGACTCCCCCCCCCCCCTCCCCCCAAGTCCGCGGATAGATGCGTTTTTACACTCGATGGCCGGCTCCCGCATAAGTAAATTTGAACCATTACTGATAGCTCAAAGCCCGTTTACCATGCTACATGACCAAAATACCCACGGACCAACATGTCAGCTCTACCTCTATTTCACTACGATAAAGTGTGTGTCCCACTCGATCCCCAACAAAGTTCTTATTTTTCTCTAAAATTATTTGCTTACTTACTCCTGACAAGTGGGGACAACACCTATCATTGCGAGATAGAAATAGATTACATGTGGGTTTAGGGGTATTTTGGTCATATAACATGGTCAATGGGTTGGACCTGATAGTAACACTGTCCAATGACATTTTTGAGCAAACACCAAATTGACGATGGAATCTTTGAGGTGTCTAACATCATTTTTGAGCAAGCATCTCATGAAATGATGATTTTTTTGAGCACTTGTAACTTTAAATGGGAAAGTGAGTAGCGGGACACAACTAGTGGCATAAATGATAAAACCCTTTTTAGTAAAATGGTCAAGAAAAATGGTAGCTTGGTATTCTTAAATAAATAAAGGTCTGTGACAAGTGATGGTGTAACACTGCCTCCCACTCACTCTCCCGCTTTCACAACCCATGGCACTCTTTTCATGAAGTTTGTCATATTTTTTTAAAAAAAACAGAGTAATTTGTCAAAAGATTAGGATAAACATTCTGAAACGAGACCATCTCTCACAAAATTTGTGACGAGTTTTCAAAAATTTGAAAGCAACTTTCGAAATTTTAGGGTGAAATATCAGAGCAAACTTCCGGTCAGGTAGAGTGAGAGATAGTGATTTTGACATCCACATCCACATCCCCCAAACTCATCTCCTTCCTCCTGCTGCTGACCCAACCCAAAGCCGCCCCAAAATCTCTCCTCTAGGCCGCCACCGCCTGCCGTGCCGCACCTCGGCGCCGCCCACCGCCCACCGCCGACGCCTGAAACACCCGCGCCGCCGCCGCCGCCGTTTCCCCCTTTCCCTCGTCGCGCTCCCGCTGCCTCCCCCGCCCGACCCGCAGTCCCCGGCCATTGATTTTCGAGGTATGAGCTCGCCGCTTTGTTCCCATTTCTGGACCCAAATACCGGCGGAACTCACGCTCGGCTGTTTCGCAGGGCGTGATGCTGAGCCCGTGCGACCGGTTCCTCCACCGTGCTCCCGCGCCGCCGCCGCCGCCGCTGAATCCGCAGTCGAGCCTCGCGGCCTCGGTGCCCGGCGCCAGCCGCAGGGACAGAGGCCTCGCGATCCAGAGCAGCGCGGTCTCGGCGCCGCCGGCAAGAACCGCCGAGGCTTGCCCCAATGCGGTGGTGGTTCCACCCACCGTCGCTGGCCCCACCGGACAGAGTGCTGCCGCGCAAAGGGGGAAGGGCAGGGGCAGGTTGGCCGGCTACGGCGGGTCCATCCCGGCGATGCTGTACGCGCTGGAGCGCGTCCGGGACGTCGGGGAGGCGCTGTGGCCGTGGAGGGACACGCTGAGCAGCCGGGAGAGGACCATCATCCTCAAGGAGCAGAAGGACTGGCGGCGCGCCGTCGAGATCTTCGACTGGCTCCGCGGGCAGAGGCGCCACGAGGTCAATGTGATCCACTACAATGTCGTGCTCTGCGCGGTCGGGCGCGCGAGGCGATGGGACCTCGTCGCCGGCCTGTGGCGCCAGATGCACTCCTGCGGCGTGGCGCCGGATAACGCGACGTACGGTACGCTCATTGATGTGTACTGCAAAGGGGGCAGAGAGACGGCGGCATTGCTGTGGCTCGGGGACATGTGCAAGCGCGGCTTGGTGCCTGACGAGGTCACCATGAGCACTGTCCTTCATGCGCATAAGAAGGCTGGAGAGTATGAGAAGGCGGAGCTGTTCTTTCAAAGATGGTCTTCTGAATCAGATACAAGGTTGGATGGGCATCTTTGCTATAGCTTGTACACCTACAACACCTTGATTGATACTTATGGAAAGGCTGGGCAGCTTGAGAAAGTGTCAGACATGTTCAACCAAATGTTGAGGGAAGGTGTCGCGCCGAGCATTATTACATTCAACACACTGATTCATGTCTGGGGTAAACACCATAGGATGGAGCAGGTGGCTTCTTTGGTGAGGATGATGGAGGAGTTTCAGTGCCCTCCTGACACCAGGACTTACAATACACTGATCTCACTATACAGAGAGAGCAATGAAATTGATGTTGCAGAGCACTATTTCTGTAAGATGAAAGCTGAAAAATTGGTGCCGGATGTTGTGAGCTGCCGCACCCTATTGTACGGGTACTGTACCAGGGGAATGGTCAGTAAAGCAGAAGCCCTTGTTAAAGAAATGGACGAGAGTGGCCTGGTGATCGATGAATACACGCAGTCAGCTCTAACCAGGATGTATGTAAATGCTGGGATGCTTGAGCAGTCGTGGAGTTGGTTTGAGAGGTTCTGTAATCAGATGGACTCCGAGTGCTTTTCTGCAAATATTGATGCATTTGGGAAGAAAGGGTACATAAACCTCGCAGAAAAGGCTTTTATGTGTTGCCTGGAGAGGAAGATGCTTAGTGTTTCTGTGTGCAATGTTATGATCAAAGCATATGGGTTAGCAGAGAAGCTTGATGAGGCCTGTGAGATAGCTGCTGGCATGGAGAGGTACGGCGTACTACCTGATTACTTGACTTACAGTTCTCTCATTCAACTCCTGTCAACTGCTAAACTGCCAGAGAAAGCTCTGTACTACTTGAGAAAGATGCAAGCAGCTAAAATGCCGGTTGACTGTGTTCCATATTCTGTGGTGATTAGCAGCTTTACGAAGAATGGGAATTTGCACATGGTTGAATGCCTATTTAGAGAAATGGTCACTTTGGGGGTCCACGCGGATGCATATGTTTACTCTATCTTAATTGATACATATGCTGAAGTTGGAAATGTCCAGCAAGCTGCAGCATATTTTGGTTTGGTGACAAAGGCTGGTTTATGTGAGAGTGCTTCGATCTATAATTCTTTGATCAAACTCTACACGAAAGCAGGGTATCTGGCAGAGGCCCAAAAAACGTACAAGCTTCTGAAATCATTAGATACTGACACCAACCTTTATGCATCCAACTGCATGATTGGCCTCTACAGTGATCATTGTATGGTGAACGAAGCACGTGAGCTTTTTGAGAATTTGAAGATTACGGGAAGCGCAAATGAATTTTCATATGCGATGATGGTGTGCTTGTACAAGAAAGTTGCTCGCTATGATGAAGCTCACAGGATCTCCAAGGAAATGCAAGCTTTTGGGCTTCTAACTCAGGCATTAAGTTATAATTCTGTGATTCAGATGTACGTATCTGGTGGGAAAATGGAGGAGGCTGTGAAAATATTTCAGAAGATGTTGGCATCGAGCACACCGCCAAACGATGTAACTTTCAAGGCACTAAAACCAATTCTAGTGAAAGAAGGAGTTTCAAATATTGAGATCGCAAAATTAGAGTCTCTCAGAAGGTGTAACACTCAAGATTGCTTGAATCAGTGGTACAGGGCACTAGCTCTGGTTGTAAGATCAGATGGGACTACCTCTCGACATACTATGGGTCACTCTTGTACAAGGATACATTCTTTTTACATTGACAGTTTCTAGAGTAGCAAGTCCAGAACTGCTTTCAACTGATTCAGAATCTTTATTGATATGCCACCATGATGATCTATCTGCTGTACTGTAAGGAGAGCACACATGTCATCCTCAAAATGAGAACCTGATTGTTTCGACATGAATCCTGCTAGATCACTGCAGAAATACAACACCTCGCGGTGCCTTTCCAATGGTGTAAAGTTATAACTCCCAGATGTTCTTCAAAAGATGCATCATGAATTTACAAGAATGTCACTTGGACAGACGATCTGCCCTTCAGTCTATGAATTGGAAAAGCAGAGCAATCTGGAACAGACTCAAATCGGAACTCAGTTGAGGTAGAATTGGTTTGAGGGAGAGGTAAAGTGTGTTCTCGGCCATAAACCAAGTTGCCCTCACAAAAATATGTTGGTAGTGCTTGTTCACAGATAAGTAGAAACTTTGTTAATGACTTACTTTTGCTGCAAATTTCTCTGTAGTTCCTTTTAACTTGTTTTAATAACCAGAATATGCACCTCCACTTCTGACATTGGATCATATGCCCTATCTGGACCAATACAACTGGATTCTGTAGTTGTTAGTATAGAGAATATGCTGATAAAATCCAATTTTCTTGATCAAGTATTAATGCTCTGTTGAAACTGCTCTAATTTTAATCGCAACAAGTTAAGCATTTACTAAGCATTCTTCCTCATCTGAAATATCACCACCTTTGTCTTCTGTTTACACACATCAGAGGTTAAATTGCTAAAGTATATTTTGCTGTGTGACGTTTGCTGCAATACTATAATATCATCAGTTGGCAGTTTGGCCCGGTCTTGAATGTAAAAGGTGCCATCACGATCTTCAGAACATTCTTTGCAGACTACAAGCCTAAAAACTTTTAGCCAATTTAACTATTATCCTAGCTGCTAAATTCAGTGCCTTAGTTTCATCCGTCACGCTTAAACATGATAATTTCTAACTTCGTCTGCAGTTCTGCTCATAAATACGTCCGACGTGGCTGTAACTTCTTTTGTAGTTAAACAACTCTCGTCATGGTCTCGTAGTTTCCTTCTCTGTAATGTAATGTGACTCTGCAGTTGCCTAGTGAAACAGCGCACTGGAACTGAATTTGTTGCAAGTTTCCTTTGCCAACCTTCTGCCTTTGTGATAAATGTCATCATTTAAAAATTGGCTCAATTATTTTCTTGTTTTAGTAGCATGATGAGAGACAGCAAAGACTCCATTTCTCACTATTTATAATGCCATTCTACCATCCGATAACAAAGATGAATAGTTTCTAAGATGAATGGTGATTAAGAATGTGAGTGTGAAGTAATACAGTGTGCACATAATTTGTGCACTTCTTCTTTGGCATTACATCTTCTTTGCTTTCCAATATTCCCTTTTATAATATCCTCGCTTTTGTTTAGAATGACTTTTAGCCAATATAAATGAGTGTATTCGGTTATCATCTTATACGGAAGTCAGTGTTGATATGCCCTTTCTGTCAGATGGACTGACTCTGCTTCTTTTGATTTTGCTAGAAAAGTAACTGTGTGGGTTGTGAAAATGCTGCTTGCCTAATCTTAAGGGACGAAGACCACTGCCAAAGTACTGGAAGATCTTGGGCATTCGGGTGCTTCACCAGGTACAACTACTAATATTCGGTCTCGCTAGTTACTTGGTTTGGGTTATGGGTACCTCAGTCAGCTAGTTGGTGTAGGCTGTGATTTCCTTCTGGAACAAGAGTGGGGCTCAGATCATCATTTGATTTTTTCTTACTGGCTTGGTACAAAAAGGTATGGCATATTTGATACTACTATCTGTGCAGCTGCGACAGGCGGTTTACGAAGATCTTGCAATAATGGTGTTTAATTGCCATGTGTGGTATGTACATGGAGCAGGGATACCGCCAAAAAAAATGACAGCTGTGGTTCGCCTTTGATGAAGATTAAGGGATCCACACTGCTAGTGAGTTTGAGGCACCAGAGCCTGGAACCAAGTCTGTAATCTAGAAAAGTAGTGCGATGCAATGCTGTGATGTTGATTTGTTGTTATCACTGATTATCGGTCACACTGCTTTAATGTATTATTATCAGTTTCTTGCTCCTATTTAGTCTTCAAAGTTGCATGTAAATTTCCGATGTTAGATGGAGTTCTGTAAATTTATGTATTCAGAATTTGATTGTCGACGAGCAGAACTTCAATTTATGAGTTTCATGCTCCTAGAAATGATACATGAATTCCATTGTGTCCTTATTGAACACACTCATGTGTGAATCCGAGAACAAAAATTTGAAGTTTATGAAATGCATCAGCTCCTCATCCTAAAGATGCTTGCGATAGTGTCACTTGCACAAAAAAGCCGCGCTTCTTTAGAATGAGTAACATATTTCTGCAGTTCACAATGTTTTGACAATGTAAACACTATCCACAACTCGAGTAGAAAAAAATGAAGGCAATCTAGTTTTGAATAGCAGCTTACTCATCATAATAAACCGTAAATCCACCCACATTATTAATACTATTGAAACCGAGTTTGTGTTAACTTGCAAGGCAGAACCATAGATGCCCTGCTCAAACCATGCACAACTCAAGCAAAACTAACTTCAGTTCAGGCAAAAGGGCACGACCAGTACTACAAATGAACATCCACCATAGAGATAAACCAAACTACCCAACACCGCCGGCAGCAGGAGACACCCACTAGAGCTCATCTTCAAAGTCTTCCTGGGAGGAAAAGGTAGACAGATATCCATTGTCTCGATGCCACTTGGTCACACCGTCGTACCGGCACCGACGACCGCGCGTGAGCCGTCATCGGAGGCCAGCGCCCGGCGGAATGCTGCGCCGTAACAGACAAAGGCTTGATCAGATGATATGACCAATATAACAGTACAAAGGATGGCTTCCAAAATACTATCTACAGTCAGACAGAAAACCAGGGAAGACGAGCAAAAACCTGAATGCAAGCATCCATCGACCTATGCAGAAAAATGAGAAGAATAAAGCAACATACTCATCGACGTATTTGGGCGCTCTTGTACTTAAACTATTCAACGGTCTAAGCTACAAGCAAAGACTCTCGAATTCTGGTCAATGGCGTGTTTAGTGTTCATAACTTTGTGCGCGTGTTTGGAAAAACAGCAAGAGGCTATATAGTTTGTACCTCGAGTGCAGAAGCTGGTGTAGGGCATGACCTTTTCAATGCTGTATTTACCCACATTGTTGACTCGGCCTGAATTAAGATCAACTGCGTACAACCCAGCCGGTGTTCTGAGGAAGATGACGCTGACCCCTTCCGCGAAACCAACCGCCCACACGTCCGACTCCGACATGTCCAAGAGGGCATGGGGAGGGAGCAATGGTTCGAGCTCGACGACCCTGCTTCGTGCCCACCCCGCAGCTCCTCTAGGACCAGCCTCCATTGACCATAGATAGAGTCTAGTCTTGAGCACGGACGCAAACAGCAGCATGCCGTCCTCCGCGCCTATGAGGTCAAGGTGTGCCTCGTCCAGGCTCTCTGGCACATTGATCACGGATAGCCGTTGCTCAGCAATGTCGTACTCCACGACACTGTCACACTCATAGCTGGGGACATAGACCTTGTTTGCCACCACAGCAGTGTGACCTCCGTCGTCGATGTGCAAGCCCGGGCTCCGAACGGAGATCTTGTTGCTCCACTCACGAGTCTCCGACGAGTAGGCAGTGGCGAGGGCGATGCCTCCTTCGTCCGCAGAGCCCACCAAGGCCACGAGAAATGGGCCGCCGCCATGGCAGTCGAGGTGGTCGCAAGGTTCTTTGGCGCAGAGCACCGTGGCATTGCAGTGTAGCACGCCCTCGTAGATGTCCTCCCAGTGCATGGTGTCGCCGCACTTGGGGAAGGCTTCGATTTCCCACAACTTGTTGGCGACGAGGTCGCAGGCGTCAAAGGGGAGTTCGTACGCGGGGGCGTAGAGGAGGACGAGGCCGTGCCGGGAGTCGAGGACCTGGCAGTCTGGGCGGTCCTGGGACGCCCGCCGCCGGAAGGTCGAGGTGGGGACGAAGCGGTTGCCGTTGCGGTACGCGTTGTGGAGGAAGCCCAGCATGGGCGGCGCCCCGTGGAACGCGCGGTAGCCGCGGGCGAAGCCGGGCTCGGTGAGGATGGCGCGCCAGCTCCTGCAGACGGCGGCGGCGCGGACGAGGCTCATGGGGTCGTCCGCCGGCAGGCGCATGAAGACCTCGCGCATGGCGTCGTCGACCAGCGCCGGCGGACTCATCGCCATCGCCATGTGGGTGGCGGGCGCCGAGCGAGCAGGGGGGCGTGGAGGTCGCGAGGATTGCCCGTCGGCCGGCGGGAGTCGGGGTCAGGGATGGGGGTGGAGTCGTGGCGGCGGCCGAGTCGGGGTGACCTTAGTTCTAGTCGTCAAGGCGTCTCTAATTGGGCCGGGCTGGCTTTGCACAGAACGTCTGGGCTGGGATGAATTCGGCTTCTTCGGGTAACCTGTCTTAAGCACTCTTGCCTAAAAAAAAACTGTGTTAAGCACTCCAAATAAAAAAGGTTGACCTGTGTTTTTTTACACCTCAAAACAAAATCTGTGTTTATTAAACTAAAAACCCTCCTCTTTATTCATTTATTTTAGAATACGCAAACAATTTTTAAATTCATGAACTTTTTCCAAATTCATGAACATATTCTCACAGAATTTTTCAAATCTTGGTCCCTGGACAATTTCAAGAATTTGAAAAAACCTAAACAATTTTCAAATCTTGTCCACTGAACAATTTTCATATTCGTTAACAATTGTCAATTTTTTAATCGCAAGTAGTTAAGCATTTTACTAAGTGATCTTCCTCATCTGAAATATCACCACCTTTCTCTTCTGGTTACACACATCAGAGATTAAATCACTGAAGTATAATTTCGCTGTCTGAAGTTTGCTGCAATACTATAATATCAGCAGCTCACAGTTTGGCCCGGTCTTGAATGTGAAGGGTGCCATCATTATCTCCAAAATCTTCTTAAGCAACATTCTTTGCAGACTATAATCGTAAAAGCTTTTTGCCAACACAATAACTATCATTTTCTTTTTCGAAAAGGGGGGCTCCCCGGCCTCTGCATCAGAACGATGCATACGGCCAACTTTATACAATAGCAAATAGGTTCAACAAAGGTCTTAAAGTCACAATAAAAATAAAGAAAAGCTCACAAAGAGCCTATAAAAAAATAGCCATAAAGTCACAACCGGCTGGCATAAGAAAGATAGGGAAACTAATTGCATATCCTATTACATGACCGCCATCCAAATCGGTTGAAAATATCCCGTGCTACCATCTCCCACCGGATAGATCCAGTAACCAAACGCTCCCTGGCCTCTGTCGGAGTGAGTAGCGACCACATACGGATCAACGCAGTGGCTCGGAAGATAACCTGCAAAAAATGAAAATTTGTTGTTCTGTTAAAAACTAAGTCATTTATGCAGTTCCAGACTGCCCACAATAAAGCACATACTCCTACGCGAATGTGTCTCGCTGTTTCCGCCTCTATCCCGTTAAGCCACATTTCAAATAACGTGCTGACAGAATTCGGAGGAGTAATATTAAAGGCTATGTGCACCGTCCGCTATAGCACTTTTGTCAGCGGGCAGTCAAGAAAAAGGTGTTTGATAGTGCTACCTCTTGAGCACTGCGTTAAATTTCCCCGAAGAGAAGAGGATGATGCAGCAAAGTAGCGTAAGTATTTCCCTTAGTTTTTGAGAACCAAGGTATCAATCCAGTAGGAGGCTACGCGCGAGTCCCTCGTACCTACACAAAACAAATAGCTCAACGCAACCAACACGATTAGGGGTTGTCAATCCCTTCACGGTCACTTACGAGAGTGAGATCTGATAGATAATATTTTTGGTATTTTTGATATAAAGATGCAAAGTAAAATAAAAGGCAAAGTAAAAAAGCAAAGCAATAATAAAGTGATGGAGATTGATATGATGAGAATAGACCGGGGGCCATAGATTTCACTAGTGGCTTCTCTCAAGAGCATAAGTATTCTACGGTGGGTGAACAAATTACTGTTGAGCAATTGACAGAATTGAGCATAGTTATGAGAATATCTAGGTATGATCATGTATATAGGCATCACATCCGAGACAAGTACACCGACTCCTGCCTACATCTACTACTATTACTCCACTCATCGACCGCTATCCAGCATGCATCTAGAGTATTAAGTTAGAAACAGAGTAACGCCTTAAGCAAGATGACATGATGTAGAGGGATAGTTTCATGCAATATGATAAAAACCCCATCTTGTTATCCTCGATGGCAACAATACAATACGTGCCTTGCTGCCCCTACTGTCACTAAGAAAGGACACCGCAAGATTGAACCCAAAGCTAAGCACTTCTCCCATTGCAAGAAAAATCAATCTAGTAGGCCAAACCAAACTGATAATTTGAAGAGACTTGCAAAGATAACCAATCATACATAAAATAATTCAGAGAAGATTTAAATATTGTTCATAGATAGACTTGATCATAAACCCACAATTCATCGGTCTCAACAAACACGCCACAAAAAGGAAGATTACATCGAATAGATCTCCATGAGAGAGGGGAAAACATTGTATTGAGATCCAAAAAGAGAGAAGAAGCCATCTAGCTACTAACTATGGACCCGAAGGTCTGAGGTAAACTACTCACACTTCATCGGAGGGGCTATGATGATGTAGAAGCCCTCCGTGATGACGGCCCTCTCCGGCGGAGCTCCGGAACAGGCCCCAAGATGGGATCTCGTGGGTACAGAAGGTTGCGGCGGTGGAATTAGGTTTTTGACTCCTCATGGATTTCTTGACGGAGGGTCCAAGTCTCCTGGATCATATCTGTTGAGAAAATCACGCTCCCGAAGGTTTCATTCCGTTTGGACTCCGTTTGATATTTCGTTTCTTCGAAACACTGAAATAGGCAAAAAAAAAACAGCAATTCTGGGCTGGGCCTCCGGTTAATAGGTTAGTCCCAAAAATAATATAAAAGTGGAAAATAAAGCCCAATACAGTCCAAAACAGTAGATAATATAGCATGGAGCAATCAAAAATTATAGATACGTTGGAGACGTATCAGGCCTCCCCAAGCTTAATTCCTGGTCGTCCTCGAGTAGGTAAATGATAAAAAAAGAATTTTTGATGTGGAGTGCTATTTGGCATAATTTCAATGTAATTCTTCTTAATTGTGGTATGAATATTCAGATCCGAAAGATTCAAGACAAAAGTTCATATTGACATAAAAATAATAATACTTCAAGCATACTAATAAAGCAATTATGTCTTCTCAAAATAACATGGCCAAAGAAAGTTATCCCTACAAAATCATATAGTCTGGCTATGCTCTATCTTCACCACACAAAGTATTTAAATCATGCACAACCCCGATGACAAGCCAAGCAATTGTTTCATACTTTTGACATTTTCAAAACTTTTTCGATCTTCACGCAATACATGAGCGTGAGCCATGGATATAGCACTATATGTGTTATAGAATGGTGGTTGTGGAGAAGACAAAAGGAGGGGAAGATAGTCTCACATCAACTAGGCGTATCAACGGGCTATGGAGATGCCCATCAATAGATATCAATGTGAGTGAGTAGGGATTGCCATGCAACGGATGCACTAGAGCTATAAGTATATGAAAGCTCAACAAAAGAAACTAAGTGGGTGTGCATCCAACTCGCTTGCTCACGAAGACCTAGGGCATTTTGAGGAAGCCCATCATTGGAATATACAAGCCAAGTTCTATAATGAAAAATTCCCACTAGTATATGAAAGTGACAAAATAAGAGACTCTCTATCATGAAGATCATGGTGCTACTTTGAAGCACAAGTGTGGTAAAAGGATAGTAACATTGTCCCTTCTCTCTTTTTCTCTCATTTTTTTATTTGGGCCTTTTCTCTTTTTTTATGGCCTCTTTTTTTCTTTTTTGTCCAGAGTCTCATCCCGACTTGTGGGGGAATCATAGTCTCCAACATCCTTTCCTCACTTGGGACAATGCTCTAAAAATGATGATCATCACACTTCTATTTTTCTTACAACTCAACAATTACAACTCGATACTTAGAACAAAATATGACTCTATATGAATGCCTCCCGCGGTGTACCGGGATATGCAATGAATCAAGAGTGACATGTATGAAAGAATTATGAAAGGTGGCTTTGCCACAAATACGATGTCCACTACATGATCATGCTAGCAATATGACAATGATGGAGCGTGTCATAATACACGAAACGGTGGAAAGTTGGATGGCAATATATCTCAGAATGGCTATGGAAATGCCATGATAGGTAGGTATGGTGGCTGTTTTGAGGAAGGTATATGGTGGGTGTATGATACCAGCGAATGGTGCGCGGTATTAGAGAGGCTAGCAATGGTGGAAGGATGGGAAAAGTGCGTATAATCCATGGACTCAACATTAGTCATAAAGAACTCATATACTTATTGCAAAAATCTAGATGTTATCAAAGCAAAGTATTACGCACATGCTCCTAGGGGGATAGATTGGTAGGAAAAGATCATCGCTCGTCCCCGACCGCCACTCATAAGGAAGACAATCAATAAATAAATCATGCTCCGACTTCATCACATAATGGTTCACCATACGTGCATGCTACGGGAATCACAAACTTTAACACAATTATTCCTCAAATTCACAACTACTCAACTAGCATGACTCTAATATCACCATCTTCATATCTCAAAACAATTATCAAGCATCAAACTTTTCTTAGTATTCAACGCACTCAAAAGAAAGTTTTACAAATCTTGAATACCAAGCATATTATTATTATTAAGCAAATTACCATGCTATTTAAGACTCTCAAAATAATCTAAGTGAAGCATGAGAGATCAATAGTTTCTATAAAACAAATCCACCACCGTGCTCTAAAAGATATAAGTGAAGCACTAGAGCAAAACTATAAAGCTCAAAAGGTATAAGTGAAGCACATAGAGTATTCTATCAAATTTCAATTCATGTATGGCTCTCTCAAAAGGTGTGTACAGCAAGGATGATTGTGGTAAACTAAAAAGCAAAGACTTAAATCATACAAGACGCTCCAAGCAAAACACATATCATGTGTTGAATAAAAATATAGCTCCAAGTAAAATTACCGATGGAAGTAGACAAAAGAGGGGATGCCTTCCGGGGCATCCCCAAGCTTTGACTTTTTGATGTCCTTGGATTATCTTGGGGGTGCCATGGGCATCCCCAAGCTTAGGCTCTTGCCACTCCTTGTTCCATAATCCATCAAAAGATTTCACCCAAAACTTGAAAACTTCACAACAGAAAACTCAATAGAAATCTCGTGAGCTCCGTTAGCGAAAGAAAACAAAAGACCACTTCAAGGTACTGTAATGAACTCATTCTTTATTTGTATTGGTGTTAAACCTACTGTATTCCAACTTCTCTATGGTTTATAAACTATTTTACTAGCCATAGACTCATCAAAATAAGCAAACAACACACGAAAAACAGAATCTGTCAAAAACAGAACAGACTTTAGTAATCTGTAACTAAGGCAAACTTCTGGAACTCCAAAAAATCAGAAAAAATAGGAAGACCTAGGCAATTTGTTTATTGATCAGCAGCAATTGGAATCAGTATTTTATCACGTTCTGGTGATTTTTAATAATTGTTTTCGTGAACAGAAAGTTTCTGGAAATTACAGCAAGATCAAATAACTATCATCCAAGAAGATCCTATAGGTTTAACTTGGCACAAATACTAAATAAAAGATAAAACCATATCTAAACAGAAGGTAGATGGATTATTTATTCATAAACAGAAACAAAAGGCAAAAAAAAAACTAAAAGTAAAATTGGGTTGCCTCCCAACAAGCGCTATCGTTTAACGCCCCTAGCTAGGCATAAAAGCAAGGATAAATCTAGGCATTGCCATCTTTGGTAGGCAATCCATAAGTGGCTCTCATGATAGATTCATATGGTAATTTTATTTTCTTCCTAGGGAAGTGTTCCATGCAATTCTTTAATGGAAATTGGAATCTAATATTCCCTTCCTTCATATCAATAATCGCACCAATCGTTCTAAGAAAAGGTCTACCAAGAATAATAGGGCAAGAAGGATTGCAATCTATATCAAGAACGATAAAATCTACGGGCGCATAATTCCTATTTGCAACAATAAGAACATCATTAATTCTTCCCATAGGTTTCTTAATAGTGGAATCCGCGAGGTGCAAGTTTAGAGAGCAATCATCAAAATCACGAAAATCTAGCAAATCACACAAAGTTTTGGGAATAGTGGAGACACTAGCATCCAAATCACACAAAGCATAAAACTCATGATCTTTAATTTTAATTTTAATAGTAGTTTCCCACTCATCATAAAGTTTTCTAGGGATAGAAACTTTCAACTCAAGTTTTTCTTCATAAGATTGCATCAAGGCATCAACGATATGTTCGGTAAAAGCTTTATTTTGACTATAAGCATGAGGAGAATTTAGCACGGATTGCAACAAGGAAATACAATCAATTAAAGAGCAACTTTCATAATTAAATTCCTTGAAATCCAATATAGTGGGTTTAGCAACATCTAGGGTTTTATTCTTTTCAATCCCACTTTTATCAATTTCATCATCAAGATCTAAATACTCCGAATTTTTGGAACGCCGTCTAGGTAAAGGAAGATCATATTCAGTTTCATCAATATTCATATTGCAAAACAAATATTTAATAGGGGATACATCAATAACTTTTATATCTTCATCTTGATTTTCATAGGAATTGGAAGAACACGCTTTAATAAAGGCATCTTTCGTAGCACGCATCCTAGCGGTTCTTTGCTTGCACTCATCAATGGAAATTCTCATGACTTTGAGAGACTCATTGATATCATGCTTAGGAGGAATAGATCTAAGCTTTAAAGAATCAACATCAAGAGAAATTCTATCAACGTTCCTAGCCAATTCATCAACTTTAAGCAATTTCTCTTCAAGCAAAGCATTGAAATTCTTTTGTGAATTCATAAACTCTTTAACACTATTCTCAAATTCAGAGGGCATCTTATTAAAATTTCCATAAGAGTTGTTGTAGGAATTTCCATAATTATTAGAAGGATTACTAGGATAAGGCCTAGGATTAAAATTCCCTCTATAAGCGTTGTTACCAAAATTATTCCTACCAACAAAATTCACATACATAGATTCATTATTATTCTCAATCAAAGTAGACAAAGGCATATCATTAGGATCAGAAGAAACACTCTTAGTAGCAAATAATTTCATAAGTTCATCCATCTTTCCACTCAAAACATTGATTTCTTCTATAGCATGCACTTTTTATTAGTAGGTCTTTCAGTGTGCCTGAGGGAGTCCTTGATTAGGGGGTGTCCGGACAGCCGGACTATAACCTTTGGCCGGACTGTTGGACTATGAAGATACAAGATTGAAGACTTCGTCCTGTGTCCGGATGGGACTTTCCTTGGCGTGGAAGGCAATCTTGGCAATACGGATATTTAGATCTCCTCCCATTGTAACCGACTCTGTGTAACCCTAGCCCCCTCCTGTGTCTATATAAACCGGAGGGTTTAGTCCGTAGGACATAAGAACAACAATCATACCATAGGCTAGCTTCTAGGGTTTAGCCTCTCTGATCTTGTGGTAGATCTACTCTTGTACTACCCATATCATGAATATTAATCAAGCAGGAGTAGGGTTTTACCTCCATCGAGAGGGCCCGAACCTGGGTAAAAACATCGTGTCCCTTGTCTCCTGTTACCATCCGCCTAGACGCACAGTTCGGGACCCCCTACCCAAGATCCGCCGGTTTTAACACCGACATTGGTGCTTTCATTGAGAGTTCCTCTGTGTCGTCATCATCAGGCTTGATGGATCCTTCGATCATCGTTAGCGATGCAGTCCAGGGTGAGACTTTCTCCCCGGACAGATTTTTGTATTCGGCGGCTTTGCACTGCGGGCCAATTCACTTGGCCATCTGGAGCAGATTGAAAGCTACGCCCCTGGCCATCAGGTCAGGTTTGGAAGCTTAAACTACACGGCCGATATCCGCGGAGACTTGATCTTCGACAGGTTCGAGACCCTGCCGAGTGCGTCGCACTGTCACGATGGGCATGATTTAGCTCTGCCGCCGAACAGTGCCCTGGAGGCCGCACCCACATCCACTCCGACCTTTAATTCGGAGCCAACTGTGTCGATCGAGGGCGGGTGGCTAGACCCCGCCGCGGAGGCTGCAGCCTCAACGGTGATCGAGCCGAACACCAACCTTATCCTTAGCGAGGCCCATGACTCCACATTGCCGGACTCTTCTCCGAGCTCTGAACCATCCGCGCCCCTGCAAATCGAATCCGATAGGGCGCCGATCGTGGAGTTCACTCCCGCGGATATCTTTTAGCACTCGCCCTTCGGCGACATACTGAATTCACTAAGGTCTCTCTCTTTGTCAGGAGAGTCCTGGCTGGATTATGACCGACAGGATTGGGATGCAGACGACGAAGAAATTCGACGCTCACCCACCACCCACTTCATAGCCACTGTCGATGACTTGACCGACATGCTCGACTTCGACTCCGAAGACATCGACGGTATGGACGACGATATAGGAGACGAATAGGAACCAGCGCCTACAGGGCACTGGACAACCACCTCATCCTATGATGTATACATGGTGGACACACCCAAAGGAAATGACGACGAGGAACGGGAGGACGCAACGAAGGATCGTTCCTTCGAAAAGCAGTCAAAGCGGCGGCGTAAGCGCCGCTCCAAACCCCGCCTCGACAGAGACAGCGGTCATACAGACCCAGCCACAGAGCAGGGCGAGCCGGCGGATGATGAACATGGCATCGAGCAACCGTCCGAACAAGGCAACTTGGATAACCAAACCGAACAACCCGTCCCGGCGAAGATAACAGTCCGGATGACCTCACGCCGGACAAGTTCCTGGAGCAGAAGAACCTCCATAAAAGGCTCGTCGCCACTGCGCGTAGCCTGAAAAAGCAGAAGCGGAAGCTCAATACTGCGGAAGATGCACTCAGAATCAGATGGAGCAAAGTACTCAACACCGCAGACAAATATGGCGGCAGTCGCCACACAAAGAGCTACCCGAAGCGAAAGCTACTGCCCGAATTTGACGAAGAGGCCTTAGAGCCCCCGCAATCAAAAAACAAAGCAACCATCCGGTCGGATAGACGACCTCATGGCCAACACAGAGCGGCAAACGATGCCGCACACAAGCCAGCACGCCATCCACACGAGGATTCGCATCAAAAAGATGGCCCAGCTAGATCTATCTACGGGCCAAGAAAGCAAGCTCTAGTAAGCAATGCAACACAAAAAATATTCGAACACCACGGCACACCCAAATACAGGGGTGCCACACACCCCCTATGTTTCACCGATGAGGTGCTGGACCATGAATTCCCAACGGGATTCAAACCCGTAAACATAGAGGCATATGACGGAACTACAGACCCGGGGGTCTGGATTGAGGATTATATCCTCCACATCCACATGGCTCGAGGAGATGACCTCCACGCCATCAAATACTTACCCCTCAAGCTCAAAGGGCCAGCCCGACATTGGCTTAAAGGCCTTCCCGAAAACACCATTGGAAGTTGGGAACAGATCGAGGATTCTTTTCAGGCAAATTTTCAAGGGACCTATGTCCGACCACCGGATGCAGACGATTTAAGTCATATAACTCAACAACCCGGAGAGTCAGCCCGGAAGCTCTGGAACATATTTCTTACTAAAAAGAACCAAATAGTCGACTGTCCGGACGCCGAAGCCTTAGCAGCTTTCAAACATAGCGTTCGAGACGAATGGCTCGCCAGACACCTCGGCCAAGAAAAGCCAAGAACAATGGCCGCATTAACAAGCCTCATGACCCGCTTTTGCGCGTGCGAGGACAGCTGGTTGGCAAGATGCAGCACCAGCGACCCAAGTACATCCAAAGTCAGGGATGGAAACGGGAAGCCACGACGTAGCAAAGACCAGCGCCAGAATAAGGGAAACAACCCGAAGAGCACGATAGTTAACGCCGGATTCAAAAGCTCTCGGCAGGGTCAGCAAAAGCTGCCCGTCAAAGATAACAGGGACGAACTGTCTAACCTAAACAAAATCCTGGACAAGATATGTCAAATCCACAGCACCCCTGGGAAGCCTGCAAATCATACCCACAGAGAATGTTGGGTCTTCAAGCAATCCGGAAAACTCAACGCCGAACACAAGGGGCTGGATATACCAAGTGAAGACGATGATGAACCCCACAAACAAAGCACTCGGGAACAAAAGAAATTCCCACAAGAAGTCAAAACAGTAAACGTACTACACGTGACAAAAGGGAGAAACGAAGTGGCGCTCACAGAGATACGTGCCATGCGGCCTATCACAAAGGAGTTTTGCCACTGGTTGTCAAAACCGATCACTTTCGACCATCAGGACTACTCCGGAAGTATCCAGCACGCAGGCTGGGCTGCCTTGGTATTAGATCCGATAATCGACGGATACCACTTTACGCGAGTCCTGATGAATGGCGGCAGCAGTTTAAACCTGATATATCAGGACACAGTCCGCAAAATGGGGATGGACCCAACAAACATTAGCCATAGCAATATTTCCTTTAAAGGAGCAACGCCAGGCCCAGGGGCTCATTGCACGGGCTCCCTCCTACTAGAAGTCACGTTCGGTTCGCCCTTTAACTTCCGTAGCGAAAAGCTGACCTTCCACATCGCTCCATTTAAAAGTGGTTATCAAGCACTACTGGGACACGAAGCTTTCGCTCGCTTTAACGCAATACCGCACTATGCGTCTCTCACGCTTAAGATGCCCGGTCCACACATCATTTCAGTAAAGGGAAACATTGAGCGCTCCTTGCGCGCGGAAGACTGTGCAGCTGCCTTGACAGCCACACACTAAACTGCCCCACCAACCAGAGCGCTTAATAGGTCATTAGGACCATGGACACGGCTGGACGAGTCCGGCGTAACTATATGATTACTAACGGTTTGATGGTTATACATCCCTATACAAGGGGCTCCGCGCACATAAACAAGCAGCAATAAAACTCAATTCTTTCCACCTTGAATTATACTTTGTTTTTTTATAACATACATTTTGCACGACTGCTCTTTCAACTAAGTTCGTCTCTTTTTCAGATGAACACCGTGCTACACCCGTCCAGGATATGGCACAACGGAGACACAAAGCAGGGCGTGCAGCGAGGACCCGTTCAAGGATTCTTTTCAGATTAAGACCCTGCGTAAACCTTTTTCACTGTCTCTTGTTGATACACATCCCCCGGATTCTCAGCGCAACTGAGAAGGAGGCTGACGTCTTGGAATGTGGCCACGTCAGAATATTGCACGTACCTGGACACTAGGGGCTTATTACAAAGGGCACTGTTTGAAGGAAATATGCCCTAGAGGCAATAATAAAGTTATTATTTATTTCCTTATATCATGATAAATGTTTATTATTCATGCTAGAATTGTATTAACCGGAAACATAATACATGTGTGAATACATAGACAAACATATAGTCACTAGTATACCTCTACTTGACTAGCTCATTAATCAAAGATGGTTATGTTTCCTAACCATAGACATGTGTTGTCATTTGATTAATGGGATCACATCATTAGGAGAATGATGTGATTGACATGACCCATTCCGTTAGCCTAGCACTTGATCGTTTAGTATATTGCTATTGCTTTCTTCATGACTTATACATGTTCCCGTAACTATGAGATTATGCAACTCCGTTTACGGAGGAACACTTTGGTGCTACCAAACGTCACAACGAATCGGGTGATTATAAAGGAGTACTACAGGTGTCTCCAAAGGTACATGTTGGGTTGGCGTATTTGAGATTAGGTTTTGTCACTCCGATTGTCGGAGAGGTATCTCTAGGCCTTCTCGGTAATACACATCACATAAGCCTTGCAAGCATTGCAACTAATAAGTTAGTTGTGAGATGATGTATTACGGAACGTAAAGAGACTTGCGATAGCGAGATTGAACTAGGTATTGGATACCGACGATCGAATCTCGGGTAAGTAACATACCGATGACAAAGGGAACAACGATGTCGTTATGCGGTTTGACCGATAAAGATCTTGAAGAATATGTAGGAACCAATATGGGCATCTAGGTACCGCTATTGGTTATTGACCGAGAATAGTTCTAGGTCATTTCTACATAGTTCTCGAACCCGTAGGGTCCGCACGCTTAACGTTACGATGACAGTTTATTATGAGTTTATAAGTTTTGATGTACGAAGTTTGTTCGAATCCGGATGTGATCACGGACATGACAAGGAGTCTCAAATGGTCGAGACATAAAGATTGATATATTGGAAGCCTATATTTGGATATCGGAATGGTTCGGATGAAATCGGATTTTTCCAAACAGGGGTTACCGGAACCCTCCGGGGATATTGGGCCTTAGTGGGCCATGAGGGAGAAGAGGAGGGCCGGCCGGGGGCAGGCGCGCCCCCCCCCTAGTCCGAATAGGACAAGGAGAGGGGGCGCCTCTTCCTCTTTCCCTCCCCCTTTCCTTCTCCAACAAGGCAGAGGGGAGTCCTACTCCCGGTGGGAGTAGGACTCCTCCAGGTGCACCCTAGGAGGGCCGACCACACCTCCCCCTCCCTCCTTTATATACGGGGGCAGGGGGGCACCCCATGGGACACAAGTTGATCTACGTGATCGTTCCTTAGCAGTGTGCGGTGCCCCCCTCCACCATATTCCACCTCGGTCATATCGTCGCGGAGCTTAGGCGAAGCCCTGCGCCGGTGGACCATCATCATCGTCACCACGCCGTCGTCTTGTGGAACTCATCCTTGACACTTTCTGGATCGAGTCCGGGATCGTCATCGAGCTGAACGTGTGCTGAACTCGGAGGTGCCGTGCGTTCGGTACTTGGATCGGTCGGATCGTGAAGACGTACGACTACATCAACCGCGTTGTTATAATGCTTCCGCTTACGGTCTACGAGGGTACGTGGACATACACTCTCCCCTCTCGTTGCTATGCCATCACCATGATCTTGCGTGTGCGTAGGAAATTTTTTGAAATTACTACGTTCCCTAAGAGTGGTATCAGAGCCTGGTTTTATGCGTTGATGTCATATGCACGAGTAGAACACAAGTGAGTTGTGGGCGATATAAGTCATACTGCTTACCAGCATGTCATACTTTGGTTCAGCGGTATTGTGAGATGAAGCGGCCCGGACCGACATTACGCCAGACGCTTACGCGAGACTGGTTTCACCGCTTGAGCACTCGTTGCTTAAAGGTGACGGCGGTGTCTGTCTCTCTCACTTTAGTTGAACCGAGTGTAGCTCGCCCGGTCCTTGCGAAGGTTAAAACAACACCAACTTGACAAACTATCGTTGTGGTTTTGATGCGTAGGTAAGAACGGTTCTTGCTCAGCCCGTAGCAGCCACGTAAAACTTGCAACAACAAAGTAGAGGACGTCTAACTTGTTTTTGCAGGGCATGTTGTGATGTGATATGGTCAAGACGTGATGCTATATTTTATTGTATGAGATGATCATGTTTTGTAACCGAGTTATCGGCAATCTGGCGAGGAGCCATATGGTTGTCGCTTTATTGTATGAAATGCAATGCCATGTAATTGCTTTACTTTATCACTAAGCGGTAGCGATAGTCGTAGAAGCAATAGTTGGCGAGACGACAACGATGCTACGATGGAGATCAAGGTGTCACGCCGGTGACAATGGTGATCAAGACGGTGCTTCGGAGATGGAGATCACAAGCACAAGATGATGATGGCCATATCATATCACTTATATTGATTGCATGTGATGTTTATCCTTTATGCATCTTATCTTGCTTTGATTGACAGTAGCATTATAAGATGATATCTCACTAAATATCAAGAAGTGTTCTCCCTGAGTATGCACCGTTGCGAAAGTTCTTCGTGCTGAGACACCACGTGATGATCGGGTGTGATAGGCTCTACGTTCAAATACAACGGGTGCAAAACAGTTGCACACGCGGAATACTCGGGTCAAACATGATGAGCCTAGCATATACAGATATGGCCTTGGAGCACGGAGACCGAAAGGTCGAACGTGAATCATATAGTAGATATGATCAACATAGTGATGTTCACCATTGAAACTACTCCATCTCACGTGATGATCGGACATGGTTTAGTTGATTTGGATCACGTAATCACTTAGATAACTAGAGAGATGTCTATCTAAGTGGGAGTTCTTTAGTAATATGATTAATTGAACTTAAATTTATCATGAACTTAGTACCGATAGTATTTTGCTTGTCTATGTTTCTTTGTAGATAGATGGCTCGTCTTTGTTGTTCCGTTGAATTTTAATGCGTTCCTTGAGAAAGCAAAGTTGAAAGATGATGGTAGCAATTACGGACTGGGTCCGTAATCTCGAGGATTATCCTCATTGCTGCACAGAATAATTACGTCCTAGAAGCACCGCTGGGTGCCGTGCCTGCTGCTGATGCAACCGACGACGTTAAGAACGTCTCGCGAGCAAAGTGATGACTACTCGATAGTTCGTGTGCCATGCTTTACGGCTTAGAACCGGGCCTTCAACGACGTTTTGAGCGTCATGGAGCATATGAGATGTTCCAGGAGTTGAAGTTAATATTTCAAGCAAATGCCCGGATTGAGAGATATGAAGTCTGCAATAAGTTCTATAGCTGCAAGATGGAGGAAAATAGTTACGTCGGTGAACACATACTCAAAATGTCTGGGTATAATAATCACTTGATTCAACCGGGAGTTAATCTTTCCGATGATAGTGTCATTGACAGAATTCTTCAATCACGCCACCAAGCTACAAGAGCTTCGTGATGAACTATAATATGCAAGGGATGGACAAGTCTATTCCCGAGCTCTTCGCAATGCTAAAAGCAGCGGAGGTAGAAATAAAAAGGAGCATCAAGTGTTGATGGTTAACAAGACCACCAGTTTCAAGAAAAGGGCAAAGGGAAGAAGAAGGAACTTCAAGAAGAACAGCAAACAAGTTGCTGCTCAAGAGAAGAAACCCAAGTCTGGACCTAAGAAACCGAGTGCTTCTCGCAAGCGATCGACTTTGGAAGCGGAACTGCCCCAATTATTTGGCGGATAAGAAGGATGGCAAGGTGAACAAAGGTATATGTGATATACATGTTATTGATGTGTACCTTACTAATACTCGCAGATAGTACAGGTATTTGATCTGGTTCTATTGCTAATATTTGCAACTCGACACGGGAACTACGGATTAGCGAAGATTGGCTAAGGACGAGGTGACGATCGCGTGGGAAATGGTTCCAAAGTCGATGTGATCGCGGTCGGCACGCTACCTCTACATCTACCATCGGGATTAGTTTTAGACCTAAATAATTGTTATTTGGTGCCAGCGTTAAGCATGAACATTATATCTGGATCTTGTTTGATGCGAGACGGTTATTCATTTAAGTCGAGAATAATGGTTGTTCTATTTATATGAATAGTATCTTTTATGGTCATGCACCCTTGAAGAGTGGTCTATTTTATTGAATCTCGATAGTAGTAATACACATATTCATAGTGTTGAAACCAAAAGATCAGAGTTGATAATGATAATGCAACTTATTTGTGGCACTGCCGTTTGGGTCATATCGGTGTAAACGCATGAAGAAACTCCATCTTGATGGACTTTTGGAATCACTTGATTATGAATCACTTGGTACTTGCGAACCGTGCCTCATGGGCAAGATGACTAAAACACCGTTCTCGGAACTATGGAGCGAGCAAAGGATTTGTTGGAAATCATACATCCGATGTTTGTGGTCCAATGAATGTTGAGGCCTTGGCGGTATCGTTATTTTCTCACCTTCACAGATGATTTGAGAAGATATGGGTATATCTACTTGATGAAACATAAGTCTGAAACATTTGGAAAGTTCAAGGAATTTCAGAGTGAAGTGGAAAATCATCGTAACAAGAAAATAAAATTTCTACGATCTGATCGTGGAGGAGAATATTTGAGTTACGAGTTTGGTTTGCATTTGAAACAATGCGGAATAGTTTAGCAGCTCACGCCACTCGAACACCACAGCGAAATGGTGTGTCCGAACGTCGTAATCGTACTTTACTAGATATGGTGCGATCTATGATGTCTCTTACTGATTTACCGCTATCGTTTTGGGGTTATGCTTTAGAGACGGCCGTATTCACGTTAAATAGGGCACCATCAAAATCCGTTGAAACGACACCTTATGAACTATTGTTTAGCAAGAAACCAAAGTTGTCGTATCTTAAAGTTTGGGGCTGCGATGCTTATGTGAAGAAACTTCAACCAGATAAGCTCGAACCTAAATCGAAGAAATGTGTCTTCATAGGATACCCAAAAGAGACTATTGGGTACACCTTCTATCACAGATCCGAGGGCAAGATTTTCGTTGCTAAATTCGGATCCTTTCTAGAAAAGAGTTTCTCTCGAAAGAAGTGAGTGGGAGGAAAGTAGAACTTGATGAGATAATCAGTATCTGCTCCCTTATTGGAAAATAGTTCATCACAAGAACCGGTTCTGTGACAACTACACCAATAAGTGAGGAAGCTAATGATATTGATCATGAAACTTCAGATCAAGTTTCTCTTGAACTCACGAGGTCAACTAGAGTAAGATCCGCACTGAGTGGTACGGTAATCCTATTCGGAAGTCATGTTACTTGACCATGGCGAACCTACAAACTATGAAGAAGCGATGGTGAGCCCAGATTCCGCAAAATGGCTGGAAGCCATGAAATCTGAGATGGGATCCATGTATGAGAACAAAGTATGGACTTTGGTTGACTTGCCCGATGATTGGCAAGACATTGAGAATAAATGGATCTTTAAGAAGAAGACTGACGCTGATGGTAATGTAACTGTCTATAAAGCTCGACTTATTGCGAAAGGTTTTCGACAAGTTCAAGGGTTGACTACGATGAGACTTTCTCACCGAAGCGATGCTTAAGTCTGTCCGAATCATGTTAGCAATTGCTGCATTTTATGATTATGAAATTTGGCAAATGGATGTAAAACTGCATTCTTGAATGGATTTCTAGAAGAAGAGTTGTATATGATGCAACAGAAGGTTTTGTTGATCCAAAAGGTGCTAACAAAGTGTGCAAGCTCCAGCGATCAATTTATGGTGCAGTGCAAGCCTCTCGGAGTTGGAATAAACGCTTTGATAGTGTGATCAAAGCATATGGTTTTATCTGAGACTTTTGGAGAAGCTTTGTATTTACAAGAGAGTGAGTGGGAGCTCTGTAGCATTTCGATATTATATGTGGACGACATATTATTGATTGGAAATGACATAGAATTTCTGGATAGCATAAAAGGATACTTGAATAAAAGTTTTTCAATGAAAGACCTCGGTGAAGCTGCTTACATATTGGGCATCAAGATCTATAGAGATAGATCAAGGCGCTTAATTGGACTTTCACAAAGCACATACCTTGATAAAGTTTTGAAAAAGTTCAAAATGGATGAGGCAAAGAAAGGTTTTTACCAGTATTACAAGGTGTGAAATTGAGTCGACTCAATGCCGACCACAACAAAAGATAGAGAGAAAATGAAAGATGTTCCTATGCTTCAGCCATAGGCTCTATCATGTATGCAATGCTGTGTACAGACTGACGTATGCTTAGCAATAAGCTTGGCAGGAAGGTACCAAAGTAATCCAGAGTGGATCATCGGACAGCGGTCAAGAACATCCTGAAATACACGAAAAGGACTAAGGATATGTTTCGTATATGGAGGTGACAAAGAGCTAGTCGTAAATGGTTACGTCGATGCAAGCTTTGACACTGATTCGGACGATTCTAAATCGCAAACCGGATACGTGTTTTTATTAAGCGGTGGAGCTATCGGTTGGTGCAGTTCTAAACAAAGCGTCGTGGCGGGATCTACATGTGAAGCGGAGTACATAGCTGCTTGGAAGCAGCAAATGAAGGAGTGCGGATGAAAGAGTTCATTTCCGATCTAGGTGTCATACCTAGTGCATCGGGACCAATGAAGATCTTCGTGACAATATCGTTGCAATTGCCTTGGCAAAGGAATCCAGATTTCACAAGAGGACCAAGCATATCAAGAGACGCTTCAATTCCATTCGGGACCAAGTCCAAGTGGGAGACATAGAGATTTGCAAGATACATACGGATCTGAATGTTGCAGACCGTTGACTAAGCCTCTTCCACGAGCAAAACATGATCAGCACCAAGACTCCATGGGTGTTAGAATCATTTTGTGTAATCTAGATTATTGACTCTAGTGCAAGTGGGAGGCTGAAGGAAATATGCCCTAGAGGCAATAATAAAGTTATTATTTATTTCCTTATATCATGATAAATGTTTATTATTCATGCTAGAATTGTATTAACGGAAACATAATACATGTGTGAATACATAGACAAACATATAGTCACTAGTATACCTCTACTTGACTAGCTCATTAATCAAAGATGGTTATGTTTCCTAACCATAGACATGTGTTGTCATTTGATTAATGGGATCACATCATTAGGAGAATGATGTGATTGACATGACCCATTCCGTTAGCCTAGCACTTGATCGTTTAGTATATTGCTATTGCTTTCTTCATGACTTATACATGTTCATGTAACTATGAGATTATGCAACTCCGTTTACGGAGGAACACTTTGGTGCTACCAAACGTCACAACGAATCGGGTGATTATAAAGGAGTACTACAGGTGTCTCCAAAGGTACATGTTGGGTTGGCGTATTTGAGATTAGGTTTTGTCACTCCGATTGTCGGAGAGGTATCTCTAGGCCTTCTCGGTAATACACATCACATAAGCCTTGCAAGCATTGCAACTAATAAGTTAGTTGTGAGATGATGTATTACTGAACGAGTAAAGAGACTTGCCGTAACGAGATTGAACTAGGTATTGGATACCGACGATCGAATCTCGGGTAAGTAACATACCGATGACAAAGGAACAACGTATGTCGTTATGCGGTTTGACCGATAAAGATCTTGAAGAATATGTAGGAACCAATATGGGCATCAGGTTCCGCTATTGGTTATTGACCGAGAATAGTTCTACATCATGTCTACATAGTTCTCGAACCCGTAGGGTCTGCACGCTTAACGTTACGATGACAGTTTATTATGAGTTTATAAGTTTTGATGTACGAAGTTTGTTCGAGTCCGGATGTGATCACGGACATGACGAGGAGTCTCGAAATGGTCGAGACATAAAGATTGATATATTGGAAGCCTATATTTGGATATCGGAATGGTTCCGGATGAAATCGGATTTTTAGGAACACCGGGGTTACGGAACCTCCCGGGGATATTGGGCCTTAGTGGGCCATGAGGGAGAAGAGGAGGGCCGGCCAGGGCAGGCCGCGCGCCCCCTCCCCCCCTAGTCCGAATATGACAAGGAGAGGAGGGGCGGCGCCCCCTTCCTCTTTCCCCTCCCCCCTTTCCTTCTCCAACAAGGCAAGAGGGGGGAGTCCTACTCCCGGTGGGAGTAGGACTCCTCCAGGCGCACCCTAGGAGGGCCGGCCGCACCTCCCCCTCCCTCCTTTATATACGGGGGCAGGGGGCACCCCATGGGACACAAGTTGATGTACGTGATCGTTCCTTAGCCGTGTGCGGTGCCCCCCTCCACCATATTCCACCTCGGTCATATCGTCGCGGAGCTTAGGCGAAGCCCTGCGCGGTGGAGCATCATCATCGTCACCAGGCCGTCGTCTTGTGGAACTCATCCTCGACACTTTGCTGGATCGGAGTCCGGGATCGTCATCGAGCTGAGCGTGTGCTGAACTCGGAGGTGCCGTGCGTTCGGTACTTGGATCGGTCGGATCGTGAAGACGTCGACTACATCAACAGCGTTGTTATAACGCTTCGCTTCACGGTCTCACGAGGGTGCGTGGACATACACTCTCCTCTCGTTGCTATGCCATCACCATGATCTTGCGTGTGTGTAGGAATTTTTTTGAAATTACTACGTTCCCTAACACTGTTCAGCCCGTCTAAAATCATAAAGACCGAATACCTTACGGAGTGTTCGGCGTCGCGAGTTTGGCCTTATATGCATCAGCTCCGAATCATGTCTTTGGTCAAATGTTGGGTTTGCCCGGCTCCTGTGTTTTGCTGCCTTACGTTCCGTTCTATCGGCTAAGGCGGCACCAGGAGAACTACTGAGATTGTGCCCCGGTTCAGCCAGGCGAGCACCTCAGTAGAGAAAGCCAAAAACTGACTGTCATGGTATAGCGTGAGACTGGTCAACCACTTGATGACCTATCGGAATCTTCGGGATTCCTCCGCATTGACGAAGGGCCGTTTCCCGACCAGTCACACACGCGCCCCGAATTCGGGCGAGCGCGGCGCCAACAGGGGCTATATAGTAGCCCCACTGTTAAACTCGTATGGCTAAGTGAAAGTGATAAATCATTATAGTCTGGTTGCCTAGTTCGCTGCGCTACCACCTCCTTAATGGACCAAGACGTTGGATCAAGTGTGATGATGCGCCTTCTACGAACACCCCCGCATTATATGCGTGGGGGCTGAAGCCGACGACTGCCATCTTTCAGGTTATATATACATATACGTAAACGGCCGCACAGGAGGTATTATAATTCTAGCAGGCACAAGTATAAAAAGCTTCTACATTTCAGCGAAATATTGTTCTCAATGAGAATACATGTTATTCGAACATAATATCCTTCGAGCACTGCGCCTCTATCAAGCGAGCACCCTCCAGAACTTCTTGAAAGTAGTGCTCGGCAGGTACTCGGCTTTCGTCCGAATCTTGGGCTGCAACGGCGGTGGCGTCCATCTCCGCCCAGTATGTTTTGACATGGGCAAGGGCCATCTGTGCACCCTCCACGAACGCTGACCTCTTCATCGCGTTGATATACGGCACCGCACCAAGGAACTGCTGCACCAAGCTAAAAAAACTGCTCGGTTTCGGCCTTTCCGGCCACAGATGATCCACGACATACCTCATGGCAAGTCCGAACAACCTATTCAGCTCGGCCCATTCGGCCAACCGATCGGTCAATGGAAGCGGACGCTCTGGATTGTTGAATTGTGACCAGAATAGCTTTTCCACTTCGCGATCCTTTTGATCTCGGAAGTGTTCGACCGCATCAGCAGCACTCTCCGCTAAATCCAGATATGCGTCCGCGGAACTCCACATCCGATCCAACAGGGCGTATTTAGGATCTCCAAACTTCATCTGCGGCATAAAGGGCTTCCCAGCCGCGATATCTCCGGCTTGACGCAGCTCCTCCTTCATCTCTCTCATCGCAGAACGAGTATCCTTGGCCGTCGTCATGGCTTTCTCCAGGTCCGTCCGCTCCGCCCGGTCTTCCTTTTCAAGAAGCTTGCAGCGGTCAGCAGCGTTCTTCAACTTCATAGCCATATCGGCCATTTCCTCCTTGCTTCGGCAGTTAGCAGCCTGTTCGGCTTTTAACTCCTCAACCGCCTTTAAGGCAGCCGCGTCGCTTTTCCTGGCTTGTTCTTTAGCTCGGGCAAGCTCTGCCCGAAGGTTCTCCACGGCGGCAGCTGAAGGAAATATGGCCTAGAGGCAATAATAAAGTTATTATTTATTTCCTCATATCATGATAAATGTTTATTATTCATGCTAGAATTGTATTAACCGGAAACATGATACATGTGTGAATACATAGACAAACATATAGTCACTAGTATGCCTCTACTTGACTAGCTCATTAATCAAAGATGGTTATGTTTCTGACCATAGACATGTGTTGTTATTTGATTAATGGGATCACATCATTAGGAGAATGATGTGATTGACATGACCCATTCCGTTATCCTAGCACTTGATCGTTTAGTATATTGCTATTGCTTTCTTCATGACTTATACATGTTCTGTAACTATGAGATTATGCAACTCCGTTTACGGAGGAACACTTTGGTGCTACCAAGCGTCACAAGCGAATCTGGGTGATTATAAAGGAGTACTACAGGTGTCTCCAAAGGTACATGTTGGGTTGGCGTATTTCAAGATTAGGTTTTGTCACTCCGATTGTCGGAGAGGTATCTCTGGCCCTCTCGGTAATGCATGAAGGAAATATTCCCTAGAGGCAATAATAAAGTTATTATTTATTTCCTTATATCATGATAAATGTTTATTATTCATGCTAGAATTGTATTAACGGAAACATAATACATGTGTGAATACATAAACCTACTGAGTGTCACTAGTATGCCTCTACTTGACTAGCTCGTTAATCAAAGATGGTTATGTTTCCTAACCATGAACAAGGAGTTGTTATTTGATTAACGGGATCACATCATTGGTTGAATGATCTGATTGACATGACCCATTCCATTAGCATAGCACCTGATCGTATAGTTTGTTGCTAGTGCTTTTCTTCATGACTTATACATGTTCCTATGACTATGAGATTATGCAACTCCCGTTTGCCGAGGAACACTTTGGGTGCTACCAAAGCGCCACAACGAATCGGGTGATTATAAAGGTACATTACAGGTGTCTCCGAAGGTACATGTTGGGTTGGCATATTTCGAGATTAGGATTTGTCACTCCGATTGTCGGAGAGGTATCTCTGGGCCCTCTCGGTAATGCTCATCACCTAAAGCCTTGCAAGCATTGTAACTAATGAGTTAGTTATGAGATGATGTATTACGGAACGAGTAAAGAGACTTGCCAGTAACGAGATTGAACTAGGTATTGGATACCGACGATCGAATCTCGGGCAAGTAACATACCGATGACAAAGGAACAACGTATGTTGTTATGCGGTCGACCGATAAAGATCTTCGTAGAATATGTAGGAACCAATATGGGCATCCAGGTCCGCTATTGGTTATTGACCAGAGAGGTGTCTCGGTCATGTCTACATAGTTCTCGAACCCGTAGGGTCCGCACGCTTAACGCTTCGATGGCGGTTACTATGAGTTTTATGATGTTGATGTACGAAGGTTGTTCGAGTCCCGGATGAGATCACGGACATGACGAGGAGTCTCGAAATGGTCGAGACATAAAGATTGATATATTGGAAGCCTATGTTTGATTCGGAATCACTCCGGGTGAAATTGGGAATTTTCTCGAGTACCGGGGTTACGGAACCTCCCGGGAGTCAATGGGCCTTGATGGGCCTTAAGGGGAAAGAGAGAAAGGGGCCCTATGCTGGCGCAGCCTTCCCCTTCCTAGTCCTATTAGGATTAGGAGAAGGGGTGGCGCTCTCTCCCTCTCCCTTGGTCAAACCCTAGTTGGACTAGGATTGGGGGAATCCTACTCCCGGTGGGAGTAGGACTCCCTGGCGCAGCCATAGGTGGCCGCCAGCCCCTCCCTTCCCTCCTTTATATACTGAGGCAGAGGGCACCCCATGAGACACAAGTTGATCATTGAGATCGTTCCTTAGCGTGCAGCGGTGCCCCTTCCACCAAACTACACCTCGAATATACCGTTGCGGAGCTTAGGCGAAGCCTCGCGCCGGTGGAACATCATCATCGTCACCACGCCGTCGTCTTGTGAAACTCTCCTCAACACTCGGCTGGATCGGAGTTCGAGGGGCGTCATCGAGCTGAGCGTGTGCAGAACTCGGAGGTGCCGTCGTTCGGTACTTGGATCGGTTGGATCGGGAAGAAGTACGACTACTTCCTCTACGTTGCGTCAACGCTTCCGTTGCTGGTCTCACGAGTGCGTGAGACAACACTCTCATCTCGTTGCTATGCATCACCATGGTCTTGCGTGATCGTAGGAAAATTTTTGAAATTACTACGTTCCCCAACAAGTGGCATCCGAGCCTGGTTTTATGCGTTGATGTCATATGCACGAGTAGAACACAAGTGAGTTGTGGGCGATACAAGTCATACTACCTACCAGCATGTCATACTTTGGTTGGCGGTATTGTGAGATGAAGCGGCCGGACCGACATTACGCCAGACGCTTACGCGAGACTGGTTTCACCGCTGCGAGCACTAGTTGCTTAAAGGTGACCGGCGGGTGTCTGTCTCTCTCACTTTAGTTGAACCGAGTGTGGCTACGCCCGGTCCTTGAGAAGGTTAAAACGGAGTCTATTTGACGAAGTATTGTTGTGGTTATGATGCGTAGGTAAGAACGGTTCTTGCTAAGCCCGTAGCAGCCACGTAAAACTTGCAACAACAAAGTAGAGGACGTCTAACTTGTTTTTGCAGGGGCATGTTGTGATGTGATATGGTCAAGACGTGATGCTATATTTTATTGTATGAGATGATCATGTTTTGTAACCGAGTTATCGGCAATCTGGCAGAGCCATATGGTTGTCGCTTTATTGTATGAAATGCAAGCGCCATGTAATTGCTTTACTTTATCACTAAGTAGTAGCGATAGTCGAGAAGCAATAGTTGGCGAGACGACAACGATGCTACGATGGAGATCAAGGTGTCGCTACGGTGACGATGGTGATCATGACGGTGCCGGAGATGGAGATCACAAGCACAAGATGATGATGGCCATATCATATCACTTATATTGATTGCATGTGATGTTAATCCTTTATGCATCTTATTTTGCTTTGATTGACGGTAGCATTATAAGATGATCCCTTACTAAATTATCAAGAAGTGTTCTCCCGAGTATGCACCGTTGCGAAAGTTCTTCGTCTTTGAGACACCACGTGATGATCGGGTGTGATAGGCTCTACGTTCAAATACAACGGTGCAAAACAGTTGCACACGCGAATACTCAGGTTATACTTGACGAGCTATGCATATAAGATATGACCTCGAACACGGAGACCGAAAGGTCGGCGTGAATCATATAGTAGATATGATCAACATATTGATGTTCACCATTGAAACTACTCCATCACACGTGATGATCGGTCATGGTGTAGTTGATATGGATCACGTAATCACTTAGAGAATTGGAGGATATTTTTCTAAGTGGGAGTTCTTAAGTAATATGATTAATTGAACTTTAATTTATCATGAACTTAGTCCTGGTAGTATTTTGCAAATTATGTTGTAGATCAATAGCTCGCGTTGTTGCTTCCCTGTGTTTTATATGTGTTCCTAGAAAATTGTATTGAAAATGTTAGTAGCAAAGATGCGGATTGGATCCGTGATCTGAGGTTTATCCTCATTGCTGCGCAGAAGAATTATGTCCTTAATGCACCGCTAGGTGACAGACCTATTGCAGAGCGATGAGACGTTATGAACGTTTGGCTAGCTCAATATGAGCGATCTGAGCGTTATGAACGTTTGGCTAGCTCAATATGATGACTACTTGATAGTTTAGTGCACCATGCTTAACGGCTTAGAATCGGGACTTCAAAGACGTTTTGAACGTCATGGACCATATGAGATGTTCCAGGAATTGAAGTTAATATTTCAAGCAAATACCGAGTTGAGAGATATGAAGTCTCCAACAAGTTCTATAGCTAAAAGATGGAGGAGAATCGCTCAACTAGTGAGCATGTGCTCAGATTGTCTGAGTACTTCAATCGCTTGAATCAAGTGGGAGTTAATCTTCCAGATAAGATAGTGATTGACAGAATTCTCTAGTCACCATCACTAAGTTAGTAGAACTTCGTGATGAACTATAGTATGCAAGGGATGACGAAAAGGATTCTCGAGCTCTTGGCGATGCTAAAATCGCGAAGGTAGAAATCAAGAAAAACATCAAGTGTTGATGGTTGACAAGACCACTAGTCTCAAGGAAAATGGCAAAGGGAAGAAGGGGAACTTCAAAAGGAACGGCAAGCAAGTTGCTGCTCGAGTGAAGAAGCCCAAGTCTAGACCTAAACACGAGACTGAGTACTTTTGCTGCAATGGAACTGGTCCTTTGAAGCGAACTACCCTGAATATTTGGTGGATAAGAAGGATGGCAAAGTGAACAAGGTTATATTTGATATACAGGTTATTGATGTGTGCCTTACTAGTGTTTATAGTGGCCCCCGAGTATTTGATACTGTTAGGTTGCTAAGATTAGTAACTCAAACAGGAGTTCTGAGAATAAGCAGAGACTAGTTGAAGGGAAGTGACGATGAGTGTTGGAAGTAGTTCCAAGATTGATATGATCATCATCGCACACTCCCTATACTTTCGGGATTAGTGTGGAACCTAAATAAGTGTTATTTGGTGTTGAGCATAAATATGATTTGATCATGTTTATTGCAATCTGGTTATTCATTTAAGTAAGAGAATAAATTGTTGTTCATTTACATGAATAAAACCTTATATGGTTACACACCCAATGAAAATGGTTCATTGGATCTCGATCATAGTGATACACATATTCATAATATTGAAACCAAAAGATGCAAAGTTAATAATGATAGTGCAACTTATTTGTGGCAATTGCCGTTTAGGTCATATCGGTGTAAACGCATGAAGAAACTCCATCTTGATGGACTTTTGGAATCACTTGATTATGAATCACTTGGTACTTGCGAACCGTGCCTTTTGGGCAAGATGACTAAAACTCCATTCTCGGAACAATGGAACAAGCTCTTGACTTATTGGAAATAATACATACCGATGTATTCAATCCAATGAGTGTTGATGCTCGTGGCAAGTATCGTTATTTTCGACCTTCACAAGATGATTTGAGCAGATATGGGTATATCTACTTGATGAAACATAAGTCTGAAATAGTTGAAAGGTTCAAAGAATTTTAGAGTGAAGTGGAAAATCATCGTAACAAGAAAATAAAGTTTCTGCGATCTGATCGTGGAGAGCGAATATTTGAGTTATGAGTTTGGTCTTCAATGAAAACAATGTGGAATAGTTTCACAGCTCACGCCACCGGAACACCACAGCGTTATGGTGTGTCGAACGTCGTAACCGTACTTTATTTTGATATGGTGCGATCTATGATGTATCTTACCGATTTACCACTATCATTTTGGGGTTATGCATTAGAGACAGCTGCATTCACGTTTAATAGGGCAAACCATCTAAATCCGTTGAGATGACACCGTATGAACTATGGTTTAGCAAGAAACCTAGTATCGTTTCTTAAAGTTTGGAGTTGTGATGCTTATGTGAAAAAGTTTTCACCGATAAGCTCGAACCCAAATCGGAGAATGCGTCTTCATAGAATACCCAAAAGAAACTGTTGGGTACACCTTCTATCACAGATCTAAAGGCAAAACATTCGTTGCTAAAATGGATCCTTTCTAGAAAAGAAGTTTCTCTCGAAAGAAGTGAGTGGGAGGAAAGTAGAACTTGATGAGGTAATTGTACCTTCTCCCTTATTGGAAAGTAGTTCATCACAGAAATCAGTTCAGTGATTCCTACACCAATTAGTGAGGAAGTTAATGATGATGATCATGAAACTTCAGATCAAGTTGCTACCAAACCTCGTAGGTCTTCCGAGTAAGATCCGCACCGGTGTGATACGGTAATCCTATTCTAAAAGTCATGTTACTAGACCATGATGAACCTACGAACTATGAGGAAGCGATGATGAGCCCAGATTCGCGAAATGGTTTGAGACCATGAAATCTGAGATGGGATCCATGTATGAGAACAAAGTATGGACTTTGGTTGACTTGCCGATGATCGGCAAGCCATTGAGAATAAATGGATCTTCAAGAGGAAGGCGGACAACGATAGTAGTGTTACTATCTACAAAGCTCGACTTGTGCAAAAAGGTTTTGACAAGTTCAAGGTGTTGACTACAATGAGATTTTCTCAAATTGTAGCGATGCTTAAGTCTGTCGAATCATGTTAGCAATTGCCACATTTTATGAAATCGGCAAATGGATGTCAAAACTACATTCTTTAATGGATTTATTAAAGAAGAGTTGTATATGATGCAACCGAAGGTTTTGTCAATCCTAAAGGAGCTAACAAAATGTGCAAGCTCCAGCGATCCATCTATGGACTGGTGCAAGCATCTCGGAGTTGGAATAAGCGCTTTGATAGTGTGATCAAAGCATATGGTTTTATCTGACTTTTGGAGAAGCTTGTATTTACAAGAAAGTGAGTGGGAGCACTACTGCATTTCGATAAGTATATGTGAATGACATATTGTTGATCGAAATAATGTAGAATTATTCTGCAAAGCATAAAGGAGTGTTTGAAAGGAGTTTTTCAAAGAAAGACCTCGGTGAAGCTGCTTACATATTGAGCATCAAGATCTATAGAGATAGATCAAAGGCGCTTGATAAGTTTTTCAATGAATACATACCTTGACAAGATTTTGAAGTAGTTCAAAATGGAGCAGTCAAAGAAAGAGTTCTTGCCTGTGTTACAAGGTGTGAGATTGAGTAAGACTCAAAACCCGACCACGGCAGAAGATAGAAAGAGAATGAAAGTCATTCCCTATGCATCAGCCATAGGTTCTATAAAGTATGTCATCTTGTGTACCAGATCTATTGCATACCCTACCACTAAGATTGGCAAGGAGTGCAATAGAGATCTAGGAGTAGATCAATGGACAGCGGTCAAAATTATCCTTAGTAGAATAAGGATATGTTTCTCGATTATGGAAGTGAAAAAGGTTCGTACGTAAAAGGTTACGTCGATGCAAGTTTTAACACTAATCTAGATGACTCGAGTCTCAATCTGGATACATATTGAAAGTGGGAGCAATTAGCTAGAGTAGCTCCGTGCGAGCATTGTAGACATAGAAATTTGCAAAATACTTACGGCTCTGAATGTGACAGACCGTTGACTAAAATTATCTCACAAGCAAAACATGATCACACCTTAGTACTCTTTGGGTGTTAATCACATAGCGATGTGAACTAGATTACTAACTCTAGTAAACCCTTTGGGTGTTGGTCACATGTCGATGTGAACTATGGGTGTTAACCACATATAGATGTGAACTATTGATGTTAAATCACATGGCGATGTGAACTAGATTATTGACTCTAGTGCAAGTGGGAGCTGAAGGAAATATGCCCTAGAGGCAATAATAAAGTTATTATTTATTTCCTTATATCATGATAAATGTTTATTATTCATGCTAGAATTGTATTAACGGAAACATAATACATGTGTGAATACATAAACCTACTGAGTGTCACTAGTATGCCTCTACTTGACTAGCTCGTTAATCAAAGATGGTTATGTTTCCTAACCATGAACAAGGAGTTGTTATTTGATTAACGGGATCACATCATTGGTTGAATGATCTGATTGACATGACCCATTCCATTAGCATAGCACCTGATCGTATAGTTTGTTGCTAGTGCTTTTCTTCATGACTTATACATGTTCCTATGACTATGAGATTATGCAACTCCCGTTTGCCGAGGAACACTTTGGGTGCTACCAAACGTCACAACGTAATCGGGTGATTATAAAGGTACATTACAGGTGTCTCCGAAGGTACATGTTGGGTTGGCATATTTGAGATTAGGATTTGTCACTCCGATTGTCGGAGAGGTATCTCTGGCCCTCTCGGTAATGCTCATCACCTAAAGCCTTGCAAGCATTGTAACTAATGAGTTAGTTATGAGATGATGTATTACGGAACGAGTAAAGAGACTTGCCGTGCGAGATTGAACTAGGTATTGGATACCGACGATCGAATCTCGGGCAAGTAACATACCGATGACAAAGGGAACGGCGTATGTTGTTATAAGGTCGACCGATAAAGATCTTCGTAGAATATGTAGGAACCAATATGGGCATCCAGGTCCGCTATTGGTTATTGACCGAGAGGTGTCTCGGTCATGTCTACATAGTTCTCGAACCCGTAGGATCCGCACGCTTAACGTTTGATGGCGGTTACTATGAGTTTTATGATGTTGATGTACGAAGGTTGTTCGAGTCCCGGATGAGATCACGGACATGACGAGGAGTCTCGAAATGGTCGAGACATAAAGATTGATATATTGGAAGCCTATGTTTGGACTCGGAATCACTCCGGGTGAAATTGGGAATTTTAGAGTACCGGGGTTACGGAACCTCCGGGAGTCAATGGGCCTTGATGGGCCTTAAGGGAAAGAGAAAGGGGCCCTATGCTGGCCGCAGCCTTCCCCCTTCCTAGTCCTATTAGGATTAGGAGAGGGGTGGCGCTCTCTCTCTCTCTCCTTGGTCAAACCCTAGTTGGACTAGGATTGGGGGAATCCTACTCCGGTGGGAGTAGGACTCCCGGCGCAGCCATAGGTGGCGCCAGCCCCTCCCTTCCCTCCTTTATATACTGAGCAGAGGGCACCCCATGAGACACAAGTTGATCATTGAGATCGTTCCTTAGCCGTGTGCGGTGCCCCTTCCACCAAACTACACCTCGAATATACCGTTGCGGAGCTTAAGCGAAGCCCTGCGCGGTGGAACATCATCATCGTCACCACGCCGTCGTCTTGTGAAACTCTCCCTCAACACTCGGCTGGATCGGAGTTCGAGGGGCGTCATCGAGCTGAGCGTGTGCAGAACTCGGAGGTGCCGTACGTTCGGTACTTGGATCGGTTGGATCGGGAAGAAGTACGACTACTTCCTCTACGTTGCGTCAACGCTTCGTTGCTGGTCTCTGATGCGTACGACAACAACACTCATCTCGTTGCTATGCATCACCATGGTCTTGCGTGATCGTAGGAAAATTTTGAAATTACTCGTTCCCCAACATGCACATCAATATAAGCCTTGCAAGCAATGTAGCTAATGAGTTAGTTACGGAATGATGCATTACATAACGAGTAAAGAGACTTGCCAGTAACGAGATTGAACTAGGTATTGGATATCGACGATCGAATCTCGGGCAAGTAACATACCGATGACAAAGGGAACAACGTATGTTGTTATGCAGTTTGACCGATAAAGATCTTCGTAGAATATGTAGGAGCCAATATGAGCATCCAGGTTCCACTATTGGTTATTGACCGAGAATAGTTCTAGGTCATGTCTACATAGTTCTCGAACCCGTAGGGTCCACACGCTTAACGTTACGATGACCGTTTTATTATGAGTTTATAAGTTTTGATGTACCGAAGATTGTTCAGAGTCCCGGATGTGATCACGGACATGACGAGGAGTCTCGAAATGGTCGAGACATAAAGATTAATATATTGGAAGCCTATATTTGGATATCGGAATGGTCCCGGGTGAAATCGGGATTTTACTACCGGAACCCTCCCGGGGGATAATGGGCCTTAGTGGGCCATGAGGGAGAAGAGGAGGGCCGGCCAGGGCAGGCTGCACGCCCCTCCCCCCCCTAGTCCGAATAGGACAAGGAAGGGGCGCCCTTCCTCTTTCCCCTTCCCCTTTCCTTCTCCAACAAGGCAGAGGGGAGTCCTACTCCGGTGGGAGTAGGACTCCTCAGCGCCACCTTGGGGCGGCCGCACCTCCCCTCCCTCCTTTATATCACGGGGCAGGGGGCACCCTAGGACACACAAGTTGATCTCGTGATCGTTCCTTAGCCGTGCGGTGCCCCTCCACCATATTCCACCTCGGTCATATCATCGCGGAGTTTAAGCGAAGCCCTGCGCCGATAGAACATCATCATCGCTACCACGCCGTCGTCTTGTGGAACTCATCCCCGAAACTTTGCTGGATCGAGTCCGGGATCGTCATCGAGCTGAGCGTGTGCTGAACTCGGAGGTGCCGACGTTCGGTACTTGGATCGGTCGGATCATGAAGGCGTCGACTACATCAACCGTGTTGTCATAACGCTTCGCCACGGTCTCACGAGGGTGCGTGGACAATACTCTCCCCTCTCGTTGCTATGCATCACCATGATCCTTGCGTGTGTGTAGGATTTTTTTTGAAATTACTACGTTCCCCAATAGTGGCATCCGAGCCTGGTTTTATGCATTGATGTTATTTGCACGAGTAGAACACAAGTGAGTTGTGGGCGATACAAGTCATACTGCTTACCAGCATGTCATACTTTGGCTCAGCGGTATTGTGAGATGAAGCGGCCCGGACCGCCATTACGCGTACGCTTACGCGAGACTGGTTTCACCGTTACGAGCACTCGTGCTTAAAGGTGACTGGCGGGTGTCTGTCTCTCTCACTTTAGTTGAACCGAGTGTGGCTACGCCCGGTCCTTGCGAAGGTTAAAACAACACTAACTTGACGAACTATCGTTGTGGTTTTAATGCGTAGGTAAGAACGGTTCTTGCTCAGCCCGTAGCAGCCACGTAAAACTTGCAACAACAAAGTAGAGGACGTCTAACTTGTTTTTGCAGGGCATGTTGTGATGTGATATGGTCAAGACGTGATGCTATATTGTATGAGATGATCATGTTTTGTAACCGAAGTTATCGGCAACTGGCAGGAGCCTTATGGTTGTCGCTTTATTGTATGAAATGCAAACGCCCTGTAATTGCTTTACTTTATCACTAAGCGGTAGCGATAGTCGTAGAAGCAATAGATGGCGTAACGACAACGATGCTACGATGGAGATCAAGGTGTCGCGCCGGTGGCGATGGTGATCACGACGGTGCTTGAGATGGAGATCACAAGCACAAGATGATGATGGCCATATCATATCACTTATATTGATTGCATGTGATGTTTATCCTTTATGCATCTTATCTTGCTTTGATTGACGGTAGCATTTTAAGATGATCTCTCACTAAAATTATCAAGAAGTGTTCTCCTGAGTATGCACCGTTGCGAAAGTTCTTCGTCTTTGAGACACCACGTGATGATCGGGTGTGATAGGCTCTACGTTCAAATACAACGGGTGCAAAACAGTTGCACACGCGGAATACTCAGGTTAAACTTGACGAGCCTAGCATATAACAGATATGGCCTCGGAACACGGAGACCGAAAGGTCGAGCATGAATCATATAGTAGATATGATCAACATATTGATGTTCACCATTGAAACTACTCCATCTCACGTGACGATCGGACATGGTGTAGTTAATATGGATCACGTAATCACTTAGAAGATTAGAGGGATGTCTATCTAAGTGGGAGTTCTTAAGTAATATGATTAATTGAACTTAAATTTATCATGAACTTAGTACCTGATAGTATTTTGCTTGTCTATGTACTGTAGATAGATGGCTCATGCTGTTGTTCCGTTGAATTTTATTGCGTTCCTTGAGAAAGCAAAGTTGATAGATGATGGTAGCAACTACACGGACTGGGTCCGTAACCTGAGGATTATCCTCATTGCTGCACAGAAGAATTACGTCCTGGAAGCACCGCTGGGTGCCGAACCTCTGCTGCTGATGCAACCGGCGGCGTTAAGAACGTCTGGCGAGCAAAGCTGATGACTACTCGATAGTTCACTGTGCCATGCTTTACGGCTTAGAACCGGGTCTTCAACGGCGTTTTGAGCGTCATGGAGCATATGAGATGTTCCAGGAGTTTAAGTTAATATTTCAAGAAAATGCCGGATTGAGAGATATGAAGTCTCCAATAAGTTCTATAGCTGCAAGATGGAGGAGAATAGTTACATCGGTGAACACATACTCAAAATGTGGGTATAATAATCACTTGATTCAAGCGGGAGTTAATCTTCCGATGATAGTGTCATTGACAGAATTCTTCAATCACGCCACCAAGCTACAAGAGCTTCGTGATGAACTATAATATGCAAGGGATGGACAAGACTATTCCTGAGCTCTTCGCAATGTTAAAATCCGCGGAGGTAGAAATCAAAAAGGAGCATCAAGTGTTGATGGTCAATAAGACCACCAGTTTCAAGAAAAAGGGCAAAGGGAAGAAGAAGGGGAACTTCAAGAAGAACAGCAAACAAGTTGCTGCTCAAGAGAAGAAACCCAAGTCTAGACCTAAGCACGAGGCCGAGTGCTTCTCTGCAAGCGATGGACCTTTGGAAGCGGAACTGCCCCAAGTATTTGGCGGATAAGAAGGATGGCAAAGTGAACAAAGGTATATGTGATATAAATGTTATTGATGTGTACCTTACTAATGCTCGCATAGTACAGGTATTTGATCTGGTTACATTGCTAATATTTGCAACTCAAAGCAGGAACTACGGATTAGCGAAGATTGGCTAAGGGCGAGGTGACGATGTGCGTGGGAAATGGTTCCAAAGTCGATGTGATCGCGGTCGGCACGCTACCTCTACATCTACCATCGGGATTAGTTTTAGACCTAAATAATTGTTATTTGGTGCCAGCGTTAAGCATGAACATTATATCTGGATCTTGTTTGATGCGAGACGGTTATTCATTTAAGTCAGATAATAATGGTTGTTCTATTTATGTGAATAATATCTTTTATGGTCATGCACCCTTGAAGAGTGGTCTAATTTTATTGAATCTCGATAGTAGTAATACACATATTCATAGTGTTGAAACCAAAAGATGCAGAGTTAATAATGATAGTGCAACTTATTTGTGGCACTGCCGTTTAGGTCATATCGGTGTAAAGCGCATGAAGAAACTCCATCTTGATGGGCTTTTGGAATCACTTGATTATGAATCACTTGGTACTTGCGAACCCTGCCTCATGGGCAAGATGACTAAAACGCCGTTCTCGGAACTATGGGCGAGCAACTGATTTGTTGGAAATCATACATCTTGATGTTTGTGGTCCAATGAATGTTGAAGTCATGGCGGTATCGTTATTTTCTCACCTTCACACATGATTTGAGTAGATATGGGTATTTCTACTTAATGAAACACAAATCTGAAACATTTGAAAAGTTCAAAGAATTTGAGTGAAGTGGAAAATCATCATAACAAGAAAATAAAATTTCTACGATCTGATCGTGGAGGAGAATATTTGAGTTCTGAGTTTGGTTTACATTTGAAACAATGCAGAATAGTTTAGCAACTCCATACCGGAACACCACAACGAAATGGTTTGTCCGAACGTCGTAATCATACTTTACTAGATATGTTGCGATCTATGATGTCTCTTACTAATTTACCACTATCGTTTTGGGGTTATGCTTTAGAGACGGCCGCATTCACGTTAAATAGGGCACCATTAAAATCCGTTGAGACGACACCTCATGAACGATGGTTTGGCAAGAAACCAAAGTTGTCGTTTCTTAAAGTTTGGGGCTGCGATGCTTATGTGAAGAAACTTCAACCAGATAAGCTCGAACCTAAATCGGAGAAATGTGTCTTCATAGGATACCCAAAGGAGACTGTTGGGTACACCTTCTATCACAGATCTGAAGGCAAGATTTTCGTTGCAAAATTCGGATCCTTTCTAGAAAAGGAGTTTCTCTCGAAAGAAGTGAGTGGGAGGAAAGTAGAACTTGATGAGATAAATGTATCTGCTCCCTTATTGGAAAGTAGTTCATCACAAGAACCGGTTCCTGTGACAACTACACCAATTAGTGAGGAAGCTAATGATATTGATCATGAAACTTCAGATCAAGTTTCTCTTGAACTTCGAGGTCAACAGAGTAAGATCCGCACTGAGTGGTACGGTAATCCTATTTCGGAAGTCATGTTACTTGACCATGGCGAACCTACGAACTATGAAGAAGCGATGGTGAGTCCAGATTCCGCAAAATGGCTGGAAGCCATGAAATCTGAGATGGGATCCATGTATGAGAACAAAGTATGGACTTTGGTTGACTTGACCGATGATCGGCAAACCATTGAGAATAAATGGATCTTTAAGAAGATGACTGACGCTGATGTTAATGTAACTGTCTATAAAGCTCGACTTGTTGCGAAAGGTTTTCGACAAGTTCAAGGGGTTGACTACGATGAGACTTTCTCACCCGTAGCGATGCTTAAGTCTGTCCGAATCATGTTAGCAATTGCTGCATTTTATGATTATGAAATTTGGCAAATGGATGTCAAAACTGCATTCTTGAATGGATTTCTAGAAGAAGAGTTGTATATGATGCAACCAGAAGGTTTTGTTGATCCAAAAGGTGCTAACAAAGTGTGCAAGCTCCAGCGATCAATTTATGGTCTGGTGCAAGCCTCTCGGAGTTGGAATAAACGCTTTGATAGTGTGATCAAAGCATATGGTTTTATACAGACTTTTGGAGAAGCTTGTATTTACAAGAAAGTGAGTGGGAGCTCTGTAGCATTTCTAATATTATATGTGGATGACATATTGTTAATTGGAAATGATATAGAAATTCTGGATAGCATAAAAGGATACTTGAATAAAAGTTTTTCAATGAAAGACATCGGTGAAGCTGCTTACATATTAGGCTTCAAGATCTATAGAGATAGGTCAAGACGCTTGATTGGACTTTCACAAAGCACATACCTTGATAAAGTTTTGAAAAAGTTCAAAATGGATCAGGCAAAGAAAGGATTCTTACCTGTATTACAAGGTGTGAAATTGAGTCAAACTCAATGCCCGACCACAAGCAGAAGATAGAGAGAAAATGAAAGATGTTCCTATGCTTCAGCCATAGGCTCTATCATGTATGCAATGCTGTGTACCAGACTGACGTATGCTTAGCAATAAGCTTGGCAGAAGGTACCAAAGTAATCAGAGTGGATCTTTGGACAGCGGTCAAGAACATCCTGAAATACCGAAAAGGACTAAGGATATGTTTTCGTATATGGAGGTGACAAAGAGCTAGTCGTAAATGGTTACGTCGATGCAAGCTTTGACACTGATCGGACGGTTCTAAATCGCAAACCGAATCGTATTTTTATTAAGCGGTGGAGCTGTAAGTTGGTGCAGTTCTAAACAAAGCGTCGTGGCGGGATCTACATGTGAAGCGAGTACATAGCTGCTTGGAAGCAGCAAATGAAGGAGTCGGATGAAAGAGTTCATTTCCGATCTAGGTGTCATACCTAGTGCATCGGGACCAATGAAGATCTTTCGTGACAATCTTGGTGCAATTGCCTTGGCAAAGGAATCCAGATTTCACAAGAGGACCAAACACATCAAGAGGCGCTTCAATTCCATCCGGGACCAAATCCGGTGGGAGACATAGAGATTTGCAAGATACATATGGATCTGAATGTTGCGAGACCGTTGACTAAGCCTCTTCCACGAGCAAAACATGATCAACACCAAGACTCCATGGGTGTTAGAATCATTCTTGTGTAATCTAGATTATTGACTCTAGTGCAAGTGGGAGGCTGAAGGAAATATGCCCTAGAGGCAATAATAAAGTTATTATTTATTTCCTCATATCATGATAAATGTTTATTATTCATGCTAGAATTGTATTAACGAAACATGATACATGTGTGAATACATAGACAAACATATAGTCACTAGTATGCCTCTACTTGACTAGCTCATTAATCAAAGATGGTTATGTTTCCTAACCATAGACATGTGTTGTTATTTGATTAATGGGATCACATCATTAGGAGAATGATGTGATTGACATGACCCATTCCGTTAGCCTAGCACTTGATCGTTTAGTATATTGCTATTGCTTTCTTCATGACTTATACATGTTCCTGTAACTATGAGATTATGCAAGTCCGTTTACGGAGGAACACTTTGGTGCTACCAAAGCGTCACAGCGAATCGGGTGATTATAAAGGAGTACTACAGGTGTCTCCAAAGGTACATGTTGGGTTGGCGTATTTGAGATTAGGTTTTGTCACTCCGATTGTCGGAGAGGTATCTCTAGGCCTTCTCGGTAATACACATCAATATAAGCCTTGCAAGCAATGTAGCTAATGAGTTAGTTATGGAATGATGCATTACGTAGCGAGTAAAGAGACTTGCCGATGTGAGATTGAACTAGGTATTGGATACCGACAATCGAATCTCGGGCAAGTAACATACCGATGACAAAGGGAACAACGTATGTTGTTATGCGGTTTGACCGATAAAGATATTCATAGAATATGTAGGAGCCAATATGAGCATCCAGGTTCCGCTATTGGTTATTGACCGAGAATAGTTCTAGGTCATGTCTACATAGTTCTCGAACCCATAGGGTTCACACGCTTAACGTTACGATGACAGTTTTATTATGAGTTTATAAGTTTTGATGTACCGAAGATTGTTGAGTCCGGATGTGATCACGTACATGACGAGGAGTCTCGAAATGGTCGAGACATAAAGATTAATATATTGGAAGCCTATATTTGGATATCGGAATGGTTCGGGTGAAATCGGGATTTTATCGAGCACCGGGTTACGGAACCCTCCCGGGGATAATGGGCCTTAGTGGGCCATGAGGGAGAAGAGGGCGGCCGGGGGCAGGCGCGCGCCCTCCCCTAGTGCGAATAGGACAAGGAAGGGGGGGGCGCCCCTCCTCTTTCCCTTCCCCTTTCCTTCTCCAACAAGGCAAGAGGGGAGTCCTACTCGGTGGGAGTAGGACTCCTCAGCGCACCATTGGGGGCGGCCGCACTCTCCCTCCCTCCTTTATATACGGGGCAGGGGGCACCTTAGGACACACAAGTTGATCTACGTGATCGTTCCTTAGCCCTGTGCGGTGCCCCCCTCCACCATATTCCACCTCGGTCATATCGTCGCGGAGTTTAGGCGAAGCCCCGCGCCGATAGAACATCATCATCGTCCACCACGCCGTCGTCTTGTGGAACTCATCCCGACACTTTGCTGGATCGGAGTCCGGGGATAGTCATCGAGCTGAACGTGTGCTGAACTCGGAGGTGCCCTACGTTCGGTACTTGGATCGGTCGGATCATGAAGACGTACGACTACATCAACCGCGTTATCATAATGCTTCCTCTTACGGTCTACGAGGGTACGTGGACAATACTCTCCCCTCTCGTTGCTGTGCATCACCATGATCCTTGCGTGTGCGTAGGAATTTTTTTGAAATTACTACGTTCCCCAACAGCAGCCCCATCTGCGTTAAGCACACACGTTATAAGATACTGGCATCAAGCCCCTCTTACGAGGTGTCTCCGGAGAAATCACATACCTTGTGACTCGTCAAGCCGCTTGTTGACAAGCGCGATGTCGGCATCTGCCACGTCAAGTTGTCGCTTTAGCTCGGCAAATTCATCAGTCCGGTTGGCCACCGGACACTTCGCCACCTGCATATTAAGGCGGCAAATTTAAACGTGGGACTATGATCCTCTGCGCGCCGTCGTCTGCGACGACACCCAGAGTCTCAGGGGCTACTATCTACACAGGGCGCATTGTAAAGTATGCGGTACTGTCAAAAAGGTGCATCATTTTACGTACCTCAAAGCCCGTCAGTAGACTCATGACAACTTCATGCAACCCACTTTCCGCGGATGAAATCCTTCCAATTACCGCACCCATCAACGCAGGGTGCTCTTCTGAGATAGACGCCCGCCCTAGCAGATACTTCAGTACCTCCGACCGTGCACCAGGCAGTGCCGGACTCATTCGATTGCCTCTCCCAGAAGCCGGACACGGAGGGCTTCGGGTAGTCATATTACTACCTTCCGGCCTTACCGGATCTGGAGAAACCCTCCACGACGACACCTCGGGGTCGCCCGCCTCATGAGGCGGTATGGCAGGGGAGGTGTTCCGCTCTCCATCATCTCCGGAAGAAGATCCCCCCAAGACGAGCTCTGTTGAGAAGGGCTAAGATCCGAACTACAAGGTAAATTTTCGGTTATTTTCCTCAGAAGCGAAGCAAGGATTTCTCCCATTATTAAACACCCTTTTTACTTACGGCTCGGTGGAGGGCTGATCCCCTTGAGGGCACAGTACGGCCGGGGTATCCCCCGGCACAGGACCCTCTGGCGAAGACTTCTTCCCCCGCTTTGAGATCATTGTCTCTGGGTCTTCAGAGGCGGTCCTCTTCTTCCCCTGAGGAGAGGAATTTTCGATTCCTCCCTTCCGGACAACCTCCTCCACGGAGGCAGTAGCTTCCTTGTTCCCCCCTTCGTTTTCTTCTGAAGGCAAGATCTCCAGCATCCTGGTTAACACGGGATCTGGCGAGGTCTCAGGAAGGGGGGCCGGACACCTGATCAACTTCGCCTTCGCTACCCACTCCTGGTTCAAGAACAACTCCTTTTTAAGGGCGATGTTGCGATAAATGAACAGATGGCGTGTCCGGGCACAGGGCTACTTACTTGGGTATCCGGATGATTGCAGCTCAGACCTGCGTCCTCAGTCGAGTTCGGACACACTACTTGTGGTCCGAAGAAAAATTTGTACATCTCCACGGGCGTCATGCCGAGAAAATGTTGGAGAGCTCGTGGTCCCTCCGGATTGAACTCCCACAGACGGAGGGGGCGACGTTTGCAGGGCAGGACTCGGCGAATTAACATGACCTGCGTCACCACGACCAGACTGACATCTCTCTCTCCAGGAGATCTCGGATGCGGCTCTGCAATAGGGGCACATCCTTTGCTGGACCCGAGCGAAAAGCAGGCGGCGCCACCCACTTGGTACCCCTGGGAGCTATGATATAAAACCACTCTTGTTGCCATAAGCTGAACTCCTCTTGAAAAGAGCCCTCGGGCTACGGGGCGTTAGCATCCTTGCTTATTACAGCGCCTCCGCACTCTGCGTGCTCTCCCTTGATCATCTTCGGCTCCACTTTGAAGGTCTTAAGCCACAGTCCAAAGTGAGGAGTAATACGGAGGAAAGCTTCGCACACGATGATGAACGATGAGATGTGGAGGATAGACTCCGGAGCTAAGTCATGGAATTCCAGCCCATAATAGAACATGAGCCCCCTCACGAAGGGATCCGGCGCGAAGCCTAGCCCTCGGAGGAAGTGAGACACGAACACAACGCTCTCACCAAGCTTGGGAGTGGGAATAACCTGCCCTTGAGCAGGCAACCTATGCGGGATTTCGCCGGTCAAATACCTGGCCTCCCTCAGCTTTAGTACGTCTTCCTCCGTGACGGAGGAAGGCATCCATCGGCCTCGAAGGTCGGAGCCGGACATCATCAAAGGTCCGAAGCGCCTAAATCTGGAGCCTTGGGTGCTGGAACTCGAGGCGGGAGGCGGATTCGATTGAGATCGAAAGAAAGGAGTAAAGCCTTGGTCTCTTTATAAGAGGTTGAATACCAAGAGCCCTCCCTGTGACCGTTTGGGACTCACCTTTGATCGAGGGGATATACCAACGGACACGACTGGGTTACCCACGTCCGTAATGATGAGGATCCCGTAAATAAGGGGGACACGATCTCTGCTTCGACAAGACGTGCCAAGGAAACTGCCTCGCAAAACGCGCTGAGGTGGGGAGTAAGAAAAACGAATAAAGGCTTGGCTGTGGGGTGACGTCACGCTACAGAATACGTCAGCAGATTAGATTTGTGAAAATGTTACTCTCTCTATATGGTGGTATGTGGAACTTGTTTTGCAGAGCCGGACACAATCCTTGTGTTCAAAATCTTCTATGAAGTATTCGGAGGAGGAACCCGCCTTGCAATGCCAAAGACAATCTGCGCGCCGGACTCGTCGTCATTGAAGCCTGGTTCAGGGGCTACTGAGGGAGTCCTGGATTAGGGGGTGTCCGGACAGCCGGACTATAACCTTTGGCCGGACTGTTGGACTATGAAGATACAAGATTGAAGACTTCGTCATGTGTCCGGATGGGACTTTCTTTGGCGTGGAAGGAAAGCTTGGCAATACGGATATTTAGATCTCCTCTCATTGTAACCAACTCTGTGTAACCCTAGCCCCCTCCGGTGTCTATATAAACCGGAGGGTTTAGTCTGTAGGACATAAGAACAACAATCATACCATAGTCTAGCTTCTAGGGTTTAGCCTCTCTGATCTCATGGTAGATCTACTCTTGTACTACCCATATCATCAATATTAATCAAGAAGGAGTAGGGTTTTATCTCCATCGAGAGGGCCCGAACCTGGGTAAAAACATCGTGTCCCTTGTCTCCTGTTACCATACGCCTAGACGCACAGTTCGGGACCCCCTACCCGAGATCCGCCGGTTTTGACACCGACAGTGCCATTGAGAATAATTAACCATAATATTATCTAGGAGTTTAGTAGCATCTCCTAAAGTGATTTCCATAAAAGTGCCTCTCGCGGCCGAATGTAAAAGATTTCTAGAAGCAAAATTCAATCCGGCATAATAATATTGTATAATCATCAACAAATTCAAACCATGAGTAGGGCAATTACGTATCATTAATTTCATTCTCTCCCAAGCTTGTGCAGCATGTTCATGATCAAGTTGCTTCAAATTCATAATATCATTTCTAACAGAGATGATCTTAGCGGGAGGAAAATACTTAGAGATAAAAGCATCTTTGCACTTGTTCCAAGAATCAATACTATTTTTAGGCAAAGACGAAAACCAAGCTTTAGCACGATCTCTAAGCGAAAAAGGAAATAGCTTCAATTTAACAATATCATTATCAACATCTTTCTTCTTTTGCATATCACATAAATCAACGAAGCTATTCAGATGAGTAGCGACATCTTCACTAGGAAGGCCGGCGAATTGATCTTTCATAACAAGATTCAACAAAGCAGTTTTGATTTCACAAGATTCAGGAGTGCTAAGGAAATCATTATTGTTGGTACTGGTAAAGTCACACAATTTGGTATTACCTTGAGCCATCGCGACAAACAATCCAACACACGAGCAAACAAAAGGGCGAGCGAGAAAAAGGCAAACGTAAAAGAGAGGGTGAATAAACGGCAAGGTTGAAGTGGGGGAGAGGAAAACAAGAGGCAAATGGAAAATAATGTAGTGCGGGAGATAAGGAATTGTGATGGGTACATGGTATGTTGACTTTTGCGTAGACCTCCCCGGCAACGGCGCCAGAAATTCTTCTTGCTACCTCTTGAGCACTGCGTTGGATTTCCCCGAAGAGGAGAGGATGATGCAACAAAGTAGCGTAAGTATTTCCCTCAGTTTTTGAGAACCAAGGTATCAATCCAGTAGGAGGCTACGCGCGAGTCCCTCGTACCTACACAAAACAAATAGCTCAACGCAACCAACGCGATTAGGGGTTGTCAATCCCTTCATGGTCACTTACGAGTGAGATCGATAGATAATATTTTTGGTATTTTTGATATAAAGATGCAAAGTAAAATAAAAGGCAAAGTAAAAAAGCAAAGCAATAATAAAGTGATGGAGATTGATATGATGAGAATAGACCCGGGGGCCATAGATTTCACTAGTGGCTTCTCTCAAGAGCATAAGTATTCTACGGTGGGTGAACAAATTACTGTTGAGAAATTGACAGAATTGAGCATAGTTATGAGAATATCTAGGTATGATCATGTATATAGGCATCACGTCTGAGACAAGTAGACCGACTCCTGCCTGCATCTACTACTATTACTCCACTCATCGACCGCTATCCAGCATGCATCTAGAGTATTAAGTTAGAAACAGAGTAACGCCTTAAGCAAGATGACATGATGTAGAGGGATAGTTTCATGCAATATGATAAAAACCCCATCTTGTTATCCTCGATGGCAACAATACAATACGTGCCTTGCTGTCCCTACTGTCACTGGTAAAGGACACCGCAAGATTGAACCCAAAGCAAAGCACTTCTCCCATTGCAAGAAAAACCAATCTAGTAGGCCAAACCAAACTGATAATTCGAAAAGACTTGCAAAGATAACCAATCATATATAAAAGAATTCAGAGAAGATTCAAATATTGTTCATAGATAGACTTGATCATAAACCCACAATTCATCGGTCTCAACAAACACACCACAAAAAGGAAGATTACATCGAATAGATCTCCACGAGAGAGGGGGAGAACATTGTATTGAGATCCAAAAAGAGAGAAGAAGCCATCTAGCTACTAACTATGGACCCTAAGGTCTGAGGTAAACTACTCACACTTCATCGGAGGGGCTATGATGATGTAGAAGCCCTCCATGGTGGATTCCCCTTCCGGCGGAGCTCCGGAACAGGCTCCAAGATGGGATCTCGTGGGTACAGAAGGTTGCGGCGGTGGAGAATTAGGTTTTTGGCTCCGTATCTAATCGTTTGGGGGGTACGTAGGTATATATAGGAGGAAGGAGTACGTCGGTGGAGCTTGAGGGCCCACGAGGCGGGGGCGCCCTAGGGGGCACCCTCCACCTCGTGACCGTCTCGTGGCTTTCTTGTGGAGGGTCCAAGTCTCTGGATCATATCTGTTGAGAAAATCACGTTCCGAAGGTTTCATTCCGTTTGGACTTCGTTTGATATTCCGTTTCTTGAAACACTTGAAATAGGCAAAAACAGCAATGCAGGCTGGACCTCCGGTTAATAGGTTAGTCCCAAAAATAATATAAAATTGGAAAATAAAGCCCAATATAGTCCAAAACATTAGATAATATAGCATGGAGCAATCAAAAATTATAGATACGTTGGAGACGTATCAGATAGTTTCATCCCGATCACAAAAACTACATCTAGTAGGTCCTGTCCAGTTACGCTTTGCCAGTGTCCTTGGTTAAAATGACTTGTTTATGTACAAACCACATAAACAGTTTAATTTTCAAAGGAACTTTGACTTTTCAAACATGTTTGGAACTAGGAATGGAGCTAGAGTTGATAACATCGAAATACATTGATTTAACTCTAAACTCTCTGATAGAGGCAAAGGTGTCCCGTCTTTCGATGAGATGTTGGTTTTCGCTTTGGAGGAAGTCTGACTTTGACGATCCGACTACGAACGTGCGAGGACGTCGCGCCTTAGCAATCGCTAAACCAACTCCGAGAGGTTATTGACCACGCCGAGCACGATCAACCTGACCACGAGGGTCATTTTCGTGAGCAAGCGAAGAACAAGCAAGATCTGAGATTGCAATATGGATATTGCGAATATAAGATGAAAGCTTTATTGATCAAGGTGGGGTTCTGTGGCGCCTTTGTCAGTCGTTGAACACAAGCGAAACGCCAAGTTGCAGCTATGGCGAACTTTTAATCTAAACAAAACCCCCCAAAGTCTAAATGGTGCCCTAAGGGCTGTATATATGGAGGAAGAGGGGGGGAATTTCGTGGCCCTTGGTGGAGGGGTCCGAAATCAACCCTATCTCTTGTTTCCCCACACATACGGACTCTAAAAATAGCCTATACTTGTGTATTTAGAAATTACAAGGGCCTGGCCCAATAATAGGGTGACGCAGCACCTAGAATAGCCTCGGGACGAAATCTATGAAGTAGCATCTTGTATATTTCGTCCAAGGCTTCATGCACCCATTATGGTGGCTTCAAAGTCCTGAAATCATCACTTGTAACTCCGTTCTTGTTCCCCTTGTGCATGGCATCATCTCCATGCTTGTTCTTGCTCCAATGTTCATCCTTCTCCAAGCTAGGCCCTTCATTTGTAAGCAAAACAAATGTATCCAATTTAGGCAGCATCATATTCTCATGAACATTAGAATCATTACCAAGAAACGAAAGTACCTGATAATTTAATTGGCGTGTGCGAGCTCTAGTAATTGGTCCAGTATATGTAGCAGTAGGGGCTGTGGGTGTAACAATGGTATTGATGTCCTCATCATCCTCCCCTTCTTGAAATGAAGTCGTCCTCGACGGAAGCTCATCTTCCTCACCCAAATAAGGCTTCAAATCTGCAATGTTAAAAGTGGGACTAACCCCAAAATCTGCAGGCAGCTCAAGTTTATATGCATTATCATTTATTTTCTCCAACACCTTAAAGGGACCATCAACACGTGGCATTAGCTTTGATTTGCGCAAATCAGGAAATCTATCCTTACGCAAATGTAACCAAACAAGATCTCCAGGTGCAAACACAACATGTTTTCTACCCTTATCTCCAGCAAGTTTATATTTAGCATTCATACGCTCAATGTTTTCCTTAGTTAACTCATGCATTTTTAAAATCAATTCAGCACGTTGTTTAGCATCAAAATTAACCTTCTCTGAAGATGGAAGAGGCAACAAATCAATAGGTGCACGAGGTAGGAAACCATACACAACTTCAAAAGGGCACATCTTAGTAGTAGAATGCAATGAACGATTATAAGCAAATTCAATATGAGGCAAGCATTCCTCCCACATTTTCTTATTATTCTTCAAAACAACCCTAAGCATAGTAGACAATGTTCTATTGACTACTTCAGTTTATCCATCGGTTTGGGGTGACAAGTAGTACTAAAAGCAGTTTAGTCCCCAACTTAGCCCATAAACATCTCCAAAAGTGGCTAAGAAATTTAGTATCACGATCTGAAACAATAGTATTTGGCACACCATGGAAGCGAATAATTTCACGAAAGAACAAATCAGCAACATTAACAGCATCATCGCTTTTATGACATGGTATAAAGTGTGCCATTTTCGAGAATCTATCCACGACAACAAATATGCTATCCCTCCCCTTCTTTGTTCTAGGTAAACCTAAAACAAAGTCCATAGATATATCCTCCCAAGGAACACTAGGTACAGGCAAAGGCATATATAAACCATGAGGATTGAGTCATGAATTAGCTTTTTGACATGTAGTGCAGCGAGCAATAAAACGCTCAACATCCCGTCTCATCTTTGGCCAAAAGAAATGTGTAGCAAGTACATCCTCCGTCTTCTTCACGCCAAAGTGTCCCATTAGTCCTCCTCCATGCGCCTCCTGCAACAACAAAAGACGAACGGAGCTAGCTGGAATGCATAACTTGTTAGCACGGAACACAAATCCATCATTAACGACGAACTTGTTCCACGTTCTTCCTTCTTTACAATTCTGCAATACATCTTTAAAATCAGCATCATGCACATATTGATCTTTGATGGTCTCCAAACCAAATATTTTGAAGTCAAGTTGTGAAAGCATAGTATAGCGACGAGACAATGCATCAGCAATAACATTTTCTTTACCCTTCTTGTGTTTAATGACATAAGGGAAAGTCTCAATGAATTCAACCCATTTAGCATGTCTACGATTCAGTTTAGCTTGACTTCTAATATGTTTCAAAGATTCATGATCAGAATGTATAACAAATTCTTTGGGCCATAAATAATGTTGCCATGTTTCTAAAGTCCGAACAAGAGCATATAATTCTTTATCATAAGTAGAATAATTCAGACTAGGCCCACTCAGTTTTTCAGAAAAGTATGCAACAGGTTTGCCATCTTGTAATAACACACCTCCTAATCCAATTCCACTAGCATCACATTCAAGCTCAAAAGTCTTATTAAAATCAGGAAGTTGGAGTAAAGGAGCATGTGTCAACTTATCTTTCAATACCGTGAAGGCTTCTTCCTGTGTGGTACCCCAAACAAAAGGCACATCCTTCTTTGTAAGCTCGTTGAGAGGTGCAGCAATGGTGCTGAAATCTCTCACAAAACGCCTATAGAATCCAGCGAGGCCAAGAAAACTCCTCACTTGTGTGACCGTTTTGGGCTGCGGCCAACTCTCAATAGCTTCAATCTTGGCTTTGTCAACTTCAATTCCCTGTGGAGTAACAACATAGCCAAGAAAAGATACTCGGTCGGTGCAAAAGGTGCACTTCCCAAGGTTACCAAACAAACGTGCATCACGTAGAGCAATAGAAACAGCACGTAAATGTTCCAAATGTTCCTCCAAAGATCTGCTATAAATCAATATGTCATCAAAGTAAACTACCACAAATCGTCCAATGAAAGCACGTAAAACTTCGTTCATTAATCTCATGAAAGTACTAGGTGCATTAGTTAACCCAAAAGGCATGACTAACCACTCATATAATCCAAACTTAGTTTTAAATGTTGTTTTCCATTCATCTCCCAATTTCATACGAATTTGATGGTATCCACTACATAAATCAACTTTGGAGAATATTGTAGAGCCACTCAATTCATCAAGCATATCATCTAGCCTAGGAATAGGATGACGATAACGAATAGTAATATTATTAATGCCTCTACAATCAACACACATACGTGATGTAGCATCCTTTTTCGGCACTAGAATAATAGGAACAGCACAAGGACTAAGGGATTGGCACAGATATAACCTTTGTCGAGCAGCTCCTGTACTTGAGGCATAATCTCCTTCGTCTCCTCTGGATTGGTACGGTATGGTGCACGGTTGGGTAATGATGCACCGGGAATTAAGTCAATCTAATGCTCAATCCCTCGAATGGGAGGTAATCCCAGTGGCACGTCTTGTGGAAAGACGTCAGCGAACTCCTGCAAAATGTTAGTGACAGCAGGAGGCAAAGAGGAAGGCACGTCCTCGAATGAAAATAATGCCTCTTTGCACACAAAAGCATAACAAACAGAATTGCTGAAATCTAGCTCATCAATATCAGATTTAGTGGCAAGTAAACATGCACTTTTCAATTTAATTTCAGAAACAACACTAGATGGTTTACTATTAGGCTTCATTTGTTGCTCAAATTCTTTTGCTACAATCTGATTTTCACTCTTATTTTTATCCTGTTTTGCTTTATTAGCTCGATTAATATCATCTTTCAAAATGGAATCAGGAGTCATAGGAAGCAAAGTAATATTTTTATCCTTATGAACAAGAGTATACTGATTGTTTCTACCATGGTGTACAGAATTTTTATCAAATTGCCATGGTCGACCAAGTAATAAGGAACATGTTTGCATAGGTACCACATCACAATCAACATAATCAACATATGTAGAGATACTAAAATGCACACGAACAGTACGTGTTACCTTAACCTTGCCGCTGTTGTTGAACCATTGGATGTAGTAAGGATGTGGATGTGGTCTTGTGGTGAGAGATAGCTTCTCCACCATCTCCATGCTAGCCAAGTTGTTGCAGCTCCCTCCATCTATGATGACGCGAATAGAACGTTCCTTCACAACTCCCTTTGTATGGAACAAATTATGCCTCTGATTTTGCTCAGCTTGTGTAACCTGCACACTCAAAACACATTGAGCAACTAAACATTCATACCTATCAGCATCTACAGCAGCCATGTATTGCGTCTCATGATCAGAATCATCTCCACCGTGTTCTTCATGTGTAATAAGAGCAAAAGTCTCTTCATCATAGTCACTAGCGGACTCATACCCACCATCCTCAGTAGCAATCATCACACGCTGAGATTGGCATTCTCTCGCAAAATGTCCTCTTCCCTTACAACGACGACAAATAATACCCCTCGTGTGCCCTGTTGACGCCATGGAAGAAGAAGAGCTCTGTGTAGGCCCAGCAGGTGTGCTCTTGGCAGATAGTGGTGGTTGTGCCTGCTTTCTTGTATCACGGTTGGAGGTGGCAGCCGACGGAGGTGCCGGTGTAGTAGAACGTGTGGAAGTAGATGATGCCGTGGTGTCCATGATGAAGATCGACCTGCAGAAAAGTTAGTCGTGCCAAGCGCTCGCCGATCCTGCACTTCACGTTCAGCTTTACAAGCAAGATGGAATAATCGAGTGATATTATTATAATCCTTATAGTCTAGAATGGTCTGAATCTCTATTTAATCCACCCAGAAAACGTGCAAGCATAGCTTCATTCTCCTCAACAATACCACATCTAATCAAGCCAGTTTGTAATTCCTGATAATATTCTTCTACCGAATTTTTTCCTTGTCTTAAGCGCTGCAATTTTTGAAGTAATTCACGTTGATAATATGGTGGAACCCAACGATGCACGCATAGCAGTTTTCAAAGCAGCCCAAGTAGCTGGAACAGGATATAATCGACAATGTTCAGACCACCAAACACATGCAAAGCTAGTGAAAGCACAAACAGCAGCAGGAACACGTCTCTCCTCAGGATATTGTAAACATGTAAATCGTTGTTCAGTTTCTAACTCCCAAGTAAGATATATATCAGGAACATATCTACCCTCAAATGGTGGAATATTCAATTTCAGTTTAGGGAGATGGTCATGATCTCGTACCTGAGGGGGAGCCCTAACATTGCCATTATTTGCATGTGGATGACCTGGTGGTTGTGGTGCTGGTGGTTGCACGTAGTTCTGATGTTGATCAACCTCATCCTCGTAATCTCCCACATAATCATCCTCCTCCACATCAGCAGCAGGAGCCAAAAAAGTTTCAAAAGCAGGACCAAGCAGCTTGGCCAGCTGAAGAGGGACACGGCTCGCTCGGCGGAGGGCTGTTTCGCGACGTGGAGGTAGTCGTTGTTGTTGCTGTAGAGGTGCGTCAGGTGCAGCCGGTGGTGGTGGTGTCACAAATCCGTCAAGCAAATCTCAAAGTCTTACCAGTTCTTACCCAGCAGCAGGCGGTGATCGGCAACCGTTGTAGTCAAAAACTCTCAAAAGCTTGGATAAAGCGATTGCGGGGAGAGTCAAGCATACGATGTAGATGTATGTGGAGCTGGGAAGGCTTATAATATGGTAGCAAAAGGGCCAGCAATAATCAATTCAGAGATGCAAAGTTGAATAAACGCTCAACGACGGTACTGTGCTGGTCCTAGGCTAGACCGTGCTAGAGACGCGAGCCTAGAACACTAACAAAATCACGGCGCTGCACGAAAACAAGGGAAAAGCACACTCTGGAAAAAAAAATTCGCTCTTTTTTTTGCGCTGCTTTTTTTTTGTGAAAAATCACTATAATGGCGAGTGTCTCAAAACTCTTCCCAGGTCAAACTGACAGGATGGGCACGAAATTTTTTGACCAATTTTTTTTTTCGACTGCCCGGACCCAAAAACTGGAAACGGGTCAAAAAAAACTTTCTATAACGGCGACTGTCTCAATACGCTTAGAAACACCTAAAAATAGGATAGCCAGAAATTTTTTCGACAAGTGCGTTTTCGGAAAATTTTGGGCCTAAACGGAGGGTGGTTTCCGGACTCTTTTTTTTTCCGAAACCTACTCCGGCAAGGAAACACGAATCGGAAACTAGATGGATCTCGAAAACAAACCTAATATGCAAGGAACTCGGATTGGTGGTGGATATATGGTGGTGGTATATGTCAGCGGTGGTGGTAGCGGTGGTAGTATATGGATATGGATCGGTGGTGGTATATGGACACGGATTGGTGGTGGTATATGGATACGGATTCAGAGCGGTGATGGTAGGTGGCAGGGGCGATGATGATGGTGCGGTGGCGGCGTGACAACTTATGACCAGAACTCGAAACTCTAAAAGACTAGACGCTAAGACCAGCAACTAGACACGACGATGCAACCTCAAATTCAACAAAGCAAAACCCTAAAAAGATTATGCAAAGGCTCAGATTGGTTCGGATATGATGAACTAACCCTAATTTTTTGTGGCTTTTTCGTGGACTATAGGTATGAAGAACAGACTCGATCTAAACTACGGAAAACTGTAAAATCTCACCGAGCAACCTGGAAATCTGATACCACTTGATAGAGGCAAAGGTGTCCCGTCTTTCGATGAGATGTTGGTTTTCGCTTTGGAGGAAGTCGACTTTGACGATCCGACTACTGAGCGTGCGAGGACGTCGCGCCTTAGCAATCGCTAAACCAACTCCGAGAGGTTATTGACCACGCCGAGCACGATCAACCGACCACGAGGTCTCTTTCTGTGAGCAAATGAAGAACAAGCAAGAAACTGAGATTGCAATCTGGATATTGCGAATATAAGATGAAAGCTTTATTGATCAAGGTGGGGTTCTGTGACGCCTTTGTCTTGTCGTTGAACACAAATGAAGTACGCGAAGTTGAAGCTATGGTGAACTTTTAATCTAAACAAAACCCCCCAAAGTCTAAACGGTGCCCTAAGGGCTGTATATATGGAGGAAGAAGGGGGAATTTCGTGGCCCTTGGTGGAGGGGTCCGAAATCAACCCTATCTCTTGTTTCCCCACACATACGGACTCTAAAAATAGCCTATACTTGTGTATTTCGAAATTACAAGGGCCTGGCCCAATAATAAGGTGACACAGCACCTAGAATAGCCTCGGGACGAAATTTATGAAGTAGCATCATGTATATTTCGTCCAAGGCTTCATGCACCCATTATGGTGGCTTCAAAGTCCTGAAATCATCACTTGTAACTCCGTTCTTGTTCCCCTTGCGCATGGCATCATCTCCATGCTTGTTCTTGCTCCAATGTCCATCCTTCTCCAAGCTAGGCCCTTCATTTGTAAGCAAAACAAATGTATCCAATTTAGGCAGCATCATATTCTCATGAACATTAGAATCATTAGCAAGAAACAAAAGTACCTGATAATTTAATTGGCGTGCGCGAGCTCTAGTAATTGGTCCAGTATATGTAGCAGTAGGGGCTGTGGGTGTAACAATGGTATTGATGTCCTCATCACTCTCCAGTCCTAGTGAGCTTCCAGCGCAACTGATCGGGTTGTTGAGACTGCAGGACCTCCATCAGTCTACTCACTAAATGGAGCCAAGCTTCCCAATGATTACCGGCTAGCGTACTCCTAAATTGAATATCTAGGGGGATGGACTGAAGTACTGTTGCAACATACACGTCGCGTCGTTGAACAATACTATAAAGAGACGGGTATTGAAGCGTGAGGGGTGTCTCTCCTAGCCAAGTATCCCCCCAGAATCGCATGTTGGTGCCATTTTCGATTATAAACTTTGTCCTATTGAAATAGGCTGATTTGACTCTCATCAGCCCTTTCCAAAAAGGCGAGTCCGTCGGCCTTGCTGTCACCTGGGACAAAGTTTTGGAGTGAAGATACTTACTAGGGAGAATCTGCGCCCATACGGCCTCTGTCTCTACAGATAACTTAGACAGCCACTTGCTGAGAAGACAGCTGTTCTTGACTTCAAGATTTTCAATACCAAGACCCCCTTGGTCTTTTGGTCGACAAATAATATCCCATTTGGCGAGTTTGTATTTTCTTTTTAGTTCATCACTCTGCCAGAAGAACCGGGATCGATAGAAGTCCAGCCTTTTCCTAACTCCAACTGGAACCTCAAAAAAAGACAAGAGAAACATAGGCATACTCGTGAGAACCGAATTAATAAGAATTAATCGGCCTCCGTATGACATGAGCTAGCCCTTCCAGCAACTCAGTTTCTTCTCAAACCGATCCTCAATGCACTTCCATTCTCTGTTTGTCAGCTTACGATGGTGAATTGTTATACCTAGATACATAAAAGGTAAAGCCCCCAATTCGTACCCAAACAATTGCCTATAAGCCTCTTGTTCCTCATTGGCTCTTCCAAAACAGAACAATTCGCTTTTATGAAAGTTAATCTTTAACCCGGTCAATTGTTCAAATAAGCATAACACCAGCTTTATATTTCTCGTTTTTGCCAAGTCTAAAGATGATACTATCATCGGCGTACTGTAGGATAGACACACCTCCATCTACTAGATGAGGCACCAAGCCACCCACCTGACCAGCCTCCTTAGCCCTTCCTATTAGAATTGCCAACATATCAACTACAATGTTGAACAAAATAGGAGACATCGGATCACCTTGTCTCAGGCCCTTATGTGTCTGGAAATAATGACCTATGTCGTCATTCACTTTAATTCCAACACTTCCTTTTTGCGTGAAAGATTCTACCTGTCGTCGCCAGGCTTCATCAAAACCTTTCATACGCAAGGCCTGTTGAAGGAAAGGCCATTTGACTTTATCGTACACTTTCTCAAAATCCACCTTGAAAACAACTCCATCTAGTTTTTTCGTGTGAATTTCGTGGAGTGTTTCATGAAGGACCACAACCCCTTCTAGGATGTTTCTGTCCGGCATGAAAGCAGTTTGGGAGTGCTGCACCACAAAATGCGCAATCTGCGTGCCTATTAGTCCCGACCTTGGTGAAAATTTTGAAACTAACGTTAAGAAGACAGATCGGCCTGAACTGCTCAATTCTCACGCCCTCTATTTTCTTAGGAAGCAGGGTTATCGTTCCAAAATTCAGGTGAAATAGCTGAAGCTGTCCAGAGAATAAATCATGGAACATCGGTATCAAATCCCCCTTAATAATATGCCATCACTTTTTATAGAACTCCGCCGGAAATTCATCCGGCCCTGGAGCCTTATTATTTTTCATCCGTGAAATGTCTTCAAACACCTCTTTCTCCGAAAATGGGGCAATCAAAATATCATTCTCATCTGCAGCCAGTTGAGGAACATCCTCAATCCTAGACTCATCCAGGGATACACAATTATCCTCCGGAGACCCAAACAACTGCTTGTAGTATTCACTTATGTATAATTTTTAGGTTTTCCTGTCCTAAAATCGTTCCTTCGTCTTGTTCAAGCTGAAAGGTTCTTTTCTTTCTGTGCTTGCCATTAGCGATCATGTGAAAGAATCGAGTGTTTGCGTCCCCCTGGACAACTTTACGAACCTTAGCATGTAGCGCCCACTTCAATTCCTCTTCACGGAGAAACTCTTTCAATCTCATCTGCGCCTCAAGTTTAGCATTAAGCTCCGTGGTCTGTAGGATTGTGGACTCGGCTTTTAAATCTAGGGACTTAATAAGTGTAAGGAGCCTTTCCTTTTCAACCTTATAAATCCCACTAAGATGCTTAGCCCACCCACGCAAGAAACTCTTCAAGTGCCTTATCTTATTCTGCCAGCGCTCAACCGAAGTCCTACCCCATGCATCCTTAGCCTATTCCCTGGCTATCAGATCTAAGAAGCCTTCTCTTTCAAACCATGCCAGTTCGAACGAAAAAGAATTTTTGTTCCCCATATGGGTTGCCTCACCGTAGTCCACCAGTAAAGGCGTGTGGTCAGAAATTCCGCGCGAAAGCGCCTGGACCGTTACCAAGGGAAATTTCTGTTCCCATTCGACAATCGCAAGGACTCGATCCAACTTCTCAAACGTCGGGTTTGGCAAGGTATTAGCCCAGGTGAATTTTCTACCCGAAAGCTCTATCTCTCATAGATGCAAGCTTTCAATAATGGTATTAAACATGAACGACCACATGCCATCGAAATTATCATTGTTCTTTTCCTCTCTCCTTCTAATAATGTTGAAATTACCCCCAACCAAGATAGATGCTAATTTCAGTGCCTTAGTTTCATCCGTCAACACTTAAACATGATAATTTATAACTTCTTCTGTAGTTCTGCACATAAAGATATCGACACGGTTGTAGCTTCTTCTGTAGTTAAACAAAGGGAATCGTTCCCATACGGCGCACCGGCGGAATGTTCAGCCGGTCGCGTGCGAGACGCACGATTCCTTTTGATCAAACGACGACCGGTTCGCCCATGTGCCCACACCAGTCGCCAGCGCAGCCCATCTGGCCCACCACCGCCCGCTCATCCTTTCTATCCTTATCCCGTACAGAGGCTCTCCTCCACTCATTCACGCCCTTTCCTCATCCCCTACCTCCAGTTCTTGCCGACAGCAAGCACCCCAAATCAAACACCGGAGAAATCACCTCTGCTCCCATGCGCTGCTCATTTTTTCTATCTAGATCTGGTTGATATGGGGCTCGCAGCCGACCGCGCCCGCCGCTCGCGCGAGTACTCAGGGGCTGATGCTCGTAGTGTGAGGCCAACCGCTTTGTGGGGTGCGGGGACCGCCGCCGGTAGCTGGCCGGAGCCGGGGGAGCTTGGAGCGCGAGATGTGGAGCTGCATCCGATGGTGATTTTTGCTGGAAGTAGTTCTTTTTTTTTTGCTGCAATCGACACATATTTTTGATGATGAGATTTTGTTGCTGGAACCATCATTAATTTTTGCTGGAGCTGGCTTTTTTTGTTGCTACAATCGAGTGGTAGTGTTTTTGCTGCTGAGAATCTTTTGCTGGAACCAGTGATTTTGTTTTGCTGGAACTGACTTTTCTTTTTGCTACAATTGACCTTTTTCAGATTTGTTCTTCTGAGAATATTTTTGCCGGAAACATCTTTTTGCTACCACCGTAGTCTGCTTTTGCTGGAACTGACTTTTATTTTTGCTACAATCGGCCTTTTTCAAATTTGTTCTTCTGAGAATATTTTTCCCGGAAACATCTTTTGCTACCACCGTAGTTTGCTTTTGCTGGAACCAACATTTTTTCAAAGGATCCAACGGGCAGTGACGCTGAGCTACCGTGGGGTAATTTTGTTGCAAGCGTCGATGGCGAGCATCGGCGGCGAGCCTCGATGGCAAGCATTTTTGCTACCACCGTAGTCTTTTTTTGCTACCACCATAGGTTGTTTTTGTTGCGAGCGTTCATTGCGAGCATCAGCAGCGAGCGTCGATGGCGGGCACGGCAGGACCTGTCAATGGCGAAGGCAAACACGGGAGGGTGGAAACACGCAGCGCGATGCGACAGCGAGGCGCGGCTGCCATGTGCCCATTTGTTTTTTCTCAGATCTCGTCCACTCTGGAAAAGGAGCGACGGAAAAGGAGCGACGGGAACGAGGGATCTGATGGTTACGCGGGGCTGCATCTGACGGCTAGGGTGCGACCGGCCCAAATTTGGGCCGGTGCGCCGGCGCCTAGTGTTGCCCTTAAACAAAACTCTCGTCATGGTCCAATAAGGGTGCAGTTGCCTAGTGAAATAGGGCACTAGAAGTCTAGAACTGAGTTTCATGCAAGTTTCCTTTGCCAATTATACCCTACTGCCTTTGTGATCTCTTCTCTACTCTTAAAGGAGGAGTCCGTAAGTTGTTTCGTTCGTTCGCTCGCCCCCTCGCACGACCTCTCACTGCCACCGATTTCTTTCCAAAAAGGTACGTCGTCGAAGGAAAAGGTCACCCCATCGAGTCTTACCCAAGGAAACCCACTCCCGTTTCCAGATTTTATGGTACTACCAATTTTTTTCTTTCCAAACCAAAAACTACTTGGCGGGCCTAAAAACAGCCTCCCATGTGGCCAGGTCGTCGACACATACCCTAGCCCAACCTCTCCTCATCTCACCGCCAGGCTGCCATGCCGTCTACGGTGCACGAGTGGTAGCAGTGGCAGCGGTTGCACAAGGACTGAGCTGTGTGAGACGCCGCTGTTGGAGACCTCCTGCGAGGGCGTGCAATGGCGTCAGTGGCGATGTCCGGCGGTTGGATTCGCGGCGTGCGGTGGGCCTTGTGGTACGACGGCGGGGCGATATACGGCAGTAGTGGTTGTCGAGCATATGGCATGGCGCAGATGTGTCCGGGTCAGCGTGCATGGTCCACGTCCGACCCGGAAGACAGCCGCTGTCCATAGCTCCTCCCCGGCGACAATCTCCCCATGAGAGGTACACCAGCGACTTCCAAGGGCACGCATTGCACCAGCTAGATGGCGTCAACTGGCTTATCCACCGGTACCAATCCCTTTCAATGAAACTGTATTTGGATTAGTTGAAGCAGATTGCAATGAAACTGTATTTGTTAGCCCAACCCTTTTCATATGGTAGTATCTTCCTTTGATCTGGAATGAAAAGGGCCATTGGTTTTTCCTAGTCATACTTCTTTTGACCAAATCTTTGGTTGCCAGTTCTAAGGCCACCTCAACGTCTTCTAATTAGTGATCTAGGCATTGGAATTTGCAGCAAGGAACGACATGGGCTGTAAACCGTAGTATATTAATTTGTTGAGCCTGTTGCAACTAAACATATATTGTATCCTTTTATGCTCTAATAGGTATCCTGAGCTGATTCTCATGAAAAAAAAAGAATTACCAAGCACTGAACTAAATGACATGTCACTCAGTGCTTTGGGATATTTAAGGTGTAGTTACATATTGGTGACTAATTACCAATATTCTTATTTCTGTCGTGTGTACACCAACATTTTTTTCATGAAGAGGAATGCAATTCATATGAATCTTGTGGTGCCAAAACTTCAAAGTTTTCTTTGAAATTCCCATTAAAAATCCTTCAATAGAAAGTGGACCTTATAGCGTAGAATTACGTGTAAGCTGCAGGTGGAGCCCATGTCAAGGGAAGTGAAACTGGAAACCGGAAACCAGAGATAAGGTGAATGCAATCATAAATCCACATTAGAGTCAAGATAATGTGAATGCAATCATAAATGCACATTAGAGTCAGCTAAGGTTGGTGAATGCAATCACAATGTCAAATGTGTGCTTTCTATTTTTCCCTGCTGCATGTCCTCTTCCTACTTTGTACACTCTGTACTACAAGAAAAGTCTTCCCACAGGGTGGATAAGGAATCATTCAACTTAGAGGAAATGTCTCGGTAAATATCTATGCGTTATCAAAGTTGAACTATTTACTCACTCTCCTGAAGGTTATATTCCTTGTAGTTTATGTAGTTGGTCCCTTTTGTTAAGTTGTTAGTATCCTTATCAACGCATATGGCTCCACTTGAAAAGCTCACACCGTGTCTGGCAAAATTGCATGAGTGAGTGGTTCATATACTTTTTCATCAAGTCGTACTATTTTTTGTTTAGGATAAAAGTGTAAATGAATTGGTTGGTTGCTTTAAGAGTTAACAACGGACATGGTGGTGTATCAGTCGCATGCCCAACAACAGACACCATTTTCTTTTTTGTAGTAATGCACCGCATTCAACTGTATGTTGCAACATGGCAATGGCTCAGGAGACATCAGATTTACCTTCTTGCCTCGGGGGCGTTAAGGGCGCCACACGGCTCGTCCCCCTTGATGGTGGTGGCAAATCGACATGAACAGGGGGGTCATGACGGAGAGCGAGATGGTTAGCAGGAGACTCCTCCATGGCGGTCCGTGGTGAAGTATGGTGTCAAAGGAGATAGTCGCCACGGCGAAGGTGAGGTGGGCGTCATCCGATTTTAAAGGAGAGGGCTCCAGCGAGAAAATATCCCGCTACAAATTGAAACCGGTTGGGAAGGGGAAGTGCGGTAGGAAAAGGGAAGGGTGCATCGTGGGGTGGAGTTTTTTTGTTGGACCGCGTGTTGGAGATAACATGGCGAATAGTTCGGACAATCACATTTCTCCCCCACATATGGGATGTATCTGGAGGAGCCCGGGCTATCCAGACGGTTGGATTGTGGGGACCCCGATAGACACCTGTTTGATGTCCAAACACGCCTGGACATATGAGGGAGAAATGAGTTTCGACCTTGGAGACGACTTCCAGAATTTATTTGATTTATTGATGATATACATTGTAGCCCGTAGCAATGCACGCACGTTCTACTAGTAAATGTTGTTACTTAAAAATTGGTTCAATTATTGTCTTATTTTAGTAGCATATAATCAAAGGCAGCAAAGAAAAATGTGCTCCATTTCTCACTATTTATAATGTCATTCTACCATCCAACAACAAATATGTATAGTTTCTAAGATGAATGGTGATTAAGAATGTGAGGTGCGATAATATCGTATCCACATAATTTGTGCACTTCCTCTTTGGCTTTGCATCTTCTTTGCTTCCCAATTTTCCCTTTTATAATGCCCTCACCTGTGTTTAGAGTGATGTTTGGCCAATATAAATGGGTGTATTGGGTTATCATCTTATACGAAAATCAGCGTTGATATGTTCTTTCTATCGGATGGACTGATTGTGCTTCTTTTGTTTTTTGCTAGAAAAGTAACTGTAGAGGTTGGGAAAATGCTGATTGCCCAACCCTGAGGAAATAGAGCCATTGCCAAAGTACTGGAAGATTTTCGCCATTCAGGTGCTTCACCAGGTACAACCACTCATGTTTTTATTTAGGTGCTTCACCAGGTACAGATCTTGTCTACACCATGTCATTGTTCTTATTGCATTACTCCGTTTCTCCATGAACTTAATACACTAGATGCATGCTGGATAGCAGTCGATGTGTGGAGTAATAGTAGTAGATGCAGGAAGGAGGCGGTCTACTAATCTTGAACGTGATGCCTATATAATGGTCATTGCCTGGATATCGTCATGAGTATTTGAAGTTCTATCAATTGCCCATCAGTAATTTGTTCACCCACCGTTTACTATTTTTCTCGAGAGAAGCCACTAGTGAAACCTACGGCCCCCGGGTCTTTTTCTCATATTATTTGCCTTTGCGATCTATTTTCCCTTGCATTTATTTTCAAATCTATTAAAATAATAATATACAAATACCTTGCTGCAATTTATTCTTATTTATATTATTTGGCGTTCGATCTATCAATATACTACAAATTTATTCACGTCTGTTTGCCTATCTTGAGGCGCCGCTACCCGAAAGGGATTGACAACCCCTTTTACACGTCGGCCTGCGAGTAGTTGTTATTTGTGTGCAGGTGTTGTTTATGTTGTGTTGCTTGATTCTTCTACTGGTTCGATAACCTTGGTTTCATATCTGAGGGAAATACCTACCGCCGTTGTGCTGCATCATCCCTTCCTCTTTGGGGAAATACCGACGTAGCTTCAAGCGACATCAAAAGAAATTTCTGGCGCCGTTGTCGAGGAGGATCTTCAACATATACCAGGTTCCTAATCATAAATATCATCTCCTCGCAATTTACATTATTTGCCATTTGCCTCTCGTTTCCCTCTCCCCCACTTCACAAAAATTTGCCGTTTTATTCGCCCCTCTTTTTCCGTTCGCCGTTTTCTTGCCGGATCTGTTTTTGTGTGTGATCTTGTTTGCATAATCATGATGCCTCAAAGAAAATATTATTTGCTTGAAATTGAGAAAAGTACTAAGGTATATATGAATACACAATTTGAGCATAATAAGTATTTTACTGAAGAACTTAAGGAGCACTCCGTGGTGCTGGATGCTATCACGAAACAACTTGATGATATTAGTAGAGAAGTTTGCAATTTACAATCTAAGTATGCTTTTGCTGAAAGTTTGCTAGGAAAAATATCCGATGCACAAGCTACCTTAGTAAATCAAATGGCCGCTAAACAAATCTCGTTAGAAGATAAAAATGATGAAGACCTTAAAATGATTGGTGTTTCTTCTATTGATTCCTTGTTTAGTAAAGTTAAGATTTATGAAAAAGGGACTGGAGAAGAGTCAACTTTAGCTAGAAGGCGTCCCGATATTTCAGAGGGTGAAAATCTTGTTGAGAAAATTGATGAAAGTGGGTTTGAAGAGGTCAAAACTTTAGCTAGTGATGTACCCACTCTTTTGGATTACAAAGACTTTAATTATGATAGTTGCTCTTTGATTGATTGTATTTCTTTCTTGCAAACCATGATAAATTCACCCCATGCTTATGAACAAAATAAAGCTTTTACTAAACATATTGTTGATGCTATGATGAAAGCTTTTGAAGAAAAATTGGAATTAGAAGTATCAATTCCTAGAAAATTGCATGATGAGTGGGAACCTACTATTAAAGTCAAGAATAAAAATTATGAGTGTTTTGCTTTGTGTGACTTGGGTGCTATCGGTCAAAGAAAATATTGTAGGGGTTCTATGAGGTTTTTTTTTAACTGAACATTTTTTTAATCATGTTCGACTTTCCCATTCATGATGTATTTTTTTTCAAATTCATGATTTTTAAAAATACGGGAATAATTTTCAAATTCATGAACATATTTTCACCGAACAATTATCAAATTATTGAAAAAATGAACAATTTTCAAATCTTTTTCACTGAACAATTCTCAAATTCATGAAAATCTATCAAATTCTTGAAAAAACATGAACAATTTTCAAAAAAAAATCACTGAACATTTTTCACTGGACATTTTTTCAAATCCCGTTCACCGACAAGTTTCAGATTTGTGTACATTTTTCACTAAACATTTTTTTTGAAATAAGCGAACAAGTTTCAAATATTTGAACTTTTATAAATTTGCAAACATTTTTCACTGAATAATTCTAAAATCTCGTTCCCAGGATAATTTTAAATTTCACGATCAATTTTTGAAAAGCATGAAAATTCTGAATATTTTCTGTAAAGGTGAACAAATTTGTAATTTCAAACAATTATTTAACATTTTTCAAAATTTGTGAAGTTTTCAGAAATAAAAAAGAGAAGAATAGAAAAAGAAAAAGGAAAAATCTTATTGTAGAAGGATACATTCTTTTTACATTGACAGTTTCTAGGCAAGTAAGTTCAGATATGATTTTAACTGATTCAGAATCTTCATTGATATGCCAGCATGATGATCTGTCTGCTATACTGTAAGAAGAGCACACATGTCATCCTCAAAATGAGAACCTAATTGTTTCAAGAGGGATCACGCTAGATCACTGCAGAAATGCAACATGCTGCGGGTTTTTCCAATGGTGTGAAATTTTAATTGTACCAGATAAAACTTAACTCTCGGAGATATCATATAACTCCCAGAGGTTCTTCAAAAGATGCATCATGATTCGATTGGGCCAACGATCTGCCGTTCAGTCTATAGATCGAAAGAGGAAAGCAATCTGTGGAACACACCCAAAACGAAACTTGGTAACTCTTGAGATAGAATTGGTTTGAGGGAGAGGTAAAGTGTGCTCTTGACCGTAAACAAAGTCGCCCTCACAAAAAAATATTGGTAGTACTTGTTTACAGATTACTAGAAACTTTGTTAATGGCCTACTTTTGTTGCAAATCATCTCTGTAGTTCCTTTTAACTTGTTCTAATAGCCAGAAGAAGCACCTCCACTTCTGATGTTGGACCATATGCACTATCTGAACCAATACAACTTGATTCTGTGTAGTTGTTTAAGTACAGAGAATGTGCTGATAAAAGCCAATTTCCTTGATCAATTACTAATGCTTTGTTGAAATTGCTCAAATTTTTTTTCGCAGGTAATTAAGCATTTTAGTAAGTGATCAAATTTTTGTTTTCTGGTTACACACACCAGAGGTTAAATCGCTAAAGTATACTTCACTGTCTTGACGTTTGCTGCAATACTATAATATCAGCAGTTCACAGTTTGACCCGGTCTTGAATGTGAATGGTGCCATCATTATCTTCAGAATCTTCTTCAGCAACATTCTTTGCGTACTAGTAGTACAATCATAAAAGCTTTTTGCCAACTCACCAATTATCATGTGATGCTAACTTCAGTGCCTTAGTTTCATCCGTTAACACTTAAACATGATAATTTGCAACTTCTTCTGCAGTTCTGCACATAAAGATATCGACACGGCTGTAACTTCTTCTGTAGTTAAACGAGTAAATAGCATAAAATTACTATTTTACAGGCTAGGGTTTCAAAAAACTACCGAATTTTAATTTTTCTCTAATAATTAACAAGTGGGTGGTTGGCTGTTTCAAAAAACTCAAATCACCGAGTCTTTAGTAGTTGATCACGATTATGACAGTTGGGGCTCACACTTGTTTGACCGTTTACTTTGACCGTTTTCTTACAAGGGGGGCCCATCTGTGAGTTTTCAATCAGGTCCCTAAAGATTTTTGCAAAAAGCAATCGGGTCTCCAGAGGAGACGCGCCTGCAGCAGCCTGCTCGATCCCGAGCTGCCTGCACCGGCCGGCGAGCCGTGCGCACAGTGCCTCGCCTGCCACCACGCCGACATGTCGTTGAAGGAAATATGACCTAGAGGCAATAATAAAGTTATTATTTATTTCCTTATATCATGATAAATGTTTATTATTCATGCTAGAATTATATTAACCGGAAACATAATACATGTGTGAATACATAGACAAACAGAGTGTCACTAGTATGCCTCTACTTGACTAGCTCGTTGATCAAAGATGGTTAAGTTTCCTAGTCATTAACATGGGTTGTCATTTGATTAACGGGATCACATCATTAGGAGAATGATGTGATTGACATGACCCATTCCGTTAGCTTAGCACACGATCGTTTAGTATGTTGCTAATGCTTTCTTCATGACTTATACATGTTCCTATGACTATGAGATTATGCAACTCCCGTTTACGGGAGGAACACTTTGTGTGCTACCAAACGTCACAACGTAACTGGGTGATTATAAAGGTGCTCTACAGGTGTCTCCAAAGGTACTTGTTGGGTTGGCGTATTTCGAGATTAGGATTTGTCACTCCGATTGTCGGAGAGGCATCTCTGGGCCCTCTCGGTAATTCACATCACTTAAGCCTTGCAAGCATTGCAACTAATGAGTTAGTTGTAGGATGATGTATTACGGAACGATTAAAGAGACTTGATGGTAACGAGATTGAACTAGGTATTGAGATACCGACGATCGAATCTCGGGCAAGTAACATACCGATGACAAAGGGAACAACGTATGTTGTTATGCGGTCTGACCGATAAAGATCTTCGTAGAATATGTAGGAGCCAATATGAGCATCCAGGTTCCGCTATTGGTTATTGACCGGAGACGTGTCTCGGTCATGTCTACATAGTTCTCGAACCCGTAGGGTCTGCACGCTTAATGTTTCGATGACAGTTATATTATGAGTTTATATGTTTTGATGTACCGAAGGTTGTTCGGAGTCCCGGATGTGATCACGGACATGACGAGGAGTCTCGAAATGGTCGAGACATGAAGATTGATATATTGGAAGCCTATGTTTGGATATCGGAAGAGTTCCGAGTGAAATCGTGATTTTACTGGAGTACCGGAGGGGTTACCGGAACCCCCCGGGGGTTAATGTGCCTTAGTGGGCCTTGGTGAAAGAGAGGAGAGGCGGCCAGGGCAAGGGCCGCGCGCCCCTCCTCCCTAGTCCGAATAGGACAAGGAGAGGGGGGCGGCGTCCCCCTTCCTTCTTCTCCTCCACCTCTTTCCCCCTCCCAAGTCCTAATCCAACTAAGAAAGGGGGGGGAGTCCTACTCCCTGTGGGAGTAGGACTCCTCCTGACGCGCCCCCTCCCTAGGCCGGCCGCACCCCCTTGCTCCTTTATATACGGGGGCAGGGGGCACCCCATAGACACAACAATTGATTGTTTGATCTTTTAGCCGTGTGCGGTGCCCCCCTCCACCATAGTCCACCTCAATAATACTGTAGTGGTGCTTAGGTGAAGCCCTGCGTCGGTAGAACATCGTCGTCGTCACCACGCCGTCGTGCTGACGAAACTCTCCCTCAACACTCGGCTGGATCGGAGTTCGAGGGACATCATCGGGCTGAACGTGTGCTGAACTCGGAGGTGCCGTGCGTTCGGTACTTGATCGGTCGGATCGTGAAGACGTACGACTACATCAACCGCGTTCTGCTAACGCTTCCGCTTTCGGTCTACGAGGTTACGTGGACAACACTCTCCCATCTCGTTGCCATGCATCACCATGATCTTGCGTGTGCGTAGGAATTTTTTTTGAAATTACTACGTTCCCCAACAGTGGCATCAGAGACTGGTTTTATTCGTAGATGTCATATGCACGAGTGGAACACAAGTGAGTTGTGGGCGATATAAGTCATACTGCTTACCAGCATGTCATACTTTGGTTGGCGGTATTGTTGGATGAAGCGCCGGACCGACATTACGCAGACGCTTACGCGAGACTGATTCTACCGACGTGTTTTGCACATAGGTGGCTGGCGGTGTCGATTTCTCCAACTTTAGTTGAACCGAGTAGGCTACGCCAGTCCTTGTGAATGTTAAAACAACACCAACTTGACAAACTATCGCTGTGGTTTTGATGCGAGGTAAGAACGGTTCTTGCTAAGCCCGTAGCAACCACGTAAAACTTGCAACAACAAAGTAGAGGACGCCTAACTTGTTTTTGCAGGGCATGTTGTGATGTGATATGGTCAAGACATGATGCTAAATTTTATTGTATGAGATGATCATGTTTTGTAACCGAAGTTATCGGCAATCGGCAGGAGCCATATGATTGTCGCTTATTGTATGCAATGCAATCGCCTGTAATGCTTTACTTTATCACTAAGCGGTAGCAATAGTCGAGAAGCATAATTGGCGAGACGACAACGATGCTACGATGGAGATCAAGGTGTCGCTACCGGTGACGATAGTGATCATGACGGTAAGCCGGAGATGGAGATCACAAGCACAAGATGATGATGGCCATATCATATCACTTATATTGATTGCATGTGATGTTTATCTTTTATGCATCTTATCTTGCTTTGATTGATGGTAGTATTATAAGATGATCTCTCACTAAATTTCAAGATAAAAGTGTTCTCCCTGAGTATGCACCGTTGCCAAAGTTCGTCGTGCCCAGACACCACGTGATGATCGGGTGTGAAAAGCTCTACGTCCATCTACAACGGGTGCAAGCCAGTTTTGCACACGCAGAATACTCGGGTTAAACTTGACGAGCCTAGCATATGCAGATATGGCCTCGGAACACTGAGACCGAAAGGTCGAGCGTGAATCATATAGTAGATATGATCAACATAGGGATGTTCACCATTGAAAACTACTCCATTTCACGTGATGATCGGTTATGGTTTAGTTGATTTGGATCACGTGATCACTTAGAAGATTAGAGGGATGTTTTTGTAAGTGGGAGTTCTTAAGTAATATGATTAATTGAACTTAAATTTATCATGAACTTAGTACCTGATAATATCTTGCTTGTCTATGTTGATTGTAGATAGATGGCCCGTGCTATTGTTCTGTTGAATTTTAATGCGTTCCTTGAGAAAGCAAAGTTGAAAGATGATGGTAGCAATTACACGGACTGGGTCCGTAACTTGAGGATTATCCTCATTGCTGCACGTAAGAATTACGTCCCGAAGCACCGCTGGGTGCCAGCCTGCCGCTGATGCAACCGACGACGTTAAGAACGTCTCGCAGAGCAAAGCTGATGACTACCGACAGACGCCCTCGATTCAATCGTACACTAATCATGCACGCAAATGTGTACGATCAAGATCAAGGACTCACGGAAGATATCACAACACAACTCTACAAATAAAATAAGTCATACAAGCATCATAATACAAGCCAGGGGCCTCGAGGGCTCGAATACAAGTGCTCGATCATAGACGAAGTCAGCGGAAGCAACAATATCTGAGTACGACATAAGTTAAACAAGTTTTGCCTTAAGAAGGCTAGCACAAACCGGGATACAGATCGAAGAGGAACAGGCCTCCTGCCGGGATCCTCCTAGGTCACTCCCCGTCGTCGTCGCCGGGCTGCACGTAGTAGTAGGCACCTCCGGAGTAGTAGTCGCCATAGGCGGCGGCGTCGCCCCTGGGCTCCATCGTGCAGTTGCAGCAATCGAGTAGAGATAGGGAAAAGGGGAACAAGGCAACCGTGAGTACTCATCCAAAGTACTCGCAAGCAAGGAGCTACTCTACATATGCATGGATATATGTGTAAAGGGCCATATCAAGGACTGAACTGCAGAATGCCGTAATAAGAGGGGATAGCTAGTCTTAACGAAGACTACGCTTCGACACCGGTCTTGCAATGCATGTAAGAGGACAACGGAAGTCCTCCAAGTAACATCATATAGCAATAATCCTACCCGCAATCCCTGCGCCATAACCACGAGCGAGAGCGACCACCGGTTGTATCCGCACTTGGAAGGGTGTGTTTTATCAAGTATCCGGTTCTAGTTGTCATAAGCTCAAGGTACAACTCCAAGTCGCCCTGTTATCAAGATCACGGCTATCCGAATAGATTAACTTCCTGCAGGGTGCACCAACTTACCCAGACGCTTGATCCCATTTGGCGGACACACTTTCTCGGTCATGCCCGCCGCTGAAGATCAACACGCCGCAGCCCCACCTAGGCACAACAGAGAGGCCAACACGCGGTCTAAACCTAAGCGCCGCAGGGTCCGGGCCCATCGCTCGAAAGCACACTGCAAGACGCTATGACGCTGCCGGAAGCAGACCTAGCCCAGAAAGCGTTCCAGTCCAATCCGGTAGCGCCGCCGCTCGTCGACGCCTCAAGTATTTCGGTGATACCACGACGCCGGATACCCATAACTACTCCCGCGTAGATGGTTAGTGCGATAAGCTCGTAGCCAACTCAGATCAAATACCAAGACCTCGTTAAGCGTGTTAAGTATCCACGAACGCCGAACAAGGGCAGGCCCACCTCTCTCCTAGGCGGTCTCAACCTGCCCTGTCGCTCCGCCTCAAGATCCACTTGCCGGTGCTCCATCAGCCGACCCGACTTTAGTCTCCACATGTATCATGTATAAAGTATATAGTATATACCCGTGATCACCTCCCGAGTGATCACGGCCCAATAGTATAGCACGACAGACGGACAAGAAAGTATGGCCACAGATGAAAGTACTAGCATCCTATACTAAGCATATAGGATTGCAGGTAAGGTAACAACAGAAGTTACGAGGACAGGCTATGCAGCAAAGATAGGAGTATCCAAAACAAGAATATGCTATACTACTCTAATGCAAGCAGTGTAGATAAGAGTAGGCGATATCCGTGATCAAGGGGGGGCTTGCCTGGTTGCTCGCAAGAGAGAGGGTCGTCAACACCGTAGTCGAACCGCCACCGCAGCGTCGGTCTCGTAGTCTACCGGAGAGAAGAGGGGAAGAAACAATGAATACAAAGTAAGCAGATGCATATCGATGCATGACATGTCAAGAAGCGATGCTAGGCGTGCCCTAACGTGGTATGAGGGGTCTTGGTTAGGGGGAAAACATCCGGAAGTTTTCCGGCCCGGACGTCTGTCGATGATGAACCGGAGAGGAAAGTTTGCAGGTTCGATAGGTTAGAGGCGTGTGGTGGACGAACGGATGCGCGATCCGGATTCGCCTCGTCGTTCGAGCAACTTTCATGTTGAAAATATTTTAATCCGGATTCTGATTAAAAGATATGATTTTAAAAGATTTTATTAATTTCGGAATTTAATTAATTATTTAATTAATTTCGAAAATGCATTTATGACATCAGCATGATGTCATGCCGACGTCAAGAATCAACAGGGTTGACTGAGTCAACCACGACATGTGGGTCCCGCATGTCATTCTTCATATCTAATTAACCTAATCAAAGTTAATTAACATTAGTTAATTAGGTTAATTAGTGATTAGGGTTAATTAATCAGAATTAATTAGATTAATTAATTACTTAATTAATTAATTAATTAATTAATTACTTAATTAGTTTTAATTAAATTTTCATTTTCTTTTTAATTTTAAAATCATTCGGTGGGGTGGGGCCCCATGTCATCGGCCCGTGAGGGCCAAACGCAAGCGTCTTGGGGGTTTATGGTGCCTGTTCGGGCGCAACCCAGAGGACGCTTGGGCGCCGCGCCGAGGCCAACGGGGTCGAGGCGGCCGAGGCCACGACGGTGGTCGGAGGGGCCGCACCACCACAGGTGGTGGGCGGCAAGCGGCGCCGGCGAGGCGAACGGCGGCGGTCGGGGCAGCAGGGCGCAAACGGGAAGTGGCCGAGCCGTCTGGGGCATGGTGGGGTCAGGCGGCCGTGGGCGGTGGGGTGGTGCGAGTCGTCGGAAGGGCCGGGGGGTTGGTCGAAGTGAGAGGGCGCGACGATGGCGTGCTGGTCGGCGGAAGGCGTCGACGGGAGGGGAGGGCCAAGGGCGGCAGGGCGCCGCTTCAGCGAGGGGAGGAGAGGGAACGGGGGGGGGTCGGGCGTGGCATGGACGGCCGGAGCCGTGAGGGGCTCGGGGCACGGCGTTCGGGAGGGGGGAGAGGGAACCACGGGGGGGGGAGGCGAGCTCCACAGGGGTGCGCCGGGTCTATGAGGCGGGCGCGGTGAAGGTGGGTGGTGTCCGCGAGGAGGCGGGGGGGAGCGCCCGCCAGGCCGGGAGGCGTCCGTGAGGCGGAGGGGGGTCGGGTCGACCAGCGTGGCGCCAGCGCCTGGCGAGGAGGGGAGGAGGGGACCCCGGGCGGTGGAGAGGAGGAGGAGGAGGGGGTCCGGGCGCGGTGGCCTCCGGCTATATGGGGCGCGGCGGGGGTCTCGCCGGAGATGAGGTGGGCGAGGGGGCGGCTCGGTCGGGGGTCTCCTCCCGATCCAGATCGGGGGAGGAGGGAGATATTCGGGGAGGGGGGGGAGAGTGGAGGCTGTCGGTGGGGGGTGCGGGCTGGACCGAGGGGAATAGGGTGTGAGGGGGGGGGGGGTTGGGCCAATGGGCCGGCCGGCTGGGCCAGGAGGGGGGGGGGCTGGCCCAGTTGGGCCAGGGGGTTTCCCTCCCTCCTTTCTTCTTCTTTTTCTTTTCTTTTATTATTTTTCTTTTTCTGCTTTCTGTTTTAGTTTAATTAAAATGCCAAAACATTTTACAAAATTTTGTGCACCCCACCATAATTAGGTTTGTTATTTTAGACAACCCCCGAACATTTTAGTTTTAGTTTTTGAAACCTTTTATCTTTGCTTTTGTTTTGATTTTGTTTTAGAACGGGTTCGAATCAACGTGAGGTTAGTCACCGAACCGGGGTGATTACTGTTCCTTAATCATCCGGGTGTTACAAATCTCCTCCACTACAAGAAATCTCGTCCCGAGATTTAGGAGGTAGAAGGAAAGAGTGCGGGATATTCATCTCGAGACGATCCTCGCTCCTGTGTGGCTTCGTCTTGAGTGATTCGACCATCGGACTTTGAGGAACTGGATCGCCTTCTGACGTGTGTGGCGTTCAGCTTGGTCGAGAATGCGGACCGGATGCTCTTTATAGGAGAGGTCCTGTTGCAATTCGAGCACTTCATGGTCCATTGCTCGGATTGGGTCCTTGAAGCAGCGTCGGAGTTGGGACACGTGGAACACATCGTGAACTCCGAGAAAGGTTCGCGGAAGCTCCAGCTTGATAAGCCACTTTTCCACGCCTTTCCAAAATAGTGAATGGGCCAATATAGCGAGGAGCTAGCTTGCCCTTGATCCCAAGCGGTGAGCACCCTTCATTGGTGTAACGCGAAGATAGGCCTTTTCGCCAGGTTGATAGACCATGTCCTTGTGATGACGGTCATAATTACTCTTTTGACGCGATCGAGCAGTCTTGAGATTCTCGCGAATAATGCGGACTTGATCTTCGCATGTTGGATAATATCCGGACCAAGAGTGGACGCTTCCCGCTTCGACCAGTTCGGAGGGTTCGCACTTTCGTCCATATAACACTTGAAGGGGCCATCTTGAGACTAGCTTGATAGCTATTATTATAAGAGAACTCAGCATACGGAGAGATTCCTCCCATTTCTTGCGAAGGAAACGACACAAGCTCGAAGCATGTCTTGAGAATTTGGTTGACACGCTCAACTTGCCCTTGGGACTGCGGATGAAACGCAGATCGAAAGATAAATGAGTACCCATAGCTTCTTGAAAACTTGCCCGAATCTTGAAGTGAATAAGCTGCCACGGTCCGAATCGATAACCGGTGGAATACCGTGAAGTGAAACAATTTCGACATATAGAGCGTTGCAAGCTGACTAGCAGTGATCGTTTCTTTGACCGCCGGAAAATGTGCAACTTTAGAAAGCCGTCAATGATGACAAGAATAGCATCATTACCTTTCTGCGATTTGGGAAATCCGGTGGACTTAAGTCCATTTCAACATGGTCCCATTTCCATTCAGGAATAGAGATAGGTTGCAGAGTTCCAGCAGGCCTTTGATGTTCTGCTTTGATAGGACGGCAAACGTCACACTCAGAAACATAGCGAGCAATGTCCTGCTTCATATTAGACCACCAGAATCTCTGACGAATGTCTTGATACATCTTTGTCTTGCTGTGGTGGATACATAGAGGCGTATCATGAGCTTCTTGCATAACCTTCTGAGTCATATTCAGGTTTTCCTTCTTACACGGCACCACTAGGCGGCCTTTGAAGTACAAGGCGCCATCATCAGCGATAGTGAAGGATGAGGGATTTCCTTTCTTGACATCTTGTTTAAGCTTGTAGACTTCAGAGTCAAATCCCTGCATTGTCTTTATGGTGCCCACGAGATCGGGTTCAACAGCCAGGGTATAGAGGGAACCTGGGGAACAACACGGAGATTCATCTTATGGAACTCCGGAGGAGGGGAGCGAAAGTGCACCGGAGGAACAATATGGAGGTTCAGCTTTCTGAATTCTTCAACAAGTGGGGGCTGAACTTGGTGAACTCGAAGGTGGTTGCAGAAGACTTGCGGCTCAAGGCATCAGCCATTACATTAGCCTTGCTCGGCGATAGGAAATACCCAAATCAAAGTCTGCAATCGTCTCCATCCATCTCTGCCGACGGAGGTTCAGGTCTGGCTGAGTAAACAGATACTTCAGACTTTGGTGGTCGGTGAAGATCTACATAACGTTACCGAGAAGGTAATGTCGCCACTGCTTCAGTGCATGTATGACAGCAGCAAGTTCGAGGTCGTGAACTGGATAGTTCTCTTCGTGAGGGCGCAACTGTCGAGAGGCATAAGCAACCACTTTGCGCTCTTGCATTAGGACACCGCCTAAACCTTGACGAGAAGCGTCGCAGATAATGACGAAGTCCTTCTTAGTATCGGAGGAGCTAGCATGGGCAGAAGTCAACTTGTCTTTGAGTGCTCGGAAACTTTCCCGACACTTATCATCCATTGGAATTTGACGCCTTTATGCAACAAGTTAGTCGAGGGCTGGCAATCTTGGAGAAGTTCTCATTTAATCGGCGACAACAAAGCTGGTAGACCGAGAAAACTTCGACTTGCTTAACGCTCTTGGAGGAGTCCAATCGAGAATAGCCTGAACTCTTTCAGGGTTGACGGCAATACCATCCTTAGAAATGACATGCCCAAGATAGGTTACTTCAGGAAGCCAGAATTCACATTTGGAGAACTTGGCATAGAGTTGATGCTCTCGTAGCTTTTCCAAAGACAAGACTAAGATGTTCAGATGTTCTTCTTCATTCTTGAAAAGATCAGGATATCATCCAGATAAACCACGACAAACTTGTCGAGGTAATCCATGAATATATAGTTCATCAAAGCGAGAGAAAGTAGCTGGAGCATTGGTTAAGCCGAAGACATGACGGTGTACTCGTAAGATCCATAACGAGTCACAAATGCGGTCTTGGGGATATCCTCCTCGCGAACACGGATCTGGTGGTAACCCAACCTCAAGTCGAAGTTTCGAGAACACCGATTTAACCAGCCGCTTGATCATAAAGATCATTGATCCGAGGAAGAGGATACTTATTCGAATGGTAGCTTGATTTATAGGACGGTAGTCTTGGACCAATCGGTTTGTCCCATCCTTCTTCTTGACATAGAGAGAAGGTGCTCCCCAAGGTGAGCAACTTGGGCGAATGAAGCCGCTTTGAAGAGATTTGTCGATTTCCTCCTTTAGCTCAAGGAGTTCATGCGGCGGCATCTTGTAGGGACGTTTGGCTATAGGAGTGGTGCCTGGTTTCAAGTCGATGACGAATTCGACAGCCCTAGCAGGGGGAATCCCTGGAAGTTCTTCAGGAAAGACGTCTTGGAAATCGCAAACGACAGGAATGTTTTCAATTCCCTCGAGGGTGCGACGCTCAATGCATTCAATGCATAGAGCCTTGCCTCGGCATCTTGAACCGAGCGAGCATTGTAGCCACTATTTCATCGAAGGGTGTAGTAGATGGACGGTCTTAGTGGCGCAAACGATTGACGCCGTATGCGCTTTCAACCAATCCATCCCCAAAATGAGGTCGATGTTAGACGTCTTCAGGATAATGGGGGAGGCATAGAATTCCAGCCCTTCGATTTCCACGGGGATGTCGATGCCAACCATGGAGGTTTGACATTGTCCCAATGGGGTTTTTACCACTACCGAAGAGTTCATCTCTTCACACTTAACGTCGTGCTTGTATGCAAAGTCTTCAGACATGAATGAATGCGATGCTCCTGAATCGAATAAAACAGATGCAGGTACTGAATTTACGAGGAGTGTACCCATCACAGTAGCAGGCTGGTCTTGAGCTTCGTTCAGATCAACGTGGTTGGCCTGAGCTTGCCCATAAGACTTGCCAGTGTTGTTGCGGTTCTGGGTGTTTCCACGGCCAGCTGCGGGAAGGGCCAGCTGATTCTGGTTCTGGTTGCATTCTCTAGCACGGTGCCCTGGCTGTCCGCACCTGAAGCATAAGCCATTATTGGGAGTGGGAACAGGAGCTTGGGGTGGTGGAGCTGGAAGCTTTGGCTGCTTAGTTGTAGGCAGACGAGGTGTAGCATAGTTCTGCCTCGAAGCAGGAGCATTCGGCTGGTACATGCTGTTGGGAATCCATATCTTGCGCTTGCGAGGACGGGCTCAAGATGAACCCGTGTCACGGTTGCGCCTGTTAGAGCTCTGGTATTCCTGCAGACCAGTTTCGACATTGATAGCTTTGTTCACCAAGGTGGCGAAATCAGCAAAGTCGTGCACTAGAAGTGCGAGCTTGATGTCGACTTGAAGACCGCCACGAACTTCTCCTGTCTGCGTGCATCGGTTGCAATGTCCTCTTCAAGATAGCGAGACAAGTCCAGAACTCTCGATGATAGGCTTCAACAGTCTTGTTGCCTTGGGTGAGGTTGCGGAACTCACGCTTCTTCCGTCCATGACCCTTGAGGGATGAAGCGGGCACGGAAGGCAGCCTGGAAGTCTGCCAGGTGATGAGTGTTCCAAGCGGCAGAGTACGCCATGGCTGTCCCACCATTGAGCTGCGGGTCCCTTCAGAAGAAGGAAGCAAAAGTGACATAGCTGGCAGGGGCTACATCAGCAGACTCCATCTCATAGGTGATGTCACGGAGCGACCATCAAGATCCAGTGGCTGGGTTGAGCTGCGGTACACGCCGGGTTCAGCGTATGAAATCCTGCAGAGTTGTTCCGTTTGGGTCTTTGGTGCATATTGGGGCGAGGAACTGAGCCATCATGTTCTCCATGAACTGGCGATTCATCTCGAGCTGTTGGATCATACCAGCCATGTACTCAAAGCGGTGGTGGAAAGTTGGCACCACGACCACGACCTGCTGGCCTAACCATCTTGCTATTATATAACAGGTAGTTCAGCACTTGAGAAATTAAGCAAGAGACAGGAATCATTCATGATGAAACATGCATAATGAAAGCAGCATGATGGGAACTACATAGTAGTTGGCATATCTTACAAAAGGAATCATGCATAGAGTTCGATACATAGAGTCCAGTACATAGACTACTACATCATAGGCGGCACGCAGGCTCGCGGCGAATACATCAAACACTAACAAGCAAGTCTACATCAGTCCCACGCGGTACTGCGGAGATAGCTGTAGCCTGAAAGCTGGTAGTGCGGCAGCGGATAGTCCTCCACGTCAGTGACCTGGGGGCCGCGGATACTCTGGTGCTGAATCCGACGCCCGTGGCGTGAAAGGGCCAAGTCGCGGAGAGTAGCCTCCACGTCCGCCAACCGACACCCGGGGCATCACGGTCTGGCTGGGTAGATCGCAGAACGCCGCAGCTCTCCGGATCGGACAAAGGGTGCATCAGCCGAGCACGGTAGAGGTGCCGACGGGTGATGTACAACTCGTGGCGAAGAGCTCGGTTAGCTCGATCCAGCCCATCGCATGCGTAACAAAGTTCGATGGTGGAAGGGCTCTCTGGTGACGATGGTGTAGGCAGCGGTGTAGTAACCCTCCTCACCAACATCAAACGCGATAGCAATGTGCCTCAAGGGGAGGCGTCCAACTCTCGATACTCTGCACGAAGACGTGTCAGAGCAGCGTAAGCAGCATCGTGGACTGCCATATCGATAGTCACTCCAACACCATGTGCGGTGTAAAGCACAAGAGTGGACTCAGACTCCCGAGAGTAGAGGTGGACGATGGCGCTGCATCGCTCCTGGTTATAGTCTGGTACTCCTCATAGACGGTGTACTCAGGGTGCCAGCGATAACCCGATAGGTCATCATCTCGCTAGCACCGCAGGTGATCCCGAGGCACCAATGGCCGTCGTGTGGCGCACGACCTGCCTCGTGGGTTCCATCTGAAAACAAAGACGTTTCAAAGGAGTCAAATGACAGTGTGGAATTTGATCAAAATACAATTCCAAGAAGCAACTATGGCTTTATCCAACTTTGGGGTGAATGTGGTCTCGGGATCCTAGTGTTAGTTAGTAAAAACGTTTAACCCGAGTAGAAGAGAGTTCAGAGTCCCAAAGTAAAGGTCGAGGAGTAAAAGATCCTAGTACCACCCGATGGCGACGTGGGCCCGTAAGGCACACATCCAAGTTAGTAAAAGTTTTTGCAATGTCTAGACTCGACTTCGGCCAAGGAGTGTGGAAGGGGATTCCTACAGCAATGACTCGATACCAACTTGTGACGCTCGATTCAATCGTACACTAATCATGCACGCAAATGTGTACGATCAAGATCAAGGACTCACGGAAGATATCACAACACAACTCTACAAATAAAATAAGTCATACAAGCATCATAATACAAGCCAGGGCCTCGAGGGCTCGAATACAAGTGCTCGATCATAGACGAAGTCAGCGGAAGCAACAATATCTCGAGTACGACATAAGTTAAACAAGTTTTGCCTTAAGAAGGCTAGCACAAACTGGGATACAGATCGAAGAGGAACAGGCCTCCTGCTCGGGATCCTCCTAGGTCACCCCGGTCGTCGCCGCCGGCTGCACGTAGTAGTAGGCACCTCCCGAGTAGTAGTCGCCATAGGCGGCGGCGTCTGCCCCGGCTCCATCGTCTGGTTGCAGCAATCGAGTAGAGATAGGGGAAAAGGGGAACAAGGCAACCGTGAGTACTCATCCAAAGTACTGCAAGCAAGGAGCTACTCTACATATGCATGGATATATGTGTAAAGGGCCATATCGGTGGACCGAATGCAGAATGCCGAATAAGAGGGGATAGCTAGTCTTAACGAAGACTACGCTCGACACCGGTCTTGCAATGCATGTAAGAGGACAACGGAAGTCCTCCAAGTAACATCATATAGCAATAATCCTACCCGCAATCCTCGCTCATAACCCCGAGCGAGAGCGACCACCGGTTGTATCCGCACTTGGAAGGGTGTGTTTTATCAAGTATCCGGTTCTAGTTGTCATAAGCTCAAGGTACAACTCCAAGTCGCCCTGTTATCAAGATCACGGCTATCCGAATAGATTAACTTCACTGCAGGGTGCACCAACTTACCCAAGCACGCTTGATCCCATTTGGCCGACACACTTTCTGGGTCATGCCCGCCATGAAGATCAACACGCCGCAGCCCCACCTAGGCACAACAGAGAGGCCAACACGCCGGTCTAAACCTAAGCGCCGCAGGGTCTGGGCCCATCGCCTGAGCACACTCAAGACGTTATGTGACGCGCCGAAGCGCACCTAGCCCAGCAGCGTTCTAGTCCAATCCGCGCGCCCGCCCGTCGCCGACGTCTCAAGTATTTCGGCCGATACCACGACGCCGGATACCCATAACTACTCCCGCGAGATGGTTAGTGCGATAAGCTCAGAGCCAACTCAGATCAAATACCAAGACCTCGTTAAGCGTGTTAAGTATCCATGAACGCCGAACAGGCCAGGCCCACCTCTCTCCTAGGCGATCTCAACCTGCCCTGCCGCCTCCGCTCAAGATCCACTCGGGTGCTCCATCACCGACCCGATTTTAGTCTCCACATGTATCATGTATAAAGTATATAGATATACCGTGATCACCTCCCGAGTGATCACGGCCCAATAGTATAGCACGCGCACGGACAAGAAAGTATGGCCACAATGAAAGTACTAGCATCCTATACTAAGCATATAGGATTGCGTAAGGTAACAATGGTTACGAGGACAAAGCTATGCAGCAAAGATAGGAGTATCCAAAACAAGAATATGCTATACTACTCTAATGCAAGCAGGTAGATAAGAGTAGGCGATATCCGTGATCAAGGGGGGCTTGCCGGTTGCTCGCAAGAGAGAGGGGTCACAACACCGTAGTCGAATCGCCACCGCAGCGTCGGTCTCATAGTCTAACCGGAGGGAAGAGGGGAAGAAACAATGAATACAAAGTAAACAGATGCATATCGATGCATGACATGTCAAGAAGCGATGCTAGGCGTGCCCTAACGTGGTATGAGGGGGTATCGTTAGGGGGAAAACATCCGGGAAGTTTTCCGGCCCGACGTCTGTCGAGATGATGAACCGGAGAGGAAAGTTTGCAGGTTCGATAGGTTAGAGGCGTGTGGTGGACGAACGGATGCGATCCGGATTCGCCTCGCTGCTCGAGCAACTTTCATGTTGAAAATATTTTAACCGGATTACGGATTAAAAGATATGATTTTAAAAGATTTTATTAATTTCGGAATTTAATTAATTATTTAATTAATTTCGAAAATGCATTTATGACATCAAGATGATGTCATGTCGACATCAGCGATCAACAGGGTTGACTGAGTCAACCCCTGACAGTGGGTCCCGCATGTCATTCTTCTCATATCTAATTAACCTAATCAAAGTTAATTAACATTAGTTAATTAGGTTAATTAGTGATTAGGTTAATTAATCGAATTAATTAGATTAATTAATTACTTAATTAATTATTTAATTAATTACTTAATTAGTTTTAATTAAATTTTCATTTTCTTTTTAATTTTAAAATCATTCGGTGGGGTGGGGCCCCATGTCATCGGCCCAGAGGCCAAACGGGCGCTTGGGGTTTATGGGCGGTGCCTGTCGGGCGAACCTCAGAGGGCCTTGGCGCGGGCGCCGCTACCGAGGCCAACGGGGTCGGGCGGCCGAGGCCACGACGGTGGCCGAAGGGGCCGCAGCCACGGCGAGGGTGGCTTGGCGGCAAGCGGCGCTGCGGCGAGGCGACGGGCGGGCGGCTCGGGCCGGCAAGGGCGCAAACGGGAAGTGGCCGAGCGCCGCATGGGCCGCGTGGGGTCGGAGGGCCTTGCGAGGGGGTGGCGCGAGTCGCCGGAAGGGCCAGGTGGGTTCGGTCGGGCTGCGAGGGCGCGGGCGACGATGGCGCTGGTCGGCCGGAAGCGCCGACGGGGGGGGAGAGGGGGAAGGGCCAAGGCGGCGGGGGTGCGCCGCCGGCAAGGGAGGAGAGGGAACGGGGGGAGGGTCGGGCGTGGCAGGGACGGCCGGAGCCGGGCGAGGGGCTCCGGCGACACGGCTGTTCGGGAGGGGGAGAGGGAACCACGGGGGAGGCGAGCTCACAGTGGGGGTGCGCCTGGTCTATGAGGCGGCGCGGTGAAGGTTGACGGTGTCCGGCGAGGAGGCGGGCGGGGAGCGCCCGCCGGGCGGGAGGCGTCCGTGAGGCGAGGGGGTCGGGTCGACCACCAGGGCAAGGAGGCCAGGTGGGGCGAGGAGGGGAGGAGGGACCCAGGCGGTGGAGAGAGGAGGAGGAGGGGGTCCCGGGCGGTGGCCGGCGATATGGGGCGCGGGGTCTCGCCGGAGATGAGGTGGGCGGGGCGGCTCGGTTGGTCTCCTCTCGATCCAGATCGGGGAGGAGGGAGATATTTCGGGGAGAGTGGAGGCTGTCGGTGGGGGGTGCGGCTGGACCGAGGGGAATAGGGTGAGGGGGGGTTGGGCCAATGGGCGCTGGCCGGGCCAGAGAGGGGGGGCTGGCCCGGTTGGGCGTGGGGTTCCTCCTCCTTTCTTTCTTTCTTTTCTTTTCTTTTATTATTTTTCTTTTTCGCTTTCGTTTTAGTTTAATTAAAATGCCAAAACATTTTACAAAATTTTGTGCACCCCACCATAATTAGGTTTGTTATTTTAGACAACCCCCGAACATTTTAGTTTTAGTTTTTTTTAGTTTTTGAAACCTTTTATCTTTGCTTTTGTTTTGATTTTGTTTTAGAACGGGTTCGAATCAACGTGAGGTTAGTCACCGAACCGGGGTGATTACTGTTCCTTAATCATCCGGGTGTTACACCGATGGTTCAATGTGCCATGCTTTACGGCTTAGAACCGGGACTTCAACGACTTTTTGAACGTCATGGAGCATATGATATGTTCCAGGAGTTGAAGTTAATATTTCAAGCAAATGCCTGGATTGAGAGATATGAAGTCTCCAATAAGTTCTACAGCTACAAGATGGAGGAGAATAGTTCTGTCAGTGAGCATGTACTCAAGATGTCTGGGTATAATAATCACTTGATTCAACTGGGAGTTAATCTTCCGGATGATAGCGTCATTGACAGAATTCTCCAATCAGTGCCACCAAGCTACAAGAGCTTCGTGATGAACTATAATATGCAAGGGATGGATAAGACAATTCCCGAGCTCTTCGCAATGCTAAAAGCTGTGGAGGTAGAAATCAAGAAGGAGCATCAAGTGTTGATGGTCAATAAGACCACCAGTTTCAAGAAAAAGGGCAAAGGGAAGAAGAAGGGGAACTTAAAAAAACAGCAAGCAAGTTGCTGCTCAAGAGAAGAAACCCAAGTCTGGACCTAAGCCTGAGACTGAGTGCTTCTATTGCAAGCAGACTGGTCACTGGAAGCGGAACTGCCCCAAGTATTTGGCGAATAAGAAGGATGGCAAGGTGAACAAAGGTATATGTGATATACATCTTATTGATTTGTACCTTACTAGAGATCGCAGTAGCACCTGGGTATTTGATACTGGTTCTGTTGCTAATATTTGCAACTCGAAAAAGGGACTACGGATTGCTTAACACCGCCAAGGACGAGGTGACGATGCGCGTGGGAAATGGTTCCAAAGTCGATGTGATCGCGGTCGGCACGCTACCTCTACATCTACCTTCGGGATTAGTATTAAACCTAAATAATTGTTATTTGGTGCCAGCTTTGAGCATGAACATTATATCTGGATCTTGTTTGATGCGAGACGGTTATTCATTTAAATCAGAGAATAATGGTTGTTCTATTTATATGAGTAATATCTTTTATGGTCATGCACCCTTGAAGAGTGGTCTATTTTTGATGAATCTCGATAGTAGTGATACACATATTCATAATGTTGAAGCGAAATTATGCAGAGTTGATAATGATAGTGCAACTTATTTGTGGCACTGCCGTTTAGGTCATATCGGTGTAAAGCGCATGAAGAAACTCCATACTGATGGACTTTTGGAACCACTTGATTATGAATCACTTGATACTTGCGAACCGTGCCTTATGGGCAAGATGACCAAAATGCCGTTCTCCGGTACTATGAAGAGAGCAATAGATTTGTTGGAAATCGTACATATAGATGTATGTGGTCTGATGAATGTTGAGGCTCGTGGCGGGTATCGTTATTTTCTCACCTTCACAGATGATTTAAGCAGATATGGGTATATCTACTTAATGAAACACAAGTCTGAAACATTTGAAAAGTTCAAAGAATTTTAGAGTGAAGTTGAAAATCATCGTAACAAGAAAATAAAGTTTCTACGATCTGATCGTGGAGGAGAATATTTGAGTTACGAGTTTGGTCTACATTTGAAACAATGCGGAATAGTTTCGCAACTCACGCCACCGGAACACCACAGCGTAATGGTGTGTCCGAACGTCAGAATCGCATTACTCGGATATGGTCCGATCTATGATGTCTCTTACTGATTTACCGCTATCGTTTTGGGGTTATGCTTTAGAGACGGCTGCATTCACGTTAAATAGGGCACCATCAAAATCCGTTGAGACGACGCCTTATGAACTGTGGTTTGGCAAGAAACCAAAGTTGTTGTTGGGGATATAACTATTTGTGTAAGCTGCCCGGGAGGGGCCGGGTTACACAAAACGATTCATCGTCTGAAGCCCAGGATCAAGATTGAAGATGCCGGTTCAATAAAGGGCCTAAAGCCCACAGGCGACTTAAGGCCCGTAGTGATGAACCGCCATGATGGCATGGCTTGTATTATAAGGCAGGATTAACTAGTCACCGAGCCAGACGCTGTTTATGAGCCGGTCGGGACTCTGTAGGCCGCAGGGCGTCAACCCGTGTATATAAGGGGACGACCCGCCGGCGGCATAGGGGAAGTTACATCCAATCGAGAACCGGGCATAGCGTATCTCGCTCCCTGGTCATCGAAACCCCAGCAATACCAACCCAACTAGATGTAGGCTTTTACCTTCATCGTAAGGGGCCGAACTAGTATAAAAACTCTCTCGTGTCCCTTGTCCCATTAACCCCTTTTAGCTTCCTAGTTGCGATGGCTCCACGTTTAAGTCCTTCCAAGAGGACATCTGCCATGACAATTCCACGACAGTTGGCGCCCACCGTGGGGCCAGCGCACGGTGGATTTGAGTTCTTGAAGGGCAACTTTGAAGGGCTCAAGGGATACGCGATGGGCCGGATGACCAAAAGTCGTCGCGGCAAGCTCTACATCGACGACGCTGGTTGGGGCCCCGACGCCGGCTCAATTGAGTACGGGTACCGGGTCCCCTTCGGCGGAATCCACGTCTTCATCGGCCGGATCGGTGAGCCGGGCCCTGAGCCGGACATCTGCACCGATGTCATCGAGACGGCTCAGCGTGCGAGACCCGCCCGGGCTTAGCCCGCCATGAGGCGTGCCTTAGTGGGTTGCATCCATGGAGGAGAACTTTCTGAAGGATCTGTGGATGGCGGTGAGACGGCCGTCTATTCTGATGGTGAATCGTCCACTGGTGAGACGGATTTGTTATACCAATTGCAAGACGGCAAGCTTGGGGGCTGTTCCGATGGCAGCAGTATTCCGGACCCCTTTGAGCCACCAAGCAGTGTAGGGGTCTTCATGGCTGGCACTCAACCCGGCCAAAACTCTACGGCTGCAGCAGCAATAACGTCCGGGTCAGGAGCAGTCGGGGCAGGAGGCCCCGTGCGCCTGCCGGCTCAGGTGCTGATTGATCCCATGGACAAGTTGACGGCCCTGTTAACCGCTATAGTTATTCCTGCGAGTCAAGATGAGAACGACGCAGAGGTGGCGCAGGTACGTGAGGAGATAACCCGTGCCAAGGAGGCCCTAGCGGCTGAGGATACCCAATTGACCGCAGAGCGGGCGACTTTGGATGCACGGGCCCAACAGCTACAGTCGGAGGCTTTCCAGCTTACGATGAGCCTGAACGCATCTAATGAGGTGATGAGGAGGAGACACCAGAAAACTCAATCTCGTTTGCCACCGGTTTATGATCCTCGGAACCTTTTTTTCCACACCCGGAGCCTGCCCTAGTAACCCGCCAGAGGCAAATCAATTCGTAATACCCGGAGCAGGAGGACCGGTTCAGCCTCGGGTGATGGCACCTCCTCATGTGAATATGGCCCCGCCCCGTTACGTACCAACACCACCGGGTCACTTTTCTAACCCCATGGAAAACCTGATCGCAGCATCGGCACGTCTGGCGGCTCTCCTGGTGGACGGCGACGATCCGACAGCGGTGGAGACGCGAAGGATCAGAGAACTTGTCCAGACGGCTCTAGCTCAGCGGGATGCCTATTCCTACAGTCGAGACATGATTCATTCGACTCCTCGCCCAAGCCGGAGCCCAAGTTACAGCAGGCACATGGATTCAGAGGCCTTGTCAAGCAACGCCCAGCGCCGTAACCAGCCTGGTGGGTATAATCCGGTGCGAGATAGGATGCATCAAGAGGATGAGAGAGCGGCTCAACTGGCGGCTCAGCAGGCGGCTCATCAAACCTTCCCAGATTATCCGACGACTTCTGTCGAGGCAGGAGTGGCCACCAGAACCGGCGGTGTTCCTTGTTTGGTGCCGGCTTTGCGTAATGAGTGTCTGCCCAAGGACTTCAAAGGACCCCGAAAGGTGCCAAACTATACGGCCGATTTATAGCCTGGGGCGTGGATCGAAAGCTATGAAATGTCCATGGAGCTGTTGGAGGTCAGTGACGCGGCAATGGCTAAGTACTTCACCATGATGTTGGATGGAACGGCCCACACTTGGCTAAAGGGGCTGCCGCCTAATTCCATTGGCTCATGGGCAGAATTAAAGGCCCGGTTCATCCAGAACTTCAAAGATACCTGCAAGCAATCCATGTCAATTGTGGACTTGACTAATTGTAAGCAAGAGGAGGGCGAATCTACCACCCATTGGGTGCGCCGGGTCAAGGAGATAATACATTCATCTGACAAGATGGATGCCGACTCTGCAGTCTTAATGTTGGAAAAGAATTGCCGATTTGAACCTTTGAGGCAGAAGCTGGGGCGCCTCAAGCGTAATTGTAATGATATGGGTCAGCTGATGGCGGCTTTAGTCAAATACGCCGATTCTGATAGTACCAAGGATCCCGCGTCTGATGAAGAAAGGGCAGGGAAGGGAAAGAAGAACGGCAATGGAAAGGGTCATCAGCATAACCCGCCGAATCAAGGAGGCAATAAGCGTAAGGCCGACGGTAACCCGGAGTTTGTGGCTAATTCCAATTCACAAGGTAACAATCAACGACGCAAGGGGAGGACACCCCCTCGGTCTGGCGGGTCAGGTCCGTCTCTTGAGAAATTGCTTAACGAACCCTGTCCGAGACACGGCACCCGGGAGAGGCCAGCCACTCACCTATGGAAGGATTGCGCGATCATGAAAGCCTTCAAAAATTCCAACACGTTTAATGGCAATCATGGGTCTGGTGGCAGTTCTGGTGGCGACGGTTTTCATGGCCCGGGTGGTGGCTCAAATTCCGGCTTTCAGGGAAATCAAGGTGGCTATAATCAGCAGTCTAGTCAGGGAAGTCAGCAGCAACAGCAGCAGTTGGGTTATCAGAGCAATCCAAAGCAACTGAATAGTGGACAGTATCATGTGTTCACCACTAGCTTATGCAAACGAGATCAGAAGCTTCATAAAAGGGCTATGAACACTGTTGAGCCGGCGGTTCCCCGTTATTTAAGGTGGTCAGAGCAGCTTATTGTGTGGAGTAGAGAAGATCACCCTCCCCGGGTTGACAACCCGGGTCAGTTAGCTTTGGTGGTTGCACCTCAGGTTGGTGGATATAAATTCACTAAGGTGCTCATGGACGGAGGTAGCAGCATCAACATCCTCTATTATGAGACCTTTCGATGTATGGGGCTGACTGACAAAAAATTTAAAGGCGTCCAACACTGTTTTCCATGGGGTGGTGCCTGGTAAGTCGGCATACCCGGTCGGTAAGATTGAGCTGGAGGTAGCCTTTGGAGATGAGTATGATTCTAGGGCTGAGAAATTAACTTTTGAAGTGGTCAAGATCAGGAGTCCATATCACGCTCTGTTTGGACGGCCGGCTTACGCCAAGTTCATGGCACGGCCGTGTTAAGTTTTTTTACAGCTCAAAATGCCGGGTCACAAGGGCACCATCACTGTGCATGGGAGTCGAAAGATAGCCCTGGAATGTGAGGAGGGTGATGCTGCCTATGCCGAATCTGTTTGTGCTGCAGAAGAGCTGAAGTTTTATCAAGATAGCGTTGACCTGGCGGACATGACATCTCTGAAGAAGCTAACCACAGAGCATGACCCGACGATGAAGTTTAAGTCAGCTGAGGAAACCAAGCTTGTTGATTTTGTTCTAGGCGACTCATCTAAGCAATTCAATATCAGTGCCATTCTGGATCCCAAATAGGAAAGCGCGCTCATCGAGTTCATCCGTGAGAATCGGGACATCTTTGCATGGAAACCTTCTGACAAGCACCGAGAGAACTCGCTGAGCACACTCTTAATTTTGATCCAAAGTTTAAGCCGGTCAGGCAATTTCTGCGGCGGTTCAACAAAGAGAGACGGAAAGCTATTGGTGAGGAGGTGGCTCGGCTCTTAGCAGCTGGGTTTATTGTTGAGGTTTTTCACCCAGAGTGGTTGGCTAACCCGGTACTTGTACTTAAAAAGAATGGCACCTGGCGGATGTGTGTGGATTACACGGACTTAAACAAGGCTTGTCTGGCTGATCCTTTTGCTCTTCCCCGTATTGATCAAATCATTGATGCTACGGCAGGTTGTGACCATTTGAGCTTCTTGGACGCTTACTCTGGTTATCATCAGATCAAAATGGCAGTTAAGGACCAGGAGGAAACGACTTTCATCACTCTGTTTGGAGCCTTCTGCTATGTATCTATGCCATTTGGGCTCAAGAGTGCCCAGGCGACTTATCAGCGATGTGTATAGAACTGTCTCCACAATCAAATTGGGCGCAATGTTCACGCTTATGTGGATGATATAGTGGTTAAATCCAGAGAGAAGGAAACCTTGATAGATGACCTGAAGGAAACCTTTGACAATCTCCGGGTTTACAAGATGATGCTTAACCCGGCCAAATGTGTGTTTGGCGTACCAGCAGGCAAGCTTTTGGGTTTTCTAGTCTCTAAGAGAGGCATTGAAGCTAATCCGTAGAAGATCAAGGCGATTACCTCTTTGGCTAAACCGGCGTGCATCAATGATGTTCAGCGACTGGCGGGTCGTATCGCTGCTTTAAGCCGGTTCATAAGCCGGTTAGGTGAGAAGGCCATACCGCTATATCAGATGATGAAGAAAACAGACAATTTTGTCTGGAGTGATGCTGCTAATGCTGCCTTTGAGGATTTAAAGAGACAGTTATCTGAGCCGCCGGTCCTCGCGACTCCCATTGATAAAGAGCCGCTATTGTTATACGTAGCCGCTAACTCACGTGATGTCAGTGTTGCAATTGTGGTGGAGCGCAAGGAGGCTGGCAAGGAACACCCGGTTCAACGACCGGTTTACTACATCAGTGAGGTGTTTATTGAGTCCAAGCAAAGATATCCACATTGGCAGAAGCTTGTTTATGGGGTGTTCATGGCGAGCCGAAAGCTTAAGCAATACTTTCAGGGTCACCCCATCATTGTGGTAAGTTCTGCTCCTTTGGGAGATATCATCCAGAACAGAGAGGCTACAGGACGAGTCGCCAAGTGGGCCATTGAGCTTGGGCCTCATGGTTTGAAGTATGTACCACGCACTGCCATTAAATCTCAAGCACTGGTGGACTTCATCAATGATTGGATAGAGCTGCAGACGCCTGAGGAGAAGCCGGATAACACATACTGGACTATTCACTTCGATGGATCCAGGCAGTTGGAAGGATCGGGGGCTGGAGTTGTTTTAGCTTCCCCTCGAGGTGACAAATTTTGTTACGTGCTCCGGCTCATGTTTCCTTGTACTAACAACGCAGATGAATATGAGGCATTGCTCCATGGTCTTCGGATGGCCAAGGAGATGAATTTAAGCCAGGTAAGGTGCCTGGGCGACTCAGATCTGGTGGCTCAACAGGTGTCAGGCAAGTGGGACTCTAGGGATCCCCTCATGGCGGCTTATCACCGAGAAGTTGATGCTGTAGCTGGGTGTTTCAAGGGTTATCAAGTGGAGCACATTGATCGAAGGAAGAATGAGGCGGCGGATGCTTTAAGCCGGCTGGGATCTCAGCGTAAGCCGGTACCGCATAACACCTTTTTGGATGTTTTGCATAATCCTTCTGTCAAATTACCCACAGAGGAAGACTTAGCTGTTCCAGACCGAGAAGCGCAGCTGGTGGTGGTTCTCCACGTCATCCCGGATTGGACAGTGCCATATTTGGCTTACATGACCCGGGGAGAGTTTCCTGAGGATGAGACCTTGGCGAGACAAATCATCCGGCGGTCTAAATCCATGACAATTGTTCATGGTGAGTTGCATCATCGCAGTGTCACTGGGGCGTTTCAACGTTGTGTATCACCTGCGGAAGGTCAGGAAATACTTCATGAGATCCATGAAGGTGATTGTGGTCATCATGCCGGCTCAAAATCTCTTGTGGCCAAGGCTTTCCGTCATGGTTTTTATTGGCTGACGGCTCATGCTGATGCGGAAGATCTGGTCAGTAAATGTGACGGTTGTCAAAAATTCTCACGACGAGCTCATGTGCCGGCTCAAGAATTGAGGATGATTCCAATTACTTGGCCGTTTGCAGTCTGGGGGCTTGATATGGTCGGGCCTTTCAAAAGGTCCAAGGATAAAAAGACACACCTCCTGGTGGCGGTTGATAAATTTACAAAGTGGGTTGAGGCAGAGCCGGTCAGTAAGTGTGATGCAGCCACGGCGGTTCAGTTCATGAAGAAGGTGATCTTTCGTTTTGGTTTTCCACACAGCATTATAACTGACAATGGCACTAACCTCTCCAAAGGAGCTATGGAAGAGCTCTGTCAACAAGAACATATCCGGCTTGATGTTTCGGCGGTAGCTCATCCTCAATCCAATGGTCAAGATGAAAGAGCCAATCAGGAGATCTTGAAAGGTATAAAACCCCAGCTCATGGTCCCCTTACAGTGGACGCCGGGTTGTTGGGTGGAGGAATTACCCTCTATGATTTGGAGCATCAACACTACACCTAACAGATCTACGGGTTATACACCTTTCTTCATGGTTTACGGAGCAGAGGCGGTCCTGCCAAGTGATATCCGTCACGACTCGCCCCGAGTGGCGGCTTACGTTCAGGCTGATAATGAACAAGCTCGTCAGGATGCACTTGATTTGTTGGATGAGAAGCGAGATTTGGCAATAGCCCGCTCGGCAATTTATCAACAGGACCTGCGCCGTTATCACAGCCGCCGGGTTAGATCCAGAACCTTTCAGGAAGGTGGTTTAGTGCTCCGGCTCATCCAGGATCAATCCGAAATGCACAAGTTATCCCCCCCTTGGGAAGGACACTTTGTGGTCAGCAAGAACCTGAACAACGGGTCATATTGTCGGGGAACGTAGTAATTTCAAAAAAATTCCTACGATCACGCAAGACCATGGTGATGGCATAGCAACGAGAGGGAGAGTGTCCGCCCACGCACTCGTGAGACCGAAAGCGGAAGCGTTATAACAACGCTGTTGATGTAGTCGACGCCTTCACGATCCGACCGATCCAAGCACCGAACGACGGCACCTCCGAAGTTCTGCACACGCTCAGCTCGATGACGATCCCGGACCGATCCAGCAAAGTGTCGGGATGAGTTCCACAAGACGACGGCGCAGGACGATGATGATGTTCCACCGACGCAGGGCTTCGCCTAAGCTCCACGACGATATGACTTCTCCGCGCAGGCTTCGCTTAAGCTCCGCGACGATATGACCAAGTGGAATATGGTGGAAGGGGCACCGCACACGGCTAAGGAACGATCCGAGATCAACTTGTGTGTCATGGGTGCCCCTGCCCCGTATATAAAGGAGCCAAGGGGAGGGGCCGCCCGCCAAGGGGAGGCGCCAGGAGTCCTACTCCTCCGGAGTAGGATTCCCTCCAATCCTAGTTGGAATAGGATTCCCTGAGGGGAAAGAGAGAGGGGCTGCCCACCTTCCTAGTCCTAATAGGACTAGGGAAGGGGAGGCGCGCCACCTAGGGCTGGCCCTTTCTCCTTTCCACCAAGGCCCACTATGGCCCATATAGTTTCGGGGGTTCCGTAACCTCCGGCACTCTGTAAATTTCGATTTCACTCGAACATTTCCGATGTCCAAATGTAGGCTTCCAATATATCAATCTTTATGTCTCGACCATTTCGAGACTCCTCGTCATGTCCGTGATCACATCCGGGACTCCGAACTACCTTCGGTACATCAATACTTATAAACTCATAATAAACTGTCATCGAAACGTTAAGCGTGCGGACCCTACGGGTTCGAGAACTATGTAGACATGACCTAGAACCATTCTCGGTCAATAACCAATAGCGGAACCTGGATGCCCATATTGGTTCCTACATATTCTACGTAAGATCTTTATCGGTCAAACCGCATAACAACATACGTTGTTCCCTTTGTCATCGGTATGTTACTTACCCGAGATTCGATCGTCGGTATCCAATACCTAGTTCAATCTCGTTATCGTAAGTCTCTTTACTCATTCCGTAATACATCATCTCACAACTAACTCATTAGTTGCAATGCTTGCAAGGCTTATGTGATGTGTATTACCGAGAAGGCCCAGAGATACCTCTCCGACAATCGGAGTGACAAAACCTAATCTCGATTCATGCCAACTCAACATATACTTTGGAGACACCAGAGAGTACCTTTATAATCACCCAAGAACGTTGTGACGTTTGGTAGCACACAAAGTGTTCCTCCAGTAAACGGGAGTTGCATAATCTTATAGTTGCAGGAACTTTGTATAAGTCATGAAGAAAGCATAAGCAACATACTAAACGATCAAGTGCTAAGCTAACGAAATGGGTCATGTCAATCACATCATTCTCCTAATGATGTGATCCCATTAATCAAATGACAACACATGTCTATGGTTAGGAAACATAACCATCTTCGATTAATGAGCTAGTCTAGTAGAGGCATACTAGTGACTATCTGCTTGTCTATGTATTCACACATGTATTATGTTTCCGTTAATACAATTCTAGCATGAATAATAAACATTTATCATGATATAAGGAAATAAATAATAACTTTATTATTGCCTCTAGGGCATATTTCCTTCAGTCTCCCACTTGCACTAGAGTCAATAATCTAGATTACACGGTAATGATTCTAACACCCATGGAGTCTTGGTGCTGATCATGTTTTGCTCGTGGAAGAGGCTTAGTCAACGGGTCTGCAACATTCAGATCCATATGTATTTTGCAAATCTCTATGTCTCCCACTTGGACTTGGTCCCGAATGGAATTGAAGTGTCTCTTGATATGCTTGGTCCTCTTGTGAAATCTGGATTCCTTTGCCAAGGCAATTGCACCAGTATTGTCACAGAAGATCTTCATTGGTCCCGATGCACTAGGTATGACACCTAGATCGGAAATGAACTCTTTCATCCAGACTCCTTCATTTGCTGCTTCAAGCAGCTATGTACTCCGCTTCACATGTAGATCCCGCCACGACGCTTTGTTTAGAACTGCACCAACCGACAGCTCCACCGCTTAATAAAAATACGATCCAGTTTGCGATTTAGAATCGTCCGGATCAGTGTCAAATCTTGCATCGACGTAACCATTTACGACTAGCTCTTTGTCACCTCCATATACGAGAAACATATCCTTAGTCCTTTTCGTATTTCAGATGTTCTTGACCGCTGTCCAAATGATCCACTCTGGATTACTTTGGTACCTCCCCGCCAAGCTTACAGCTAAGCATACGTCAGTCTGGTACACAGCATTGCATACATGATAGAGCCTATGGCTGAAGCATAGGAACATTTTTCATTTTGTCTCTATCTTCTGCTGTGGTCGGGCATTGAGTCTGACTCAATCTTACACCTTGTAATACAGGTAAAAAACCTTTCTTTGCCTCGATCCATTTTGAACTTCTTCAAAACTTTATCAAGGTATGTGCTTTGTGAAAGTCCAATTAAGCGCCTTGATCTATCTCTATAGATCTTGATGCCCAATATGTAAGCAGCTTCACCGAGGTCTTTCATTGAAAAACTTTTATTCAAGTATCCTTCTATGCTATCCAGAAATTCTATATCATTTCCAATCAACAATATGTCGCCCACATATAATATCGAAATGCTACAGAGCTCCCACTCACTTTCTTGTAAATACAAGCTTCTCCAAAAGTCTCAGATAAAACCATATGCTTTGATCACACTATCAAAGCGCTTATTCCAACTCCGAGAGGCTTGCACTGCACCATAAATTGATCGTTGGAGCTTGCACACTTTGTTAGCACTCTTTGGATCAACAAAACCTTCTGGTTGCATCATATACAACTCTTCTTCTAGAAATCCATTCAAGAATGCAGTTTTACATCCATTTGCCAAATTTCATAATCATAAAATGCGGCAATTGCTAACATGATTCGGACAGACTTAAGCATCGCTACGGGTGAGAAAGTCTCATCGTAGTCAACCCCTTGAACTTGTCGAAAACCTTTTGCAACAAGTCGAGCTTTGTAGACAGCTACATTACCATCGGCGCCGTCTTCTTCTTAAAGATCCATTTATTCTCAATAGCTTGCCGATCATCGGGCAAGTCTACCAAAGTCCATACTTTGTTCTCATACATGGATCCCATCTCAGATTTCATGGCTTCAAGCCATTTTGTGGAATCTGGGCTCACCATCGCTTCTTCATAGTTCGTAGGTTCACCATGATCTAGTAGCATGACTTCCAGAATAGGATTACCGTACCATTCTGGTGCGGATTTTATTCTGGTTGATCTACGAAGTTCAGTGACAACTTGATCTGAAGTTTCATGATCATTATCATTATCTTCCTCGCTAATTGGTGTAGGTGTCACAGAAACCGATTTCTGTGATGAACTACTTTCCAATAAGGGAGCTGGTACTATTACCTCATCAAGTTCCACTTTCCTCCCACTCACTTCTTTCGAGAGAAACTCCTTCTCTAGAAAGGATCCATTCTTAGCAACGAATGTCTTGCCTTCGGATCTGTGATAGAAGGTATACCCAATTGTCTCCTTTGGGTATCCTATGAAGACACATTTTTCCGATATGGGTTCAAGCTTATCAGGTTGAAGTTTTTTCACATAAGAATCGCAACCCCAAACTTTCAGAAACGACAACTTTGGTTTCTTGCTAAACCATAGTTCATAAGGCGTCGTCTCAACGGATTTTGACGGTGTCCTATTTAACGTGAATGCGGCCGTCTCTAAAGCATAACCCCAAAACGATAGCGGTAAATCGGAAATAGACATCATAGATCGCACCATATCTAGTAAAGTACGACACGACGCTCGACACACCATTACGCTGTGGTGTTCCGGTGGCGTGAGTTGAAACTATTCCGCATTGCTTCAAATGTAGACCAAACTCGAACTCAAATATTCTCCTCCACGATCAGATCGTAGAAACTTTATTTTCTTGTTACGATGATTTTCAACTTCACTCTGAAATTATTTGAACTTTTCAAATGTTTCAGATTTATGCTTCATCAAGTAGATATACCCGTATCCGCTTAAATCATCCGTGAAGGTGAGAAAATAACGATATCCACCACGAGCTTCAACATTCATCGGACCACATACATCTGTATGTATGATTTCCAATAAGTCTGTTGCTCTCTCCATACAACCGAGAACGGTGTTTTAGTCATCTTGCCCATGAGGCATGGTTCGCAAGTACCAAGTGATTCATAATCAAGTGATTCCAAAAGTCCATCCGTATGGAGTTTCTTCATGCTTTTACATCGATATGACCTAAACGGCAAGTGCCACAAATAAGTTGCACTATCATTATCAACTCTGCATCTTTTGGCTTCGACATTATGAATATGTGTATCACTACCTCGAGATTCAACAAGAATAGACCATTCTTCAAGGGTGCATGACCATAAAAGATATTACTCATATAAATAGAACAACCATTATTCTCTGATTTAAATGAATAACCGCCTCGCATCAAACAAGATCCAGATATAATGTTCATGCTCAACGCTGGCACCAAATAACAATTATTTAGGTCTAAAACTAATCCCGAAGGTAGATGTAGAGGTAGCGTGCCGACCGCGATCACATTGACTTTGGAACCATTTCCCACGCGCATCGTCACCTCGCCCTTTGCCGTGCTCGTCTATTCCGTAGTCCCCTGCTTCGAGTTGCAAATATTAGCAATGTAACCAAGATCAAATACCAGTGCTACTACGAGCTCTAGTAAGGTACACATCAATAACATGTATATCACATATACCTTTGTTCACCTTGCCATCCTTCTTATCCGCCAAATACTTGGGGCAGTTTCGCTTCAAAGGTCCACCGCTTGCAAAGAAAACACTCGATTTCAGGCTTAGGTCCAGACTTGGGTTTCTTCTCTTGAGCAGCAACTTTCTTGCTGTTCTTGAAGTTTCCTTCTTCTTCCCTTTGCCCTTTTCTTGAAACTAGTGGTCTTGTTGACCATCAACACTTGATGCTCTTTCTTGATTTCTACCTCCATGCTTTTAGCATTGCGAAGAGCTCAGAATTGTCTTAGTCATCCCTTGCATATTATAGTTCATCACGAAGCTCTTGTAGCTTGGTGGCAGTGATTGGAGAATTTGTTAATGACACTATCATCCGGAAGATTAACTCCCAACTGAATTAAGTGATTATTATACCCGCACATTTTGAGTATGTGCTCACCGATGTAACTATTCTCCTCCATCTTGCAGCTATAGAACTTATTGGAGACTTCATATCTCTCAATCCGGGCATTTGCTTGAAATATTAACTTCAACTCTGGAACATCTCATATGCTCCATGACGCTCAAAACGTCGTTGAAGACCCGGTTCTAAGCCGTAAAGCATGGCACATCGAACTATAGAGTAGTTATCAGCTTTGCTCGCCAGACGCTCACAACTTCGGCGTTGTTCTCGCAGCAGGCCTCGCACCCAGTGGTGCTTCCGGGACGTAATTCTTACGGCAACAATGAGGATAATCCTCAAGTTACGGACCCAGTCCGTAATTGCTACCATCATCTTTCAACTTTGCTTTCTCAAGGAACGCATTAAAATTCAACGGAACAACAAAGACGAGCCATCTATCTACGAAGAAACATAGACAAGCAAAATACTATCAGTACTAAGTTCATGATAAATTTAAGTTCAATTAATCATATTAAAAACTCCCACTTAGACAGACATCTCTAGTCATCTAAGTGTTTACGTGATCCAAATCAACTAAACCATGTCCGATCATCACGTGAGATGGAGTAGTTTCAATGGTGAACATCACTATGTTGATCATATCTACTATATGATTCACGCCGACCTTTCGGTCTCCGTGTTCCGAGGCCATATCTGCATATGCTAGGCTCGTCAAGTTTAACTGAGTATTCTGCGTGTGCAAAACTGGCTTGCACCGCTGTAGATGGACGAGAACTTATCACACCCGATCATCACGTGGTGTCCGGGTACTACTGAACTTTTAGCAACGGTGCATACTCGTGGAGAACACTTCTTGATAATTTTAGTGAGAGATCATCTTATAATGCTACCGTCAATCAAAGCAAGATAAGATGCATAAAGGATAAACATCACATGCAATCAATATAAGTGATATGATATGGTCATCATCATCTTGTGCTTGTGATTCCATCTCCAAGCACCGTCATGATCACCATCGCCACCGCGCGACACCTTGATCTCCATCGTAGCATCGTTGTCGCCTCGCCAACTATTGCTTCTACGACTATCGCTATCGCTTAGTGATAAAGTAAAGCAATTACATGGCTTTGCATTTCATACAATAAAGCGACAACCATATGGCTCCTGCCGATTGCCGATAACTCGGTTACAAAACATGATCATCTCATACAATAAAATATAGCATCACGCCTTGACCACATCACATCACAACATGCCCTGCAAAAACAAGTTAGACGTCCTCTACTTTGTTGTTGCAAGTTTTACGTGGCTGCTACGGGCTGAGCAAGAACCGTTCTTACCTACGCATCAAAACCACAACGATAGTTTGTCAAGTTGGTGCTGTTTTAACCTTCGCAAGGACCGGGCGAGCCACACTGTTCAACTAAAGTGAGAGAGCAGACACCGCCGTCACCTTGAAGCAACTAGTGCTCGAGCGGTGAAACCAGTCTCGCGTAAGCGCACGCGTAATGTCGGTCCGGCCGCTTCATCTCACAATACCGCTGAACCAAAGTATGACATGCTGGTAAGCAGATGACTTATATCGCCCACAACTCACTTGTGTTCTACTCGTGCATATGACATCAACGATAAAACCAGGCTCGGATGCCATCGCCGGGAACGAGTAATTTCAAAAATTTCCTACGATCACGCAAGACCATGGTGATGGCATAGCAACGAGAGGGAGAGTGTCCGCCCACGCACCAGAGACCGAAAGCGGAAGCGTTATAACAACGCGGTTGATGTAGTCGACGCCTTCACGATCCGACCGATCCAAGCACCGAACGACGGCACCTCCGAGTTCTGCACACGCTCAGCTCGATGACGATCCCCGGACTCGATCCAGCAAAGTGTCGGGATGAGTTCCACAAGACGACGGCGCAGGACGATGATGATGTTCCACCGACGCAGGGCTTCACCTAAGCTCCGCGACGATATGACTTCTCCGCGCAGGGCTTCGCTTAAGCTCCGCGACGATATGACCGAAGTGGAATATGGTGGAAGGGGCACCGACACGGCTAAGGAATGATCCGTAGATCAACTTGTGTGTCATGGGGTGCCCCTGCCCCAGATATAAAGGAGCCAAGGGGAGGGGCGGCCGCCAAGGGAGGCGCGCCAGGAGTCCTACTCCTCCGGGAGTAGGATTCCTCCAATCCTAGTTGAATAGGATTCCTGAGGGGGAAGAGAGAGAGGGGCGGCCCACATTTACTAGTCCTAATAGGACTAGGGAAGGGGAGGGCGCGCCACCTAGGGCTGGCCCTTTCTCCTTTCCACCAAGGCCCACTATGGCCCATATAGTTCCCGGGGTGGTTCCGGTAACCTCCCGGTACTCCGGTAAATTCCCGATTTCACTCGGAACATTTCCGATGTCCAAATGTAGGCTTCCAATATATCAATCTTTATGTCTCGACCATTTTGAGACTCCTCGTCATGTCCGTGATCACATCCGGGACTCCGAACTACCTTCGGTACATCAATACTTATAAACTCATAATAAACTGTCATCGAAACGTTAAGCGTGCGGACCCTACGGGTTCGAGAACTATGTAGACATGACCTAGAACCATTCTCGGTCAATAACCAATAGCGGAACCTGGATGCCCATATTGGTTCCTACATATTCTACGAAGATCTTTATCGGTCAAACCGCATAACAACATCGTTGTTCCTTTGTCATCGGTATGTTACTTACCCGAGATTCGATCGTCGGTATCCAATACCTAGTTCAATCTCGTTACGGTAAGTCTCTTTACTCGTTCCGTAATACATCATCTCACAACTAACTCATTAGTTGCAATGCTTGCAAGGCTTATGTGATGTGTATTACCGAGAAGGCCCAGAGATACCTCTCCGACAATCGGAGTGACAAAACCTAATCTCGATTCGTGCCAACTCAACATATACTTTTGGAGACACCTGAGAGTACCTTTATAATCACCCGATTACGTTGTGACGTTTGGTAGCACACAAAGTGTTCCTCCGTAAACGGAGTTGCATAATCTTATAGTTGCAGGAACTTTGTATAAGTCATGAAGAAAGCATAAGCAACATACTAAACGATCAAGTGCTAAGCTAACGAAATGGGTCATGTCAATCACATCATTCTCCTAATGATGTGATCCCATTAATCAAATGACAACACATGTCTATGGTTAGGAAACATAACCATCTTCGATTAATGAGCTAGTCTAGTAGAGGCATACTAGTGACTATCTGTTTGTCTATGTATTCACACATGTATTATGTTTCCGGTTAATACAATTCTAGCATGAATAATAAACATTTATCATGATATAAGGAAATAAATAATAACTTTATTATTGCCTCTAGGGCATATTTCCTTCACATATTACCTCATCGATGTTCGAGAGCACAAAGACTCATGTAAGTCGGAAGAGGAGACCCGCCGGCCATGGAATATCGCTCATCTTCGGCCTTACTATACTTGAGCCACTGGCTCTCAGGATGTACATATTTTGAGATGTATATATTATGAAAAGCAATAAAGCAGGACCTCTGTCCTTTTCATCCTCAAAAGTTTACATGTCTTCCTTATTATGTTATTGAAACAACCAAGAGGGAGCAGATCATATTTGAATCCGGCTTTCCCTTTGGTACGGCTTATGATCATATCTGAATCTAGCCATGATCACTTGGGGGCTTCCTGTTCAAACATAGGTCGTATTCGAACCAAAGAGGACATAGCTGTCGATACCCTCTTGATCGGCATCGCCAAAGCCACTGGGGGCTATATGATCGTATTCGAATCTTAGCTTAACCCCTTTGGAACGGTTTACTGATCGTATCCGAATCAGAAGCCTTTGAAATTCATCTATTTTCCATAACACTTTGTAATCAAAATTATTTGACTATTTTGAGATCATTTTTTGAAAGCGTTTCTGAGGTGATTTTGATTCCACCGGCTTAATCTTGATCAAATACAGTTGTTAACGTATAACAAACATCATATGTGCCGGGTTTTTTCAGGATTGAGTTTTTTACCCTCATTGTTCGGGTCATATAAACCGGCGGGGTAATCAAAGGATCACAGGTATGTGTTACGATTATGTCTCAATGATATAATTGAGAACCGACCTTTTTTATGATTTTTTTGATTCGTACTCCGGGTTATCTGTAAAATATATGACCCGCCATGCGGTAAGCCGCCAAGGGAATTGTGTTTTGTTCTGTATGCAGGGCAATTAAGGCAGCTTTTTAAGCATAAGGAAAGAAGAACATCAGCGCAACACAGAGGAATATAAGATGGCGGCTTAAACAGTGTTGAGCACCACACACTCGTGTGACGGCACGACAAATTAAAGTGTTTTGCTACCCTATTACATGACTCCCCGAGTCCAAGCAATGAAGCATTGTTTTTTTAGCAAGACATAAAAAGGAGTCGCCCGATGGTTCACTCGTTTTGTTGGCCTGAAGCTTCCGGGTCATCCCTTTACGCTCCTCCGGTTGATGCCCTGTCCTGGAAGGTTGATGATGACCAGTCAATGCCACTCAAAGCTTCAAATTCAGCTTCATCACCAATTAACCCGGCCGGATCGACTTCAGGGGCAAAGGTATGCTTACGAATTGGAGGGATCAAGCTGACTGCGTCGTAATGTGGCGTTGGGATTCTCTGATTCTGGCTGTCGTAACCCGGTTGGTACTTGGTAAGGTCCGTGTCATTCCCAATCAGAGTGGCCATAGGGCGTATTTCCCTCACGCAGGCGGTGAAGTCCTTCTGATCAAACGGGATGCCATCTTCCTTCAGGCTTGGATACCCCAGGGCGATGTCGGCCGGGTCCAACTCTGGTAACCACGCCTTGGCCCGGCTTAAGGCGGCTATGGCTCCGGCTCTTGCAGCTGCACGTCTTAACTCTTGGACCCGTTGAGGCAGCACGGCAAGCCGCCTTAGTACATCCGCCAAGAGAGTGGGAACCTCATTTGACAAAGCCACAACGGCCAAAGCACGTTATGACCCGGTGTGGAGTTGCTCCACCAGGGTATAAACTTCCTTCAGCTTGATCAACATGCTCTGGTTCAGATTGGAGCTCCTAGGGCCTGTATTAAACAACATCAGGTGAGTCGGTGACAATTGAGATAATTGTCGGAAAAATATTTAAAGTGTTTCAACATTTATAGAATAGCTTACCAAAGATTGCTGAGACCATCTGAAATACATGGCGCTTTAAGCCGGATAGCTCGGCAGTTGCTTCTGCAAGAGATGCCTCCGCTTTCTCGGCCCGGTTGATCAAGGAGAACTTTTCATCAGCCCATGCCTTCTTGTCTGCTTCAAAGCACTTCTTCATTTTTTCTTGTTCGAATACGCTGAACTCAATGGAATTGGCATTTTGGGTTTCAGCCTCCTGAGCTTCCAGGCGACTTTTCAAGTCAGAGAGCTCCGATTCAAACTGACTCATGGCGGCCTGTACCAATGCCGGGTTATAGTCAGAATCATCACAATGTAAACATTAAGTCCCAAGCACTTTGCAAGCAAAGTTACTTGGCACTTGGGGGCTAATGTATGCTGAAGAACTTTATATACTGCGATGGTTCATGAAATTAAGTCCCAAGCACTTTGCAAGCAAAGATACTTGGCACTTGGGGGCTAATGCGGATTGCAGTTCAAGTATTTTATTACAACATGGTAAAGACCAGTTCAAACATCTATTTTAAGCCGGCCTTCGGGTGTTACATGATAAGCCGGGATTCTGGCAAACATTACTAAGATGATATTAAGTCTACGGCATATTTCTTCATAAGCAATAGACTTGGGGGCTGGTATAGTAAGGATAAATAAAGAATAGCAACAAGAGTTGTACCTCAGATTTTTGGTGAATCTGTTTGACCATGTCAACCTCCAGGTCACGGCTGTTGTGCACTTGATTGATATAACCGGAGACAATTTCTCCAATACTCAGATGAGTATAGTCGGTGACATCCAGCTTGTCCTTACAGCGTTCAAGAAATTCCTCCTTGGCAGAGCATTTGGCCAGCACAGTGGGTCTTCCCGGCTCAACAAAAGCAGTCTTGACAATCTCAACATCCGGGTCATTAGCCTTGGCCGGGCTAGGAATCTCTGGGTTTTCAGAGCCGTCAAAAGCTTGTTCGGCAGGCGGATCAGAAGTAGGCGCTGGAATGTCGTGGGATGGTTCAGGCGGAGGATCATGTGCAGAGATATCAAGAGCAGCCGTTTCAAGCTCCATTTCAGTTACGACCGGTTTCTTGGCCCTCTTGCTGGGCTTCACTTGTACGCTATGGGCAAATCAGAAGGGTTAATACAAAAGCATGAGTAAGATAAGCATAAGATAAACAGGTTATCATTACCGTGGAGCAGTTTTGAAAGCCGGCATATTGGACTGCATTGATTCGCTAGAGGAAGTACGGGCAGTTTCCTGTTTAAAGAAAGATTAGAAGATGATATGCAACCTGATTAAGAAGGTAATAAGAGTAGGTAAGAGGCAAAACCTCGGCTCGGCGCTTCCGAGAAGGAGTATCGGGTAAACCAGAGGATAACTCATCACCCCCACTAGTCCGGGTTTGACGGCGGCTCTCATGTTGTTGTTGCTTCAAAAGAAAGTGAGGGTCCAAATGAGCTAAAGGGTGTGAAAACCTTACTTTCTGGGTTACTTGTCAGAATTTCGGTCTTGGCAAGGGTTGTGAGTCGGAGGAAATAGATATTACCTCTTCCTCAACTGCTTGGTTGTTTCTCGTGTCATCCTGAAAGGAATTAATGTCAATAAGATAATGATAAAAGAGTCAGGGGAGTTAAGGATTACCTCTTCTTCGTCATCAGTAGTATCGTCCAGCTTGAGTAAATCTGAAGCGCTCGGCTTCTTCTTCTTCTGGGTTCCTGCCTTGGCGGTTTTCCTCTCGGCTCTCTTGGTTGCTCTGGCCCGTTTGGCAGCCTTATGGTCATACTGGACCTTCCAGAATTTGTCATTGGCCTGAGAATATTGAGAAAGGGTTATGAGTAAATGCAAGGCGTTCCACAATGAAAGTACATATTTTTTACGTTGATGACTTACTGGAGGAGCCGGATTATTCTTGCAGAACGGAAGTAAGCTGAAGGCGTTACTAACCACCGAGCCCTCTTTCAAAAGAGATTGGGTCATGGCCTCAACCATATCATCAGGTAAATCATCGGGACAATGACGCAGCAGGTCATCCTTTTCGCCTGAGTAAGTACACATCAAGCCTGTGCGGCGGTTTAACGGAATCACCCGCCATGAAATCCAGACTCGGACCAAATCAATGCCATCTAAGCCGTTAACCTTCTCTTTCTAGCCGCCTCCTCCTCCAAGAAAAGCTAGGGTTCGTGCCTCTCGCCGGCTCTACCGCAGGCCCGCCTCGTCTCCGGTGGCCCTAGGGCCATGGGGGCGTGGTGGATCCTGGCAAGGGCTGGCGGGAGGGCTCCGTTGTTAGTCATTCTTTCAAAATTTGTTAGGGTTTGTGTCCTACTCAGGAAGACGAGACGGTGGCGGCTCCCTGAAGATGGAATAAAGGTCTCCCCGCCTAGTCCCCTGCTCCGTGGTGCGCCTAGCATCTTTGGTGGGCGTGTGGAGGTGTGTCTCCGGCGGATCTATCCTCGTGGATTTGCTCGGATCTGGTTGTGGTTCGCTTATGTTCGTGTGTCTTTAGGTTAGATCCTTTCGATCTACGTTATTCTTCATCAGCGGCGGTTGCTGTTCTGGTGCGCTGGTCCTACGGGGCCTTAGCACGACGACTTCCCGACTGTCTACTACAACAAGTTGTGCCCAACTCCAGCGAGGGAGGGGTGATGACGGCGGCGCGCCTTCGGCTCGTTTCAGTGATTGTAGTCGTTGCTAGGTGGTCGACGGATCTGGATGTAATTTTTATTATTTCTAGTGTTCGTTGTACTGCCGTGATGGAAGATGAATAGATTGAAAGTTTTCTCGCAAAAAAAAATGCCATCTAAGCCGTTCCCCAAAAGAGCCTTGATTTTCTTTATGGTGGGAGCAAGCTGTAGACGTTCAACGGCAGATAACTTATCCGGCAGTGGATGGTTGGATTCGAGGCGCAGAGCACGAAAGCCGGGCAGCGGGTTCTCATCAGCTGGAGAAATATCCTGGAAATAGAACCACGTCTGGTTCCAATCCTTAGGGTGGCTTGGCGGCTCAGCGTATGGGAAAAGGCAGTCCCTCCGTCGCTGAATTGAGATACTGCCAAGTTCCAGGCTGGGCCCATTGGCACGTTCATTCTGGTGGTTTAAATAAAACAACTCTCTGAAGAGTAATAGGTTGGGTTCTTCTCCAAGATACACCTCACAAAAGACTTGGAAGTTGCAAATGTTTGATACGGAGTTGGGCCCGATGTCTTGAGGTCTGAGGTCCAAAAAGTGCAAGACATCTCTGCAAAATTTTGAGCCGGGTGGAGAAAAGCCCCGGTTCATATGATCAGTAAAGACGACCACTTCCCCTTCTTTGGTTTGAGGTCTTTCCTTTGACGGGTTAGGAGCACGATAGGACATGACTTCTTTTTTGGGCAGATAGCCAGTCTTCACGAAATCAGTCAAGGTGCTTTCAGTAACAATGGATCTGACCCAGTTGCAGGTCACGGGTGTTTTGGGAGCCTTGGGTGCCATTATGCAGATGGAAGCCTATGACAAAATAAAAAAAATTCGGCTCAATTTAACCCGGAGGAGAACATTTTAAAGTATATTCAAGATGGCGGCTTGCGAAGGGGCCCAATGGCATATGGCTAATTGTATCTGGTTATTTAAGCCGCCATGGGTATCAGAAGTAGTTAAGTTATTTTAACCGCCATGAGCAGGTAGGGTTGTCAATAAGTGTTGTCTTTTTAAACCGGCGGTGAGAGTCGCCGTGGCTAAATGGATCTGACAGAAACAGATTTTTGCCTAAGTGTCACGCAAACAAGTTTCGGAGCTGGCAGATATTATTTTGGATCAAACGTGTGTACAGAAAAGAAAATTATTCTAGACCTAGAAACCAGTACAGATGAGTTCATAAGTTCCAGCGAAGCCTCTATACAAGGGAAAGGGATCTATTTACATTCGAAATGGGTGTGAAACGGCTGCCGCATCAGTTTTATACTACCTTAAGATCAAAAAAGGCCGTGGTGGTGAAATCTATGAAGGGTTCATGACGAACAGCGAAGAACACCGAGGAACTTGCGAATTCTAATGTGGATCTGAGGTACAGGGAGGAAGAAACTTACAGATGCAGACTTGCTTTGGGGAAGACGTCGCGATTCTCTGGACGATTCAGGTTGATGCAGCGGCCAAGGTCGACGAAGATGCGGTGCTCTGCTGTGGCGGCGGCGGCGGCGGAGTTCGAGCAGCAACGGGGTCGCGAGAGGAAGAAGACGACCGAAGGGGAAGAATGGAAAAAGACCTAGGGGTCGTGCTTATTTATAAGGAAAGACTGACAGAGAGGGCGCGAGAAACGAGGCCAGACGTGGGTATCCAGCTACTCTGACGCCTCGATTTTCGGAATGGTCATTAAGATAAAGATCCATTGGGGAGTGATAGAATAAAATATGAATTTAATGGAAGATGACGTCACGGTGGGTTATCATGAGTCCAGAAGATGATGTCATGGCGGGTCATGATTTTGGCGTAGACAGAAGACAGAAGGCTTTCTCGTAAGGTATTGAAGATTGACATGAACCGGTTCAAATCAATCTGGGGCCTAATGTTGGGGATATAACTATTTGTGAAAGCCGCCCAGGAGGGGCCGGGTTATGCAAAACGATTCATCGTCTGAAGCCCAGGATCAAGCTTGAAGATGCCGGTTCAATAAAGGGCCTAAAGCCCACAGGCGACTTAAGGCCTGTAGTGATAAACCGCCATGATGGCATGGCTTGTATTATAAGGCAGGATTAACTAGTCATCGAGCCGAACGCTGTTTATGAGCCGGTCGGGACTCTGTAGGCCGCAGGGCGTCAACCTGTGTATATAAGGGGACGACCCGCCGGCGGCTTAGGGCAAGTAACATCCAATCGAGAACCGAGCATAGGGTATTTCGCTCCCTGGTCATCGAAACGCCAGCATACCAACCCAACTAGACGTAGGCTTTTACCTTCATTGTAAGGGGCCTAACTAGTATAAAAACTCTCTCGTGTCCCTTGTCCCATTAACCCCTTTGAGCTTCCTAGTTGCGATGGCTCCACGTTTAAGTCCTTGCAAGAGGACATCTGCCGTGACAATTCCACGACAGTTGTCGTTTCTGAAAGTTTGGGGCTGCGATGCTTATGTGAAAAAGCTTCAACCTGATAAGCTCGAACCCAAATCGGAGAAATGTGTCTTCATAGGATACCCAAAGGAGACTGTTGGGTACACCTTCTATCACAGATCCGGAGGAAAGACATTCATTGCTAAGAATGGATCCTTTCTAGAGAAGGAGTTTCTCTCGAAAGAAGTGAGTGGGAGGAAAGTAGAACTTGATGAGGTAACTATACCTGCTCCCCTATTGGAAAGTAGTTCATCACAGAAACCAGTTTCTGTGACGCCTACACCAATTGGTGAGAAAGTTAATGATGATGATCATGAAACTTCAGATCAAGTTGTTACTGAACCTCGTAGATCAACCAGAGTAAGATCCGCACCAGAGTGGTACGGTAATCCTGTTCTGGAAGTCATGTTACTAGATCATGATGAACCTACGGACTATGAAGAAGCGATGGTGAGCCCAGATTCCGCAAAATGGCTTGAGGCCATGAAATCTGAGATGGGATCCATGTATGAGAACAAAGTATGGACTTTGGTTGACTTGCCCGATGATCGGCAAGCAATTGAGAATAAATGGATCTTCAAGAAGAAGAATGACGCTGACGGTAATGTTACTATCTACAAAGCTCGACTTGTGGCGAAAGGTTTCCGAAAAGTTCAAGGGATTGACTACGATGAGACCTCACCCATAGCGATGCTTAAGTCTGTCCGAATCATGTTAGCAATTGCCGCATTTTATGATTATGAAATGTGGCAAATGGATTCAAAATTGCATTCCTGAATGGATTTCTAGAAGAAGAGTTGTATATGATGCAACCGGAAGGTTTTGTCGGTCCAAAGGGAGCTAACAAAGTGTGCAAGCTCCAGCGATCTATTTATGGACTGGTGCAAGCCTCTCGGAGTTGGAATAAATGCTTTGATAGTGTGATCAAAGCATTTGGTTTTGTACAGACTTTTGGAGAAGACTGTATTTACAAGAAAGTGAGTGGGAGCTCTGTAGCATTTCTGATATTATATGTGGATGACATATTACTGATTGGAAATGATATAGAATTTCTGGATAGCATAAAGGGATACTTGAATAAGAGTTTTTCAATGAAAGACCTCGGTGAAGCTGCTTATATATTGGGCATTAAGATCTATAGAGATAGATCAAGACGCTTAATTGACTTTCACAAAGCACATACCTTGACAAAGTTTTGAAGAAGTTCAAAATGGATCAAGCAAAGAAAGGGTTCTTGCCTGTGTTACAAGGTGTGAAGTTGAGTAAGACTCAATGCCCGACCACTGCAGAAGATAGAGAGAAAATGAAAGATGTTCCCTATGCTTCAGTCATAGGCTCTATCATGTATGCAATGCTGTGTACCAGACCTGATGTGTGCCTTGCTATAAGTCTAGCAGGAAGGTACCAAAGTAATCCAGGATTGGATCACTGGACAGCGGTCAAGAACATCCTGAAATACCTGAAAAGGACTAAGGATATGTTTCTCGTTTATGGAGGTGACAAAGAGCTCATCGTAAATGGTTACGTTGATGCAAGCTTTGACACTGATCCAGACGATTCTAAACCGCAAACCGGATACATGTTTACATTGAACGGTGGAGCTTTCAGTTGGTGCAGTTCTAAGCAAAGCGTCGTGGCGGGATCTACGTGTGAAGCGGAGTACATAGCTGCTTCGGAAGCAGCAAATGAAGGAGTCTGGATGAAGGAGTTCATATCCGATCTAGGTGTCATACCTAGTGCATCGGTCCAATGAAAATCTTTTATGACAATACTGGTGCAATTGCCTTGTGTCGGTGTCAAAACCGGCGGATCTCGGGTAGGGGGTCCCGAACTGTGCGTCTAGGCGGATGGTAACAGGAGACAAGGGACACAATGTTTTTACCCAGGTTCGGGCCCTCTCGATGGAGGTAAAACCCTACTCCTGCTTGATTAATATTGATGATATGGGTAGTACAAGAGTTGATCTACCACGAGATCGGAGAGGCTAAACCCTAGAAGCTAGCCTATGGTATGATTGTTGTTCTGTCCTACGGACTAAACCCTCCGGTTATATAGACACCCGAGGGGGCTAGGGTTACATAGAGTCGGTTACAAGGAAGGAGATCTACATATCCGTATTGCCAAGCTTGCCTTCCACGCCAAGGAGAGTACCATCCGGACACGGGATGAAGTCTTCAATCTTGTATCTTCATAGTCCAACAGTCCGGCCAAAGGTTATAGTCCGGCTGTCCGGATACCCCCTAATCCAGACTCCTCAAGAGCTCCCTGAACCAGGCTTCAATGACGATGAGTCTGGCGCGCGGATTGTCTTCGGCATTGCAAGGCGGGTTCCTCCTCCGAATACTTCATAGAAGATTTTGAACACGAGGATCGTGTCCGGCTCTGCAAAACAAGTTCCACATACCACCGTAGAGAGAATAATATTTCCACAAATCCAATCTGCTGACGTATCCCGTAATGTGACATCACACCACAGCCAAGCCCTTATGCGAATCATTTTTTTACAGCCAACCTCGGCGTGTTTTGCGAGGCGGTTTCCTTGGCACGTCTTGTCGGAGCAGAGATCGTGTCCCTTCATTGCGGGATTCTCATCAATACGGACGTGGGTAACCCAACCGCGCCATCAATTACGGTGCTTGGGGGATAAGCGAGTTTTACCAGGCTGGTGGGGACGCATAGTTTCGTCCGCCCATATAAAGGGATAAGGATTCACCTTTTTCCATCCACGCCTTCTTCCTCCTTTGCTCATCCATTCTCGCACACTCGAGCTCCAGCGCCCAAGTCCACATTTTCTTCCTCAACCTTCTCCAACCATGTCCGGAGCGGGAGGCAAGTGGATGGTTTCCTCCGTCACGGAGGGACACATCAAGAAGCTGAGGGGAGCCGGATACCTGCCCGACGATATCGCACACCGGCTCACAGATGCGGGGCAGCTCATCCCCACCCCCAGGCCCCACGAGAGGGTAATGTTCCTTACCCATTTCCTCCGCGGATTGGGATTCCCTCTCCAATCATTCCTCCGGGGACTCATGTTCTACTACGGCCTGGATTTCCACGATCTGGCCCCGAACTTCATCCTCAACATTTCGGCGTTTATCGTCGTGTGCGAGGCCTTCCTCCGCATCAAGCCCCACTTCGGCCTATGGCTGAAGACCTTCAATGTTAAACCAAAGGTGGTGGGCGGCTAGCAGGCGGAGTGCGGAGGTGCCATGGTGGGCAAGATGTCCAACATCACATGGCTCGAGGGCTCCTACGTGGAGACCATAAAGGGGTGGCAATCGGGGTGGTTCTACATCACCGAGCCGCGTGACCCCAAATGGGCAACGGCCCCCGAGTTCCGGTCCGGCATCCCCACGCGGCTCACCTCCTGGAAAGAGAAGGGCCTGGCCTGGGGTAGTCCGGGAGAGTTGACCGGACTCCAAACCTGTATCCAAAACATGGTGAACAAGAAGCTCAAGCTTGTCAACATAGTCCAGGTCATGATCATCCGCCGGATCCTCCCATGTCAACAACGGGCGTTCAACTTGTGGGAGTTCGACCCGGCCCAGCACCAAACTCTGAGCGAGCTCTTCGACACAACACACGAGGATGCGTGGAAGGTGCTATTTAAGGGCACCGAGGTTCCCCCTCCCCTTACCGAGGATCACGGATTCAGCGCGAAGCGCCAAGCCAGCGCGGTAAGCTATTTTATTTCTTTTATAGGATATTCATTTTTCATAGCTTAACTATGTGCGGGATCTGAGCTTCCATGCATTTAACAGGACTGGGTGGAGACATCGGGGCAGATTGATTGTCCAGCCCCCCTGCCCGAAGACCTTGCGGACGCTCTCCTGACGGAGATGCTTACTTCGGCTCCTTATGAGCTGCCGGAGAAAAAGGTCAAGAAGAAGGCTATGGGAACCCGAAAGAGTTCCCGGTGCCAAGTGTTATCGGACTCATCGTCCGATGACTCCAAGACGCACTCCTCCCGTGGAAATGAGGAGGAGGCAGATAAAGATTCTTCCCCTCCAGCTGAGGAAGATAAGAAGAGGAAGGTCGCCCCAATTGGGGAGGCCGGAGGGTCCAAGAGGGGAAGGACTCTCCCTCGGACTACTCCGCCACCGCCGCCGACAACGAAGACGAGTGGCCACCCAGGGCCAAGCCCCTGGCGAGATCGTAAGTATTCGGACACCAGAGTAACTCGTGGCACCGTTTAATTGCACAGCTTCTTCTAACGCCGGACACGGTTATGCAGTCCGTCCCGGGCCCGTATCGACGTATCCTCGTCGAGCGGTTCTTTGGACCCGTCGGCCATGAGCAGCGGAGGATCACTTCCGACCGCCTCCACCCCTCGCCCTACGGACAATGCCGAGGTGTTGTCTCAAAGGGCACCAAGCCCAGGGGAGGTAGTCCTGGAGGCGCCACAAGGAAACCTTCCGGACTACAGGCGCAAAGGGAGCAAGGCTCCCAAGGGCTCCAAGTTCGGCCCTGGGCCGAATACCGCACCGGAACCTCCAGTGGTTCCGGGCTCCGGCAGGCGGCCCCCCACTAAGAGGGGCAAGCCTACCGTGCCGGTAACCTCCGGCCAACCGGAGGCACCGGATAATTTGCTGGAGGTGCTTAACGGCGCCTCCATCGACGAGGAGCATCGCACTATTATGAGTGCGGTGATCCAGAGGGTTCAGTCCGCCAAGAGCGGACTGACTGAAGCATGTGCCAGCCTTCTAACAGGCTTTGAGGTACGTATTTAAAATATATGAAAATATTACCGCATAGACAGTAGCCCCTGATGCTCTGTTTGGCGTTCGTAAAGAAAAGCCGAATAGAGGATCAAAATAATATTCGCAGGAGTCTAATACCAGTATGTCGATATGTGTATGCAGGCTTTGCTGCTGACCTCTGCCGCACTGACTGCGGAGGTTGATGCGCTGAAGCAGAACCTCGAGCGGTCCGAGAAAGAGCTCGGCCTTGCCAAGAAGCAGCTCGAGGAGAACCAAGGTAAGTAATGCCTTGTCTATATGTGTATATATATAAAAGATGCAGTTGCGAAAATGATAGGATCGTTATTAATGTGCTAGGGGCCACGACCGAGGTGGCGACCCTGAAGCAAGCACTGTTCGAGGCCGAAAACAAAGTGGCCACGGAGCGCACCGAGCGGGGGAAGCAAGAGGCGCGGGTTGCTGAGGTGGAGCAAGAGCTCCAGGCTCTCGTGAAAAATCATGAGAGTTTGGAGCTTGACTTGAAGACGCGAGAGTCCGAGCTTGTCACGGCCCTTGAGAGCGCCAAGCATGCTAAGGCCGAAGCCCAGAAGGCCCTCCAGGAAATTGAGGCGATGAAGAAGATAGCGACGGGTAAGGCATTCATTATGCAAAGCAAGCATGTGAAAGTAAATTACTTGTTACTTACCCGAGTCCGGAGCTCTCCAGGAGCATTCGCATATTTGCCCTGCAGTGTGTCGGATGCTGCAAAGCACTACCGAGCCGAGGAGGGGAGCTCGACGAGAGAAGGTGTTCTGGTCTCAGTATACTGAGGCCGAACACCCGGTGCCCTTAAGCGACCAGCTGAAGCAATTGGTCGAGCTCCATAAGGCGGCCGAATAGGCCATGAAGGGCCTTATACTCCGGCTGTGGCCTGGAGAGGCCATGCCAGGGAGCTACTTCGGGCTGGTGAGGCGGCTTGTGGATGCCTGTCCTTGGCTTGAGGTCATCAAGGGCTCCGTCTGCATCGAGGGCGCCCGCAGGGCGCTTGCCCGTGTTAAAGTACACTGGGGAAAAATGGATGCTGAGAAGCTGGTGAAGGATGGGCCACCGCAGGGCAAGGAGCATCGCCACCCTGAAATGTACTATGAGGGCGTCCTGAAGGGTGCCCGCCTTATGGCGGATGAATGTTCCAAAGATGTAATATTTGAGTAAACTCGCTCGTGTGATCCTGTACGCTGAAAACTTGTTCATATGCGCTATGCAACGCTTGTTTGAATTTAAAATATTACCTTCTGTGTGGCCGTTTATTAAATCTGAGAGATGGCCAGTCGTCGGCTTCTGCCCCCATGCCACGAGTGCTGGGGTGTTTGGGGTAAATCTGAGCACTCTTTTTCCCATTCTTGGGTCCTTCGAAGGAGGTGCTCAGCGCAACGAACAAGGCAATCGGACTATAATGCTTTATAACTCTCACTTAGCCAGAGAATTATATAATTTTAAATTTTGGCGAAGCCCCTAGTATTCTGAAGACCGAGTTCGGGGCGCTATACACGCCTAAGCCGACAAAGCCGACTCCTCGCCCTAAGCGGCATAAGTCTTTAGGGACTCGAAACCTCTCGAACAGCGACCAGCTCTCGCCTTATCATGACAGTCATTTTTAGCTTTCTCTACTGAGGTGCTTAGCCCAGCTGAACCGGGGCACAATCGCAGTAGTTCTCCCAGTGCTACCTTAGCCGATATAGCGGAACGTAAGGTACCAAAACATGAGAGCCGAGCAAACCCAACTATTGACCCAAGACATGATTCAGAGCTGATGCATATAATGCTATAAGTTCGGCTGCCGCACTTGTGAAAGTGTTCAGACTTCTCACCCCGTATTATGGGGTGCTTAAGCCCCTGGCGTATTGGCCGTACCAAAGTGTACGGGTGCTAAATGTCATGAATGAACATATATACATAAAAAGGGAAGGAATAGAGAATGCAATAATAGACTGAAGCTATGCATTGTTTATTCAAAAAGGTGCACTAAAGCAGAATGATACACGTGGTGCGATAAGCAAAAATCGGACTATTTGACATGTCCCACCCGGGGGCAAGCTGCGGAATGGTATGTAAAGCAGGTATTTTGCTCGTTATAGAGACCACCTAGGAGTTCCATGATGCGACGTAGCTTTCCGCCCCCTGGTTCTTGTATCATGTGTTCGGCAATTATACTGCCGGACAGGGCTTCCAGAGAGTAGAGTCCTGAAAGTGAGAAAAAATAACAAAGTAGGAAGCCCCTAGTGCGGTTGAGCCGCGTTTTGGGGCGTGCCGTAGTCGTGCCCCTCCCCCTGTGCCCATGGTATTTTTAATGCGTAATTATGTACACGTGGCACGTATTTCGCTGTTTGGCTGGGGCTGGGGTAGAGGCCGCATTGCTACACTTGCTTGGAACGTGCCAGGCGGTCTTGTTGTAGATTACTCCGAGCGCGCTTGACGGCGTCCGGACGTTTGATCGCCGGACTGGAGAATTGCCTTGAGAGGCTGCTTTGTACTTCTGCTGCGAGGGCCGCAGTGTGCTCCTCCGTTCGGAGAGAGCGCTCTGTGTTTCCATTGACTGTGATGACCCCCCGAGGTCCTGGCATCTTGAGCTTGAGGTATGCATAGTGTGGCACCGCATTGAATCTTGCGAATGCGGTTCGTTCGAGCAGTGTGTGATAGCCGCTGCAGAACGGGACTATATCGAAGATTAACTCCTCGCTTCGGAAGTTATCCGGGGATCCGAAGACCACTTCTAGTGTGACTGAGCCTGTGCAACGGGCTTCTACACCTTGTAAGACGCCTTTAAAGGTCGTTTTTGTGGGTTAAATCCTTGAGGGATCCATACCCATTTTGCGCACAGTGTCCTAATAAAGCAGGTTCAGGCTGCTGTCGCCGTCCATAAGGACTCGAGTGAGGTGAAATCCATCGATGATTGGGTCTAAGACCAATGCGGCAAATCCGCCATGACGGATGCTAGTGGGATGGTCCCTGCGATCGAAAGTGATCAGACAGGAGGACCATGGGTTGAACTTTGGGGTGACTGGCTCCAACATGTATACGTCCCTTAGCGCACGCTTCCGCTCCCTCTTGGGGATGTGGGTTGCGTATATCATGTTCACCGTCCGCACTTGTGGGGGGAACCCCTTCTGTCCTCCATTGTTCGGCGGTCGGGGCTCCTCCTCGTCGTTGCTATGTAGCCCCTTGTCTTTGTTTTGGGCATTTAACTTGCCGGCCTGCTTGAACACCCAACAATCCCTGTTGGTGTGGTTGGCTGGCTTGTCAGGGTGCCATGTATTTGGCACGAACGATCGAGTATACGTTCCAAACTAGACGGGCCCGGAGTGCTTCTTTTGAATGGCTTTTTCCGCTGACCGGGCTTAGAGCCTCTGAATCCGGCATTGACTGTCGTATCCTCTGTATTGTCGTTGTTAATGCGGCGCTTGTGTTTGTTGAGATGTGACCTGCCATTGCTGTCCTTGGTATCCGAAGTACCAGGTTTTTTTGATATGTTATTGCTGCAAGCCAGCCAGCTGTCTTCTACCGCGCAAAAGCTGGTCATTAGTGTCGTGAGGGCTGCCATAGATTTCGGCTTTTCCTGGCCAAGGTGCCGGGCAAGCCACTTGTCGCGGATGTTATGCTTGGAAGCTGCTAGGGCCTCTGCATCCGGACAGTCGACGATTTGATTCTTCTTGGTTAGGAACCGTGCCAAGAATTGCCTGGCCGATTCCTCTGACAGTTGAATTATGTGGCTCAAGTCATTGGCATCTGGTGGTCGCACATAAGTGCCCTGGAAGTTGTCGAGGAATGCGGCTTCCAAATCTTCCCAACAACCAATGGATTCTGCTGGCAAGCTGTTGAGCCAATGTCGAGCTGGTCCTTTAAGCTTGAGTGGGAGGTATTTGATGGTGTGTAGATCGTCGCCATGAGCCATGTGGATATGAAGGAGATAGTCCTCAATCCATACCGCGGGATCTGTCGTACCATCATATGATTCGATATTCACGGGTTTGAAACCCTCTGGGATTTGATGATCCATTACTTCATCTGTGAAGCATAGCGGGTGTGCGGCACCTCTGTACTGGGCTATATCACGACGCATATCAAATGAACTTTGTCTGCTGTGTTCGGCCCGGCCGGACTTACTTTTACTGTATACGGCGTGACGGTTATCGTCTCGTGTGGTGGGGCGCCCTCACGATCCGTAGATCGATCTTGCTTGCTTTGCTTTGTCCTCCAATATGTCTCGCAGGTCTAGCGCATTTCCCCGTGCCTTGGTATTTTTTGAGTGACGCCGGGGTGCGGCTTGAGCTGTGGGCCGAGAAGCCTCTCTGTCGCGGCCACGAGGTGGCCAATCAGCCGCGTCATACGCTAGAGATGTAGGTTTTAATGCTTCCTCCTCTAATCGGGCTAGCAATCTGCGCTTTGGGTGGCTCTTCGAGGGGCGTTCGAGTTCATATTCCTCGGCCGCAAGGACTTCAGTCCATCTATCAGCTAGCAGGTCTTGATGAGCTCTAAGCTGCTGCTGCTTTTTCTTAAGGCTATTCGCCGTGGCTATAAGCCGGCGCTTGAAGCGCTCTTGCTCGACGGGATCCTCAGGCACGACAATGAGGCTTGCCTCGTCTTCGGAGGGAGGCATGTAATTATCATCCTCTACCTCTCTATCTGCCGCTCTCTCAGGAGGGCTGGCTTCTTCATCCTCCTGCGCTGAATCTTGCTGGAGGGAGTTGTCTTCGGCACTGTCCGGGGTGTTATTATCTCCTGTGCCGGTATCACCGTTTTTGCTTTGGCGAGACTTAGAGTGGCGCCGCTGACGCTGGCGCTTAGGTTGCTTCTTGGAGGGGTCATCCCCCGCTATTCCGTCGCCATTGCCCTCTTTGGGTGTGTCCACCATATATATATATCATATGATGAGGTGGTTGTCCAGTGCCCTGTAGGCGGTGGTTCATGTTCGTCTCCTACATCGTCGTCCATACCGTCGATGTCTTCGGTGTCGAAGTCGAGCATGTCGGTCAAATCATCGACAGTGGCTACGAAATGGGTGGTGGGTGGGCGTCGAATTTCTTCGTCATCCGCATTCCAACCGTGTGGTCATAACCCGGCCAGGACTCTCCTGACAAGGAGAGAGACCTCAGTGAATTCAGTATGTCGCCGAAGGGCGAGTGTTGAAAGATATCTTCGGCGGTGAACTCCATGATCGGCGCCCAATCGGATTCGATTGGCAGGGCCGCGGGTGGTTTGGAATCCGGAGGAGAGTCCAGCAATGTGGAGTCACGGGACTCGCGAAGGGTAAGGCTGGTGTTCGGCTCGATCGCCGTTGAGGTTGCGGCCTCCGTGGCGGGGTCTAACCACCCGCCTACGGATGGCGCAATTGGCTCCGAAATGAAGGTCGGAGCGGTTGCAGGTGTGGTCTCCTGAACACTGTTCGGCGGCAGAGCTAAATCATGCCCATCGTGACAGCGCGACGCACTCGGCCGGGGCTCGAATCCGTCAAAGATCAAGTCTCCGCGGATGTCGGCCGTGTAGTTTAAGCTTCCAAACGTGACCTGATGGCCAGGGGCATAACTTTCAATCTGCTCCAGATGGCCAAGCGAATTGGCCCGCAGTGCAAATCCGCCGAATACGAAGATCTGTCCGGGGAGGAAAGTCTCACCCTGGACTGCATCGCTATCGATGATCGAAGGAGCCATCGAGCCTAACGATGACGACACAGAGGAACTATCAATGAAAGCACCAATGTCGGTGTCAAACCGCGGATCTCGGTAGGGGTCCCGAACGTGCGCCCAGCGGATGGTAACAGGAGACAAGGGACACGATGTTTTTACCCAGGTTCGGGCCCTCTCGATGGAGGTAAAACCCTACTCCTGCTTGATTAATATTGATGATATGGGTAGTACAAGAGTTGATCTACCACGAGATCGGAGAGGCTAAACCCTAGAAGCTAGCCTATGGTATGATTGTTGTTCTGTCCTACGGACTAAACCCTGCGGTTTATATAGACACCGGAGGAGGCTAGGGTTACACAGAGTCGGTTACAAGGAAGGAGATCTACATATCTGTATTGCCAAGCTTGCCTTCCACGCCAAGGAGAGTCCCATCCGGACACAGGGCGAAGTCTTCAATCTTGTATCTTCATAGTCCAACAGTCCGGCCATAGGTTATAGTCCGGCTGTCCGGATACCCCCTAATCCAGGACTCCCTCACCTTGGCAAAGGAATCCAGATTTCACAAGAGAACCAAGCACATCAAGAGATGCTTCAATTCCATCCGGGATTTAGTCCAGGTGGGAGGCATAGAAATTTGCAAGATACATACGGATCTGAATGTTGCAGACCCGTTGATTAAGTCTCTTCCACGAGCAAAACATGATCAGCACCAAGGCTCCATGGGTGTTAGATTCATTACTGTGTAATCTATATGACTCTAGTGCAAGTGGGCGACTGAAGGAAATATGCCCTAGAGGCAATAATAAAGTTATTATTTATTTCCTTATATCAAGATAAATGTTTATTATTCATGCTAGAATTGTATTAACCAGAAACATAATACATGTGTGAATACATAGACAAACAGAGTGTCACTAGTATGCCTCTACTTGACTAGCTCGTTGATAAAAGATGGTTAAGTTTCCTAGCCATTGACATGGGTTGTCATTTGATTAACGGGATCACATCATTAGGAGAATGATATGATTGACATGACCCATTCTGTTAGCTTAGCACATGATCGTTTAGTATGTTGCTAATGCTTTCTTCATTACTTATACATGTTCCTATGACTATGAGATTATGCAACTCCCGTTTACCGGAGGAACACTTTGTGTGCTACCAAACGTCACAACGAATCGGGTGATTATAAAGGTGCTCTACAGGTGTCTCCGAAGGTACTTGTTGGGTTGGCGTATTTCGAGATTAGGATTTGTCACTCCGATTGTCGGAGAGGTATCTCTGGGCCCTCTCGGTAATGCACATCACTTAAGCCTTGCAAGCATTGCAACTAACTCATTAGTTGCAGGATGATGTATTACGGAACGAGTAAAGAGACTCGCCGGTAACGAGATTGAATTAGGTATTGAGATACCGACGATCGAATCTCGGCAAGTAACATACCGATGACAAAGGGAACAACGATGTTGTTATGCGGTCGACCGATAAAGATCTTCGTAGAATATGTAGGAGCCAATATGAGCATCCAGGTTCCGCTATTGGTTATTGACCGAGACGTGTCTCGGTCATGTCTACATAGTTCTCGAACCCGTAGGGTCCGCACGCTTAACGCTTCGATGACAGTTATATTATGAGTTTATATGTTTTGATGTACTGACGGTTGTTCGGAGTCCCGGATGTGATCACGGACATGACGAAGAGTCTCGAAATGGTCGAGACATGAAGATTGATATATTGGAAGCCTATGTTTGGATATCGGAAGTGTTCCGAGTGAAATTGTGATTTTACCGGAGTACCGGAGGGGTTACCGGAACCCCCCGGGGGTTAATGGGCCTTGGTAGGCCTTGGTGGAAGAGAGGAGAGGTGGCCAGGGCAAGGGCCGCACGCCCCTCCCCCTAGTCCGAATAGGACAAGGAGAGGGGGGCGGCGCCCCCCCTTCCTTCTTCTCCTCCACCTCTTTCCCCCTCCCAAGTCCTAATCCAACTAGGAAAGGGGGGGAGTCCTACTCCCGGTGGGAGTAGGACTCCTCCTGGCGCGCCCCCTCTCTAGGCCGGACGCACCCCCCCCCCCTTGCTCCTTTATATACGGGGGCAGGGGGCACCCCATAGACACAACAATTGATTAGTCCACCTCGATAATACTGTAGTGGTGCTTAGGCGAAGCCCTGCGTCGGTAGAACATCATCGTCGCCACCACGCCGTCGGTCGACGAAACTCTCCTCAACACTCGGCTGGATCGGAGTTCGAGGGACGTCATCGGGCTGAACGTGTGCTGAACTCGGAGGTGCCGTGAGTTCGGTACTTGATCGGTCGGATCGTGAAGACGTACGACTACATCAACCGCGTTGTGCTAACGCTTCCGCTTTTGGTCTACGAGGGTACGTGGACAACACTCTTCCCTCTCGTTGCTATGCATCACCATGATCTTGCGTGTGCGTAGGATTTTTTTTTTGAAATTACTACGTTCCCCAATGGTCGTGCCTCGCCTGCCGGATCTACGCCATGCCTCACCTGCCGTCGTGCCGTGCTTCGCCTGCGGCCGCCACCACGCGGTGACTCGCCTGCCGCCGCGCCGTGTCTCGCCTGCGGCCTCCGCTATCCCCTGCCGCGAGCTCCTCAAGCTCTAGGCGGTTGTCGCCGGCTTGGGAGGGGAGGCGGCGGCCTGCACACAAGCCCACCATGGCGCGCGCCGCAATCATGGCGGAGCCCGTGTGCGCGACGACGACCACGGGCGAAGCCCCATGGCGCGCGGTGACTGCAGGCGGAACCCCATGGTGGCGGCGCGCGGTGGCGACCACCCATGGTGGCGTGCAGCGGCGACCACGGGCGGAGCCCCATGGAGGCGCAACATCGACCACGGGCAGAGCCGTTTGGAGACACGGCAGCGATGGTCCAAGGACCCGATTGCTTTTTTAAAATGATTCCAGGGACTCGACTGCTTTTTTTAAATATTTGTAGGGGCTAATCCGTAAAAAATATGTGGATGAGGCGCTGACATGTGGCCCTCACAAGTCAGTTAACAGTCAAACAAACGGTCAACCAAACGGTGAGTTTAGTGGCGGGCCCGACCTGTCATAAACATGTTTAATTTTTGAGGAAAGTATCGTTTTCCCCCTCAAATCCTGTCTGATGGATCAATTTCCCCCCAAAGTCTAAAACTGGATCAATCAGCCCCTAAACTCTCCAAAACCGGATCAATTCTCCCCCATGGTGGTTTTGGACAAGATTTGGGCGGTTTTGACTATTCTCCTTGCTGACTGGACAGTGCTGACTGGACATATGGAACTTTCCCCAATTTCTCGTTGCAATCCCTAGTCTGTTGCCGTCCACCTCGCCGCCCCCTCGCCGCCCCGTCGCCGCCCCTCGCCGCCCCCTCGCCGCCCCCTCGCCGTCCCCCTCGCCGCCCCCTCGTCACGGTCCATGGCCTCCTCCGCTAGCTCGTCAAGCAGTCATCGGCGGCCGCAGTCCATGGGCTTCTCAGGGCAGTCGCCGGTGCCATATCGGGAGCCACCGATGGCGTACTCGCCTGAGAAGTTGTGCCACTGCAAAGTCAAGGCTCCGAGGTGGATTTCGTGGAGCATTGCCAACCCCGGTCGTCGTTATTACAACGCAGCTAGTCTACGGTAAGTTGATCTGTGTCGCCGTTGTTTTCTTGAGCAGCAAAGTTATAGTCTTTGCGCCATCGCTGACAAAATTGCACAAATTGTTGATTAGGGATATGAGTGTGGGTACTTCAAGTGGCATGATGATCCCCTGGATCAGTTTCTCAGTACGTTAGTGGGTGACCTGCGAGATGTTGTTAATCGGCTGAAGACAGATGTTAGGAAGCTCAAGACTGAGAAATCACAGCTAGAGCATGCTCTCATGGATGCCAAGTGCAGCATTGGTGATGCTGATGTGTATGTGCTGGATTTGAAAGCGCATCATGCTCAAGAAATGGATGTTCTTGCCAAGGAGTTTCAGAGAAGCAAGTTTATGTACAAATTTGCCATCTTTTGCTGCATTGTGTGTGTTGTTATCATGGCTTTGAAGATGTGATGTAGGATGCATTGTGTGTGTTGTCAAGCACCTATGTAAGCTCCAGGCAACAAATGTATTTGAGTTTAAAATTTCAGAACAGGAAGTTGTGTCTAAGGTTAACTGAACTTTTGTCTGAATTTTTCTGAAGTTAACTGAATTTTTTCAAGTTTATTGTTGTGCGAACTTTCAGCAGCCACGCACCCACCCACTCATTTAAAGCCAGCGTTCGGGCAGATCTGAGTCACCCACCCACCGCTGTCTGTCGTTCCCCATTCTCATCTCACCCACCTCTCACCCACCTCTCGTCCCCTCGCTTCTCAATTCCGGCGATGGCGCCCAAGAAGAGGCGGTCTGCAGAAGATGTTCGCCGTGCTCAAGAGCGGTGGGAGGAAACTGTCAGCAGGTATTGCAAGGGAGATTCAGAGAAGAGGGCGGATGTAGAGGAGATCTGCAACAGATTTCCGAGCTTGCAGATGTGCGTGGACCACGCCAGGGGCCTCATCGCCGTTGCAACTGATGTTGAGAAGAAGGCAATGTTCCCCGGCGGCCGTCCAATTCCAGCGGTCTCAGTTTTCCTGTGGGCTATGCATGAGGCGGAGAAGTCACCAGATCCGCGTCAGCGTGCCAGGTGGTACGACTACCGCTCCCGCCGTCGCCCCCCTCCACCTCCAGTGGAAGGTCTCGTCGGCGTCGTGGTCGCCGCACCAGCTGAAGTGAAGCAAGTTATTGTCCATTCTGACAGCGATGGAGGATACAGTGAAGACGAGGGGGAGGATGACAGCGAGGGGGAGGAAGACAGCGAGGGGGAGGACGACAGCGAGGGGGAAGACGACAACGAGGGGGAGCAGGTGGTGGTGGATGTGGAGGACGACAGCGAGGGGGAGCAGGTGGTGGTGGATGTGGCGCCTGCCGACGACAACGTGTACATGGTGGCGCCGGGGATCCCGCAGCTCGGCGACAGGAGCATGCCAATAGAGGCGGAGACCTACATCCGCGTCGGCATTCGCCACTCCGACCGCATCAAGAAGATGAAGGAGACGCAGAAGTGAAGATGAAGGAGATGAAGAAGTGAAGAAATGCAGAAGTGAAGTTGAAGGAGATGAAGGAGAAATGCAGTTAAGTTTCTAGTTCAGTATGTACCTAAGTAGTGGAGAAATGCAGTTCAGTATGCACTGTCAGAGTTTAAGTTATTTACTGAACAAATGCAGGGAACAAATGTACTGAAGATGTTTAAGTATTAATGTTTCCAACTCTGTTGTCCTCTTTGTTTCAATCAAGAAAATTATACTAGCAGAAATCCTGCCTCAAATGAACATAAGCAGAAATATAGCACTAGTGTAGCACAAAATTTGTGGCACAGTATTACAACTAGGCAGAGCACAATATTTAATCAAATGGATGGCCCTTTCTTAGCATTTAGTGCCTCCTTGTATGCAGCCAGGTTGAACACACAATGTTGTGGAAGTCTAGTTTCAGAGCTTGGCTGTGAGCTTTGTTGTGATGTAGGCTCATTGATCTTCAGAGTGCCTGGTTTTCTTCTAACATCCATCTTCTGTGGCCTAGGTTGCACAACCACTGCCTTGCCTTTTATATCAGCAGCCTACAAACAAGTTTTCATTAGTACAAACAGATGCAACCAAATTTTCATTACTAGTAACAAGTATGATCTTAACCTGCTTTTGAAGCATAGCTTTGTGAGTCTGAAGAGCATCAAAAGCCTGTTTGTCTTGCTTCTTTTGTTTTGCAGCTTCTCTGACCAAATGTGCATTTCCATGATGTTTAGATGCATCATTGTTTTTACAGCTTGTTCTATTATGTCCTTGCCTTTTGCAAGAACTGCAAGTGATCTTGCCACCTACTTTGCTCATCTTAGTACCCTTAGGTTTTTCTCCTTCCTCTCTCCTCCTTTCTGTTTTAGGCCTTCCAGGCAAGCTAATGTGACCAGGTGGTTGTGGCTTTGGATTTGTTGAAATAGGCCAACTCTCCTCTCCCTCCAAAGGTTGTAAGCAATGATCATATATCTTGTTGTACACATCTATGGAGTAACAAGGAGCAATATAATCATCTATTTTCTGTCCTGTTTTGTAGATAGCACTAATGGCATGGTAGCATGGTAAACCTGACAGCTGCCAATATCTACATGAGCAAGTCCAGAGCTGCAAGTTAACAGTAAATTTAAATTTCTCATGCTCTTGCACTTCAAATCCATCTTTCCCATTCCACAGCACATGACAGAAACCTGATCTCCTTATGTTTTGCTTTAATTTTTTGAAAATATTGGGACATATAGTTCCTTTCCAGTTAACTGACTTTCCTCTATTTTCTTGTACCCTTACCATAATTTTGCACCTGATCCACTCAAGCATTGAGACAATAGCAAGGTACCTAGCTAACAGGATGTAGTTGTTGAAAGATTCACACATGTTGTTATCAACTGAATCACAGTTGGACCCCAGCTTCATGTAGGCCCTACTCCAATGAACTGGATCAGTGTTCATCATATCTTTTGCACCCTCAACAGTAAATTGTGCAAGCCTTGCCCTGTTGTAGTTGAAAATCACTTTGTTTGGTGATTTTGCACATCTCCAAAACCTTTTCTGAAGATCATGGTCTAGGTGTTTTTTCTTCCAATTAGCATATATGTGTCTTGCACACATTCTATGCTCAGCTTTAGGAAAAATGTCCTCCATTGCCCCTATAAGTCCCTTTTGCTGATCTGACATAAATACATATCCATCTCCTTGATTGCTTATTTTCAAGTCCTGGTTTATTTTGGCAAGAAACCAGAACCATGACTCATAATTTTCTTTCTCCACAACAGCCCAAGCAATAGGATACATCTGGTTATTTGCATCTCTTCCTATAGCACACAACATCTGTCCATAGCAAAATTGGGTGCGACAAACCCCCTCCTGATCTTAAATTCGCAGGGGAAATGATCATGCAGTACATGAATTCGCCGGGGAAAGAAAGGGGGCGGTTGACTCACCATCGGGCGGCGCAGTACAGCTACTGGAGGCCGGCGGCATGCTTGACGCCATGGCGGCGTGGGCGGACGTCGAGGCGCCGGCCGTCGTCGTCGAGGTCGGCCGTCGTCGTCGAGGTTGGGCGTCGTCGTCGTCAAGGCACAGGGACCGAAATCACCTGAATTGGGGGCTGATTTGTCGACCGGCTCCCCAATCGATGAAAACACCTGAAAACTGCCAAGTCAGCACTGTCCAGTCAGCAAGGAGAATAGTCAAAACCGCCCAAATCTTGTCCAAAACCACCATGGGGGAGAATTGATCCGGTTTTGGAGAGTTTAGGGGCTGATTGATCCGGTTTCAGACTTTGGGGGGAAATTGATCCATCAGACAGGATTTGAGGGGGAAAACGATACTTTCCTCTTAATTTTTTAACAAAGAGGATTTGGGGTTTTTTGAAACAGTCAACCCCTCACTTGGTAGTTATCAGCGAAAAAAATAAATTTGGTAGTTTTTTGGAACCTTAACCTGTAAAGTAGTAGTTTTATGCTATTTACTCGTAGTTAAACAACTCTCGTCATGGTCCAATGAGGCTGCAGTTGCCTAGTGAAATGGGGCACTAGAAGTCTAGAACTGAGTTTGATGCAACTTTCCTTTGCCAATTATACCCTTCTGCCTTTGTGTTAAATGTTGTTACTTAAAAATTGGTCCAATTATTGTCTTGTTTTAGTAGCATAATTAGAGGAAGCAAAGAAAAATGTGCTCCATTTCTCACTATTTATAATGTCATTCTACCATCCAACAACAAATATATATAGTTTCTAAGATTTTTCGACAAAGAATGAATTTATTGCCTCAAAATAAAGCATCAAGAAAATACAAATATAATGAGCACACACCCGGCCTCTGCATAGCTAGGATGCACACAACCATTCACACACACACACACAAAAACACGCCGACAAATAGCAAAGTCATATAAGACCAAAGCTATATGTAGGCGGAAAAAAAATCAAAGCGATCAGATCCGAGATCGGCAAACTTTAGCAATGAGCGTATCCGCGCCAATCAACTCATGACATCACACAGACAATGAGGTTCTTCAGGAACAATGCCTTTAGAAAGGGAGCGACGCTCAACCAAGCGTCACCATCACTGGATCCAATAACCCAAGGCTAGAATCAAGATTTTCACCTTGAAGAACCAGTCCGAGCACATCCAAACAATGCCTTCAGCAAGGTAACGATGCTAAAACATCGCCATTGTCAAGTATACCTAATTCGGGGCAAACCTAGGCTTTCACCTTGGGGCTCGAGACCGGGTGCTCAAGTAGCACAACCATCGAAGTAACTCATGTGTAGTTTCTAAGACAAATGGTGATTAAGAATGTGAGTGCGATAATATCGTATCCACATAATTTGTGCACTTCCTCTTTGGCTTTGCATCTTCTTTGCTTCCCAATTTTCCCTTTTATAATACCCTCACCTATGTTTAGGGTGATGTTTGGCCAATATAAATGGGTGTATTGGGTTATCATCATATACGAAAGTCAACGTGGATATGCTCTTCCTATCGGATGGACTGATTGTGCTTCTTTTGTTTTTGCTAGAAAAGTAACTGCGGATCCCAAATGTTGATTGCCCAACCTTGAGGAAAGAGAGCCATTGCCAAAGTACTGAAAGATTTTCGCCATTCAGGTGCTTCACCAGGTACAACCACTCAAGTTTTTTTTTGGTCATTAGTAAATTGGTTTGGGTTCTGGGTTCCTCGGTAAGCTAGATGGTGTAGGCCATGATTTATTTTCTGAAGAAGAGTGGGGCTCAGTCATTTGATTACTTCTGGGCTTATGGTACAATAAGGTATGGCATTTTATGCCATCTGAACAGCTGCAACAGGCGGTTTATGGAGATCTTACAATAATGGTGTTTAATGGTCATATATGGGATGGAGACATGGAGCAGGAATACAATGTCGAGAAAAAAAACACAACGGCTCCGGTGCGCCTCCGATGAAGGTTAATGGATCCACACTACTGGTGGGTTTGAGGCACCAGAGCCTGAACCAAGTCCGGGGTCTGAATGTAATGCTGTGATGTTGATGTGGTGTTGTTGTTACTGGTTACTCTGCTTGCTTGTATTATTAGCAGTTTCTTACCACTGTAGTATCGTATAAGTTCAATGGAAGTTGGAGCTCTGTAAATTTATTTATTCAGAGTTTGATGTCGGACTAGTAGTACTTTAAATTTATCTTTTTCACGCTACTAGAAATGATAGAAATTACCCTAAGAAAAAAAAATGATACAAACCGAGGACAAATACACGACTTCCAGTGTATCCTTGTCGTACACACGCATGCATGTAAATGTGAAAAGCAAAGATTCAACAAACTACACTGAATGCATCGGCTCCTGATCTTGAGATGCTTGCCATGACATCGCTTGTAAGAAGCCGTGCTTCTTTAAAATGAACAGCATGTGTGTGCCATTCGCAATGTTTTGAAATCTAAGCATAACTCAAGTGAAAACAAGGCACTCCAGTTTTGAGTAGCAGCTTACTCATCATAATAAGCTGTAAATCCAGCCACATTAATACCACTGGTCGAAACCAAGCTTGTCTTTGTCAAGACATGGGCTGTATTTGAAATTTGAATTTCATAGCATGACATACTCCTAAAACACGAAGACAGAAGTTATTTTTTCCGAAAAGGAGGATGACCCCCGACACGAAGACACAAAGACAGAAGTAGTAGCAGATACAAAGAGCTCTTGTTCTTGTAAATAACCCTAACCAAACCAACGCAGCCAGCAGCAGCAGCTCATCTTCAAAGTCTTTCTGGGAGGCAAAAGTAGAGAGATCCATCTTTCTTGACGCCATTTGGTTACATCATCGTACCACCAGCAACTGCGCGTGGGGCTTCATCCGAGGCCGGCAACCGGCCCCATGCTGCACCGTAACAAAGGATTGATCAGATAACCTGACAAACAAAATAGGGAAAGGAGCGCACTTTGCCCCCTCAAAATCATTTCATCTTTAGCTGTCCATATCAACCAAACTATATATAGATGGAATGCATCCGCGATTGGAGGCACACAACAACGGAAACTCCTCAGGATCTGATTAGCAAAGCTTTGACTAAGTTAACCAACTCGCGAGCCTAACCAGCGAAAACCATATATACTAGAGCATCCAACCGAAACATACAGGATACAGCTCCTACTACACATTCACCATTGAGTTTTCTGGTCAGCTGCCTACTTAATCAGCACCAACTACTCTTTCTTTCCTCTGGCTTGTATCAACATCAAAGACGGCATGACAGGAAAAATCACAGACTACTCGTGGTTGCCTACAATAAGCCAACTCTGCGGCATGACTCAACATCAGAATAATGTAGCAGTACTGTATATCTAGTCTAGAGACAGAAAACCAGAGAAGGCGAGTAGACCTGAATACAAATATCTATCTACCTAAGCAGAAAATGAGAGGAATAAAGCAACATATTCTCAACGTATTTGGGCACTCTTGAACTTAAACTACTCAACAATGTAAGCCACAAGCAAAAACACTGAAATTCTAGTCAATGGCATGTTTAGCATTCATATCTTGGTGCACGTGTTTGAAAAAACAGTACGAGATAGTCTGTATGTACCTCCAATGCAGAACCTCATGTAGGGCATGACCTTTTCAATGCTAAATTCACCCATCTTGTTGGCTCGGCCTGAATTAAGCTCAACTGCGTACAACCCAGCCGGAGTTCTGAGGAAGATTACCCTAACTCCTTCAGCAAAACCAACCGTCCACACATCCGAGCTCGACATGTCCAAGAGGGCACGAGGAGGGAGCAACGGCTCGAGCTCGACGACCCTGCGTCGTGCCCATGCCGCAGCTCCTCCAGGACCAGCCTCCATTGACCATAGATAGAGTCTAGGCTTGCGCACTGACGCAAACAGCAGCATGCCATCCTCCACACCCAGGAGGTCGAGGTATCCCTGGTCCAGGATCTCTGGCGCCTTGATCACAGACAGCTGTTGCTCACGAATGTTGTACTCCACGACGCTGTCACCCTCATAATTGGGGACATATACCTTATTATTTCCCACCACAGCAGTGCGCCCCCCGGTATCGATTTGAAGACCCGGGGTCTGAACGGAGATCATGTCGCTCCACTGACGAGTCTCCGACGAGTAGACAGTGGCGAGGGTAATGCTTCCTTCATCCGCAGAGCCCACCAGGGCCACGAGGAAAGGGCTGCCATGGCAGTCGAGGTGGTCACATCGGTCTATGGCGCAGAACACCGTGGCATTACAGTGTATGCTGCCGTTGTAATAGTCGTCGGGGTCGTCGCCCGGCCAGTGCATGATGTCGTGGCACTTGGGGTCGTCGTCGATCTCCCGCCAGTTGTCGGTGACGAGGTCGCAGACATCAAAGGGGGCATGGTACCCAGGGGCGTAGAGGAGGGCGAGGCCGTGCCGGGAATCAAGAACATGGCAGTCCCGGTGGTCATGGGATGCCGGCCGGCGGAAGGTCGAGGTGGAGACAAAGCGGTTGCCCCTGCGGTATTCGTTGTGGAGGAAGCCCAGCATGGGCGGCGCCCCGTGGAGAGCGCGGTAGCCGCGGGCGAAGCCGGGGTCGGAGAGGACGGCGCGCCAGCCCCTGCAGACGGCGGCGGCGCGGATCAGGCTCCTGGGGTCGTCTGCCGGCAGGCGCATGAAGACTGCGCGCATGGCGTCGTCAACCAGCGCCGGCAGACTCAGCGGCATCGCCATGGGGGTGATGACCTTTTCAATGCCCTGTTCATCATGCACCTTGTTGACTAGTCTGTATGTACCTCCAGTGCAGAACCTCGCGTAGGGCATGACCTTTTCAATGCTAAATTCACCCACCTTGTTGGTTCGGCCTGAATTAAGCTCAACTGCGTAACACCCAGCCGGTGTTCTGAGGAAGATGACCCTAACTCCTTCCGCGAAACCAACCGTCCACACGTCCGAGCTCGACATGTCCAAGAGGGCACGACGAGGGAGCAACGGCTCAAGCTCAACGACCCTGCGTCGCGCCCATGCCGCAGCTCCTCTAGGACCAGCCTCCATTGACAATAGATAGAGTCTAGGCTTGAGCACGGACGCAAACAGCAGCATGCCGTCCTCCACACCGATGAGGTAAAGGAATCCCTGGCCCAGGTTCTCTGGCACATTGATCACAGACAGTTGCTGCTCACGAATGTTGAACTCCACGACACTGTCACACTCATAACTGGGGACATAGACCATATCTCCCACCACAGCAGTGTGCCCTCCGTCATCAATGCGCAAACCAGGACTCTGAACAGAGATCATGTGGCTCCACTGACGAGTCTCCGACGAGTAGACAGTGGCGAGGGCAATGCCTCCTTCCTCCACAGAGCCCACCAAGGCCACGAGGAAAGGGCCGCCATGGCAGTCGAGGTGGTCACACCGATCTTTGGCGCAGAGCACCGTGGCATTACAGCGTATCCCAGTCCCACTGAAGAAGTCGTCGGGGCCGTCGCCCGGCCAGTGCATGATGTCGCGGCACTTGGGGTCGTCGTCGATGTCCCACCAGTCGCCGGTGACGAGGTCGCGGGCTTCAAGAGGGGGGTCGTATGCAGGGGCGTAGAGGAGGACGAGGCCGTGCCGGGAGTCGAGGACCTGGCAGTCTGGGCGGTCCTGGGACGCCCGCCGGCGGAAGGTCGAAGTGGGGACGAAGCGGTTGCCACTGCGGTACTCGTTGTGGAGGAAGCCGAGCATGGGCGGCCCGCCGTGGAGCGCGCGGTAGCCGTGGGCGAAGCCGGGGTCGGTGAGGATGCCGCGCCAGCTCCTGCAGACGGCGGCGGCGAAGACGAGGCTCCTGGGGTCGTCCGCCGGCAGGCGCATGAAGACCGCGCGCATGGCGTCGTCGACCAGCGCCGGCGGCCTCATCGGCATCGCCATGGGAGTGGCGGGCGCCGAGCAGTTGCGGCGGCTGAGTCGGGGGTGGGGGCGTGACCTAGGCTTAGCAGTCCAGTCCAGGCGTCTCTAATTGGGCCGGGAGGGCTTGTACTCAACATCTGGGCCGGGATGAATTCGGCTTCTTCGGTTAACCTGCTAAAATAACGATTTATGTTCTAAAAAAACCTGTGTGTGTTAAAATACTACATACCATAGCCTTTAATTGGCAAGATTCTTGGCTGAATTTAGCATGATGATAATTTGTTGTCATCTCTAACGGGAAAAAGGGAGGCCCTAGCACCAGCGATCAACTATTCGAGATTCCTTTAGCTCCTCAAACAAAAAAAATGTAGGGATTTTGCATTTCTTTCAAATTCACAAATATTTTTCAAATACCGTTCAAATTTCAAATTCATGACCTTTTTCTAAATTTCGAAAAAAAATTGAAAACCCGAATAATTTTCAAATTCATGAACTTTTTTTTACTGGACAATTTTCAAATCTCGTTCATCGTACAAATTTCAAGTTCATAAAGTTTCACACGAACTTGAAAAAAAACCGTGAACACTTTTCACTAAACAATTTTCAAAACTTGTGAATTTGTAATTCTACGTGAAGTTTCGCATGAGTTGAAAACCACTCACTCTCTAATGTTTTTTTCAAATTCATGAACATTTTCCACTGGACATTTTTAAAATCTCGGTCACTGAACAATTTCCAGATTCACAAACATGCTTCACTAAACATTTTTTCGAAATATCAAACAATTTTCAAATTCATGAAATTTTTTCCAAATTTACAGACATTTTCAAATCTCATTCACTTGACAAATTTTAAATTCGTGAAAAAAATTTAAAAGCATGAAAATTTTAAATTATGAACATTAAAAAACAAACAAAATTTGTAATTTTGAATAATTTTCGAGATTTTTCACATTTTTAAATTTATGAAGTTTTTAAAACAAAAAGAGAAGGAAATAAAAAGGGAAAGGAACATAGGAAAAATGAAAATAATCTAAAATAAATAAGTAAAAGGTAAACCGAAAAATTAGTAAAAAAGGTTTGGAAACCTTCGAAGATTTCTAAAACTAATCTGCACCTCTCCTAGTGGTTCGACGCATGCTTCGTTACGATTCCTAACTAGATCACTAATGGCGCGCGTTGCTGCGCCCGTCTATTTTGAATGTTTTATGATAGAGAGATATGATTTTTCTGCATGGAGACAAGATAAATTATGGAAAATGCTAAAATAGACTAAAATGATTTGTTTCATGAATGTTTACCTTTTTATGAAAGATACTCCTGTCAATAATAAGTAATAACCTGAATTTGTCTGGATGCTCCTTAAGTTAGTATGAAAATTCTTCATAAAAAAGGTTGTCGCCTTGTCGGGATTAACCACACCAAGAGCCAAAACAGGCCACAAACTCTATAATTTGGGAAGATCTCCGCTGAACATACATGCTGAGGTATCCATGGTAGGGAGCAACATAGTGTGCCAATGGCAATCATAATAAGGGCTGCATTTAGATCATTATCAGGTAGGAGCATTATTGGGACCTGGTCACACACAAGAACTACCATCTTGGCGCACGTTGCTACACCTGACATTTTTTGGGTAAAATGGTAGAATTTTCTCTAACTATATGAAGTCATAATGCGGTAAAGTTAAATTCGTATAGACTGACTTGAAAAGCTTAACTAACGGTCAATTTGAATTTGCAGCAGGGCTATGCAATGCCATATGTCATGGACATGCACACAAATTTAATCTTTACATGAACCCTTAATCATACAATGAGGCTTCAACGATTGAGGGCACCCAATTTAATTTATGGATAGAGAAAAACTATTTTTTTGAATGGGTACAACAAACAAACCATCGTCTGATTCTATTTTCTTACTATTAATTTGGCTCAACTAATTTGTGAATCAGGCTTCAACTGAGTATACTGAAGAAGTGATTTCATAAATGCTACATGTATATTAATTCAAACAACAATGTTTAAAAGGACAAGATTTAATAGAGAACACATTTATGCTATAAATTTTTCTTTTGTGCTTTCTAAGAGGGTTAACTAATTCCAGTATAGTCATGAACTATGTGATGGAACTTGAAATCATGTATGTCGAAAAGCACCTAGAGCTTGGAATCAAAACAAGGATAGGAAACGTGCTTCCTGAAGTCTCGGGAGATTATGGTTTTCTTTTACTATACTCGGGAGATTATGGTTGATGAGTACATGAGCCGCAATCCCACTTAGCTTGTCGAAGATATGCACCTTGAATTCCTTGGATCTGACCATCATTAGAACACAATAATGGGAAAGCACTTCAGAAAATGTAGTAGCAGTTTTGGTGCTCTCACTCACTGAAAGTTGTGTGATTTTGTATTTATTTTTCTATATAAGCCCAAACGACAAAAAATATATGAAAGAATGGCAAGAGCTGCAAGTGCACGAGCTTAGCAATGCACACAGTCATGATGTTGCCACTATACTTTGAAAGAGGAGCTTCAAATTTTCCATAGTGCGCCAACATTTAGGCTGAACCAAACCATCAAAGGAAGGCTATACAGAGATAAAACATGTGGATTTCATTGGAAATATATTCCGCAAAATAGCAATTGTTTTTATTGTCAGGATGGGCAAGCCCGCCATCAAAGGAAGCACATCACCATACTAACAATATTTTTAACAATATATAGATCCTAGTAGTGGCTGCTGGATGACACAAATCATTCCATTATCCGGCGATACTGAAATAATCTTCTTCGTCACATTTCTAGTAGCATTTAGAAGTGCCCCCGGGACCTGACTGCATTTGGAAAAGGTCAAATCTTTCATGATAAGCTGAAGCCAATATTTAAATTGGAAGGTTATGCTGGAATCAAAACAAATCACATACGCGTTGGACCAAGGTAGCAGTAGCACCCAAGATGCCTCCACAAGACGAGGCGCAGAACATACAGAAGGTCAGACAATTTTATGTGTAACCAAATGAAGATCCAAGTCAAATCACTGGCATCAACTTGGTTGCATATTTCAATCTCTTACCAAATGGTGTGAACACAAAGAGAGAACTCATTCTTGCTATGAAGCATTTGAAAATAGCAAATTCAGGATATATAAGGCACTGTCTTGCTCCTGCTACTAAACGTGACATAGAATGCATAAGAAGAAACGGATGCTTGTGCTATGAAAGATTCAGAAGTACCACTAAATATATAGAAAAAATAAAACATGAAAATGCAAGTCGTATTGTACAACTCTGTTGTATACTGGAAATTAATTTATAAGTGTGATTACTATTGTTTCTGCAGATGTAGTGGAGGATGATGGCAAAGGGCCTAAAGGGCAGGAGCAGCGTTGATCTTGGCCTTGAAGATGATGATGTGACTGATGTTGCTTGTGGGAGTAATAATATGTCTTACAACACAATGAAGTTTCTTGTAAAAACATACACAATGAATTGCAAGCAGGCTCTAACCATGATACTGGCAGCATTTCGGAGGAGGACCATCAGAACTTTGAGGCACACGGGGCCATCGTCGACAGCCAGGACTTGCATGCCGACTGGGAGCCAATCCCTCTCCCTCTCCCTCTTCCTCTCCCTCTCCATCAAACCCTTCCTGGCCTCTATCATCATGGCGGTCAAAAGCATCCCAATTTACACTAATTCATAGCAACTGAATAATTAAGAGCAAGAAGAGTCAAGCGCTCCACACCAACACCACTTGAACACAACCTAAATTACTCACGGATGAAGAGAAAATCAGGGGCAAAAAACGCAGGTGGGTTTGGATTTCAGCGCACCGTTGGAGAAGACTCATCCACCACGCAAGCAAGTCGATATGCTCGAAGCGGAGTGCCCACGTCTTCCTGGCCGGAGGAGCCGTGCTAGTCACCATCTCCTCCTTCCCCTCCTAGAGCCCTCGCTCATCCTTTTCCGCCATCTCCCCCATGTGCACAAATCCTGACTTATATGAATCAAGAGGAGGCACCTATTTGTTCACAAATCCAAGACGGAGCACCATTCATACCTCTAGCGCGAGACGAATGGATCATGGAAGATCTTGTTGTCGACATGGTGAATTGCCCGCAAAGGTGAAGACGATGTTAACTGGTTCAAGGGTGGCTCAACTCCCTGTGATGTGTTCAGCGACTCGACCCGACCGTCCTCACATTTTTGATAGTCTCTCTCTTGCAGTGACGACAACGGTGGTGAGATTGGGAGAGGAGGGTTGGGACGTAGGGTACAGCCGTACAGGGAGGGGAGGGGAGGGGAGAGGACGAGGGCATATCTGTACCGTTCTTTGGGGATCATATGTTAAGTCTACCAGCAAAGGAGGGGCCTCCGATTTTGTGCCAGGAATAGCGGCCCACACCACCAGAGAAAGAAGCACATCGGACTTCCAAGAATGATCGGGATGAGCGATTTGACGGCCAAAATCAGTGATGGCCTGAGAGAGCTCCTAGGGTGCACAGTTATAATGTTTTTAAATGGGTTGGCTCATGTTCCTATGCTAGTGGGCGATTGGAATTTTAATGCTCACAATGAGTGATACATGTCATTCACTACAAAAAAAAGACACATCCGTGACATTTTGGGCCGAACGAAATTTTTTTCTGTCATACATATGACACTTCTATGATGATAATTGTGACAAAACCTGGTACCATCATAGATGTGGTGGGCTCCTACTTCTATGACAAAAAATCATGACAGAAAATGGGCTTTTCGTCCTGGGCGGGCCGGAGACGCAGCTGCATGAAATTCTTTGGGCCGTCCATGACGGAAAAAACCGTGGTAGAAGCGAGGGGGAGGAAAATTTTGGGGAGTTCCCGGTTACGGTGGGAGGTCGGGGGCCGAGCGATGCGTGTTTTCTCAGACACGCGACTGCTGCGTGTGCGAGGCGTTGGCTCTAATCGAACCCGAAGCGAGGCGTTGGGCTCTAATCGAACTGAGCGATTGCACTGCAGCTACGCGTTCATCGAACCCAAGCGATCGATCGATGATCGTTAATCGAACCCGATCGAGCGATTCTTCGTGCTAATCAAGCCGATCGATTGATGAACGATGGCGTTGCAGGGGGGATTGGATGAACAGTGAGCGGTAGCGTTGCCTCGGATGAACAGGACCCGTGTTGTGGAGGGCTGGATGAGCGATGAGACGGTGGAGGGGTGCCCGTGGAGGGTGGTTGAACAGGACCCGTGGTGTGGAGGGCTGGATGAACAGAGACGGTGGAGGAATGGTTGAACAAGAGCGGTGGAGTAAGCGCGGTGGAGGCTGGATGAACAGGAGCCCGTGGAGGTGGAGGAGGTCGACGGTAGCCCGTGGAGGCTGGAGGAGGTCGACGGTGGAGATGAACAGATCCGTGGAGTCTGTTTTGCGATGCACGCCACACCCTCCCGATGAATAGGACCCCTTTCGACCGTAGGAGGTATGTTTTAAATCCGTTTTGCGGCACGCCACACCCCTCCCGATCAACAGACCCCGTTTCGACCATAGGAGGTCCGTTTAAATCCGTTTGGCGATGCGCTACACCCTCTCGATCAACAGGACCCCCGTTTCGACCGTAGGAGGTCCGTTTCCTCCGTTTTGCGGTACACCAGACCCCTCCCGATCAACAGGACCCTGTTCCGAACGTAGGAGGTCTGTTTCCTCCGTTGCGGATACGCCAGCCTCGCTTCCATCGCCTGTTCCGCCCAAGCCTCCCGATGAACACGACCACACATTCCATTCCGACCTAGCCGGTTGGCTCCCACGCGTTCCGTTGCCTCCCGATGAACACGACGCATTCCGTTGCCTCCCCATGAACACGACGCATTCCGTTGCCTCCCCATGAACACGACGACGACGCTGTTTCTCCGTTTCGACCCAGCCATGTACACGATCCCTCGCCGTACGTATGCGCGAGTAGGCGTTTGAGACCCCGCCCGTATGTACACATACGTGGCCGTATTTTCTTTCTTGCACCCTGGCCGTTGTACGTACGTGTACATGCTACGTGCGCGCCTGTACTACGACACGTGCACGCCTCTACAACGACCAGTATGTACGTACATGTTCGCGACCAGAATGACAATGCTACGTACGCTTCGACCAGGTGGGTCCCGACTGTCAGGCACTTCCTTGCGTGCGAAGATGTAGCTGGGGTTCCCAGCAGTCAGGGGGGCGAATCGTTTTTTTGCCCGGACGCACTTCCTTGCGTGCGAAGGTGTAGCTGGTGGGTCCCAGCAGTCAGGGGGAAACGTTTTTTCACGAAATACGGTGGCCCGTTCGGTGGGTCCCTGCTGTCAGGTGGAGGAATCATTATTTTCCGCGTAATAAGGAGGCACTTCCTTGCTGCGGCCGTGGACTCAGCTGTCAGCCTTTCCACGTCCGATGGAAGTCGTTCCTTGACCACGTTGACCACGCCGTGCCTAGAGCACCAGGGCGGTGGACGACGGCGAGGCCTACGAAGGGGACGACGCAGAGCCGGTGAAGACGCGGCAGTGGATGCCCACGCGGAGAGGAGTATGAAGATTCACTCGTTCGGCTGCGGTGTGAGGCTGCTGTCGCCGCAGGGCCTGGCCAGCGGTGGGAATAGTAGGGGGCGGTGAGGCCTCCACGGCAGCACAGCCGGCCACGGGAGGCAGGAGCAGGCGGCACGACCGGCGCTGCTTTGGGCGGCTGGAGCAACAAGACCAAAGGTTGAAGAAGCACTATAGCCGTTGGATGGTCATCGTATGGTCACTGGAGTTAGAATCGTTCATATTGACTAAGTTGACAAAGCCCTCCATCCCTGTCAACTTAGTAGGCCCACAAGTCAGCCTCGCACCAATGTGGGTCCCAACTAGCAGGGGGTATTCATTTTTTTGTGCGTAATAAGGAGGCACTTCCGGTGGGTCCGCGCTGACAGCGGGGGGATTTTTTTTCACGAAATACGGTGGCCCGTCCGATGGGTCCCAACCGTCGGGGGGAAACGTTTTTTCGCGAAATAAGGTGGCCCGTTCGGTGGGTCCCTGCTGTCAGGTGCAGGAATAATTATTTTGCGCGTAATAAGGATGCACTTCCTGCGACCGCCGTGGACCTAGCTGTCAGCTTCTCCACGTACAGTGCTCTTCCGATGGAAGTCGGTCATTGACCACGTTGACCACCTCACGCCGAGAGCACCAGGGCGGTGGACGACGGCGAGGCCTAGGAAGGGGACGACACGGAGCCGGGGAAGACGCAACAGTGGAAGCCCGCGCGGAGAGGAGTACGAGGGTTCACTGGTTCGGCTGCGGTGTGAGGCTGCCGTCGCCGCAGAATAACAGGGGGTGTGGGTGAGTGGAGGGATGGCCTGGCCAGCGGTGGGAGTAGTATGGGGGCGGTGAGGCCTCCGCGGCAGCACAGCCGGCCACGGAAGGCAGGAGCAGGCGGCACGACCGACGCTGCTTTGGGCGGCTGGATCAAGAAGAGTAGAGGTTGAAGAAGCACTACGGCCGTTGGATGGACATCGTACGGTCACTGAAGCTAGAATCGTTTATATTGACTAAGTTGACAAAGCCCTTGGTATGCTCCAACTTAGTAGGCCCACAGGCCAGCCTCCGAAACGGTGCGCCCCAGATGTCAGGGGGAGGAATCATTTTTTGGGCGGCCGAAGCTAAGAATATCCGAGAATGAAGAAGAAGCACGGCATCCGTTGGATAGTCATCCAACGGCCACTGCTGCTAGAACCGTGTGTTGACTATAATAAGTTGACAAAGTCTTTTTTAGGGCGCGTCACTTAGTTGGCCCACAAGTGTGTGGCAGAGAACTTATAGCCCATTTTCGTTTTGTAATAATGTACAACCCATTTTTGAATTCTAATGGAATTTACAACAGCCCATTTACAGTTTGTTAAAAGTACATCCCATTTTCTAGCTAGGACAACGATTAATAATTTCAACCAACCGTTAAAGACATAATTCAATAAAATTTCCCACATTTTGATGGGATCCGAAATATTTTTATCCCGAAATTTCTAGTCAGATTAAATATAAATTTGTATTACGTAAAAATCCAACGAAACATTGTGCGCGCAACAATGAAAATTTAAGATTTTCAAAATCCATAAATAATATTTTATAAACTAATTTCGTGTTTGGTGCATTTTTTATAGTTACTGCCCAGTTTTTATAATTACATCCCATTTATTATTTTTAAAGCCCATTTTCCTGTTAAGCCTAATGCATCCCTCCTAGGAAAGATTTGCAGCCCAGCGGGGCGGAGAATAACAAGTTGACCTTGCCTGGGTATTCCTCAAAAAGACGTATAGCTGGGCTAGCCATTTTCATCTTGAAAAAATTAGTATCTGGGCTGGATATCTGGCCTGGGCTAGACGGGCCACAACCCGCCCAGTTAATACCCTGCTCTCCTCTGAACAACAACGAAATCATCGCCAAGAAAAACTCTGCAGTGCTCACGCCTCAAAAACACAAATACTGCTCGAGCTGCTTGGTCCCAGCTGTCGGCCGCACCTTGTGCAATTATCTCGTCTATATTGACTACATAGGTTGACAATGGTGTGGGACCGTGATGTCAGGAAACCAGGACAAAGCAAAAAAATATAGTTGTACATAATAAGGAGGCATTTGCGTACGTACGGCTATGGCCCTAGTGGGTCCCTAGTGTCATCCAGTCAAAATAAAGCCATCTCCTGAATCCTCATGTTCATTGACGATGTTAACAATGCTCGGCGCCACGGCGAGCGCAACAACTCGAAGGACAACGGAGAGGCCTTGCGGGCCCTACGGATGCTCTGATACAGTGCCCGCTGCTCATTCAGGAAGCCAGGATCATCGGACACCTATGAGCACCTTTGAGAAACTGAGAAGGCATGAAACGGTAAGGCCGCGCTTGGGAGCTCTGGTTTATTTCAAACCAGTATTAACATACAAGTGTAATTTACTCGTCATCGGAAACAACGCATAAAATACAGGCGTAATGAAACCGAGGGCCCGAGGTCTGTAAGTAAAACCGGCGGGTTACGCGTGTAATTTGAGAGACCAGTGTATATTTTACGAGCACTGCTATATGGATGACATTACCAGACGATACATGCACGACGTGTGTATCATGCCATCCATGGGCAAGGCTGAAACAACAGCTAACGGTTGGATTAGCAATCGTCCGAGTGTCGTTCAGCATTTTTATCATGTGTGAAGTACTTCCGATATTTTACTAGTCGAAATCGACCAACCAAGCGCCTTCGCCCGAGACCATCTGCTTTAATTTACAAGCGTCAGTTTTACAAGCGGTTTTGGTTGGAAAACGACGATCCAATCACTGCCTAATATCATGAGTTGGTCAGAAGATCATATGGTTTCACGTCTAACCTACCCGACTTGTCGTATAGGCTATGAATGAAACATCAGACGATGAACTTCTTAAGCACGGAAACAACAGAAGAGGATGATCTTCTTAACAAGCAAATCATTGGCATTAGATCGACATGCAAAACAATACGAAGCATTATTTTCAGGAGGCACGGTGAACAGCTCGTGATGTCGCATGCCACAACATTCCAAGCTCAACTTTGCAATCAAACAAGGCCTGGCATTACATAAACAATATTCAGAACAAACTCTTAACACAGGAATATCTCAGCAGAGTAACTATTTACTTCTAAACTGAACATAGGAATAGGAAAAAACTGTTGGAAATATGCCCTAGAGGCAATAATAAAATAGTTATTATTACATTTCCTCGTTCATGATAATTGTCTATTATTCATGATATAATTGTGTTATCCGTAAATCGTAATACATGTGTGAATACATAGACCACAACATGTCCCTAGTGAGCCTCTAGTTGACTAGCTCGTTTATCAATAGATGGTCACGGTTTCCTGACCATGGGCATTGGATGTCATTGATAACGGGATCACATCATTGGGAGATTGATGTGATGGACAAGACCCAATCCTAAGCATAGCACAAGATCGTGTAGTTCGTTTGCTAGAGCTTTTCCAATATCAAGTATCATTTCCTTAGACCATGAGATCGTGTAACTCCCGGATGCCGTAGGAGTGCTTTGGGTGTACCAAACGTTACAACGTAACTGGGTGACTATAAAGGTATACTACAGGTATCTCCGGAAGTGTCTGTTGGGTTGACACGGATCGAGACTGGGATTTGTCACTCCGTATGACGGAGAGGTATCTCTGGGCCCACTCGGTAATGCATCATCATAATGAGCTCAAAGTGACTAAGTGGTTGGTCACGGGATCATGCATTACGGTACGAGTAAAGTGACTTGCCGGTAACGAGATTGAACGAGGTATTGGGATACCGACGATCGAATCTCGGGCAAGTAACATATCGATTGACAAAGGGAATTGTATACGGGATTACTTGAATCCTCGACATCGTGGTTCATTCGATGAGATCATCGTGGAGCATGTGGGATCCAACATGGGTATCTAGATTCCGCTGTTGGTTATTGGCCGGAGAGTCGTCTCGGTCATGTCTGCGTGTCTCCCGAACCCGTAGGGTCTACACACTTAAGGTTCGGTGACGCTAGGGTTGTAGAGATATTAGTATGCGGTAACCCGAAAGTTGTTCGGAGTCCTGGATGAGATCCTGGACATCACGAGGAGTTCCGGAATGGTCCGGAGGTGAAGAATTATATATAGGAAGTCCAGTTTCGGCCATCGGGAAAGTTTCGGGGGTCGAGGTATTGTCTGGGACCACGGAAGGGTCCGGGTCCACCGGTGGGGCCACCTATCCGGAGGGCCCCATGGGCTGAAGTGGGAAGGAACCAGCCTGGTGGGCTGGTGCGCCCCTTGGGCCTTCCCTGCGCCTAGGGTTGGAAACCCTAGGGGTGGGGCGCCCACTTGGCTTGGGGGCAAGCCACCCCTTGGCCGCCCCCTTGAGATCCAATCTCTAGGGGGCCGGCGCCCCCCCAGGGCCCCTATATAAAGAGGGGGCGGGGAGGGAGGGCTGCACACCCTTGCTCCTGGCGCCTCCCTCTCCCTCCGTAACACCTCTCCCTCTCGCTGAGCTTGGCGAAGCCCTGCCGAGATCGCCGCTACTTCCACCACCACGCCGTGGTGCTGCTGGATCTCCATCAACCTCTCCCTTCCCCTTGCTGGATCAAGAAGGAGGAGACGTCTTCCCCAACCGTACGTGTGTTGAACGCGGATGTGCCGTCCGTTCGGCACCAGGATCTTCGGTGATTTGGATCACGACGAGTACGACTCCCTCAACCCCGTTCTCTTGAACGCTTCCGCGCGCGATCTACAAGGGTATGTAGATGCACTCCTCTATCTCGTTGCTAGATGACTCCATAGATTGATCTTGGTGAAGCGTAGAAATTTTTTATTTTCTGCAACGTTCCCAACAGTGGTATCAGAGCTAGGTCTATGCGTAGTTTCTATGCACGAGTAGAACACAAACTTGTTGTGGGAATAAATGTTTTCAGTTTTCTTGCCACTACTAGTCTTATCTTGTTTCGGCGGCATCGTGGGATGAAGCGGCCCGGACCGACCTTACACGTACACTTACATGAGACATGTTCCATCGACTGACATGCACTAGTTGCATAAGGTGGCTAGCGGGTGTCTGTCTCTCCCACTTTAGTCGGATCGGATTCGATGAAAAGGGTCCTTATGAAGGGTAAATAGAAATTGGCATATCACGTTGTGGTTTTACGTAGGTAAGAAACGTTCTTGCTAGAAACCTATAGAAGCCACGTAAAAAACATGCAACAACAATTAGAGGACGTCTAACTTGTTTTTGCAGCATATGCCTTGTGATGTGATATGGCCAAAAGAATGGGATGAATGAAATATATGTGATGTATGAGATTGATCATGTTCTTGTAATAGGAATCACGAGTTGCATGTCGATGAGTATGACAACCGGCAGGAGCCATAGGAGTTGTCTTTATTTTTTGTATGACTTGCGTGTCATTGAATAACGCCATGTAAATTAATTTACTTTATTGCTAAACACGTTAGCCATAGAAGTAGAAGTAATCGTTGGCGTGACAACTTCATGAATACACGATGATGGAGATCATGATGATGGAGATCATGGTGTCATGCCGGTGACGAAGATGATCATGGCGCCCCGAAGATGGAGATCAAAGGAGCAATATGATATTGGCCATATCATGTCACTATTTGATTGCATGTGATGTTTATCATGTTTTGCTTCTTATTTGCTTAGTACGACAGTAGTAAATAAGATGATCCCTTATAATAATTTCAAGAAAGTGTTCCCCCTAACTGTGCGCCGTTGCAAAAGTTCGTTGTTTCGAAGCACCACGTGATGATCGGGTGTGATAGATTCTAACGTTCACATACAACGGGTGTAAGACAGATTTACACATGCAAAACACTTAGGTTGACTTGACGAGACTAGCATGTACAGACATGGCCTCGGAACACAAGAGACCGAAAGGTCGAACATGAGTCGTATGGAAGATACGATCAACATGGAGATGTTCACCGATGATGACTAGTCCGTCTCATGTGATGATCGGACACGGTCTAGTTGAGTCGGATCATGTGTCACTTAGATGACTAGAGGGATGTCTAATCTGAGTGGGAGTTCATTAAATAATTTGATTAGATGAACTTAAGTATCATGAACTTAGTCTAAAAACCTTTGCAAAATGTCTTGTAGATCAAATGGCCAACGCTCATGTCAACCTCAACTTCAACGTGTTCCTAGAGAAAACCAAGCTGAAAGATGATGGCAGCAACTATTCGGACTGGGTCCAGAACCTGAGGATCATCCTCATAGCTGCCAAGAAAGCATATGTCCTAGAAGGACCGCTAGGTGAAGCACCCATCCCAGAGAACCAAGACGTTATGAATGCTTGGCAGTCATGTGCTGATGATTACTCCCTCGTTCAATGTGGCATCCTTTACAGCTTAGAACCGGGGCTCCAAAAGCGTTTTGAGCAACACGGAGCATATGAGATGTTCGAAGAGCTGAAAATGGTTTTCCAAGCTCATGCCCGGGTCGAGAGATATGAAGTCTCCGACAAGTTCTACAGTTGTAAGATGGAGGAAAATAGTTCTGTCGGTGAGCACATACTCAAAATGTCAGGTTGCACAACCGCTTGTCCTAGCTGGACATTAACCTCCTTGACGAGGCGGTCATTGACAGAATCCTTGATCGCCCCACCTAGCTACAAGAGCTTTGTGATGAACTACAATATGCGGGGATGGTGAAAACTATTCTGAAGTATTTTCAATGCTGAAATCAGCAGAGGTGGAAATAAAAAAGGAACATCAAGTGTTGATGGTCAATAAAACCACTAGTTTCAAGAAAGGCAAGGGTAAGAAGAACTTCAAGAAGGACGACAAGGGAGTTTCCACGCCCGGTAAGCCAGTTGCCGGGAAGAAGCCAAAGAATGGACCCAAACCTGAAACTGAGTGCTTCTATTGCAAGGGAAAGGGACACTGGAAGCGGAACTGCCCCAAATACTTAGCGGACAAGAAGGCCGGCAACACCAAAGGTATATGTGATATACATGTAATTGATGTGTACCTTACCAAGTACTCGTAGTAGCTCACAGGTATTTGATACGGTGCGGTTGCTCATATTTGTAACTCAAAACAGGAGCTGCGGAATAAGCGAAGACTGGCGAAGGACGAGGTGACGATGCACGTCGGGAATGGTTCCAAGGTCGATGTGATCGCCGTCGGCACGCTACTTCTACATTTACCTACGGGATTAGTTTTAAACCTCAATAATTGTTTTTAGTGCCAGCTTTGAGCATGAACATTGTATCTGGATCTCGTTTAATGCGAGATGGCTACTCATTTAAATCCGAGAATAATGGTTGTTCTATTTATATGAGAGATATGCTTTATGGTCATGCCCCGCTGGTCAATGGTTTATTCTTAATGAATCTCGAACGTGATGTTACACATGTTCATAGTGTGAATACCAAAAAATGTAAAGTTGATAACGATAGTCCCACATACTTGTGGCACTGCCGCCTTGGTCACATTGGTGTCAAACGCATGAAGAAGCTCCATGCTGATGGACTTTTGGAGTCTCTTGATTACGAATCATTTGACACGTGCGAACCATGCCTTATGGGCAAAATGACCAAGACTCCGTTCTTCGGAACAATGGAGTGTGCAACCAACTTATTGGAAATCATACATACTGATGTGTGCGGTCCAATGAGCGTTGAGGCTCATGGAGGATATCGTTATGTTCTCACTCTCACTGAAGACTTGAGTAGATATGGGTATGTCTACTTGATGAAACACAAGTCTGAGACCTTTGAAAAGTTCAAGGAATTTCAGAATGAGGTAGAGAATCAACGTGACCGAAAGATAAAGTTCTTACGATCAGATCGTGGGGGAGAATATTGAAGTCACGAATTTGGTACGCACTTAAGGAAATGTGGAATCGTTTCACAACTCACGCCGCCTGGAACACCTCAGCGTAACGGTGTGTCCGAACATCGTAATCACACTCTATTGGATATGGTGCGATCTATGATGTCACTCACCGATTTACCGCTATCATTTTGGGGATACGCTCTAGAGACAGCTACATTCACTTTAAATAGGGCACCGTCTAAATCCGTTGAGACGACACCGTATGAATTATGGTTTGGGAAGAAACCTAAGCTGCCGTTTCTAAAAGTTTGGGGATGTGATGCTTATGTCAAGAAACTTCAACCTGAAAAGCTCGAACCCAAGTCGGAAAAATGCGTCTTCATAGGATACCCTAAGGAAACCATTGGGTATACCTTCTACCTCAGATCTGAAGGCAAGATCTTTGTTGCCAAGAACGGGTCCTTTCTGGAGAAAGAGTTTCTCTCGAAAGAAGTAAGTGGGAGGAAAGTGGAACTTGATGAAGTAATGCCTCTTGAACCGGAAAGTAGCGCAGCTCAGGAAGATGTTCCTGTGGTTCCTGCACTGACTAGAGAGGAAACTAATGATAACGATCAAGGTACTTCGAATCAAGTTACTACTGAACTTCGTAGGTCCACAAGGACACGTTCCACACCAGAGTGGTATGGCAACCCTGTCCTTAAAATCATGTTGTTAGACAACGGTGTTCCAACAAATGGCTTGAAGCCATGCAATCCGAGATAGGATCCATGTATGAAAACAAAGTATGGACTTTGACAGACTTGCCCGATGATCGGCGAGCGATAGAAAACAAATGGATCTTTAAGAAGAAGACGGACGCGGATGGTAATGTTACCATCTATAAAGCTCGACTTGTCGCTAAGGGTTATCGACAAGTTCAAGGGGTTGACTACGATGAGACTTTCTCTGCCGTAGCGAAGCTGAAGTCCGTTCGAATCATGTTAGCAATTTCCGCATACTATGATTATGAGATATGGCAAATGTACGTCAAAATGACATTCCTTAACGGCCATCTTAAGGAAGAACTGTATATGATGCAGCCGGAGGGTTTTGTCGATCCTAAGAATGCTAACAAGGTATGCAAGCTCCAACGCTCCATCTATGGGCTGGTGCAAGCATCTCGGAGTTGGAACATTCTCTTTAATGAAATGATCAAAGCATTTGGGTTTATGCAGACTTATGGAGAAGCCTGCGTTTACAAGAAAGTGAGTGGGAGCTCTGTAGCATTTCTCATATTATATGTGGATGACATACTTTTGAAGGGAAATGATATAGAACTTTTGGACAGCATTAAGGCCTACTTGAGCAAGTGTTTTTCAATGATGGACCTTGGAGAAGCTGCTTACATATTAGGCATCAAGATCTATAGATATAGATCGAGACGCCTCATAGGTCTTTCACAAAGCACATACCTTGATAAGATATTGAAGAAGTTTAATATGGATCAGTCCAAGAAGGGGTTCTTGCCTGTGTTGCAAGGTGTGAAATTGAGCTCGGCTCAATGTCCGACCACGACAGAAGATAGAGAAAAGATGAGTGTCGTCCCTATGCCTCGCCATAGGGTCTATCATGTATGCCATGCTGTGTACCAGACCTGATGTAAACCTTGCCGTAAGTTTGGTAGGAAGGTACCAAAGTAATCCCAGCATGGAACACTGGATAGCGGTCAAGAATATCCTGAAGTACCTGAAAAGGACTAAGGATATGTTTCTCATTTATGGAGGTGACGAAGAGCTCGTCGTAAAGGGTTACGTCGGCGCTAGCTTCGACACGGATCTGGATGACTCTAAGTCACAAACCGGATACGCGTATATTTTGAATGGAGGGGCTGTAAGCTGGTGCAGTTGCAAGCAAAGCGTCATGGCGGGATCTACATGTGAAGCAGAGTACATGGCAGCCTCGGAGGCAGCGCATGAAGCAATCTGGATGAAGGAGTTCATCACCGACCTAGGAGTCATACCCAATGCGTCGGGGCCGGTCACTCTCTTCTGTGACATCACTGGAGCTATTGCCCTTGCCAAGGAGCCCAGGTTTCACAAGAAGACCAGGCACATCAAGCATCGCTTCAACTTCATTCATGAAAATGTTCAAGATGGAGACATAGATATTTGTAAAGTGCACACAGATCTGAATGGCGCAGATCCGTTGACTAAACCTCTTCCGCGAGCAAAACATGATCAACACCAGAACTCTATGGGTGTTCGATTCATCACAATGTAACTATATTATTGATTCTAGTGCAAGTGGGAGACTATTGGAAATATGCCCTAGAGGCAATAATAAAATGGTTATTATTATATTTCCTCATTCATGATAATTGTCTATTATTCATGCTATAATTGTGTTATCCGGAAATCGTAATACACGTGTGAATACATAGACCACAACATGTCCCTAGTGAGCCTCTAGTTGACTAGCTCGTTTATCAATAGATGGTCACGGTTTCCTGACCATGGACATTGGATGTCATTGATAACGGGATCACATCATTGGGAGAATGATGTGATGGACAAGACCCAATCCTAAGCATAGCACAAGATCGTGTAGTTCGTTTGCTAGAGCTTTTCCAATGTCAAGTATCATTTCCTTATACCATGAGATCGTGTAACTCCCGGATACCGTAGGAGTGCTTTGGGTGTACCAAATGTCACAACGTAACTGGGTGACTATAAAGGTATACTACAGGTATCTCCGAAAGTGTCTGTTGGGTTGACACTGATCGAGACTGGGATTTGTCACTCCGTATGACGGAGAGGTATCTCTGGGCCCACTCGGTAATGCATCATCATAATGAGCTCAAAGTGACTAAGTGGTTGGTCATGGGATCATGCATTACGGTACGAGTAAAGTGAATTGCCGGTAACGAGATTGAACAAGGTATTGGGATACCGACGATCGAATCTCGGGCAAGTAACGTAACGATTGACAAAGGGAATTGTATACGTGATTACTTGAATCCTCGACATCGTGGTTCATTCGATGAGATCATCGTGGAGCATGTGGGAGCCAACATGGGTATCCAGATCCCGCTGTCAGTTATTGGCCGGAGAGTCGTCTCGGTCATGTATGCATGTCTCCCGAACCCGTAGGGTCTACACACTTAAGGTTCGGTGACGCTAGGGTTGTAGAGATATTAGTATGAGGTAACCCGAAAGTTGTTCGGAGTCCCGGATGAGATCCTGGACGTCACGAGGAGTTCCGGAATGGTCCGGAGGTGAAGAATTATATATAGGAAGTCCAGTTTCGGCCATCGGGAAAGTTTCGGGGGTCACCGGTATTGTATCGGGACCACCAAAAGGGTCCCGGGGGTCCACAGGGTGGGGCCACCTATCCCGGAGGGCCCCATGGGCTGAAGTGGGGAAGGGAACCAGCCCCTGGTGGGCTGGTGCGCCCCCCTTGGGCCTTCCCCTGCGCCTAGGGTTGGAAACCCTAGGGGTGGGGGGTGCCCCACTTGGCTTGGGGGGGCAAGCCACCCCCCTTGGCCGCCGCCCCCCCTTGAGATCCAATCTCTAGGGGGCCGGCGCCCCCAGGGGTCCTATATAAAGAGGGGGGAGGGAGGGCTGCGCACCCTTGCTCCTGGCGCCTCCCTCCCCCTCTGTAACACCTCTCCCTCTCGCTGAGCTTGGCGAAGCCCTGCCGAGATCGCCGCTACTTCCACCACCACGCCGTCGTGCTGCTGGATCTCCATCAACCTCTCCCTTCCCCTTGCTGGATCAAGAAGGAGGAGACGTCTTCCCCAACCGTACGTGTGTTGAACGCGGAGGTGCCGTCCGTTCGGCACTAGGATCTTCGGTGATTTGGATCACGACGAGTATGACTCCCTCAACCCCGTTCTCTTGAACGCTTCCGCACACGATCTACAAGGGTATGTAGATGCACTCTTCTATCTCGTTGCTAGATGACTCCATAGATTGATCTTGGTGAAGCGTAGAAATTTTTTATTTTCTGCAACGTTCCCAACAAAACACTCGACGCTGCTCACAACAAGGGCGTACCACTCAAAAATATCAAATGCATGTCTTATGGCTAACATCAATGAGCAAATTTTGACATGGTTTTCCAATTCTAATATATTAAACTAACGTATTCTTGCTAACATCAATGATTAAACTTTGACAAGCTTTTCCCATTCAAAATATGTATTGCCTATGATCGTGGAGTCCTGTCGTAGCTTCTTGTACTTGTTTGGGCACTTTTTGCCCAGGGCACTCCACGTGTTGTTAAATTGCCAATGGTCTCTGCAGACTAGTCATGTCATCGGTGTCTAATAATACTCTGTGAATCTTCTCGGTCATTCCTGCCGTAATGTAGCGCAAACAGTGACAACTTCTTTCTGCAAAGTGGAACGACCAACTGGACCCAGTAATGCAGCAGTTTGCCTTGGATACATTGGCTCCTTTTGTGCAGTTCAACTAAAATCAAAGTCGGAATAAAACCGAGCTTTAATTTTGATATCCCTGTAAGCAACAATAGGTATAAGGGAAATAATTACTGAGAAATAACGGTTGATGACTTGTACTCCCAGAAGAAAAGCATATACTGATCTACTTTATCTTAATGGGAAACAAAGCAGGAGAGTAGCAATTCTCCATCGATGTGATTCATTCATATTGGTGAGACATTATCTTAACAATGCCTTGTTTCAACATGTATAAAGAACGACAAAGCAGAAAAGTACCATTCCTAAAACAATGCAACTAATTCATTTTAACAGAGACATTATCTTAACAATACCTTGGTTAAACATGTAGAAAGAACTACAAAGCAGGATAGTACCATTCCTAACAAGTGTTGCAGTTTTGAAATAAGATTCAGTAGTTAATTAATTCTCAGAGTGGCATTGCTTAATTTTACCAGCGGCATTAGATTAACGAAAAGCATAAACAGTTCCAGGGGAGAGTGGGCGCAACAACAGTATGTGCTTCCATCTACTTATAATGGGGGTGATGCAAAGTTTGTTGTAACAAAGCAACAAGCATCATGTCTGGGTTGGTCCCATTTTTGTTCACTACTTAATGGGAAAAGACATCAATACAATAACTTCAATTCAACATTTATTTAAAACAGTACCAATACAAGTAGCACAACATCTCAAAGCACATTGCACAATCATGTGGATGAAGGCCCGTACTGACCTTTCATGAGACCACAAGGATAAAATACGAATCTGCCAACACGAATAGGAAATCCAATCTCGTTTTGTGCAGTTGCACTGAAATCAAGCAAAGTGTTTCGCGTAGCGAAGCAAAATGTCGCAATAGCAACAGGTTGAATAGATATCCCTGTTTAAACAGAGGCAAAAAAGAATCAATTACTGGCTAATAAAGGAGGATGAAACATGCGGCCACAAAAATGGTAATCCCGCCAATCCCTAACAAGTGTTGCTATTTTGGAATAAGATTCAGTAGTTAATTCTGAGAGTGGCATCAATTACTGGCTTATAAAGGGGGTGATGCTGAATTTGTTGTAACAAAGCAACAAGCATCATGTCTGGGTTGGTCCCATTTTTGTTCACTACTTAATGGGAAAAGACAGCAATACAATAGCTTCAATTCAACATTTATTTAAAACAGTACCAAAACAAGTAGCACAACATCTCAAAGCACATTGCACATCATGTGGATGAGACCAAGATTTGAAACAACTCGCCACGAAGACTGGAAACAAATCTCGATCTCCTTTTGTGCAGTTCCACAAAAATTAAGAAAAGTCACCGGTGTGAAATTCAAGTTGAACTGCACAAAACACTCTTAAAACATAAGTGTTTTGAGTAGCGAAGCAAAATGTCGCAATAGCAACAAGTTGAATCGATACCCCTGTTTTAACAGAGGCAAAAAAGGATAGTAGCATTTCTAAAACGGTTGCATTGATTCATATTAACAGAGACATTCTCTTGAAACAACATTCGTTAAAAATGTAATTTACTTTTAACAGTGGCATTGCTTCAATTTTCCGGCGGCATTCTTAGATTAACAACAGCAAAATAGCTGTATGTGACATGCCAGCACCATGTGCGTCCACACATATAAATGGGTGATGCAGAGTATGTAGCCAAGAAGCATATATGCGTTGGTCCCATATTTGTTCTCTTTGAACCTTTTTCCTATGTGAGGGCAGCAAATCTAGTCCTGCACAAACTACCCGACCCCCCAGTTTCTTTCCCTTTTCAACAAAGAGATCAGTTCCTTACAGATGTGTGTACTGGGTTACCCCCTTTTTCCCTTTTCGACCTACAAAGCGGCTGGATAGCCAGTCTATACTACTTTCCGCCCCTCCTTTCCTCATTGAACCACGTCCTAGATTCTTGCTCCAGCCCACCGCAACCTTCTTTCCTATTTGAACCAAGGCCTAGATTCGACTACAGATCGAAAAAGATCCACATGCAGCTAGAGCAACGACGGTTTCAAAGAAATTTATACCTTAGGGTCGTCGGGATGTGGCAAGGCGTGTGGCGGGAGGCCGGATCTGCCCACACTACGTACGGCAGCGAGGAAGAAGGGTCCGGTAGCCCTCCCGCACAGGCGCTGGGTGAAAGAGAACAACGCAGCCGGTAGTGGATTGCCTCCCTCGCCGAAGGCGATAGAGTGAACACCGCACCTCCTCCCCTTCCCGGTGCGACAGGATACAGATGCCTACTTCACCAGCTGTGAGGGGGGAGAGAGACACAAGATGCCAACGCAGTCTTGTTTAGATCTGGTGAAGAGAGGGTGAGAGACTGTGAATATAGCAACCCCTAGCAAATGAACGTTGAGCCTCCAGCGTGTAACATATATGTAGTGCAGCGAGCGTGTGGAGAGTGCAAACCCTAGTGCACAAGCGCCGAGGCTCCCGCTTATATATATACTACTGTAGTACGGACTAAGCTCCGGTGCCTTCACTGCACCTGCTTTTGGCTGTATGACAGGTGAGCCAGCCACATTTTGGGCCCACCTGTCATAAACCCAAAGGCAGGTGCACTAAGTCAATGAAGCTGCGTCCATATAGTACTCTCGTGTATACGACTAATATATAGTGGAGTGGTTTTCTTATTCTCTCCATAACAATCGTTTTAAATTGTGTAAGTACGAAACAAGTCTCTTTATTTAATGTACAGGGAAGAAAACTAGTACTACTTCCGATGAACTAACGATCCACGCCCACGCGTCCTGGTCGCACTTCATGTCCTTCACGTGTGGTACACTACCCTCCCTTAAGTGAACAACCACAAATGCGCCAAATTATCTGAAACGTGTGAGAGTGTGTACAAATAAAGAATTTTAATTTCAATTATCGGAAATGTTTGAGAGTATTGCAAAGTTTGACTTCATCAAATCTAATATCTTGGAGTAAATAAAATGGAGGGCTACTACGTCCATCCGGGTTTTAGTCCACACCATTTTTTAAATCAAAGTTAATAGCTGGAGAAATAAAATTACAGGGGAGCTGGAGACAAAGTTGTGAGAAGGCTTAGAAATCAATACAAAACTTATGCTCTTAGTACCAACGTCGATCCTTCTTCGAGGAAACATTTGGTTCATAGCCAATTGTGTGATAAAATTGCACCAACGTGAAAGACGACTGCGTCTCCAACGCAACCAAGGTGAACTGACGAAGGATATCATCTTTGTGCGTAACAAGAAAAGAGCACTGATGGAAGACAGCTTGTTTTTCATTAAAAATCGATCGGCTTCACCAGCCGACGCAACCATGAGGCGCAACCATGAGCATCGATAGGTCATCGTGGTGATGCATCATCCATTTGGCATAAAGTTTGGGTGAGGCACCTATGAAGTTCGACAAATCCTCATTGTGGTCTGTTTCTTCTCAGTAATCAAGCTCGAGGAAGGAAGAACCACGTGGCAGAGGACAGTGAGGCGAAACAACAATGGCCATCCAATTTTGTGCAGTTCCACTAAAATTGAGGAAGACATGCCCGGGTATGAAGACACGCATTGTTGTTTCCAAAAATATAAAAAAGGGTTAGCAACGACATCTCAATTGTCAATAAGAATTAATGAAAAGTACACCAACAAACAGAAGCATCATAATTATATCTTGATGGGAACTAAACCAGGATACCTGAGAAAAAAAGCATTTCTTCATTTAACCAGTGATAGTACTACCACCGTATGGACAATGACCGCACAACCACCATGTACTTTTTGTCGAAACAACATGTGAACCTCCACTGAGGCATAAATCAGGACAACTTTTCGAGTGGCATTTCCTCTATAATAGTACTAGTAGGTGATATTGGACCAGCCGACGAACCCTAGCTACGATGCATGGGGAGATGGGGAGTAGTCGCATAGAAGAAAACCCGCACGCAGCGACCTGGGGAGCTGGACCAGTACAAGAAGTTATACCTCGGGTGGGCGAGATGTCGTTTAGGCGGTCGGGCGGGATCTGCCCACATGACATCAGCGAACAAGGGCGCGGAGGATCTTCGTCCGCGCCAGCGCCGGCTCCGAGAGGACGGTGCGCATCGGCTTCCTCCGTCGCCGACGGCGACAATGTCAACGCTGCACCTCCTCACCTCCCGCAGCAGACGGGATTCGGCCGGATCTGTGACCACCGGTGAGGAGAGAGATAGAGTGGACACTGTCATCTTGTTTTGATATGGAGAGGGTGAGAGAGCGAGACGCGAGAAACTCTATCAAACAAGAGGCTATAATGGAGTAAAAAATCCTCTCCATAGCAGTGGTTTTAAATAGAATACGCACGTTCCCGGAAAAAAGAAACGAAAACTGGCGGTTAATTTTTAAGGGTCTGTCTAGGACACATCTAGATGTGACATAGTTATGTCACATCTAATTTGATATCCACTCTGTTTGTGGTCTATTTTTTCATAGTTTTTTTTTGTTTCTTGTTGCTACATTATATACTTGTGGGAGCTTAGATGCGATATCCTTAAATAACATCTAGATGTGAATTAGACAAACTGATTTTCTAACGTACCAAGAAAGAAAACTCGATCAAAAAACACGCCCCCTGTCGTGGAATTGTCACGGCAGATGTCCTTGTGAAAGGACTTAGTCGCAGGGCCATCGTACGGGTTAACTTAGAGGGGTTAAAGCGGACACAAAGACACGGGAGTTATACTAGTTCGGCCCCTTCGATGAAGGAAAGGCCTACGTCTAGTTGTGATGGGATTGATGTAGTTTCGACGACTTGGGAGCAATAGCTTCGCCTAAGCCTCGAATTGTCTGTCCTTAATCCGCCGCTGGGTCGTCCCCTTATATACACGGGTTGACGCCCGGCCGGTCTACAGAGTCCCGATCCGGCTCATACAAGTGTCCGGCTCGGTCTCTTCTCTCTTATCTTACAGCACAAGTTACAACACTAAGGCGGTTTACATAAACGGACCTTAATTCGCCTCTGGGCTCTGGGCCTCCTCCGTGGGCCCGGATCATGGGCGAGGTAACCCGGCCCCTCGAGGCGGTTCACACTCGTAGTTGTATCCCCAACATTAGGCCCAGATTGACTTGAACCGTTCATGTTAATCTTCAACATCTTCAGGAAACTCTTGATCTCCTTTCATACTTTCGTAAACCGCCATCTGCTTGAACCGCCATGACGTCATCCTCCGATCCCCGCGACGGGGCGCCTTGGCGTCATCTTTAATAAAGAAATCCAAACAGTAAGATTCCCTTCATTAATGCTATCCCGGAAATCGAGGCGACCGCTGCACCGTCCGCCGCTTTTGACTCCTCGATTCTCGCGCTCATTGATTGCTCCGGTTCCTTATAAATAGACCGGCAGGCCCCTTTCTCTTCTTCTTCTTCCGCTCTTCTCCTTCCTCGCGACGCTCCCGCTCTTGAAGCTCCGCCGTCGCCGCCGACCTTCGACCTCCGCGTCAGTGCCAGGCCGCTGCATCAACCTGACCGGACCAGAAGCTCTTTAGCGCTCCTCCGCCGCTCGGCGCATCAGGTAAGGCTCCTCTTCGAGCCCTAGATCCACCTCTCAAGGTCCCTGTTCCTCTTGTAGTTCACGGGTGTTCATCGCAGTGTCCACATACCTGCCCTGCCATGGCCGTACGATTCGGCCGTAGTACACATCCTGTGCGGCGACCGCTCCGCCATCGGTTTTATCTCTTGTTTCATCTTTCATTTTGTTTAGATCTTCTTGTTTAGGACGCACGAATCCTCCTGCCCGCTATGAGGCTTGCATAGGTCGCAGAAATTTTCCTCACTGAACCTTCGGTAGATCTAAAGTACTTCCATTCGCATGTGAAATCTGTTTCTGTCCACACTTAGTAGATTTTTCAGTTCTGTCTCTTTTGGCGGTTTGACTTTTGATAGCTAATCCGTCACTCCATTAGTCCTCAGTTAAACCGGAATTGAAAGCTAGCCGCCAAATTGCCGGTTTAACATTGTACAATGCGCCTGAACCTTTTAACGGTGAACCGTTTTTCCTTTTCTTTCGCAGTTTAGTCTTCCGGAATGGCCCCTCAATTCTCAGCTTGCAATTGGGTCCGGTCCAAGATTACTGAAACGCAACTCAACGGCTACGCCACCACCGGGCGCCTTTGGCTCCAAAAATGTCCTCCACTGGCGTGTTCCGGATGGCGAATTCCCTCCCGAGCCTCAAGAAGGAGAAGTGATTGTGTTTATGCAGCACTTAGACCGGGGATTCTGCCCGCCCGGTTCGAAATTCTTCCGGGACGTCCTTGCAAGTTTTAAACTCCATACGCAGGACATTGGCCCGAACTCTGATCAAACATATGCAATTTTCAAGTCTTCGTGAAGTCTATCTTCAAGAAGAACCATCTGTGGAGCTGTTCCGGATTTCTTCCACTTGAACCGTCGCGACAGAATTTTCTCGATGGTCCCAACACGTAGCTGGGCGGCGTTTCAATCCGTAAGAGGAAGGAAGTGGACTTTCCTCACGCCAAACACCACAGCCATCCAAAAGATTGGAACCAAACCTGGTTCTACTGCCGGAACACTGCTCCTGCCAACGAGAATCCTTTGCCGGGTTACCGTCCTCACCGGCTCAGCAACCATCATCCACTGCCTTTACGCTTAACCGCCGCGGAACGGAAGAACTTCGCGCCTCAAATTATCAAGCTCCGGGCTCTAATGGCCAATGGCTTAACCGGTGTGGACCTTGTGCGGTGTTGGGTTTCTTGGGGCGTCTTGCCACTAAGCCGCCGGCCCGGATTGATGCACGAGTACACTGGCAGCCTCAAAGACCCTCAAAGACGTCACGAGTTGCCCATAACTGAACTTGAGGTCACAGAGATTGTAAATAAGATGCTTGATGAACCGATCTCCGTCGCAGCCCTAACGGGTTGGCTCCATTCTGTGTTGCCAACAAACCGCCGTGTAAGGCTCTACTCACCGCTGGGCCCTTAATACTTTGTTGATATACATTAATCCTTGTTACTTCTCAGGCTGACAGCTCCTTTTGGAAGCGTACCAAACCGGCTCGGGCGCCGCGTGTAAAGTCCAAGGCCACCAAGAAGGCAAGCAAGAAGAAAACCGCCGAGTCTTTTGATCCGCCGGAGGACGAAGAATCAGAAGCTGAGGTAAAACTTAATATTCTTACGAGGGAGTCGCCGTAAACCGGCTTTCCGCTTTGTGTTTCTTCTTGCTTATAATTTGTCCATTTGTATTCCTTTTACTGACAATTTTACCTCCCAGTATGATGCTGAAGCCAGTCATGCCGACCCTGTTGAGGTAATCTTTCTTTCTTCCGAATCCGACCTTGCGCCGGTTAAAAGAATTCGTCGCGCTGTCCGGAAAGTGAAAAAATATCATTCCTGTGCTTACTTGAATCCAAACCTTTCCTTGAAGACACAGCAGGCTGAAGAGCGCCGTACGACCCGGCATAGTGGCCAACGGATTACCTCATACGGTTTACCAGACACACCAACCCGGAAGCGTTGTCCAGAGGTGACTTGTTCTCCTGAAAAGCGTTATCCCTTAAAAGGTTTCTTCCGATGTCCTCTCAATCCGTCTGACCCGAATTATCAGGCCTCTTCCAACTCTTCTGGCGGTTCATCAACCACGCAACTGCCTCCACTTAAAGTTGCTGCAGGGTACGCAACTGCTGTCCGCCAATTCGGTTTACAATTGCCTTGGTCGATTTGTCTTAATCCAATTCTGAATAATGCAGCACGAAGGCTCGCTTGAGTAAGAAAGCGAAGACCCTTGATCCTACTGCGGATGTTGATCCGGAAAAGACCCCAGAGCAAACCCATGAAAATCCTGAAGTCGCCAAAAATAGCTCTGGCGAGTTGTACCGAGACGACATTGCTGATCCGCCAGAAACTGAACCGGAGGCCCAAGTGGAAACCTCGCATCCTGCTCCCCCGAGTCCGGCCACAGAGCGGGTCGTAATTGTTGAACCGCCGAGCCAGAGCATGAAGGCACCAAGCCCAAAGAAGACCGCCAATCTGGCCAGCCCGGTAAAAAATGATGATGTTATTGTGACGGGCACTGGCTACACCACTCCTAGCCAACCCGTCGCTTTAGCAAAACACAGCGCCAAGGAAGATTCTGCCACTATGAGCAAAGATAAGGGGAAAACTGATCTGTCAGCTTATGACAACTTCTCTGCCCAAGAACTTCACTCCGGGTTTCTGAACCGGCTCTACACAAGCCGTGACTTTGAAGCTGGTCAGTAAACCGTATGAAGGACCGCTATGAGGTAAAGGAGTTATGCCTTGTATATATATATATATATATATATATATATATATATATATATATATATATATATATATATATATATATTCCGCATAGTAGCCCTTCAAGGGCGGTTCAACTTAGCATAGTTAAACGGGACTTAATTTTGCATAGAAACCATACGCCTTACACTACAAAGATCAGAGCCCCAAGGGTCGGTTCAACTTAGCATAGTTAAACCGGGACTTAATTTCTGTATCCTCATAGATAACTGAGATCAACTAGCCATTAGCCCCCAAGTGCCAAGTTAAATATTTGTATTGAGCTTGGGACTTTATGATGAAACAACTAACGTGCTCCCTTTGTTATCAGAATGAGATAAACCAGCAAACCGTGCAACTCAAGGACCTTCGAGCCAATCTTGAAACTCAACAAGCAGAAACCACCAAGGCCAAGGATGAACTAAAAACTGCCTTGGCCACTATGGAACAGCTGAAGGAGTGGTATAAATCCGAACGGGCCAACTGGGACACCGAGAAGGCCGGTTTGAAAAAACGGGCGGAAGATGCTGAAGCAGCCCTTAAACCGGTGACTGAAGAGCTTACCGGGCTCAAGCGCCAAGTTCATGCCATGACCTCTGCCATCTTTGGTAAGAAAACTTGCACTGATTATCTCTATTTTGATATTTCCGCCGGTTTAACCTGAGCTGTCTGAAACCGGTGCAGGCAAGCGCATTGCTCATCTGGGCTCTGATGTGCGGAAGAAGCTCAAGGCCGCTTATACGCTGATTGAGCAGCTGTATACCGGCGCCCAGCGAGTCATATGTGCCACATCATACGACAACACGGCTCCGTCCCTGATCGAGATACACTGGACCGCTGTCCATGGTTCCGGGCAGCTTGAAGAGTTGAAGCGATCCGCGCCCGGCTGGCACCCCATCGCTCGACTCGCGCCAAGGCGTGGATAGCAGATCTTGATCCGCCGACATAGCCAAAGGTTTCCCAGCGCCAAGAGAACGGTGAAGTTTTGATAACGACGCTCAAACGGATAACAAAGGAGATGCGCCCATTGGCGAAGTCAAGCGGCAGCCGGCCAACTGGCGGTTCACCGCTTTTTATGACGCAATCAACAAGCGCGTGGAGTTTGTCATTCCTGAAGTGCGAGCCTTGTTCCTCCAATCCGTAAGCACACTTATGCCCTCGACGTTGATCCGCTGAGCTGATAAGTGAAGAAGCTGTCTTCGTGCCTTAACCCGGATTGACTGGTCTATCAATGACTTCCGGCCTTGGGTGATGAAGAAGAAGAAGTTGAACCGACGCCAGCGCCTCTACTTCACGCCAACCCGCGAAGAAGCGTAATCCGCAAGCCGGGTGACGCGTCCAAATTGCTAGTCATAACACCACGCTAAACACCGGCCGTGGAAGGCTTTGTAATAGGATAGTCAGCACTTTGTTTTGAACAATGCCTTTATGACCTCGGTCAGATCCCTTGCATGGTGGTATCGACACCATGGATTGATGAACCGTCAACTTAGTTCGCCTGCAATCACAAATTCTTTAAACCGCCACGGCGGCTTGTGTCGCCAGCCGGCTTGTGGCGCTTATATATTTATATAAGAAAATATTAAGGCATATGACCAAATGTTATGATACAAAAATACCTGCCAGCGTTGGGCATGCAGTTGGCCTAGCCAATCTTGAGGCGGAGGTTGTGTAAACCATTACCGTCAAAGGAGAAAACAACTCCTGTGCTTAGCGTGCCGGTTTACCGTGTAAACCGTGTCGGCATGACAAGCCCCTGTTACTCCATAATGGGATGTTAACAGAAAAATCAAACCGAACAAAATCGCCGGATTAAAAATGGACCGAATTCGCACCTGACAACTTGAATCTGGTTTAAAAAAGGTTGTCGGGTTAAAAAGGCAAATAAAATCAAATAACTGGTATGAAAACCACATGGAAGCAAAGGCAATGATAAAACCGCTTGCAAGAAGAGGCCTTATCGAGCTCGATCGATGGTGTTACCATGGTCGGACAGGACCAAGCTCCCCGTAAGGTGTAGCGATGGTTCAAGTCAGCCAGCCCCAACTGAAATCGTGGCATTATGCCGATCAAGTGGCATGGCAATGGTTCGGGTTCACCAAGCCCCAAGTGATTCTATGGCCTTAGGCCGACCAAGAGGCGGATTGGTTCAGACGTGACCATGTCCCAAGTGATCTGGTGGCTTTACCATCAAAAGGTGTTGCGTTGGTTCGGACACCACCAAGCCCCAAGTGACAAAAACTTCAAAAGCAAGATCAAGGGTTAAACCGGAGGCCGCTTTGCACAACATCTCCATGTACCCAAACCGTCTTTTACGTAACGGATACCCCGCTTTAGCCGAGGATCCGGTTTATTGCTTTTATTCATAATATATACATTGTCTTAATATGTACATAAGTGGAGCCGATGGCTCGGTATAATAAGGTCAAGATGAGCTATGTTCCACGGCTCGTTGGTCTCCTCTTCGACGGCGTGAGTCTTTTCGCTCTCGAACATCAATCGATAGTACGACCACAGTGCAAATTCTTGCTGACCACAAAAGGCCCTTCCCAAGGTGGGGATAGCTTGTGCATATCTGTTCGGTCTTGAATGAGCCAAGCACCAAGTCTCCCTCCGAAAGGTTCTTGTTCTAACCCGCCGATCGTGATACCGACGAAGATCCTGCTGGTAAATCGCCGAACGAGCAGCCGCCATATCTCGCTCTTCATCCGGCCGATCCAAATCGCCCTGCCGTGCCGCCTCACTATCGACTTCAACATAAGCCGCCACACGGGCGAGTCATGACGGATATCGCAGGAAGGACCGCCCCGCCCATAGACCATAAAGAACGGTGTGTATCCGGTGGATCTGTTAGGGTAGTATTGATACTCCATATCACGGATGGTAGCTCTTCTACCCAACAACCCGGCGCCCTCCAAAGGGACCATAAGCCGGGTTTAATACCTCTCAAGATCTCTGATTAGCTCGTTCCGCTTGACCATTGGACTGTGGGTGGGCCATCAAGAAACATCAAGCGGATGTGCTCGCTCACAAAACTCCTTCATGGCTCCCTTGGACAGATTAGTGCCATTGTCCGTGATGATGCTGTGTGGAAACCCAAACCGGAAAATCACCTTTTTGATGAACTGAACCGCCGTGGCCGCATCACACTTGCTAACAGGCTCTGCCTCTACCCACTTTGTAAATTTATCAACCGCCACCAGCAGGTGGGTCTTCTTGTCCTTGGACCTTTTGAAAGGTCCAACCATATCCAGCCCCCAAGTCGCAAACGGCCAAGTAATTGGAATCATCCTCAATTCTTGGGTCGGTACATGAGCACGTCTGGAAAACTTTTCGCAACCATCACATCGTCTGACCAGATGTTCCGCATCAGCATGGGCAATCAACCAATAGAAACCGTGGCGGAACGCTTTGGCCACCAAGGACTTTGAACCAGCGTGGTGACCACAGTCCCCTTCATGGATCTCACGCAATATCTCACGACCTTCGTCAGGGGACACACAACGCTGAAACGCCCCTGACACGCTGCATCGATGCAACTCGCCCTTATATATGGTCATAGACTTAGACCGCCGAACAATCTGCCAGGCCAACGTCTCATCTTCTCGTAACTCGCCCGGTTCATGTATGCCAAATAAGGAGCGCCCAATCCGAATGACATGCAAGGCCGCCACCAACCGAGCCTCCGGATCAGGAATAGCCAAATCAACTTCATCAGAAGCTTAAGCGACGGATTGTGCAAGACATCAAGGAAGACATTAGGCGGACCGGTTTACGTTGAGAGCCCAGCCGGCTTAGAGCATCCGCCGCTTCGTTCTTCCGACGGTCCACATGGTCCACCTGATATCCTTTAAAATGTCCTGCAACAATATCCACCTCCCGACGGTACGCAGCCATGAGTGGATCTTTGGAATCCCAAGTACCTGATACTTGCTGGGCCACCAAGTCCGAGTCACCAAAACACTTAACCCGGCTTAGATTCATCTCCTTAGCCATCCGGAGACCATGGAGCAAAGCCTCATACTCAGCTGCATTGTTAGTACAGGGGAACATTAAGCGAAGAACGTAACAGAACTTGTCACCTCATGGGGAAGTTAATACGACTCCAGCCCCCGAGCCCTCCAATTGCCTGGACCCATCAAAGTGGATGGTCCAATAGGTATGATCCGGCTTTTCTTCAGGTGCTTGCAACTCCGTCCAATCATTAATGAAATCCACAAGTGCCTGAGACTTTATTGCCGTCCGAGGCACATACCTTAAACCGTGCGGCCCAAGCTCTATAGCCCACTTAGCAATCCGCCGATCGCTTCCGGTTCGTATGATATCGCCCAAAGGAGCTGAACTGACCACTGTGATGGGGTGCCCTTGGAAATATTGCTTCAGCTTCCGGCTTGCCATAAAAACTCCATATACCAGCTTCTGCCAATGCGAATATCTTTGTTTAGACTCAATAAGGACCTCGCTGATGTAATAAACCGGCCGTTGAACCGGATACTCCTTCCCTGCCTCCTTCCGTTCCACCACAATGGCTACGCTGACTGCCCTGACATTAGCAGCAACATATAACAGGAGCGGCTCCTTGTCAATGGGAGCGGCGAGAACAGGCGGGTTGGCCAACTACCGCTTTAAGTCCTCCAATGCTTCATCAGCAGCTGAACTCCAGACGAACTGATCCGTCTTCTTAAGCATCTGGTACAAGGGAATGGCCTTCTCTCCTAGGCGGCTGATAAACCGGCTTAGCGCAGCAATCCGACCCGCCAAACATTGGACATCATTGATACACTTTGGCTTAGCCAGGGAGGTGATAGCTGTAATCTTATCCGGATTAGCTTCAATCCCCCTGTTGGACACAAGGAAACCCAATAACTTGCCTGCCGGAACACCAAAAACACACTTGGCCGGGTTAAGCATCATCTTGTACACCCGCAAGTTGTCAACGGTTTCTCTCAAATCCTCAATCAGTGTTTCCTTCTCCCTTGATTTAACCACAATATCATCCACATAAGCATGCACATTACGGCCGATCTGTTTATGCAAGCAATTCAGACGCATAACGTTGATAAGTTGCTTGGGCTCTTGAGCCCAAAAGGCATAGATACATAGCGAAGGCTCCAAAGGGTGATAAACGCCGTCTTCTCCTGGTCCTTAACCGCCATCTTAATCTGATGATATCCGAATATGCATCCAAAAGCTCAACGCTCACAACCCGCCGTAGCATCAATAATCTGATCAATACGGGAGGGCGAAGGATCTGCTGGACAAGCTTTGTTAAGATCTGATAATCCACGACTGGCGCCAAGTGCCATTCTTCTTAAGGACCAACACCGGATTAGCAAGCCACTCTGGATGGAAAACTTCAACGATAAATCCTGCCGCTAAGAGCCTGGCAACCTCCTCTCCAATGGCCTTGCGCCTTTCCTCATTAAACCGGCGTAGAAACTGCTTTACCGGTCTGTACTTGGGATCAACATTAAGAGTGTGCTCAGCGAGTTCCCTCGGTACACCTGGCATGTCAGAAGGCTTCCATGCAAAAATGTCCCGATTCTCACGGATGAACTCGATGAGCGCGCTTTCCTATTTAGGATCCAAGTTAGCACTGATGGTGAACTGTTTGGATGAATCGCCGGGCACAAAATCAACAAGTTTAGTCTCAGCCGCCGACTTAAACTTCATATCCGGATCGTGCTCTGTAGTTGGCTTTTTCAACGGGGTCATATCCGCCGGATCAACATTGTCCTTATAATACTTTAACTCCTCGGTGGCACAAACCGACTCTGCATAAGCCGCATCACCTTCCTCGCATTCCAACGCAATCCGGCGGCTCCCGTGAACCGTTATCGTCCCTTTGTGACCCGGCATTTTCAGCTGCAAATAAACATAACAAGGTCGTGCCATAAACTTAGCATAAGCCGGCCGCCCAAACAGGGCGTGGTAAGGGCTTTGGATTTTCACCACCTCAAACGTCAATGTTTCCGATCTGGAGTCATGTTCATCTCCAAAAGCTACCTCCAGAGCTATCTTACCGACCGGGTACGCAGACTTGCCGGGCACCACACCGTGAAATACTGTGCCGGACGGCCTGAGATGCCTATCCGTCAACCCCATACGTCGGAAGGTCTCGTAGTACGTGATGTTGATGCTGCTTCCTCCATCCATAAGCACTTTGGTGAACTTGTATCCTCCCACCGAGGTGCCACTACCAGGCTAGCTGACCCGGATTGTAAACCCGGGGAGGATGATCCTCTCTACTCCATACAATAGGCTGCTCTGACCAGCGCAGGTAATGCGGCGCGGCCGGTTCAACAACACTGACCGCCCGCTTCTGAAGTTTTCGGTCTCGTCTGTCCAAGCTGGTGGTAAAGACATGGTATTGTCCACCGTTCAACTGCTTTGGATTACTTTGGTAACCCGACTGCTGCTGTTGTTGATTATAACCCCCTTGGTTCTGATTGTTCTGATTGTTCTGATTGTTCTGATTGCCTTGCCCGCCCGGATTACCACCAACCTCGGGCCGGAATTTCTCCATCAGAACCGGGCGGACCCTGAACCGCCGCCGGGCCCTTGATCATACCGGAAAGCATTAGAATTTTTGAACTCCTGCATAATATAACAATCCTTCCAGAGGTGGTTCGCCGGTGCCTCCTTCGTCCCATGCTTCGGGCAAGGTTGATTCAATAGGTAATTCAAACGCTCCGGATTGTGACCTTGTGCACCGCCCCGGTTTGATTGCTTACCTTTGCGCCGCTGACCCTTATCCTGCGCGTTGGTGTTGGCTACGAAGCCCATGTTACCGTTAGCCTTACGCTTGTTTCCCCCATTGCCTGCCGAATGGTGCTGCTGGCCTCTGGAGTTGCTATTCTGCTTTCCCTTCCCTACTTCGTCATCCTCAGACTCGGGATCCTTGGTACTATCAGAATCAGCATACTTTACCAAAACACCCATGAGCGTGCCCATGTCATTGCAAAAACGCTTCATGCGACCCAGCTTTAACTTCAACGGTTCAAACCGGCAGTTGGCTTCTAGGGTTAAAATAGCGGAATCAGGGTTGATCCGTCCGATGAATGTAAAACCTCCAAACGCGGCGCACCCAATGTGTTGTAGATTCCCCTCCGCTCGACACAAGCCGCCAAATCCACCATGCATATGGGCTGTTTACAGGTGTCTTTGAAATTTTGAATGAACCGGTCCGAATCGAGTCCACGAACTAAGCGAGTTGGGTGGCAAATTTTTCAACCAAGCACGGGCCGCACCTTCCAACATCATGGTGAAATACTTCGCACACGCAGCTTCCGCCCACATCCAGCATCTCCATGGCCATCTCATAGCTTTCTATCCACGCTCGAGCCAAATCGGCGGTATAATTGGGCACCTTGCGTGGCCCTTTGAAGTCCTTGGGCAAACGCACATTGCGTAAAGCGGGGACGAGGCAAGGCACCCCCAATGAGCCGGACGTGACCCCCGATTCGAAGATGGTCGGACGAACCGGCGCGAGCTGATGGTCCTCATGTTGTGCTGTTAACTCGGCCTCCCTACGTGCCCTGGCCTGGTCCACCACCACTTGAGCGTCTTCGAAGCCGCCGACCGGGTTGTTGCCTCGAGGTGGACCACGCTGCGCGTTGCTTGACACGGCCGGTTCATCTGCGCGCCGGCTATAACTCCGGCTGGGGCGGGGGGTGGAGTGGATCCGGTCCCGACTGTATGAATACGCTTCGCCGAGCGGGGCCGCCCCGAGAGCTCCTTGACCCGGCGTGTTTCTACCGCCTGTGGTGAATCGCCCTCGATCGGAATCGCCTCCAATCGTGCCGCAGCCGCGACAAGGTTGTCCATCGGGTTGGAGTAGTGACCCGGAGGTGTCTGCACAGTCTGGGGCGCGCCGGTATGATGGCGAGGCTGATCTATCACACGAGGCTGAACCGGCGCGGCCATCCCAGGTGCTTCCGGCCGGTTTACCACCGGTGGCGGATTACTGGTCCCTGCCCCTGGGGTATTGAAGAGCTCTCTTCCCTCGAAAACTGAAGGCAAACGGGATCTGTACTTCCTTTTCATGACTTCATGTGATGCACTCTGATCCAGCATGAGCCTATAAGCCTGCGCATCCAAAGCGGCCCGTTCCGCCGCCATCCTCACATCCGCGGCTGCCAGATCCGCTTTAGCTTTAGCGATCTGTTCCTTCACCCTTGCAATCTCTGCGTTGTGCAGGTCCTGATCCGCCGGGTTAGCCTCCTCCATGAGCGCAGCCAATGCGTCAAATAACTCTGATAGAACTTGAGCCGGCGGGCGCACAGGGCCTCCTTCCCCGGCTGCCACCACCGCTACTGAACCGGCGACGATGGGCGTCGTGGTCGAAGACTGAAGCGTCGCTTGTGTACCGGCCATGAAAATTCCAACCCGGCTGGGTAGATCAAAGGAGTCCGGAATACTCTCTCCGTCGGAACAGCCCCCGATCTAGCCATCTTGCAGCTGGTACAAAGACTCGGTTTCTCCGGCGGATGACTCGTCGCCAGAGTAGACAACGGTTTCGCCGCCAGATACTGATCCACCCTCATAGTCTCCGTGGACGACTCCCACGAAAGCACGCTTGACAGCCGGTTTAGCCAGGGCAGGACTCTTCTTCGCCCGCTGAGCCGTCTCGACGGGGTCGGTGCAGATGTCCGGCCCAGGCCCTGGCTCGCCGATCTTGCCGATGAAAACGTGTATGCCACCAAAGGGACCCGGTACCGTACTCGATCGAGCCGCCTCGGGCCCCAAATTCAGATCGTCGATGTAGAGTTTGCCGCGACGACTCTTAGTCATCCGCCCACAGCATAGCCTTCGAGTCCTTCGAACTTGCCCTCTAAGATCATCAAACCATCGGCGATAGCCCCACGGTGGGCGCCAACCGTCGTGGAATTGTCACGGCAGATGTCCTTGTGAAAGGACTTAGTCGCAGGCCATCGTGCGGGTTAACTTAGAGGGGTTAAAGTGGACACAAAGACACGGAGTTATACTAGTTCGCCCCTTCGATGAAGGAAAGGCCTACGCCTAGTTGTGATGGGATTGATGTAGTTTCGACGACTTGGGAGCAATAGCTTCACTAAGCCTCGAATTGTCTGTCCTTAATCCGCCGCCGGGTCATCCCCTTATATACACGGGTTGACGCCCGGCCGGTCTACAGAGTCCCGATCCGGCTCATACAAGTGTCCGGCTCGGTCTCTTCTCTCTTATCTTACAGCACAAGTTACAACACTAAAGCGGTTTACATAAACGGACCTTAATTCGCCTCTGGGCTCTGGGCCTCCTCCGTGGGCCCGGATCATGGACGAGGGTAACCCGGCCCCTCCAGGGCGGTTCACACTCAGTAGTTGTATCCCCAACACCCCCGCTTCCAGGTCGTGAGAGTCGTCACGCACACATACATAGACATAGACATGCATATCCGTGTTTACGTAAAATTCCATTTCCATCTCCATCTCCAATCATATTTGTCCAACTGGCACATTATTTATGTTGTTAATTATATATGCAGCAATATTAACGTACAACATCTCTTGTTTGCGCACATCCGGACCGCTGCCACGGCCGGTCCTGACCAACCCGAACCCTCTTCATCACCCGCACATGCTTCCCGCCCGAAACGGTCAGTGCCGCATTCATGCCCGGCCAGAGCAGACGTGACCTCTCACTGGCGCCGGCATTGAAGTGGCGCGCTGGCCAAGAGAGCGTCGCCCGCGCCGCTTCCGGGTGCACGTGGCTGCTCCGCGTTCAAAGGTCGCAATAGCCGGCTACAACATGCATGTAAAAAGTTCTTGGGAGTCCGTGCTACAGCTAGCTGTCCTCCCCCAACTCGTCAATCTTTTTCAGTAGTGCTAGTACTCCATGGCGCGATCCATCGACAAGCAGGCGAGAAAGTTATCGTATACTAGGTTTGCGGTGAGTGGCATGCCAAGCGACCGTGTGGGGTCGAGCCATGGAGGAGGGTGAGACACGAACAAGGCAGATGTGATTTAAACATTGGTTTTGCTCGATGGCGCGATCCAACGAAACGAAACGTTGGTTTCTCTCCATTTTTTCTCCGGAAAAACGGAAACTTTCCACTCCATTTTCATTCCTATTCCAAGGTTGCCCCGTTACAACATTCCATCAAATACAAAGGAAAACTAACACACATGCGGATGCATCTAAATGATTCACAGATCATAGCCAATATTTCCTTCACAACTAAAGAAAAAAGTTGTGAGAGCATGTACAAAACAAAATCTACGGATGGGGTCACTACGACTTAAACCCTAAACCCTAAACATGATTTAAATTCCTGGCTAGGTAGAACCTGTCGAAGGAAAGACGGCTGGCACCCTCGGATCATACGATGCTTTTGTGCAGTTCCACTAAAATCGACCCGAGCATCCCTGATGGCAAAGATATTGAAGAAGTGTGATTAGAATAATAGTACTGTCACTAGTTCATGAGACATAAACTCATCACAAGTAGAAAGCCGGTAGAAGTAGAGAAAGATCGACATGGAGATGGAGCTACGACAGTGGAGCAAGCCGGCTCCAAAAGAAGATGGACTACCTAGGACGTCGGGTTGTAGCTAGCTAGAAGGGCGGTTGGGACGTGGCATCGGCCCATACAGCGGTTACCCCCGATTGGGATGCACCGACTATGGGTTTTCTCCCTCGCCGATGTCGATCGCGTCTACGCAGAACATTGTTCCCTTCCCCCAGCTGCGGGATCAGGCCCGTCGTTCTATGCTTGTGAAGAGAGTAACCTAAGCAAGCATGCTTGTAGCTTAGGCTCCTGCTAGTGTATATATAGTGGTTTTCTTTTTCTCTCCATATCAACCATTTTATATTGCGTACATGTCATTCAAGAGTGAAATGATGGTTGCTTCTTCCGACTAACTTACTGTGTGATTTGACTGCTCCTTAGTGGCCCCTACACGTACTCCCCATACGTGTATGCAACAGTCACACGTACACATGGACGCAAAAACGCGCGTGACGCCCTAATGCATGCATGTCCGAGCACACGACGGAACACACACAGTCACGCTCAAGTGCTCAACCTACACGTGCATGCACACACATACTCAGTCAGGGTGAGCTAGTGACCGTATAAACACCGGAAAATATATATATTGAGCGCAATGAGCGTATTATGAAGTCCACCGACCGTATTTTTACAAATATACAGTGACATACAGTGTATTTATCTCGTTTGAAATTAAGCCATATTAACCGGAGAGGAGGCAGTATGGACTAGCATTACTTTGCTGTGTCCCGTCAACTTGCCGAACGAGGAGAAGGCTGCACTTTGAATGTGGCCGAGAGCTGGCTTGATGAAACACCTCGCTTCCTAATTCTTTTTTTGCGGGATACCTCGCTTCCTAGTGACCAGTGTCTTGGCTGATCGTCCTAAGAATGCTTATATATGAATAAAGCTCTCTCATTTACCCGCAAAAAATATTAAGCCATATTAACCGGAAAGGAGGGAGTATGGACTAGCACTACTTTTTGGTGCGTCCCGTCAACTTGCAGAACGAGGAGAAGCTTGCAGGACAAGGTGAAGCTCGCTTACGCCTTTTGACTAATGCAACCTACCCTCGGTGGACATGCATCAGTCCATTCGGTGTCAGATTGTCAGAGGCATACACTGTAGTAGTACCCAACATGCGGAGTACCATCATTGTTCGACTTCACGAAGAGGCGAAGAGCCAAGCGTAGTAGTACGAGTAGTACTACTACTAGAACCGCATGGTGGAGCTTCTGTACTCTTATTTTTTTTATCTCTGATAAAGTACACGTTTATTCTGGAGAAGGGCGGAAAACGGCAGCCCAACATGTAATGAATGATATCAATCAACCAACCATGCTCGAATATATCTTGGCCTCTGTGCGAGCCCGTCTGTGTGTTCTCGCTCCACGTCTCTCTCAAGGAACGGCGGGTTGGCTCTTTGCCGTCAATTGAGATCAGTTTGCTCACACTCCTGTCCCACATGTTAGTGATATGCCAAGAGGAGGTGCGTTGACCGACCGCCATACGCTGCGTGCTTGGTTTTGCACCTTCATACTACTCCTCTCTCCGTCCACAGTTTATGTAGCGCTTCATTATGATGCATTTCTCCCAATGCATTTCCACCACCAGAGAGACTTTAGACACGTTTTTTTAATGCTCAATTAATTAGGGCGTGGTAACCGCAATCAAGTCCACAATTTTCTCTCCATGTACTGTACTACTACGGAGTGGAGTAAGTGCATACATGTGTGTACCCGGGGTGGAAGCACTGCATGCATGTGTGTACGCATTATACCCTCTAGTAATAGACGCCGTGCTATAACTACCAATGCTATTTTTCAGGCCGATCGCTAGTCGCCTTGGTCCCACATATTTTTTTCTTTTTTCTGAAGCGCGCTGTATAAACAATGACGAATGGAGTAGTATGAGCGGATTCAAAGAAGATCGTATTGATGGTTGCTTCTTCAGAGCAACTTACAGTGGGAAAGGTGGGGCTTATGATTTGACTTCTCATTACTCAATATTAATGCGACACAACGACCGGGCTGAGTCTCCTATGCGGTTGTGCACTACCCCCTCGGTTCTTAAATATACTCCGGAGTATTTGTCTTTCTAGAGATTTCAACGAGTGACTACTCAAATATTTGTCTTTTTAGAGATTTCAATTGGACTGGCACATACGGATGTATATAGACATATTTTAGAGTGTAGATTCACTCATTTTGCCCCGTATGTAGTCACTTGTTGAAATCTCTAGAAAGACGAATATAATATTTAGGAACGGAGGGAGTACACATACGAAGCAAAATGAGTGAATCTACACTCTAAAATATGCCCGTTTGAAATTTGTAAAAAGACAAATATTTAGGAACGAAGGAGTATAATTTTGTGCATGGCACATGGACCCGGATGATGAAGAGGCTTCTGGCAATGCTATCAAGCTTCCATCATTTGTTTACATAATTGACGTACTATACAAATAATTTTCCAGCGACATGAAATTGTACAATGGTGTGAGCTTTCAGCTTTTGTTTCACGTGTCTTGCCATCGATGCTCTTCCAGAAACAATAAAAACTAACTTCCTTGCTTATGCATGTCAATTATTAGCAGATCAGAGCTAATAATTACATCACAACTGAAGACAGAGTTGTGTGAAGGTGTTAAATTAAAATTGATCCATGCTTTCATTGGCAGCAACGTCCCCCCAGCTCTGTCTAAATCAACAAGGCATGTTGGGAAAAAAAGTAGCTGTCTGGAGCATGCAACATTCCGAACATTTTGTGCAGTTCCACTAAAATAGAGCCGAGCGTCCCTGTTCCAAAGATATTAAGTGTGATTACGATAATAGAGGACTGCTGATGAAACAATAAACACACAAATAGAAGCCGGTCACCTTTGCAGTCTCTCTTAAGACTAACTAGTTGGAGAAGATTAGGCTCGGAGTTGGATGAGGAGGATAGAGCAAAACCAATCTCCCTTTGTGCAGTCGCACTGAAATGTAGAGATGTTGCCCGTGTGACATTTTAGTACAACTGCACAAAACACTCTTAAGAAAAAAGTGATTTGTGCAGTTCACCAAAAGGTCGCAATAGCAACGAGGTGAAATGGATAGCCTTGTTTGCAAAAAAGAGGTAGAAAGGAAACAATTACTGGCCAATAACAGTTGATGACACATGCAACGACAAAAAAGAAGCATATTCCTTGTCCTAAGGGAAGATAACAACACGGTTGTGTTTGTCTAAAATGGTGTGAGGACGATAATGCAATATGGAAAGTACGCCGGACGAGCTACGTTTTGGGCAAAGAACTATGGAAGATCCACATGCAGCGACGTGGGAAGACGGGCAGTGGAGCAAGGCCGGAGGGGATACCTGGAGGTCGTCGGGATGTAACTAGGTGAGCGGCGGCGGGCGGAATCTGCGAGCAGGTGGCATAGACCCTGCCGCGCCGGAGCTTGGTCAGAGAGAACGACGTGTACCGCAGATCGGGACGTGCTGCCTCGGTGCCGTCGAATGGAGAAATGATGCACTTCCTCCCTTTCCCCCGGCGGACGGGATGCGGCCGGATCAGTGACCAACGGTGAGAGAGAGAGGCCACCGCACTCCCTTTCCCCCGGCGGACGGGATGCGGCCGGATCAGTGACCAACGGTGAGAGAGAGAGAGAGGCCACCGCAGCCTTGTGTGAGATACTCTGAAGAGCGACAAACCAGGCAGGCAGGCTCCATTGTATATAGTGAGCGGACTACCTTTTTCTCCATAAAAATTGTTTTATATTCTGTGTACGTGCCATTGAGCGCTATAACTTTATTTAAAAATAACGCGGCAACGCGTCAAGTCGAACTTTGTTTCGCGCACGCGTGGTACACGACCTCCCTAGGTAAACAACCGCTACAGGCGTTCAAATTAGCACGTGGGCTGCCATTTCGTAAAGAAATGAGCTCCACTGTGGACCCGTGCGAGTGTGACTGGGCACGAAGCGTGAGTACGTGCACGGTGCACCTATTCTCTTCTTGTATACGTACACCACCTACATGGAGTTGTGTGAGAGAGATACAAACCTAGAGAGGTATAATGTGTGGGTTCTTGAGAGTTTTTTTTGGGGGGTGTCAATCAAAAAATGTAACATATGCAATGTGTGTGAAATAGAGTCCTGGATATAACATATATATAGAGGGGGCGATCCACGAAAAGAGAGTGGAGGTATCATCGGCTTGAGGTGTCCATAGAATCGAAGAGAGGATGATGTGTGTGTGTGTGCGCGTGCGATCGATAAAGAGTGTCATCAATTTGTGTGTGCCCACGTCAAAGATATAGAGTGGCTGGCCCATTGGAGCGTGAGAGGGACATGTGCAGTTTGTCTCGTGGCATGGATACCTACCTGCAGCTCGACTATCGGTGTGTGGTGGGGAAGAGGAGGCCCAATTAACTATAGAGGTACAATGGCTGGTATATGTGTGGAGGAGGAGAAAGGCCTACCTCATGTATTAAGGAGATCGATCTGCCTCATGTATTAAGGGAGATCGATCGGCATCCATGCATATGTGCAGGAGAGGAATAAGGTTGGGAGAGAGATAGAGCTAGAGTGTTGGACGGGGTGGTAGTGGAGTTGCTTCTAACAAATGGTGGGATAGGCTTGCTAGACAAACGGAGGGCACGCCCGCAATATCAATAAGAGAGGAGATGGCTGCTTGTTGTCTGTGCACGTGCGTGTGAGAGACGGGTCAGGAGGCATGCACGAATGATGAGGGGGGGATGTGGCTGTGGTAAGTGGACGTAACTACATAGGAAGATCAATCGCCCTTTGTTAGACAAAGGAGAGACATAACTTGTGAGGTACGTCGATCGATGGGGGGTAGTTAAAGTCGATCTAGGTATATGTTGGGAGATCGATCGGTATACATGCATGTGTGTGTTAGAAGCAAATGAGGCATGAGGAGAAGGATAGAGAAAGAGGGATGCATGTAGGAGGTGGTAGGAGAGGCATACTATCTCGAGGGGGGAGGAGTGTGCGAGTACGAGAACGATGAAAAGAGTGGTGGAAGTGAGGCATGGACGGTGACAAGAGAAAAGGGGAAGCTTGTGTTTGTGCTAGGCACACCTGGCTAGAGAGGCATATCGATCGATGTGTGCCGTAAAGAAGGAGCTGGGGGGCCTACACACACCATGGGTGAACGACCTAAAGTGAAAAGACAAATTTGCGCGATGGAGCTAGAGAATGTTGCGGGAGGGTGAGAGGGATGCGGGCGTGTGCATGCACAAGAGAAAGTTAGCGCTAGCTACAAAGATAAGAGGGCTGTGTGGGTGTAAAAGACGAATAGAGATCATATATACTTCATTATAAAAACCGAATTCGGATATTTGAAGAATTTATCATAGTGTTTTAGACCGACGCATGTGTGAATATATATAACGGTGATACACATGGTGTGGTTATGAACATGTTATACTACATTTAATATATTTTATCTCTACTCTTATAAAGAAAGGAGTTGTTGATGATGGTGTGCCTGCCATCCTGCATTATAGGCCGTCCGATTTATATCTGGCGGATAGCAAGGAAAATATGATGGTTAAAGTTGGCAACAATCATAATTGTAGATTCTTATTGAAATAGAGAAACGAATTCAAATTTAGTTTGAATTGCAGCGGTAGTATAGACATTTGGAATGCACTAAAATGTCGATATGAGTAGGTTACATGCATTATACAGCAAGCGAATTTTTTTAATCGGACATAACATGGATTCATACTCCCTCCTTCCATCTATATAGGGCGTAATGAGATTTTTAAGACCGCCTTTGACTATTGACAAGATTAATAGTACATGACATGCACAATGTGAAAATTATATCATTGAAAGAACCTTTCACGAGATTTAATTTAACGGTGTGCTTTGTGTAAGTTGCATGTCATATATCATTGCTCTAATATTTGGTCAAAGTTAGCATCGAAAAATGAATTAGGCCCTATATAGATGGAAGGAGGGAGTAACTTTGAATAACATTTGTATAGTAAAAGCGGGCAAGACTCTCTCTTTGTGTGGTGTGAATAGTTTTATTTTTTCGTTTTCTTTTTGGTTGAGGGAAGTGCGAATTGATTTGGTACGTACAAGTACAATATTACTACACGTTAGGATTGTCCCTAAAATTCAATCCGCGTCTTGTTATATCCCAAAAATTTAGATATCATGCTCCCAAAACTGGCGCCTTCACAACCCGCGCCTTGCTATCCCGAAATTACAACGCGCGCGAAAACTCCCTCCAGCTGCCAAATCCTGACACGCGAAATCCCCCTTCTAACCCTGAGCCGGAAGGGCCGCTAGTTCAAATCTGTGGGGGGGGGGGGGTACTTTTGTAACACACCCTACATTTTGGACAAGCGCGTCCTAAGTCATGCTTCACCCCCTCCCATCGCCCCCTTTTCGCCATTCGAAATCCCAGGCCGCCACAACCTCTCCGCTCCAGCCGCGAAACCCCACCCTCCTCCGTCCGCCACCTCACCGCTGCCCAGCCGGAGCCTCTTCCCCGACGATGTCATCCACCGCAACAGCTCGACGTCCCTCGTCCGCCGGTTCAGCCGCCCTGTCCTCCACCTCCAAGGAGCTGCTCCGACGATCGCCTCATCTATCGCGACTGCTCCATCCCCACAGCGCCGCCTTAACCTGCTCCACCGGAACCGCAGCATCCTCACCGACTCCTCGGACGAAGCCGAGGAGTACTCGGCGCCACCAAAGAGGTTGTACACTCATCGCATCGCACCTTCTCCTTAACTCGACCTCCAGGCGCCGACGATGCTCCATCTCGCACCCCCATGGAGTGGCTACCTTGAAGACAATGCCACGGGCGACATCTCCACGGCGGCTCTCCCCCAGTGCGAGGCCCCTTCGGCGGCAGCGTCCATACCAGGCGGATTTGCTGCTGCTGCTGCTCCAGCTCTCGCTCGCGCTGCTGCTGCTCCGGCTCTCGCTCGATCACTCGCTCACCCAGCTGCTGCTGCTGCTCTCCCCCTCGCTCGTGCTGCTGCTCTGCTCCGATTAAGCCATACTTCAGTCGACTGAATCGACTTTTGGGTCAATCGATTTTCAGGGGTTGGGGGGCTCTTGAGTTAAGGAAGAACCACCTTGGCGGGGATGGGGCTCACGGAGAGGTACCCCACTATCTATCTTAGGGTTCGGGGTGGGGCGGGGGCCTAGAGGGCTGGCCGGGGCGGCAGTGGCGAGTTGTTTCGGGGCGGCGAGGCGGCGCTGGAGCCGGCAGTTCGGACGGTGGTGGCTGGCGGCTCAGGGGGTGCAAGTTGAAGATGAACTACAGGCCCTCCCTAAACTACATGTCAAGTGCCACTCTTATACGTGTCCAACGTATCTATAATTTTTGATTGTTCCATGCTATTATATTACCCATTTTGGATGTTTATGAGCTTTATTTTACACAATTATATCATTTTTGGGACTAACCTACTAACCGGAGGCCCAGCCCATATTGTTGTTTTTTTGCCTATTTCAGTATTTCGAAGAAAAGGAATATCAAGCGGAGTCCAAGCGGAATGAAACCTTCGGGAGCGTGATTTTTGGAGCGAGCGTGATCCGAGGACTTGGAGTGCAAGTCAAGAAGCAGCCGAGGCCTCCACGAGATAGGAGGGCGCCCCTATAGGGCGCGCCCTGTCTCGTGGGCCCCTCGGCGACCACCGGCGTACTTCTTCTTCCTATATATACTCGTGCCCGAAAACATCCGGGGCACTACAAAACACAATTTCCACCACCGTAACCTACGTATCCGCGAGATCCCATCTTGGAGCCTTGCGCACTTTCTGCCGGGGGGGAATCAACCACGGAGGGCCTCTACATCAACATACTTGCCCCTCCGATGAGTTGTGAGTAGTTTACCACAGACCTCACGGGTCCATAGTTATTAGCTAGATGGCTTCTTCTCTCTTTTTGGATCTCAATACAATGTTCTCCCCCTCTCTTGTGGAGATCTATTCGATGTAAACTCTTTTTGCGGTGTGTTTGTCGAGATCTGATGAATTGTGGGTTTATGATCAAGTTTATCTATGAATAATATTTGAATCCTCTCTGAATTCTTTTATGTATGATTAAGTTATCTTTGCAAGTCTCTTCGAATTATCAGTTTGATTTGGCCTACTAGATTGGTCTTTCTTGCCATGGGAGAAGTGCTTAGCTTTGGGTTCAATCTTGCGGTGTCCTTACCCAGTGACAGAAAGGGTTGCAAGGCACGTATTGTATTGTTGCCATCGAGGATAACAAGATGGGGTTTATATCATATTGCATGAGTTTATCCCTCTACATCATGTCATCTTGCTTAATGCGTTACTCTGTTCTTATGAACTTAATACTCTAGATGCAGGCAGGAGTCGGTCGATGTGTGGAGTAATAGTAGTAGATGCAGGCAGGAGTCGGTCTACTTGTTATGGACATGATGCCTATATACATGATCATGCCTAGATAATCTCATAACTATGCGCTTTTCCATCAATTGCTCGACAGTAATTTGTTCACCCACCGTAATACTTATGCTATCTTGAGAGAAGCCACTAGTGAAACCTATGGCCCCCGGGTCTATCTCTTATCATATTTCCTTTCAATCTACTTTTATTTGCATTTTCACTTTTTGCATCTATATTATAAAATACCAAAAATATATTTATCTTATCATACTATCTTTATTAGATCTCACTTTTGCAAGTGGCCGTGAAGGGTTTGACAACCCCTTTATTGCGTTGGTTGCGAGTTCTCAGTTTGTTTGTGTAGGTGCGTGGGACTTTTGAGGAGCCTCCTACTAGCTTGATACCTTGGTTCTCAAAACTGAGGGAAATACTTACGCTACACTTGCTGCATCACCCTCTCCTCTTGAGGAAAACCAGCATAAGCTCAAGGCGTAGCAAGAAGGATTTACGGCGCCGTTGTCGGGAGGTCTTCGCTCAAGTCAAGACATACCAAGTACCCATCTCCCTCGCATTTACATTATTTGCCATTTGCCTCTTGTTTTCCTCTCCCCCACTTCACCCTTGCCGTTTTATTCGCCCTCTCTTTCCCAGTCTCCCCCTCTCCTTTTTGCTTGTCATTTTTCTATTTGCTTGTGTGTTGGATTACTTGTTGCCATGGCGCAAGATAATACCAAATTGTGTGATTTCTCGAATACCAATAATAATGATTTACTTAGTACTCCGATTGCTCCTCTTAATGATGTTGAGTCTTGTGAAATCAATACCGCTTTGCTGAATCTTGTTATGAAAGATCAATTCGCCGGCCTTCCTAGCGAAGATGCCGCTACTCATCTAAACAACTATGTTGATTTGTGTGATATGCAAAAGAAGAAAGATACGGATAACAATATTGTTAAATTGAAGTTATTTCCGTTTTCACTTAGAGATCGTGCTAAAGTTGTGTTTTCGTCTTTGCCTAAGAATAGTATTGATTCTTGGAACAAGTGCAAAGATGCTTTTATCTCTAAGTATTTTACTCCCGCTAAGATCATCACTCTTAGGAACGATATTATGAATTTTAAACAACTTGATCATGAGCATGTTGCCCAATCTTGGGAAAGAATGAAATTGATGCTTCGCAATTGTGCTACTCATGGTTTGAATTTATGGATGACTGTCGGTCTCAAAACCGGCGGATCTCGGGTAGGGGGTCCCGAACTGTGCGTATAGGCGGATGGTAACAGGAGACAAGGGACACGATGTTTTTACCCAGGTTCGGGCCCTCTCGATGGAGGTAAAACCCTACTCCTGCTTGATTAATATTGATGATATGGGGAGTACAAGAGTAGATCTACCACGAGATCAGAGAGGCTAAACCCTAGAAGCTAGCCTATGGTATGATTGATGTTGTCCTACGGACTAAAACCCTCCAGTTTATATAGGCACCAGAGAGGGTTAGGGTTACACAGAGTCGGTTACAATGGTAGGCGATCTACTTATCCGTATCGCCAAGCTTGCCTTCCACGCCAAGGAAAGTCCCATCCGGACACGGGACGAAGTCTTCAATCTTGTATCTTCATAGTCCAGGAGTCCGGTTATCCGGACACCCCCTAATCTGGGACTCCCTCAATAGCCCCCGAACCAGGCTTCAATGACAACGAGTCCGACGCGTAGATTGTCTTCGGCATTGCAAGGCGGGTTCTTCTCCAAATCCCGTGTACCTGTTGAATAGTGTCCGGCTTCTCGTAAATATTGCGCTCCTTGGCTTCCACGCCCAATAATGGCCATCTTCCACATGTTGAACAAATGCAAAAAGCCAGGGTATTTTTACATTTACCTCCCTAGCTGCGCAAATGAGCTGCCTATATAAGAGACGAGGATCTAGATCCGAATCACACCATCTTCCCTTCGCGAGCTTTCATCGGAGCGCATCTGACAGAAATCCATTCCATCATGGACAGTCGACGCGGCTCCTCCTCTCACCCTCCCAGTCCTCAGCCTGGAGATTGGGAGAGATACTCCGTCCCGCACAGCGAGCTAGTGACGCTCCTAACCAAGGGATTTCTTCCCCCAACCTTCATGGTTCCGGTTCGAGCCGGACTCGCCACCTATAAGGGCGGAAAACAAGCGGAAAGCGTCCACAGTCCCTCCCAAGGAGAGCGGGTATGCCTTGTCCCTTATTTGATAAGAGGGCTCGGATTTCCAATTCATCCGTTTCTCCGGGGCTCTGAGTTCTATGGCCTCCAGTTGCACAACCTTCGCTGCCTCCATTACGCATATTGCGGGCTTCGTGGCCCTTTGCGAGCTGTTTTGGGCATCGAGGCTCATTTCGCGCTATGGAAGAGGTTGTTCGCCTCGTACCCGTTCTCGGGAGGGGTCGATATATCAAGTGGCGGAGACGAACTATGGCTCATTGCGGGACGGATATCTATCCGGAACCCGAAGGCGTCCAAGACTGGTCTTGAATGGTTTATATAGAAGATGTCCCCTGCGGACCTGTTGGATCGGCCTCCGGAGTTGATAATGCTCCTTTGAAGAAACGCCTAAGCTGGCGTCCATGGAGCCCTCGGAGGAAAATGACAGGGACGTCCTTTACGATGAGCGAATAAGGTTGTTGGCTCATTCGGACTGACCATGACCGGGGTCATGGCCACATGCATTATCGGGGGTGCAGCCGCTCCAAATATAGAGGCCACCCCATGTGGGATTTCAGCGGGAGGATGATGCCACCCGCTATGGTCGTAAGGGGCCGGGATCGGTCGCCGATCTGATGAAGACCTTGTCCGCATTGTACAAGGGAGAAGAGGAGGAATTTCTTCGCGTCAATCCACAGGACAGATTTTCTATGAACAACCCTCCAAGCTGGGTAAGCGAACATTTCTTTTTGCCCATCCGATCCATATTCCCATAGTCAAGTATCTCATTTTGTGATTTCGACGCAGGAACTGCGCCAGGCCGTAAAGGATATAAACAACCTGCCTCCACAACCCGAAGATCCGGAACGGTTCCTCGATCCAGCCTCCCAAGAGGATCCGGACATATCGGTGGAGCTGATCGATGGGGTATTTCACCTGGCGAGCATTGATAATGCCACAGTTGCCATTACGGCTGATTACCCCGGAATACTTCCAGCCTCACAGGTAACTGAGACCGAAGCCCCAATACTTTGAGAATGATTCATCCGTGCTTATTTTTGATCACCGTATACCAACGATGTTTTGCAGGGGGAGCCCTTAAGGCGGAAGGCCGAGCCTGCGGCGGCTAGCCAACAAGGGGCAGCACGGCCCAGCAGGCTAAAAAGACGTGTGGTCCGTATTGAAACGCCGGTGCAATGGTATGGCGTGTCACCTTATTCCCAGGTTTTATTCCGGAAGGCATACTAACGCTCGTGCTCTCTTCAGGAAAAAGAGCGCTCGCCGGACTATATCAGGAGAGGTTGCCAATCGAGCCTCCGCCAGCCAGGCTCCAAAGCCAGGCCCAGAAGTGGAGGCGAACACGAGGCGTGCGTCGGATGCTCCTCCGACAGAGGATGCCGACAGATTGTTCGCCACCAACTCCGAGGTGGAGAGTGCCATGAATCACAGGCGCCGCCGGACAATTCTTCGTGACACATGTTTCTCCCAAGAGGCATTGAACGCCTTCAATTCGAGAGATGCGCACCTCCATGCCGCTCAAGATGGTCTAGCCAGAGCCACAGAGCAGTATGTAAAAGACATGCGAGTGAGGAAATTTAACAGTTATATATGCCAGTAGCCCCTGAGACTTGAAATAGTTAGAATACCTGATTTAAGGATCATTTATTGTGCAGGATCTTCTGAGAAAAGAATACCCAACTGTCCCGGGAGCTTGAAGAGTGCAAAGCCCAACTTGAGGCCGCACAAGCATGGCGTGGGAAGCCAAAGACCCCCTCGGTAATATCGCTTTTAAAAGATAAGTATGTTTTGAAGTGCAGCGTGTGTATAAATCGACAATAACATTGCAGATGGCGCCGGGTAGATCCGGACAAGCAACAGCTCTTGCACGGTTAAAGGCGGCGAGAACGTGCTTACGAGGGTGAGGCAGGAGAAAAATAATCTCCAAGATGCCAACACCTAGCTGGGTGAGGAACTAAAAGATGTTCGTGCCCAAATGTTTGACTCTGTTAAGGAGAATCGACGGCTTCAACGCGGCATTTTTAGTAAGTGCTTAAACGAACTTTGAAAAAAGAGTTCCGCGAGGAAGTCGACTAACAGAGTTATGTCTGTAGGTATGCTCACAGGCCGTCCTGCAGAGGAAATGCCCGATTCTATGCGTGACCTTCTTCCCGAGCTCTTACAACTGCACGAACGAGTTCGGCAGGTGATGAAAGGCGTCGCCCAGGCCTTGTGGCCATCTGTCTCCCTGCCCGAAGGCCTTGGGGAGCTTGCAGAGAGGCTCCAAGGAGCGCGACGGCGCTTCCGATTATGGAAGATATCGGCCTGCCGTCAAGGCGCCAGGGAGGCCTGGGCCATGGTGAAGACGCGGTACATGAAGGCTGACCCAAACCACATGGTCGAGGTCGGACCTGTGGGGCCCGATGGGAAGGAGATCCCTGTGAGCTTAGTGTACGACCATGTAGAATTGGCCGCAAAGTATTCCCAGCAGTACTGTAAACTAGACAGCATATTAGATGGCATTGAAGAGGAATACAATCAGTCAAATTGACTATGTTATTTAAGGTGACATGTAAAATGGCTTCTAGCTGGATTGTAGATCGTTTGTCATAGCAGACCTTTTCGCTTCAACCTCAGGACCCAGTAGTCCGGAGTGTGTCCGAATACCCTCGCGGTTATATAAAAACCGGGGCATGCGTGGAGACCAGGCGTAGGGGTCATTATTGCTTTATCAGACAAGTGCCCAACTAGTTATGTTATATTACATGGTTAGTAAGAAACATCTTCCAGGGAGAATAGTTCCGTTAGGGGTTCCTTTCCCTGGGAGGCATGCCCTAAAGTGCATGTCCGGACTGCGAAAAAAGAAGAAAAACATCTGGGGGCAGATAAATAAATAGGTAAGAAATCTTCTTTTAGTTCACCGACCGAATATTCTCTTAAGAACGCTAGCTTTCGGCTTCACCCAGTCTGAGGTACACATCCGGCTGACCCGGCAGTAACAATCGCAGAGGTGCTCCCTTTACCACCTAGCCGAACAATTGGGAACGTAGGGGTAAGCATAGGAGCCAGGCAACCCAGCTTGGCCAAAACTTAAGTCATATCGATGCATATAATGGTGAATAAAAGGTACATGCGGAAGTGTGACACATGTATTGGGCATGAAGCCTTTATAAATAAGCTTCTGTGAAAGAAGCCCCCAGGTACAATGGCGCGGATAGCGCGTCAAGTAAAAGCGAACAATGCGCTAACGAGCCTTCAAAGGCTGGAAAAAAAGGAGGGAGAAGGAGAAAAATAGAAGACAACTAAAGTGTAAAATATGGACAGAGGAAGGAGATGAACTCAGAATCCGGCGCTAGGCGTAGAATCTTCGGAGACGGGCTGTGTTCCATGGGTTCGGCTCGATTCGGTTATCCGATGCATCTCGCAGACGGTACACTCCACCGGTCAGGACTTGGTCGATGATAAAGGGACCTTCCCATTTGGGCTTGAGTTTGTCCTTTTTCTTGTCCGGCAGGCGTAGAACTAGCTCGCCAACATTGTAAGTTTTGGCCCGTACTTCTCTGCTTTGATATCTTCGAGCCTGCTATTGATAGAATGCGGAACGGGCTTTTGCTACGTCACGCTCCTCCTCCAAGGCGTCCAAACTGTCCTGCCGATCGAGCTCGGCTTCTCTTTCTTCGTACATGCGTACGCGAGGTGAGTCATGAATTATGTCGCAGGGCAGAACTGCCTCTACGCCGTATACCATAAAGAATGGTGTGAATCCAGTCATGCGATTCGGAGTGGTCCGCAGCCCCCATAGTACGGAGTCGAGCTCCTCTACCCAGTGCGTGTTAGATTCCTTGAGGGACCACACTAATCTGGGTTTGATGCCGCTCATAATTAGACCATTTGCTCGCTCGACTTGACCGTTAGTTTGAGGGTGATAGACTGAAGTGTAGTCGAGATTGATGCCCATGTTTTTGCACCAGAGTTTGACCTCGTCGGCCGTAAAGTTCGTGCCGTTATCAGTGATGATGCTGTGGGGGACACCATAACGGTGTACGACCCCTGATATGAAGTCTATCACCGGTCCGGATTCGGCCGTCTTAACAGGCTTGGCCTCTATCCATTTGGTGAATTTATCCACCATGACCAGTAGGTATTTTTGCTTGTGGGTTCCCCTTTAAGGGGTCCAACCATGTCAAGCCCCTGGACATGAAGGGCGGTGATGGGTATAGTTTTGAGGGCGGTTGGTGGCATGTGGCTTTGATTAGCAAAGAGCTGGCATCCGACGCATCGTTGGACTAAGTCCTGAGCATCTGCCCGGGCCGTCGGCCAATAAAATCCTGTACGGAAGGCCTTGCCTACAAGGGCCCGGTCTGCGGCGTGGTGCCCGCCGAGTCCGGCATGAATTTCAGCCAGAAGATTCCGCCCTTCCTCTTTGGAGATACACCTTTGAAGGACTCCGGTTGTGCTTTTCTTATAAAGCTCTCCCTCATGGACCTTAGAGGCTTTAGATCGCCGCACTATGCAGCGGGCCTCGTTTTGGTCCTCGAGAAGTTCCTGCCTGGTTAGGTAGGCTAGGAATGGTTCTATCCATGGGGCAATGACTACCATTATTACGTGGGCTGAGGGTGTTATTTCGTTGGCAGAACCACCAACTGTGTCAGAATGTTCGGTGTGGGGCAGTGCTGTTGGGTCCGGGTTGTTATTTCCGGACTCTCCCTCCCATAATACGGATGGCTTGAACAGCCTCTCTAGGAAGATGTTGGGGGGGACGGCATCGCGCTTTGCACCGATGCGTGCCAACACGTCTGCCGCCTGGTTGTTATCCCGGGCTATATGGTGAAATTGAGCCCCTCAAACCAAGTGACATTTTAGGGCGGCATTGCGATAAGCTGCCATTTTGGATCCTTGGCATCAAAGTCTCCATTATTTGGGATATCGCGAGGTTCGAATCCCCGCGCACCTCTAGGCGTTGAATGCCCATGGAGACTGCCATCCGGAGACCATGTAGAAGGGCCTCATATTCGGCTGCGTTGTTGGAGTCCGTATACATTATCTGGAGTACGTATTGAACTGTATCTCCGGTTGGGGACATCGAGCAGCGCCGGCTCGTGCCAGCCAACATTTTGGAGCCGTCGAAGTGCATTATCCAGTTGGAATATCCGCCGTACTCTTTAGGGAGTTCGGCTTCGGTCCATTCGGCGACGAAGTCGGCCAAAACATGCGACTTAATAGCTCGCCGTGGCTTATAGGTTATGTCGAACGGGAGGAGCTCAATGGCCCATTTGGCAATCCGGCCCGTCGTGTCGCGGTTGTTTATAATGTCGTTAAGAGGTACTTCGGAGGCTACTGTTATCAAACACTCTTGAAAGTAGTGTCGCAGCTTCCGGGATGCCATAAACACCGCGTACGCTATCTTTTGATAACACGGGTACCGTGACTTGCATGGAGTTAGGACAGTGGACACGTAGTAAACTGGTTTTTGAAGGGGGAACTTGTGTCCGTCCGTTTTTCGTTCGACAACGAGCACCGCGCTTACAACTTGATGAGTTGCCGCGATATATAATAGCATTGGTTTGCCCATGTTGGGCGCGGCCAGGACCAGGTTTGTTGCCAATATGGCTTTTATTTCTTCGAGTCCGGCCGTGGCGGCATTCGTCCACTCGAAGTGTTTGGTGCGTCGGAGGAGGCAATAAAGGGGTAATGCCTTTTCTCCCAAACGGGAGATAAAGCGGCTTAGAGCCGCCACGCATCCAGTCAATTTTTGTATTTGTTTGAGGTCTTTTGGGATATCCAATTGTGACAGAGCTCGGATCTTGGCTGGGTTTGCTTCAATTCCTCTACCGGATACAATGAAGCCCAAGAGCTTTCCGGCTGATACGCATGAAACGCATTTTTCGGGTTGAGCTTGATGTCATATGTTCGGAGATTATCGAATGTGAGCCTCAAGTCGTCTACTAGAGTTTCGACATGCTTGCTTTTGACGACCACATCGTCTACGTATGCCTCCACAGTTTTGACGATCTGGTTTGCCAGACATGTCTGAATCATGCGCTGATATGTTGCGCCAGCGTTTTTGAGCCCTAAGGGCATTGTGTTGAAGCAGAATGGGCCGTATGGAGTGATGAATGCCGTTGCGGCTTGGTCAGGCTCTGCCATCTTAATTTGGTGGTAGCCGGAGTATGCATCGAGGAAGCACAATGAATCGTGTCCTGCGGTAGCGTTGATAATTTGATCGATGCGGGGGAGGGGGAAGGGATCCTTTGGGAAAGCCTTGTTGAGGTCCTTGAAATCGACGCATAGGCGCCAGGATTTGTCCTTCTTTGGTACCATCACCAGGTTTGCTAGCCAGTCCAGATGTTTTATATCTCTGATGAATCCGGCCTCCAATAGTTTGGCTCTCTCCTCTCCCATGGCCTGTCTCTTGAGTTCGGAGAAACGCCGAAGAGCCTGTTTGACTGGCTTGAATCCTTTTAGGATGTTTAGGCTGTGCTCGGCTAGCCGGCGTGGGATTTCTGGCATGTGTGAAGGGTGCCAGGCAAAAATGTCCCAATTTTCGCGTAGGAATTCTCTTAGTGCGGCGTCTACATCAGGATTTAATTGTGCCCCGATGGAGGCCGTTTTGTAGGGTCCGTTGGATGGACTTGGAATTTGACTATTTCGTCCGCGGTTTAAAGGAGGTGGACTTGGATCTCTTATCGAGTATCACATCGTCCCTATTCACCGTGGGCGCAGCGCGGTGAGTTCCTCGGCCGCTAGGGCCGGATAGTGCCTCAAGGGCGGTCGTCTGTCTTATTTTGGTGAGTGCTATGTCCGGGTCACTAGCAAGAGTGATGATTCCGTTGGGCCGGGCATTTTGAGCTTCATGCACCCATAATGGGGTATAGCTTAAAAATTGTGAATGCCTCTCGCCCTAATAGGCGTGGTATCCGCTGCTGAGCGGGGCCACTTGGGCGTGACCACCTCGGACCTGTAATTATCCGGCATGCGAACACCACATCGGTGTGATTTTTCCTGACAAACATGCTTCCCGACCGGGATTATTCCTCTAAAGGTTGTGCTGCTTCGCTCAATGCGGCTCCAGTCTATTTCCATTTTTGGAGGGTTTCCTCGTAAATGAGGTTCAATCGCTGCCACCATCCATGAGTACCTTGGTAAGGCGAAAGTCATCCACTATCGGACTGAGGACCAATGCGGTGGTGCTCGGGCTGTTTGAATTTAGGTTAAATCACTGGCATTAAAGGTAATAGCCGTGTTACTCCATGGGTTTATTGCTGCTACTTGGTAGACTTGGCAAGGCTACGGAGTGTTCGTTTCGATATTATTTGATGCGAAAGTCTCAAGACTATTAATACCGTATTGGTATCCTGGGCTGGTGCTCTAGAGCTAGAAGCTCTTCGCCACTTTGGCCACTGCCGTAGTATCCAACATGCTCTAAGGCTATGAGTTGGAGTGGCGCCCTCTGTACTATGAATTTTACAAGGTCCATTGAGCCATCCCTCGAAGACGGTTCCATGCCCTCTGAGAGGTTTTTGCTTTACGGTATTTAACCCGGTGCTGGCGATGATGCACCCTTTTATTTTGGACTGGGTTGTATTCAAGGCGGATTGTCCCAAAATCTTGCTTGGTTTTCAGCGCTTTCCATCGCGACACAGTACTTTTGTACTATGGACGCCAAGTCGGCAAAGCGTGTAATGTCACGGCGACTTATAGCATTGAGGATCCTGTTGTCCGTGCAATTATTGCGAAGAATGAGATTGCATCCTCCTCGCGGCAGTCCTTTATCCTGTCCATAACCGGAGGAATCGGCCCGATAATGGTGTCTTGTTTCTGCGGGCTCTTGCCGAATTTAAGATAGGTCGCTTATGTTTGGGTGGGCGGGTGGAATTAAATCCGGAACCTCGCCCGATCTGAGACTTAAGGGCAAAGGAGCTTCCGAACTTGGAAGCTTGGATTCTTGGATGTTGTCCAATGAATCTAGCCCGCTGCCTGACTTTAGGTTAAGGGCTTGAGTGACGTCCTCCCCTCCGCGGGAATCCGACATGGAGGGATCAGGAATCTGGACGTAGCTAGTCCTTAAGATAGAAGAAGGGTCGCCGTATTGTTCCTCTAGCACAGCAACGTGGTGGGTAACCTGGGGAGAGTTAATCTCTCTCAGATCGGGTTTAGGCCCAATCTGATCATAGTCTGTAGCGACTCCCAGGGCGGCAATGCGATCCAAGAGCTCGTTTAAGGAAGAGAGCTCCATCGGATCTAACTGCTCGGCGAGTTCCGAGTTAACGTGAAGATTGCTTTCGATGACCAGAGAAGTCATCGTCGGCACGGCGGCCGAACAGGCGGTCATAAGAAAACCGCCTAGCGGAGAGTTTGGCCGACAGCCAAAGCTTCTTTAGCAACAGTGCCGGTCTTTAAAGACGGGATGAGGCATCCTTCCTGACGGCGACGGCACAGAGGAACTCTCAATGAAAGCACCAATGTCGGTGTCAAAACCGGCGGATCTCGGGTAGGGGGTCCGGAACTGTGCATCTAGGCGGATGGTAACAGGAGACAAGGGACACGATTATTTTACCCAGGTTCGGGCCCTCTCGATGGAGGTAAAACCCTACTGTCGGTGTCAAAACCGGCGGATCTCGGGTAGGGGGTCCCGAACTGTGCGTCTAGGCGGATGGTAACAGGAGACAAGGGACACGATGTTTTTACCCAGGTTCGGGCCCTCTCGATGGAGGTAATACCCTACTCCTGCTTGATTAATATTGATGATATGGGTAGTACAAGAGTAGATCTACCACGAGATCAGAGAGGCTAAACCCTAGAAGCTAGCCTGTGGTATGATTGTTCTTCCGTCCTACGGACTAAAACCCTTCGGTTTATATAGACACCGAATAGGGTTAGGGTTACACAGAGTCGGTTACAATGGTAGGAGATCTACATATCCGTATTACCAAGCTTGCCTTCCACGCCAAGGAAAGTCCCATCCGGACACGGGACGAAGTCTTCAATCTTGTATCTTCATAGTCTAGGAGTCCGGCCGAAGATAGTTCGGCTATCCGGACACCCCCTAGTCCAGGACTCCCTCAGTAGCCCCTGAACCAGGCTTCAATGACGACGAGTCCGGCGCGCATATTGTCTTCGGCATTGCAAGGCGAGTTCCTCCTCCGAATACTTCATAGAAGGTTTTGAACACAAGGATAGTGTCCGGCTCTGCAAAACAAGTTCCACATACAACCGTAGAGAGAATAACTTTTTGCAAAGATCCCCTGACGTATTCCGCGGCGTAACATCACCCCACGGCCAGGCCTTTATAGGAATCTTTTTTACCGTCCCACCTCAGCACGTTTAGCGAGGCGGTTTCCTTGATACGTCTTATCAAAGCGTAGATCATGCCCCCTTATTCCGGGATTCTCATCAATACGGACGTGGGTAACCCAACCGTGCTCGTTGGCACGCCTCCTCTATCAAAGGCGACTCCCAATCGGCCACGGGGAGGGCTCTTGGTATTCAACCTCTTTATAATGAGACCAAGGCCCCCTTCTTTTTTCCACCCTCCATCGAGTTTGCCACGCGCTTCAAGTTCTAACACCCAAAGCTTCAGATTTAGGCGCTTCGGACCTTCGACGATGTCCGGCTCCGATCAGCTCGGCCGATGGATGTCTTCTTCCGTTATAGAAGAAGATGTGCTAAAGCTGCGAGACGCCAGGTATCTAACCGGCGAGATTTCACATAGGCTGCCTGCTCCAGGGCAGGTTATTCCCACTCCCGAGCCCGGCGAGAGCGTGGTGTTCGTGTCCCACTTCCTTCGGGGTTTAGGCTTCCCGACGGATCCCTTTGTGCGGGGGCTCATGTTTTATTATGGGCTGGATTTCCATGACTTGAATCCGGAGTCCATCCTCCATATCTCGTCATTCATTGTCATATGTGAAGCCTTCCTCCGTATTACCCCTCACTTTGGACTGTGGCTCAAGACCTTCAAGGTGGAACCGAAGATGATCGAGGGCAACAAGCAGTCTTGCGGAGGGGCGTTATAAGCAAGTGTGCTGATGCTCCGTGGCCGAGGGCTCTTTTCAAGAGGAGCTTGGTTTGTGGCAACGGAAGTGGTTTTATATCACCGCTCCCAGGGGCACCAAATGGGTGGCGCCTCCTGCCTTCCGTTCAGGTCCACCACAGCGGCTGGCGTCATGGGTCAACAAGGGGCTCGACTGGGGCCGTCCAAGGGCGTTCCTCATTGCAGGGCCGATTCGAGACCTCAAAGGAAGAGAGATCAATCTGGTCGTAGTGGCGCAGGTTATGTTGATTCGGCGCCTTCTGCCCTGCCAACGTCGCCCCCTCCGTCTATGGGAATTTAATCCGGAGGGACCCCGAGTTCTCCAACATTTTATGGGTACGACGCCCGTGGAGATGTATAAACTGTTCTTCGGATCACAAGAGAAGTGTCCGAACCTGACTGAGGACGCAAGACTAAGCTGCAATCGCCCAGATACTCAAGTAAGTAGCCCTGTACCCGGACAGGCTGTTCGTTCAATAATCATAAACTTGCCCTTAAAGGAGCTGTTTTTTGAACAGGAGTGGATAGCGAAGGCAAAGTTGATAAGGTGTCCGGCTCCCCTCCGAGAGACCACGCTGGATCCCATGCTGACCAAGATGTTGAAGGCCGCGCCTTTTGAAGAAGGCGAAGGGGGGAGCGGGGGAGCAACTGCCTCCACGAAGGAGGCTTTCAAGGAAGGAGAGATCAAAAGTCCCACCCTCCAAGGAGAGAAGAGGACTGCTTCGGAAGATCCGGAGGCCAAGGCCTCGAAGAGTGGAAAGAAATCTTCGTCAGAGAGTCCGGCGCTGGGAAGTACCCCAGCCGCGCAATTTCCCCAAGGGGATCAGCCCTCTAGCGAGCCGTAAGTAAAAAGAAGGGGTCCTGTAAATAAGGAACATCCCTGTATTTATTTCTCAAGATAACCGAAATTGTACCTTGTAGTTCGGGTCTCAGCCCTTCTCAGCAGAGCTCGTCTTCGGGGTATCTTCTTCCGGAGATGATGGAGAGCGAAACGCCTCCACCTATCGCACCTTCATGCGAGGCGGACGACCCTGAGGTGTCGTCACTGAGGGTTTCTCCGGGTCCGGCGGGGCCGGAGGGTCCGGCGCTGGCTGGCGTGCGGTCGGAGGAGCTGAAGGATTTGCTGGGGCGAGCGGCCATCACAGAAGATCACCGTGCGCTAATGGGTGCGGTGATTGAAAGAATTGCGTCCGCCGAGAGCGGATTGCATGAAGCCGTCAGAAGCTAGCTGACGGGGTTCGAGGTACGCAAAAATGATGTACCTTCTGACAGTTATGCATATAGAATGCGCCCTGTATAGATAGTAGCCCCTAAGACTCAGTATGCTGTCAAAATTGATAGCGTGCCGAGGATCATAATCTCAGTTATAACATATCGCCGCTCTAAATAGGTGGCGGGGCGTCCGGTGGCCAGCCGGATTGATGAATTTGCCGAACTAAAGCGGCAACTTGACGAGGCGGATGCGGACATCGCGCTGGTCAACAAACGGTTTGACGAGTCACAAGGTATGCGACTTGTCAGCGGACACTTAGTAAGGTAGCATGACGCCCGTGCCTTACTACTTGTATGCGTAATGCAGGTGGTGCCGCTGCTGTGGAAGAGCTGCGGGCGGAACTCGCCCGAGCTAAAGAGCAAGCCAGAAATAGTAATGCGGCCGCTTTAACGGCGGCCGAACAGCTAAAAGCCGAACGGGCTGCTCACTGCCGAAGCAAAGAGGAAATGGCCGATATGGCCATAAAGTTGAAGAATGCTACCGACCGCTGCGGGGTTCTTGAAAACGAGCGTCAAGCGGAGCAAGAGGAGTTAAAAAGGCCACCGCCGAAGCCAAGGATGCCCGCTCCGCAATGAGAGCTGCAAAGGAAGAGCTGCGCCAGGCTGTGGATGTTGCTGCTGGAAAGCCTTTTCTATTGCGGAGGAAATATACGGATCCGAAGTATGCTCAGTTTGACAAGTTGTGGAGTTCGGAGGATGCTTATCTAGACTTAGCAGCGAGCGCTGCGGACGCGGTTGAGCACTTCCGAGGCCAGAAGGGGCACAGAAGGGAAGATCTATATTGGTCGCAATTCCATAGTCCGGAGCGTCCTCTTCCGTTGTCCGATCGGTTGGCCGAATGGGCCGAACTGAATCGATTATCCGGACTTGCCATGAAGCATGTCCTTACTCATTTGTGGCCAGGCGGACCCCAGCCGAAGAGTTATTTTGGCTTAGTGCAGCAGTTCCTTGGTGCGGTACCGCGTATCGACGCAATGAGGCGATCGGCATGCGTAGAGGGAGCGCGGATGGCTCTTGCCCGTGTCAAGACATACTTGGCGGAGATGAAGGCCACCGATGTTGCATCCCAAGACTCGGACAGAAGCCGAGTACCTGCCGAGCACTATTTTGAGGAAGTTCTTCCGGGCGCTCGTTTAATAGAGACGCAGTGCTCGAAGGATGTTATGTTCGAATGACATGTATAATTTTATGAAACATCGTTTCAATTTAATGTAAGAGCTTTTTATACTTGTGCCTTCAAGTAGTAAACTACCTCCTGTGCGGCCGTTGATGTATATATGTATATAACCTGAAAGATGGCAGTCTTCGGCTTCAGCCCCCACGCACATAGTGCGGGGGTGTTGCAAAGAAGTCGCGCTTTTCACACTTAATCCAACGTCTTGGTCCTGTAAAGGAGGTGGTAGCGTAGAAAACTAGGCAACCGGACTATAATGCTTTATCACTTTCACTTAGCCATAGGGGTTCGAGGTGGGGCTACTATATAGCCCGGGGCACCGCACTCTCCCAAGTCGGGTGCGTATGTGCTGACCGAAAACGGTCCTTCGTTAATGCGGAGGAATTCTAAACATTCCGGTGAGTCATCGAGTGGTTGACCAGTCTCGCTATATCATGACAGTCAGTTTTCGGCTTTCTCTCGAGGTGCTCGCCCGGCCGAACCGGGCACAATCGCGATAGTTCTCCAGTGCCGCGTTAGCCGATAGAACGGAACATAAGGAAGCAAAACGTGAGCCGGGCAAACCCAAAATTTGACCAAAGACATGATTCGGAGCTGATGCATATAAGGCCTAACTCGAGACGCCGAACACTCCCTAAGGTATTCGGTCTTTATAAAAACGGGCAGAATAATGCCCTAAGCCCCTGGTGTCCAGGTACGTGCAACAATTCTGGTGCGGCCGATGCCAAAGCGCCAGCCTCCTCCTCGGTTATAGCTTAGGAACCGGAGGATGTGTATCAACAAGAGACAGTAAAAAAGGTTTACGCAGGGTCTTAATCTGAAAAGAATCCTTGCAACGGGTCCCTACTGCACGTCTGCGCCTGTGTCTCCGTTGTGCCGTATCCTGGACGGGTGTAGCACGTTGTTCATCTGTAAGATAGAGGAACTTAGTTGAAAAGAAAAAGGATCGTGCAAAAAATGTACTCTATATGAAATAAACAGAGTATGGTTCAAAAAGTAAAGAAAATTGAGCTTTATTGTCTCTTGTTGTACATGCGTGCAGCCCTTATGCGGGGTATGCCGCTAGTAGGCGCCGGACTCGTCTAGCCGTGTCCGGGGTTCGAATTACCTATTCAGGTGCTTTGGTTAGCGGAGCCGGATTGATGTGGGGCTGTCAAGGCAGCGTTGCATTCTTCCGTGCTCGAGTAACACTTAATACTCCCTTTTAATGAGATGATGCCGCGTGGACCGGGCATTTTAAGTGTGAGAGATGCATAATGCGGTATTGTGTTAAAGCGGGCGAAAGCTTCACGCCCCAGTAGTGCTTGATAACTACTTTCAAATGGGGCAATGTGGAAGGTTAACCTTTCACGGCGGAAGTTGTCGGATGAGCCGAACACAACTTCTAATAGTAGGGAGCCCATGCAATGGGCATATAGTCCTGTCATTACCCCTTTAAAGGAGGTGTTGCTATGGCAAAATTTGGTTGGGTCTATCCCCATCCTGCGGATTGTGTCCTGATATATCAAGTTTATGTCACTGCCGCCGTCCATGAGGACTTGTGTAAATTGGAATCCGTCAATTATGGGATCAAATATCAAGGTAGTCCATCCTGCGTTCCGGATACTTTCGGAGTAGTCCTGATGGTCGAAGGTGATTGGTTTTGACAACCAGTGTTGGTACTCCGCTAGAAGCGATGCATGCGGCGCGCGCAGTTTAGTGGGCGCCGACTGTTTTTTCCTTTTATCACGTGAAGTGAGTTTACTGTTTTAACCTCTTGTGGGAAATTCTTTTGTTTTCCGGGGCTCTGCTTTTGGTGCTCGTCATCATCCTCACTTGGTGTGTCGAGCCCCTTGTGTTCGGTGTTGAGTCTGCCGGACTGTTTGAAGACCCAACATTCTCTGTGGGTATGGTTTGCAGGCCTCCCGGGGGTACTGTGGATTTGACATATCTTGTCCAAGATTTTGTTTAAGTTGGATAGCTCGTCGCTATTGTCATTAAGGGGCAGTTTTTTATTGTTTTGCCGTGAGCTTTTGAATACGGCGTTGACTGCCGCGCTCTTTGGACCGTCCCCCTTAATCCGGTGCTGGTCCTTGCTGCGTCGTAGTTTCCCATTCCCATCCCTGACTACGGATGTACTTGGGTCGCTGGTACTGCATCTTGCTAGCCAGCTATCTTCTCCCACGCAAAAGCGGGTCATGAGGCTTGTTAATGCGGCCATTGTTCTTAGCTTTTCTTGGCCGAGGTGTCTGGCGAGCCATTCATCTTGGACGTTGTGTTTGAAGGCCGCTAGGGCTTCGGCGTCCGGACAGTCGACTATTTGGTTCTTTTGGTAAGGAACCTGTTCCAGAATTTCCGGGCTGACTCTCCGGGCTGTTGAGTTATGTGACTTAGATCGTCTGCATCCGGAGGGCGGACGTAGGTCCCCTGAAAATTTGCCCGAAATGCATCCTCGAGCTCTTCCCAACTTCCGATGGTGTTTTCGGGAAGGCTTTTAAGCCAATGCCGAGCTGGCCCTTTGAGCTTGAGGGGTAGGTACTTTATGGTGTGGAGATCATCTCCTCTAGCCATGTGTATGTGGAAGATGTAATCCTCAATCCAGACTCCAGGGTCTGTTGTTCCGTCGTATGCCTCTATGTTTACGGGTTTGAATCCCGCTGGGAATTCGTGTTCCAGCACCTCATCGGTGAAACATAGGGGGTGCGGCACCCCTATATTTGGGTGCCGTGATGTTCAGATATTTGGCTTGTTGCATTGCTTTGAAGAGCTTGCTTTCTCGGCCCGTAGATGGACCTAACTGGGCCGTCTTTTTTATGCGAATCCTTATGTGGATTGCGCACCGGCTTGTGTGCGGCGCCATTTGCCGTTCTCTGTTTGCCGTGGGGTCGTCCATCCGACCGGGTGGCCTTCTTGTTCTTTGATTGTGGGGGCTCTACGGCCTCCTCATCAAATTCGGGCAGTAGTTTTCTCTTTGGGTAGCTCTTTGTTCGGCGACTGTCGCCGTACTTGTCTGCGGTCTTGAGTACTTTGCTCCATCTGATTTTGAGTGCATCTTCCGCTGTTTTGAGCTTCCGCTTCTGCTTTTTCAGGCTACGCGCAGTGGCGACGAGCCTTTTGTGGAGGTTCTTCTGCTCCAATAATTTGTCCGGCGTGAGATCGTCCGGACTGTTATCTTCGCCGGGGACGGGTTGTTCGTCCAAGTTGTCTTGTTCGGACGGTTGTTCAGTAGCATGTTCGTCGTCCATCGGTTCGCCCTGCTCTATGGCTGGGTTTTTGTCAAGGCGGGACTTGGTGCGGCGTTTACGTTGCCGTTTTGACTGCTTTTCGAGGGATTTATCCTTCATAGTGTCCCGTTGTTCCTCGTCGTTACTTCCTTTAGGTGTGTCCACCATATATACATCATGGGATGAGGTGGTTGTCCAGTATCCTATAGGTGCTGGCTCATGGTTGTCTCCTTCATTGTCGTCCATACCGTCGATGTCTTCGGAGTCGAAATCGAGCATGTCGTTTAAGCTTTCGACAGTGGCTACAAAGTGGGTGGTGGGTGGGCGTTGAATTTCGTCGTCCGCGTCCCAACCTTCCTGACCGTAGTCCGGCCAGGGCTCTCCAGATAAAGAGAGAGACTTTAGTGACTTCAGGATGTCGCCAAAGGGCGAGTGCTGAAAGATGTCCGCGGCAGTGAACTCCATGTCCGGCGCCCAATCGGATTCGATTGGCAGGGGCACGGAGGGTTCGGAATCCGGAGAGGAGTCCGACACCTTGGAGTCACGGTCTTCACAAAGGACAGGGATGGAGTTCGGCTCAATCGCCGTTGAGATCGTAGCCCCCGAGGCGGTGTCCAACCACTCGTCCTCAATCGGGGGAACCATCTTCGGATTAAGGGTCGGAGCAAGCACTGGTGCGGCCTCCAGGGCACTGTTCGGCGGCAGAGCTAGATCGTACCCATCGAGATAGTGCGGCACGCTCGGCTGTGGCTCGAATCCGTCTAAGATCAAGTCTCCACGGACATCGTCCGTATAGTTCAAACTTCCAAATCTGACCTGATGGCCAGGGGCGTAGCTTTCGATCTGCTCCAGATGGCCTGCGAATTGCCCGCGATGCAAAGCCGCCGAATACGAAGATCTGTCCGGGGAGAAAAGTCTCACCCTGGACTGCGTTGTTGTTGATGATCGAAGGAGCCATCGGGCCTATCGGTGACGACACAGAGGAACTCTCAATGAAAGCACCAATGTCGGTGTCAAAACCGGCGGATCTCGGGTAGGGGGTCCCGAACTGTGCATCTAGGCGGATGGTAACAGGAGACAAGGGACACGATGTTTTTACCCAGGTTCGGGCCCTCTCGATGGAGGTAATACCCTACTCCTGCTTGATTAATATTGATGATATGGGTAGTACAAGAGTAGATCTACCACGAGATCAGAGAGGCTAAACCCTAGAAGCTAGCCTATGGTATGATTGTTCTTCCGTCCTACGGACTAAAACCCTTCGGTTTATATAGACACCGAATAGGGTTAGGGTTACACAGAGTCGGTTACAATGGTAGGAGATCTACATATCCGTATTGCCAAGCTTGCCTTCCACGCCAAGGAAAGTCCCATCCGGACACGGGACGAAGTCTTCAATCTTGTATCTTCATAGTCTAGGAGTCCGGCCGAAGATAGTTCGGCTATCCGGACACCCCCTAGTCCAGGACTCCCTCACCTACTCCTGCTTGATTAATATTGATGATATGGGTAGTACAAGAGTAGATCTACCATGAGATCAAAGAGGCTAAACCCTAGAAGCTAGCCTATGGTATGATTGTTGTTGTCCTACGGACTAAAACCCTCCGGTTTATATAGGCACCGGAGAGGGTTAGGGTTACACAGAGTCAGTTACAATGGTAGGAGATCTGCATATCCGTATCGCCAAGCTTGCCTTCCACGCCAAGGAAAGTCCCATCCGGACACGGGACGAAGTCTTCAATCTTGTATCTTCATAGTCCAGGAGTCCGGCCAAAGGTCATAGTCTGGCTATCCGGACACCCACTAATCTGGGAGTCCCTCAATGATCATACAAAAAATTTATGCCGGTTTGAATTTTGCTTCTAGAAATCTCTTAGATTCGGCCGCGGGAGGCACCTTTATGGAAATCACATTAGGAGATGCTACAAAACTTCTTGATAATATTATGGCTAATTATTCTCAATGGCACACCGAAAGATCTTCTAGTGAAAAAGTGCATGCTATAGAAGAAATCAATGTTTTGAGTGGAAAGATAGATGAACTTATGAAGATGTTTGCTACTAAAAATACTCCTCTTGATCCCAATGATATGCCTTTGTCTTCCTTGATTGAGAATAATAATGAATCTATGGATGTGAATTCTGTTGGTAGGAATAGTTTTGGAAACAATGCTTATAGAGGAAATTTTAATGCTAGACCGATCCCTAGTAATCCATCTAATAATTATGGAAATTCCTACAATAATTCTTATGGTAATTTTAATAAGATGCCCTCTGATTTTGAGAATAGTGTGAAAGAATTTATGATTTCTCAAAAGAATTTTAATGCTTTCCTTGAAGAAAAATTGCTCAAAGTTCATGATTTGGCTAGGAATGTTGATAGACTTTCGCTTGACGTTGATTCTCTTAAAATTAGATCTTCCCCTCCTAAGCATGATATCAATGAGTCTCTCAAAGTAATGAGAATTTCCATTGACGAGTGCAAGGAAAGAACCGCTAGATTGCATTCTAAAAAAGAAAGCTTTATAAAGGCGTGTTCTTCTAGTTTTCATGAAAATAATGATGAGGATCTTAAAGTTATTGATGCGTCTCCAATTAGATCTATGTTTTGCAATATGAATTTTGATGATTGTGGGACTGATGATGAATCAACTTTGCCTAGAAGGTCTCCCAAGAATTCGGAGTCTTTAGATTTTAAATTTGGTAAAAGTGAGATTGGAGAATCCTCAGCTTCTAATAATGTTGAACCCACTATCTCGGATTTCAAGGAATTTAATTATTATAATTGCTCTATAAAAGGTTGTATTTCCTTGTTGCAATCCGTTGTTAATTCTCCTCATGCTTATAGTCAAAACAAAGCTTTTACCAAACATATTGTTGATGCCTTGATGCAATCTTATGATGAAAAACTTAATTTGGAAGTTTCTATACCTAGAAAACTTAATGATGAGTGGGAACCTACTATAAAGATTAGAATTAAAGATTATGAGTGTTTTGCTTTGTGTGATTTTGGTGCTAGTGTTTCCACGATTCCGAAAACTTTATGTGATATTCTAGGTTTCCATGATCTTGATGATTGTTCTTTAAATTTGCACCTTATGGATTCCACCATTAAAAAGCCTATGGGAAGGATCAATGATGTTCTTATTGTTGCAAATAGAAATTTGGTGCCCGTAGATTTTATCGTTCTTGATATAGATTGCAATCTTTCTTGCCCTATTATTCTTGGTAGACCTTTCCTTAGAACGATTGGTGTGATTATTGATATGAAGTAAGGGAATATTAGATTCCAATTTCCATTAAAGAAAGGCATGGAGCACTTTCCAAGAAAGAAAGTTAAATTACCTTATTAATCTATCATGCGTGCTACTTATGAGTTTAGTGCCAAAGATGGCACTCGTTAGATCTATCCTTGCTTTTATGCCTAGCTAGGGGCGTTAAACGATAGCGCTAGTTGGGAGGCAACCCAATTTTCTTTGTGTTTTTTGTTTTTGTTTATGTTTAGGAATAAATAATCCATCTACCTTCTGTTTAGATGTGTTTTTATATTTTAATTAGTGTTTGTGCCAAGTTAAACCTATAGGATCTTCTTGGATGATAGTTATTTGATCTTGCTGTAATTTTCAGAAACTTCCGCTTCACGAAAACAATTGTTAAAAATCACCAGAAGTGATAAAATAGTGATTCCAATTGCTGCTATCAATAAACAAATTTCCTAGGTCGTCCTATTTTGGCTGAAATTTTTGAGTTCCATAAGTTTGCTTTAGTTACATATTACTACAGACTGTTCTGTTTTTGACAGATTCTGTTTTTCGTGTGTTGTTTGCTTATTTTGATGAATCTATGGCTAAAAAAATAGTTTATAATCCATAGAGAAGTTGGAATACAGTAGGTTTAACACCAAATTAAATAAAGAATGAGTTCATTGCAGTAGCTTATGTGGTGGTTTTGTTTTCTTTCACTAACGGAGCTTATAAGATTTCCTGTTGAGTTTTGTGTTGTGAAGTTTTCAAGTTTTGGGTAAAGCTTTTATGGACTATGGAATAAAGGGTGGCAAGAGCCTAAGCTTGGGGATTCTTATGGCACCCCAAGATATTCAATAATATCCAAAAGCCTAAGCTTGGGGATGCCCCGGGAAGGCATCCCCTCTTTCGTCTTCGTTCATTGGTAACTTTACTTGGAGCTATATTTTTATTCACCACATGATAAGTGTTTTGCTTGGAGCGTCATGTATTATATTAGTCTTTGCTTTTTAGTTTACCACAATCATCCTTGCTGTACACACCTTTTGGGAGAAGCCTATTTGATTCGAATTTGCTAGAATACTCTATGTGCTTCACTTATATCTTTTGAGCTTGATAGTTTTTGCTCTAGTGCTTCACTTATATATTTTAGAGCACGGTGGTATCTTAATTTTGAATAAATTTCTAGTCTCTCATGCTTCACTTATATTATTTTGAGAGTCTTTTAGAACAGCATGGTATTTTCTACGGTCATAAAATTGGTCCTAGAATGGTAGGCATCCATGTTGGGTATAATAAAAACTATCATAGAAAGTGAACTGGATGCTATGATCAATTTGATGCTTGATAATTGTTTTGAGATATGGATGTAGTGATATTAAAGTCATGCTAGTTGGGTGATTATGAATTTAAATAATGCTTGTGTTGAAGTTACCAAGTCCCGTAGCATGCACGTATGGTTAAAGTTGTGTAACAAATTTGAAACATGAAGTGTACCTGGCTTGTGCATCCTTATGAGTGGCGGTCGGGGACGAGCGATGGTCTTTTCCTACCAATCTATCCCCCTAGGAGCATGTGCGTAGTACTTGATTTTTTATGACTTCTAAATTTTTGCAATAAGTATATGAGTTCTTTTGACTAATGTTGAGTCCATGGATTATACGCACTTTTACCTTTCCGCCTTTGCTAGCCTCTTGATGCCGTGCATTGCCCTTTCTCACCTTGAGAGTTGGTGCAAACTTCGCGGTGCATCCAAACCCGTGATACGATCGCTCTATCACACATAAACCTCCTATATCTTCCTCAAAACAGCCACCATACCTACCTATTATGGCATTTCCATAGCCATTCGAGATATATTGCCATGCAGCTTTCCACCGTTCCGTTCATCATCATCATGACATACTTTACTTTTGTCATATTGCCATTGCATGATCATGTAGTTGACATCGTATTTGTGGCAAAGCCACCATGCATTATTTTTCATACATGTCACTCTTGATTCATTGCACCATCCCGATACACCGGAGGCATTCATATAGAGTCATATCTTGTTCTAGTTTGAGTTGTAATCCTTATGTTGTAATCAATAGAAGTGTGATGATCATCATTATTAGAGCATTGCCCAATCAAAAAAAAGAGAAAGGCCAAAAAGAAAAAAAATAAAGGCCCAAAAAAAAGAAAATAAATAAAAAGGGCACCTGTGCTTCAAAGTAGCACCTTGTTCTTCATGTAATGAGTCTCGTATTTTGTGCTTCAAAGTAGCACCATGTTTTTCATCTAGTGTGTCTCATAAGTTGTCTTTTTCATACTAGTGGGAATTTTTCATTATAGAACTTGGCTTGTATATTCCTACGATGGGCTTCCCTCAAATGCCCTAGGTCTTCGTGAGCAAGCAAGTTGGATGCACCCCCACTAGTTTTCTTTTGTTGAGCATTTATTTATAGCTCTAGTGCATCCGTTGCATGGCAATCCCTACTCCTCATGTTGACATCAATTGATGGGTAGCTCCATAGCCTGTTGATTATCCTCGTCAATGTGAGACTTTCTCCTTTTTTGTCTTCTCCACACAATCCCCATCATCATATTCTATTCCACCCATAGTGCTATATCCATGGCTCACGCTCATGTATTGCGTGAAGGTTGAAAAAGTTTGAGATTATTTAAGTATGAAACAATTGCTTGGCTTGTCATCGGGGGTATAGAAGTTGGGAACATCTTTGTGTGACGAAAATGAAGCATAGCCTAACTATATGATTATGTAGGGATGAACTTTCTTTTGCCATGCTATTTTGAGAAGAAATGATTACTTTGATTAGTATGCTTGAAGTATTACTATTTATTTTATCAATATGAACTTTTATTTTTTATTCATTTGGATCTGAACATTCATGCCACAATGAAGAAAATTACATTATGAATTATGCTAGGTAGCATTCCACATCAACTTTTTTATCATTTACCTACTCGAGGACGAGCAGGAATTAAGCTTGGGGATGCTTGATACGTCTCCAATGTATCTATAATTTTTTATTGTTCCATGCTATTATATTACCCATTTTGGATGTTTATGGGCTTTATTTTACACATTTATATCATTTTTGGGACTAACCTACTAACCGGAGGCCCAGCCCATATTGTTGTTTTTTTGCCTATTTCAGTATTTCGAAGAAAAGGAATATCAAACGGAGTCCAAACGGAATGAAACCTTCGGGAGCGTGATTTTTGGAACGAACGTGATCCAGAGGACTTGGAGTGCAAGTCAAGAAGCAGCCAAGGCCTCCACGAGATAGGAGGGCGCCCCCCTATAGGGCGCGCCCCCTGTCTCGTGGGCCCCTCAGGCGGCCACCGACGTACTTCTTCTTCCTATATATACCTACGTACCCCGAAAACATCCAGGGGCACCACGAAACACAATTTCCACCACCGTAACCTTCTGTATCCGCGAGATCCCATCTTGGAGCCTTCGTCGGCACTCTGCCGGAGGGGGAATCAACCACGGAGGGCCTCTACATCAACATCCTTGCCCCTCCGATGAGTTGTGAGTAGTTTACCACAGACCTACGGGTCCATAGTTATTAGCTTGATGGCTTCTTCTCTCTTTTTGGATCTCAATACAATGTTCTCCCCCTCTCTTGTGGAGATCTATTCGATGTAAACTCTTTTTGCGGTGTGTTTGTCGAGATTCGATGAATTGTGGGTTTATGATCAAGTTTATCTATGAATAATATTTGAATCCTCTCTGAATTCTTTTATGTATGATTAAGTTATCTTTGCAAGTCTCTTCGAATTATCAGTTTGGTTTGGCCTACTAGATTGGTCTTTCTTGCCATGGGAGAAGTGCTTAGCTTCGGGTTCAATCTTGCGGTGTCCTTACCCAGTGACAGAATGGGTTGCAAGGCACGTATTGTATTGTTGCCATCGAGGATAACAAGATGGGGTTTATATCATATTGCATGAGTTTATCCCTCTACATGATGTCATCTTGCTTAATGCGTTACATTGTTCTTATGAACTTAATACTCTAGATGCAGGCAGGAGTCGGTCGATGTGTGAAGTAATAGTAGTAGATGCAGGCAGGAGTCGGACTACTTGTTATGGACGCGATGCCTATATACATGATCATGCCTAGATAGTCTCATAACTATGCGCTTTTCCATCAATTGCTCGACAGTAATTTGTTCACCCCCTGTAATACTTATGCTATCTTGAGAGAAGCCACTAGTGAAACCTATGGCCCCCGGGTCTATCTCTTATCATATTTGCTTTCAATCTACTTTTATTTGCATCTTATTTGCGAGTTCTCAGTTTGTTTGTGTAGGTGCGTGGGACTTTTGAGGAGCCTCCTACTGGATTGATACCTTGGTTATGAAAACTGAGGGAAATACTTACGCTACACTTGCTGCATCACCCTCTCCTCTTCGAGGAAAACCAATGCAAGCTCAAGACGTAGCACTCTCTGCTACCATTGCGTTCAGTTTTGACAGTAGCATTCAGATTCCACAGTAAATTTCAGTTTCGACAGTTAAGTTCAGAGTCAATAGTTTTTACCTCATCTGTTGTTGTCAGGTGGTTTTTGGTGATGTTAATTTTAAATCCATTTTACATCATCTATTGAAGATGCTATTAGAATCCCACTTAAGATTGACGAGGTATGTCTTGTGCTACTTCAGCCTTGACGTCTTACGGCTCACTGGAGCTGCTCCAACGACAGAACGATCCATCACAATAGAGCAGTGCCCTGGACGCCGTCTACAGATTCCTCATATCTTCCTCCACACCACCGACAGCCACCTCTGCCTCAACTACTTCAGCGACCAACCCAATGATGTTGAGGTCGACACGGCTACGGCAAAGAGGTTGTACATTTGTTGCATCACTTATTAATATACATTCACGTTGATCCATTAGGGCTATTTTGGTTCAACAGAAAAACATCGATCCACTGGTTGTTACCATCACTCTAAATTTCTGCATGCTCTTCTTACATAATCTCACCATATTTTTTTCGTATGCATGTCAGATATTGTACACAGTCATGCTGAACATGTAGAGAAAAAGAGAAGAGTTTTGCGCGGTAATACAATGTCATGCAGACATCGCTCCATGGTGGGTTCAATGGCAAACCCTCCCCACCCCTCTCTAGATTGTAATCCAGAGGAAGATATATGTTCTGAGGCGGATTCAGACGTCGCTGACCACTCCTATTTACCCCCCAAGGTGTTTGCTCTACCTTGGCATGATGATGTTAGTCATATCATGCATATGTTGCCTTGCAGTGCCTACTTTTGACATCATATATGTCATCTGCTTATTTTAGACATGTTACAGTAATGCCACTGTTTAGTTTCTATATCATATATGGAATTATGCAGTCTCATGTCTTTTAGCCAGCCATAATATATGTGAAATGTGCAATGCCATCCTGTTTAACCAGGCATCATATATTTGAATGATATCTTGCCCATCCTTTTCTTCATTACATTTCCATTTGTCGACAATGTTTGTACATTAAACTACTCTTCACGTGAATCAGCCATTTGGGTGGGAGATGGAAAAATCTGGAGTGAAAACAAGGCCTTGAGAGGCAGTGCTACTACGCGTCAAGCAGATCTCTTGTTTGGTCCCAATAGCTCCTCAGAGATGGATTCAGAGACAGATGACCAGTCCTATTCCCCCACTGAGGTGTGTGCTCTAACTTGGCACGGTTATACTGCTCATATCATACATACGGTGTCTTGCATTGCATAGTTTAGACATCATATACACAATATTCAACACCATGTTCTTAGTTCAGACATCATATCGAATGCCCTCTGTTTAGCATATAAATCACATATGTGAATTAAATGATGCGATCATGATTACTTAGATAACATGTAGGTGAATTATGTCATGCGATCCTGTTTAGTTATTCATCATATCTTTGAATTATGTTATGCTATGCTATCCAGTTTAGATAGACATCATATATGTGAAATTATGTCATGCTATCCGTTTTAGTTAAACAATATACATGTCAACTATTTCATGCCCTCTTTTCCACACTATCTATTGCATCATCTCTCATACAATGTCTGTACATTCAACTATGTTTCCTGTTTATCAGCCATTTGAATTGGAGCGGGTGATGCCGATATCTAGCGGACTAAAACACGGTCTTCAAATAAAAGCAGTGCTACCTCTTGGTGGAGATAGCACCCGGTTGTACATGCACAAGGACCAGCCCTACCACACATAACCCAAACTCTCGCAGATTGTACCCCTATTGTGATGGACAGAGAACCAGCTTCACCCAATCTAACCCCAACCCCAGCCGATAGTAACCCAGTTCCTGTTGACACAACACCATCTCCACCACAGAGCTCCCAAACAAGAGCAGTTAGTAAGGCAGCTCCAGTGCCCAAAGGGCCAGTACTATCACGGCGAACCCCAACTCCACCAGTTAATACGCCTATTCTGTGGAGGAAGCACAACCAGCTAGTCGTAGTTTAGCATCTATCGCATTTGATGTTGTTAAATCGTATGTGCGTATCTTCCCATCTTGGAAATATTATACTGAAGATGAAGGAAAATGCCAGTTGCACGTGTTTGTCCAGGAGTTATGTGTAAGTAATGTTATTCATGGCAATTACTTTGCTTCGCCCATACATCCTACCTCCATGATGGTTATAATACAACAAATTTTCCCATTATTATCTATAGAGAAGGACCGATTTGGAAACTCTGGATGAGGTAACCTATGCTAATATCTCTGCTATCTTCAAGAATGCTTGGTGGCAGTATCGGAATTACCTGAAGAAAACATACTTCACCGGCAAAGAAAATCATCAAATTCCCTTACGTCTCCCCGAGACACATTCTTCGGACGATGATCGGGAACGCTTTGTTCATCTTGGTCTGAAACAAGAATGTGGTAAGGTCTATGAGCTCATTTTCTATTTTTAAGTATTATATTCTTGCGTCTTGCTGTACTCTGTTCATGTAGAACAAGTGCCTAAACCTGAAGAACAACTATTCTAATTTAAGATTCCATTGCTATCATAGTTCAAAAAAGCGCTAGAGGTTAATTGTGCGTTTTGCCACCGCCTTGCGCTTTACTGACCAAAGCGCATGCTTATGCGCAGTTATGCACAGATTAAGCGTAGTTATGCGCAATGCGTTTTGCCAATGCCTAGAGCCTAGGCGCGCTTAAGCGCTCGCTTAGGTGCACCTTTTTTAACTATGATTGCTTTGCTCTTGTATCACTGTATTTACTCATACAAACTTATTTTTAAATTGAAGGATCCAATCGAAACTCCAATGGCACAGCAGGTATGGTCACGCATGTTTCTTTAACAGGTTTGCTCTTATCAATAGCTCTGTTGATTTCAATTTCAATTGTGTATACAGTTGACTTTCATATCATGCACATTACTAGCATCACAACAGAGCCAATAGTGTTGTTGTACATGTAGACCCGTGGTACCCATCTGAAATCTTGTTGTGCCATGTAGTTTCCCACGCTTTGTATTCCTTCACTGCTGCTTTGTCTTGAACTGATATGATTTGAACCGTGTCTCTATTTTGATTTGGCAAGACAATGCAGTGACCACAGGACATAGATATATGTTTGTTTGATGCTTTTATTATGTACTAGTACTTGGCAATAGAAGACTTGGTAGTTTAATCCTGTCTACCTTAAAAATGAACTGTTTCACCGAAATGAGTTTCATATACTAGTACATGCAAAACTTGTTATGTGTCTACTTGTTTCTTCTTTTAGAATGCTGACAGAATATTGGGGAAGAGTGCCTTATTAAGCAATGGTAAAGGAAGTAATGCAGATAAGCTTCAGGATAGTGACACATCCTTGTTGGTCTCCAACAAAGCTGATAAAGCAGCTAAGGAAGACTATCTTGAAGACAGCGAGACAACCCCAAAGTCCTGTCTTGGTTTAGTGTTCGAATTCGCCACTACCGCTTGCACAAGCTATTCAAACTCACTGTCTGAATCAGTTCGGTTTCTTGAGTCTCAACTACAAGCTGAAAGACATCGATCAGCTCTGCTGCGACAAGAAGCGGAAGGACTACAGAAGTCCCTGGAGCATTCAGATGCATACTTTTTGGTGCAACAACAAGCGTTGGAGGATTTTAGCGCCAAACAGGACAAAGCTAATCAGCTTGCTAAGCTTATTGCCAGCATGGTGGATACCCAGGATAACGTTTCTTGAGCTCTTCTGAAGTTGTTTCAGTTATGCTCTTGTTTTGCTGCCGCGTTTATTTGCACTGGTGGAAAATTTTGACGGCCAGTGTATGTAATATGCTGCTTTGTTCCCTATATTTGCACTGGTGGCGAACTTTGATGCCCAGTGGATGTAATATGTGTAATAGCAGTAATAGGCTAGCGTTAATTGCTTGCTTATTTATTTCCTTATTGTCTTGTTTAGTTGTTTGCTTGTAGTCACTGCAGTTCTTTTTCTGTGTTTTTCTAGTGGCCACAATAGCCTATTTTTGGTAACTAGGGCAAAATAATCATGGCAACACACGGACTGTTGTAACCATGGGCCTCCTGCAGGCCGTATGATCCATGGGCCTTCGTCCGGCCATAGGATCCATTGGCCTTCTATACGGGCCATAGTATCCATTGGCCTTCATACGGGCCTTAGGGTCCATGGGCCTTCTACGGGCCGTAGGGTCCATGGGCCTTCTACGGGCCGTAGAGTCCATGGGCCTTCTACGGGCCTTACGATCCATGGACCTTCTACGGGCTGTACTATCCATGGGTCTCATACGGGTCGTAGGATCCATGGGCCTTCTATGGGGCGTATCATCATTTCGCCAATCATGGGCCGTACTATTCGTGGACCATAACGGGCCGTTAATAGGTCGTATTTGATAACTCTATGAAAACAGCCCAACGGTTTTTCTTGACATGAAAACGGCTCAACGTATTAACGGTCCGCAAACGGGCCGACTGTAACGATGGGCTGAATTTGGCCCACAAGCGTAAAATGACGAAGAACGGGCCGTATGTAACGAATGTTGCAAATGAGCCTAAGAATCAATAGGCCCCGAGAAGGCGAAAGATAACTTAGGCTGAAGCGGCCCAATGGAATAACAGGCGGTAATGGGTATAAAGTGATACTTCGTTCATTACGGGCGTTTCACCATCGCCGTTAATGGGCCAAGAGTTACAAAGGTCCTCATATGGGCCGGAAGAAGTCATGGGCCGCACATGGGCCGGAAGTTAAAACGGGCTGAATAATATTGGACGGCCCAGATGATGCTACTGTGCCTAATTTGGATAGGGCGTAACGGGCCCTAGGTTAGCGGGCTGTAAATGGGCTATATGCGAACATGCCGTTAACAGGCTTTCCATGGGCCGGCCCGCCACCATTTGACCAAGTCAAATGGGCCGGCCTTTTCACAGGAATGGGCCTCTATTGGGCCGTGCCACGTGTCGTCGTATCATAGGTGCCTTCGGTCCAATAAGCGGATGACATCTATCCCAACGGTGAGCCGACACGTGTTTCCTCCAGCCAATGATGATTTTACACATGGAAAATCCCCATTGGTCGGGGCTGTTAACGGGTTATCGGATCCAAAACCTGACCCGATAGCTTAACGGCGTTCCGTTACGGTGGATGCCACGTGTCGGTCACCCTTGACGAAAGCACTTCTGTGACACGCGATTTATCGTCATGGAAGTGGACACTTCCGTGATGATAATTTTGGTAATTTCATGGAACACTTCTACGACATCACAGGTATGACTATCTTGATTCTGTCATAAAATCGTCATGGATGTGCATGCATGACAAAAAACGCAACCTACCGTGACAAACACGTATCATCACGGAAGTGTATTTTTTTGTAGTGACTACTGGTGAACAAAGACTGAAAGAACGCCAGGCGGTTGGGCCTTGCCATCCAGGCATCTCTAATTGGGCCGGGAGGGCTTGTACTCAACATGTGGGGCAGGATGAATTCGGCTTCTTTGATTAACTAGCTAAAATACCGAACTGACCGATTTTTTTTGGCGAGTAACACAGGAAACCGAATTTTCCTGTACACCGAAAAAAAATGAATTTAACATATGGAATACACCATGTACCATGACAGCCAAGCAGTTTCTATGGTGTATTTCAGACAACAGCCTTCCTGCTAGTTTCGGGATTCAACACCGATGTATGGGTGTAGATCGACGATGCATTATGCCCAATGTGTGCACAGCTAAATGAGGATGGAGCTCAATTGTTTGCGAGGTTTGATATGGACTTCATATGCAATATGAACGCCAACTTCTTGCTAGGTGCCTCAGACCTAAAGATTTCTTGCCACTTGCTTTTGAGCTCTAGGATGGGTCTGAAGGTCATGTTGATGAGTGTTGATTTTTTTATTAGAAATATGCCATGAAGAAAATAATAAATATATTATTCTAGTTTCATGTTCACAATTAAGTTTATATTTCTGTTCTATAATTGCATTGATTCTTGAATATGAATTCGAAGCAAAGCTCAATTGCATGTACGAAAACATAAACACCAATATGATCCCTAGTCACGCCCCTAAGACTAGCTCACACATTAATGATGCTCATGTTTTCCTGATCATGTGCATTTGATGTAGGGAAAGCCCTAGGTGGGCCAATCTTTCCACAGTTGAAGATGGATCAAGAGGAATAAGAAGAAAACAAGGAAAAGAAACACTCAAACAAAATCTGATCACACATGCACTCCTTCCACAAAAAATCACGCTAGGTAACAAGATCCACAATCAACTAGGAAACAGAGTAGCTAGGGTAGTTCTTCCCAAATCCGCATGTGGAGATGACGGCTTGATGATATGATGCATCCTTCTCCCTTAGGAGCTCTTGAAGACCTATGATGAGATCCTTCTCCTAGATTGAGGTCTTGAGATCTAGAGAGATCCTTCTCCAAGATGGAGGTCTTGTTCCTAGAGGAGGAGGTACAAGGAGAAAAACTCTCTCAATATCCTTTGGTATATTTTGCTAACCCTACAGAGGAGGAAGGGAACGACTATTTATAGTGACAGGGTGAGAGAGGGGGATACATGGTTACTTGGGAATGAACTGCTCGCGGGCAGGGCCTAGATGTATGGATGGCCACTTGGACCAAACATCTCTCCTTAACCCTACTCCTCTCCCGTCCTAGCTTGGCCTTGCTCCCTTGCTTCTACATGGTCATTTCCTTGGTAACTAAGTATGCACAAGGTCTTCGCTTGAGGTAGTAGCCATGTCTCATATGAAGTTAAGGGTAGTTCAAAGAGGAGCGAGTTAACCTCCTTTTCGATGGCGCGTGCATGTGCTGTAGTCATTGGTCCACTTAACACTTCAGGTGTTGGTGTAGAATCCATGGGGATGTTCGTGGGGTGCTCTGCACCATCTTCCTTCCCCCCGAGGGGTATCCACTCTCAGATTGTGAACTTCATCACCATGGTAAGGTGCCAAGTCGATGACACTGAAATTGTCGCTCAACGAGTACTTGTCACGAGGGATGTCGATCTTGTAGGCGTTGTTATTGACCCTTTATAGAACCTTGAAGGGGCCATCAATTTGGGTAGAAGCTTGGACTTTGCATTCTTTCGGAAAGCGGTCCTTTCGAAGGTGTAGCCACACAATTTCTCCGGGGTTGAACACCATGGGTCTCTTTTTGGTGTTGATCTCGCATGCCTTTGCACTTGACACTCGGTGGTGAGTATTGTGTCTTCGTGCTTCTTCTTCATGTAGTTGGCTCGAGCACTTGAAAATCCATTGTTGGTGCACTCTTGTAGAGGAAGCGGAAGGATATCCAAGCTGAGGGAGTCCTGGACTAGGGGGTGTCCGGATAGCCGAACTATCTTCGGCCGGACTCCTAGACTATGAAGATACAAGATTGAAGACCTCGTCCCGTGTCCGGATGGGACTTCCCTTGGCGTGGAAGGCAAGCTTGGCAATACGGATATGTAGATCTCCTACCATTGCAACCGACTCTGTGTAACCCTAACCCTATTCGGTGTCTATATAAACCGAAGGGTTTTAGTCCGTAGGACGGAAGAACAATCATACCATAGGCTAGCTTCTAGGGTTTAGCCTCTCTGATCTCGTGGTAGATCTACTCTTGTACTACCCATATCATCAATATTAATCAAGCATGAGTAGGGTATTACCTCCATCGAGAGGGCCCGAACACAGGGTAAAACATCATGTCCCTTGTCTCCTGTTACCATCCGCCTAGGCGCACAGATTCGGGACCCCCTACCGAGATCCGCGGTTTTGACACGACATTGGTGCTTTCATTGAGAGTTCCTCGTCGTCACCGATAGGCCCGATGGCTCCTTCGATCATCAACAACGATGCAGTCCAGGTGAGACTTTTCTCCCGGACAGATCTTCAGATTCGGGCGGCTTTGCACTGCGGGCCAATTCGCTTGGCCATCTGGAGCAGATCGAAAGCTACGCCCCTGGCCATCAAGTCAGATTTGGAAGTTTGAACTATACGGCCGATGTCCGCAGAGACTTGATCTTCGACGGATTCGAGCCACAGCCGAGCGTGCCGCCTTTGTCTCGATGGGTACGATCTAGCTCTGCCGCCGAGCAGTGCCACGGAGGCCGCGCGATGCTGCTCCGACCCTTAATCTGGAGCCGGTTCCCCCGATCGAGGACGAGTGGTTGGACACCGCCTCGGGGGCTACGATCTCAATGGCAATTGAGCCGAACTCCATCCCTGTCCTTTGCGAAGACCGTGACTCCAAGGTGCCGGACTCCGAACCCTCCGCGCCCCTGCCAATCGAATCCGATTGGGCACTGGTCATGGAGTTCACTGCCGCGGACATCTTTCAGCACTCGCCCTTTGGCGACATCCTGAATTCACTAAAGTCTCTCTCTTTATCCGGAGAGCCCTGGCTGGACTACGGTCAGGAAGGTTGGGACGCGGACGACGAAATTCAACGCCCACCCACCACCCACTTTGTAGCCACTGTCGAAAGCTTAAACGACGTGCTCGATTTCGACTCCGAAGACATCGACGGTATGGACGACGATGAAGGAGACAACCATGAGCCTGCACCTATAGGATACTGGACAACCACCTCATCCCATGATGTATACATGGTGGACACACCTAAAGGAAGTAACGACGAGGAACAACGGGACACTATGAAGGATAAATCCCTCGAAAAGCAGTCAAAACGGCAACGTAAACGCCGCACCAAGTCCCGCCTCGACAAAAACCCAGCCATAGAGCAGGGCGAACCGGTGGACGACAAACATGCTACTGAACAACCGTCCGAACAAGACAACTTGGACGAACAACCCGTCCCCGGCGAAGATAACAGTCCGTACGATCTCACGCCGGACAAATTATTGGAGCAGAAGAACCTCCACAAAAGGCTCGTTGCCACTACGCGTAGCCTGAAAAAGCAGAAGCGGAAGCTCAAAACAGCGGAAGATGCACTCAAAATCAGATGGAGCAAAGTACTCAAGACCGCAGACAAGTACGGCGACAGTCGCCGAACAAAGAGCTACCCAAAGAGAAAACTACTGCCCGAATTTGATGAGGAGGCCGTAGAGCCCCCACAATCAAAGAACAAGAAGGCCACCCGGTCGGATGGACGACCCCACGGCAAACAGATAATGGCAAATGGCCCCGCACACAAGCCGTTACGCGATCCACATAAGGATTCGCATCAAAAAGACGGCCCAGTTAGGTCCATCTACGGGCCGAGAAAGCAAGCTCTTCAAAGCAATGCAACAAGCCAAATATCTGAACATCACGGCACACCCAAATATAGGGGTGCCGCACACCCCCTATGTTTCACCGATGAGGTGCTGGAATACGAATTCCCAGCGGGATTCAAACCCGTAAACATAGAGGCATACGACGGAACAACAGACCCTAGAGTCTGGATTGAGGATTACATCCTCCACATACACATGGCTAGAGGAGATGATCTCCACGCCATAAAGTACCTACCCCTCAAGCTCAAAGGGCCAGCTCGGCATTGGCTTAAAAGCCTTCCCGAAAACACCATCGGAAGTTGGGAAGAGCTCAAGGATGCATTTCGGGCAAATTTTCAGGGGACCTATGTCCGCCTTCCGGATGCAGACGATCTAAGTCACATAACTCAACAACCCGGAGAGTCAGCCCGGAAATTCTGGAACAGGTTCCTTACCAAAAAGAACCAAATAGTTGACTGTCCGGACGCCGAAGCCCTAGCGGCCTTCAAACACAATGTCCGAGACAAATGGCTCGCCAGACACCTCGGCCAAGAAAAGCCAAGAACAATGGCCGCATTAACAAGCCTCATGACCCGCTTTTGCGCGGGAGAAGATAGCTGGCTAGCAAGATGCAGTACCAGCGACCCAAGTACATCCGAAGTCAGGGATGGGAATGGGAAACCACGACACAGCAAGGACCAGCGCCGGATTAAGGGGGACGGTCCAAAGAGCGCGGCAATCAACGCCGGATTCAAAAGCTCATGGCAAAACAATAAAAAACTGCCCCTTAAGGACAATAACGACGAGCTATCCAAATTAAACAAAATCTTGGACAAGATATGTCAAATCCACAGTACCCCCAGGAGGCCTGCAAACCATACCCACAGAGATTGTTGGGTCTTCAAACAGTCCGGCAGACTCAACGCCGAACACAAGGGGCTCGACACACCAAGTGAGGATGATGACGAGCACCAAAAGCAGAGCCCCGGAAAACAAAAGAATTTCCCACAAGAGGTTAAAACAGTAAACTCACTTCACGTGATAAAAGGGAAAAACAGCGCGGCACCCACTAAACTGCGCGCCGCACAGACTGCCCTAGCGGAGTACCAACACTGGTTGTCAAAACCAATCACCTTTGACCATCAGGACTACTCTGAAAGTATCCGGAACGCAGGATGGACTGCCTTGATATTGGATCCCATAATTGACGGATTCCAATTTACACAAGTCCTCATGGACGGCGGCAGTGACATAAACCTGATATATTAGGACACAATCCGCAGGATGGGGATAGACCCAACCAAAATTTGCCATAGCAACACCTCCTTTAAAGGGGTAATGCCCGGACTATATGCCCATTGCACAGGCTCCCTACTGTTAGAAGTTGTGTTCGGCTCATCCACAACTTCCGCCGCAAAAGGTTAACCTTCCACATTGCCCCATTCGAAAGTAGCTATCAAGCACTACTGGGGCGTGTAGCTTTCGCCTGCTTTAACGCAATACCGCATTATGCATCTCTCACACTTAAAATGCCCGGTCCACGCGACATCATCTCATTAAAAGGGAGTATTAAGTGTTACTCGAGCACGGAAGAATGCAATGCTGCCTTGACAGCCCCACATCAATCCGGCTCCGCTAACAAAAGCACCTGAATAGGTAATTCGAACCCCGGACACGGCTAGACGAGTCCGGCGCCTACTAGCGGCATACCCCCGTACAAGGGGCTGCACGCATGTACAACAAGAGACAATAAAGCTCAATTTTCTTTACTTTTTGAACCATACTCTGTTTATTTCATATAGAGTACATTTTTTGCACGATCCTTTTTCTTTTCAACTAAGTTCTTCTATCTTACAGATGAACAACGTGCTACACCCGTCCAGGATACGGCACAACGGAGACACAAAGCGCAGCGCGCGAGAGGGACCCGTTGCAAGGATTCTTTTCAGATTAAGACCCTCCGTAAACCTTTTTTACTGTCTCTTGTTGATACACATCCCCCGGTTCCTAAGCTATAACCGAGGAGGAGGCTGGCGCTTTGGCATCGGCCGCACCAGAATTGTTGCACGTACCTGGACACCAGGGGCTTAGGGCATTATTCTGCCCGTTTTTATAAAGACCGAATACTTTAGGGAGTGTTCGGCGTCTCGAGTATCTTCGGTCGGACTCCTAGACTATGAAGATACAAGATTGAAGACTTCGTCCCGTGTACGGATGGGACTTTCCTTGGCGTGGAAGGCAAGCTTGGCAATACGAATATGTAGATCTCCTACCATTGTAACCGACTCTGTGTAACCCTAACCCTATTCGGTGTCTATATAAACCGAAGGGTTTTAGTCCGTAGGACGGAAGAACAATCATACCATAGGCTAGCTTCTAGGGTTTAGCCTCTCTGATCTCGTGGTAGATCTACTCTTGTACTACCCATATCATCAATATTAATCAAGCAGGAGTAGGGTATTACCTCCATCGAGAGGGCCCGAACCTGGGTAAAAACATCGTGTCCCTTGTCTCCTGTTACCATCCGCCTAGACGCACAGTTCGGGACCCCCTACCCGAGATCCGCCGGTTTTGACACCGACACAAGCCATAGACCACTTCTAAGGGAGACTTCATCATTGTCAAATGTCTTGCACAATTGTAGGCGTACTCGGTAATGGGTAAGCACTCTTCCCACTCCCTGATGTTTTTTTAATGAGCACGCGAAGTAGGATAGATAGTGTGTGATTGACCACCTTCGTTTGGCCATCAGTTTGAGGATGATACACCAGTGAGAACAAGAGCTTGATTCCTACCTTGGCGCAAAGAGTCTTCCAAATTTAGCTCTAGTATTTAACATCACGGTTTTAAATGGTTGTCTTGGGCACTCCATGTAGACACAAGATTTCCCTACAAAATAAAGTTGCAACATGTCAAGCATCATCGGTCTTGTGGCATCGAAAGTGTGTCATCTTAGAGAATCTATCAACAACTATGAATATCGAGTCTTTTTTTATTTTTAGTCCTAGGCAAACCAAATATGAAAGGGAAAATTTTGTTTTTGCCATTCTAGATTTTGCCAATTTTCCTTATGCCATTCTAGATTTTGACATTTCACTTTTGCCACTCTTAGCTTTTGATGATTATCACAATTGCCATTCCGTGGCAAAAGACATAAAAAAATTATTTCATTTTTGCCACTCTTAGCTTTTGAAATCTATCACAAATGCCACTCTGAAAATTTGTCTTTTGCCACGAGAATGGCAATTGTGATAATTGTCAAAAACTAAGAGTGGCAAGAGTGAAATGTCAAAATCTAGAGTGGCATAAGAAAAATTGGCAAAATCTAGAGTGTCAAAGCCAACAACATAGAGTTCAAGTTGGGTGATTAACATGCATTTGCGAGAAAGAGCATTTGCTATGCCATTTTATTTACCCTTCTTGTATAAGATGACATAAGGAAAAGACTCGATATATTCACTCCATTTCGAATGACGACTATTCAACTTACATTGACCCTTGAATAACTTCTGCATCTTGATTGTAACCATGTAGTTATGGAATAAAATTCCCATTTCTCCACAAAAAAAGACAGGATCCTTTTTTTTGTGAACTGATGATTGAATTGAACCTTACGTATTTCAAGTACAATAGATGGGCAATAATTGGATAGTAATAATTTTGGGAAAGTAACAATTACGAGACAATGGATAGTAATAGTTACAAACTTAATGATAATGATAACATTGAGCGTGCTAGACATGCTAAGTGCTAAAAGTCAAGGAAATATAGGCTGTTAAATCAACAAGATGTGTTGGATGTCTGCACTTACTCCTTTTGTAACATTAAAAATAATTGACATTTAAGGGAGAATGAGCATTTTTTGTTTGATGCCAAAAGCCGGGATGCTAAAATTTAACAAAGGCCAAATATTGGCTAGTGATTGGTTACCATTTTTTTGGCAACATTTGATTTTTTTTGTTTCAAATTTTGCCAATATGAGATGTTAGCATCAAACCAATTAGCCTAACTAATTGTATAGTTATAATTTCGGGACTGTAGTCATTGGAAAGTAATAACTACATGGAAATCATAATTGAATATTAATAATTGCAACATTATTTTTGAAAAGAAAGCCTACCGGCACTTTTATTTATGTCGTGGCAGAGTTACATCATGAAAGTACAAGAGGTAATAAGAATTCAGGAGTAACATCCGCCCAAACATAGCTAGTTTTAGAATCATAACAAGTCCTAGCCAAGAAATGTGCCAGCCCATTCGCTTCCCTGGAACAAAAACTGAACGATATTGATGTAACACCATGAGCCAAGTGAAAGCAGTCCGCAAGTAATGCTGAGCATGCTGGACCGCACCCAACGATTGAGGAAGTAGAGATGGGTGAGATTTGTTGGATCTAAGCAACCCGCTCTATTACATTAATACATATAGATAGAGATATAGAGATAGCGAGTAGAGATGGATATAGAGATAGAGATGCGAGGACCGGTGAAGAATTCAGCCAATATACAACCAAGGCATGAGAGGTAAAGCACTAGTAGAAAAAGGGCCTATAGTCCCGGTTGGTGAGGGCCTTTAGTCCCGGTTCATGAACCGGGACTAAAGGGTCGATACTAATGCCCTCGATTTTTAGTCCCGGTTCAATCGAACCGGGACAGATGGGCCTCCACGTGGCCTGTCCGCCGAGCCTCAGTAGAGGGCCTTTGGTCCGGTTGGTGGCACCAACCGGGACCAATAGGCATCCACGCGTCAGCATTTCTATGGCTGTGGTTTTTGTTTTTTAAGGGGGGGGGGTTTGGGGGGTTTTGGGGGGTTAATTTAGGTGTTTCATATATTGTGCTATAGCTAGCTAATTAATAGAGAAAAGTGTCCTCTCTTCTGTCCGTGCTTGGTCGACGCTACGTACTATACATACGTATAGATAGGACTAGCTAGACACGCTAGCTAGCTAGTAATTAAGCAAACAGAAGATCGTCATGAACATATATGCATACAAAGAGAAGTGAAATCGACCACCTGTCCTTCTCCGAGAGATTGGTCGAACAACAAGTTCTCGTATATCTGTCCGACACTACCGGCTACATATATACAATAATTATCTTTTACAAATATATAATCTCCTAACATACGGACGCGTGGTCCACATAGTATTCTCCGTCTTCAGCGATCACGTGGTCAAGAAAGAATGCCGCCAATTCCTCTTGAATTGCTCAGATGCGATCTGGTGCTAGGAGTTCATCCGCATCCAAACATCTAATTTTAAGAAGGGGTCAATACATATATATATATATGAATGAATGAAACTCAACACAAATGATGGTAATAAAATAAAATTGTGAATGTTTTTATTTACGCACTTCATATTGTTTGTTGGAGTAGCCCCGCTCACAGGTCGTGTGGCGGATGGACTCGCAAATGTAGTATCCACAGAAATCATTCCCTTGTTCCTGCCACAACCACTTTACAAGAAATAGAGGTCAATCAAACTGATAATTAGCAAGCATGCTAAATGGTATTGATGAAACTAGCGCTTGAATCACTAGGAGATGCGTGGAATATGCTACTATATAGTACTTACTTTCGGGTGTCTAAATTGCAGCTTCTTCGGTAGTCCCGAGCTTTTTGGTGAATTTTTCCAAGCCCTGCCATACAAAGAAAACAATTACTTGATATCAGAAATGAACAAAGTTGCTGATATGGTGGATAATGATCGATTTAACTTACTTCTCGAGCATTTCAGTCATGTCCGCGATACTCCTTGGGATCTTTTCGCTGGAGTCTAAGACAGTTACTACTCCTTCTCAAGCTTAATCTCTAGGAGAATATAGTGGTAGCTGCGCACACATGCATAACTCATCAATATTACATTACTATAACCTGGACTAATAAGGAAAACGAATATGCCACAAGACAGTAACACTCACTTGAAGTTGTAAGGAAAGAGTTTCATTTATTACCAACGATTATAGCAAGTTGGCCTCGGTATTTTCTTTATGAAATTCAACCTCAGTTTTATCTATGAGATATGTGTTAATGAACCCAATATCACCCACTTGTCTTTTCTTCAATTCGGCGATCTTCAATCTGCATAATATAGTGAGGATAATTATAAATACATGCAATGAAAGGGCTGAGTTATATAGAGAGACTTAATGATGAAGTAGTACTACTTACAGACGAGAGCAGGTAACCGCTGCTTTATCGAGGGCCAATTGATTGAAAAACTGATAGAACTCCTCAAATGGAATAGGCAACAGTTCAATTCCAAGGAGGTCATGCTCCTTTTAACTCTCACATACAAAGTACTCCTCCCTCGGACTCTTTGCAGGTTTTCATGTACCAATCATGCAATCTTCGCATCATCGTTGATAGAGAACTTTCATCTTTGACGAGAGGCTTCCCGTATCAGATCTTTGTATCTCGCACCTCCAAGAAATCATAATGTACATCGTCGGGCAGGTAATCTGCAGGATTGCCATAACCGGGCACCATCCTCGGATCGACGATGTCGCTAGCGAGCACCTTGAGCGGGGGCACGATTGCTTGCTTGTTCGCCGAGCTGGGCAATTTGTTTCCCAGCTCGTCGTTCTTTCATCCTTTGATCACCGGCAGTACTTCCCGACCTCTCCGCTTCGCAAATGCCTTTCCAATAATGCGCTCATAGTTGCCTTTGGCGGAGACTTGGGTGGTTTTGTCAGGGCAGCAGAGTGCGCTTCGCTTTCACGGATCTACCTTCTCCTCCGGAGGTGGATGTCTCTTTGCTTTCAACCCTTGAAACCAGTCATCCACTTGGTCTGCGCGATCTTCGCGTTTTCCTCCTCGCTCCTCTCGACGGTAACTTCTCCGAGTCTTCGTGAGAAGGACCGAATCAGATCTCCTCCGCCTTTGGCTGTACTGCTAGACGCCGGCAGAGCAGATGAAGCGGATGTCTTCTTTCCTTGCTTATGAGGCGGAGGAGAAGGACTACGACGCGCCGGAGTAGCCGGAGTGGTGGCGGGTCTCTTCCGCCCTTGCTGACGAGGCGGAGAAGGAGGAGGCTGTCTGCTGGCGGCGCCCGGCAAGCAGCGAAGAAGGAGGCGGAGTGCCGCCACGCAGCGCGGAGAAGGAGCTGGCCGAGTGCCCTGATCGTCACTCACGCGGAGGAGGAGGCGGAGTGCCCTGACTCACGGAGGAGGAGGAGGAGGCGGAGGCGCCCAGTTCGGAAGGTTGATGAGATCCTTCCGCCATAGGCATGGAGTCTTGAGCGAGTAACCCAGCCGATACTCCCTTCACGGTAGGGTGGTCAAGCCGAGGTCCTCAAATCCTCCGTTATTTCATCGACCATCACCTTAGCATATCCTTCTCGAATCGGCCGACAAAGGAAAATTTGAGTCGGGTTTAGTAGGATAAACAGAGCCAACAATCGCCTTGACCTTCAAATTGCTCCATTGCGCCATAAGGTGGCAATTTCCAGCATCCGTGATAGCATCCACGGATAGCTGGCAGGAGCCGTCAAGGCATGCTCTGGCTGAAGCAGCTCGGTGGAAGCCACGCCGCTTCTCCGCCGAGATGGTGGGGTAGCCGGGAAGCTTCGCAGGTCGCTTGCTGCGATCTTCGCTTCTCCTTCCTCTTCTCGTTCCTCTAGCCCCATTACCCTTTAAATGCAGCGCCTTTGCATTTGGCTCTGCTCCGGTTTCTTCCTCCTCTCATGGGTTTTGTAACCCCTGCGACGAAATCCAGCCTTCCACGAAACGGAGCTGGCGTGCCTCGTGTCCGTCCAGGTGCTCAGGATTCCCGAGGGCCATTGTGAGCTCGTCCTTCTCCCTCGTCTCGAACGAACTTCCCTTGCTGCGCTGCTTCGATATATTGCTGAAGCCTCTTGACCGGTATGTCCAATTGTTCGTCCGCCCAAATGCACTTCCCGTTATAGGGTCCAAGGATCCGCCGCCCAAGAACCAAGTCCGCAATGGTCTCGCCAGTTCATTGTCTCGGTTCGATCCCTTTATCAAGCAGATCATTCTCAGCCTTGGCCCACTTAGGCCGGGCTACGAGGTAGCCACCGACCCGTGCGATGGTGAAGCTTCTTCTTCGCAGCATTTCTCTTGTTTGTCGCCGACATCTTTTACTCTTTTCCGATGTCTTGTGGGCCACAAATGCGGGCGATCATCTCGATCTTCTCATATTTGCCCTTGAATTCTGGTGTCTCATTTTTTCGACATACCTATTGAGTTCTTTCTTCCAATTCTGAATAGGTCTGCCATCTTCTTAAGAGCAAAAGACTTGATTAATGGCTCTATTACTGGCTTCTCCGGATCATCCTCTAGCGGTAGGGTAAAATTTGACTTCAGCTCAGTCCAAAGATCATTTTTCGCATATCATTGACATAAGACACCTCGGGGTCTTCGTTCTTAGGCTTATACCATTGGTGGATGCTGATCGGGATCTTGTCCCTAACGTAACCCCGTGACCGAGCAACAAATGCCTTCTTTGTCCGGTAGGGTTCAATCGGTTGGCCGTCGCGCGATTTGTATGATCTCAAACTTTTCATCCGAGCTCAACTTTTTCTTGGGCCTCGTCTCTTTACCAAGTCGTGCTTTCGATCCGGAGGGCTATAAAAAAGAACAAAGACGAGAGTTAATTAATATGTGTACATACCAAAACAATGAATGCATCAATTAGCTAGTCAGTACAGGCTTAACTAATATATATACCTGGCCGGACTCGGTTTGGTGATCACCGGAGCCGTCCTCACGGTCTACTTCTTCACCCTCTCCTTCTTGCACCGGCATTGGGTCATCGGAGCCATGTAAATCATAGCCAGCTGCTTCTTCACCCTCTCCTTCCAGACCATCGTTGTCGTTGAGAAACATCAACGAGCAGACGGCATCACTTCCTTGTGTGATTATGTCCCTCAACAACACTTCTTGTGCTTCGTCTCGGGGGGTGTCCATAGTTTCTACAAATATTTACAACATGGCAATTATTATTCAAACATGACAGATATGGATATATTAGTGGCAAACGTAGAACTAGCTAGCTAATCACAATAAGGAATCATATTAGTGGCCTCGACAACGCTTCAAGGGTTAGGGGGTGGCCTCGAGAACGCTTCAAGGAGGGGGTGGCCACATGTATCTCACACCGACGATACTTGCTATTTAATTAGGGTTTCCTCTACCGGTCGGCGACCCTCGACGACCCTCGTTCCCGATAAAAAAAGAGGAAGAAGAAGAAAAAAAAAGAGGAGAAGAAAGAATAGAGGAGAAGAACTCCTCTATTATTTCTTCTCCTCTTTTTTCTTCTTCTTCTCTTCTTTTTTTATCAAGGGTCGAGGATCGCCGAGGGTCGAGGTAAGGGGTCGAGGATCGCCGGCGGTCGAGGTCAAGGGTCGAGGATCGCCGAGGGTCGAGGTCAACGGTCGAGGATCGCCGAGCGGTCGAGGTCAAGGGTCGAGGATCGCCGAGGTCGGGAGGTTGCCTAGTGTCAAAGGATTCAACAAAACCATGTCTTCATCATTAGGCGAAAGTAATGGTGCATGATGGTGTGAAGCTCTCAAAGTTATTTTGGAGCGAGTCCCAGATAGGATAACCGCTTTTTGGTACAAAGTTCAGCAAGAACCTTCCGAATATCGTTATTTGGAAGGCCTTTGCTGAAATTCATACAAAAGGCAAACTATCCTATCCGGGACTCCATTCCGAAATAACTTTGAGGACTTCGCACCATCATGCCTCGTTACTCCGCCAATGATGAAGCCATGGATTTCTTCAATACTTTTACACTATGAAACCTCTCTCGACCCTCGAACCTCGACGACCTCGAACCTCGACCCCTAGACGACCCTGGAACCCTCGACCCTCGATCCCTCGAACCCTCGACCCTGAAACCCTCGACCCTTGACCCCTTAACGACCCTCGACCCTCTACCCTAGTTCCCGACCCACGACACCCTCGTTATATCGACAACGACGCGACATACATATACATGGGAAAATAATGTTATCAGGGAGGGGGTATCGGTACCCCCCCCCCCCCTCCTGTCGAAGTTTCTTCTTTCTCCTCTATTCCTTTCTTTCTTCTTCTCCTCTTCTTTTTCTTCTTATCCCTCGAGAAAGGAAAATAAGGAAAAGGAAGAAAAGAGGAAGAGTTCTGTAGAACTGTGTAGTGTGCTTGAGACCAAGAATATCCGTCCCTGCATATTATTGAGTCCCTTCCAAGCGTGCCTTTTCCAGTCAGTCTCCCCTCATACCGCGATTTAGGGAGACCTATCTTCTTAAGGCCAGGAATGAAGTCAACACAAAACCCGATGACATCCTCTGTTTGATGGCCCATGGAGATGCTTCCTTCGGCCTAGCGCGTTACTGAACATATTTCTTTAGGACTCCATGAACCTCTCAAAGGGGTACATATTGTGTAGAAATCACGGGCCCCGAATGACAATCTCGCCGACTAGATGAACTAGGACGTGTGTCATGATATTGAAGAAGGATGGTGGGAACACCAGCTCGAAACCGACAAGACATTGCGCCACATCACTCCTTAGCGTTGGTGCGATTTCTGGATCGATCACCTTCGAGATATTGCATTGAGGAATGCACATAGCTTCACAATGGCTAATCGGACGTTTTCTGTAGAAGCCCCCTCAATGCAACCGAAGCGGTTGCATCATAATCACGTGGCAGTCATGAGACTTTAGGTTCGGAACTTTTCTCCGCATATTTATTTTTCCTTTATATTCGACGAGAAGCCGGTCGGGACCTTCATCTTGAGCAGGCATTGAAAGAATATTTCTTTCTCTTCTTTCGTAAGAGCGTAGTGGCGGGACCTTCATCTTGCTTCGGAGGCATGCCCTCTTTTTCGTGCAAGCGTTGCAGGTCCTCTCATGCCTCGGTGTATCTTTTGTCTTCCCATACACGCCCAAGAAGCCTAGCAGGTTCACGCAAAGGTTCTTCGTCACGTGCATCACGCCGATCAAGAGCGGACCTCTAGGTCTTTCCAAAGAGGGTAGGTCCCAAAATATAGATTTCTTCTTCCACATGGGTGCGTGATTCTCGCGTCATTCGAACAGCTAGTCCGCGGGACCCTTTCCAAAGATTACGTGTAAATCATTGACCATAGCAAATACGTGATCACCGCACGCATGGCGGGCTTCTTCGGTGATCTACCTCGCCTTTGAAATGCTTGCCTTTCTTTCGACATTGATGGTTGGTTGGAAGAAATCGACGATGGCCCGTGTACACATTCTTCCCGCAGCTTCCCGGTATATACTATCGGTGTCAAGTAAGCAGTGCGTGCATGCGTGGTATCCCTTGCTTGTCTGTCACGAAGGTTCTTGAGAGCGGGCCAATCGTTGATGGTCACGAACAGCAACGCCTTTAGGTCAAATTCCTCCTTTTTGTGCTCATCCCACGTACGTCCACTGTTTCCATTCCACAGCTATAAAAGTTCTTCAACTAATGGCCTTAGGTACACATCGATGTCGTTGCGGGTTGCTTAGGGCCTTGGATGAGAACGGCATCATAATGAACTTCCGCTTCATGCACATCCAAGGAGGAAGGTTATACATACATAGAGTCACGGGCCAGGTGCTGTGATTGCTGCTCTGCTCCCGAAAGGATTAATGCCATCCGCGCTTAAAGCAAACCATACGTTCCTTGGGTCCTTTGCAAACTCATCCCGATACTTTCTATCGATTTTTCTCCATGCGACCCGTCGCCGCGGGTGCTCTCAACTTCCCATCTTTCTTACGGTCCTCACTGTGCCATCGCATCAACTTGGCATGCTCTCCGTTTCGAAGCAGACGTTTCAACCGTGGTATTATATGAGCATACCACATCACCTTCGCAGAACCCTCTTCCGGGAGGCTCGCCGTCAACATCACCAGGTCATCTCGTCATCTTATACCGCAATGCACCGCAAACCGGGCATGCGTTCAGATCCTTGTAGGCACCACGGTAGAGGATGCAGTCATTAGGGCATGCATGTATCTTCTCCACCTCCAATCCTAGAGGGCATCGACCTTCTTTGCTGCGTATGTCTGTCGGGCAATTCGTTATCCTTTGGAAGCTTCTTCTTTATTATTTTCAGTAGCTTCTCAAATCCTTTATCGAGCACAGCATTCTCTCGCCTTCCACCGCAGCAATTGAGTACGGTACCGAGCTTTGTGTTGCCATCTTCGCAATTGGGGTACAACCCTTTTTGTGATCCTCTAACATGCGATCGAACTTCAGCTTCTCCTTTTGATTTTCGCATTGTGTCCTTGCATCGTCAATGACCGGCGGAGATCATCATCATCGGGCACATCGTCTGGTTCCTCTTGATCTTCAGCAGAGCTTCGCGTTGCAGCACCATCATGCACATCGTCGGTGCATCTTGATGTTCGATAGCATCACCGTATTTAGGGGCACATAGTTGTCATCGTACTCTTCTTCCTCGCCGCCTTCCATCATAACCCCTATTTCTCCGTGCCTCGTCCAAACATTATAGTGTGGCATGAAACCCTTGTAAAGCGGTGGGTGTGAAGTATTTTCGGTCGAGTAAGACTTCAGATTCCACATATAGGGCATGGACAACACATAAAACCATTATGCTTGTTTGCCTCAGCCACTTGAGAAAATCATGCACCCTTAATGTACTCGGAGGTGTGTCGTCACCGTACATCCATTGCGGTTCATCTGCGTGCATTATATATAATTAATGTGTCAAAATCATTACAGAACATCATGAATAGATAATTAAGTGACCAAATTAATAGAAGTTCATCATCACATAAAACCAAAGTACATACATAGTTCTCATCTAACAACATAAAGCTCTGCAGAGCATCTAAATTAATTAAACCATACATTGAAACTATGTAAAACATTTCAATGTGAAAACAAATGCGATCATAATCGCAACCAAGGTAACAACTGATCCAACGGCATAATGATACCAAGCCTCGGTATGAATGGCATATTTTCTAATCTTTCTCATCTTCAAGCGCATTGCATCCATCTTGATCTTGTGATCATCGACGACATCCGCAACATGCAACTCCAATATCATCTTCTCCTTCTTAAGTTTTTTTATGTTTTCCTTCAAGAAATTGTTTTCTTCTTCAACTAAATTTAACCTCTCGACAATAGGGTCGGTTGGAATTTCCGGTTCAACAACCTCCTAGATAAATAAAATCTATGTCACGTTGGTGGCATAATTTCATAAACAATAAATGAACCAATAGTTATGAAAAGATAATATATACCACATCTGAATCAGAGACAGGACGAGGGCCGACGGGCGGATACCAAAACCATCGCACTATATAAGATGCAATAATAAAAGTAAGAAAATAATACAAGTAAGAATATTTTTCCTTTCGTAAAGAAGATAAGAACAAGAGGCTCACCACGGTGGTCTTGGCGATGAGATCGCGCTGGTGATCGACGGCGGTGAAGACGGGACGGGCGTGATGGACCGCTAAACCTAGACAAATATTGAGGAAAATGAAGGTTGGAGGTCGAGTTTGAGAGGAGAAAGCTTAAGTAGTGTGGTTGGGCATTTCATCGAACACCTCATGTGCATAGGAGGTAAGCTAGAGCACCACAAAGCCCCCTCGCCGGGCAAGAGAAAAATAGAGCACCTTTGGAGTGCTCTGCTTTCATGACGAGGGTATATATAAACAGCACTATTGGTCCCGGTTCGTGGCATGAACCGGGACTAAAAAAGCCTTTGGTCCCGATTCATGCCACCAACCGGGACCAATAGTGGTGGGCCAGGAGCCAAGCCCATTGGTCCCGGTTCATCCCACCAACCGGGACAAAAAGGTCCGGACGAACCGGGACCAATGGCCCACATGGCCCGGCCGCCCCCTAGGCTTATTTAACCGGGCAAATAGCTTATTGGTCCCGTTACGGATTGAACAAGGGACTAATGGGCTGAACTGGCCTGGGCTATTGCCCCCTTTTCTACTAGTGAAGTAAAGCACAACACAACACAAAAACATTGTCATCACACCTAAAACTAGCGATCAAGCGGAAACATACCAGTAACATCATTGCCATGAGCGATACAGATGAACATCTCGAACTGTCAATTTATTAGCAGCTACTACTCTCTAACCACTTCCTAGTTCTTACTTATAGCACATGGTACAGTGGCAATAGCGCTTGACCCCCTTGGCGGTGCAGTAGGCCGCCTTGACCCTCATGTCCGGGTTCTGGCTGGCGCACTCCTGCGCGCACAGCCAGTCCATGCATATCAGGGAGAAGAAGTGCTCTTCCTCACACCTCTCTGCGTGAAAATAAATACATGGATGGATGGATGCAGTTAGCAGGAGATCTTTTCCATGGAAGAGAGATGAAAAAGAGAAGGGCAGGGCAATCAAGTACCTGCTGCAAGAGCGGGGCTTGCTGCTAGAAGGGTGAGCACGACGAGGAAGCAGAGAGCGCTTCTCCCCTCCATAGGTGCGTGTGTTTGTTTTGAGAGGACAGAGTCGAATTGAATCTGGAACACAAGATTGATATTGCGCTCTGCCAGACACACAATATAGGTAGAAGAGAGCGTATCCTCTATATCTATAACATTACACTCCCTAGTTTTAAAGAGTCCACATTGAATTGAGGTCACCAATGGAGATTGAGTCACCGGATTTTGACCTGGTCAATAATTTCTCAAAGCTATCTCATTCAATTCTTTTATACTATACACCATGCTTCCTAATTTTTAAAGTCTCAGAACTAATTGAGGTCTTCAATGGTTCAACCCGATTTTGACCGGTCCCACAATTTCTCAAGGGCCCTCCCATTCAATTATTTTAATTCTCTATGTTACCGTTTTGAAGCTCTTTCATTTAATTGATGTATTTAATTTTGGATTTGGTTTATGAATTTGACTGGGCCAACGATTTCTCGAATCAATCAGCAGCAAACGGCCTACAAAAACATATCAATCCCACGCACCCTCCCACCACCTAGAGAAAATAAGTGTCACCATGTGATACTATAGCATCAATATAGTACATGCAGTCACCAACACAGAAATATCTCCATATAAATATACATTGGTTAGCGGATAACACTGAACCACACCACAAAAGGCCCATCAAATCACCGCATTATAAATAGAAACAAAACACACTCCATCATCTCCCCACCCGTCAAACTAAATATTCCATCAATTAAAAATATAAGGGGTATTTTTTTTTTGGAAAGTCCAATTTCTTTAGCTTTGACCAAGTTCAGAGCAAAAAATATCGACATCCACAATATTCAACAAAAGAGTATGGAAATCCATTTCATGATGAATCTATTCATACCGATTTGATATTATGAATTTTGATATATTTCTCTATAAATTTGATTAAACTTAAAAGGTTTGACTTAGAAAAATACACCATATATTTTGAAACGGGGTGAGTAATCATTTTAAGAAACACGCCTAATATCAAATGCAGCAGCAACAACAACAACAACAATGCAGCAAAGCACGCCTAACCCTTCTAGTACGGGAGAAAGAGAAATGATTAATCATAGCGCTTAAAAATCCAGCTAGACTTGAGAGAGGATCAGTCATAGCTGTTGAAAATCCAGTTGGACTTGCCTTTTTTATTGCATGGAATTAAATTTTTTTAGCGGAACACCTGAACTTTATTACTACATCACCCGAACTTTATTCCTTTTCTATTACATGGAATTAGTTTTCCTTTCTAGATGAAGGCTTGCATGGAATTAACTATTCCTGAGGGTGTGGGCTTGGGCTCATTCTAAAGAAGAAGGAAAGCTTTACTCCTCAGTTTAGTCGCTGATGCAGGCTCATTTCTGGGCCCCCATTGCATGGCTTGAACAACTAGCGCTACCACATTCTTTTTACTTCTAAAAACTAACACTACCCCACGTCCTCATGTTCCCGTGGATGCTTTGCTCGAACACTGCCAAATCAGCCCTTCCTCCGTCATAGCCTCCTATACGTTCCAGATCTCCCGTCGTCGCGCTACCACGGTCGACGTACTAGTCATGGATGGCGCCGAAGACAAGTAACGTCAATCTGGGACGACGAGGAGGGAGGCGCATGTGTTGGAGTATGTCCGGCGGTGTAGCGGGGCTGTGGGTGTAGGGGCAAGGGTTTGCCTAGCTGGGGTGCGGCTAGTTCCGCGCACTGCGAGCCCTACCATGGCTCGCCTGCAGGGTGCATGTATTGAGTCGGCCTAATAACCGCGTCACATCATCATGCTGATGTCGTGTTATTTATTTTGTTTATTCTTTCAATTTTTGTTCACATTTTTTTGCTTATTTTTAACCTTTGCTTATATTTCAAAACATTCAAAATATACATATTACAATAAACATTTTACATAAACCCTAAAATTGTTAATCTTGTATTAGAAAAATGTTCAACATGTACAGAGATATGTTCTGATGTATATGAAATATGTACACTGTCCATGAAACAATGTATGTGGCATTTAAAAAATGGTTATACATTGTAAACAAATATTTTTTAATTAAAAATATGATTCGTTCATTAAAAGAATGCGTGTTACATTTTTAAAAATATTCACAAGTTTCAAAAATGTATTCATCACATTAAAAATTGTACAATGCAAAAAAAGTTTGCATAGCTCACAAAAGATGCTTTCTCATTAAAAACATTCCAATGTGTATTTAAAGAAAATGACAAACATGTATTCAACAAAATGTTCAAAACACATTTTAAACAAATGTTAAACATGTATTTGAAAAATATGAAACCTTTATAAAAAACTGTTTTACATGTATATGAAAAAATGTATAATGTGTATGAGAAAATAGACATCAATACATATATTAGAAAAAAAATTAATCATGTATTTTAAAAATGTTAAAGGTGTGTAAAAAATGGTCCTAATGCATACAAAAAAAAGGCATGTGTTGGAAAAGGAAAAAAACATAGAAAATCAATGAAAACGAAGAAAGAAACAAAAACCCAAGAAAGCAACAAAGAAAATGAGGGAAAAAAGAAACAAAAAATAGAAAGGAAAAATGAAGAACACTGAAGAAAAGACCAAAAAGGAAGAAAAAGAAAAGGAAAAAGGAAACCGAAAAAGGTAGGATAATAATGGTCAATTTGTCGTCGGTCGTTAGACCAAGTTGCCAGGTGTTAGTAAATTGAAAATGTCATGATGTGACTAAATAGGTGCGGTTATCAGATATATCATAGGATGACATGGCAAAAAAATAACATATGGGTTGTGCAAATGAGGGCTAAAAATTGTCATGGTGTATACAAAAACACCAACAACAAAAATGCCATGAAACAACTAGGTAGGTCAAAAGTAGCATCAAATGGGGAGTGAAAAGCATCAATGCCTCCTTTCGAGGCCAACTGCCAATTGCGACACTCTTCCCTCTCATATCCATGAAATCGTCATCATCGTTGGCTGAGCCATTCCTAATAATCTTTAAAATGAAATATGCACATGAAAGATTAACACAAATTAGTTGATGGCAAAAGGTCTCCAACACATAAAACAATTCTGTAACCACAATCATATAATGGAAACTATACGAACACATATAACTGGACGATGGCAATTCTGCGTTAACAGGTGATTAAATTAAAACAGTGCATGCCAAAAATATGTAGCGCACACAAATGCTCGATGGCAAAAATATAGAACTAGGATGAAAGCACGCCGAAAATCACCGTCACAAACATAAAGAAGCCATGGCAAATCTACATTGCACCACCATATGGGAGAGCATTGGAAAACCTGTGTCACACCCATATTATTCCATGGAAAAACTAAAGTAACGATATAATTAGAGCATGGAAAAAAGGGAGTAAATTCACCAACAACACAACACATGAGACCTTGACAACGTGCATTAACAAAAGGAAAAAATATAGCATGGCAAATCTCTAAAATAGACATATAGTCCAGGGCATAATCTGTAATGACAATACCAGGACAGCATGGTAAGTTCCTCAAGCACACACAACATGGCATGGCAAAATGTATAGGAACAATATCGGTGGACCATGGGAAAATCCCAATCAGCCATATATGATCATGGTATAACTCTAGACCGACCAAATTTGGAGAGCATGGCAATAATCTTTGTCACACACAAACTGGACCACTGGCCAGTCTCTGCTATGCAGAGAAGGAAACGTGACAAAAGATGGGGTAAAATGACCAACAAGAGAACAAAATCAGCTAAAAAACGACCCTAGAACTATTGGGATCAATATGTCTCGAATAGCTAATTTGGCATTCGCCCTCATTGACGCAAATTTGGCTTTAAAAACTGCGCACATAAGAACAAATTCTTCACAACACTAAAAAGGCAAAAAAGAAGAAAAAAAAAATGAAACCCGCCAATGCCCATAGCCCTCTTGCGGCTGTGGCCATGACGCTCGCTGCCGCCGCCGCACTCAATCCGACGAGCACTACGGTCCTCCCCATCGTGACGACTTTAACAACTTGGAAGCCCTACCCTGACAATACCATCGTGCGCAGGCGGAGCGGCATACTTTGAGCCCTAACCCAATGTTGGCGGTTGACCGTGCTTGAACCATCGACGAAGACAAAGCTACAGGGCGGAGAGCGAGAGGGGAGAGAGAAGGAATGAGCGAATGCAGTGGGGCGAATGGAGGGGAGGAAGAGAGGGGTTAGTGGGATTGGATCGTTCGCTAGACTAAGGGGTTAGAGCGAACCGTTTACACGCGTTACGTGGTGAGCCTCCCTATGCCAATATTTGAAATTTCCTAACACTAGTAAGTGTGCATGTGCAATGCACATCTAATCATTAATCATATGTGAAAACGCATGTCATTTGGTATAATTGGTAGCCCCAACCTGAACATATGCTACTACAGTACATCTATTTTTAATTTTGTATATAATTAAGAGCCATTTATATGCCCCAATATGATATTAGAAACAGTATTGATCAGTTTTAGATCTTACATATAAACCTAAATTAAGCAAGCATTATAGGCATGCATTTCCAAAGCAACACAGGAAAACTTGATGGACCATGGGCATAAGGCTTCGTTGTAAAGAACTGTGGTATCTTCACGTACTTCCTTCGTCCTTGAGAGAATGTACTTTCAACATTGTTGGAGGATCAAACTATCTCAAATCTTAATCGAGTTTGTGTAAAAATATATCAATATTTGTGAAACCAAATAGGTATATGATGAAAATATATTTTATCATAAATCTAATGCTATGATTACAGAAATGTTGGTGCACTATTATTATATAAATACGGCCAAACATAAAAAGTTTGACTTTCCAACAAAGTAGTCGTACTTAAACAGAATCAGTCTACTCCCTCCTTTCCCAAATATTTGTCTTTCTAGGCATTTCAAATGGACACAACATACGGATATATGTAGACATATTTTAGAGTGTAGATTCACTCATTTTGCTTCGTATATGTAGTCACTTATTGAAATCTCTAGAAAGACAAATATTTAGAAACGGAGGAAGTAGTTTCCTAACAATCAACAAATTATTTCCACGATGGAACAGTATGGCCCAAAACCGATCATTTTCGTAAAAAAAATTAGCAACAAATCTTATAATCTTCCAAAACCGATTTGCTTGGTCCCGAAGCCAAGGATGCTATTGATGATCTCTAAATCCCAACAAACACGGCCGCACGCACGCACAAAGTTAGGGATTACAACTAATTAATCACAATTCGGTGCTATATTAAATCAGATCCCACAGCTGTTGTAGATCCATTGCTACGCACGAACAAAGTTGTACTTTCATCGGAGAAGAAGGCGAACCCAAGAGCTTTGGATGATTAATCCCATGGAGACGAGGTGCACCGTCTGTCATGGCGACATGGGCCGCGGCCACGCCACCTTCACGGCCGAGTGCTCCCACAGCTTCCACCTCCGCTGCGTCCACCACCAGACCGCCTGCCCGCTCTGCTTCACGCCGTGGCGCGACGTGCCGGGCGTGGCGCCGGCCCAGGAGCTCGTCTTCCGCGACGACGAGCCGCTCGAGCCGCAGCCCGCAGCTGCCGCCGCGGAGAAGACGACTGCCAGCGGCGGAGTGATGTCCATCAAGACGCACTGCGAGTACCCCGCCATCGCCAAGGACGCCAGCCGCGACGGCTTCGCGGTGCTCGTGCACGCCAAGGCTCCCGCGCTGGCTCCGGCCGCGGCCAAGGCGGCGCGCGCGCCCCTGGATCTCGTCATGGTGCTCGACGTCAGCGGGAGCATGGGCGGCCGCAAGCTGGCGCTGCTTAAGCAGGCCGTGGGCTTCGTCGTCGACAAGCTCGGCCCCCACGACCGCCTCAGCCTCGTGTCCTTCTCGTGCGACGCCCGCCGCCTCACCCGCCTCACGCGCATGTCCGACGCCGGGCGGGCCTCGACCGAGCGCACCGTGGAGTCCCTGGCCGCGGGTGGCGGGACCAACATCAAGGAGGGCCTTCGCGAGGCCGCCAAGGTGATCGACGGCCGCCGCTACAGGAACGCCGTTACCGGCGTCATCCTGCTCTCCGACGGTCAAGACAACTACACGCTGTCTTCAAGGTTTTACAATCACGACGTGGCCACCGACTACAGCGTGCTCGTGCCACCTTCCCTGATCCGCACGGGCGACGGTTCCTCGCCGCCGATCCACACGTTCGGCTTTGGCACCGACCACGACTCGGCGGCGATGCACACCATCGCGGAGGCCACCGGCGGCACGTTCGCCTTCATCGAGAACGAGGCCGTCATCCAGGACTCGTTCGCGCAGTGCATCGGCGGGCTTCTCTCGGTCGCCGCGCAGGAGGCGCGCGTCGCCGTCGAGTGCGTCTGCCCCGGCGTTCGCGTGCGGTCCATCAAGTCGGGGCGCTACAAGAGCCGCGTCGACGCTGACGGGCGCACCGCCGCGGTGGAGGTCGGCGAGCTGTATGCCGACGAGGAAAGGCGCTTCCTGCTGTTCGTGGACGTGCCGAAGGCCGGCGCCACGGACGACGTGACATCGCTGATGAAGGTGAGCTGCACATACCGCGACGTGGGGACCGGGCAGTCGGTGGACGTGGCAGGCGAGGAGGTGGCGGTGAAGAGGCCGGCGGAGGCGCCGGAGGCAGAGCCGGACGTGGAGGTCGAGCGGGAGCGCCTCCGCGTGCAGGCCGCCGAGGACATCGCCGCGGCGCGGGCGGCGGCCGAGCGCGGGGAGCACGCGGAGGCCTCGGATATGCTCAGCCGCCGACGCATGGCGCTGAGGCAGTCGCCGCTGGGCGCGAGCGGCGACGCCGTGTGCGCGGAGCTCGCGGCGGAGCTGGGCGAGCTGAGCGAGCGCGTGGGCGACCGGAGGGAGTACGACCTGTCGGGGCGCGCGTCGTTGCTGTGCGGCATGAGCGCGCACTCGCAGCAGCGCACGTCGGTCAAAGTTGGGAGGGCGAGGTACGCGACTCCGGCCATGCGTAAGATGGTGGACCTGTCGGTGAAGACTCGTGAGCAACAGCAGCAACAGGCACAGGCACACCCATCACCGCCCTCAAGGACGACGATGCCGCCGCCGCCGCCGCCGGCTTCGACGGCGACGGCGGCTCTCGCTAAGAACCTGGTGAGGAGATACCACCGATTTCTACGTCTCAAGTGAGCACGGGGCGACCAACTCAACTGCTACGAAAATGCTCGCGCGGGACGAGCACGGAAAATAATTAAGACGTGAACTTGCACGGTCTTTTATATTAAAAATTTGTGTTTCCTTTCTCTTTGCATTCATCAATCTTGTAGGAGTAGGTTTACAGTTTGGTTCTAAAAGTTCCTAGCAGATAATAATAGGCTGGTTTGGCTCACTGTTTTCCCTTTTACATTCGTATGAATTACTGTATTTATGGAACGTCAGCTGGAGAGGACGTGCGAGTGAACGCTTGGTTCGATCGAAAAATCCCTGATCTGTTTGCTGGGATTAATCCTCCCGAACGAAACCAACTCACCGAGAGCCTCAAGTCAAGAATAATAAAACGACACGGGTCGAGGTGGCAACCGTGGCGGCTAGGTTAACTTTTTGAGTAAAGTCTGAAATAAACCCTGACTTTGTAGAGGCCGACGCAAATGAGCCCTCACCTTCAAATCCCTGAAGTTGGTACCCTGACCTCTTTAATCCTGGTCTATTCTAACCTTATACATGTTTAGCGCACTGGAAATAGAAACAAACAATTCAAGGCGGATTCATCCGCTGCTCTCACTGACATTATGGGTCCACAAGTTAGTCTCTCTTGTCTTATCTTCCTCCTCTATCCTCTCCTCTCAATTCCCTTTCCCTACTAGTAAGCATGCACGTGCAACGCACGTCTCTCAAATATAACACTTGCCTTTTGAAATCTATTTATTTTTATTGAGTTGATTTTTATTTAGTTTCTTCCCACCTAAATAAGGTATCATGGGCCTAACGGTGTAAGCATGTTGATTTAGTGGAGCTAACTGCTATAAAAATGGCATGTTTCTTGCAGAAAAAACTGATAGCAAAAGCGTGGAAATTGAGTTGGACTGCATGTTTGCGATATAATCGGTACAATTGATGGATGATTATTTGGATCTGGATGTGGCAGTAATTATGGAGTGTAAGCAATTTGCAATAGACTTCACCAAAATATGCTTTAAGCATTGCTTCCGCGAAGCAAACCAAGTTGCTGATTCTCTAGCCAATTTTTTTAGTAGCCGATCTTCTAATTGTGGGAAGATTCGATCACACACTTTGTTTCTCACAATTTTAGTCCAATTGTTTTATCAGCATGCAGCGTCGGAAAGAGCTAACTGCCAATTTTAATCTAAAACCATTATATGAGAAATATAGTCTATTACCCGTCAAAGAAATGTACGATTCACACAAACGGCAATTTTGAAAATCGACAAAGCATGAAACTATATTATTATTAGTTTCCAAAAGAAATATAATTCAATCCCAATTTGAAGCAACAATTAAAAAACAAAATATTAAGAAACACTATACCTATTTGGTCTCTGATAAAGGTCCACCTATTTGTGCGTTGGCATAGATATTGTTTGTTGCTTCACTGTTAGTGAGCTTCAAAATATGTACCAAAATCGCTTCCGTGGATCCATGGTAGTAACTTATATTTCTATAGCTTCCTCATCAGACATATATTACTCAATAAAAAATTATCCAATTGTTTTTAATAATTTTAGATTAACATTTAATTGCCAACGGACTCTTTATTATATTATCACAACCTTTAAAGCACTCTTTGACGGCCTGACTTGATTAATAAAAAGATGGAGAGACCGTGGCCACACACACCACTGACACTCTCATCTTCCTCCCTCTCTTTCTCTCTCTCACACACGGACAAAGTAGAAGCAGCGCCTCCGCCCTCCCCACTGCCTCCCGTCGCTGGCGCAGGGACGCCCCCCCTCCCCCCCTTGCTGCGCGCTGCTTTGCCCCTCCCCTGCCTCCCCAGTCCCCACCGCCGCTGAGACGCCGCCCTTCCCTTGCCTCTCCACCTCCATCGATGGATGGAGGCGCAGACTTCGTCTCCACCAGATCCTCGGTTGCGAATTTGACGCGAGCGATGGAGGGCTCTGCAACGCCTAACTCCTCCCGCGGCAAAAGACGCGGAATCGGAGCGAGCGCTGAGGAGCGCCGGCGAGGACGCCCTGCTCCAGTGGGTTGCGCGTATCGCGAGCCTCGCCGTGTGGCCAAGTACGACGTGCTCCAGAGTGGAGTGGTCGACGCCCTCCCCACCTCGCCCGTGACTGGGATTTCGTCATCCGCCCTCTATTCGGTTTAGCTCTGTCCGACGCTGCGTGCGCCTTGACGCCGCCACCCTAGCCACATCCCCACGCCTCACGCCACGGCCGTCACAAGCCCATGCCTTTGGCTGATTTAGCTATTCCGCATAAGTGTGATCTAATAATCAGAAATGTTTTTATGTAATCAATTGCTCATGCAATTCTATAGGCTGTGGAAACTGCTCTTTTACACTGGTGCAATTGCAGTCTTAAGCTGTAACTTATTTGTAGTTTATTTACAATGAGTACATAATATCTCTATATAATGCCACACTAATAAGGATATTTGATTAGTCTTGTTTGGTCGAACATTCTTACATGTAATTCTGGATGCTATAGCTAATCTGTGTTCTCATTTATGACAAGATGCATTGTTATGTATCTGAACAGCAGGTTTAGCTCTGACAGAAAAAGCAATAGGGCAGGTACAACATGAAGTTGGGTTCTAGTGTTATATATACAGTGCGGGTACATCTTCCTTGCTTAGTCTAATTGTGATTGTCAAATATTCCTTGATTGCTGATTTTTTTTTTTTGTGAAATCTTCTTGTGCATATGTGAAGGGAAGTAAGCTTGGATTCACCGAATGATGTGTACACACGAAGTGCACCTCGCTTTCATAATAGCAAGCAACTCCATTCTGAGGTATGTTCACTTCGCTTGCATCCTTTTTAAGAGTTTGATCTCCTCTGATGGTGATGCTTGATAAGTGGTCTTTATCGATGTGTTGTCCCAGAAAAGCGCTTTCTCCAGCGATTGATAATTGTAGCTCTATATGCTTGTGTTGCAAACATCAGAAGCAACTGGACAACCATTTGGTTCATAAACTCAAACCATTGAACTTAAAAACATCACCTTCCTCGTACAAGAAAACTTCAGCAAACCAACATTATTATTTAAACAGAAGTTCACCTTATTAAGCACAGAAGTGGCACTTGGAGTATGCATTTGAGAAGCATGCATGCATAGTACCCAAAACCAATTGGTAGGCCAACATATACGAACAAATTTTGCTTAATTGTGTTGCAGATATTTAGAGAAGCATGTACTGAATTTTATTCGCACAAAATGTTTTGTCGTAGATTGTCATAGAGGTCCTTTCATTCAAATGGCCTAAAAGTAACATAAAAATTTGGTAATCCATTGGCACAAATGGACTGCATACAATACTGTCAAGTCTGCAATACAATACCAATTGGCAGGCCTACATTGAGAGAAGCATGTACTGAACTTAGGCTGTCGAAATTCAGAGAAGCATGTACTGGATTTAGCAAGTAGAAATTCAGAGAAGCATGAGGGAAAGAAACGAGTCTACCTTTTGCTGCTCAGGGTCTTGTTGATCCAGAACTTGTTGACTATCTGACTTTCATGCTACAGAAGATAGGCATCTCCTAAATTATGTTGCTAATTCTTTCGTTACCCAAGTTGGATGTCAGTCCTCCCAATTATGTGCTTACTTATATAACAGAACAGATTAGAGAAATGATCAGTGCCATGCATTCAGTTTAATGCAAAGCACAGAAACTCTATATTATAGGCCATTGTATTTATTTTTACTCGGTAAATAGGAGCACAATTGTAGTCATGTTATTTTTGTTACTCTTTGTATTTCTGAATTTTGACCCAAATCTACCATGAGTAATCTGCCGATGAACTTTGAATGATGTCCATCATTTTAGTCATTATTAATTTTGTTTTTGCAAGTGCAGGTTCTCTGATTATGGCACTCTTAATAATTGAAGAGGAGAGTTGGTGTTCATGAAACCAGATTGCTTTGCTTGCTACAGTGTATGTGTATGAGCCATCAAGGTTTGTTTCCCATGAGCTAGCTTCCTACGCCCAGCCGATGGCTTGATGTTAAGGTAAAGAAAAATCTGATCAAAGTTAGTACCTGATCCAAGTTCGTTGGCTTGGTGGTGAGGGCCTCAATGTGGCGACGGCGGCAACCTGCGCTCGCATCCGTGGGTAAGCAGAGCAAATCTGCAGGCGGCCACGACGCCCCACGCTCACGTCCGTGGGGCAGCAGAGGTCCTCGCGGACGGTGGCGCCGGTGATCCTCGCGGACGGTGGCATCGGAGATCCTTGCTGGCATCCATGGGCAGCAGAGGAGAGCGGCAAGCAGCGACGGCAGCCTGCGCTCGTGCCCTTGGGGCTGTAGAGGAGCGGACAACAGCGACTGGGTCATGTGTTCGCGTCCGTTGGGTAGCAGAAGAGGAGAGAACCGCGGCGACGTCGGTTAGCGCTCGCGCCCATGGGGCTACAGCCAATAGAGGAGGAGCAGCGGGCGGGTGATGAGGATCCGCGCTGGTGCCCGTGCGGCAGCAAAAGAGGAGAGACAGCTCGTGATTGTGAGGACAGAGAGAAAATTATGGGATTGAAACCCTCTATCCCCTCGCTAATTGAGGACGAAGGGGTGCGCTGGGCAGTCTGCTCCGGCAGAACATTTCATCTGGATCGTTCATTTGTGTGGCAGATCCTTGATGTAATATGGACTGTTAGATATGATTTAGTTGGATTATCGAACGCCTCTACTAATCCTTTGTACACTTTATAGTGTGTCTGTAGGAAAAATCATGTTTGCTCTTTTAATAATAGTATAGATAGATAGTATAGATTCGTCCCCAATCCCCTTTCCCTCTCCACTCCCGATGGGCCCACAGACGATGCAAGTTAGGCCTGGGGTCGCGACGTCCTGCATGCGTGGTGAGACGCGGCGGCGACCACGACGAGCTGGCCGGTGACGTGTGCGACCAGTGGGACGGGACGGGAGGCACGCGGTGAGCGGTGCGTAGCTGCGAGCATCTCCATGAAGCAGGTGGCGTCGGGCACAAAACCGAGCACGGCGTCGCGGCTACCAGCGAGCCGAGCCAAACGGCTACGCGGTCAGTGAGGAACGGTGCGGCCAAACGGCTGGATGGATGCACATGCTACGTGTGCATAGACGGACGTGGCTGCGGCCTGCCTACGGGACGTCGGCTTGGTACGGCAAGGCTTGATGGCGTACCTCTAGCTCGTCCAGAATGGCGTCAACGGCCGAGCCGATCCCGTCCTGCACGCTCATGAGGTTGGACGTACGAGTCCCAGGCGAGCACGCTGTTAGGAGCTCATCGGCGCCGCGTTATCGCCGCTGCACCGCACCTGATAGGCTAGCTAGGAAGTCAACTTTTGAGTAGATGCATATGACAGGCGGGCCCACGTAGTAATTCGCAGTAGAAACCAGTCCGGCTGGGATCATGCCTTTCCTACTGCGCCAAATAAGATTTTACTCATGCAGGGTTGGGATTGATGGGGATTTGTAAATACATGGATTTAAAGGTGAGGGTTCGTTTGCGTCGGCCTTTACAACGTCAGGGTTTATTTCAGACTTCACTCTAACTCTTCTACCGACCTCCTGATAGACTCCCCTAGGGTTCCACATATATATATCACATCTACACCAAAAATTCTCGCGTACGTATTGATCGAGTCAACCTGTGCGTGATCCCAGATAGTTCTTGGTTGCTATTGACGGATTGCATGGCGGAGAGAAGGAGTGGAAAGGCGCCGGAGGGCATCGCGTCGGGGAGTGGGGGTGGGCGAGATACACCCGGATCAGAAGCAAATCTGGAAGATAGGTTTTCAGGGTTGAACCTCCATGGGGAGGAGGAAGAGGAGTTGGATCTGTAGGGAGAGATTGAAGGATTAATAGAAGAAACTCGTTGGATCGCCATCTTCAGGGTTTATACAACCAAACCCTTTAGTCATGTTGCTTTGTATAAGGCGATGAGAAACGCCTGGGCGCCTGTGCAGGGAGTGATCTTCAAGGATAAGAAACCAAACATCTTCCTCGCCCAATTCCTTTGCTTGGGTGACTGGAATCACGTCATGAACGGTGGCCCATGGCTGTTCCGAAACGCCGCAGTGTTTTTGGAAGAATATGATGGACTGTCGAACGACGAGGAGTATAAGCTCGATCGTATCGCTGTGTGGGCACGCATTATTGGCATACCGGATGGTCTCATGAAGAAAACAGAGATTGCTGAGAAAATAGCTAGAAAAGTGTGAATCCCCCCCTATCAAAGTCATTGTCAATGAGGGACGTATAAATCCAGCAAAATATTTGAGAGCTCGAGTTCACATAATGCTGGATACCCCCATTGTTCGGTTTGTACCACTGACATTGAAGGAAAGTAAAAGGTACCCTGTTGAATATGAAAAGCTTCATGATTTCTGTGACTTTTGTGGTCTGATTGGACACCTGGTTACTGAGTGTGGGGATGGTCTCCATAAGCCACAGGATTGCGAGTGGGGGGACTGGCTCCTGGTGAACTATGATGATCCCTCTGGTGGATCCGGAAGTGGCAGGGGAAGGACAAACATGGGAAGGCCTAGGGGAAGAGATGGGGGGCACGAAAGAGAACGAGTAGATCCGGAGGACCCAAATCCCAAAGGACAGAATGACATGGAGCTAGACAGGAGGATGACCAACCAGGGGGCTATTGTTCCACTGGCAAAAAAGAGACTTATTGAACATGATGGTGCAGTGATACAACATGGAGGGAGGGAGGTTTTAACTCCACTGCCAGGTTTTGTAAACGAGAAAGTTGGTCTGTTGGAATCTGGGAGAAGTGAAAAGGTGGATAAGAGTCAGATGAGTACACCCGAGAAGATCCATGATCCAAAGAGACTGAGGGCTAACTCAACTGCTGTTAACCTGCAAACTGATGTATCGGCGACACCCGTCGAGGGTGATCGTCGGGACCAATGAGGATCATTAGCTGGAACTGTTGGGGCATATTAGTCGCCCCGACAGTTCTGTTGCTTCTGGATATCCAGAGGCGGCATAAACCCGATGTGTTTTTTCTGTTTGAAACACACTTGGATGATGAAAAGGCAGAAGCGTTGATGAGGAGGCTTGGCATGGACGAGAAGATAGTTGTACCAAGTCCGGATGGAAGAAAGGGTGGGCTATTGATGATTTGGAAGAAGGAGGTCCGGATCTACTCCCAAACCACCACTCTTGCAGGAATTGATGTGAATGTCCATGAGACAAATGGAAACATATGGAGGCTAACAGGAATTTATGGAGAACCTAGTTGGGAGCATAAGGATCGTACCTATCCGTACATACGAGATCTACATACTCAAGGCTTCCATGGGTTATCATTGGTGACTTCAATGAAATATTACTGTCTTTTGAAAAGGAGGGAGGGGTGCCACGACATCAGTCCCGACTGGTAGTGTTCCAAGACGCTCTTTCCGACTGCTCCTTGGAGGACGTGGGGTATGTTGGAGATAAGTTCACTTGGTTTAGAGGTGGACTGAAGGAACGCTTGGACAGGGCCGTTACAAACGCTGAATGGACTGGTATGCACCCGTATGCAGGTTTGTGTAACCTGGAGATGGGGAAATCTGACCATAGACCCATCTTGCTAGACACTGAATATCTCTCTGGAGTCATGGAGAACAGGCCCAAGTTTAAGCGCCAGTTTGAGGCCAGATGGCTAGAAGAGGAAACTGTCGAAGAAGTTGTAAGGACGGCTTGGCAAAAGGCTGTGCAGCGAGGCTTGCACCCATTTGTGAAAGAAAAAATTGATTCAGTCCACCGTGACCTGCATGACTGGGATAGAAAGACTCTGAAAGGGCCAAGGGCCCGACTCAACAAAGCTCAGAAGGATTTGGAGGCACTCATGCAGGCACCATATACGGAGGAGGGCAGGGCAAAGCAAAAAGAACTCTCGGTCCTCATTGAAAATCTACTGGACCAGGAAGAAATTTTTTGGGCCCAGCATGGTAGAGTTAGATGGCTTCGGAAAGGCGATCGTAAAACACAGTACTTTAACCAATTTGCCTCAGCAAGGAGGAGGAGAAATATGATAAAAAAACTCCGTAATAATAATAATGGGTGGAATGAGGGGAATGATAACCTTAGTCCACTGATTCATGATTATTTTGATAGTCTCTTTCATTATGATGGTGTGGATTGTGATCAACAATTGTTGCAGGCAGTAAAAACACGTGTAACGCCTGAGATGAACAGCTTGTTAACAGCTCCATACACCCGAGAAGAGGTCAAAATAGCACTATTTCAAATTGGAGACATGAAGGCACCTGGGCCGGATGGGTTACATGCAGTCTTTTACAAGAGATTTTGGCACATTTTGGGGGAGGAGCTCACTGATGAGGTCCTCCAAGCAATACAGATGAGGAAAGTACCAGCAGGATGGAATCACACAAATATTGTGTTAATACCAAAGGTAGATAGCCCAGAGGTAATTACACAGTTCAGGCCAATCATTTTATGCAATGTGGTATATAAAATCATTTCTAAAATGCATGCAAACAGGTTAAAGAAAGTACTTCCTGAGATCATATCCCCCACACAGAGTGCGTTTGTGCCTGGTAGACTTATAACAGTTAATGTGCTAATTGCGTATGAATTCTTTCATGCAATAAAGAAAAAAAACTCATGGCTCTAATGGGTATTGTGCAGTCAAATTAGACATGATGAAAGCATATGATCGTGTGGAGTGGAGTTTCCTGGAGCAAATGATGTTAAAACTCGGCTTTGATCCGGGTTGGATTGAGATGATAATGGAGTGTGTTTCCTCAGTAAGTTATAAGATAAGGTTTAATGGTGCAGAAACGGATGAGATAATACCCACTAGAGGTTTAAGGCAAGGCGACCCCTTGTCCCCTTATTTATTTCTTCTTTGCTCTGAAGGATTATCGAGCATGTTGGCCCGTGAGGAAGAGGTGGGTGGCCTGGAAGGTATTAAAGTCTGTCGTATGCACCATCCATCTCCCACCCTATTTTCGCAGATGATTCTCTCATTCTTATGAAGGCAAATGTGCAGAATGCAAATGCTTTGAAGAGGGTTTTAGATGTATATTGTGCAAGCTCTGAACAGCTTGTAAGTACGGCAAAATCAAGTTTTTTTTTCAGCCCAATACAAATGTTGTCATCAGGGAAGATGTGTGCAGGAACCTTGACATATTAACAGAAGCTCTATCTGACAATTACCTTGGTCTTCCTACAGTTGTAGGTGTGGACAGAAGTGATTGCTTTCAGCATTTGATGACCGAATTTGTCAGAGAATTAAAGGGTGGAAGGAAAAAGTACTTTCAGTCCGAGGAAAGGAAATTTTGTTGAAAGCAATGACCCAATCAATCCCCTCATATGATATGTCAGTTTTTAAATTACCAAAAGGAATCTGTAAATCAATAACAGATGAAATGGCAGGTTTTTGGTGGGGGGATAGTGAGGAGAAGAAACGGATGCACTGGTTTGCATGGTGGAAATTATGCATGCCAAAGAGGAAAGGAGAACTGGGGTTTAGAGACCTTCACAGTTTTAACCTTGCTTTACTAGCAAAACAGTGTTGGCGTCTGATCCAGAATCCAGAATCTTTGTGTGCTTGAGTTCTCAGTGCTAAATACTATCCAGATGGGAATATATTGAAAGCAGGGCCGAAGAAGGGATCCTCTTTTACTTGGCAGAGTATTGTTCCTGGGATTCAAACGTTCAAACGAGGATGTATTTGGAGAGTGGGTACAGGATCACATATAAACATTTGGCAAGATCCTTGGGTACCAATAAGTGAGTCCCAAAAAATCATAACACCGCGGGGATCCACTATGTTGACAACAGTGGAAGAATTAATTGATCCACATACATGCCAGTGGGATGAGGTGTTGATTCGTGATGTTTTTTGGCCGGTTGATGTGTACAGAATCCTACAAATCCCACTGAGAGTGCATATCATGGATGACTTTGTTTCATGGCATTATAACCGGACCGGAAACTTCTCAGTTCGGCTTATCACACAGAATTTAAACACCAATTTGGGCGACAGATGGATCTGTCTTATCCACTAGGGAGCGAAGAACAGAACATATGGAAGCATGTTTGGGCTCTTCGAGTGTCTGGGAAGGTCAAGCACTTTGTGGAAAGTTATCCGAGGAGTTCTACCATGTTTTGGAACTCTTGCAGGGCGTCATATACCAATCTCCGGGCAATGTCCGGTCTGTCGGGTTGGCTATGGAGACACACAACACTGTCTATTCCAATGTGCTCGAGCCTTGGAGATTTGGAGAAACTTGGTTTAAAAACTGAGATTCAAAACACAGCTCTACAGGACAGATCGGGCTCATTCACGATGAGCACTCTAATGTATAAAGATGAAAGCACAGAGGGCTTACCAATGGCAGAACTAATGGCAGTGGCTAGCTGGTACATATGGTGGCAAAGGAGACATATAGTAAAGGATATACATATCCCACCACCGGATAGGACAGCTGTTTCAATCCGAGTCCTTGCCACGAATTTTTACCGTTCACTTGCGGTGAATCAGCCTATAAGAAAACGTGATCACATGTGGCAGAAACCGGGAAGGGGAGTAGTGAAGATAAATGTGGATGCGTCCTTTTGCTATGAGAATATGAATGGAGGTACGGGAGCTATTGCGCGGGATGATCGCGGTGATTTCATTGTTGCAGCTAGCTGGTTTATACCGCATGTGACAACATCAGAATCTGCGGAGATGATGGCCATTCGTAATGATTTCTACCTTGCTTCTAAGATCGTATGCTTTCCAGATAGAATCCGACTGCTCTAATGCGGTCCAAGCGTTTAATATGGAACTCGGGGCAGGACTCAGCTATTGTACTTGAAGGAAAAGAATTGGGGCTAGACATTGCTCACTACGAAATAATTGCTTGCCTACGGGAAGCAAATGAAGTAGCTGATTATATAGCTAAATGCTCCCTCTCTAGTAGACTCTCGGAGTTTTGGGATAGCTCAATCCCGGACTTTACTTCTCAACTTGTTGTAAACGATCTCGGTATCATTTGAGAAATAAAGCTTTTTATACGTTAAAAAAAACTCACCGAGAGCCTCTCCGCTAGGTCAATTTTTTTTGACGCTACAACACGGGCAAGGAAGAAAAAGGTCAAGAAAAGACCCAGCTTTAGCACCACAGAAAAAGGCCTTTGAAACTAAAATTGCCATGATAGTAATAAAATTGCCAAAGTCTGCATAATAAAAAATGCAATGCTAGCTACAATAAAACTATCATTATCTAAATTAAGGGTAAGGTACAATTGCACATGGCGAGATTAGGGAAAATGTTCTCTATTTTTTTTCAAAATTTTAGATTATTGAAATTTTGAAAAGTAGGAATTCGTTCATTCTGAAGAAAAAAAGATGGCAAAGTTAGGGAATATATTATAAAAAATTACCATGATCGAGATATTAAAATTTCCATGACAATAAAAATGTCATGATCTTAAAAATAAAAATGACATGGTCTACATATTTTTTGTCATAACATAAGATCACAAATAGAAATTTGCTGCAAACCAACCTGTGGTTGGATGGTTAGGACGACAATGGTATCCCCAACCCATCAGGGAACGTCGATTGCGAGGCGCATGTGATGACTTTGTAAAATCTCAAGATTTTATGCTTTCTTAGTCTCTTGGAGGTGCATGTGGTGGTACTGTGTGCGCGCGTGCGTTCGTATGGATGACTGTGTGCTCGTGCATGTGAGCGACTTCGATTGTACTTTGTTCATTTTGTTTTTTAGAAATTTGCCATGATCCAAATAATAAAATTGCCATGCCATTAAAAATAAAATTGCCATGCCATTAAAAATAAAATTGCCATGGTATATAAAAAAAAAGTCATGATCTATATACAAGAAGGTGCCAAGCAAAAGAATCTTTGTAAATATGCAAAAGACTTCTTTTAAGTTGACATAATTTTTTTTGCCATGTGAGTTCTTTAATTGTTTTGTGATCATCTAAAAAATTAATGCCGTGTATTCTAGGTGTAAATAAAATTGCCATGGTATAGATAAGAAAAGTCATGCTCTATATACAAGAAGGTGCCAAGTAAAAGAAGCTTCGTAAATATGCAAAAGACTTCTATTAAGTTGACATATTTTTTTTGCCATGTGAGTTCTTAATTGTTGTGTGATCATCTCAAAAAAATAAATTAATGCCATGTATTCTAGGTGTAACTAAAATTGCTATGGTATTTTGTCCCATGGTAGCCATAAGTAAAATGCCTTGGTCAACACAATTGTCATGGTGTTTTAAATACATTTGCCATTGTAGGCATAAATAAAATTCCATGGCCAATGCAATAAGAATGCCATGAGAACAATTATGAAAAATGTAGCATAGCTTGCCATGTAAATTGCCATGAAATGAGCATATATAGATGAATACAAAATAAGATTGCCATGACACGTCTCTATATGTATTACAAAACTTAAGGTGGCTTGGCAAAAAGATCTTAAATTTTTGCCATGATAACTATATAAAGTCATGAAAATTGAGTGCGGGGTAGGTTCGAGGGAGAGATGGAAGCAATTGAACGAACGACCTATGTACTTAGAGATGTATATCTCTTAGCGTTATCTCTGCCAAACAGATATCCCTAAATATGTGGTGAGAGATTTCTTGCTAAGAGATCATGTCTTAACTAAAAAAGGACATAGATAACTGCCACACGTATGGCAGGAAAGGAGACGCACTACACGTCTCTAATGCAAATAGATTGCCACGTCATCGCATGCATGCATGTGAGAATCTTTTCGGATTTTCAGTTTTTAAAATGTTTTATCTCTTAAATGAAAAATCCGACTGAACATCCGTTTTCACCATTAAATCCCACGCGACGAGATCTTCAAAACTAGATCTCATATCGATATATTTCGGCGAAATTATTTTTTGGTTAAAAGTTGCCATGTCTATTGCACATGAATTGCCATGATATTTACACTGAAGTTGCCATGATATATTTCAACTATTTTCTTTTACGTTTAAAAGTAATTTTAACATGTTATAAAACGGAGAATTAAGAAACTAGACTTGCCATGCACCATAAACTAAAATTGCCATGAAACATGCACTTAAAATTGCCATGGTTCAATAAAAAAATATTTTCATGGTCAAAGTACTAGAATTGCTATCATCAAAAAACTAAAATTGCCATAATCTACAAACTAAAATTGCCACATGGCAACTTTAGTTTAAGCACTATGGCAACTATAGTGTAAACATCATGGCAACTTCTGGGCAAAAAAAAAAAAATTCGTCGAAACATATCAACATGGGGTCTAGTTTTGAAGATCTCGTCGAGGCGGATTTAATGGTGAAAACCGATTTTTAGTTCGCTTTTTTATTTAGGAGATAAAATACTTTTAAGCCGAAAACTAAAAAGATTTCTGCTGATGTCATCTATTCAAACGTGGCAAAATGAGTAATAATGGAGGCGTGTGGACGGTCTGCAAACTCCCACACGTGTGGGTGTTAGTTTTTCCGCTAAAAAAAGGCAAATTTTTCTTTAGCTTTCTCTTTCCTCCATCTCAGCATGTATTGTAGATGTCACTTCTAATATGGCACCATTGTGCACGCTCTAATTAATTTGCTTATTAGTATGGCCCAGTAGCAACCCTACCTCATACATCTACTCGTGAAAATACGGGATCTTTTTTGACAAATGTAACACACATTTGTCTTTTGTATGCCATTTTTGTTTCTTTCAGCATACTCTAGCTAATGAAAAAAACATGAGTTTTATTGAAATTTAAGTATTCAGTTTCACCAATAAGATACAGAGACTTGCTTCACATTTGGAATTACATAAAAAAAATCATCGGAAAGAGGTCTACAAAGACTTTTGGGAAAATGTCGAAGTTTGATGGCTTATTTGGCAAAGAAAATAGAGTACATTATAAGAAATTAATAGGTCAGTTGAATATTAGGGAGCAGTAATTTAACCGTTCAATTTGTTTTTCTTGTTTTATTTTTTAGTAGTCTTAGATTTTTCATTTTGATGAGCCTCGCCATGACCAAAAAATTGGTGGGGCTTTTTTTGAGGGATATATAAAAAATTGGTGGGGCTAGTTGGGGCATAAATCAAACACACCCCATGACAAAAAGAAAAAGAAAACCAAACACACCCGAAAGCTTTTCTTTTCTGCAGAACCAGCCCAGTTGCTGGCGCGGGCTCATTTCTGGGCCTTGATTGCATGGGCCGAGCGGGCTAGCGTTACCACACTAGCGGAGCTCCTTTACCTAAAAAAAGAGAAACTAGCGGAGCTCCTTTTACTCCCGTGGATGCTCTGCTCGAACCCCAACATATCGGAGATCGGAGACACGTCGCCGGCCGGCTGGGATCCTCCGTCGCTAGTTGTCGCCGTTCTAGTTCCTCCCTCGAAGCCACCTATCCATCCCCGATCGGCCGCCGTCGGGCTACCGCGGTCGACGCTCGACGGATTAGTCTGATGGCGCCGGAGACGAGAGCGGGCGACCAGATAGCAGGAGGAAGGGGAGGGAGGCCCGCGCTTTGGGACGGCGCTCTTCGGCGTTCTGGAGCCGAAGAGAGGAAGTGGGGGGAGGCGCCGGCCGGTGGCCACAAACTGACCCCAAGGCAAATACGTATATGCCACTTATGGCTGCTTTTTTTGGTCAGATGGTGTATTTGAAATGTCAGAATTTGGTGTGCAAATTGTTCTGAATCTTACTGAGATGTTCTTAACTGAGCATGCCTCTGATTTCGAAATACTGGCTGGGCTTGCTGTAGCTGTTGTTACTTATGAATCCAAGACCTTTGCTATTGAAGTTCAGGTACTACAAATGATGATCATTCTCGAGTTGTGATTTATTTTCCTTCCAACAATTCATACTGTTTATTTTGTCTCGTAGTGTAATAGTTATCATGTTGAGCTTAATTTAACTTGTCATTTACAAATAAAATCCATCTTTCATTGCATTTATCGGGTAGATTGACCTTGGCGGTCAACTTAGAACTGTAAGTTCGTATGATTTTCTGCTTTGTGTGACCATTTATTGGCTGCGAATATTCTTAGTTGGTAATTGCGGTTTAAAGGAAAGAGATCGTGTTTGATAAGGGTAATGAAGACATGAATTCAGAAACAGGATCATCTCTGTTCAAAATTCAGATAAAAAATCCAGTTTCAGAGTTTGTCAATCCGTTGCAAGTTTGTGAAGCTTCCCATCCATGTTGTAACTTCTATATATGTTCATTACTCTCCACACAAAGTACAGCATCACAATAGCACTCAGCTTAAAATATATACTGATATACACAATACACCCATCTTCTCTCTGTTAGCTCTGCTGTTAACAAGGGTATATATAACTCACTATGTACAGTGCATCTAACCCAAAACTGAACAACAATAGCTGGTGTCTATCTTTGCTAACAGAAATGCTAACAGATGAAGGTGGCGCACAACCTCGGACTCTGTGTAGGGCAAGGTATCTAGTACTGTGGCATCTCAGCTGGGACAGTTGGGCTAAGAAAGGATTCCCAAGGTATGTTGCACTTCCAGTCATCTGAAGAGTCTGCTCCTAAATCGAATGGGAAGGTGAGTTTCCCCGGAGCCTCCAACTCATTGTTCATACTGAAAGTATTGCCATGCTTCATTGTGGATGACTCTTGGTTCCTGCAGCTCATGCCGGCATTTATATCTGCAGAAGAATCAGCCAGAAATCCAGTGATCTGCTGCTCAGGCTGCCCAAACTGCATGTTGAAGAGCGGCGGTGCAGTGTGCTCGGGCTTCTGTGATGGCTGTGTTTGGAATGGCAAGATGGTGGGACCTTCCAGTTCCAGAGATGGATTGCAGTTAAAGCTTATGACCTTGCATGAAGAGCCATCCTGTGTGTTGCTGGGTTTCTGAAGCTGCTGCTGTCCCTGGAACCCATGTTTGCTGTTGAACTGACTTGCTGGTGCCTCTGCAACTTGCAATGAGCGGGAGGAGCTCTCCGAAGCAAAATGTGAAGCTTGCACCGGTTGCATTGCGGAGAAGAGATCTTGCTCAGTTGTCCCAGGCAATGGAGGCCCCCAAGTGTGAGAAAGCGCCATTTGCTGTGCCATCGAACTGGTCTTCTTGAAGATCTTACATATGGTCCAAGAGTCCTGTTTTGGGCAACAGAAAAGTGACCTTAAGAATTCGACATAACATTTGAATTTAGCTCTGTAACTACTCCCTCCGTCCGAAAATACGTGTCATCAAAATGGACAAAAAAGGATGTATCTAGAACTAAAATACATCTAGATACATCCCCTTTTATTCATTTTGATGACAAGTATTTCCGGACGGAGGGAGTACATAATATGATTGAAATGCTTACGTTGAGCGGGATGTTCTTGTCGATTGGTCTCTTGGGAAGTGATGGATCGGTGAGCGAAGGAAGCCTGAACTCATGCATCATCCAGTCGGTTTTGATCCCTCTTGCTGCCCTGCCTCTGTAGAAGACAAGGGACTTCTTCAGGCCTATGCACCTGGTGCCTTCGGAGGAGTAGATCGGCCTGTCTGTTCCTGTGGCTTTCCAGAACCCAGCTGCTGTGACTCGGTTTGGCCTCGCGCTGTTGCGATATTTCCGGTCCCTCGGGCAGTAGAAGTACCAGTCTGTCTCACCGGTGCTCGCAAGCTCTGTCGTTGAGAAGGCACATGGAAGTTAGACTTTGCAGCAGTAAGGTGAGTAACCCATCTATGTACTGTAGGTTAGCTTGTGATGAGAAGATGGTCAATAGTCAATACTACTGATTTCGTTCAACTGAACCTCCAGTGAACGGATGAGCCCAAGACATTCTTAACTAAAGATCAAGGGTGAAGCCAACTTATGTTGAATCAGCATCCTAATTCCTAGCTCCCCTTGGAAGAAACTAGTACAATCTATGGAATTCTCAAAAGTCAATTGCGTTCCAATCTGTTAAAGAGAGAAAAAAAAAGATGTATAACAAGGAGAGGTAAGAAGATGCAAGCTTACTTGGGAGGTCCCACGGGTCAAACTTGTAGATGTCCAGCTGCCTGATGAGCTCAATAGAGATAGGCTTTTGCTGGATCTTCTTCTTGAGGTAGAAACTAACGAGCTCTTCATCGGTAGGATGGAACCGGAACCCCGGCATGATGATCTCATCTGATTTGTCCATGTTGACATCATTTATGCCCTCCATTGTAAGTAATCTCACAAAGGCTAGCTTGTGCAGTAGTGAATGGCTTCTTGGGATGAAGCTGCTGAGCTGAGGTGAAGACAATCACCGGCCGAGAGATGTACTTATATGCTACCTGGAGCGACTGGATGAGGCCCACAGGTCTGAAGGGTCTTGTTCTTCCTTTAATAATTCCTTTTAGTTCATTCTCTGTTTGAAAGCTGCCGCGATTAGTTTAATGCTGGATTAGTATCTCAACTAAGACAGGCCGAGCAGCATGAAGAGATGGATGCCAGTCACTTTCAGTTCACACTTAGAATACTCACGCACGGCAGTAAAAACATTCTTAAACTGTAGTACAGCAACACTTGCCTTGTAGATTTAGTTTTGATTTTCTGTTCCATCTTTTATTAGCCTCCCCAGATAAACGAAAAAGACATGCAATTCCAGTACACGGCAATAACCGACCGAAACTATAAATGCAACTCTTATTGAGCACCTTTAGCTTTATTAACAGCAATGAATATATATGTTTTTGTTGTCAGTGAATATTTATGTTCTTTTGACACCTGAAACGAAAATTTTCCGATTCATGTGATAATTATACGCAGTTTCCTGATTAGTCTAGGTTTTGGGCATTACATAATGAATGACAACAGTAATCTGTACTTAATTAGCATAACCTTCAATGTCCATGCGTGTGTGAGAGAGAGAGAGGGATAAGAGTCCTACTGACTACTGATTACCCAGAGACAGTGATAGCATTACCAGTGTAATTTCCTTGCTTTTTTTAATGAAGTGGCGTGAGTGACTCTGCTGATGAGTGTTGGAACAGAAGGTTCTTCTTATTCTAAGGACAGTTTTGCAGACTAAATAAATTTTAGTAATCGCCTGAGTTGCCACGGTGGAAAGCCGGTCCAATTTGCTCCAACAGCGAGTCAGCTTTTTTTGCTGGTCACTCCACACGGCACAGTTGTTTCTTGCCCCGTTGCACACTCCAGAAAGTAATAATGATCTGTCTATTCTGTTCTCAGGATCCACATGACGAACTGGAGAAGCGCCGTCTTCAACGACGTCAGCCATGTCTTGTTTTTGTCTATTCTATTCTGTTCAATTTTTGTCGAAAACTCATACAATGTCTTGTTTTTCGAAGATGAGAGGCACTGCGCACAAGCAAGTGGCCGTGAGCATGATCAGTCAATCGTCTCACTGTGCAACTACTAAGCAAACACTTGGGATCTTCAGAGGTAACCCTGACTTCCCGAATGAACTGTTCAATGTAAACTAACGCCATTATTCAGTAAATCAAAGTGCACCGGCTGAACAGTCATCAGCAAACTGGTACCAAGTACCCAGGATTCATAAAGGCGGTCACAAATTCCCTTAAATTTAACCAACAAGAACTGTGCATGCAGCATTCATCCCAGACACCAGATACTAATGCAAAGGTAACCAGAGACAGCATAACTAACTAGGATCAGTTCCAAGAGCATTAAGAAGTCTCAGATACTTAATTAAACAGATCCTGGCCCACAGGGCAGAGAGCCACACAAGGTACTACGAAACAAGCAAAACATCAGCTTGTTGTTTAGTGCTGAACTGAAAGCAAAAAATTGCCTTGAGATGCTAGTAATGAAGCACTTAGTCTGCATTCTTGATAATGCTCCAGATAACGCAGCACCACCAAAGCTCTCCCTGCCACTGTGGCCATCAACAGCCTGTATCAAGGAAAAATTGACAAATGTCAGGCTCCATTGCAGCATATGAACAGCATCCTGCATGCCCAAGCCCAAAAGAATCAAAAAAATTGTCCTCACCATTTATTCTGCACGGAGGAACACGACGGAGCATCCGAAATCCGAAGACCCCTAGCATTTCTTGCTGCCACCTATATTGTCCATAAAGAAGAAGATTAGAGTGGTATACAGTGGCATCATCACTAGGGAAAAATTCAGACGTTGCTATAGTGAGATGAACTCTCTGAGTTTGTCAGGGAGGGACAGACCTAGTGATGCAGCGTTCAGGAACGCCTCGTCTTCAGGGAACAGCTGCAGATTCTTCGACTTCAGCAGGTACTTGACAGCATCGTCCTGGAAGTCCACCAGGCTGCCGACCTTCACGAGTTCAGCAAGCGAAGGGATCCGGTCTGGCGTCTCAAACAGCAGTCCTCGGGCTATCTCGTCAGCAAAGTACGTCGCAAACTCGATCTTCTCTTTGTAACCAGCTGCAGCACCAGCACCAGAACCATCGCCTCGCTGCGCATACAGCTTCGAGTTCTCCCTCTCCCATCTGATCATCCGGCTGGCCTCCACGTCCACAACCTCTCCAGAGGACAGCTTCACGCGGTACCCCACCGTGATCGGCTTCGTTGTCTCCAGGACGCTCACATTCAGCAGGTGAGAGACCATGGTGTGCCGTTCTTTGGAAGCAATGTCAAGAGCTGGATCAGCAAGGAAAGCAAGGACTATCTGGAGCAGACCGGCACTGATCACCTCACGCTGGCCAGCAACTGTTTTGCAACCGCCATCTTGGCCCAAGGTGACAAAAGAATCCCTCTTCTGGGCGGCTTTGGATACTGCCTGAACACCAATGCTGCCATATATATTGTTAAGCCTTGCCCGAGAGACCGAAGGAGGATACCATATGAAAATGGATTGTCGAGGAAGACTGTCGAACAGATCCTTGAGTAGCAGATCGTCGGGAATGAACGTGTCCTCCTTCGGCGACAAAATGATCTTCCCGTCAGTGCAAACCGGGACCTTCACGCAGCCAGAGAGAAGCTTCTCCGTGTTCTTGCTCCAGTTCCTTGCGATGAATTGCCAGAAGGCAGAGCAATTGGTTACGGATATCTCACCGCCGGAGCTCTCCCATGCGCTCCAGAGCTTGCAATGGTCTTCGGCACCAGGGCCATGCCTCACGCTGAAAACTGATGAGAAGAAGTCCAGCAGCTTCCTGTCATCATAGTATCTGTCTAGGACATGCAGCTGCTGGCTGAAGAGGTTGTTCTTATCATGAAGAACACAGCTCAGTGGGCTGACCCATTCTCCACTTCCCCTTTCATTTGGTATCCAAATCCAGTCAGTGCCCTCTTTGTTCTTATTCTCAGGCTCCCAGCTGCACTCCTTGAGGTACAAGTAGATCCTGGAAATGATAGCAGTTTCTTTGTGGCTCTGCAGATGCTGAGCAACAAGGCCATGCCCACATCTAACATCCACAGTTACTCCGATTGCCGCAAGTGCATCCTTGAGTGAGGCGATCTCTGAACCATAGAAAGATTCATCGATGAAAGGGCCATCCGTTATGCAGATGGAAGACAGCTTGGGATCAAAGAGTATGCATCCATCAGGAGATTGGTATCCAAGTGTTGTCTTCAACCACTTGCAGCTAGTGATTTCCTTCATAAATTCCTTGGGCAATGTTGCCATACAGGCCAAGCAGCTCTTAACAGACCCAAGCAACGACAACACGGTGGCTGCAGAAATATCTGCAGTGTCTGCAGGAATCTTGAGACCATTGATGACAAACCTAGCGCCATGGGCTTTCACTTCTGTTGTAACACCTAGTTCTTTCAGCTCAGCCTTGTAACCATGTATCTCTTTGCCTAAACCACCATTAGAGTCACCATCATTGATGAAAGGTAATTTTGCAATGGGTAACAGAGACTGCCAACTTTCATCAAATAAGATTGCTTCCGAAGGTGACCTAAATCCCAGTGATGTGCACAGCCATTTCTCACTCCGCATGGAGTTGAAAAGACCAACCGGATTTGGGTTGTGTGATCTCAGCTGCCGATAACATGCTAGCAGAGCCAGGACATTCACCTTTGTAAGCGATGACTTCTCGACCATCTGCTTGAAAATGTTTACTATAGCCTTCGATGCCTGGTCAAATCCTGTGATCAACCCTGTCTTCTTCAACTCTTCTACATACGGACTGATCTTACTCCCATAAAACCCACAATCAACTACAGGAACTCCATCAAACACCTGTAGAAGGCACTCCCATTCCCGATCCAGAAGAAAAGATTCGCTAGGAGCACGGAATCCCACATTGGTCTTCAACCATTTCAAGTCTCTGAGCTTCCTCAAGAAATCATCACATGGGCTAGCATACCGGATACACTTGAGGATTAGTGCAGTAGCATCAGAAGTAACAGATGAAGAACTGAACTTGAAATTATCAATTATAAGCTTGTAGGTCTTTTCACTATTTTCAAACCCAACTTGGACACCAAGCAATTTCAGCTCTTGTTTGTAGTCAAGGATGGACTCGCCATAGAATCCAACATCAAGGAATGGCTGGGTACTGATACGAGATGCAACTTCCCAGTCTGAATCATATATGATACAACAAGAAGGAGACCTGTAACCTAGAGTACTCTTCATCCATTGTCCATCTTTCACGCTGTTGACTAGTTCACTTGGTGACAGAACCTTCTGTTGAAGAAACCGAATCAGCCGAAGCAGCTCATATACATGCTGTCTGGTCAGCATATTGCTTGCAGCCATTGACATGAGCCGCCTGCCAATGTAAGCCGATGCCTCCCCAAATTCAAATCTTACCCCGATCACCTTGAGTTCCTCCTTGTATGCATCCATTTTGTATTGATAGAACTGTTGATCGATCATTGGTATATCAACACAGGAAGACCCGTTTTGCAAGAGATTACCCCACTCAGAACTGGACATAAATGATTCAGCCGGGGGCTTGTATCCGACTGATGTCTTCAGCCAACTTCCTCCTTTCACACAAGCCAAGAAACTAGCTGGTAATTGTACACCTTTTGATTTCAAATTTCGTATCCATTGCAGTAGCAAGATTGCATTGTCCACAGTCAGAGGTGATGAGACTGTAGGGAAACTTGCATTTGGAGGGTGTATGAATGGCACATCTGAGGCCTGCATCTTTGTCTTGAGAAAATCCAAGATCTGATCTTGAGGTGTGTAGTTCCCGGCGAAATGACCTGCTGACTTGTAATCTGCTGACAGTTCGATGTATTTCTCATTCCTCCATGGGTTTGTGCCCATCAGTCCAACCCATTTACTACCATTTGCAGGAACTAGAATGCTTTGCCTTTCCGTGACCGCATTGCCATAGTTGTCAATTACTGGCATGATACGACACAGCTCTGCTAACTGGTAGCTCTCCATGTAATTCTTACTGGATGAATGGTACAGAAAGTGAGAAAAAGCAATGGCAGGCCTTCTATCACAGTTCAAGGACTTAACCACAATATTCCCAAAATTGTATACAGATACAACCTCCACTTTTGCATGGCTTTGAAGCCAGTATGTCACTTTTTCCTTCTGCGTGAAACCTTGCAGAGCTGTTTGTGTACTGGGAGACACAAAAAGCCGGTTAGAAGATGGAAACTCCTGGTTCCAGCTGATAAGCCACGACATCCACTTCCCATCAGATGCAATGCACAATCTATCACTCCACTGACTAGCTCTGGATATGCTCCAGACAGAGACATTTTTGTTCCTGTCAACATACTTCAGCAGAGGAATTTGCATCATCTTTGTACCAGAAAAGTTTTGCCAACTGTCTGCGACAAAACATAAAAGTTCCAGATAAAGATGTTCACCTACATTGCTGACAAGATTAGACCCCTCAATGCATTTTGCATACCATTCATGGCTCACGCTTTTGACATCCAGAAATGTAAGAACACTGTTGTATGCACTCTTGTCGAAATGAGAGCTGAGTATGTAGGTTCCGTGAGTTGACAGGTTCTTAAGGTCCACTCCAGATTCTCTCGCCTTGACAAGGATATCCCAAAATGCTGGTTTGAGCCGCGCAACCTCGCAAGGCTTGCAAAACATCTTCTGTGGAGTGTGAGACTCACATGGAACTATATCCTCGACGAGAACCTTGTCTTTGATGCCAGACCTAACAGGCTCAAGTAAAGGGATCAGCGAAGGACTGACTGGCAGGTAATGGAACATCGACGGAATAGTCATTGCTGGTGCATCTGTTCTGGACTTGACAAGTGCTACAAAGGCATTCATGAATGCACTTGGGATACACTCCAGAATTCCCTTGTTCCATGGACTATCGAACAGTATCGCCTCTCTTGATGATGCAAGGAGGAAGTCAGCCTGAATGATGAAGGGGAAGTTCGTCACCATCTCCGTGGGAAGGAAAGCATATACGCCAGGGGATAGCTGCTTCCCACGGGATAGTCGCTCCTTAAGAGGGAAGGCTAGGGTGATGACCCACTCATCGATTTCAGTACGCTTGTCCACCCTGTTCTCTGCTTTGACAGGGAACCTCTGCCTCCACATATGGTACCCGCACTCTGCTTCGTTGTCATTCTCTTGGGCTGATAAGAAGACTGTGTAAGACTCCGCGTGCATGTTCTTCCTCACTTCAAAGTTCTTCTCACTCGATATCGCAATCTCACTAACAGTGCTGCCTTTATGGTTGCCATTATCTTCACGAACAGAGAGCCGCCTGATCTTTGACAGAAACAGTAGCATTTCTGGATGCAAGCTCGAAAGCTGCTGCTTCACCGCAGTGACCTTCTCATCCTTCAAAGGCAGGACGATACAGGTTGTTGGAAGGTCTCTGGTAGACCCATATATCTGTTTGATATCTGAAAGGCTAGGCCTGGACTCAACCCACTCCGGGACAATGTATCCAATATTGCATTCTGGACACGGCTTCTCATTAAACTTGATTTGATACCCATTACTGAATATATGGGGCTGGCTTGATATCAGGAACACACTTTTGAATCCAATACCTATATGAAAAGAGACATTGATATTACAAATTTTGAGTTTCAATATAAGGGGAACATATACGTTAAGCATGTACATAACCACAGACTAACTCTTTAAGGGAAAAATTGTGAGTTTCAATATTACAAGCTATTGATGAAGAGTAATGTTTCTCAATCAGAAACATACTACAGGAGGGGGAAAATTGGTAATAAAGTTGATGTGCCATGTGCATGAATTTGCCATGCAAAGACAGATTTTTAGGAGCCTGTCAAAAACTAAACTTACCTAGAAAGGCTAAGAAAGAAATAGATCCACACACTTTCGAGACAATAGTGAAATACAGAAGTGATAACTTACCATCAAGAAGATTTGATGTAGTAATATACATAATAAATAACAAGTCTTACTTCTAGATACAATGGACCTTAAAAGGCCAGTGGTAATATTTTGTAGTCAGTACTATTTTCTTACACTAATATTTCAAAACATGCACACATCTCTGTTTCTGAGTGTCAGGAAATGAACGCATGATATCTTGCACCACAAATCATCTCAAGCAATACTGTGCATGCTGCACCCAATTTGTTTTGCAAAATACATATACATTATGAGAATATTTGCTCCATCACCATTCTAACTAAGCACTAAATTAAGTGCTAAATAAAATTCTGCCCATCGTATATGTCATTTGATATATAGCAGCCATTGTAACGTTTGACAGGGAAAGTTCCAACCAGTGACGCGCTAACAAAATTGAAGTTCTAACATTAAAAGGTAAAATGCTTAAAATTGGCCAAGTGAACAGAAAAGGATTCATGAGCTCCAAAGATTCACCTTTCTCTCCAATGTATCCCTTGTCCCTGTTTCCCTTCTTGGTCGACTTCCCCACGCCACAAATAGACTGAATATTCGATGGAGAAAAGCCCTTCTCATTGTTGAAAATGAGTAAAGTTGACGATGCACCAGATCCAGTGATGTCAGTTGATGTTACCAGAAACTCCAATGATGGTGCTACTCCATCAGGGTACTCATTGTCTTCAGCGTTCTAGTTATTGAGGAATAAAATGTTAACATGACTGTGATATTGAGCAAATACAGCTGAATCAAGTGCATTAATCTGAAATGCAACATATATATACCAAAACGTTAATGAGATTTGAGAAAACAAGCCCATGTAGCAACACACAAGTTTGGCAGAGTCACAGTTATTTCAACAGTCTTGACGGCAAAATTGTATCAAGTTATCACATCAAACAGGTAAATTGCAAAAGAGCATGGAGGCTATAGGCAAACTGAAAATGTTCTCAAGGCTAAAGCTACAATGGTTACATCGGATCTGCAATAGGTTCTTATTGTGAAAAAGAAATAAAGGAGATCTCTGTTTTCCGTAAAACAGAAAATGGTTACACTGGATCTGAATTTGGTATTTTTCTTTTCTTTTCTTTACCGTAGTAGTGTTCCTAAAACAGTTAAGTACTTCATAAATACAAATACAAGATCATTTAGCTCTCCATTTTTTGGAGAACATGGCCACCAGCCACCATAAAACCAAATACGAGTCCCCCCGCCAAGAAAAAAGAAGCCAAATGCTTGTTGAATAAATGTACTGTGGTGTGAAAACTGAAAATGCAAAGTAAACACAGAAAATGCAAGTTTATAGGCTCAGAGTTAATGCGACTTTTGTGCTGCCACAGTGCCTAGTCCCAAGGAAAACATCTTTATCAGTTGATCCTATACGATGCAACTGAAGGGTAGGCCCTACTCGACATCAAATGAGCTCACAGGAAATTGTGGTGAGCAGAGAAACCAACAGTCACTTATCACTAAACAGCGCTTAGAAAAGCAAAGGAAATTACTCTGCATTAATAAGATATATAAGAAAAATACTAAAAGTAAAATATTGCTGCCTTTTCCAACTGAAAAAAAGAGTTTGCTGCTTCGTATTGGAGAAAGAGGGAAGGTACAGAGATACGGAAAATTGATAAAATACAGGGAAAATAGCAGGATCTCTCTTTCTTTTTTTGCGGGAAAAATATAACCGGGTTTCTGCGCAAATAATAAAACATAAACTTGTAAATGAAAAAAGGCCAGAAAGTTCAGTAGGGGGTGGGGGCTATGTATAATAATCAAATTAAACAGAACTGTAGATTTTTGTAGGCGACGAGCATAAATGAACCAAATGCACATAAAAATAATTTGTCAAAGCATTTTTTGGAAAAGAAAAACAAATAAACCGGTACGCTGTCTTGAAAATGCATAGAAACAAAATCGACACTAATCTGAGCACGCATAATAGAATCCACATTTTTGGGAAGTTGAGTCATCTATCATGGAAAGGAGGGAGTAGTATAGTTAGCATTGTACAGTAGTACAAAAACAGAGTGCCGAAGGAAGGAAGGAAGCAAGCAGGGTACTTCTTGTTGGTCACCTGGACGAGCTCCATGAGGAAGTGGACGTCCTTGGAGTAGAGCTCCTGGCTCAGGTAGTTCACCGCCTGGTGCATGTCCTCCGCTAGCGGGTTCTGCTCGCCGCGCCCGATGTAGTACCGCTCCCGCCGGAGCCTCTCCACGTGCGCCCGTGCAGCCATCGTCGCCGGAGACGACGACGACGACCAGCTTTTGCGCCGTTACCGGAGATCGTCGATTGGGCTCCGAAGAGGAGGAGATGGTTGGGTGGTTTCGGAGGTGGGAAGTGGGAAGTGGAGGAGCGGGCGGCGGTTCCTGGGCTTCCTCGCCGGTTTTAAAGTAGTTGGGTGTGCGTCTATTGGGTACCCCTTGCGGCCGCAGAGGACGCTTTATTTCCCCATTGGATCTTTTCTTGATGCTCTTTTCCTTTCTCTTTCTTTCTTTTTTTTTTCGCATTTGAGAGGAGTGTTAGATGATGGTTTTTGGTTGAAGTGGTTTAGTAATTTCTAAGGCCATTTGCAGGAATTTGATAAGACTCATGTAGAATTATACTAATTTTTCTTATAATTTTTTACAAGTAATAGTTTTGGGGGTAAAGGGAATGGTGCCACCCAAATCACTACACATCGGTTTTGGTATATGCCTTGCATATATAAGGACCCAACATTTATAAGACGTTTTAGGTCACTACTAAATAAATATAAAACATCTTACATTTGTTTAAGTAGTGGCCATTTACATTTGTTTACGGATGTAGTAGTACAATTCTTTTTTTATAGTCATTCGTATAGCGATGAATATGTCTTTTCTTGCGTGCCATTCAAATGACAATTCCTTCGGTTTTCTCGTGCCATGGGATCTTATGTTTGCTATTCGCATTTTCGTTGATTTTGTATGATATTTTTTACTATTTTTTGTCACTCAATTCTGCGGTTCACGGAGATCACCGTCTTGTTTGAGTGTAATGAAGCTACTTTTTATTAGTAATTTTAGTTTTAGAAAACAAATAACTATCATTTCAACACTCCTACAAAAGGAGCTATATGTTTCGAGATAGGTCCAGGCATGCTAGGAAAACCGTCTCTTATAGGTCCTACCCGAGGATATGCAAGCATCTGGCACATGTCTTTTTTTAACTCCACCGATATACAAACATCGGAGACATTCCATAATTAAAACGTTTGAGACGAGCCTTATCTTATAATCACCTCGTAGCTAATATGGTCCACTAGGCTCAACAACATTCTCAAATATACTTCCCACACTAATTTTCTAACTCCCCCGCTCCTCTTATTCATGCTCTAGCTTAGACTCGATCTACCCCACATCCCGTCACTGAGTGCCGCCTTCACCCATCCTTGTCAACCCTACTTCATTGCCCTTTCTTTCTCCTATTATCAGCCGCCCCGCCTCGTCATGTGTGACCATCGCCCCTTGGATCTTGGCACGGTGACGCTAGATCCGCCACATTCTATAGCTACGCTCACCTTGATCTTCATCCCACCAGCCAACCCGACTTGCATCGTTCAACTGCCACTCGTATTTGGGCACGTTAGAGCTAGTCGAATGGAATTGATGATGGTTTCTTGTGTAGAAATGTACAATCTCGGCCACGGTACATGAAGATGTACCCTTTTTCAGTTAATTCACATTTTGTTTTTGTATAATGAGAAACATTTATAAATGGAAAAATATAAATGAATTTTTTATCTTGATTATTTCCCCCATATTTTCCTGTTTATTTGATATGTCTAAAATTAGGAGGGTTCACCAAGTCGTGATATGAATAATATCTTGATACCCTTAGTGTATGCTCCACACACACACACACACACACACACACACTCTCTCTCTCTCTCTCTCTCTCTCTCTCTCTCTCTCCCTCTCTCTCTCAAAAACACACACACATACGGACATGGCAACATTGAAATTTTGAGACCTTCTATACACACGACATCGTCTAGCCGATGTATGCGCGATGTTGTTAATCACACCGTTGGTGTGAGGAAGCAGCATATGCAACAGTGTCCGATTATGGATCGTGCATAAATCGACCACCAACCGTCGTGCACAAAGTAGTTTCATTGCAATTTCGAACGATAGACGTTGAAATTTCATCGCTCACTCGTGGTAGTAGTACGTACCACGAATTAATTCGTTTTATGCTGGGTTTTCAGTGACAGTGAGAGGATGCTTGTGTGAATGATTCTGACGGTATCAAACTTTTGATAGAAATGGCTTGGAAAGGAGCACGACTGACTTGGAAAAGACCACAGTACTACGACGATGGCTTTGGAATCTGCAGTACGACGACCGAACCTATGCAGACAGAAAAGAAGTCTTCCACTAGTGCTGTCGCTACCATAAAAGGGGCTTGGCTCATGCATTGCCTCTCATGCTAAGCAAAGGGTTCCACAGCGTGCAGCAACAAGTTTTCTTTTTCTCACATCACATTCACATATACTCCACTACATTACTCATGGAACAACAAATGTTTTTGTCACACGGTTCTTTATAACCTCAGTCACTGAAATTTGTTAGTCTGATCAGCGATTTCCAATTTGTCCTGTAATATTATACCGAGTTCATGCATAACTTTAACTACTATAAACATATCCACGCAAAGAAAAAAAAGACTTGAACCACTAAAAACCATCACTATACAAGCAATTGAAAATTGTCAGCCAATTCAACTCAGCCTCTCCTAGGATGCGTTTGGCAGACTACATTAGCCTCGGTCAGGCCGATTGGATGCAATTTTGGCTTGTTTGGTTGCTTGAGTTGCACCTGAATCTTGACCCACACAAAACCTTAAAGCATCTTTGGCCTTGGCTTCTGGAGGAACTCTTAAATTGGCCGTATTCCAGAGCCAGTCCCTGACAATGAAACTCTAGGCACGTGGGTGGATGCAGTTGCACGTGCGGAAGACGGTGCGTTGTTTCCTGGAGTGGCGCCATAAATTTACTCACCCTTCTCTCACCGCTCACTCACCCCTCTCTCACTGGCGGCGACGACCACAAGACCTGAATAGCGAGCAGCGGCGGTGAGTATTGGTGCCAAGATCTGGACGGCGAGTACCGGCTTCATTACTCCTTAGGCATGCATTTGTCAATGGCGGTAAGTCCTCTGTCCCCGATTATATCGATTTACGCATCGATCATACCGTTCGGCCTTGATTTAGGCATCAAATCTACTTGTAGGCTTCAATTTGGGATGAAACTAAGCATATCTGATTAGGGATTTGAGCGGTTTGAATGAGATTGCATAGGATTTTTCACTAACGCGGGAGGGGGCCGGGGGTGGGGTTAATCCACTTACATATATTCAAATCCAATGCAAACCAACAAGCAACAGAGAGAGCCTAGCAGCGGCAAGCTTGGAGGCACTTGGAGCGGTGGTAGCCATGAGGAGCATCGACCTCCAAGGGCATTGTAGGGCAGTCTGGTTCAGGAGCCCTCACCACCATGTCGATTGCTTCATCATTGCCAGTATCCTCCATCTTGACCACTTCGTCATTGCCAACATCCACCATCTTCTCATGGTCATTGTCCTCCAGAACGACGGTGACCCGCACATTTCCCAACACCATTAACATAATTTACTGCTGGTGTTGGGCATAAACTATATTTACTAGTGACATTGAATATGGTGTCCACACCACTAATGCACTCAAATTTATTTATAATTTGCCCATCAATTAAAATGAATGCCAAAAGACCAGGATTCATATCCAAGTTAAAAAGTGTTTGAGTGTTTTTAACATTTGCCTAGAAAATTTTGTAACATGTCAAGTCCAAATGATATAAACCAATGAGTTTGCCTCAACACACCAATTTAAGTTGGAAAATACGGTCCTGGGACGATATGCTTCAATTTGTAAGCAAAGCTAGTGTGTAACACTAATAGTTTAATTATATCCCTTAAAGGTCAGATGAGCACACCATAAAAATTCAAAACGTTTAGACTTCACTAACATATTTTAAAAATTATGTCTCTCTCTCACAATATAGAAAAATATTACCACCGGCATTCGCCGTGCTGGCCAACATCGCTCGCAAACCGTACTAGTGCGTGACTTGCTGAGCCGACGCCACAAATTTGGCCCGGCCGAAAGTAGGGAGAGTGATGCCCTTAAAATTAAATCCCCTCGTTCTTATCCACTCCCTCCACACAAATCATTTTCAACACCCCCCCCCCTTTCTCTCGCCCGGCGTCGTCGACCACCCATGGTTCGTCGGCTTCTGACCTCCTGGCCATGTTGTCATGGCACGAACTTGTGGCCAGTGCGAACAATGTTGGTGATGCAGAGCTTGCTCGGGATTGCAACATCGGTACAACTACGAGAACAGTTTCGATGTTGCAGATAAGCTATTGATGGAAGCCGGAGGAGGTTTGGAACGCCGCCCATGTTTCGTAAACATCATCAGTGTGCGGATAAGGGGAACGCATAGGGACGTATGATTGGAGTTGATCTGCGGTGGGGACGCAGTCGGATAACGCGTAGCGCCATCCTTATTCTTGCGCGGGGCTTGGGCTTGTTCTCTCTATCTCTCTCTTTTTTTAGGTAAGGCCGTAAGAATTTGCTGGCCCTGAAGGGAGGCCCAGCCGTGGTAGGATTGGAGCCCGTCCACAGAAGGCGGTAGAAAGCCAATCCAACAAACAAGGACAAGAGGAGGAGGTTACCGACGACGATCGCACGCCATTGATTTGGGGAAATAAAGGAAAGCGAAAACTCCACCGCCATGGCTCCGACCGAGGGATCCTCCATGGCCAATCGTGCTGCAGTCGGTGACGGCCAAGAGGAGAAGATATGGATCTCCCGCCGCCCCATGTCCTGGCTACCTCCGCACGCCCCCCACGACTGCGGCGATCCTCCCCCAAAGTCGGTCGTCCTCGACACCGTCGTCTACGCCGACGACCGCACCAACGCCTCCACCGCCGAGGGCTTCACCAGCAGCGGCGACGCCATCCGCCTCACCTTCTGGCCCGCGCATCCGCCGCTCATCTCCTACTTCACCATCCACCTACCCACCCTCCTCCCGGACGGATCCGCCACCTCGCTCATCCTTCTGCCACGCCTTGTCCGCACCGACGGCGACCTCGCCCTCTTCCGCGTCATGATCGGCTCTTCATACATCGACCCGGACCACAACAACTACGTCATCTACCGTGCCGGCGTCAACAAGCTTGAGGTGCTCCCCACCCACCCCACCCGCTTGTTCTCCGACTGTTCAGTTGCTCTCCTGCGCTGCCCCGACGACGGCAGGTTCTTGGTCGCCAATCTCCGTTCAACTTTCGACCTTGGGCAGTACGCCCTCGACCTGTTCGACTCCGGGTCAGGCACATGGAGCACCAGGTCCATGCATACAGAACCTCCACACGAGGACGGCCACTACCGCACTCCGACCAAGGTGATCGCCCTTGGTGGCGATCGCGGTTCAGTCGGCTGGGTCGACCTATGGAATGGCATCCTCATCGGTGATCTGCTCCCCGGCGGCGACGGCAATGACAACAACGTCCTCCGCTTCATCCGTTTGCCCGTGCTTTTGGCGCCCAACAAGATGACCCCGGGCCCTTTGTCCTGTAACCAGGACGTCTCTGTCGGCAGAGACGGCTCCATCAAATACTCAGAGGTGTGGGCTCATCCTGTCCCTGGCTCACCGACCTACATCTCCGAGGACTGGGGTGCTGCCATACTGACATGGCTGGAGTCCAAGAAGAAGTGGCACATCGACCTCAAGCTCAAAGCCTCGGGCATCATCGTGGACGAGACTCACTCCCAGTTGCTTCCTCAGCATGATGTCAAGGCCACAACGAAGAATGCAACCTTGAGCAGACTTCACACAGGGCATCCTGTTCTCAGCTTGCATGATGATGATGTTGTTTACATCATGGCCAAGGTTTACCACATGGACGACGACTTGTGGATGCTTGCTGTTGACATGAGGAACAAGACTCTGAAAGGAGTGGCTGCTCTCACCAGTAAAAGAAGCTGGGGTTTTAGATTCATCTACCTGCAAAGTGACCTCTCCAGCCATCTGGTGCCCACAAGCGAAAACACCGAGGTCTTCAACCTTCCGCCCAAAAGCAAAAGGTCCTCACGCAAGTCCTACTACATATATTTCCATCTATCTAGTATTTCTGAAATAGTATTGCACTTGGTCGATATTAGGGGACTAAAGCAGGCAGTAGTTCACTAACCCTGGATAGCGGGGGCAACCTACCCTTGGATCGAGTAGACTAGTAGTAACTATTTGGTCACAGTAAGGTTTATGTCTTCCATTGCAAGGTATGTCTTTGTTTTGGCCCCTCGAGTATAGTTGCGTAAACCTGTGGTATTTGCAAATATGGCAGGGAAACGGGGGGTGGTTCTAGGTCTCGTCAAAATAAAATGAAGCAGAAATTTGAAGGTGGAAACACAAATGGTAACCCAATAAGTGTTTTAATCAGAGTGATGTCGTCCTTTGGACCTGCTATTTCCTTGCCAATATACATGTGACATCTTATCAACTAGTGTAAGCAGGTTATCACCTGAGGTTGTCTTTTTACGCTAAAAGATTTGCACCTTCTTTATCTCTTCACAGAAAGAAGAATCCTTCTAAAACTGCCAAGCAACAACCTGGGAAGACTCTTGCTAACAGCTGTCGTGTGGAACAAGAAGAACAGGAGCTGAGGATACTCGAGCCTCGAGTTATTACTATTCAGCCCTCCTCTGTACCTAAGGAGGACTCTGTTGGCATATTACCTCCAGGACAGGGGTCTGATGTGCCAGAAGGCATTGGTGCTGCTTCCGCAAATGTGAGTGCACCAAGATCATTTACCCTGGAGGTCAAGAATGACGGCGCTGGAGATGCCAACGAGCAAACTAAGGAGACAAGTGCAAGCAATGCCACTGGCCTAACATCTCTAGGACCATTATCCCCGTCTGATGAAGGCGCGGTCTTGAATAATGACTTGATAGAGAAAACAGATGGCTATCTCTCTGATGAACATTCATTTGAACACAACCAAAGTAAGTTATGAAAGATGTCATTTACCTCTTTTTATCTGTACTTTCATTTGAGCCTGTGTGAAGATCTGTTATGCTAGGACATGTTGGAGTTACTATTTCTGTATGACCCTGAGCTGTTTTTATTTTTTGATGCATGTTTATTGCCTATTATCAGCTCACCCACTGGCAAACAAGCATGCCTTACCTACCAAACACAAGGTTCAGTGTGATGTGGTACATCAAACCCTGATTTTTGTGCCTCTTTTCTGAATTCTTTTTACCTTGGGTCTCCCGGACTGTAGAGCTTATGCATACCTCTTTTTGTATTTCATGTTGCATGCTCCCTCCTTGTCTAACTGACCAGAATTCCCTGTCTTTCTAGTCACTTTCTCTTTTGTTAATTATATAGATCGTCTTTCTCAATTTTAATGATTTCATCCTTCTAGATGCAGATTCAAATGGTGATAGGTCTACTACAGCGTATCAGTTGGAAGACTTGACCATACATGAGGAAAACAGACCAAAACCATCTGATGATAACCCAGCTGTAATAATCCCAGGCCACCTCCAGGTTTCCAATGCTGATTTTGCGCACTTGACATTCGGTAGTTTTGTGTCTGGGACACTCGATGCATCATGCTCCATGATGCCTGCCAATACACCAGCAATGCCGCCTTTCCGTGAGTTGGATCCAGCATTCTCACTGCTGCTTACTAACCCTCCATTAGCTACAATGGTTCATGGTACACCACAATCGTCCGTGAACAATGCAACTGTTTCTTCACAGCCACAAGAGGTATGAACACTTCACTGAATCATGGACTAGACGACAACTCTTTTGAGAGTAGCCATGTGTTACAAATTCTATATGTACGAATTCTGGTAAAAGGGTAAAATATATTTGTTTGGTGAGGAACATGGGTTAGTTGTATACAGTTTTACTTGCTGCACTCTAAAATGTGTCTGGAAGTTGCAGCCTGCAACCAGGATAACTCTTGCTTACTGCTCTTAGTGCAGCTATGCTGCATGTTAATTGTTAACTATGCCCAGAGTGTTAGCAATCAATTTTTTGGTCAAATCCTGTTGTAGTTACATCTGCCTCGTGCTTTATTTTGTTCAGTTCTGTGTCTTGTGGCTAGCAACACTTACATTTGTGCCTAATTCTGGGTGGGCATTTTTGCTCTAGAGAGCTAAATTGTAGCTGTATTAATAATTAGGATTTTATTATGCTGTTATTTTTGTTACTGAAAAAGCTGCAATTCTGCTGTTCTCTTGTTACGTTAGATGTTCAGTTTTCTTAGTTATTTCTGCAGCACCATTCTAATATGGTTTGTTCTTGTAGAATGTTAACCAAGGTGGTTTATCCAACCCACAGTTGACCCCCACTCAGGGAAGCACCGGCATTGCCCCAGGTCCTCCTCTGCCTCACCATCTTGCTGCCCTTCATCCTTATGCTCAAGGAGGGCTTCCCCTTGGATATGAAAACATGATCGGATACCCATCTTTGCCGCAAAGCTATGCGTATCTCCCGCCTGCTGCCTATCAGCAAGCATACATGAACAGTGGTCTATTCCACCAAGGCGCAGCTGCAGCTCCCAACTCGGGCGTAAAATACCCAATGCCACAATACAAGAGCAATGTTCCTCTTGGGAGCCTTCCACAGCCAGCCACAATGCTCTCCAACTACCTTGGAGGTTTCGGAACTGCAAATGGCATGCCTCAAAACTTTGCCCTGAACCAAAGCAATCCGTCGGCAACCACAGCTCGTGGGTTTGATGGAGCAATGCCCTCCCAATACAAGGATGGAAACCCCTACATGTCTCTACAGCAGGTAAGAGATTCACGCAAGAGTGGGGGAACTAGATTTATATTAGGAAAATTGCTAACCTCCATGTTTGTCTGTGCAGGGCGAGAACCCTGCAATGTGGATGCATGGAGCTGGTTCGCGAGGAATGCCGCCTCTTGCTGCCAACCCCTTGTATGGCTATCAAGGGCAGCAGGGCTACCAGGGGCAGCAGGGCCACCAGGGCGGCCTTAGGCAGGGGCAGATGCCGTCGCAGTACGGCACAACGCTCGGGCAGTCGCAGCCAGGCCTAGGACCCGAACACCGAAACCCCAGCGACGGAAACTTGAGTGCTGCCGCCGCCCCCAGGCTAACCAAATGTGGCCGAATGGCTACTGATTCAGCCCCCCCTTGTCAGTTGTCCTGAATAGAGATATAGAGTTGGTAGCTACTGTGAAATTTTGAAGAGAGGCCCGTGAGATGTGTTCCAGCATGTTCAACCTGTAGTTTCTCCTAGGGACCTCGGCTGCAGCTCAACTTGTTTATTTTCAGATTAGATAGAAAAGGACGTGTTCTCGGTTTATTGTCTGTCTGTCTGTTTGTTCTTCTTTCTTTTTTCTGTTGTTTATTATATATATTGTGTAACAAAGTAGCACCAATAACTTTTGAGGAGGCGGAACATCAGCTCCTGTTTTCTGCTCGAAGTTGGTCAAAAAGTTTACAAAGTGAATAGTAGTAGTGATGGCTATGTTTGCGCAATGTTCCAATTCTGTCGGCTATGGTAACTGATTAGGCGTCAAGGGAGCATTTGCTGCATGGTTCTAAGGTTGATGAAAATGAGATATTTAAGTATAAATGCATGAATAATTTAAACAGTACTCTGTCTCTTCCTTCACCGACCAAATGTAATTTGCTTTGTTGCCTCCCGTGTTTTGCAGTTTATCACTACCTAGTACTCCCTCCGTTCGGAATTACTTGTCAGAACTACAACTAAAATACATCTAGATACATTCATTTGTTGGACGAGTAATTCTGAACGGAGGGGAGGGAGTACTTGTGACCATGTAAAGTGGGTGATTTGCATGTTACATATTTATCCTGTCATTTGATTTATCTTCTACTCTATGATGTTTGATCTCTTTGCTTCTAGCTGTCGAGATGTCTTCTTATGCCTCTTGTGTAAAACTGCGTGGTCACAATATTTAGGTTGATCCTACACGTGAACGTATTCATGTTGAGTGACATAGTCCGGAACGGAAGGCATCTTCTTATACTCCCTCCATTCTTAAATATTTGTCTTTAGAGATTTTAACAAATGACTACATACAAAGTAAAATGAGTGAATCTACACTCTAAAACATGTCTACATACATCTGTATATTGTAGACCATTTGAAATATCTCGAAAGACAAATATTTGAGAATGGAGAGTAGTAAATTGAAAAATTCAAACTTTTTGATCTGAAGAATGCATCTGTTTTATCTGAAGAATTCAGAGATTTCCGAACTAGGATGACTTGTAGAAACCTATTTGTTTTCCGAAGAGTGGTCATGTTCTCCATGTCAGGGATAATCTATTTGTTTGAAATAGAAATCGAGAGAGATGTAATTAATATATACCCTCTGTTCCTAAATTTCTGTCTTTTTTTCAAATTGTATTTTTTTTATAATTTGCAAACAGTTCGAAAAATCACCAACATTTTTTGAATCCGCAAATTTTTTATGATTTCTCGAATATTTTCTGAATTCACAAACATTTTCTGATTTCTTAAATATTTTTCTAAAAACTTGCAATTTTTAAATTTTAAAAATCCCGAATTAATTTAAAGAAGGAAAAATAAAATAAAAACAGAATGTGAAAAGAAAAGACAAAAATTAAAAAAAGGGATGTCAAGGCCAGCCCATGAACGCGTACGCGCGTGAGAAAAGGAAGGAAAAAAATCGTGAAAAGAGGGTATTGAACCATGGTCTCTAGGCTAACATAGCAAAGCGCCAACCACTGGAGCACTTGTGTGTCTTTGGTTTGTCAGGGAATTGCCTCTATAAAATAGTGACTTTTGAAAATATAATCGAATCGTTTTCTTTACTTATGGATGGCATAGTGGGTAATTTATATCAACTTCGAGGGTATTTGATAGAGGCAAGGTGTCCCGATCTTTCGATGAGATGATAACTATCGATTTGGTGGAGATGACTTTGACGATCCGACTACAAACGTGCACAAGGTTGCGCCTTAACAATCGCTAAACCAACTCCGAGAGGTTATTGACCACGCGGGAGCACGATCAACCTGACCACGAAGGTCTATTCCTACAAGCAATCGAAGAACAAGCAAGAATATGATAAAGCAATCTGAATATTGCGAATATATATGAAGTATTGATAAATGCGGGGATCTGGAAGCGGTCTTGATCTGGTCGTTGGACAGAAACGAAGTACACGAAGTTGCAATGGCTAACTTTTTAACTAAACAAATTCCAAGGAAAAAACTACTAGATGGATCTACTTATATAGGAGTAAGGGGTGGCGGCCAAGGAGGTGGGAGGACGTCCCAAGGCATCCTAAAACCAACCCTAGGTCGTACAAGGCTCATGGGCCCAAGTGGAGGTGATGCAACACCTTTGGACTTGTAGTTTAACTCGGATTCTGCTGCAACATCACATTGTTTCGTCCATAACTCAACGCTCCGGGCGCATTTGAAGGTGATTCCAATTGTGTTTGAAAGTGCATGAAATCTAATTTCCAACAAAAAAAGAATCACCCAATTTGGAGTCTGTATGAAAGAGTTATTGGCGTTTTGAGTCAGGTATGTCTCTGCAGTCCAAATCTGAATCCAGAACGTGAGAGACTTGGACTCTATCTTCTCTTGGTTCAAAAGTGACATGAGAGAACTTTTTGAACATCACATAAACTTCTCTTTTTTCCTTTATCTTCATATGTGGATTGCACAAATGTCACATACACCTGCAATTAGACATGGCACAAAAGTATGCGAAGTATTTTTGTCCTGGATGACATAAATAAACTATTGCATAGTTTGCATTAGAAATCACCTCACAAATATACATGTATGCAGTATTTTTGGTCGTATCCAAGGTAGTCATGTCCTCATCATCCTTCCTTCCGTCTAGTCTTTTTGAAAATAGTGTTGCACATGGTAATATGCAATAAATTAATCTGCTCTTTGGAAGGAGTAGATTAGTGACTATTTGGGCACAAGGTTTATGTCCTTTCTCGACGCACGGGATGAGTTCCTTGTAGCCTTGTAGCAGGTCTCGCCAAAGTAAAATGAAGCAGAAATTTAATGGTGGAAAGTGGAAACACAATTCTGATTTTGCCAGAGAGCAAAAAACAAGTCGGTGTTCCTCTGTTGGTTACTTACCTTGGTACAGGTGTATCCGTATCAGGACATTAGGAATAAGTGGTTTACTAGAGTGATGCCATCTTCCTATTTCATTGCCAATATACATCCGACATCTTATCATCTAGTGTAAGCAGGTTTTCACCTGAGGTTATCTTAACGCTAAAACATTGCACCTTTTTTATATGTTCACAGACAGAAGCGTAACGCTGCTAAAACTGGCAAGCAAGAAGCTGGGAAGACTCTTGCTAACAGCTGTGGTGTGGATGCTGATGCGATTAGGGGGGAGCAGAAACATTTGCTGCAAGTTGCGGAACAAGAAGAACAGGAGCTGACGATACTCGAGCCTCGAGTTATTTCAGTAAGGTAGGTGATGGCTATAAATGGATACAATGTTGGTGCAATGTTCCATTTCTGTTTGTTCTATCTTGCCGATGCTTTCTCTGCCTTCCTAAATCTCCCAGGCATTGAGGGAACATTTGCTGCATGGTTCTATGGTTGACGAAAAAGAGGTACTTCAGGTGTGCTAAGTAAGGTAATGGCGACACAGATATTTAAGGTGTGCTAAATAAGGTACTGGCGACTACAAATGCATGAATAATTTGAACAGTATTCTGATGTTGTCTTTTCTTCACCGGTTGAATGTAATTTGCGTCGTTTCCTCCCGTGGTTTGCAGTTTATTACGATCTACCTGTGACAATGTAAAAATTGTCTTCCCGGACAGAAACTTGCCTAATCTTCGTGAGAAAAAGTAGGGTTTCAGGATGTACGCTGGATAGTTGCTGCTTCACTGCATGGACTTTTTCACTCTTTAGAGGTACTAGCTTGCAAAAACGTGTTATGTTGTGGGACTGAGGGAGTAGAATAATAATGTCAGAAGGACATTAGAAGACCCATGTATTTCTTGGACATCTGAAAGGCTTGGCATGGATTCAACCCATTCTGGAACAATGTGCCTAATATCACATTCTGAGGAAGGTTCTTCACTGAACTTGATTCGATACCTGTTGCTGAATATAGTTGCGGAACTATGCAGTTTATTACTACCTACCTGTGACAGTATAAAGTGGGTGATCTGGATATTACATATTTCTCCAATAGTGTGCTATGTCGCTCGATCTGACAATTCATCTGATGATCTCTGTGCTCTCGAGTCTCGACGACTCCTTTTCTTATGCCTCTTGTAATCAAGGTACACGATATGAAATATATGTTGTATAAAACTACCTGGTGAACCTCTTCCTGTTGAATCTGTCTTCAGTAACATAGGCCGGATCAGTCAACTTTATCAAGCCTATTCATATTGGACTTAATTATAATGGCCATTGGAATTTAATCGATAATTCTATTTTTCATGATAATTCAGATTTGTTTTTTGTTTTTGGCCAGAAACTTACAACCTATTCATCTTCAATCATGGCAGTACAAAGAACAACATAGATAATACAAATTAGAGTGAAGTGCATCCTAGGTCCTTGAACTATTTGTGTCACGTAGGTCCTCAAACTATGTTAAGTATCATCTAGATCCTTAGAAATCCTTGAAGTGTAATAGGTGTGTATATATGTGACACCTCTGAAATAGTTCAAGGACCTACGTGACTCCTTTGAAACAGTTTGAGGGTCAGGATGACACACATATTGCACTTTGAGGACTTGGATGATGATTTTCATAGTTCAAGGACCTACGTGACACCTCTGAAATAGTTCGAGCACCTATGATGCACTTCACTCTAAAAATTACAACCATCTTCGTGGACGACTACAAGCACTGGAGCGTGCAACAACATTTTTTTCTCATATCACATTCACATATACACTACTCATGAAACAATAAATATTTTTGTCACACGATTCTTTATAACTTCAGTTACTATTTTTTTGGTTCTAAACATCGATTTCCAATTTGTACTATAATATTATACCGAGTTCATGCATAACTTTAACTACTACAAACATATCCACGCAAAGAAAAAAAAGACTTAAACCACTAAACATCATCACTATACAAGTAATTGAAATTCTCAGCCAATTCGACCCAGCCTCTCTTAGGATGCGTTTGGTAGACTACATTAGCCTCAGTCAGGGCCGATGGATGCGATTTTGGCCTGTTTGGTTGCTTGAGTTGCACTTGAATCTTGGCCCACACAAACCTTAAAGCATCTCTGGGCTTGGCTCCCAAGGAAGTCTCAAATTGGCCGTATTCCAACGCCAGGCCTCGATGATGAAACTCTAGGCACGTGGGTGGATGCGGTTGCATGCGCGGGAGACGATGCATTGTTTCCTGAAGTGGCGCCATAAATTCCCTCACCCTTGTCTCATCGCTCACTCTCCCCTCTCCCTCTCTCTCACCAGCGGCGGCGAGCACAAGATCTGCATGGCGAGCAGCGTCGGCGATTATCGGAGCCAAGATCTGGACGGCGAGCACCGGCGCCAAGCACCGGCTTCATCACTACTCAGGCATGCGTTTGTCAATGGCGATAAGCCCTCTGTCCTAGATGGCATCAATTTACGCCGATCATACCGTTTGCGCCTCGATTTGGGCATCGAATCTACTTGTAGGCTTCAATTCGGACCAAACAAAGCATATCTGATTAGGGATTTGAGCGGTTGAATGAAACTGCGTAGGATTTTCACTAGCGCGGCAGGCGCATGGGGCGGGGGGTGGATGCAAACCAACAAGCAGTAGAGAGAGAGAGAGCCTAGCAGCGGCAAGCTTGGAGGCGCTTGGATCGGTGGTAGCCTTTAGGATCGTGGACCTCCAAAGGGCATTGTATGGCAGTCTGGTTCAGGAACCCTGACCACCATGTCGATTGCTTCTTCATTGCCAGCATCCTCCATCTCGACCATCGTCCTCCAAAACAATGGTGACCGACGCATTTCCCAACACCATTGACATAATTTACTGTTGGTGTTGGGCATAAAAGAGATGCCAGAGACCATATTTACTAGCGGCATTGAATATGATGTCCACGCCACTAATGCGCTTAAATTTACTCCCTCCGTTCCTAAGTCTTTTTAAAGATCTCAATATGGACTACATATGAACAAAATGAGTGAATCTGCACTCTAAAATATGTCTATATACATATGTATGTTGTCTATAGCAAAATCTCGACAAAGACTTATATTTAGGAACAGAGGAAGTATTTATAATTTGCCCCTCAATTAAAATGAATGCCAAAACCATGATTCATATCCAAGTTAAAAAGTGTGTGAGTGTTTTTATCATTTGCGTAGAAACTTTTGTAACGTGTGAAATCCAAATGATATAAACCTATGAGTTTGCCTCAACACACCAGATTTAAGTTGGAAAATCAGGTCCTGGGACGACATGCTTCAGTTCGTAAGCGACGTATGTGAGAACTTGTGTGTAACACTCTAATAGTTTAACATACTTTAAAAAATGGAAATGTTTAGACTTCATTAACATATTTTAAAAATTATGTCTCTCTCTCACAATATAGAAAAATATTACCGCTAGCATTCGCCGTGATGGTCAACGTCACTCGCAAACGGTACTAGTGGCATGGCTTCCTGAGCCCACGCCACAAATTTGGCCTGGCCCAAAGTAGGGAGAGCAGCGCCCTTAAAATCCCCTTGGTCTTATCCACTCCCTACACACAAATCCTCTGCTTACGCCGCCACCCTCCCCCATCTCTCGCCCGACGTCATCGATCACCCATGGTTTGTCGGCTTCTGACCGTCCTGGCCATGCTGTCGCGACACGAACTTGTGGTTAGTGCGGACAACACCGGTGATGCAGAGCTCGGCCGAGATTGCAACATTGAAGCAACTATGATATTATTTTCGATGTTGCAGATAAGCCATTGATGCAAGTCGGAGGTTTGAAACGTCGCCCATGTTTCAGAAACATCATGAGTGTTTGCGGACTAGGTGACGCAGCGGGACGTATGGATGGGTGGGACACAGTCGGATATGGGAGCCCCTAGTCGGCGCCAGCGCTCGCAGGGGGAGCTAACGAGCTAGCCCAATTGAGAGAGAAAACTGTAAAAACCTTACTGATATATATGCAGAAACTGAGAATCGATCCCTTTGCCTAAGGTAGGGCACCTTAACTCCGGAACCACTAGACCGAGAAGCCAAGTTTGTCAACTATCAGAAACGAGGTATATTTGACCGTTCCTCTAGAGAAATATTATATACCCAGAATTAATTATTTCAAAAAGCAATTCACAATGAAATCAAGAATTCTGAAAAAAGCTTCGAAAAATAGGAAAGGTTCGTGAAAAATGGGAAAAGTTCATCAATTTCTAAAAAAGTTCATCCATTTGAAAAAAATCATCGATTTTGAATAAAGCGCACAAATCCAAAAAAAAGTTCACTGTTTTGGAAAAAATTTAAATGTTGTCAAAGAAAAGTTCATCAAATTCGAAAAAAGTTCATCGAATTTCCAAAAAAGTTCATCAATTTTGAAAAAAGTTCATCAAATGTGAAAATTTTCATCGATTTTCAGAAAAGTTCATTAAAATTAAAAAAAATCACTAGACCGAGAAGCCAAGTTTCTCAACTATCAGAAACGAGGTATATTTGACCGTTCCTCTAAGGAAATATTATATACCCATAATTAATTATTTGAAAAAGCAATTCACAAAGAAACCACGAATTCTGAAGAAAATTAGAAAAGGTTCGTAAAAATGGGAAAAGTTCATCAACTTTGAAAAAAAAACGTTCATCCATTTTGAATAAAGTGCACAAATCTGGAAAAAAGTTCACTGTTTTGGAAAAAAAATTAAATGTTTTCAAAGAAAAGTTCATCAAATTTCCAAAAAGTTCATCGATTTTGACAAAAGTTCATCAAATTTGAAAATGTTTATGAATTTTTTTAAAAATCACTATTTTGAAAAAAAACGTTTTCAAAGAAAAGTTCCTCAAATTCGAAAAAAGGTTATCAAATATAAAAACAATCATGGATTTTGAATAAGAAAAGTTCATTGAACTAAAAATATTCATAAAATTTTAAAATTTTATCGTTCAAAAAGTTCATCAAAATGAAAAAATCACTGTTTTTGAAAAGAATGTTTTCAAAAAAAGTTCATCAAATTCCAAAAAAGGTCCAAGAATTTTGAAAAAAGTTCATCGATTTTCAAAAAAGTTCATGAAATTCCAAAAAAAGTTAATCAAAGTTATCATTTAAAAAAACATTGGTTTGAAGAAAACATTCACGTATTTGCGAACAATTTATCGAATCTATAAAGAGAAAGAAACAGAAAACAAAATAAGAAAAAACAAAAAGAAAAGAAAAGGAACGAACAAAAGAGGGGAAGAGACAAAGGTTACCAGATCTCACTCGTGAAGCGGTGGTTAGACCAGGCTACCTGTAAGTTGGAGGTCTCTGGTTATTTTTGAGACAATCACGCGAAGCTTTATTTAAACTGACCCAATGTTTAGAGGTACAAAAGAAAGATCACGAGGGTGTCCTAACCAAAGGATGGCGGCCCACTCCTAATTTTAAACTATGTTTCGCTAGATTATGAGCCTCGAAATTGGAGCTCCTAAACTCATGAACAAAGCTACATCTACTGATAAAAGAGTTTTGTTCTATTATTTCATGTAAGATCGCCGCATAGCTTGCCGGGTTCTTTTGCTTGATGTCATCTATCACTGTTTTGTAGTCTGAAGCAACATGGACACTTTGTATGTTAAGATCCTCAGCAATTGCCAATGCTTCCCGAACAGCAAGAGCTTCAGGAGTTGGCGGGTCATAAACACCTTTCACCACTATCGCTGAAGCTCCCTGAAAGTTTCCATCATGATCAAGGCATATAGCTGCTGCTACTCCTCACCTCCGGCTCTGTGGTACTGCAACATCTACATTAAACTTAAACATTGTGTCAGGAGGCTTGATCCAATGAGTGGGTCTACATTGTCGCCGCTCTGGTGGTTTACTTCCTGTCTCCTCTAGTGTATCAAGCTCCCTCAGAAAGGCTTGAATGAACTGATGTGTAGCGTGAGGACTTTGAAAAATACCCTCATATATTGCCTTACGCCTTGCCTTCCATACCGACCAGAGAGTTACAGCCAAAAGAACGAACTTCTTCTGTTGCAGGTGATCATGCATTGCGAAGAGCCAATTCCTCGCATTCGTATCAGTGTTCATGCTCAATTGTTCAACCAAAGAGGCCTCTGACAAAGACCAAATGCACCGTGACATGGTGCAATCAAAAAGAGCGTGCCTCCACGAATTAGCACAACCGCAAAGCACGCACATATGAGTGCTCGGCATATTGCGATGATGCAGGACATCCATGGATGGCATGGAATGTTGCGCTAGCCTCCACAAGAAAACCCTCACTTTTGCTGGGACATTAGTATGCCATAGATCGGTCCATGCTTTGCTACTTGCGCTCAGATCTGATGCTCCCGCATTTTCATCCATCCAATTCCCTCTGTGATATTTCTTGTTCATGACCATCCAGTAGGCTGATCTGACTGTAAATTTTCCGCTTCTCTCGGCCTCCCAGGCCCAAAAATCATCAATAACTCTGGTACACAACGGAATGGCCATAATAGCATCTGCATCAAAGGATATAAAGTTTGCTCTTATTAGCTCTTCCCTCCATGTCGTTGTCGTTGAGTCAATCAGCTTCGAAACAAAGCACCGGAGGGGTGGCTGAGATATATGTTATGGGACGCAAAGCGCCTACCCTAGGTAGCCAGTTTGTCTCCCAAATCTTTATAGTACTCCCATCTCCGACTCGCCGAGCGAGTCCTTGCTTCAATACTTCCCTTCCATCAATCACAGCTCGCCAGTTTGCGAGGGACGATTCCCTAACTGTGCATCCAAGAAACAGCTAGTCGAGAAATATGCAGCTTTGAGTATTTTTGCACTTAAAGAGTTCAGATCATCCAGTATTCTCCAAGCTTGACGGGCCAGTAAAGCAAGGTTGAAAATTTCAATGTCTCTGAGTCCCATACCTCTCATGTATTTTGGTTGAGTCATGACGTCCCATGCTACCCATGCTGGCTTCCTCCTTCCCTGCTTGCTCCTCCACCAAAATTGCCGGATTATTGAGGTGATATTCCGACACAAACCTCGAGGTAGTCTGAAACATGCCATAGAGTAAACTGGGATGGCTTGGGCCACTAACTTGATAAGTACCTCCTTTCCTGCTGCAGATAGTAGTTTCTCCATCCACCCTCTAACTTTCTCCCATACTCTGTCTCTCAAGTATTTGAACGTGCCCATTTTTGATTGACCCACATCAGTAGGCTTGCCAAGGTATCTATCACTCAAAGACTCATTGTGCATGTTCAGAATTTGTTTTATGTTATCCCTCATCACTTGAGGACACCCCTTGCGGAAAAAGATGGATGACTTTTCATTATTTATTCGCTGCCCCCGAAGCTTTGCAATATTTGTCCAATAGGTTTGACACCGTCACGGCCCTCTCAACACTTGACTTAAAAAGCAGCAGGCTGTCATCCGCGAAAAGGAGACGGTTCACAACCGGAGCTGTTGGTGCCACCTTGATCCCTTCCAGACTAGTCGACTAAGAACTCGATTTTAGTAGGCACGAAACGCCCTCTGCCGCAATCAAGAAAAGGTAAGGAGAGATAGGATCTCCCTGTCGGATACTTCGAGTGGGTACAAATTGTTCTAGTTTCTCGCCATTAAAGAGAACTGAAAATTTGACTGACTGCATCATGTTCATCACTATCTGTATCCATGCTTGTGCAAAACCCAACTTCTCCATCATGGCCTTGAGATATTTTTTTTTTGAAAAGAAGGATGACCCCCGGCCTCTGCATCTGGGAGATGCATACGACCATTTTATTAATTATTCTCGAGGACCTTACAAAGTATAACAACAATATGCCTGAATCCGCCATCTTGGCAACATCTGCCGCCACTCCTATCCAAATGATGAAGGGGTGCAAGCTGGGCCGAACATACCCATATCTCTCACCTAAGCCTAACATCTAAAGCCGGAGGCCCCGACCGAGCCATCTGCCGGGTCCGGGCCTCAGACCGGTCTGACGCACTCACATGTGTCGTCGCCGCCATCTTCCACTGGTCCATCTTCAGAGCAGACTGAGGTGACAACCTTGGCAGGTCCTCCGCCATCGACGCCACCACGACGCCAAACAACGACCTCCACCTACGCGAGCCTTGGCAGGTCCTCCGCCATTGACACCACCACGGCGCCAGCCGACGACCTCCACCTACGCGAGTCCATCTCCAAGCAACAGACGTAAATCCATGCTAGAAAGGGCCGCATCACCGCCGTCGCCCACCACCCACAAGCGCCACCCAACCCCAAGGTTCCCAAGGCGACGCCTTCAAGAAGGGAACGACGCCGTGAACGCTGCCGCCGCCCAACAGAGTTAGGGCCTTGAGATATGGCCACTCCAAACTGTCATAAGCTTTCATCATGTCAAGCTTTAAGGCGTAGTAGCTGTTTGATTTGGCTTTGCTTCTCTTCATAAAGTGCAAGCACTCATAAGCACAAATCATGTTGTATGTGATTAACCTTCCTGGAACAAACGCTGACTGTTCTTCGGATATGATGTCAGGAAGAATTCTTTTTAGCCTGTTGGCAACAACTTTGGACGCAATTTTATAGATCACATTACATAAACTAATAGGACGAATTTGAGAGAGTTGTGTTGGGTTCAAAACCTTTGGAATGAGTACCAAAACCATGTCATTGACACACTCGGCTCCTTCTTCCCCTTTTACTATTCTCAAGACCGCATTAGTCACCTCGTCCCCGCGAATGTCCCAATGCCTTTGATAGAAGTGTGCCGAAAACCCGTCCGGCCCCAGGGCCTTTGTTGGAACCATCTGGAAGAAAGCAGTTTTTACCTCATCCTTTGTATACAGCGCAAGTAACATGGCATTCATCTCCTCAGTTACTTTGGTTGGTACATTTGATAAGACTTCTTCAATTCCGGTCACTCCTTCCGACGTATATAAGCTCCCGTAGAAATCTGTCACAAGTGCTCTTAAAGCGCCTGGTTCTTCCATCAGCACACCCAATGAATCAGCCAGTGCCTTGATCATATTCTTCTTCCGTCTCTAGCTAAAGGTCTCTAGTTCAATCTACAAGCCGCACTGTTTTTGCGAATTAAGATACGAAAAAAATAGTAATGGGTCGAGCCCAGTTAAAACGGCTGCAAGCGCCGGTTTGCAGAAACAGTACTAACCGGCGCCTGTAGCGCTAAATAGGATTCACCGTCGGATACCGCTTAGGGCCTATCCTTAATTTAGCGCCGGGCTTGGGCTTGTGTGTTTTTTTCACGGTAAGGCTGTAAGAATTTGCTGGCCCTGAAGGGAAGCCCAGCCGTGGTCGGTTTGGAGCTACAATCCCAACCCAACAAGGACAAGAGGAGGAGGTTGCCGACGGCACGCCATTGACGGGGGAAATAAAGGAAAGCGAAAACTCCACCGCCATGGCTCCGACCGAGGGATCCTCCATGGCCGATCTTCATCTTCCTACAGTCGATGGCGACCAAGAGGAGGAGACACCGATCCCCCGCCCCATATCCTGGCTCCCTCCTCACAGCCCCCACGACTGCGGCGATCCTCCCCCAAAGTCGGTCCTCCTCGACACCCTGGTCTACGCCGACGACCGCACCAACGACTACACCGCCGAGGGCTTCACCAGCAACGGCCACGCCATCTGCCTCACCTTCTGGCCCGCGCATCCGCCGCTCATCTCCTACTTCACCATCCACCTCCCCACCCTCCTCCCGGACGGATCCGCCACCTCACTCATCCTTCTGCCACGCCTTGTCCGCACCGACGGCGACCTCGCCCTCTTCCGCGTCATGATCGGCCCTTCGCCCAGCAATCGGCAACACATCAACTACATCGTCTACCGTGTACGTGACGGCTTCATCAAGCTTGAGGTGCTCCCCTCCCACCCCACCCGCATGTTCGCCGACTGGTCACTTGCCCTCCTGCGCTGCCGCCGCCCTGACGACGGCAGGTTCTTGGTCGCCAACCTCCGTTCGATATACACCCGTGGGCAGTACGCCCTCGACCTGTTCGACTCCGGGTCAGGTACATGGAGCACTAGGTCGATGCATGTTGAGTCGCCAGAGGACTGCTACTTCCGTACTCCAACCAAGGTGATCGCCCTGGGTGGCGACCGCGGTTCAATCGGCTGGGTCGGCCTCTGGCATGGCATCCTCATCGGTGATCTGCTCCCCAGCGGCAGCGACGATGGCGACGTCCTCCGCTTCATCCCTTTGCCCATGCTTTCGGCGCCCAACAAGATGATCCCAGGCCCTTTGTGCTGTGACCGGGACGTCTCCGTCGGCGGCGACGGTTGCATCAAATATTCAGAGGTGTGGGCTCATCCCGTGCCCGGCTCGCGGAATCGCGCCACCTACATCTCCGAGGACTGGGGTGCCGCCATACTGACATGGCTGGAGCCCAAGAAGAAGTGGCACATCGACCTCAGCCTCAAAGCCTCGGACATCATCTTGGACGACAGTCACTCCCGGTTGCTTCCTCGTCATGATGTCAAGGCCGCAATGGAGAGTCCAACTACCTTGAGCAGACTTCACACAGGGCATCCTGCTCTCAGCTTGCACGATGATGATGTTGTTTACATCATGGCCAAGGTTGACCACAGGGACGACGAGTTGTGGATGCTTGCTGTTGACATGAGGAACAAGACTCTGAAAGGAGTGGCTGGTCTCACCAGTAAAAGAACCTTGGGTTTTAGATTCATGTACTTGCAAAGTGACCTCTCCAACCATCTGGTGCCCACAAGCAATAAAACCGAGGTCTCCAACTATTTGGTGGCCAGAAGCAAAACCAGAAGGTCCTCACGCAGGTAAATTATACCACCACTGGCCTACTACATATATTTCCGTCTAGTATTTCTAAAATACTAGTGTTGCAAAAAGTAATAGGCAGTAAATCAGTAACCGAACCTGCTCTTTGGAACGAGTACATAGATTAGTATAGACCTGTCTAGTACTCCCTTAGTCCGAAAAAACTTGTCTCAAGCTGCTTGTCCCTCAAATGGATGTATCTAGCACTAAGATACATTCATTTGAGGGACAAACTTTCTCGGACGGAGGGAGTATTTACCAACATGGTAGGGAAACGGGAGGTGATTGTAGTTATTTATAAAGGTGAAAACACAAGTAGCAACTGATTTGGATTATGTTTTTGCCAGAGAGCAAAGAAAACAGCCGGTCTTCCACTGTTGGTTACTTACCTATAGGTAAAGGTGTATTCGTACCTGGAAATTGGGAACAAGTGGTTTATTTGATGGCGTCCTGCTACTTCATTACCAATATGCATTTGACATCTTATCATCTAGTCTAATAAGCACACCTGATCAGGTTATATTTACGCTAAAACATTGCATCTTTTTTTTGATCTTTCACAGAAAGAAGCGTAATGCTGCTAAAACTGGCAAGCAAGAAGCTGTGAAGACTCTTGCTAACAGCTGTCGTGTGGATGCTGATGCGACGACTAGGCGGGAAGGGGAACATTTTCTGCGAGTTGCGGAACAAGAAGAACAGGAGCTGACGATAATCGAGCCTTTTCAAGGATAAGGATAATCGAGCCTCGAGTTGTTTCAGTAACGTAGTGATGGCTATAAATGGATACAATGTCTGCGCAATGTTCCAGTTCTGTTTGTTCTATCTTGCCGATGCTGTCTCTGCCTTCCTAAATCTCCCAGGCGCTGTTGAGGGAACATTTGTTTGTTCTATGGTTGAGGAAAGCGAGATATTCAAGGTGTGCTAAGTAAGGTAGTGGCGCATGAATACTTTGAACAGTATTCTTGTGCTGTCTCTTCCTTGACCGGTCAAATGTAATTTGCTCATTTCCTCCCGTGCAGTTTATTACTCCCTCCATCCCATAATATAAGAAGTATTACATTCAATATACTATTCCCTCCGTCTCATAATATAAGAGCATTTGTAGTGTAAAAATGCTTTTATATTATGAGACAGAGGGAGTACCTGTGAGTTGTGACAATGTAAAGTGGGTGATCTATTACATATTTCTCCAATGTGCTATGTCGCTCGATCCGACCATTCATTTCACGATCACTGTGCTCTCGAGTCTCAGACGACTCCTTTTCTTATGCCTCTTGTAATCAAGGCACAAGGTATGAAATATACGTTGTATCCCCCTCCTGAGCCCAATTAGACGTTATTTCTTCTCTTTTGGGGCTTGTCTTGCTGTGCCCCCAGCGATGATCTGAGACTTGCTTGTACTTTGAACATAACTTGTTGGATCCTTGGTGTTGGTGCTTTATAATATAAAGCAGAGGGAAACCTTTTTTCATAAGTATATATGTTGTATAAAACTACCTGGTCATAATATTTAGGCCGTTCCTACATGCGTGAACCTATTCATGTTGAATCTGTCTTCAGTAACATAGGCCGGATCGGTCAACTTTATCGAGCCTATTCATATTGGTCTGATGTGACCTTGTTGATCACCATCTCAAGTGCCACTCACTTATCGTTGCAACATTCAATATCAACATTTACCTGATGCTATTTCAAAAAAAAAAAAAAACATTTACCTGATGCATCGAGTGCAATTGAAAACCTAGAATCAACACTAAGTACTGGAGTGGATACCGACTTGTATATACCATTATATAGATTATGAATAACTTTGAATATCGGCTATTGGGTGGAGCTGAACCAACGGTTGGGAGGTGGCAAATCCGAGTAGTCTTGACAGTTGGATATTCTCTCCACCATATTGGATTCTACCATGCGTACTAATCCAGAAGATTCCACACTTATGCTTATGCACAAACTTGGAAACAAAGACACTTCTTATTTGTTCTAGATTCTTTCAGACTTCAATTCTTCATGTTTTCCTCTGTTAAAAGAATGGACATTCATGATTATTCTATTACTTACGTTGTACAATATGCACATGATACGCACACTTCTCATTTGTTCTAGACTCTTCCATACTTCAGTTTTCCCAAAAAAAAAATCTTCCAAAAGACTTGACATTTTTTTCTTTAATTATTTTGGTTTAAAGCTAATGCAACATCTTCCCAAAGTCCAATTTTCTTTTCAAATGGAGTACCCAACTGTTCTTATGTGTTTCACATGAGTTTTGTGTAGTATATACCACATTCATCAAATATCATGTAGTTATAATTTGATTTCGAATGGGATGGGTGATGAGACTTAAATCAACAACTTAAATTTCATCTGTGCGTGACTCCGAATGTATATGTTTGTCTATTATAATGTTGTGTGTCGATATTGGGTCACACTTCACTCTCGCATGCAAGGCACGTGTAACTTACTAGTAGTGAAAGTGGAGAATGGGCGAGCTCTGTTAGTTGTGTTCTCCGTGACAAGAATAATCTATTCAGTTTATAGCTAATTGTTTTCTTCACATTTGTTCCTTATGTGAGGCATAGTCCAAATGCGAATTGAAAACTTTGGAATGCTTGGAGACCTCAACAGGTGAGCTGATTGTTCAGCCTTCGATGTGTTCCTCTTGGAAAATTGGACCAAAAGTACAACGAACCTTCTAGAATTTGCTTGTTTCAAGAAAGTTCCAGTATGTACCAATGGAAAGATCATTCTTTCGAACAAGAGAGATGTCTTCATTCCTGATGACCTACTTCTCAATGATTGTTTGACAAGCTTCCTCAGAGTCATTATTCGTTTGGTATCCTCCTGTGACTGTGAGCCTACCTTACATGTCAAGGGCGAGGTTTAACTGCATCTATGGTTTATATTTGCATATGATACATGTATAAATATGAAGATACTCAAAAAAATTGCAAAACATCCAGCCGCTGGTTGAACAAACAAGCTTCTTATATCCGTCGTATTTTTATAATTGGATCTGAATGGCCTCTCCGGCGGAAAAAGCACCAACGAAAGAAACACAACACACATAGCATTTGTGACTCGACGTTGCCTCTCTAGCTGCGCGCGCTCTCCTGTCTGATACACAATATAGTTTTCCATATGTTTACATTTGAGATACATACCCTCTAGAATGTTCTACAAGATATTTTTTAGCACTATAAAGAATCTATGATATATATAATCCATGAGATGATGTAATTTTTTTCATTTGTTTCTTCTTAGATCATCGAGTATTGAATTCTACTAAAATGTTTTGTTAGCAATCTTTTGGATGGAAGTTCAAGGAAAAAAATGAGCATCACTTTTAATGTAAAATAAATTTAAGCTTAGCACAAGCGTGTATGCGAAAATAGGTGTCTGGAAATTATAACATGCATAAATGCACATTAAAATTAATGTGGCTAACTTTGATAAGCATAGTTGAAAATATATTTAAAAATTAAACAAGTTTAGTATAAATAAGTTTTGGTATTTTAAGTAATACTCCCTCCGTTGCTTTATCTAAGGTGCATTTTTTCCAGCTCGGTGACCAAGGCAGCAATTTTTGGAGCATCTGGGACAATACTACCCCTGGTATTAGTTTAGCATTGGAAATCAATTACGTGAGTCTCCACTAATTTGGCCGCTGCATGCAGATATGCTGCTGGCCTTGCATGGCACATGCAATCCGCTTATCCCAACAAATTAGGTATGCAAATAATTGTCTTGCCTCCTATACGAAAATGAGTGCCCATGTGTTCGCGCTCGCGCGGTCATCAGAAAAAGGGAGGGAAGTGACTTGGCGCCAAGACAATGAAGATTTTAAAATGTTTTCGTGTACAAAATGAGTCAACTCCTCCTAATTTTCTTCATTTCCCCCTTCTTTCAGTACATGGTCAACAAAAAAATGGTTGATCTAGATTTGCATCCGGCACCTAATTGGGATTCAATAGAGGAGAACGAAGACGGTGCCTGTGACCTTGGATACGACTATGACTGGCTAGCTTCGGATGACTCCGACGACGGTATGTTCTTGTGCAAACTCACCTTTTTGCAGTAATAGCGGGATAGTTTTTTCATTGTGATCTCCATGTAGAAGTGGAGCATGCGCTTCATGACGGCAATGGACGCCAGCATGATCAACTGGATGCCAGCAAAGAGAATTTTTGTTCTTGTGATGTTTTCCGTTTTCAGGAGAAGGCTTAGATCAAGTAGAGAAAGATGTTGTCTACGCTCTCAAGGAGGAAACACTAAAAAAAATGGGATTGCATGCGATGGGAGGATATACAATTTCCTAACTAAACGATGGGGCCCTTTTTTCCCAACAAACGCATTAAGTGGTTGGCTTGATTTTAGCATTAGGAGGATAGCTACCATGTATGTGGAGGTGGAGGGTAAAAGAGGGATTAAGTGATATTACAACAAATACATCTTACATTGTGAAAATTTTGTAAAAAAAATGCACCTTAGATAAAGGAACGGAGGGAGTAGCATATTAGCTAGTGATGATGTATTAATAGAGCCATTAGATGCTTCAGACTTCCTAAATCGTATGACGATATTGTGAGGTCGCCGTCGGTGCAGAAGAGACAAGGCATACGGTTGAGCGGGGTGGCAGGTCCATCCGGGAGGAGGCCGGGGAGGTGGACAATGAAGTAGGAGAGGAGCGGCGAGCGCACGGACTAGAAGGTGGGGTTGAGGGCATGGCCGCTGGTGGTGATGCCCCGGGTGGTTGAGGCGTTGGTGCGGTCGTGGACATACACAAGTGTGTCGAGGAAGGCTGTCCAGAGGATGGGTGTTCGCCGTGGTGGGAGGTGTGCGGAGGGAACCAGTAGATGACACCGTGTCTTCTACCGCGGCCAACTGTAGGAGAGGCACTGCACAAATGGGCAAGGAGAGAGTTGCCCGTGGTGTGGAGCGCCCGGATGTTTTTGGCCAGAAAAAGAACGATGCGCAACATGCAACATAGTTTCTGCCTACCTGCCTCAGCCTCGTGCTCTTTTCGGATTTGATTTTTTTTGAACAATGCCTTTTGGATGTTTTCGTTGGAGGCAAGGAAAATTTTCAAGTTACTACAACCACTCCGGGTTGGAGGCAAGGAAACCGGCACCATAAGTGCATCTCCAACGGCTGTGAAGTTATCAGAGAATCTAAAACCGAAGTTATTAAAGAACCTACAACCGGAGTTACCAAATCTGCCCCTTATACGTCCATCGACCATCTGGACACATCCGCAAACAGTAACCGACTGTCCCTCAAATCATCTCATTTATAACCACAACCCTTACTTCCGAAATATGAAATACATGCAAACATATGCACGTCGATCATCGCGGTCAAACAATAAGTAGTGCACACAAATACAGATTATTCATACTAAGAATACATCATTGAAACATAGCGAAACATAAAAGTTGTTTATAGTGCATACTTAAAACATTAAAATCAAAGTTTACTGATTTTTAGCGTGGATCGTTGAGAAATAGCATATGCACATGTTGATCTTGCAGTTGTCAATGCATCTCCAGAAAGTTGGCAATATGCTCGCCTCTTGTTCCAGGAGGCGGACCTGAACACCGGGCTTCTCAAACTCATGCGTGCGGGCTGCCCCTCATCATCGGAAATCATGTTGTGTAAAATTGCGCAACATGTTATTAGCTGCCATAGTGTCTCTGCTTCGCACATCATTGCAGTTCCACGAACATACCCCAACGAGTGTGCCCTCGATACATCCTTCCTAGCACCTTCTTGCGCTTGTGCGATGACATAATATTTTCTACCACGAGGATCCGATATAGTCTTCACAAACGTGGTTCACTGAGGATCCGATATACAACGCACAACTCAAAGCTATCTCATTCCTCATATCACTTCATACATATAGGTAACTAAATCGTACATGTAGCTTTGTATAGAAAGAGCCAAACGTATATCACACTCCCTCGAGTAGAGGATACGACCTAACTACATGAATGAATCAAAAACCAAGCATCAGCCACATTAGAACAAACAGAAGTGTTAAACACTGAAAACATTAAACCTATTTTATATCCATCATGTACCTTACTTCAACAACTCTAGCTTGTCAAATTGGAGTATCTTCACCTCCTCTTCTTGTTCCTCGGCTTCAGAACGATGCACCATATGCCAACCCCACAAAGTCGCACCGGCATCTACAGAATGCCTGTTAGCAGGATATTCCGCAGCTTCTTGCTCGCCGACTACCTCGAACCCATCCGTACTCGTTTTAGCAGCATCGTATTCCTGCCTATGCAGGATAAAATAGGCAATTAGTTAATGTTTTAGCGTAATTAACTATTTTATCCAACTCGAGCTCGCCGCTTCACCGACTCAGGTCCTGACCTACGGCCCGGCGGCCGGCGGGGCGACGGCGGTGGTGACCACTCCGGTGGCTGCCCCCCCTCGGACCGCGGCTTACTCCAGGCAAGGGAGGTCGACATCGACACCAGTGATGTCCTCTCGTCGCAGCCCCAGGATCGAGGCGGCCAGACCGGAGGGTAGCCCAGCTCTGCCTATCCCTGAGTGGGCAGAGCTCCGGGCCGCCGCCCAGAACCTCGAGCCAGGTACCTCGTCCATCCCTACCACCCCCGCTACATGCTCGTTTTCCATGTTGGAGTCAGCTCCGTTAGGCCACCTAGCAAAGGTGGTGGCAGATTCGGCCATCGTGTTCCATCACTACAAAAAAAAGACACATCCGTGACATTTTGGGCCGAATGAATTTTTTTTCTGTCATACATATGACACTTCTATGATGATAATTGTGACAAAACCCGGTATCATCATAGATGTGGTGGGCTCCTACTTCTATGACAAAAACTCATGACAAAAAATGGGCTTTTCGTCCTGGGCGGGCCGGAGACGCAGTTGCATGACATTCTTTGGGCCGTCCATGACGGAAAAAACCGTGGTAGAAGTGAGGGGGAGGAAAATTTCGGGGAGTTGCCGGTTACGGTGGGAGGTCGGGGGCCGAGTGATGCGCGTTTCTCTCGTACACGTGGGAGGCGTTGGCTCTAACTGAACTCGAGCGAGGCGTTGGGCTCTAACTGAACCCGAGCGATTGCACTGCAGGCTACGCGTTACTGAACCCGAGCGATCGATCGATGGCTGACTACTAGGGAAAAGCCTAGCGGTAGCGCTGGTTTTCAGCCTATCAAGAGCTGGGAAGCGCTACATCGATAAGGCGCTATACTAAAGCTTAGCGAGAGCGCTGCTGGCACGCCGCCATCTGCTATATCTACTTAGTAGCAGCGCTTTCCCAAACAGGCGCTACTGCTAATTACTAGTAGCGCTTTCGAGAACAATCGCTACTACTATTATTCCTAGTTCCATTTCATTTTTATTTTAGGTCGTATTCATACACCTGTATATAATTTTTCATATAGTAGCAAGTTAGAGATTGTTTTAACATCATAATGAGTTATTAAATCACTAGGTGAAAGAACTTTGGATTAGTTTCAAGTGCATGGATCCAAAGTAACCAATATAATGGTCACTTTGGATCCATCCATTTGAAACTAATCCGCGGTTATTTCACCCAATGACATAATAACTTATTATCATCATCACAATATCATTAACAACTTATCATCATAATATATCATTGTCACATAACTCCTCATAATCATCATTTTCGTTCATGATGAGACATCATATAACAACTTCGTCACTAGTTATAATAACAACTCCTCATCATCATCATCATAGTACTCATAATCACTACTCCTACTCAGCATCACCATCAAGTCTAAGACATTGTAGTCTTATATAATCAACACTAACTAATTATTCTTAATACTTAGGACCTACTCCTCTCTCCTAGCTAAAATACCATAAAACAGATAAACCGGTCCTTCACCATAATGGAGAATGGACATAAACCTATCTCCAACTTGTGGCTTGCGCACATTCATTTTGTCTTCAATTATTTGCGTGTGCGCATTCATCACTTTGCTCCATTCTTTGATTTTGAGCCTTACATCATTTGAGGAAATCGAGTATGCAGTATGGTAAGCCTCCGAAGGAGTTGGTCGTAAGCTAACCATATGCATATCACCTTCGGTACATAGCATGTCAGGCACAACCTGCTTCGGGAGCCTCTGTTCAAAACCGAAATAGTAACGTATATAGTTAGCAATGTAGTTTACTTAAGAATAATGTATGCAATGAAGTTACCATCATTAACAAAATCTTACCAAGTTTTTGGCAATGAAGTTACCATCAAGCAATTTATGGACTAGTGGCACGTATCTAGTATAATTTGGGCTGATAGAGTGACTGGTTTTGAAGGCCTCAACATCTTCTATGAATGAGACAAGATAACCTTTCTCCTCACAATTAAGCTTGGAATCATAGCTGTAGTATGTGTTGTCTACTACCTTCCAAGTATTTCTTGAAGATAAGAAATAAGCTGACAATTATAAATAAATAAGTTTAGTACGGACGAACATCAAATATTTTTAAATTAACAACATAAATTACCGAACTTAACAAATTAGTTTCACAAACTCACATCTAGGTAAAATTGGAGGCATATCCACATCCACCCAGATGTCGATATTATCATCGTCATCATAATCTTCGGGACGAATATCAAATCTTATTCACATTCCCTCCTCAAATCCACATGCCTTGCAGAGAGCTTCCCAATTAGAGCAACCGAAATGGGAGCGATCGACGACATTGTAGAACTTAACTAGAAACTCATAACCATCTTTAGTTCTTAAGTGATCCCTCCTCGTCTCCACATTCTCAAAGTCATCTAAACCAAAACCAAGCTTCTCCAATACATATGGTCTAGCATGGCACGGGATGTACTAGTCGTATTGAAAAAAATCCATAAATTACACGTCGAACAAAAGAAGCACAAGTGATGATATTTATTATGATGAAATGCTTGTCATTGCGTACCGTACAAACATCGAAGGTCTCTTCCAGCTTCACAGTGAAAACCTATCATTTTGCAGGTGAGGAAACTTGTCGCACACACGACGGTCATCGTAGCAGTACCCGCACTCCGGGATCCCATCGTCATCAGACATCTCCTGTGTTCAAAATTCAAAGATTATAACTGGACGGCAAAACCCAAAAAATCCGGCATGACCTTTGCTAAAAAAGACATATCGAGCGCCTGAAATTTAGGGACGGAAGTTAATCAACACCCCGGCAAAACATAGGCCATTTAGCGATGGTCATTGCATTTCAATGGTTCAAAATATGAAAAAAAAAACATTTGAAAATATCTTATATATAATCCTAACACTAAATAAACTAGTTTTATTAACTACTTACTAAATAAACTAGTGCTATTAAGCACTTACTATAAATAAACTAGTTCTATTAAGCACTTACCAAATAAACTAGTTCTATTAAGTACCTAATATAAATAAACTAGTTATATTAATCACTTACTAAATAAACTATTTTATATTAAACACTTGCTAAAAATTCTACTACCCTAGTTCTACCCTAAATTTTCTTACTTCTATTTTATTCAAAACACCTACGATTTGCAAGAACAGAGTCAAGGGAGGGAGGGAGGAGAGAGGAGGGGAGCAAAGGCCGGAGGAGGAGGGGAGGGCCGGCCGGAGGAGGAGGGAGGAGGGGACGGCGAAGCGGAGGAGGAGGGCACGGTGCGAGGAGGAGGAGGAGGCGCGGTGGGAGGAGGAGGCACGGAAGGAGGAGTACCTCTGTGGCGGATGGAGGACGTGGCGGCGTCGCTGCAGACAGTGAGGTCGAGAGCGGCGCGGTGAGGTCGAGAGCGGAGGGGGTGGGGGAGGCGGCGGCGACGGTGAGGTCGAGAGCGGCGGCGGGCGGCAGCGGTGAGGTTGAGGGCGGCCTCGGGCGGCGGTGGTGAGGGCAGGCTTGGGCTCGGGCGGCGGCAATAGAGGAGTAGGGGAACAGGGGGGAGGAGGACTTAGTGAAATTTTGAGCGGGCTGGTGGTTAAGTCGAAGTAGCTATAGCGCGTTTTACAGAAAAACACTACTGCTAAGTCTAAGCACGCATAAAAAATATACATTGGTCATCATTGATCTTTTTGCTTAGAATCTAAATAGTCAACATGAATCCTCACAGTACCTGTATAGGCACTGGTGAAGATTCATATTGCAGCCACAAATCCTACACATATAGTTAAATGAAGACCAAGTGCTCGAGGTAGTTTGAGAAGTAACATGTTTAAGGTGGTAAACACCTTGTTCGCTTAGCAGTATGGGACTAAATTTAATTAGGTGCAACACTTAGCAGCAGCGAGTTTTGCAGAAAAACGCTGCTACTAAGTACTTTAGCAGCAGCGCATTCAGGGAAGGGCGCTACTACTATATCTAGCCTGGAGGCAAATCCGTGGCAATTATAGTAGTAGCGCTTGTTTCACATAGAGCGCTACTGCTACCTAGTTATTAGTAGCGCGGTTCCGTTAAGCTCGCTACTACTAGTTAGCAGTAGTGCCCGTTTTTAAACCGCGCTGCTGCTAAAATTCTGTGTGTAAGGTTTTCCCTAGTAGTGGTTAACTGAACCCGATGGAGCGATTCCTTCGCTACTACTGCTAACTGAAGCCGATCGATTGGATGAATAGTGAGTGTTGCGTGGGGGGGAGGGGGGGTTGGATGAACAGTGAGCGGTGGCGTTGCCTCTGGATGAATAGGACCCCGTGGTGTGGAGGGCTGGATGAACAGTAGACGATGGAGGGGTGGCCGTGGAGGGGTGGTTGAATAGGACCCGTGGTGCGGAGGGCTGGATGAACAGAGACGATGGAGGGTGCCCGTGGAGGGTGGTTGAACAAGAGCTGATGGAGTAGCGCGGTGGAGGCTGGATGAACAGGAGCCCTTGGAGGCTGGAGGAGGTCGACGGTGGAGATGAACAAGATCCGTGGAGTCCTGCTTTGCGGCACGCCACACCCTCCCGGCGAACAGGACCCTGTTTTGACCGTAGGAGGTCCGTTTCGTCCGCTTTTGTGGTACGCCACACCCTCCCGGCGAACAGGACCCCTGTTTCGACCGTAGGAGGTCCGTTTAAATCCGTTTTGGCGGTACGCCACACCCCTCCCGATCAACAGGACCCCCGTTTCGACCGTAGGAGGTCCGTTTCGTCCGTTTTGCGGTATGCCACACCCCTCCCGATCAATAGGACCCCCGTTTCGACCATAGGAGGTCCGTTTCCTCGTTGTGCAGTACGCCAGGCCCCTCCCGATCAACAGGATCCCGTTTGAACGTGGCGGTCGAACACAAGGCCGTTTCTCCGCCAGCGGTACGCTAGGCCTCGTTTCCATCGCCTATTCCGTCCAAGCCCTCCCGATGAACACGACCACGCATTCCGTTCCGACCCAGCCGGTTGGCTCCCCAGGAACACGACGACGACGTTGTTTCTCCGTTCTGACCCAGCCATGTACGTATGCGCGAGTAGGCATTTGAGACCTTGCCCGTATGTACATACGTGGCCGTATTTTCTTTGTTGCACCCTCACCGCTGTACGTACGTGTACATGCTACGTGCGCGCCTCTACAACGACCAGTATGTACGTACACGTTCGCGACCAGAATGACAACCCTACGTATGCTTCGACCAGGTGGGTCCCGACTGTCAGGCACTTCCTTGCCTGCGAAGATGTAGCTGGTGGGTCCCAGCAGTTAGGGGGGCGAATCGTTTTTTTGCCCGGACGCACTTCCTTGCGTGCGAAGATGTAGCTGGTGGGTCCCAGCAGTCAGGGGGAAACGTTTTTTTCGCGAAATACGGTGGCCCGTCATGTGGGTCCCCGCTGTGAGGTGGAGGAATAATTATTTTGCGCGTAATAAGGAGGCACTTCCTTGCTGCGGCCGTGGACCCAGCTGCCAGCCTCTCCATGTACAGTCCACGTCCGATGGAAGCCATTCCTTGACCACGTTGACCACGCTGCGCCGAGAGCACCAGTGCGGTGGACGATGGCGAGGCCTAGGAAGGGGACAACGCGGAGCCGGGGAAGACGCGGCAGTGGATGCCCACGCGTAGAGGAGTACGAGGGTTCACTGGTTCGCTGCGGTGTGAAGCTGCCGTCGCCGCAGAATAACAGGGGGTGTGGGTGAGTAGAGGGATGGCCTGGCTAGCGGTGGGAGTAGCAAGGGGTGGTGAGGCCTCCGCCGCATCGCAGCCGGCCACGGGTGGCAGGAGCACGAGGCACGACCGGCGCTGGTTTGGGCGGCTGGAGTAAGAAGACCAGAGGTTGAAGAAGCACTACGGCCGTTGGATGGACATCGTACGGTCACTGGAGCTAGAATCGTGCATATTGACTAAGTTGACAAAGCCCTCCGGCCCGGTCAACTTAGTAGGCCCACAAGTCAGCCTGCCACTATAGTGGGTCCCAGCTAACAGGGGGAGTATTCATTTTTTTTGTGCGTAATAAGGAGGCACTTCCTTGCGTGTGAAGATATAGCTGGTGGGTCCGAGCTGTCAGCGGCGGTAACGTTTTTTTTTGCGAAATACAGAGGCCCTTTCGGTGGGTCCCTGATGTCAGGTGGAGGAATCATTATTTTGCGCGTAATAAGGAGGCATTTCCTTGCGTGCGGCCGTGGACCTAGCTGTCGGCCTCTCCACGTACAGTCCACTTCAGATGCATGTCGGTCGTTGACCACGTTGACCAGGCCGTGCCGAGAGCAGCAGGGCGATGGACGACGGCGAGGCCTAGGAAGGGAACGGCATGGAGGCAGGGAAGACTCGGCAGTTGTTTCCCACGCGGAGGGGAGTACGACTGTACGAGGGTTTACTGGTTCGTCTGCCATCGCCGGAGAATAACAGCAGGTGTGGGTGAGTAGAGGGATGGCTAGGCCAGCGATGTGAGTACGGTGGGGCGGTGAGGCTCAAGGCAGCACAGCCCGCAGCGGGAAGGAGGGAGCAGCAGTCCACTGGCGCTTGTTTGAGCGGCCGGAGCAGGAAGAGCAGAGATTGAAGAAGACGACGGCCGTTGGATGGACATCCAACGATCCTTTGCTGCTAAAGGCCCACCTTTTTTAGGAAAGCCTCAAATCTGTGGAAAACAGCATACAACCCATCTGCCATTATATCTAATAATTTACAGCCCATTTGCTAATTCTTAAGGTTTTTTTGGAGCCAATATTCTTTTTGTTAGCATTACAGCCCATATTGTGGCCACGGTTAAAAAATTATACGAAATTTTGCATATATCGGTGCGGTCTGAACTGTTTTTAATCCCGAAATTTCGACTCACATTCAAACTGATTTTAAAAATAAATGTATATCAATATAAAATCCAACAAATTCTCCACGCAAAAAAATTAATGTAATTTAAAATCTCGAAATGAAAAAGATATTTGAAACTAATTGCCGGTTTGATGTGTTTTAAAAATGTACAACCCATTTCTCACTACTGATAGGCCATTTTCTCGGCCAGCCGAATGAAGCTCTCCTAGTCTTGAAAGATTTGCAGCCCAACAGGCCTGACAAAGCGACTTACTTGGCAAATCACAAAAAAACTAGGCTGTGGCCTTGGACCCAGCTGTCAGCCTCTCCACGTACAGTACTCTTCCGATGGAAGTCGGTCGTTGACCACATTGACCACGCCGCGCCGAGAGCACCAAGGCGGTGGACGACGGCGAGGCCTAGGAAGGGGACGACGCAGAGCCGGGGAAGACGCGGCAGTGGATGCCCACGCGGAGAGGAGTACGAGGGTTCACTGGTTCGACTGCGGCGTGAGGCTGCTGTCACCGCAGAATAACAGGGGGTGTGGGGGAGTATTGGGATACCCTGGGCCAGCGGTGGGAGTAGTAGGGGGCGGTGAGGCCTCCGCGGCATCACAGCCGGCCACGAGAGGCAGGAGCACGCGGCACGACCAGCGCTGCTTTGGGCGGCTGGAGCAAGAAGACCAGAGGTTGAAGAAGCACTATGGCCGTTGGATGGACATCGTACGGTCACTGGAGCTAGAATCGTTCATATTGACTAAGTTGACAAAGCCCTCCATCCTCGTCAACTTAGTAGGCCCACAAGTCAGCCACCCACTATGGTGGGTCCCAGCTAGCAGGGGGTATTCATTTTTTGGTGCGTAATAAGGAGGCACTTCCTTGCGTGCGAAGATATAGCTGGTGGGTCCGACCTGTCAGCGGGGGACGTTTTTTTCACGAAATACAGAAGCCCTTCCCATGTACAGTGCACGTACAGTGCGTAATAAGGAGGAACTTTCCTTGCGTGCGACCATGGACCTCGTGGGTCCCAGCCGTCAGGCTCTCCACGTACAGTCCTCTTCCGATGACTCTCGTATGTTGACCACGCCGCGCCGAGCGCACCGAGGCGGTGGACGACGGCAAGGCCCCAGACTGGAACGACCCGGAGATGGGGAAGACGCGGCAGTGGAGTCGCAGACGGAGAGGAGTGGGAAACTTGACTGGTTCGGGTGCGGGGTGGGCCTACACTCGGCAGAGAATAACAGGAGGTGCGGAGTGGAGGGATGGCCTGGCCGTCGGCGGGGTAGCGTTTCGCTGAGGAGCGCAAAACAACGCTGCTGGACGCCGAAGGCTGGAGTAGGCGGTTCCGGCAGCGCTGGGGGAAGAAGACGAGAGATTGAAGAAGAATGCCGGCTGTTGGATGTAAATCCAACGCTTTCTTAGGCTTCGACCTACTGGCCCACATGTCAGCCAGTCCATTTGTTTTTTTAGTCCATTTGGTTTGCTGGGTGAAACAATGATGTAGCATCTATGCAGCCCGTTTAAATTCCATTTGCATTTTTCTCGAAATCCGCGGACTTGCTGGGCTGGATGAAAATATCATGTTGGGCCAGACGGAGAAATGTATAAAAACATAAACACATGATTGCACGTCCTAAAATCTTTGCAAGCTTATGTACGCAATCACTAGGAGTTAACTTGGCAAGTTATATATAAACAATCATTATTATTATTTTGTAAGAACTTTCAACTTACGAAATAAAATATCATTTTAATTTGATGAGTTAATAGTACGTGGGGTATTATTATTTTTTAGGCTAGACGTGGGACAGTTGAGTTGGTTCTAGGGGAAAGTACTGGGAGAAAACTCAGTTTACATCGAAAAAGAAAGTGGGAGAAAATTCAGAGACCTGCTGGGTCCACCTGAGGAGAGGAATATGTTGTGAGGAAGGAGATTCAAAGCACAGCAGCCGAGTGAACTAGTTTTTTTATGGGCAAGTGAACTAGTTTACATACATAAGCAAATAGCCACTAAAAAACGCAATCAGGTTAATGGGTTCTTAAAAGAAATATTTCAGACAAAACAGATAATTACGACACATATGCTAATGCATGAAACACTCAGATGATAAAGGTGCTTATAAACAGATAAAGTACAACATCTAGACCTTCCTGGCATGCTTGATCATGACGCTGCGGCTGTCCGTGTACTCGTCGGTTACGGGAAGCAGACACGCCCTCATGTCCAAGATCTTCCTGTACATGTCGTAGCATGCGTATGCGTCCTTAGCCGCGTAGGTTATGTAGGCTAGATTCAGAGGTACCCCCACGTGTTTAGGTCGTCTTCTTTCATGTTGGCGTATCAGGGGTCGATGATGGTCTCAGCGAGGTCAACCACGGAGTCCTTCTCCTGCCCGTTGCTGATGATCTTGTATTACTTCTGGATGTCGACAAGCTTGTTGCACCAGATGGCCGAATCGTCGCGTTCTTCCTTCTATCCACCGTAGCGAAGGTGCAGTCGGTGCTGCCGATGAAACGGGCGAATGCTCCAGAACCTGGTGCAGCCATAGGACTGAGGCGAGGCAGAGCTTCACCGAGTTCGTATCGTTGGTGTACATCACATTCAACTTGGTGCCGCCATAGGACTGAACGGCGAACTAACTCCTTGCTGAAGTCCATATCCAGCAGGCTCACCCTCGATCGCCATGGGAGTCTCTTTGAGTGAACGAGTGTGTAGGCGGCGGCAGCAGTTCGTTTTTCAGCTCTTGGGGAACTGGATTCAACGAGAAGCTGAGTGTGTACAGTGACAACAGTTATTACCCTCCTCGTCCGCTGCACGCCCGCAGAAGATGCACCTCGGCGCATTCAAACGCCCATTAAGAAACCTACTCCGCCACATGTCGGTTCACGAGCGGGTCTGTATTGGTACTGTAATAACAGGAGTTAGTGGTCACTTTACTTAAATTTAATTAGCTTTAATAGAAATTTATACTTAAAACAAGCAATGCATTGGCTCATTCTATCAGTGCCACGGGATCAACATGCACAACAATTAGAATTATTATTCTCAGGACGCACACGATCAACACATTTGTCGCACTTTCACAAAGATAATACTACCAAGTTTGAACTGTTTGTTATGGTTGCTGTCCTCTACATCATCATGCCGTGTTTCCCAGCTTGCAAGATTCAGAACCAACAAATAAGATTCAAATAATAAGTACACCAAAGATGCCTACACATCTCATTGATTCCCAGCTTGCAAGATTTAGAACCAACAAATAAGATCCAAATAATAAGTACAACAAAGATGCCTACACATCTCATTGATTCCCAGCTTGCAAGATTCAGAACCAACAAATAAGATTCAAATAATAAGTACAACAAAGATGCCTACACATCTCATTGATTCCCAGCTTGCAAGATTCAGAACCAACCCATTAGAGCCTTTTGATAAAGTGAATATCGGGATTAAATCCATCTTGGCTAGCCATGTCATACAATCGAAGAACTTGGCGAATGCTCTTGACCGTCACAACATCTGTAGTTGAGTATTCCTGTTTGCACAGCATGTTTGCACAACACAAACAAGGAGACAGGAGAGCATGATTTCACTTTAATAGCGGCCTCCTTGAACTCAACCTCCAGCTCCACTAGGATGAGGTCTGCCTCGAGTTCCATGATTCAATTCATGCACCTTTTCTCATGGTTCACCTGAAATGAAGCAAAGATTGCATCATTCAGCTAGCAAGAAGTACTTGCTCTTGTGAGCTGGCAGGTTCTTCTTTAGTAGTTGCACTAAAATTGAGGAACATTAAGGTTGGCTGTCCGGCTCATTTAAGGTGCAACTATAATTTTCTTATCCTTTTGTGCAGTTCCACTAAAATAAAGTGCCATTGTGGTGATAGTGACGGCTCCATCTTGCAAAGGCTAATAAAATGTTGCACGAGATTACCAGCAGAACTTGACGAAGATTTTGGAAACTCCAATCACCATTTTGTGCAGTTCCACCAAAATTGAGAGATGTTGCCCACGTGACATTTTAGTTTAACTGCACAAGACACTCATTCCAAAAAAAGTGTTTTGTGCAGTCCACCAAAAGGTCACAATAGCAACAAGGTGAAATGGATATCCCTATCTGCACAAAATGATAGAAAGTAAATAGTTGCTGGTCAATAAGAATATATGAAACATATACAAAATGAAAAGAAGCATCTTAATTACGTTCATGGCAATCATGCAAGGACAGTAGAAATTTTAAAATGTCAGCAATGCTTCATGTTACCAGAAGCATTACGATCAACAATGAGATTCCTCAGATATGGGATTACTTTAATGGTGGCATTGCTTGTTTACCAGACACAGTAAATCAACAGGAGCTAAAGAGTTGGTTTAAGGGCATGGGACCGTGGGGACACCAGGACACTCAGCAGCGTAAAGGAGCAACTTACTTATCATACTGGGGAAAACAGTAGGAGTGCCATTTGTAACACAGTTTAATTGCATCTTATCACTAGAGGCATTAGATTAACAATAACATTGGTTAGACATGTCCCTAAGGTAATAGTGTGATCACTTCATTTTACAAGCGCCCTTACATTAACAAGGGCAAAAAGTTGGTATAAGGACATGCGACAGTGGACGCATCAGCACAATGTACCTACAAGGAGGCATAAAGTGGTGATGCCGAGCTTGTTCACGCTATGTGAGGGCAGCAAACCTAATCTCGGAGACCTTTTACTATGTGAGGGCAGCAAATCTAATCCTGGAGACCTTTTACTATGTGAGGGCAGCAAATCTAATCCTGAGACCTTTTACTATGTGAGGGCAGCAAATCTAATCCTCGAGACCTTTACTATGAGAGGGCAACAAATCTAATCCTCGAGACCTTTTACTATGTGATGCCAGCAAATCTAATCCTCGACATACTCTGCTGACTTGTCCACCACCGCCACTTTCTATCTTTTTTCAACCAATAATAGATCTGTTCCTTATCCAGTTTGTACTGCGTTTTCCCGTTATTTCCTTTTCAACCAAGAGACCGGTTGGGTATCCGGTCTCTACTACTTTCACCATATTATTTCCTCTTTGAATCAAGTCCTAGATTCATGCTACAACTTTCCCCCTTTCTTCGTTGTTTGAACAAAGCCCTAGATTTGAATGCATGAAGTAGCTTTACCTCTAATAATACTAAAATTTAGGTGGCTTTGGAAGAGCTGATGGGAGTAGAAAAAGATGCACATGCAGACACGTGGGGAGCTGGGGCAGTAGAGCAAGGCCACTTTCGAAGAACTTATACCTGAGGGTCGCCGGGATGTCGGCGGCGGCAGGTCGGATCTGCGGATAATACGGTAGGGAGGAAGAGGGGTCAGAGGACCTCCCGTGCCGGTGCTGTGTCGGAGAGAACGGCACGGGCAGAGGATCGGGCCCCTTCGGCAGCTGTGGGTTTCCTTCCTCGGTGGCGATGACCGCGTGAACGATGCACCTTTTAGTCCTCTACACACACCGGCCGAAGGGATCCGACCGGATCTGTGACCAGCGGTGAGCAGAGAGAAAATGTCGCTACCGCTGTCTTGTTTATATCTGGAGAGGATGAGAGAATGAACAGAGCAACCCTAGTAAAGCAAGCGCTCAGGCCCCTGTGTCCATATATAGTGGAGTGATTATCTTTTTTCTCTCCACAACAAGCCTTTCAATTTGTGTACGTGGCATTAAAGAAAAGAAACTCTCTATTTAAGGCGACTACTCTACGACTCCTACTTACTACTACAGTACTATCTCCGTCCTGGTTTATAGGTCCCTTTTATAGTTTGTGCCAAATTTTGACTAAAGATTTAACTAACAAAATGTTAGTGCATGGCAAGAAAAATTATCTCATTGGATTCATATTTGAACATAGTTTTGAAAAATATAATGTTTGGTGACACGCGTGAACATTTTCTTAGTTTAATCTATGGTCAAAATTTGGCACAAAATACAATGGGGACCAATAAACCCGGACAAAGGTAGTATTGTTCACTTGTGCTCCCCGCCCCTCCATTCATTGAACAACCCCATGGGTGAATAAACATACAGTAAGTACTCGGCTGTATACTACTCCCTCTGTTCCTAAATATAAGTCTTTGGAGAGATTTCACTATGGACCACATACGGAGAAAAATGAGTGAATCTACACATAAAATGCATCTATATACATCCGTATGTGGTCCACAGTGAAATATCTACGAAGACTTATATTTAGGAGCGGAGGGAGTACTACTCAGGTCGGAGGAGTGCGAACCACGGCAGCCCAGTGAACCAACCGTGCGAACCACGGTAGCCTAGTGAACCAGCAGTAGAAAAACATGTGGTGATATGGCCATAAAAAACAATGTGCTACGGTCCACACTGTAGCATGTACAGTAACACTCCTCTTTGTTTGGATCCCTGAGTTAGAGCTAGTTTGGGTTGAAATAGCCTCAAATTATCGAAATAAGAGGGGTTAGTTTGAGCTAGTTTGCTCTAACCATGCTAAAAAAACTAGCCCGGTGGAGAGGTTCTAATTGGGTTAGTTATCCTCGGGCCCACTAAAAGAGAACTAAAAAAAGCTCACCTGTCCGCACCAGATCACTCCCCTAAAAAAATCTGACCTGCCCGCACCAGATCTCTCCCCCCTCTCGCACGACTCCTCTCTGTTTCCCATAGGGCCGCCCGCCCAAGCGCCGCTCGCCCTCTCTCTCCTCCGGCCGCCCTCTCCTTCCGGCCTCCACCGCCCCTCTCGGCCGCCCTCTCCTCCGACCTTCAAGGTCGCCCGCTCCCCTTCACGGTCGCTTTTTCTCCTCTGTCAGTGCTGGTGGCGGCAAGATCTACCGTGGAGGTCGCGAGAGGGGTGAGTTTGTTCTTTCCTTCTCTGTCTCACGGCCATATCATTAATCTTGCTTGCTCTAGCGCTAATTCTGATTTGGAAAAGTAGATCCTGATCAAACTTGCTATAGATTTGTGGTGCACACATGGAATTGTTTGATGCTGCTTGAGGAGGTAATAAATCTTTCTAGAGGCCCAAAGATTCAGGTCACCTTTCTAGGTATTTCAATTTCAGGCTTGCATTATTTGTAGAGGCCAAAGATTCAGTTCACCTTTCTTGGTATTTCAATTTCAGGCTTGCATTGTTTCTAGAGGCCCAAAGATTCAGTTAACCTTTCTAGGTATTTAAGTTTCAGGCTTGCATTATTTCTAGAGGCCCAAAGATTCAGTTCACCTTTCTAGGTATTTCAGTTTCAGCTTGCATTATTTCTAGAGGCCCAAAGATTCAGTTCACCTTTCTAGGTATTTAAGTTTCAGCTTGCATTATTTCTAGAGGCCCAAAGATTCAGTTCACCTTTCTAGGTATTTAAGTTTCAGCTTGCATTATTTCTAGAGGCCCAAAGATTCAGTTCACCTTTCTAGGTATTTCAGTTTCAGTGCTTGCATTATTTCTAGAGGCCCAAAGATTCAGTTCACCTTTCTAGGTATTTAAGTTTCAGTGCTTGCATTATTTCTAGAGGCCCAAAGATTCAGTTCACCTTCCTAGGTATTTCAGCCAGCTTGCATTATTTCTAGAGGCCCAAAGATTCAGTTCACCTTTCTAGGTATTTTAGTTACAGTGCTTGCATTATTTCTAGAGGCCCAAAGATTAAGTTCCCGATCAAGGCAAGCGGCCCTGCTACCCATGCCGGTGTCGACCTCAACTCGCAAGGGCCAGCGTCGGAGGGGTTCCCGGGGCTTGGGCTCTACAGAGCCTTCCTCCAGAGCGACGATGGCGAGCTCCTCCCTCAGTGCATGAGGGGCGCCGGGCTCCCTCCCTATCGTGAATGACTTCCATGATGAGTTAGCTCATTCTTTGTTTCATGAACTGTTTTTTTTATTGACGACTTGTATGTTTAAGTGGGATATCTGATTTGTATGGACAAAGTAAAAATTATCATGTTTTGCATGCTTGATTTGTATAGATGGTTCGTTTATGTCAATTGTGAGCGGGAGGAGGCCACAGAAGAGCTGGCCACACCAAGAGGGTGCTTGGATCCAAGGGACTTATTTTAGTCTGACTAAAAATAGGGTCCAAAGTGGTCAAATAATTGAGATAGAGCATTTATTGTCAATCTAACCCTGCCATCCATACACCTCTTTGGTTTAGAGTTAGTTCAGGGTTAGAATCTAACTCTAACCTCTAACGAGTTAGAGTTCTCCTCGTCTCGGTTCATCGCCATCATACTTTCCCCATTCCTGTGTTTTCAGATCTCGCGAATCAAAGAGGCCCTTTTTTGGGGAAAATCAAAGAGGCCCTTAGACTGGTTTAGGTCGGTCATTTTTATAAACGTGTTATGTCCAAAATTTAATGAACGTGTTCGGTTTCCACAAAATAATCCGGTTTCATGTACTAATTCATTGATTTATTTATTCTTCTGCGGGGGGTTTGCATGTAATTCGTGAGGTCTGAAATGTAAAGTACCTCGGCATATGCTCCAAGTCGTGCATGCACTACGACCCAGATGCTCTATGTCCCACATGTCGGCGAATGGGAGCACGTGGAAATAGCCTAGGAGTACATATAGGAGGATAAATGCGTGAAAAAATATGTACTGTGAAGCGAGCCATGGGTTCAAAAGGAGACCTAAAGTGATGACAGCTATAGGTCGCACGCACCCAACTAGTGGTACTAGACATACGACTAATTTTTCCCTCAAAAAAAGAAAAAAGAGGCACGAGTGCTCAGTACTCCTATTCTATAAACACGAGTACCATCTGACAACAGCGTCCGTGCTACAGCTAGCTCTCCTCCCTTGTTTCTCTCTTCTAATTCTAAACTCGGCCGACGCTTGGGTGGGTGGGGTGGGTTTGCTCAATCATGCCCCACCTCACAAAGTGAAAATGTTACGACCGAATAAAATGCCATATACTCCCTCCGCTCATAAATATAAGCCTTTTTAGATACTAGTTCAAATGGAATACAACATACAGATGTATGAAGACATAGTTTAGAGTGTAGATTCACTCATTTTGCTCCGTATGTAGTAGTCACTTGCTGGAATATTTAGAAAGACTTATATTTGCGAACGGAGGGAGTACTATACTAATAAAACATTAAGGCCACGAGGCGATGCAGTGCTGGTTACAGGAGGCAAGAAGAAGAGATGCATCCATCGACGACGTCCACCTCCTCGACTCAGGGCGCACGGCCACCGAACGGCGCCGAAGTAGAAGCAGCTTTCGTGGCCAGGTCGACGTGCTTCTGAACAATGGCGTCCAAAGATTCTAGCCGCTGGAAGAAGGCCAACGTCTTTCTGTCCTCGCTTGCCTTGTAGTGGCGTATGTAGACGATTTCCTCGTAGACGTGGATGTGCAGGTCGACGGTTTCTTGCATGGCGAGGCGTTGCGTGGCGATCGCGGCCTCGAGGTGCACATTCTTTGTCACGACCTCCGGCACCTGCAGGGCAACCAGGGCTTGAAAGAGTTCGTCACCTTGTAGGTCGATGAGGGTGGCAGGCAATGAGGAGCCTGGGCGCGCGGGCTGGAGCAGTACGACAAGGTCGTCCGCGCGCTTCTTGACGGCAGTGAACTTGCGGATGGAGTTGACCATCATGTCGTCCATGCGAGAGGCGAAGCCGGCGTCGGTGAGGGCTACGATGCCTGCGGTCGCCAGCACCATGTGGAAACGCTGCGCGGTGCGGGGCCGCAGGCCGTCGCCTTGGATGATTTGGCACAGCCAACTGCCGCTCGCGTCCATCGCCTCCATAGGTGCTTGTGGCTTCGGTCACTTGGTCTTGGATTGGAGTGAGCAGTGTTGCAGATACTTGGGAGTAGATGGATTGGAGTGGTGGGCGCCTTTATTATATGAGAGTCCAAACTCTGTTGCATTCACATCGTGCTGGCTCTAGTCTGCTTCTCCAATTAATTCCCTCTGCATGTAATTGAGGATGCATCATTGACCGTTCAATGTCTCGGGAACCGCTACCCTCTTCCTCCTTGGCATTCAAGCGCCTATGGACCCGTCGACGACGAGGTGCCTATGGTTGAAGGAATATGCCCTAGAGGCAATAATAAAGTTATTATTTATTTCCTTATTTCATGATAAATGTTTATTATTCATGCTAGAATTGTATTAACCGGAAACATAATACATGTGTGAATACATAGACAAACATAGTGTCACTAGTATGCCTCTACTTGACTAGCTCGTGAATCAAAGATGGTTAAGTTTCCTAGCCATGGACATGAGTTGTCATTTGATTAACGGGATCACATCATTAGGAGAATGATGTGATTGACTTGACCCATTCCGTTAGCTTAGCACTTGATCGTTTAGTATGTTGCTATTGCTTTCTTCATGACTTATACATGTTCCTATGACTATGAGATTATGCAACTCCCGTTTACCGGAGGAACACTTTGTGTGCTACCAAACGTCAAAACGTAACTGGGTTCCTGTGACATCTACACCAATTAGTGAGGAAGCTAATGATGATGGTCATGAAACTTCAGATCAAGTTATTACAGAACATCGTAGGTCTTCCAGAGTACGGTCCGCACTAGAGTGGTATGGTAATCCTGTTCTGGAAGTCATGTTACTAGACCATGATGAACCTACGAACTATGAGGAAGCGATGATGAGCCCAGATTCCGCAAAATGGTTTAAAGCCATGAAATCTGAGATGGGATCCATGTATGAGAACAAAGTATGGACTTTGATTGACTTGACCAATGATTGGCAAGCCATTGAGAATAAATGGATCTGCAAGAGGAAGACGGACGCTGATAGTAGTGTTACTATCTACAAAGCTCGACTTGTCGCAAAAAGGTTTTCGACAAGTTCAACGTGTTGAATACAATGAGATTTTCTCAAATGTAGCGATGCTTAAGTCTGTCCGAATCATGTTAGCAATTGCCACATTTTATGAAATTTGGCAAATGGATGTCAAAACTGCATTCCTTAATGGATTTATTAAAGAAGAGTTGTATATGATGCAACCAGAAGGTTTTGTCAATCCTAAAGGTGCTAACAAAATGTGCAAGCTCCAGCGATCCATCTATGGACTGGTGCAAGCATCTTAGAGTTGGAATATACGCTTTGATAAGTTGATCAAAGCATATAAGTTTTATACAGACTTGCGGTGAAGCCTGTATTTACAATAAAGTGAGTGGGAGCACTACCGCCTTTCTGATAGATATATGTGAGTAACATATTGTTTATCAGAAATAATGTAGAATTTTTCTGGAAAGCATAAAGGAGTATTTGAAAGGAGTTCTTTAAAAGAAAGACCTCAGTAAAGCTACTTACATATTGAGCATCAAGATCTATTGAGATAGATCAAGACGCTTGATAAGTTTTTCAATAAGTACATACCTTGTCAAGATTTTGAAATAGTTCAAAATGGAACAGTCAAAGAAAGAGTTCTTGCCTGTGTTGCAAAGGTGTGAAATTGAGTAAAGACTCAAATCCCGACCACGGCAGAAAATAGAAAAGAGAATGAAAGTCATTCCCTATACCTCACCATAGGTTCTATAAAGTATGCTATGCTATGTACCGAGCTATTGTATACCTTGCTCTGAATTTGGGAAGGAGTACAATAGTGATCTAGGAGTAGATCATCGACATTGGTCAAGAATATCCTTAGTAAGGACTAAGGAAATATTTCGATTATGGAGGTGATAAAAGAGCCCGTCAGAAGAGTTACATCGGTGCAAGCTTTTACACCGATCCAGATGACTCTAAGTCTCAATCTGGATACATATTGAAACCGGGAGCAATTAGCTAGAGTAGCTCCGCGAGCATTGTAGACATAGAATATTTGCAAAATACATACGGCTTTGAATGTGACAGACCCGTTGACTAAGCTTCTCTCACGAGCAAAACATGATCACACCTTAGTACTCTTTGGGTGTTAATCACATAACGATGTGAACTAGATTATTGACTCTAGTAAACCCTTTGGGTGTTGGTCACATGACGATGTGAACTATGGGTGTTAATCATATACAGATATGAATATTGGTGTTAAATCACATGACGATGTGAACTAGATTATTGACTCTAGTGCAAGTGGGAGACTGAAGGTAATATGCCCTAGAGGCAATACTAAAGTTATTATTTATTTCCTTATTTCATGATAAATATTTATTATTCATGCTACATTGTATTAACTGGAAACATAATACATGTGTGAATACATAGACAAACATAGTGTCACTAGTATGCCTCTACTTGACTAGCTCGTGAATCAAAGATGGTTTTCCTAGCCATGTACATGAGTTATCATTTGATTAACGGGATCACATCATTAGGAGAATGATGTGATTGACTCGACCCATTCCGTTAGCTTAGCACTTGATTGTTTAGTATGTTGTTATTGCTTTCTTCATGACTTATACATGTTCCTATGACTATGTGTCGGTGTACAAAAAGAGGGGTACACTTTTTGTACCCCTATAACTGTGCACGGGCAGTCTGAGCCGCGGGCACCACCGCACTAAGCAACGCAAGGGAGGTGAGCCAAGGTAAGGACGAAGCTCGAAAGGAACAGAACGACGCCAAGACCAAGACCACAAAGAGCAAAGGGGACGAAGCGGACTCCCCCGGCAAGATCCATGCCGGGGGGCGGTTTTAGCAAACCCGGCAAGGCCCTTGCCGGGGCGGCTCGCCCCACACCTACGGAGTGAATCACCCTTGAGTCCACTGCCCCCATGGGGTAAGGATTCGGGAGACATCCCCGTGGTGGCATGCAGATCTTTATGAAGACATACAAGATCAGATACACATTATAGAAGATGACGACCCTTGGTGGGATCCCAGCCAAGGAGGACCACAAGGCCCCCGGCAAGAGCCTTGCCGGGGATGACAGCAGGCGCCAAGGCAAGACCCCTGCTGGGGCCCCGGCAAGACCCTTGCCGGGGCTACGGCGAGGCCCTTGCCGAGAACACCCGTGGGGCCACCATCGGGCCCACACCAATCAAACCTTCACCGCCGTTCGCATGCAGCTGCCGACCCAACCAGTCGGGCAGGCACCTGCGTGGCGGCAAGCGGATCTTCGTGGAGACCCACCGCTGCGCCACCTCAGCTGCCTTCCTGCCTACATGGCACCACGGGCACCGCTGGCGGCGCGCGGTCGACACGAAAGGAGTGGCGACGACGAGATAGGGCTCTCCCCCGTCCCCGATAAAGCAAGGACACCTAAGCAAGACGCATTAATGGCGCCTTTTCATGTAATGCGAGGGATAAACTCGCATCACTATACCCTTTCCATCTCCTGTGTGCCACTGTGGCGACCCCTTTCCCTATAAAAGGAGGCCCAAGGAGACCAGGAGGAGGATTCAGCTTTTTGGAGCTCCTCACGCCCCATAGCTAGTTGAAGAACACAGATAAACAAACCACCAAAGCAGGAGTAGGGTTTTACGCATCCTCGCGGCCCGAACCTGGATAAAGAACCCGCGTGCTATCTGTTTGATCCGCTCTTCTCACGACCCTGCGCCCCGCAACCGTAGTAGGGATTCTTGTGATCCCATAGGTGTCGTCCCCGCACTGACATCTTTGGCGCGCCAGGTAGGGGTTCGCAGTTGTGAGAATCGGCTCTAGTAGTTAGTCCGACGCTTCTTCATCGTCATGGCGCCCAAGAAGAAGACGACGGTGGCGGTTGGCCCGTCGGAAGCCGGACATCCCGTCCCGACACGGGAGAGCAGCGGACCGGTCGCAGAAAGGACCCGGGGCGCTGTTCGCGAACACCAACACCGTCCCAGCAGCCGAAGTTTGGGAGGCGGCGATGTTCGTGCGCCTGGTAACGGGTCGCACGCTGCCAAATCCAAAGACGGAGCCAGGCCCTCCGTGGGTGGCGCGGGGCCTTCCAAGATCGCTGCCACCCTGTCCGGAGGCGACGCGAGGGCTTCCAAGACTCCCACGCCGGCGCCGACGGCGCGCTCCTCTCAAGCGGCGCGCGATGAACGGGCGAATCACGCTGAGGACCCCGGCGCCGCCGCTGAAAGAGCCCCGAGCGCCACTCCCGGATTTAGAAGACCTGCCCGCCGCCGAGGCGCTTAGTGAAGATGGCATGCGACCGCGGGGTCGTGATAGAGCTCCTTCTGACATGGTCAGAAGTTGAAGCGCGTCGCGATCCGTGCAGGTTTTGCTGCCACCAACACCAGCAGAAGCCCTGGCGCGCGCGCAGTTGCTCCTTGATTTCCCTCCCACTACGGGGAAACTCGATGAATGGAGAGCCACTATCTGAAGCCTTGTTGCGGTGGCCAACAAAGACGAACCAAGTCCGGTGGAGCCCCCTGGTCGACGCTCCGATGGAGTCCCACGCACCAGTGGCAATAGAGCCGGCGGCGCCGTGACCACGGTGCACTCGCCTCCTCCTCACCCGGTACCGCGGACGCCAGCCCGTCACGACATTACGGGCGACGAGATCTCCGTAGCATCGTCTGACCCGCGGGCCCACTGTGACCAGTGCCAAGTTCTTCGAGAACGAGAAAATGAAGACGCTCGAACCACTATCGAGCGCCGGCCGGAGCGCGCCACCAATCAGACAGGCGAGCAGGGCCTGCTGTGAGCCACCCGGCACCAGGGAGCCCTGGAGGCCTACCTTACGAGGTAGGCTCTCCGGCTTTTACCCGTGAGTTGCGGCAGTTCCATTGGCCCACTCACCGCACCTTCAAACCCGACGTGGGCGAGAAGTACAGTGGCAAGACCCACCCGTCCGAGTTCCTCAACGTCTACACCATCGCGATGCAAGATGCCAGAGCCCGCGACGATAAGGTGCTTGCCAATTACTTTCCGTTGGCTCTTAAACCCAACGCCATGTCATGGTTGATGCACTTGCCGGTAGACTCTATTTCCTCCTGGTCGGATTTGTGCCATGAGTTCGTGGGCGCCTTTACCGGAGGCCACCAAGCCCATGGCCAAGCAAGCGACCTGCACGTCATTCCCCAGAAGGGAGGCAAGAGTCTCCGCAAGTATATTCAGAGGTTCAGCCGGGTACAGTACAATATCCCTGATGTTCACCCTGCCGCCATCATCAACGCATTCCATCAGAACGTGCGTAACCGCAAGATGTGCGAAGAGCTGGCAATGAACAAGGTGAGAGATGTAGCAGAACTCCATGTTCATGCTGACAAATGTGCCCGAGCTGAAGAGGAAAGGAAGTACCCCGGCGAAGATGCCGGCGTGGAAACCGACTCCTCAGATGAGGATGTTGCCGCCCCGGCGAAGAAAGGCCGGCGCCGCAACAGGAAGCGCAAAGGAAAAGCCGTGCTTGCCATCGAGGGATCTGATGACGCCGGCTCCACCAAGAAAACCAAGGCGAGACGACCCGGCAAGGAGGTTGCCGGATGTGTCGCTTCGCGGGCCTTGGCGGGCCGAGAAGCCAGAAACTCCGACAAGCGATACTGCAAGATCCATCGCACCAAAGGCCATGCTCTCCAGGACTGCCGATAGGTTGAGCTCCTCGTTGAGAAGCAGAGGGCTGAGTATGAGAGGCGGGACAAGGAGAAGGACCCAGACGGTGCTGAGGGGTCCGGCAAGAAGCGTGACGTCCAGGCGGGCCGTCGCGGCAAGGATAAGCAACAGGAGAGGCCGCCGGGCCGTGATGAAAGCCGTAAGACGGCGATCACGAAGAGGACGATGAATCCGGCGACCAAGAGTTTCATAAAGCTACAGAGGCCATGTGCGTCGACGGCGGCGCCTCGCTGCATACTTCTCACCGCCGGCTTAAACAGTGGGCGTGAGAGATTACAGCGGCAGAGCCGTCGTTTGATGCCCAAAGGCCGCTGAAATGGTCTAGCACACCTATCATTTTTGACACCGAGGACCACCCTGATCGCACTACCGCGGTCGGGTGCTTGCCATTGTTGGTTTCACCAACAATACGCAACCTCAAGGTGACAAAGATGCTAGTCGATGGCGGGGCCGGTCTGAACTTGATCTCGCCTGCCGTGGTCGAGAAACTGCAGATTCCTGATGGAGACCTCGAAGAGACGGGCACGTTTTAGGGGGTCAACCCGGGAAGAAGCCAACCCAAGGGAAAGATCACATTGCCCGTGGCTTTTGGAAGCAACCTGAACTTCAGCTCGCAGAGGATCACGATGTTGCCAAGATCCCCTTGCCTTACAACGGCATCCTTGGCCACCCAGCGCTGGCCAAGTTCATGGCGGCGTCACACTACGCCTACAACACCCTGAAGATGCCAGGACCTGTGACGATCATCACCATCCCCTCCGACAAGAAAGATGTGTTGATTTGCGCTGACCAATTATACCAGCAAGCAGTTGCAGCAGCTGCCGCCACTAGGGCACTTGCTCCTGCCGCTAGGACCCCAGGAGGGAAGAAGAAGAAGAAGACCGGTGAGACCTCAGACACCCTCTCCGGCAAGCGCACCTCTTCGGAGTGTAGCGCTGTCGTCGAGGACGTGCGTGAGAGCTCCACCGGCGGAAACAAGAAGCCGAGGCCATACCACGGGAACCAAGAAGGTTTCATCAATGAGGGCGACACGGGAGGAGCTTTTACCATAAGCTCCACCCTTGACGACAAATAGGAAGACGCTCGTCACCTTCCTGCGGGCGAATGTCGATGTGTTTGCATGGCAAGCTTCCGACGCCCCCGGTGTTCCTGTGGAGGTGATTGAGCACCACCTTGCTGTCTGCCCTCATGCGCGCCCGTCAGCGGAAGGTCGAAAGCAAGCTTTGGAACGACAAGAGTTCATCATGAAGAGATCCGAAACTGGAAGCAGCGGGTTTGGTAAGAGGGTGCTCCATCCAACGTGGTTGGCCAATCCGGTCATGGTGCGCAAGGCAAATGGGAAGTGGAGACTGTGTATTGATTACACAGATATCAATAAGGCTTGCCCTAAAGACCCCTTCCCGTTGCCGCGCATCGACCAGATTGTTGACTCCACGGCTGGGTGTGATCTGTTGTCATTCCTCGACGCCTACTCCGGCTACCACCAGATCTTCATGACTAGAGAAGACGAAGAGAAAACATCATTCATCACCCCATGTGGTACGTATTGTTTCATACGGATGCCTTTCGGGTTGAAGAGTGCTGGTTTGACGTTTGCAAGGGCGGTCCAGATTGGTTTTGAACCCCAGCTCCATAGAAATATGGAAGCTTATATGGATGACATAGTGGTCAAAACCAAGGATAGGGCAACCCTCATACCAGATTTGCAAGAAACATTTGCAAACCTGCGCAAGATCAACCTCAAGCTGAACCCTGAGAAGTGCGTCTTTGGCGTCCCGTTCGGCAAGCTTCTCGGGTTCTTGGTGTCACAGCGTGGGATAGAGGCCAATCCGGAAAAAATCAAAGCTATAGAGCAGATTGAAGCACCCAAGCGAATCAAGGATGTGCGTCGGCTTGCTGGTTGCGTCGCCGCCATGGGTAGGTTCATTTCCAAGTCTGCCGAGCGCGCCCTTCCCTTTTTCAAGATCCTGAATAAGGCGGGCCCAATGGAGTGGACGCCAGAAGCCGAAGTAGCATTGCAAGGTTTGAAGAAGTACCCCTCTTCCGCGCCAATACTAGTTGCGCCTAGGCCACAGGAACCGTTGCTGCTATACCTGGCGGCAACGGACCAGGTGGTCAGCGCCGCACTGGTGGCGCAGAGAGAGGTTGACTACGAGGCGATGGCAGCGGCAGAGCCCGACACCACCAATGCAGAGACGACACAGCCAGTTGAGGTGCCGCCAAAGAAGAAAATGATGCAGCACCCGGCTTACTTTGTTAGTTCCCTCCTGCAGGGGGCTAGATCAAGGTACTCCGGCGTGCAGAAACTGCTCTTCGGCCTTCTTATGGCCTCGAGGAAGCTGCGTCACTACTTCCAGGCACACGAGATCACTGTCGTCACTCGCTTCCCTCTGCAACGGATATTGCACAATCCGGATGCAACGGGAAGAATTGTGGAATGGGCACTGGAGCTGTCCAGCTTTGGCCTCAAGTTTGAAAGCACTTCGACGATTCTGAGCCGAGTTCTAGCGGAGTTCATTGCAGAATGGACCACAACGCCCGACGAAGAAGCCCAAGAGACTGCTCTCCCCGGCAAGGAGGCAAGTTGTGATTGGATCATGTACTTTGATGGAGCTTTCTCCTTACAAGGCGCCGGGCTGGCGATTGCTTGTCGCGCCACCGGAGAGCACCTCAAGCACGTGATCGGATGCACTTCCCGTGGAAGTGTCAACCAACAATACTGGCAGAGTACTGAAGGGCTGCTTGCCGGTCTTAGGATCACGGCGGACCTCGGAATCAAGAAACTCATCGTCAGGGGGGACTCGCAGCTTGTCGTCAAGCAAGTCAACAAGGATTACCAGAGCCCGTTGATGAAGGCCTACATCGATGAAGTGAGAAAGCTGGAAGAGCGTTTCGACGGTATACAGGATGAACACGTTCCCCGAGCGGAGAACGATATCGCCGATTACCTGTCAAAACGTGCTACCCTCAAGCTACCTGTGGAACCAGGTACCTTTGTGCTTCAGCTAACTCAGCCATCCGTTGATCCATCAACAGAGCAGAATAAGAGGAGGAAATCAGGGTCCGACAAGTACTTTCCCGCCGAGCTCCCCGGAGCCGCCAGCAAGGATGTTGCCGGGGATACTGAGCCCTCCACGGGACGACTGGCTCCGGCGGAGCGTCAAGCTCTTGCCGTCGAGGCAGCCGCTCCTATAGCGGAGGAGATGCCTTTAGTCCTCGCCGTCGAGCCCCAGGCTCCAGCGTGGGCACAACATACCGTCCGATTCCTCCAAACAGGGGAACTTCTAGAGGAGCTGGAAGAAGCAGAAAGAGTAGCCCGTCGCTCTACCATGTACCAGTTCGTCGATGACGTCCTATACAGAAAGAGGCCGAACGGTGTGAAATTGTGTATCCCTCAAGATGAAGGACTGGAGCTGTTGGCGGAGATACACAGAGGCATATGTGGATCCCACATTGGGTCAAGGGCCCTTGTCGGCAAGGCATTCCGACAAGGCTTCTTCTGGCCCACCACCCTCCAGGATGCGACGACACTAGTCACCAGGTGTGAAGCGTGTCAGTTCCATTCAAAGAAGCTTCATCAGCCAGCTCAAGCCCTTCAAACCATTCCTCTCTCCTGGCCCTTCTCGGTCTGGGGGCTCGACATACTGGGCCCTTTCCCCCGCGCTGTCGGCGGCTTTGAGTACTTGTGCGTTGCAATCGACAAGTTCACAAAGTGGCGGAGGTGGAGGCGATGAGGAAGGTCACAGCTCGATCGGCCGTCAAGTTCTTCAAGGGACTAGTGTGCCGCTTTGGCGTATCCAACAGGTTATCACCGACAATGACACACAGTTCACAAGCCGCGCCTTCATGCAATATACCCAAGACCTCGGCAGCAAAGTCTGTTTCGCTTCCCTTGCTCACCCGCGGAGCAATGGTCAAGCTGAGAGGGCAAATGCTGAAGTACTGCGAGGCTTAAGGACCAAGACCTTTGACAGGCTGCACAAGAGTGGAAGGCGCTGGATTGATGAGTTGCCGGCGGTTCTTTGGTCAATCAGGACGACGCCAACTCGAGCCACCGGCCAGACACCTTTTGCCCTGGTATACGGGGCAGAAGCAGTTCTCCCCACTGAACTCATATACGGGTCACCTAGAGTGCTCGCTTATGACGAGCTTGAGCAAGAGCAACTGCGGCAAGATGACGCAATGCTCCTTGAGGAAGATCGTCTTCGGGCGGCTGTGAGAGCAGCACGCTACCAGCAAGCCTTGCGCCAGTACCATAGCCGCAAGGTTCATGCCTGAAGCCTTGAGGAAGGCGACCTTGTCCTTCGGCGCGTTCAATCGGCCAAGAATTCCAACAAGTTGACGCCAAAGTGGGAAGGCCCTTATTGTGTAATACGAGTCACCAGGCCCGGTGCAGTCCGCCTGGAGACCGAAGAAGCCGTTCCGGTGAGTAACTCCTGGAACATTGAGCATCTTCGCAAGTTTTACCCGTGAGGCGCGGCTTGCCGGGCCTCCCGGCAAGCCACCTTTTGTACAAGCATTGCCGATGATGCATGTAACCCTTTGTACAAAGCTAGGCGCAGACCCTGAGCATAAATAAATGAAGCGTTGGTGCCCTAAGTTATAGCATGCATGCTAGGTCGAGTCTCGTCCTTGGTTAGGGTTGATAGTGCTCAGCAGCGACTAACCCCTAGCTTTGAGGTCGAGTGTGCGTCTCTTTGCCGCTCTTTTGTCTTCTTTGGTTCGCAGGACTCACAGATATCCTTGCCGGATCACTTGAGGACGAAAAAGAAAAGAGGGAGAGACTGGCATCTAGACCCCGGCAAGCCAGTATTGCCGGGGGCTGCGAGTACAAAGATTCACCCACGACAAACCAGAGTTGCCGGGGGCTACAGCTTCAGATAAGTTCTTCATCCCTTATCATGCATTCCCTTATGGACTGATGTATGTGAAACCTCGTTTTTTCCCAAAGCTACCGTGCTCCCCTAAAACTCTAGGCCCTAGGGCTCGTTCCTGGGGCCAGGTTTGGTAAAGAGTCGCGGCAGCAAAAGGATGAAACGAGGAGCTCTGAACCCACCTCATCCCTGCCTCCGCCGAATGCGTGAGAAAGGTCGGCGAAGTGGGAAGACGGCAGGGCCTGTTGCCGGGCAAGGAAATGTTTATCTTAGGGATATCAAGGATTTACTCCTTGTCATGGGTTCTACCCGCAAACAAATGACCTGGCAAGCATCCCTTTTTCATTAAAAACATTCCACTCAGGTACAGTCCATAGGGAATGAAAAACATGAATGATGCGATTACAAGTTTTAAATTTAGCTAAGGCCTAAAGGCTTACAAACTAAAAAGAGATAAGGTGCCCGTAACCCCTCTCTTACCCCTCTCCTCAGGAGGCAGGTTAAGGAGGCGAAAAGGGCAAAAGGGGCGCCTAGGTGAGCTACGAGTGGCAGGAGACACCAAGAGAACATCTCGGTGGCCGTCCGAAGGCTGGATGGTGATGGCGGCGCCGGAAGCAAAGCTCGAAGATGAGGCGGCAGGACGTCAGCATGCGTCGAAGGCGTCGGTGCCCGCGTACTCCGATTTGACGGCCTTGCCGCCCGCCCTCTTCCTCTTCCGCAGCCTCCCAACGCCAGCCGCCCAAGGAGACGACCCCGAGAAGTTCAGGAAGCCGGCGACACGGATGATGGGATCACCGGTGCCGCACGGAGCGGCGCCCGACACCTAGTCGGACCCGCCATCCTGCCGCCTGCTACCCTCGTCGTCGCTGCCGCTGTCCTCCTCGCCACTCCCGCTCGAGGAGGAGCCTTCGCTATCAGAAGAGCTCTCCACGCAGCACCTTTCCCGAGTCCCGAAGCACCCGAAGACCTTGACGGAGAGGAGGCCGCCCTCCATCAGCTTGAAATGGAGAGTGAGCCCTGCCGTCAAGCGGTGGATATGAGCGAACGTCTTCCACCCTCGACCAAGGTACATCACGTGAAATTTGGAAAGTCGACGCGAACTTCGCGTCACGCTGATCCAACAGCCCCTCATGTGCAACCGCAATGACTCCGGCGGATCCAGCTCCATCTCGCTCGCGAATGGAGTCGGGAGACGAAGGCGACGGCGAGGCGGCCGGCGCATCCTGACGAAGAACTCGCAAGGATCATCCCCAACATGGCCCTCCATGGGGGGAGGAACTACTGGCGGAGGCGGGACCGGCGCGCCGCCGCGTTCCCCTCTTCCCTGAGCGCCTCGGCCTCGCCCCCTCCCCCTTCCCCTCGCAGCTGGCTCTGCCACCGCAGGTGAAGGAGAAGGAAGGACGCGTTCTCGAGCGGCGACCCTTGCCGCCACCGTTGAAGAGCCAGGATTCCCTCTCTCCATGGCGGATGGAGGGAGGGCGAGTAGAAGCTGAAGGAAGGAGAAGATGGAGGAGTGCGGGACGCGTTCCCCCGCCCTTTATAAAGGAACAGGGTGGGGGCACGGCCGCCCCGCTCAGCCAATCAAGACGCGGAAGGTGCAGGGAACTGGGACCAACCCGCTACCCCGGCCCGGTTTCCCGCCTCCACCGTTCGCCACCCCAAGCGCATGAAAACCACGTGGCAGGCATGCGGGGCCGAGGCGACGGGTGAGGCGACCTCTCCCCACCCCGTGATCATGGGGAGTGGACGCCTTGCAGACCACGCCCCGGCCCCGTTCAGTAAATGGGCCACGCCTCCACGCCTCCCTCCGTTTATGGGGAAGGCGCGAACCGCCTCCTTTCACATTAACTGTGACGTGACGCAGGCATGCAGAGTCCAGCCCCACGCATGCCGCCCACGTCACTCACGCCTCCCCACACCGAGCCACGCGCGGGAGGCATGGGAAGCGCAGTGCGCGAAAATACTTACCGCGGTAAAAACTACCCCGCCTGCCCGCGCACCGTTTTTGGGCGTAGCCCAACTACGCGATTGCGCTTACGTGTGGCCCAGGCCCGAGGGCTCCTGTCGGTGTACAAAAAGAGGGGTACACTTTTTGTACCCCTATAACTGTGCACGGGCAGTCTGAGCCGCGGGCCCCACCGCACTGAGCAAGGCAAGGGAGGTGAGCCAAGGTAAGGACGAAGCTCGAAAGGAACAGAACGACGCCAAGACCAAGACCACAAAGAGCAAAGGGGACGAAGCGGACTCCCCCGGCAAGATCCTTGCCGGGGTCGGTTTTAGCAAACCCGGCAAGGCCCTTGCCGGGGCGGCTCGCCCCACACCTACGGAGCGAATCACCCTTGAGTCCACTGCCCCCATGGGGCAAGGATTCGGGAGACATCCCCGTGGTGGCATGCAGATCTTTGTGAAGACATTCAAGATCAGATACACACTATAGAAGATGACGACCCTTGGCGGGATCCCAGCCAAGGAGGACCACAAGGCCCCCGACAAGAGCCTTGCCGGGGATGACAGCAAGCGCCACGGCAAGACCCTTGCCGGGGCCCCGGCAAGACCCTTGTCGGGGCTACGGCGAGGCCCTTGCCAAGAACACCCGTGGGGCCACCATCGGGCCCACACCAATCAAACCTTCACCTCCGTTCGCATGCTGCTGCCGACCCAACCAGTTGGGCAGGCACCTGCGTGGCGGCAAGTGGATCTTCGTGGAGACCCACCGCTGCGCCACCTCAGCTGCCTGCCTGCCTACATGGCACCACGGGCACCGCTGGCAGGGCGGCGTGTCGACACGAAAGGAGCGGCGACGGACGAGACAGGGCTCTCCGCCCCCGATAAAGCAAGGACACCTAAGCAAGGCGCATTAATGGCGCCTTGTCATGGAATCGAGGATAAACTCGCATCACTGTACCCTTTCCACCTCACATGTGCCTTGTGGCGACCCTTTCCCTATAAAAGGAGGCCCAAGGCGACCAGGAGGAGGATTCATCTTTTTGGAGCTCCTCACGCCCCATAGCTAGTTGAAGAACACAGATAAACAAACCACCAAAGCAGGAGTAGGGTTTTACGCATCCTCGCGGCCCGAACCTGGATAAAGAACCCGTGTGCTATCTGTTTGATCCGCTCTTCTCAGGACCCCGCGCCCCGCAACCATAGTAGGGATTCTTGTGATCCCATAGGTGTCGTCCCCGCACCGACACTATGAGATTATGCAACTCCCGTTTACCGGAGGAACACTTTGTGTGCTACCAAACGTCACAACGTAACTGGGTGATTATAAAGGAGCTCTACAGGTGTCTCCGAAGGTACATGTTGAGTTGGCGTATTTCGAGATTAGGATTTTTCACTCCGATCGTCGGAGAGGTATCTCTGGGCCCTCTCGGTAATGCACATCACTTAAGCCTTGCAAGCATTGCAACTAATGAGTTAGTTGCGGGATGATGTATTACTGAGCGAGTAAAGAGACTTGCGGTGCGAGATTGAACTAGGTATTGAGATACCGACGATCGAACCTCGGGCAAGTAACATACCGATGACAAAGGGAACAACGTATGTTGTTATGCGGTTTGACCGATAAAGATCTTCGTAGAATATGTGGGAGCCAATATGGGCATCCAGGTCCCGCTATTGGTTATTGACCGGAAGCGTGTCTCGGTCATGTCTACATAGTTCTCGAACCCGTAGGGTCCTTGACGCTTAACGTTTCGTTGACGATATAGTATTATATGAGTTATGTATGTTGGTAACCGAATGTTGTTCGGAGTCCCAGATGAGACCATGGACATGACGAGGAACTCCGGAATGGTCCGGAGATAAAGTTTGATATGTGGGGTAATAGTGTTTGATCTCCGAAAGGGTTCCGGAATTCACCGGAAGGGGTTCCGGATGTTTCCGAAATGTTTGGGTGCGAGAACACGTTATTTGGGCCAAAGGGAAAGCCCACAAGGTTTTGGAAAGCGCAAAGGAAGTTTTATGAGTCGAGGCCGACGTCGGGGTCCTCGGCGTGCAGGTCGAGACGCCGGGAACCCTGGCGTCTGGCCCTGGAGTCCGAGAAGGACTCTTGCCTTTCGGGTGAAACCGACTTTGTGGAGGCTTTACTCCAAGTTTCGACCCCAAGGCTCAACATATAAATAGAGGGGCAGGGCTAGCACCAAAGACACATCAAGAAACACCAAGCCGTGTGCCGGCAACCCCGTCCCCTCTAGTTTATCCTCCGTCATAGTTTCCGTAGTGCTTACGCGAAGCCCTGCGGAGATTGTTTTTCACCAACACAGTCACCACGCCGTCGTGCTGCCGGAACTCATCTACTACTTCGCCCTTCTTGCTGGATCGAGAAGGCGAGGACGTCATCGAGCTGAACGTGTGCAGACTCGGAGGTGACGTGCGTTCGGTACTTGGATCGGTCGGATTGTGAAGACGTACGACTACATCAACCGCGTTGATAAACGCTTCCGCTTAGCGATCTTCAAGGGCATGAAGATACACTTCCCCTATCGTTGCTAGGCATCACCATGATCTTGCGTGTGCATAGGAAAATTTTGAAATTCCTACGTTCCTCAACAGTGGCATCCGAGCCTGGTTTTATGCATAGATGTTATATGCACGAGTAGAACACAAGTGAGTTGTGGGCGATACAAGTCATACTGCTTACCAGCATGTCATACTTTGGTTCGGCGGTATTGTTGGATGAAGCGGCCCGGACTGACATTACGCGTACGCTTACGCGAGACTGGTTCTACCGACGTGCTTTGCACACAGGTGGCTGGCGGGTGTCTGTTTCTCCAACTTTAGTTGAATCGAGTGTGGCTACACCCGGTCCTTGCGAAGTTCAAAACAGCACTAACTTGACGAACTATCGTTGTGGTTTTGATGCGTAGGTAAGAACGGTTCTTGCTTAGCCCGTAGCAGCCACGTAAAATTTGCAACAACAAAGTAGAGGACGTCTAACTTGTTTTTGCAGGGCATGTTGTGATGTGATATGGTCAAGTCGTGATGCTATATTTTTGTATGAGATGATCATGTTTTGTAACCAAAGTTATCGGCAACTGGCAGGAGCCATATGGTTGTGGCTTTATTGTATGAAATGCAAACGCCCTGTAATTGCTTTACTTTATCACTAAGCGGTAGCGATAGTCGTAGAAGCAATAGATGGCGTAACGACAACGATGTTACGATGGAGATCAAGGTGTCGCACCGGTGACGATGGTGATCACGACGGTGCTTCGGAGATGGAGATCACAAGCACAAGATGATGAAGGCCATATCATATCACTTATATTGATTGCATGTGATGTTTATCCTTTATGCATCTTATTTTGCTTTGATTGACGGTAGCATTATAAGATGATCTCTCACTAATTATCAAGAAGTGTTCTCCCGAGTATGCACCGTTGCGAAAGTTCTTCGTCTTTGAGACACCACGTGATGATCGGGTGTGATAGGCTCTACGTTCAAATACAACGGGTGCAAAATAGTTGCACACGCGGAATACTCAGGGTTAAACTTGACGAGCCTAGCATAAACAATATGGCCCTCGGAACACGGAGACCGAAAGGTCGAGCGTGAATCATATAGTAGATATGATCAACATAGTGATGTTCACCATTGAAAACTACTCCATCTCACGTGATTATCGGACATGGTTTAGTTGATTTGGATCACGTGATCACTTAGATGACTAGAGAGATGTCTGTCTAAGTGGGAGTTCTTAAGTAATATGATTAATTAAACTTAAATTTATCATGAACTTAGTCCTGGTAGTATTTTGCAAATTATGTTGTAGATCAATAGTTCGCGTTGTTGCTTTCAAATGTTTATTTTGATATGTTCCTAGAAAAAATTGTGTTGAAAGATGTTAGTAGCAATGATGCGGATCGGATCCCTGATCTGAGGTTTATCTTCATTGCTGCACAGAAGAATTATGTCCTTAATGCACCGCTAAGTGACAGACCTATTGCAGGAGAAGATGTAGACGTTATGAACGTTTGGCTAGCTCAATATGATGACTACTTAATAGTTTAGTGCCCCAAAGACACATCAAGAAACACCAAGCAGTGTGCCGGCAACCCCGTCCCCTCTAGTTTATCCTCCGTCATAGTTTCTGTAGTGCTTAGGCGAAGCCCTGCGGAGATTGTTTTTCACCAACACCGTCACCACGCCGTCGTGCTGCTGGAACTCATCTACTACTTCGCCCGTCTTGCTGGATCGAGAAGGCGAGGACGTCATCGAGCTGAACGTGTGCAGAACTCGGAGGTGCCGTGCGTTCGGTACATGGATCAGTCGGATCGTGAAGACGTACGACTACATCAACCGCGTTGATAAACGCTTCCGCTTAGCGATCTTCAAGGGTATGAAGATACACTTCCCCTATCGTTGCTATGCATCACCATGATCTTGCGTGTGCGTAGGAAAATTTTGAAATTACTACGTTCCCCAACAATGGTGACTTCGTAAATTTCAAGATGACTAGCAAGATGCCCGTGCGTTGCACGGAACATGAAGATGCATTTGTATGAGTAGTTTATCTTGGGGGAGAAAAGGATGAACGAGGGAAGGCCTTATCTGCAAATGTGGAGAGGAGTGCGGGTAAATTGTCATAGTTTCCTTCCTATCCGTTACATATAGATCGGATGGCCTATATTGCAGTATGGCAGGCACACCATCATCACCAACTCTGCTTTTTATAAGTTTCAAGATGATAGTGTCGTGCGTGTGTGCGATCATAGGGGTGAGTGTATGCGCGTGTATATGAGCGCTTGCGTCATCTTGTGTCAAAAAACAACGTAAATGCGTGTCAAAAAGAGACTAGTCGGTATACTCAATATTGTGCACCTCGGAGAGAAAGCGATAGAACTAATACGTATTTATTTACGGTGCAGATTCACTCATTTTGCTCCATATGTACTCCGTCTCGGTGTAGTCTAGTCACTTGTTGAAATCTCTAGAAGGGCAAATACTTCTTTCCGGTTTACAGGGCTATACTAGCAAGTAGTTGTACGTACTAGTACAATAGTGGGCTCACATAGCAATTTTGTCTCATGCAAGAGCCTGGCTATATGCGTGCTCCAATGTTCACAACTGCAACGTTTGGTTTGGCTTGGCTCTTCGCCTCTTCGAGAAGACAAACAATGATGTTACTACTACTGCTTCTACAGTGTCGAATCCACTGCTGCATGTCCGTCCACCACGAGCGGGACGGATAGCTTGTTGTAGAAGTACTACTAAGCAAAAGCCTGTCCTCGTTTGCAAGCAACAGCGCGCATGGGCGAGGGAGAAGGCGTGTAGTAAAATCAAGCTTCTCCTCGTTCTACGAGTTGACACGACACATCATAGCACTGGCCCCACATGCTTGCCTCTAAACTTGGCTGAAAGACCCATGATGTACAATATATTTGCTGCAACCTCTAACATTTACCCACCACAAATTAAAATATATGTGGCCGTATGCATCATTACGATGCGAGAGGCGGGAATCCCTTTTGAAAAAACAAATTAAAATATATATTCCTGTCTTGACCAGATGAGCGTGCAAACTACAATCACCAGGGTGACAGGTAGGGCCAAAAGACTATTTTAATTAAAAAAAACTTCGAGATGGCCACATAGCATGGAGCCGACCCCAACGGTTTTAAGCTTACAGGCACGGTACACACTATCTAGACTACTCTACACATGAAACTGCCACACGGCGTGCCCAGGCTACGCTTGGCTCTTCGCCTCTTTGGGAAGTCAAACAATGATGGTGTACTACTGCCTTTGGAGGAGTACTCTGATGCGCTTCGGCCATCGACACCGATTGAACTGTTGCATGTCCACGGCGCGTGCGAGGGAGAGCGTGTAAAGCTTCTCCTATTCTTGCCAGCCACCACGCTCATGGGCGAGGAGGGGCGCTCTGTCTTTGCGTGTATGACAGGTGGGCCCGGCAGGTGTGTGGCCAACCTGTGATACAGCCAAAGGCAGGTGCGATTAAGTCCGCGAGGGGAGGATAATCAAACTTTCGTTGATGTGCGAGTTGACGCGACACATCAAAGCACTGCACTCGATATATTTCAATAATTTGTGTTTACCGATGCATTAATTACAACGCATGCATGCATGCCGTGACTCTTCTTTTGATAGTACTTGCATGTGTTGATTTAATGCACCTTGAAGTAGTACTCCCTCCGTTCCTAAATTATAAGTCTTTGTAGGGATTCCATTATGAATTACATACGGATGTATATAGATGCATTTTAAGTGTGGATTCATTCATTTTGCTCCGTATGTAGTCCACCTAGTGAAATCTCTATAAGGACTTACTCCCTCCGTTCGGAATTAGGCTGGTCATAGTGGGGAGTAACTTAGACTAGTAACATGCATACGTTACTAGTCTATGTTAGTACTACCTCTATAGTGCATAGTATCATAGATGGTCCCATTTATAGCCATGCATGACATATAGTAGCACCATATTTATTATGTTACGGTATCTACCTATGTTACTATAACCATCTCTCTCTTCTTTAATTGCCTGCCACATAAGCATGTTTGTGAGTCCCAAGTGCATGATACTACTTATGTTACTCCCACTATGGCCAGCCTTACTTGTCGCGAAAATGGATGTATCTAGACGTATTTTAGTTCTAGATACATCCATTTCCGAGACAAGTAATTCCGAACGGAGGGAGTACATTTAGGAACGAAGGGAGTATAAAATATGTGACGGTAAGCTTTGTAATACACCGGCCCAAGTCGAGAGATGGTTGTGCACGAGAAGGGCGAGATCACGCAGACCGAAGAGGAACAGGACCCGACGATGGAGCTCTCTAAGGTCTCGATGGACCTCACCGTGCTCCACTGTCCTTTGGGCCTCCGCCCCTTCACGCCTCCAGTGTATGAGGTTCGAATACACCTCGTCTGTTCGGCTGATTGAGCAAGGTGCAGGTTTCTTGATTGATGTGATGTTGGATTGATTTCTGCAGTGCAAGGGAGGGCACCTGGCCTGTGCGGACTGCCGCGTCGAGCGCCCCGGGAACCAGCGGCAGTGCCAGAAGTGCGAGCACGAAGGCTGTGGGCTCTACGTCACTTACCACAAGCTCGCCGATCACCAGAGCGTGTGTCGTAGCGCCCTGCAAATGCCCACATGCCCGTCTGCGGCTATGAAGGCCGCCGCCGCGCGCTCTACCACCACATCAGCACCGCGCATCCCATGCCGTGCACGGGATCCGATGCGGCAAGGTGCTCCGGCTGCAAGTGCCATTGTCGAACCACGGCTCTTGCTGTTCGCGGAGGAGGACCGTCGCGCATTTTTCTTGGTCGGCGTGGCGTGCTCGACATCGGCGCGCCCTATCGCCCGTGTCGATTAAATGCGCATCGAGCGGGCGTCCCCACTGTCGCACTACTTGGCCAAGCTGTGGGCGAACGGCCCGCCGGGGGAGCCCAAAGGCACGACTGACGCCGTCAAGGTGGAAATGGAGGTGACAAGCAGCAAGGATCTGAAGGAAATATGCCCTAGAGGCAATAATAAAAGTTATTATTTATTTCCTTATATCATGATAAATGTTTATTATTCATGCTAGAATTGTATTAACCGGAAACATAATACATGTGTGAATATATAGACAATCAGTATGTCACTAGTATGCCTCTACTAGACTAGCTTGTTAATCAAAGATGGTTATGTTTCCTAACCATGAACAAGGAGTTGTTATTTGATTAACAAGGTCACATCATTAGTTGAATGATCTGATTGACATGACCCATTCCGTTAGCTTAACAGTTGATCGTTTAGTATGTTAAATGCTTTCTTCATGACCCATACATGTTCCTATAACTATGAGATTATGCAACTCCGTTTACGGAGGAACACTTTGGTACTACCAAGCGTCACAGCGTAATCGGGTGATTATAAAGGAGTACTACAGGTGTCTCCAAAGGTACTTGTTGGGTTGGCGTATTTGAGATTAGGTTTTGTCACTCCGATCGTCGGAGAGGTATCTCTAGGCCTTCTCGGTAATACACATCACCTAAGCCTTGCAAGCATTACAACTAATGAGTTAGTTGTGAGATGATGTATTACGGAACGAGTAAAGAGACTTACCGTAGCGAGATTGAACTAGGTATTGGATACCGACGATCGAATCTCGGGTAAGTAACATACCGATGACAAAGGGAACAACGTATGTCGTTATGCGGTTTGACCGATAAAGATCTTCGTAGAATATGTAGGAACCAATATGGGCATCCAGGTTCCGCTATTGGTTATTGACCGAGAATGGTTCTAGGTCATGTCTACATAGTTCTCGAACCCGTAGGGTCCGCACGCTTAACGTTTCGATGACAGTTCATAATGAGTTTATAAGTATTGATGCACCGAAGGTTGTTCGGAGTCCCGGATGTGATCACGGACATGACGAGGAGTCTCGAAATGGTCGAGACATAAAGATTGATATATTGGAAGCCTATGTTTGGACTTCGGAATGGTTCCGAGTGAAAACAGGATATTACCGGAACACCGGGGGGTTACCGGAACCCCCCGGGGGGTATATGGGCCCTCATGGGCCTTGAGGAGAAGGAGAAGGGCGGCCAGGTGGGCTGCGCGCCCCTCCCCTTCCAGTCCGAATAGGACAAGGAGAGGGGCGGCGCCTTCCTCCTTTTCCTCCTCCAATCCTAGTCCAACTAGGAGGGGGAGTCCTACTCCGGTGGGAGTAGGACTCCTCTGGTGCGCCTCCCCTAGGGCGGCCACCTCCCCTTGCCTCCTTTATATACGGGGCAGGGGCACCTCTTGACACACAAGTTGATCTCGGATCTTGCCTTAGCCGTGTGCGGTGCCCCTTCCACCATATTCCACTTGGTCATATCGTCGAGGAGCTTAGGAGAAGCCTGCGCGGAGAAGTCATATCGTCGCGGAGCTTAGGCGAAGCCCTGCGTCGGTGGAGCATCAACATCGTCCCACGCCGTCAGGTTGTGGAACTCATCCCGACACTTTGCTGGATCGAGTCCGGGATCGTCATCGAGCTGAGCGTGTGCGAGAACTCGGAGGTGCCGACGTTCGGTGCTTGGATCGGTCGGATCGTGGAGGCGTCGACTACATCAACAGCGTTGTTATAACGCTTCGCTTTCGGTCTCGACAGTGCGTGGGCGGACACTCTCCCTCTCGTTGCTATGCCATCACCATGGTCTTGCGTGATCGTGGGAAATTTTTGAAATTACTCGTTCCCCAACAGTGGCATCGAGCCTGGTTTTATGCGTTGATGTCATATGCACGAGTAGAACACAAGTGAGTTGTGGGCGATACAAGTCATACTGCCTACCAGCATGTCATACTTTGGTTCAGCGGTATTGTGAGATGAAGCGGCCGGACCGACATTACGCCAGACGCTTACGCGAGACTGGTTTCACCGCTCCGAGCACTCGTTGCTTAAAGGTGACGGCGGTGTCTGTCTCTCTCACTTTAGTTGAACCGAGTGTGGCTCGCCCGGTCCTTGAGAAGGTTAAAGCGGAGTCTATTTGACGAAATATCGTTGTGGTTTTGATGCGAGGTAAGAACGGTTCTTGCTCAGCCCGTAGCAGCCACGTAAAACTTGCAACAACAAAGTAGAGGGCGTCTAACTTGTTTTTGCAGGGCATGTTGTGATGTGATATGGTCAAGGCGTGATGCTATATTTTATTGTATGAGATGATCATGTTTTGTAACCAAGTTATCGACAATCTGGCAGGAGCCATATGGTTGTCGCTTTATTGTATGAAATGCAAGCGCCATGTAATTGCTTTACTTTATCACTAAGGAGTAGCGATAGTCGTAGAAGCAATAGTTGGCGAGACAACAACGATGCTACGATGGAGATCAAGGTGTCGCGCGGTGGCGATGGTGATCATGGCGGTGCTTGGCGATGGAATCACAAGCACAAGATGATGATGACCATATCATATCACTTATATTGATTGCATGTGATGTTTATCCTTTATGCATCTTATCTTGCTTTGATTGACGGTAGCATTATAAGATGATCTCTCACTAAAATTATCAAGAAGTGTTCTCCACGAGTATGCACCGTTGCCAAAGTTCGTAGTACCCGGACACCACGTGATGATCGGGTGTGATAAGTTCTCGTCCATCTACAACGGTGCAAAACAGTTGCACACGCGAATACTCAGGTTAAACTTGGCGAGCCTAGCATATAACAGATATGGCCTCGGAACACGGAGACCGAAAGGTCGAGCGTGAATCATATAGTAGATATGATCAACATAGTGATGTTCACCGTTGAAACTATTCCGTCTCACGTGATGATCGGACATGGTTTAGTTAAATGGATCACGTGATCACTTAGATGACTAGAGAGATGTCTGTCTAAGTGGGAGTTTTTAATATGATTAATTGAACTTAAAATTTATCATGAACTTAGTACTGATAGTGTTTTGCTTGTCTATGTTTCTTGTAGATAGATGGCTCGTCTTTGTTGTTCCGTTGAATTTTAATGCGTTCCTTGAGAAAGCAAAGTTGAAAGATGATGGTAGCAATTACGGACTGGGTCCGAATTTGAGGATTATCCTCATTGCTGCACAGAAAAATTACGTCTGGAAGCACCGCTGGGTGACAGCCTCTGCTGCAGATCTTGAGCGAAGTTGTGAGCGTCTCGCAAAGCAGAGCTGATGACTACTCTATAGTTCAGTGTGCCATGCTTTACGGCTTAGAACCGGGTCTTCAACGACGTTTTGAGCGTCATGGAGCATATGAGATGTTCCAGGAGTTGAAGTTAATATTTCAAGCAAATGCCCGGATTGAGAGATATGAAGTCTCCAATAAGTTCTATAGCTGCAAGATGGAGGAGAATAGTTACATCGGTGAGCACATACTCAAAATGTCCGGGTATAACAATCACTTAATTCAGCTGGGAGTTAATCTTCCGGATGATAGTGTCATTGATGAATTCTCCAATCACTGCCACCAAGCTACAAGAGCTTCGTGATGAACTATAATATGCAAGGGATGACTAAGACAATTCTGAGCTCTTAGCGATGCTAAAAGCTGCGGAGGTAGAAATCAAGAAAGAACATCAAGTGTTGATGGTCAACAAGACCACTAGTTTCAAGAAAAGGGCAAAGGGAAGAAGAAGGAAACTTCAAAAGAACAGCAAGAAAGTTGCTGATCAAGAGAAGAAACCCAAGTCTGGACCTAAGCACTGGCGAGTGTTTTACTGCAAGCGGACCGGACTTTGAAGCGGAACTGCCCCAAGTATTTGGCGGATAAAAAGGATGGCAAGGTGAACAAAGGTATATATGATATACATGTTATTGATGTGTACCTTACTAGAGCTCGTAGTAGCACTGGGTATTTGATCTGGTTCCGTTGCTAATATTTGCAACTCGAAGCAGGGACTACGGAATAAGCGAGCATCGGCAAAGGACGAGGTGACGATCGCGCGTGGGAAATGGTTCCAAAGTCAATGTGATCGCGGTCGGCACGTTATCTCTACATCTACCTTCGGGATTAGTTTTAGACCTAAATAATTGTTATTTGGTGCCAGCGTTGAGCATGAACATTATATCTGGATCTTGTTTAATGCGAGGCGGTTATTCATTTAAATCAGAGAATAATGGTTGTTCTATTTATATGAATAATATCTTTTATGGTCATGCACCCTTGAAGAATGGTCTATTCTTGTTGAATCTCGACGAGTAGTGATACACATATTCATAATGTTGAAACCAAAAGATGCAGAGTTGATAATGATAGTGCAACTTATTTGTGGCACTTGCCGTTTAGGTCATATCGATTGTAAAACGCATGAAGAAACTCCATCTTGATGGGCTTCGGAATCACTTGATTATGAATCACTTGGTACTTGCGAACCGTGCCTCATGGGCAAGATGACCAAAACGCCGTTCTCGGAACTATGGGCGAGCAACTGATTTGTTGGAAATCATACATCTTGATGTTTGTGGTCCAATGAATGTTGAGGCTCATGGCGGGTATCGTTATTTTCTCACCTTCACAGATGATTTGAGCAGATATGGGTATATCTACTTAATGAAACACAAATCTGAAACATTTGAAAAGTTCAAAGAATTTCAGAGTGAAGTGGAAAATCATCGTAACAAGAAAATAAAATTTCTACGATCTGATCGTGGAGGAGAATATTTGAGTTCTGAGTTTGGTTTACATTTGAAAAATTGTGGAATAGTTTAGCAACTCACGCCACCCGAACACCACGGAGAAATGGTGTGTCGAGCGTCGTGTCGTACTTTACTAGATATGGTGCGATCTATGATGTCTATTTCAATTTACCGCTATCGTTTTGGGGTTATGCTTTAGAGGCGGCGCATTCACGTTGAATAGGACACCGTCAAAATCCGTTGAGACGGCGCCTTATGAACTATGGTTTGGCAAGAAACCAAAGTTGTCGTTTCTTAAAGTTTGGGGCTGCGATGCTTATGTGAAGAAACTTCAACCAGATAAGCTCGAACCCAAATCGGAAAAATGTGTCTTCATAGGATACCCAAAGGAGACTGTTGGGTACACCTTCTATCACAGATCTGAAGGCAAGATTTTCGTTGCTAAATTCGGATCCTTTCTAGAGAAGGAGTTTCTCTCGAAAGAAGTGAGTGGGAGGAAAGTAGAACTTGATGAGATAATCAGTATCTGCTCCCTTATTGGAAAGTAGTTCATCACAAGAAATGGTTCTGTGACAACTACACCAATTAGTGAGGAAACTAATGATGATGATCATGAAGCTTGAGATCAAGTTACTCTTGAACCTCGTGGGTCAACCAGAGTAAAATCGCACCTGAGTGGTGCGGTAATCCTATTCGGAAGTCATGTTACTTGACCATGGCGAACCTACAAACTATGAAGAAGCGATGGTGAGCCCAGATTCCACAAAATGGCTGGAAGCCATGAAATCTGAGATGGGATCCATGTATGAGAACAAAGTATGGACTTTAGTTGACTTGCCCGATGATCGGCAAGCCATTGAAAATAAATGGATCTTTAAGAAGAAGGCGGCGCCGATGGTAATGTAGCTGTCTACAAAGCTCGACTTGTTGCAAAAGGTTTTCGACAAGTTCAAGGGGTTGACTACGATGAGACTTTCTCACCGTGGCGATGCTTAAGTCTGTCCGAATCATGTTAGCAATTGCCGCATTTTATGATTATGAAATTTGGCAAATGGATGTAAAACCGCATTCTTGAATGGATTTCTAGAAGAAGAGTTGTATATGATGCAACCAGAAGGTTTTGTCGATCCAAAGGGTGCTAACAAAGTGTGCAAGCTCCAACGATCAATTTATGGTGCAGGTGCAAGCCTCTCGGAGTTGGAATAAGCGCTTTGATAGTGTGATCAAAGCATATGGGTTTGTACAGACTTTTGGAGAAGCTGTATTTACAAGAAAGTGAGTGGGAGCTCTGTAGCATTTCTAATATTATATGTGGACGACATATTATTGATTGGAAATGATATAGAATTTCTGGATAGCATAAAGGATACTTGAATAAAAGTTTTTCAATGAAAGACCTCGGTGAAGCTGCTTACATATTGGGCATCAAGATCTATAGAGATAGATCAAGGCGCTTAATTGGACTTTCACAAAGCACATACCTTGATAAAGTTTTGAAGAAGTTCAAAATGGATCAGGCAAAGAAAGGTTTTTACCTGTGTTACAAGGTGTAAGATTGAGTCGGACTCAATGCCCGACCACAGCAGAAGATAGAGAAAATGAAAGATGTTCCTATGCTTCAGCCATAGGCTCTATCATGTATGCAATGCTGTGTACCAGGACGGCGTATGCTTAGCTGTAAGCTTGGCAGGAAGGTACCAAAGTAATCGAGTGGATCATGGACAGCGGTCAAGAACATCTGAAATACGAAAAGGACTAAGGATATGTTTCTCGTATATGGAGGTGACAAAGAGCTAGTCGTAAATGGTTACGTCGATGCAAGCTTTGACACGATCCGGACGATTCTAAATCGCAAACCGGATCGTGTTTTTATTAAGCGGTGGAGCTGTCGGTTGGTGCAGTTCTAAACAAAGCGTCGTGGCGGGATCTACATGTGAAGCGGAGTACATAGCTGCTTGAAGCAGCGAATGAAGGAGTCTGGATGAAAGAGTTCATTTCCGATCTAGGTGTCATACCTAGTGCATCGGGACCGATGAAGATCTTCGTGACAATCTTGGTGCAATTGCCTTGGCAAAGGAATCCAGGTTTCACAAGAGGACCAAGCACATCAAGAGGCGCTTCAATGCCATTGGGACCAAGTCCAAATGGGAGACATAGAGATTTGCAAAATACATACGGATCTGAATGTTGCAGACCGTTGACTAAGCCTCTTCCACGAGCAAAACATGATCAGCACCAAGACTCCATGGGTGTTAGGATCATTACTTTGTAATCTAGATTATTGACTCTAGTGCAAGTGGGAGGCTGAAGGAAATATGCCCTAGAGGCAATAATAAAAGTTATTATTTATTTCCTTATATCATGATAAATGTTTATTATTCATGCTAGAATTGTATTAACGGAAACATAATACATGTGTGAATATATAGACAATCAAGTATGTCACTAGTATGCCTCTACTAGACTAGCTTGTTAATCAAAGATGGTTATGTTTCCTAACCATGAACAAGGAGTTGTTATTTGATTAACAAGGTCACATCATTAGTTGAATGATCTGATTGACATGACCCATTCCGTTAGCTTAACAGTTGATCGTTTAGTATGTTAAATGCTTTCTTCATGACCCATACATGTTCCTATAACTATGAGATTATGCAACTCCGTTTACGGAGGAACACTTTGGTACTACCAAGCGTCACTGGCGAATCGGGTGATTATAAAGGAGTACTACAGGTGTCTCCAAAGGTACTTGTTGGGTTGGCGTATTTGAGATTAGGTTTTGTCACTCCGATCGTCGGAGAGGTATCTCTAGGCCTTCTCGGTAATACACATCACCTAAGCCTTGCAAGCATTACAACTAATGAGTTAGTTGTGAGATGATGTATTACGGAACGAGTAAAGAGACTTTACCGTAGCGAGATTGAACTAGGTATTGGATACCGACGATCGAATCTCGGGTAAGTAACATACCGATGACAAAGGGAACAACGTATGTCGTTGTGAGGTTTGACCGATAAAGATCTTCGTAGAATATGTAGGAACCAATATGGGCATCCAGGTTCCGCTATTGGTTATTGACCGAGAATGGTTCTAGGTCATGTCTACATAGTTCTCGAACCCGTAGGGTCCGCACGCTTAACGTTTCGATGACAGTTCATAATGAGTTTATAAGTATTGATGCACGAAGGTTGTTGAGTCCGGATGTGATCACGGACATGACGAGGAGTCTCGAAATGGTCGAGACATAAAGATTGATATATTGGAAGCCTATGTTTGGACTTGAATGGTTCGAGTGAAAACAGGATATTAGGAACACCGGGGTTACGGAACCCCGGGGTATATGGGCCCTCATGGGCCTTGAGGAGAAGGAGAAGGGCGGCCAGGTGGGCTGCGCGCCCCTCCCCTTCCAGTCCGAATAGGACAAGGAGAGGGGGGCGCCTTCCTCCTTTCCCCCTCCTCCAATCCTAGTCCAACTAGGAGAGGGGGGGAGTCCTACTCCCGGTGGGAGTAGGACTCCTCCTGGTGCGCCTCCCCCTAGGGCCGGCCACCTCCCCCTTGCCTCCTTTATATACGGGGGCAGGGGGCACCTCTTGACACACAAGGTGATCTACGGATCTTGCCTTAGCCGTGTGCGGTGCCCCCTTCCACCATATTCCACTTCGGTCATATCGTCGAGGAGCTTAGGAGAAGCCCTGCGCCGGAGAAGTCATATCGTCGCGGAGCTTAGGCGAAGCCCTGCGTCGGTGGAGCATCAACATCGCCACCACGCCGTCCGGTTGTGGAACTCATCCCGACACTTTGCTGGATCGGAGTCCGGGATCGTCATCGAGCTGAGCGTGTGCAGAACTCGGAGGTGCCGTGCGTTCGGTGCTTGGATCGGTCGGATCGTGGAGACGCGTCGACTACATCAACAGCGTTGTTATAACGCTTCGCTTTCGGTCTCACAGTGCGTGGGCGGACGGACTCTCCCCTCTCGTTGCTATGCCATCACCATGGTCTTGCGTGATCGTAGGAAAATTTTTGAAATTACTACGTTCCCCAACAGGATCCCGGCGACGTCGACGTGCAGGAGCTTACCTTCTTGACAGTTCTGCCCAAGCTGCTGGCTGGGGCTAAGCTTGTGTCCCTCCACATTCAGATTGACAAGCTCACGTCCTAAATGTTTCGACAGTGCCTTCTGTTTATCTTAGTAATATGGTAATATAGGGATTACCTTGGTCTACTTTAGCTTAAGAAATGGTGGGTTTTGGTGGCGATGCAGCAATTACTTTGACATCAGATCAGTAATTTCCAACAGTCGAACGGATATTTTGTATCTGTTGGATATAAAGTTCCTTTGGGTAAGAAGTACTACTTGTCATCAAAATGGATAAAAGGAGATGTATGTAGACATATTTTAGTTCTAGATATGTCCCTTTTTATCCATTTTGATGACAATCACTCCCTCCGTTCCACAATACATGCCTTCCATTTGTCAAAATATAGATGTATCTAGACATGTTTTAATATATAGGTACATCCATGATAGAGCCAATCGGATGGTTGAGAACACTATAATTCGTAGCTACAGATGCGTGTGTGACTCCCAGATGCAGAGGCCAGGGGTCATCATCCTCCTTTTCAAGAAAAAACAGACACGTGTGTGAGAGGACGAGTGCGTGCGTGCACCTCTTCTCTTCCTGTATAACGTACTACTAAACTCAGAGTACAAGTTTTTGTGGGTGGCACGATGGTGCGTGCGAGAAGTCGAGAGATAGGTTTAATGCGTCGAAAAAGGACTAGCCTAGAGCTCGCCACGCGGCTATTCCTGTCGAACGCCCTATTAACCGTAAGATATGTATACGACGGTGCCAGTTATTGCACGTACACAGCAGTACTCCCTCCTTTCCGATTTATGGTGAGTGGTGGAATATTTTTTTGTAGTTTGCAAAAGAACCTAATTAATGCTCTTGTTTTTCTCAAAAAATTATGTTTATCAATGCATTAATTGCAATGCATGCATGCATAAAGTACATGCATTGGTCAATTTTCTCTTAATACTTGCATGCAATGATTTAATGCACCTTGGAATCTGAACATGTGTTGGGAAACAACAAAATTGAGCCTTATAAAATGGAAAAAAAACTAAATTTTTGAGATAAGCCCTATAAAACCGGAAAGGAGGGAGTAGAAAAAGAAGTACTCCATCCGGGAATAGTGTCGCACTTCGAAACTAGAACCGTCAATAAATTTTGAGCTTGCGTCTTGTCACATTCCAAATTACTCCACGCTATATTGAATTGCAAACCTGTTCACACCGATCACAACCTAAACGGTTTCCCACTTAGGAGTGTATTAGTACCACGCTATATTGAATTCCAAACCTGTTCACACCAATCACAACCTAAATGGTTTCCCACTCAGGAGTGTATTAGTACTCGGTTATAAATACTAGTATGCCAAGATGACTACACATTCCTCCTCAACTCCTCATCCACAAAAACAAACAAGTCATTCAGCATCCTTCCCTTGCGTCTGCCATGGCCAGCGTGAGTTCTGGGTCGAGAGATTGCCACCAGGGAGAGGCGAGCATGGAAGCGAAAGCATGAGAGATGTCCTGCCTCGCTGCGAGAGCAGCCGACATGTCCCGCCGCGCGGAAGTAGCAGCATAGAGGTCCCGCCGTGCCGCTGAAGCAGCACGGAGGTCCCGCCGTGCCGTCGATGCAACAGACTGGTCCGGCCGCGCCGCGGAAGCAGCAGAGATGTCCGCCCGCGCGCGCGGCTCGGAAAAATTTTCGCGGGCGGCGACCATTATTCTGGCGCATGCATGCGATCGTCCATAGCCGATGGATCAGATCTCCGGCTTGGCGAGGTTGCGGGGACGGCGTGAAAGCCTCGTTTGAACAGGCTACGGCGTCATCCGGCAACTAAGGGAGGGCAATGAGAGGCTCCGGGCGGCGCGACCTCTTCGAGGAGAAGATCGTCCGAAGTGCAGACTAGCAGGAGGAGACCAGTGCCTTCTTGAAGAGGACCGGCGTCATCGTCAAGAAACTTATGGACGAGAATGACATGCTCCGCAACGAACGCCAAAGACTGGTGGAGGAATCCGTGGATGTTCTCAAGCAGCGTCTTGAGGACACGAAAGAGCTCATCGCCGCTCGCCGTGGAGACTAGTTCCCGCGGCCTGCAACAACGCATCAAGAAAGTAGAGATCAGCGAGCCAGATCCTTGTCTTCCTTCTTCTTTTGCCCTTGTGTATTTCAGGCGTAGCCGCATGTGGCTTTTTTAATTATCTTTCTAATTATGTAACACAATTAATCATCCTTATCTTTCTTTGGAAGATCAATGTTGCGAGGCTGGAATGAAGAAAACTCTTGCTGTGGCGACCCTGGCGTTGCTGTTCTTCTAGTTGCTGCTGGGCTTCCTTCAGTTTCCTGTTTTCTTTTGATGTAATAATCGGTTTAGGATGTGGATTGTGTCGTCGGTTGTGAAATGTTGGGTTCTAGTGCGGATGTTTGGCCTTTGTTGGCCTCTTGGGTATTGCGATTTCAATCTGGTAGTCCTTCGTGTTAGGCTGGAGTTGTGCTGAACTTCTTGTGAAATGTGGTGGTTTTCAGTAATGAAAATCGGAAGGGGCAAGCCCTTCTTTGATCAAAAATAATAAAAATCGTCCTTATATATTCATCAGTCTTGCTATAAGTCGCAGTAGATGCTATATAGGTCCGTCGGATCTTACATCAAGATCCGTGCTTTCAGATTTTCTTTTTTCTCTCTTAAATCTCAGTCGAGTGAGACATAGCCACGCCATTAAACAGAGGCTCGAGCGCCATTAGTGGAGACCTTGGGAGAGAGGTGGACGGCAGATGGAGGTCAAAGGGCTCTCCTCCCGATAAGCACGCGCATGGGTCTGATCGCAGGAATTCCCTGATCGCACGCCTCTCGTACTCAAATAGCTACCCTGCACGGCGCCTCCTAGCTAATAAAAAATGGGGACGTGTGGCGGCACGTAAATGGTACTAGTAAGTAGAACGCCCACGGTTTCAATAATACTTGTGTTTCCGGTTGTAACGTGACAACACTTGTTCCAAAATGACTTTGTTGATTGTTAATGTGTGCCCTTCGCAAATCGGACTGCAAATTTACCACAGCATGTTGGTGCCATGTTATGGCACCAAGCCAAGTTTCATTATTTTCATGCGTGTTTTGGATTTACAGGAATTAAAAAAGTAAGTTTCTCAATGTTTCCAACCCAGCCACGACGCCCAGAATTTTGAATTTCATTCCCATTTCTTGCATGGAACCTAGAAATTTACCGAGGACACACATGTGATTTTTCAACCAACTTTGGTGCCTTTGGAACATGTGCTTGTATTTCAAATTTGAATTATGCACACAAAGGTGACACGTTCCTTCCCGGAACCACGAGCCTTCTTGAGAGAAGCTCCGATTTGCAAGAAGCTTATACCCAAGTTTGTTCCTATTCGGCCAATATTTTTTACCATGGCATGGTACTACCATGACATGACACCATGCCAAGTTTCATGATTTTAAAACCAAGTTTCTCAATGTTCTCGACCAAGGCACGATGCCCAGATGTTTGAATCTTATTCTCATTTTTTGCATGGGAGTAGAAATTCACCCGAGGACACAAATGTGATTTTTCAACCAACTTTGGTGCACGGGAGCACGTGCTTGTAGTTAAAATTTGAATTATGCACATTAAATGACCAAAACTCAATTAATGTGTAAATAAGGCCAAACAAGCGGAATAATTCCAAAATTTAACAGGGCACTCATGTAGTTCTATGTTGCCTTTGTAAATAAACTCAAGGGGGACAACGTATATCGTTTCGCACTCAAAGGTGACACGTTCCCTCTCAGAACTACGAGCCTTCTTGAGAGAAGCTTCGGTTTGCAAGAAGCTTATACCAAAATCTGTTCCTATTCGGCCATTTTTACCACAACATGGTAGTACCATGACATGACATCCATGCCAAGTTTCATGATTTTCAGACGTGTTTTGGATTTACAAGAATTTTAAAACCAAGTTTCTCAATGTTCTCGGCCGAGCCACGGCGCCCAGATGTTTTAATTTTATTCTCATTTCTTGCATGGGACCTAGAAATTCACCCGAGGACACAAATGTGATTTTTCAACCAACTTTGGTGCACGAGAGCATGTGCTTGTAGTTCAAATTTGACTTATGCAAATTAAATGACCAGAAACTCAATTAATGTATAAAAAACGACAAATGAACCCGGAATAATTCCAAAATTTAACATGGCACTAATGTAGTTCTATGTTGCCTTTGTTAAGAAACTCAATGGGGGGGGGGGCAGCGTATATCGTTTCACACTCAAAGGTGGCACGTTCCCTCTTAGAACCACGAGCTTCCAAGTCGGCCCAAATTTTTACCACAACATGTTAGTGCCATGACATGACACCATGCCAAGTTTCATGATTTCCAGCCGAGTTTGGATTTACATGAATTTAAAATCTAAGTTTCTCAATGTTCTCTGCAGAGTCATGACGCTCAGATGTTTGAATTTCATTCTCATTTCTTCCATGGGACCTAGAAATTCAACCAAGGACACACATGTGATTTTTCAACCCACTTTGGTGCACCGGAGCATGTGCATGCAATTCATATTTAGATTATGCACATTTAAAGTCCATAAACTCAATTAATGTATAAAAAGGCCAAATGAACCCGAAATAATTCCAAACTTTAACAGGGCACTCATATAGTTATATGTTGCCTTTGTAAATAAAATCAGGGGGGAGGCAGCGTATATCGTTTCGCACACAAAGGTGACACGTTCCCTCTCGGAACCACGAGGCTTGTTGAGAGAATCTCCGGTTTTGCAAGAGGCTTATACCAAAACTTGTCCCAATTCAGCCAAAAATTATACGTATGAAAACAGGGTTTAGATTATCCCGAACATCTCGCTACCTAGACCAATAATGTACTTGATTTGAATTCAACATAAAATGGATACAGATATTTGAATTGGAGAGCGTATGGTACATGTAGTTCATAGTGAAATATGATTACTGCTATATGCATGTCTTTTTGTTATCAAGATAATATTTAAATTATTGTATAACTTGACAATAATCGTATTCAAATAAGGAAAATTGATTCAAATTTAGTCCATATGGTAGACGACAATATATATGTTCACATGGTGGAGTAAAATGTTCATATATGATGGAAGATCAAAATGTACGACTACATCAATTATAAACAGCAAGGTCACCTAATGATATATTCGAATTCAACATAAAGTGGATTCAAAAATTGAAATTCGATACCATGGCATCTGTAATCATATAAAAAGGGACATTACTCTTTCTTTGGTGGGAATTGATTTATTTTTTGTTATTGTTGAGGGAAGTGCGAATCGATTTGGTACTGTGCAGGGTAATCTTGTTCTCCCGATCTTTTTACATTTTTCTTGTAGTTTTTTCAATGGCATCTATAGCAATATAGTAAAAGGGGACATGACTCTCTTGTGTCTTGTCTGATTTTTTTTACACGTTAAGTTTGTTCTGCCGAACAAGGAATCCGCACCTTGTTATCCCGAAATTTTCAAGCTTGAGTATCTTTTGTCTCACCTGCTTTGAAACTCCCGCTTCTTCAACCCGCGCCGCGCCTTGTTATCCCGAAATTTGGACGCGCGCGAGAACTCCCTCCTCATCCAAGATCGCTCCCGCAGCCCAGACACGCGAAATCCCCCTTCTACCCCTCACCCGGAAATTAAGCACCACGTTGCGGTGTCAAAACCGATGGGGGTACGCTAGTAACTTACCCTACATTTCGTACAAGCGCGTCCCTAAGCTTGGCTCCCCCCTCCCCCTTCGCCACCCCCCTCCCCCCCATTTGTACACCGAGGCCGCAAAAACCCGCGAAACCCCACGCTCCTCCGTCGGCCTCCCGACCGCCGCCCAGCCGGAGATTCTTCCCCGACTACGTCGTCCACCGCAACCGCTCGACGTCCCTCATCTACGCACCGGATGAGGATCCGTTGTCGATCTCGTCGTCCCGCCGGATCAGCCGCCCTGTCTTCCACCTCCAAGGAGCTGCCCCGACGTTCGCCTCGTCTATCGCGCCACCTCAATCCCCACAGCGCCGTCTTGACCTGCCCCACTGGAACCGCAGCACCCTCACCAATTCCTCCGATGAAGCCGAGGCCAACTCGGCGCCACCAAGGAGGTTCTGCACTCACCGCTGCATTTTATCTTTTATTCGATCTCATGGGGCTGCCGGTGCTCGATACCGAGCAGACATGACGTCTCCATCGACGGTGCCGTCGCCGGCCTCATCATCCACGGCGTCTCTCCCCCATGCCGTTGCTTCCTCGGCGGCGACTTCCACAACGGCACTAGCTGCAGGTGCTCCAGCTCTCGCTCGTGCTGCGGCTCTGTTCTTGCTGTCGGTCGCGCTGCTGCACTGCTCCTGCTTTCGTTCGTGCTGCTGCTCTGCTCTTGCTCTCGCTTGCGCTGCTGCTGCTGCACGACCTCCGGCAGCTACAGGAGTTGCTTCTTTAGCACTCGCTCGCGGTGCTACTGCACGACTTGCTCTCTGCTAGTGTGTTCCCTGCTCGAGCGTCTGCTAATTTAGATCACTGCTTCTCTGCTACTAGTGCTCGAACGCCCTAAACATCTATTGCAATGCTCTGTTACTAGTTCAAACAGTTTCGAACGTAAAATTCGGTTTCGACTGTGAAGTTCATTTTCTTCAGTTAAGTTCAGAGTGAACAGTACTTACAAAGATCTGTCGGAGCGGCCGTGGCGCTGCTGATGCGTTTACATCTAGCACTTTTGGTGATGTATTTTACATCATCTATTACAGATGATATTAGGGTCCCACTTCAGATTAAAGTTATGCTGTCTTGTCATGCTTCAGCCTCGTCGCCGTACACCTTAGCGGAGCTGCTCCAACGACGGAACCGTCCATCACAGTGAGCGATACCCTCGGCGCCGTTCCAGAGGCCTCAGATCTTCTTCCCCGCCTCCGACAGTCACACCAGCATCATCACCATTCTCCACGTCCAACCCAATGATGCTGAGGTCCACAAGGCTATGCCAAAGAGGTCGTACACTCGTCGCATCACTTTGTTTCTCCATTCCTATGTTCTTCCAATTCATGTGAGCCAAACACCTAGGTTGACTGAAATCCTATGTTTCCAAATGCTCTGTTTTGCACATGCATTCCTATCCTATTCCTGTGTTTTTCTTGTCCCTGCGTTTATAGAATCCTCCAATTCTAAGGAGCCCTTACAGATTTACTTCATTTTCAGATTGGCGTCAAAGAAAACTCTGTGTGTTATGTCCTGCTCCTGCCGTGCGTCATCCACCCCCACGAGGTGCACCATCGACGAAGCGTTCACTGCAGCAGAGATCCCCCTGCAGACTTTCTTTCGCCGCCTCAGATCATCTTCCCGTTGCGGCAGCCACGCCAACTGCATTACCATCATCGACTGAGCAGATGAACCTGAGGACTAGACAGTTCGAGAAGAGAGGTCGCAGTCTTTCGTGTTTGCTTACGTTATACATCGGTTATTATTACCTGCTACTTTATCGTTCAATCTTGAGTTTTGAATTGCCCATGGGTTTCATATCGAGCCAGCAACGAATAGTATATGTCTACTATCTGGTTCATTTGGGGTCTTCTATGTGGTTCATGTTGGGTGGGCAACAAACAATAGATGATCCATTGTCTATCTTTTTAAACTGAAGCTATAATCTACCTTCTATCATTAGTTTTGGATCCATCCACTCGTTTGCTACCATCAGTCTTGATTTTTGCATGCACCCCTTAGGCCTTACAAAATCTAACTATTTTTTTATTATGCATGTCAGATATTGTACACAATCGTCTTGAACATGTAGAGAAAAGAGAAGACCGTTGCGTGCGAATATAATGTCATGCAGACGCTGCTCCATGGTGGGTAAGTCCCCCCTCTCCTGCATTTCAGATTGTATTCGAGAGGAAGATAACTGTTGGATGGAGATTCGAAGGAGCCGACCATGCTGTTTACCACCGAGGTGTTTGCTCTAACTGGCATCTTGATGTTGGTCATATCATGCATATGGCGCCTGCATTGCTTACATTATACATCTTATATGTCATCAGGTTAGTTTAGATTTGCTTTGTGTGAATGCCACCTGTTTGGTTTCTATATCATACTCCCACCATTCCTAAATATTTGTCTTTTAGAGATTTCAACAAGTGACTACATACGGAACAAAATGAGTGAATCTACACTCTAAAATATGTCTATATACATCCATATGTGGTAGTCCATTTGAAATCTCTAAAAGACAAATATTTAAAACGGAGGAGTATATGGGAATTATGCAATGCCATCTTCTTTAGTCAGGCATCATATACGTGAATCATGCAATGCCATCCTGTTTAGCCAATCATCGTATATGTGAATTGTATCGTGTCATATTTTTTCCCATAATGTATTCCATTTGTCAACAATGTTTATACATTCATCTACTCTTCCTGTGCATCGGCCATTTGAGTCGGTCATGGGAAAATCTGGAGTGAAAACAAGGTCTTCTGAGCAGTCAGTGCTACCTGTTGATGCAGATTTCTTGCTGGTTACAGATAGCTCCTCAGAGGAGGATTCAGAGAGAGATGACCAGTCGTATTCCCCCCCCCTCGAGGTGCATGCTCTAACTTGGCTGGGTTATATTGCTCATACCATGCATATAGTGTCTTGCATTGCCATGCCATCTGCTTAGATTAGACATGCTTTGTGTGAATGCCTCCTTTTTGCTTTCTATATCAGATATGTGAATTATGCAATGCCATGTTTTTCAGCCAGTTATCATATATGTGAATTATGCACCGCCATGGAGCCAGGCATCATATATGTGAATTATCTCATGCCATATTTTTTTTCATTACGTATTCCATTTGTCGACAATCTGTGTATATTGAACTACTCTTCATGTGTATCAGCCATTTGAGCCGGTTATGGAAAAATCTGGAGTGAAAACATGGTCTTCAGAGCAGGCAATGGTACCTGTTGAAGCATATATCTCGATGATTATAAGGAGCTCCTCAGAGGAGGATTCAGAGACAGATGACCAGTCCTATATCCCACCTGAGGTGTATGCTCTAAGTTGCAATGTTTATATTTCTCATATGATGGATATGGTGTCTTGCATTGCTTAGTTTAGACATCATATGCACAATATTGAATTCTATCTGCTTAGTTTAGAGATCATACATGTGAGTGCCAGCAGCTTAGTATATGAATCAATTATGTCAATTATATCATGCCATCTTGTATACTTAGCCAACATGTATGTGAATTATTTCATCCCAACCTATTTTAGAAAGACATCATATAGTTTTGTCATGTCATCCTGTTTAGGTACTCATCATATGTTGAATTATGCCATTATATCCTGTTAAGTTATCCATCATATATCTGAAACTGTGTCATGCTATCATGTTTAGTTAGGCATCATATATGTGAAATTGTGTCATGATGTCCTATTTGGTTAGACAACATATATATGAATTACCACATCTATCTATCATACAATGTCTGTACGTTCAATTTCTTTTCTTGTTTACCAGCCATTTGAATTGGAGGGGGTGATGGCAGTATCTAAGGGAGCAAAAACCCGTTCTTCACAAAAGACAGTGCTACCCATCGATGCAGATAGAACCATGGTTGTACTGGACCACAAACTAGCCCCACCACACATAATCAAGACTCTTCCAGATTGCACACTTACACCGTTGGGCAAAGAACCATCTACAACCCAACTAACCGCAACCCCAGCGGATAGTAAGCCACTTATAGTTGACAAAGCACCATGTCCACCACAGAGTACCCCCACACGAGCAGTTTGTAAAGCTACTGCAGTGCCCAAAGCACGAAGACCACCACAGCTAACCCAAACTCCACGTTTAAAGCAAAAAAGCAACTGTTCTCAGGTCAGATTCCATAGCTATGGTCCATACTCCTTTGTTGTTGCATCACTGTATTTACTCATACCAACTACTTTCGAATTTGAAGGATCCAATTGAAACTCCAATGGCGCAAGAGGTATGTTTTAAACCTATTTCTTTAACTGGATTGATGTTCTAACTTCTTGCTCTATGTTGATTTCAGTTTAAGTTGTATAAACAGTTATGTTCTCATGTGATGCACATTACAAGTGCTGCCAATGCTGTGTAGTTTCTCACACTTATATTCTGTCTATGCTGTTGTGTCTTAAAAATATATGAGTTGAACTGTGTCTTTAATTATCTTGATTAGGGAACATAAACTAGAATGATATGGGCAATACAGTGACCATAGTACATAGATATATGTTTGTTTTATGCTGTTATCCTGTCCACCTTACTACTGAACCGGTTTACCAAAATGAGTTTGGTATACTACAAGCTAAACCTGTGATGTGTCTGCTTGTTTCTCTTGTAGTATGCAAACAGAATATTGGAGAAGAGCACCCCACTATGCAATGGTAGAGAAAGTAATGCAGATAAGGTTCAAGATAGTGAGACCACCTGTTGGTCTCCAAGAAAGGTGATAAAACGATCTTGTAGCGGTGAGAAAACCCCACGTCCTGCGTTGATGTAGTGTTTGAGTTACTAGCGATGATCGCTGGCACAAGCTCTTCGAACTCGCTGCTGAATCACTTCGCTTCTTGGCCTCAGCTACAAGCTGAAAGGCATCGATCGGTTGTCTTTGTGGCAAGAAGTCAAGGACCGAGGAAGTCCTGCAGAATTCAGATCGTACTTTCTTGTGCAACAACAAGCGTTGGAGGATTTAAGCGCCAAACAAGAGAAAGTTAATAAGCTTGCTAAGCATCTTGCCAGCATTATGGGTACCAGGATATTGTTTCTTGAACTCTTCAAGTGGTTTCATTCGGACTTGTTTTTCTTGGCGTTTATATCTTCTTTGTGTTCCCTATATTTGCACTCGTGGTGAACTTTGATGCCCGATGGATGTAATATGTGTAATAGCCGTGATAGCCTAGCATAAGTTGCTTGCTTATTTATTTCCTTGTTGTCTTGTTTATTTGTTTGCTTGTAGTCGGTGCAGTTCTTTTCCGCGGTTTGCTAGTGGCTGCAATAACCTATTTTTAAAACTAGGCCACAATAACCATGGGCTAATATTTCTTGTAGTGACCTTTGGGCCTCCTACGGGCCGTAAACGATGGGCCTTCTACGGGCCGTAGAAGCGAGGCCTTCTACGGGCCGTAGAAACATTGGGCCTTCTACGGGCCGTAGAAACAATAGGCATTCTACGGGTCGTATCATCAATGGGCCTTATACAGGTCGTATGATCGATTGGCCAAACATGGGCCAATAACAGGCCGCATTATGGCCGTAAATGGGCTAGAGTTGGAATCGTCGGTTCATGGGCCGACCATAACGGGCCATCGTTAATAGGATGTATTTGATGACGCTATGAAAACGGCCCAATGTATTAGCGGACCACAAACGGGCCGACTGTAACCACGGGCTGAATTTGGCCCAAGCGTAAAAAATAGCGAACGGGCCGTAAGTAAGCGAATGCTCGAAATGAGCCCAAGAATAAATGGGCTCGAGAAGGCGAAAGATAACATGAGCTGAAGCGCCCAACTGAATAACGGGCCCTTAATGGGTATAAAGTGATACACTGTTCATTACGGGCCAGTTTCACCACGGTCCGTTAATGGGTCTAAAGTGATACACTGTTCATTGCGGGCCAGTTTCACCACGGGCCGTTAATAGACCAAGAGTTACATAGGGCCTCATATGGGCGAAAGGCGTCATGGGCCGAAGAAAACGGGTGGAATCATATTGGATGGCCCGAGATGATGCTCTTGGGCCTAATTCGGATAGGGCGTAACGGGCCTTGGGTTAGCAGGCTGTAAATGGGCTATATGCGAACAGGCCGTTAACAGGCTTTCCATGGGCCGGCCCGTCACCTTTTGACCAAGTCAAACGGGCCGGCCTTTTCATAGGAATGGGCCTCTATTGGGTCGTGCCACGTGTCGACGTATCATAGGCGCCTTCTGTCCAATGAGTGGATGACATCTGTCCCAACAATGAGCCGACACGTGTTTCCTCCAGCCAATGATGATTTTACACGTGGAAAATCCCCATTGGTCGGGGCTGTTAACGGGTTATCGGATCCAAAACCCGACCTGATAGCTTAACGGCGTTTCGTTACGGTGGATGCCATGTGTTGGTCACCCTTGACGAAAGCACTTCTGTGCCGCGCGATTTATCATCATGGAAGTGGACACTTCCGTGATGATAATTTTGGTAATGTCATGGAACACTTCTCGACAAAGACCGGGTATGACTATCTTGATTCTGTCATAAATTTGTCATGGATGTACATGCATGACAAAAAACGCGACCTACTGTGACAAACACGTATCATCACGGAAGTGTATTTTTTTGTAGTGCATGGTGAGATTGGTCCCCCGCTAGTTAAAATTGAGGCGATCCGCGCTCGCGAGATCCTGGACGGGCGCCTTGCCGAGACCCGTGCTCGCCTCCAGTCCGCCTCCGTCACCGCTGTCGAGGCGCCTGAGGGCACCATGTCTCGCGCGGTGGTTGACCCGGCTGAGATCCGGGATCGCACCCGTTCCCGCACCGCTACCCTTCACGCTCAGAGCGCATCTCGGGTCTTGGGGTCAAGCAGCCCCCCGATGGTCTCGTGATGCGGACCCTATTCTGGAACATCCGCGGCTTCGGCTAAGACGGCCGACGCCGCCAACTGATCGAGTACATGAGGAACGAGCGTATAGACATTATGGCCATTCAAGAAATGATGCGCACGAAGTTTTCTCTTTCGGAACTCGAACATTTGAGTTCCGACCTATTTTCTTCGCACTGGCCCCCTTCTAGTGGGAGCGCATGCCACTTGGGAGGCACTAGGAGTCAAGGATGCCACCTTTGAGGTTGGAAGCATGGACCGGGGCGAGTTCTTCGTCAACATGGAGATCTTTGAGCGGGCTCTCAACTTCAAATGGGAAGTCTTTGCCGTCTACGGACCGGCAGACCATAGCCGCCCAGAGACCTTCCTCGCTGAGATCCGCGCGAAAGTCTTGGCCGCCCAGCTACTGGTTGTGGTGGGCGGCGACTTTAACCTCATCCGGTCCGAAGAGGATAAAAGCAATAATTTGGTCAACTTTCCCCGAATGCAAATGTTTAACCACTACATCGCGGACATGGGGCTCCGCGAGCTAGATAGGGTTGGTGCCAGGTTCACCTGGACTAACTGCCAAGCTGACCTGACCCTGTCGGTCCTTGGCCGGGTCTTTGCTTCTCCGGAATGGGACTTGCGTTGCCCCCTCGCGTCGCTGCGCGCGATTACTAGGATCAGTTCCGATCATGTTCCCCTCCTTCTCTCCTCTGAGAACGAGCGACCCCCCCCCCAACCCCTCTGCTTTCGCTTCGAGACCTTCTGGCTGAATCAGCCCGGGTTCACCGCTGCGGTTGCCACTCGGTGGCATGAGGCTCGTGACGCACCCCACCGCTCTCTCTCGGCCGTCGACTCCTGGCACTTCTGTGCTAAGCGGTCGCGCCAATTCATGAAAGGGTGGGGTGCTAACTTAGGACGGGACCTCCGAGAGCGGAAGAAAGCTCTCCTAGAGGGCATCCAGGAGCTCGACCTTTGGATAGATGCCTCAGGCCTCTCGGCGGAGGAATGGATGCTTAGGTACGACTTGGAAGACCAACTCACGACTATATACACTGACGAGGAGGCATTCTGGCGCCTCCGAGGTACGCAGAATTGGGTCCTCAAAGGGGACGCCAATACCGCCTACTTCCAGGCCATCGCTAATGGCCACCGGCGCCGTAACTCCATCCCACTGCTCTGGGATGGAGAGACCCTCCTACAGCAGCCGGAGGACACCCGGGCCCATGTGGACGGCTTTTACAGAGACCTATTCTCTGCCTCCCCTAGGGGAGGGTTAGCCCTTGCCCACGATATATGGCTGCCCCGCTACTGTGTTTCAGAGGCGGATGACGTTGCTCTAACGGCACCGTTCTCTGAAGCTGAAGTGTGGGCGTCCATTAAGGGCATGAACCCATCCTCGGCTCCCGGTCCGGATGGCCTCCCGGTGAAGTTCTTTCAGACTTTTTGGGAGTCCATCAAAAACCGGAGGTGATGGCCCTGTTTGAGGAGTTCTACGTTGGGTCCATCGACCTCACCAGACTTAACTTTGGGATAATCACCCTCATCCCCAAAGTTATGGGCGCTTCGGATATCCGCCAATTCCGCCCAATCACGGTGATCAATGTCATCTTCCGCATCCTCGCGAAGGGGTACGCCAATAGGGTGGCCCTAATAGCTGACCGGATCATCCACCCGGATCAGTCGGCATTCATCCAAGGCCGCTATATCCTTGACGGAGTCCTAGTTTTTCACGAAGCCCTACACGAGGTGCATTCCAAGCACCTCAAGGCGGTCTTCCTGAAACTAGACTTCCACAAGGCTTATGACACGGTCAGCTGGCACTTCCTTCGGGAATGCCTGCTCCGGAAGGGCTTCGACGAGCGGTGGGTGACCTGGGTGATGTAGATGGTCTACTCGGGCTAAACCGCAGTGAACATTAACGGCGAGATTGGTCCATACTTCCCCACCTTCTGTGGGGTGCGTCAGGGCGACCTATTCTCCCCGTTCCTATTCAACATAGTGGTTGATGCCCTGGCAGCCATCTTAGATAAAGCAAAGGCAGCGGGCCATATCAAAGGCATAGTCCCGCATTTAGTAGGAGGGACCGGCCTTTCCCTCCTCCAATATGCGGATGACACCATTATCTTGGTGGAAGGATCAGCGAGCGACATCACAAACTTGAAGTTTCTCCTGCTCTGCTTCCAGCAGATGTCTGGCCTCAGGATTAACTTCAATAAAAGCGCGGTGATGGTCCTGGGGTACTCTAACGCCAATCGGCGGAGCATCGCGGACCGGCTCAACTGCCCACTTGGGAGCTTCCCCATGACTTATTTGGGGATACCCATTAGTGACACGAGGCTCACGGTGGCCGAGCTGCGCCCCACGGTGGGTAAACTCCAGCACCGCATTGAGCCATGGCAGGGACGGTGGCTCTCTAAAGCTGCCCGAACTGTGTTGATCAAATCGTCCCTATCCAACCTGCTCCTATTCATAATGAGCTTCTACAGCCTGCCTGAGACTCTGCACCATGAGATTGCCAGGGTCCAGGGCCGCTTCTTCTGGGCTGGTGAGGGAGACAAGCAGAAGTACCACATGGTTCGATGGACTGAGATCTGTAAGCCACGCGATCAGGGCGGTCTTGGGATTATGTGCTCCAAGCAGATGAACATTGCCCTCCTAACTAGGTGGCTTTGGCGGATTACAAATGGTGAGGGTGGCCTATGGCTTCGCATCATCCAGATGAAGTACCTTCGAGGCCAACCGCTCGCCTTCTGCCAGCGGACCGGCGGTTCCCAGTTCTGGCAATCCATCATACAGCTTCTCCCAGACCTCCGCATTGGATCTTTGATTGCGGTCAGATCTGGAACTGCCATGCTTTTTTGGTTTGATCGCTGGGCTAGGGACGCCCCCTTCGCGGCACGTTTTCCTGACATGTTCGCCATCGTGGTTGACCCGCGGATCTCTGTCGCGACGGCCCTTATTGACTTAGGGCAGCTCGCGTTCTGGCGTCAATTTGGACCGGTGGAGAATTAGGCTTGGCATGACTTGCTCGACTGCATCGCGCTGCATGAACCTGAGCTAGAGACTGGAGATGACCGCACCAGATGGCGACTAGAGCCATCTGGTCTATTCTCTACTAAGTCGCTCTACCAGGCGATCCCACCCACTCCGGGTCCTGAGGCTCTTACCTCCATCCGGGAGATTCGGCTCCCCTTGAAAATTAGGATATTCTTGTGGCAATGGATTCGCGGCCGCCTCCCTTCTGGTGTGGAAGTCCGGAAGCGCAACGGTCCCGGAGATGGTCGGTGCCCGCTCTGCGGGCCTGAAGAGGATTCGAACCATATCTTCTTCACCTGCGTGTCCGCACAGTTCCTCTGGAGCTGCTTCCCCGAAATTGTTGGTGGAAGTTGGGACCACAACAACTTCCCTAATCTTTTCGCCGAGCTCCAGGCACTGTCACCCTCGTCCCGCCACATTAGGTGGCTGACTATCGGTGTGATTGCCTGGACGCTGTGGACTGTTAGGAATAAGCTTGTGATTCAGCATATACCTCTTCGGCGCGCTACTGATGCTTTGTTTAAATGGTATGGTTACCTGCAGCTTTGGCGGCCGCTTAGCCGCCCCAGGGAGAGAGACGCCATCACCTTCATCATCACCCAGCTTCGCGTGATGGCTATCCGGATGGCTCCGCCGCTTCCCCCACCACCTCCTGAGCCGGATTAGTGCTCCTTCGTCATCGACACCGCCGCAGTTTTATGTCTGTGTGTCCCTTGTGGTTGTGTTGGGCTTGTTGTGATATGCCCATAGCTGAACTTGTGTTGTGTGTTGTGTTTTGTGCGTTTGTGTTGGACCTTCGCGCGGTGGCGTTGGGTGTGTGTGTGTGTGTTTCGGATGATACTTTGTGGACTGCGGGGCGAAACCCTTTTTCGGTAAAGACAGCCTGCTTACACTAAATGAGAAGATGGCAACCCCTCAACAAATGAGAAGTTGGCAGGTGCATGGTATTGCTAATGAAATAGTAGGACGACGTCACTCTAATAAACCACCTGTTATTCCTATTTTCACGAGGGTGGGCCCCTTCCCCCTTAATTTATCCAATCCTAAGGTTCCTCAAATCACCTCTCGTTTCATGATAATAGCTTCATTTGCCTTCCAAATTACCATGTTTGTAAATACCATGAGTCTGCGCAACTCTACTTAAGGGCCAAACGAATGCGTCCCATGTGTCGAGACTCGAGCTAAAGGACATAGACAATTTCAAACCTTCCAAGAGCAGGTTGCCCATTATATATCCACGGTTTGTAATTAAATTTTTTTTTTCGAGAAAACTTTCAATCTATTCATCTTCCATCACGGCAGTACAACGAACACTAGAAATAATAAAAATTACATCCAGATCCGTAGACCACCTAGCGACGACTACAATCATCTGAAACGAGCCAAGCGCCGCCATCATCACCCCTCCTCGCCGAGTCGGGCATAACTTGTTGTAGTAGACAGTCGGAAGTCGCGTGCTAAGGCCCGTGGGACCAGCGCGCAGAACAGCAACCGCCGCTGATGAAGAATAACGTAGATCGAAAGGATCCAACCTGAAGACACATGAACATAGACGAACCACAACCAGATCCGAGCAAATCCACCGAGGATAGATCCGCCTAAAAAACTATACTGTAGTTACTAATTCAACATTGTGTCAGAAACATATATGTGAACCATATATAGGCCTGAGGTGGTATATACCACTCACTCCAACCGATAACCCTATACTAGGGTCAAAGACGCTCCTATATTATGGGACGGAGGGGGTATATATATGCGGTGAAGTTACCTGTTCTTGCTCTTGGGCAGATGTTTGGAGATGTCGCTTTGAAAGTAGATGGAACTAAAACTCATGGATCTGATGCTAGTGTTGAGATCAGCCACTCCCTTTAGAGCCTTGCTCCTCATGTCAACGGCAAGCATCCACGACTCGGGGTTGCGGTGGTCAACCTTGGTCATGATGTAAACAACATCATCATCTTTATGCAGGCTGAGAGCAGGATGCCCTGCCTGGAGTCTACTCAAGGTTGGAAGCAACCGGGAGTGATTCTTCTCCACGACGATCTCCGAAGCTTTGAGCATGCAGTCGATGCGCCACTTCTTCTCGGGCTCCAGCCATGTCATTTGATGTAGACTGAACCTTGATGACGAGATCCGATCTATTGTTGGGGCCCGATCTTTCACGACACTTCACCTTCAGTAGTAGCAACCTCTCGCCCGCGCACGTGGTGTACACGAAGTAGAGGATTTGAACCTTACGGCTCAGCACGAGAAAACCAATCTCGACGACGGTACTCACGCATAAAACAATTTCCACGAAAAGAAATCGCAACACAGAGGTCTTCTAAAGCTTCCTCCAAAACTTAGGGATTTTTAGACAGCTTCCCCCAAAACTCGATACGGGTATTTACCCTAAAAACACATTGTGTCTATCATAAAAATATAACCTAACATATTTACAACGACGCACACCTAGACTTTATAAAAGTAGCCAACTTAAAACACACGCACACCTAAAAGTTTTTCAAAAGACACACGTACACATATTTCCTAATCTGTAGACTCTTTCTTAGTTTAAACTAACTTCAGGATCGACAAGCTTGGTGGGCCCCATCCAATCTCCTTTAAACATGTAAAAATCCACGTGAGTAACTTCTTGATGCTTTTCTGGTGGTCGACCCCAACAGAAGTAGTAGTAATTCCGGTCTCTATTTTTAACAACCGATGTAATCTTTGATTTCCTTCTGATTAATATATATGTGTTTGCTTCCCAAATTTCTTGACACAATATCTGTGCTCGTGCTCTCGGGATCTCAGAAAAAGAATTAGCTTCATCACTTAATGATTCATACTCGTATGAGTCCTGTGTATATTGCCTTTCTAGTAATTTGTTTCCCTGGCAAACTGGCATGCATGCATGTAGCCGACCTTTCTTTGCTTGATCCGTATCATGCAACCAACTAGAATGCATGCACATGACTTCAACTAGGCATGCAACCTTCTCCCGGTAGTTCTCACCAAAACTATTGTATTTTGATACGTATAAATCTCTGCACTCTAATTCATTGATCGGTGGAAAACTTTTATAAACATTGAGAACACCGACATTAATCGTGGCCGCATCATCACTACAGCGGCGCTCCAGTCCTCGGAGGCGTAGGTGACGGCATTCTGTGAGCCAGGCACGGGGTAAGCCCACACCTCCACGTGCTTGATGCAGCCGTCGTCGGTGACGGCGACGTCCCGGTCACACAAGGAAGGGCCTGCGACCATCTTGTTGGGCGCCGACAGCACGGGCAAACTGATGAAGCAGAGGACGTCGTCGTCCTTGTCGTCGGCACGGAGCAGATCACAGAGGAGCCGATTGAACCGTGGCTGCCGCCGATGGCGATCACCTTGGTTGTACTGCCGAAGTAGCAGTGCTGTGGCGACTCGGCGTGCATGGGCCGAGTGCTCCAGTGCCTGAACTTGAGTCGAACAGGTCGAGAGCGTAGTGCCCGCGGGAGTAGGTCGAACGGATGTCAGCGACGAAGAAGCGTCCGCCGTCGCGGCAGCTCAGGAGGCCGACTGAGCTGTCGGGGAACAGGTGGGTGGGGTGGGCGGGGAGCACCTCGAGCTTGTCGGCGCCGGCACGGTAGATGATGTAGTTGTTGTGCTGGGGGTCGCTGTGCAAAGGTCCGATGATGACGCGGAGGAGGGCGAGGCCGGCGTCGGTGCGGAGAAGGCGGGGCAGAAGCGCGAGGGGGGTGGCGGGTCCGTCCGACAAGAGGCCGGGGAGGTGGACGGTGAAGTAGGAGAGCAGCAGCGGTTGCTGTTCTGGTGCGTTGGTCCTATGGTGCCTTAGCACGACGACTTTTTGATTGTCTACTGCAAGTCTGCAACAAGTTATGCCCGGCTCCGATGAGGGAGGGACGATGACGACGGCGTGCCTTCGGCTCGCTTCAGCGCTTATAGTCGTCATTAGGTGGTCTATGAATTTGGATGTAATTTTCATTATTTCTAATGTTCATTGTACTGCCAAGATTGGGGATGAATAGATCGACAATTTCCCGCAAAAAAATGCGTAGCTTTTGTAGTTTCAACAACAGCATGCTTTAGTTGAGTTGGTGAAACGGGTCATTCAAAATAGCTTTTCCGTATCATATATACTGTGACTTTAATAATCTTTGAAACCTTTATATGCGGGTTCCACCAAGTTTTCAACATAATATCACCTCCACCATAGCATTTACCAACTTTTCTTGGGACCCATTAATTAGCATTCTGCTTGAATGAGTTAAACTGCGGAGTACAGATAAACCCAACATCTTTTACCATGTGAATTCAAACTCATTAAGTGCACCGTACGAAAAGCACTGTACAAGTGAAGCAACACACCATAGCATCGGTACCAAGCAGTTCGATAATCCATAGTTGCACCAAATTCACTCAGTCGTCTCCCGGCATAATGTCCCAGATAAGCGGCTCCACAGGCGGATACATCCATGATGACTTGGGCACGTCCCATCTGTGTCATTGAGTATAATTGTTTAAAGGAGTTCTCTGGATAAATTAAATTTATGTAGCACAACGAACGATTTGCAAAAACCAGAGTGAAATAACGCAGAAGATAGTGTCAGGGCTAAACGCACCTTCTTTTTTCAGTGTCACCAATAACCACAGCATCTACAGGCCTGCAAGTACATTAAAAGATGTTTTAACATAAAAATAACTGAATTAGCTTAGCCTATGAGATATGAGAGCTTGACGTGGTCTGAAATTACGAACGGCTTAGTATGCGAACTAAGCGCGAGAAAAGTGGGAAGAGCGGTACAGGAAAAGATACGCCATCAAAAGAAGTTGCACGCAATGTCTACAAAAGATATGCAAGTATAGAAGGTGCACCAGTTTCCAAGAAACCCCCCCAAGATCTTCAAAAGTGTACTCGCCGGTAAGAAGGGAGTTTCGTCGTTGCCATAAAAGTTCATACCAACGAACTTTCCATGAGTGTCAATAAGAGGGCCCCCAATCCCAGCCTACCAAAAAAGTGACACCAGGCAAGGGTTACACAGGAAAAGATATTTGTAGTGACTTAGAGATGTAGTTCGATAAGCTGAAGTTACTCATATATTAGTGATTTTATATTTACAGGTGGATATCTGAAATTGCAAGTCTGACATGCATTACCTTAGTGATGTTGCAAGTGGATATGCGAAGTTCATCGCAATCCGAAGTGCCACATTTTTCAGTCACCTTCCCATTTGTGGCCGTTAATTTGCAATTGTCGAAGAGACACCCTACAGCCCTTACATGAGTACCAGTGGTAACAGGAGGCTGCTGGAGTTCTATTGTAGGCGGAGGGATCGTCTCCTTGATGTTAACAAGAGCAATATTGTAATCAAAATTACAATATGTCAATTTCCCTATAGCTTGACGTTTGTTTCCAAGGCGTACTTCAATCTGCATTATAAGATTATTACTGTTAAGCGGTATCTTAAAATGAACAAATTAAAACTAGTGAACTGCAGTAACAACCCGCAAGTTATTATGAATGATGGGATTATTTCCAGAAATTCGGACCAAACTTGCTGAAGTCAGAATTGTTTGATAGCCTTTACTGTTGCCTATAAATACGCCTGTGCAAGCAAAAAACCTTACATTTCCTACACCAAGCACAATTTCAATTATTCATTATTGATTTAAACAAAATTATGGGAATGTAACTAATGTATAACAGTACAGTCACCATTGAAAGAAGCAAGTGGGACAACAATTCTTGACATTTTTGAGATAACGCCTTTTCCGAGTTTAGTCCATGTATCTTTGTCAAAGTCCTCTTCAAAGGTATTGACCATATACATGCGTTCTGACTCTGTTCAAAACAAGCATAAAGTGCATGAATTTACTTGTCAAAATATGAAATGTGAGGATGTACTCAGTAGAATTGACAGCAACAACTCACTTTGTACCGGATCTGGCAAGGGGTAACCATGGGATTTTGTGATTTCATTTACATATTTTTCATGTTCTGACGCAAACAGAAAGCAATTAGTGACCATCCGAGTACTAAGATGATAAATTGATAGTAAAAACTAAACTCCTGGCATATCTGATGAAAATCCGGCACATAATAAACATTAGGAAGCCTTCAAATATGAAGACGACTCAAAAAATAACTCGAACTAGCTAAATACTCGTGCTTTCGGCTCCATCGTGCCAGGCTTGAGGCTTCCCATGATTTCAACAAGGGAAAGGAGTAGAGAAAAGTTCGCAGCACCAACCAAGGCCTTGATTTGCACCAAGGTTCGCTATTTGTCAATTAAGAGGTAATATGTACTTCCATGCTTATTAAAAAAAATAGATGGGCCCTTCGGGACCCTAGCTCTGTTCAAAAACCAAAAGACTACACTTCATCCATGTGGTCATTGTGGAATATCCAAATTAAAATATATAATAATAATTAGATAGAAGAAGAAATATTAGACATGAAAGAGGTCATATTAGAGATAGACATCAGTTCTGCATCCTTTGTGTTATTACTTAGAGATCATATGTATCTATAAGACTATAATCAATGAAGCAATAACAAAATGGTTCATCAATCTGTTAATCTGGCAATACGGCATCCTCATGGCGGTAGTTTCCCGGTTTAGAGCACACCACATAATAGTAGTATGCTATAATAACAGGTACATCCAGAAAACTAACCTGGGTTCATGGCGAAGACACCTACAAATAATTATTGATATGGGGCATTAGAAAAATATGACAAGGATGAATTGCTGATAGCGCACAGTGCAGTAGTTATAATTAGTCCGTGTGTTTTTGCTCACCGTCCCGATAGTAGTTACCATGAGTACAAGATTCATGTATCTTGATCGGGCTACTTTCTATCGTATCATCAACCCCTTGCTTGGTTTCAGTTTCAAGCCTGCAGTACAGTGCAGAAAAACCCGCCGTGGTAAATTCACAGAAACTAGATACCGAAGAACATACAGGAAGATACAACAAGAAGAAGAAAGTAGATCCAAATGGTTACATATATGAGATATCTTACAGAAAAAAAAAAAGGTAAACTGAGAAAATGAGGAACAAAATCTCCAGGGACGTCAGAAATACAGGTTTGGCTGTCCATATTCTGGTTTGAATAAGAAATTACTGCTCATTTACGAAAACATATTAGCGTCGTAGAACCCCTGAAAATAATCTAGTTCGGGGCGAGTACAACAGATACTAACAGGACAGTTGATGTGGGTGAAAGTATGTAGGTAATGCCACAACTTGTTAAGCTACAGGGAGAAACGTTTACAGATGTCAGAATATACAGCAGTACAAGATATGCAATCTGCCAGCGTACTGGAATATACTAGAAAATTTTGAAAGCTGTTTAGCATGGAAATCGGATGCCTTACAATTCAAACTGGGAATGTAGGACAGGGCATACATTCAAACTGGAAATTGGATGCCTTACAATTCAAATTTTGAAAGTCTAGATTTACATACCTGAATATCCCAGAATACTGCATACATTTTAGAATTATTTTCCGCGGAAGGCATGGAGTAATCACTATTTGCTGACGGTCCGCGGTCGTTTGACTATGATAGAAGTTCATGCCAACAAAATGCCCATCTAAATCAATGAGAGGGCCTCCAAACCCAACCTAAGACAGATTAGAAGTGACAATCAAGGAAGGCAAAAATGTAATTTATAATGTCTTGAAGAATAGGGTTCAGTGCATAAATAATAGATTAAGCCATTCATATCATGGTACATTTATTTACTACTAGAACATTGTAGGAAAACCAGATAGAACATCAGAGCTCACCCTAGTGATTTTACATGTGCTGTACATAAGCTTGTGGACTGCCCGTGTCCGGCCATCAATTTGTCTGAACTGAAAGATTGCCATAACGCTACCACCTCACTACTAGACTCAAGTTCTTTGTCATGATCAAGAACAAGCCTGTGGTCTACTTCACAGCCAGGCAAATGCTGGGCGCCGACAAAAGCAATACCATAATATGCATCATAATACAGTAACTGCCCACTGACGACTCGGCCATTTGGGGAGCGTACTTGAATCTGCATGCAGTGATAAAACGGAACGACGACGGTTGTACTGAACGATTAGCGCGTACAAAATAAGGGAAAGGAGCAGACATAAGTTAGCAGCACCAACCCTGACATGATCACTGCTATTCCTTTTACCATCTGATGATGTAAACAAGCTTAGTGAAGTCAGAAACCTTGCAGTATTAGGATCTGGGCATTCAAGGCAAACACCTGTGCATTCAGCCAGCATGGTATTTCCTACAGAGATCTCATAATTAATGTCAACCACGCACTCCTTTGATGTCTAAATGATAGAATCTTATATAATAACAGTATATATAATCACCATCGAATGAAGCAAGAGATACAACGGTTGGTTTGAAGTTTGAAGCAGCTTGTCTAATGAGATCCTCAGTCAAGGGACATTCATCAGTTTTACTAGCATCGACAAGCGCCAAATTACCGCTCATCCTGCTTTTACCATCTGACAATGCAATGAAACCTCCAGTTGTGCGTTCAAGTACCACCGTGTCTCCTACACATATACAGGAATATCATGATTTCAACCAATACGTACAGTTGGTTTATGAATCATCATAATCCTAAAAGAAGCACATCTGGTAATTAATTAATGTGCACATAGCAGTATATATAATCACCATCACATAAAGCATCGTCTTGAGTGAGTTCACTCCCAGCACATTCACCAGTTTTACTAGAATTGCCAGACTGCACTTTGGAGATGCTACCTGAACAGAAAGGCCCTAGCTAGTTAATTGGAAATATTATGACACAACAGCAGAATAGGTGAGCTTTTTTAAACATATGCATGGAAGAAGGTAAAAGGGTGAAAAAATTGGAATCAGTGACTCACTTGACCTAAGCACTCTCTTGGAGGCATTTCCATTTTGTACTTGATCCAAGCCTCTCGGCCTACGCTTGTCCCTCGGCATCTTTCCAACCAACCTTGAATAGAAGGAACGAAACCCAGTGTGTCATCCGAATCCGAGTACTGACTAATCAGAACTAAGCAGAGTACGTATATTGTTGTGTTCACGAACCCATTACACACTCCGTTCTCTAATGGACAGTATAGTGTGACCTAACTCATGTAGTCCAAACTACAGTGTACACTTCATTGGTGGTGCGCACACATTTTGAAATTCAGATTTGACCGTCAGTTGGACCAACTATACATATGGGTTATGTCTTATGTGTCAGAAAAACTGTATCAACAATATCTGTAGCCATATTTAGAAGATCGGTTACATAGTATATTTCTATAACTATTGGTCAAGTTAAATCACGAAAAAGAGCGCGCGTAGAGTGACAGGAATGGATTAGTTGTGGCAGCCCTAACGGGCATGGAGTTCATCTTTCTTTTTTTTTCTTTTTTTTTTTTGAACCGGGCATTACCCCTTTCCATTACTTTGACATAATGGAAATACAACATTCTCAGGCTGAAACTACTAAAAGGAAACTAGAAAGGGGAAAGCGAGTTCAAGTTCAACGCATCCTTGGGAAACCCACTGCAAGCACTCGTCATCGAGCAGCTTACCGCGGGGCGAAAACGCAAGGACACCAAAACAAGAGCTAGGCCTACTCAAGTATGAGCAAGGGTGAATAAAGATGGGACACCAAAAGGGCTCTCGCAGGAGCAACACCAAACGCCCACGCAGGAGCAGAATCAACAGTTTGAATCGAAGCGGGCATGGAGTTAATCCAAGACAATTTTTGAGGAAATTAAACTGTTACTCGTACTCCACCCGACAGAGGAAACTGCATGCCGTAAAGTGGCAGGAATGGATCGCGGAGCTTAACAAAAGGCCACGACAAACATTTGCGAACAATTCAATCGGCTAGGGTTTCGTCCAGCAGAAGAGCAGGTTGATCCAGGTCGGGATAGATCTCCACAGCACACCACGCCGGCATAAAGGCCGGCGGGCGGGCGGAGGAGAAGCAGACGCCTATGACGATGATGAGAAAATAAGTAGTATACCTTGACGGCTTGGGTAGAGAGATCGAGCGAGTCTGGTAGCCGCCGCGCTGTATTCGTCGTCCCGGAGGGGAGGTCAGATCACGAGCGCCCTGCTAGCTCTTAGGTTTGGGCGGCTTTCGAGCGTGCGGCCGGATAATTTGAAACAGCGAGTTTATTTCTCTCAACGTGTTGGGATAAAAAAAAAAGATACAGGTTGAGCATCTCTGGCAGGCCCTTTTTTAACGGAAAAAGGTTGACTGGCGAACGTTTGCCAAGAAATGACCAAAATCTTCAACTTCGCCGGACCGTTGGTCGGAAAGGAGAAGAAACAACCTCCACTAAACCAAGATCCAAGAGAAAAACAACCGTAGCAGCACTGAGCATCTCGCCTTGTGGCGGAGGTGTAATGGAGTGGCGGATCCTGAGCATCTCGCCCTGGATCCGACATGCTCGGGCTCTCGGCGAGCTGCGGTGGCACTGGATGGCCTAGCCATGTGGGCGGTGGGGTGAAGGTGCGTTGCGGACCCTAGTTCTGGGGCGCGTCGTGGTCTTGCTTTCGGTCATCTGGGAGGTGTGGCGGCATACGGTGTTGGTTGGTGGTACCACGCTGGCGCTGCGCGCAGTGGGTGGTGGCGGCGCGGCGGTGGTTGTGCCCCCGCTTTCATGTCTCCTTGGTGATATGGAGGCTCGACCGGAATGCTCTTGGATCCAGCAGCCATCGTCTGCCACAGCTGGTGGTCTTCGCTGGCAATGGTTGGGCTTGGGCCGCTTCCCCAGGTTTCGGCGAGGTGGCACACAAGTGTTTGAACTTATAGTGCCCTAATGACTAATGATGATGCAGGAGCTACCACCAAACCAGATCTTTGTATGCAAACGGGATGTAATGGAACTGAACCATCACTGCAAAACACTACGAGTAGCTAGCCGGTGTGCAGATTTGAAAGCATTTCCTTCCAATTAAACTCAAACAGGATGTTTTGCACCACCGGCCCAAAAGATAGAAGAAGAACAGAACCAAAACTATATATATAGACCTTTTTTTGCTACTATCATAGTGTAAAAAAAACGTCTTATATTTTAATACTTATACTTTAATACGGAGGGAGTATCTCTTAATCAGCATGGGCATGTAGCCCTTCGCTGGTGCCAAAAGAAAATCATAAGCAGTGTCGAATGTCAGACTGGGAACTTATCCTTCTGATTCTTGATGAAAACAGAATGCAGGGGCAGCGGCACAACAGCCTTAGCCTAGCCAGCCAGCCACACCAAAGAGCCATCCCGCTGACAGCTCTTTCAAAGATCGACAAATCAATCACATAATCACATAGATAGATGAGCGCTTATGCCAAAAACAAATAGATAGATGGATGAACACTGGACGACACAAAATTCAAGACAGCAAAACAATCTGTACATCTCTCGGCACGACACCGAGTTCCAATTTATGACTTGCAGGGTTATTTCAGTTTTCCTCCCCTCATAACAGAGAGTACCTGCATTTCCTGCGCACAGGAAACACTTATCACCCTACCGACGACGGTGGGAGGTGCACTGCAGCCCAAGGTTTGGCGTCCAACACAACAACATTATTTGGTCACGACAAGGTAGCAAATAAAACGCGTATCTGCTTAATCCTGGGGGTCCTGATCAAGAGATGCGACGAGGATCGGTTCCCTGGCTAATTGCTGTCCCAAGTCGGCACATACTACAAAACAGGTAGGTAGGTAGGTAGGTAGGTCACCCAACAGACATAGGCAGGAAGACGGCACCAACAACAGAAAACCCTTGCCTGGAGTTCCACCACAATGGAGCAGCAACTGTAACACCCTGTACAAGAAAAACAAAGAAAAGAAATGGTCATAAGACGAACGCGTTACTTGAGGCAAAAACAAGGAGAAACAGGTATCATAATGTGCAAAAGAATGATTCTCTACGAGATCCTTCTTACCTGAGAGCAATGACAATCTCCAACGATCGCCAAGCCATACGTACACGGTGTATGTACAACAGCCAGCCTGCCTTCACCTTGTGTACAAGGCCTTGATGTCCTGGCGCATTGCCCTGTTGTCCAGCAGCTCGTCCCCGCAGTCATCGATGTCGATTTCGTTCAGCTGGAAGCCCTCCGACGTGCAGCGCTGCTCGCTCCATTCAAACCACAGCTTCGGTATCACCTCCTTCTTGACCGCAGTTTTATGGGTGTTCTCCTCCGGAGAGTCAGCTGCTACGAGCCTGTAGACAAACACTTTCTTGTGCTGTCCAGGCCTGAACGCCCGCCCGATTGCCTGACGGGTAACGGAGGGGTTCAAGTGAACATCTAGAATGACCACTCTCGATGCGCCCACCAGGGAGATGCCCTCCCCACATGCCTTGATAGAGCCAAACAGGACCTTTGCATCAGCAGAGTTGTTAAACTGAGCCACTGTCAGTTCTCTTTCTTCCATAGTACATTTACTATCACCACGGATCACAAACATCTCCTTTCCTACATGCCAGCCCCTTGTCTTAACCAGTAGCCTTTCCAAAAATTTCATGGGAAGTAGGTACTGACTGAAAGCAAGGACCTTCTCTCCTGCAGATTCCGCAAGTGCCAGGATATTGGTGAAAAATCTGGCCTTCACACCGTCGGCCACGTTAATAGACTGGACCAGACTATCAACAGCTGCATCCGTCAAGTTGGAAGCCCTGTCTGCCGCTGCGACTTCTGACATTTCAGATAGACATGGATGCATGTACAGGGCAGTTCCTACTGCATTTTTTTTGAACTTCTCATAGGCTTCCAACTTGTGAACGATTTCTTTCTGCTTGGGACTGAGTTTCAAGAAGACACTGAAGTCTACAAGGCCAGGTAGGTCATCCAAGATATCACCCTTGTAGTAGTGAAGCACGTCTTTTGTTAGTTCTCTGAGACTTCTAATGACGTTTACTTTTCTCGTGAAGTCGCCATCATGCAGCAGGGTCTCTTCTACCGACTCATTGAATTTATCAGTGTCTTCTTTTGAAATCCTGCGACCTGATATTGACACTTGACTCATTATACGAGCAACGATAGGACGAGATGAATCCTTCTTGAGAAACTTTGGGCGTACAAGGTTCATGATGTTGAACACTTCTGAGACATGATTCTGGAAAAGTGTACCAGATAGGACAACCTTGCGTGGAGTTTGTACTCTCTGCAGTGATTCTAGCACATTAGTTGACTCAGTCCTAGGTAAATGGCCCTCATCCATTATAAGTAGGTTCGGGACCTTAAGCAACCTCTCCTGGCATCCAGCTGCAACGGCGCCACCCTCGTCACTGCTAATGATCCAAGAGAACTGAGTGTAGCCCACCAAGAGGATACTCCTTTTGGCTTCCCAAGACTTGAGGATTTCCAACTGCTCTGCTCTGGTCTTGACAGAATACAAATCATACAGTGGTATGTCCTCCACTTGCCACTGTTGAAATTCCCTTTTCCATGTACCTAATATACCTTTAGGGAGTACAACGAGAGGCCTTCCAGAGGGATATTTTGCCAAGAAGCTCTGAATAAAACTGATGAGCATAAATGTTTTCCCCGAACCAGGCGCATGAGCTAGAATGCAACCTCCTGGTTTGTCAGAGACCAAATTCTTGACCAGAAAGTGGAAACCTGCCAACTGATGTGGTCTCATTTGCTTTTCATGTCTTGGATGAATAGCAATGTCTAAAGCATTGAGTTCCTCAGCGACTCTAACATCACCAGTGACAATCTCGTCAGAATCCTTTGAACGCTTTTCAGAGAAATATGATCTTGACCTTGATGCCTGACATGAGGTGAACATAATATCAATTGATCGTTCCAATCATACGTTTAAACTTTCAAGTCATTCCAAAGTTTATATTATGCCATCATGACATTTCTGAAAAATTATAATGCATAGCAGTAGATACAGAATATCAGAAAATAACAACTACATGCGCTATACTAGAAAAGTTTCTTCATGCTGGAAATACAGGAATAACCAAAATAACAACCCACGAGGTCCAGCGTCAGGCTCTGCGGCATGAGCAAATGTGTCAATTTTGTCGGATAAGATGGCATGGACTAATTCTCATGTATGATTGGCATATTGTGCCCCTTTAGGCACTTGGCTCTTATAAAAACAGATTTTGTTCAAACAACATAATAGTGTAATGCAAAATAAAAAATGTATTTGAAATCAGTTTCAGCACACCAAATGGATCCCACACGTTCCTCTGGGCCACTTTGCTTGTTGCTAAAAGAAATGCTTGGTAAGAACTTCCAAAAAATTAAAAATACATATGTTGCTAAACGGCCTCAGAGTTACAGAAGCATCATCACATATCTTAAACAAATAAGATACCTTTCTCCACTGATAATCAATGATAGTGTCAGCCCTTTTCACAATCAAACCGCAGACACGGCATACATGGCCCAGATCTTCATGAATCTGTATATCATGATTGCAAGCATTGTCCACCTCTTTCTCACCCACTTCTTTCTCATTGGCTGCCTCTTCAAGTGTGTCGAGCTGGCCAATAAATGTAACTAAATGGTTATGCCAAACAACATAAATCCAAATAAACAATTTAGGGAAAATAAAGTACGCAGATTTCTCTTATTGAGCTAAGCTCTCATCTATCCTCAAACTTTACAAGTTGAATCAATTTGCAGACAGAGCATGCAATTATAAGCACAACTATTAAATTACAAAATGATATGTTTCAAAATGCTGCAGCAACAGAAGTCATAAGTCTGTGATTATAATTTGTACCTTAGAGCTTTCAAGTGCCACTGAGTACTCATTCCAAAAATCTTCAAGACCATCACTTTCCTGTTCTTGTATATGCTCTTCCTCCATAGGCTCATCTTCCCCCATAGGCTCATCTTCCTCCACAGGCTCGTCTTCCTCCGCAGGATTGTAAGGTTCTGAGGGCAAACCAAATACTGCTGGATTTGCTTCATTTTTTCCTTTTCTTTTTCTTGGCACAATTTCAACATCCCCATCTACCTGGGAGCTTGGATCAACTTTTCGTTTTTTTCTCTCCTTAGGAAGTGGAGGGAGAACTTGTGTTTCTGCTATTTTCTCCTTATGGGTAGCAACCTACATTGAGCAGCAAGAGTTACAGCTGGAAAATGAAAACTTTCAGCTTTGAATTGGAATAGATCGAGCAAATATCAGACAATTAAACTCCATTATTTTCATTACAAGACAAAGGGTACTTGTGAACTAAGATGCGACAAATAACTATGGATGAACATTTAAAAAAATTGAAAACAAAGACGCCAGTTTCAGTGTCCTTCAGAGATACTGATGAAGCAGTTGATACTACTAGTTTGTCAGTACAAACATGTAGAACAAAAAAACAATATAACTCTTAGTAAAAATTCAGTAAAAATATTGCAAGTGAAAAGTACATACAGCCAGATCATGGATACGTTCCTCCTCAGGTCTTTTCTGCAATATAACTCTCTCAAACAGAACTGCTGATGGTTGATAGCTGGTAACAGGATACTGATTCACTAAAGTTGCACTTGGACTATATGGAACAATTTGACTGTTTTGGTCTCTAACAGGCATTGTCTCATTTATTACTTCATCAATTCCCTCGGTTACCACCCTCATGAGAGCACCAGCCTCTTCTGATGGTATCAGCTGTTTATTTTTCTCAGGTGTGAGTTGTTTGTTTTTCTCAGGCGTCAGTTGTTTGTGTGCTCCTGTACTTTCATCTTCATCATCTGAATCAAGAACTATTACACTCTTTTTCTCTTCTCTTTGCTCGATAGAATTGGCCATATTAGTTTCAGCACTCGGCCCATAACTCAGAGCAGGCTCGGGCAGAGTCGAGAGGAAAGTCAACAATTGGACCTTCTGAGCATACAAGCGGTCCCACTCCTCGGTAACACTGCCACACCCCCAACTGTGAACCCTATTTCCAGTAAGTGAAAGATTATTGATGGGGTCGGAACGCTTCCTTTTTCTGCGGTAATACATGCCTACAGAAACAGATGACTGATTAGTTATCATATAAGAGAGAAGAAATGAATTTGCACAGCAATGGAAGTACCACTTCTGATGTTCCATACAAGCCACATGCAAGGTGGACAAAAAAATGTGGGATGCGTACAAGGCAACCGTAAGTAGAAGCACAGACAGTTACATGTGGAAAACTATAATGATCATAAAATGCAGCGGCCATTATTTAACATAAGCATAGTAATTGATGAACAAATAGGCACTTTATTCATCAATTCTTTCTCATAGGTTTACTAGGTATCCTTATTTTTGGCATCAAGCTCTGTATTTCACTTGGTACAATCCAATTCAAATAGTAATGAAACTGTATGCATAAAGCTAGTAGCTAGTAGAGATACACTTGAAATATCACCTACGGTAAATTCAGTCCAAAACTCAAATAATGTTTTTTGCTTCTAATCATGCACAGAATACCCAGAAAAAGAGTGTCTAAAGAAAAGAAAAACACAAAGGTGATGTGATTGTAAAGGGCAGTGGAAATACTTCAACTGGGCAAACTATATTCACACAAGCTTGCAAACAACGACGTACCAGCATGAAATAGATCACCACAATAACACCCATGACCATATCCAGCACACCAAAGAACAATACTCATGAAACAAAAAACAAAGAACAACATGTAGACAAGATAATAAAGTAGAAGAATTATTTACTAAACTAGTGAAATTCGGGATGGCATACCAAATAGGGGATTGATATCAACAAGTTACAATGAAAGAGAAAAGCTGCAGAAACAAAACAAGCAATCCACTATAGAGAGGAAGTAATTATGAAGGCGGTAGCCGACAAGCCAGTAGAGGCCCCAGATACCCTAAATTTCAATCTCAGACGGATGGTTTTAGTGGCAACTGGCAATCAACCTCTCCCCTCACCCTAGCTCTCAAACTAAACAAAAGAAGTCCAAAGACAGCAGGTTCAGGCCACAAAACTTGTTTCAAATGCTATTTGCAGAGAAGAGCGCGAAGATTGCTAATTGTCAGCCTACATCGTGCTCAAGCAACAGCTTTCGTAATATGAGTCAAAATAACTTCCAGATGGTAAATTGGGATGTTAACATCATTTCAGTATTCCATATAAAGTACTGTATAAGCATCTACCATTCCCTATGGTTTGGCACGATAAGAAAGCATCGATTTAGAGTGCATGACACGCACAGGTCACATAAACAACTGAGCAGAATACCTAAATCACAAACAGCGATATCTCTGCTTCACCGATTTCACATACAAAAAAAGATTCCATCCTTGCACTTCCTCGAAATGTGTTTTAGCAAACACTATAGTGGTATTTCCTCTGAAGAAACCAGACAGGAAAACAAAAGCAGCCGGTAACCTAGCTCGATTCAAGCAGAAGGCTAGGACAAATAGTTGCCATTCGGCGTGGGAAAAATCCCCTGAATCCTTTCTTTTTTATCTCCAGGCTCCACGGGGCAAGGAAGTAGTCTGCCCCCACAATTTCTGAACTTGAACAATCAGCATTACAGGGTGACGAGGCAAAGGTGATTGTCCAAACTAGTCAATCCCCTTCAGAAAAAAAAATCTGACCATTTCCCTTTGCTGTTCGATTTTGGAGCAAAGGTGACCCTTTCCCCCTGATCCAAAATGGATGCGGTCTTCTCGCCCCTGACAAAAACCCTAAATCCCAGACCGCCATGAACCCCAATCCACCCTCCTATTCCCCACAACGCAAGTGCAATGCAGTATCCGTGAATCAATCCAAACCCCATGCCCCCGCCTTTCCATTACGCCCGCCGCCCGCAACCCAAACCCCATGCCGCCCGCGCAGGGGTGGCAGGAAGAGCCACCACGGCGGCATCACGTCAAGTCGAGGAACAGGAGGAGGGGGAGCGGGAGCGGGAGCGGGACGGGAGGAGGACGCTCACCGGAGGGGTCTGCTGGGGGGTCTTCGCCGGGGGCAACGTCCATGGCTGGCCGCTGGCGGCGAAGAGGCGAAGGGGGAGGGCTGGCAGCGACGAGGCGAGGGGCTGACGGCGGCGACGAGGCGAGGGGGAGGGCTGGCGGCGGCGACGGCGACGAGGCGAGGGGGGAAGGCTGGAGGCGCGGTGAGCGGCGCCGTGATTTATGTATGGGGTTATTCGATAAAATGTCCGCCTTTTACTCACTCTGTCCATTCGATAAAAGGCTCTATTCATTTTAGGGTTTTATCCAATGACTACTTTGCCCCTATCCCCTCTCCCTCTCCTCTTTGAAAAAAAAAACCCTAAAATTCCCAATCATACACACAAAAAATATCGTGATTAAGGCTAGGATTGCAACTAAAGTGAGACTATAACAAGGTAGATTTACAAGGTCTCAAGGGTTGGGAGCGAGCAACGTACTAGCATCTGAACTAGTTAGGTTAGCCGGGAGAGATTTTCGCGCCTTTTTATATTAGTGATGTCCCCGTTTGTTATTATTAGCTAGTTCATAAATATTATTGGCTAGTTAATAAAGCGATCTCGTCTCACATGTTTTCTTTTCATTATCTGATAGCGAGCATAAATACCAAAAAAGAATGCGGTCGAAATAATCTAGCAATAATAGTTTCACGACTGATGTCGAAGTACATAACAAAATAATTACAATACTCCTTTCATTGAGGCACGGGGTTTCTTATTCCACAAGAGTGAAAATATGTTTCCATTCTTTCATATACTGGGGGTTAAACAATAGTAAGAAATTTGGGTTCATAATAAAGAGTTCAGTGGCAGTAGATTGAGTAACACCTAGTAGCGAGGCCCTACCCATTAGAGCAACTCCAACGCGCCGACCCAAACGGGCAGCGTTTTTGTCCGCTTTTTGTTTGTTTGGGTCGGCCGCCCGCTCGGTGTCCGCCCTGTTTTTCTTTTGGGTCGGCAGTGCACCCAACGCCAAAACACCACACAGTTGATGCTGACGCACTCACCAGCGGCCGGCATAAATGTCAGCACACAAAAAAAGGGCGGGAGTTCGACCACGCCATCGCGGTCGTGGTCATGCCAGCACACTTGCGGGCATACAAAAAGGATGGCGCTCACCGCCATATATCACTCGACGTCGAACTTGAGCATGTCGCCCTGCATCTTCTCGAACCACGGCCTCTTCCTTGGCGACACGGTGTTGAGATCCACCTTCATGATCTCCACCCCTGTCTTCATGCTAGCGAGAGCCACTTCTTTTGCCTTGGTATTGGCATTGGCGGCCTCGATCTCTAGCATTTTGGCTTGCTTCTCCGCCTCCGACCTGATCTCGCATGAAGGCGTCTTGCATGCCAGATTGATCAAAGGTCGACGGCGTGAACAACCCTCGATCGTCCTGGCTTTGTGTCTCATCGGGGTCGTAGCCAGCCACGGCGGCACCGCCAGTGGCCTCCGTACCACCCTTGAAGATGATGTTCTGCATGAAATCGTCATCGCCGGCGGCCGGCATTCTGTCGAACAGGCTGCGGGCGCCAGAGATCATGTCGACTGGCATCTCCCGCGCGTGTTTCCTCACCCCACCGGATGATGAGCCACCGGCTACCAGTGTGGCGTTGAGGTCGATGGGCGCGGGCGAGGGCGTGGAAGGCGCTACCACGCTCACCTCCGGCGAGCATTTCCCGGAGAGGCGGGAGGCTTGCGGGTAGACGTGGAAGCGGGGGATCGGGTGAGTCGCTGACGCGCGGGGCGACTCTGGCAGCATCATCCGAGGAATCGCAGACGAGCCTGTGTTGGCCGTGGCCATGGGAGCGTTGAAGAGCCCGTGTTGGCCAGGGTTTAACCCTAGGTACAACAGCGCCTCCCTCATTGCCACAGTGACGCAGGCGTTGGTGTCCTCCTGTTGCGCGATGGCGGCGACGGCGGCCGCGGCCGCTGCTTCGTCCCTTGCATCCGTTGCGTGCCTCCGATCTTTTCTCTTCACCGACTCCCTGGCCCGCTGCTCGGTCGTCAGCTTCTTCTTCGGCTTGGTCGTGGTGGCGGTCTTGCGAGGAGCGCGAGGCTTGCCTTTGCCGAAGGGGAGGGCGTGATGCCGGACGAGGCGAGGGAGGCGAGGCCGGCGGCGGCATCGAGTTCATCGTCCATGGAGAGTGGTAGGAGCGCGCGCGGGCAGGAGGGTTTTTGGAGAAAGTGGAGGGAAATGATGGGGGCTGCCGCCGACTGGCGGGCCAGGGGGGTAGTTGGCGCGCGTCGCACACATCCGTCTCGTGTCCACGCCAACGCAAATGAGGCTCAAAAATGGGCCAAGAATGCGTCGTCAGGCGGACGAAAAGCGGACGCGCTCCGGTTGGGTTGGCGGGTTGTGCCGACTTTTCTGTCCGCGCCGACCCAAATGGACGCGCGCGGACGAAATGGGTCGCCACGGTGGAGTTGCTCTTTGTATTCCGTGCAAGTGCTTCATTGTAGATACCAATGATGGGGGTTTGATTGTGGTTGCAGGGCTCTAGCCAGGTGGCGTCATCAACAGTTGTGTTTATATGGTTGTCCCAGTGCCTCCTTACATCTGCAAGTTAGGTTTACCCATAGACAGTGACGTGTCTCACTTTTGGAAGTCAATTTCTTTGGCATGTGTGTACATGTCCCGGTGATAGGGTACAACTTTTGATGGGGAGTCCTCGTTCGGATGGGCTAGTCAACCTTTGGAGCTGGTTTAGTATGGATGGTGAACAGACGAACTACCCAAGCTCTGATTATGATGTAGGGTACCGTGTGCAGTTTTTTTTGTTTTTAACTTTGGTTTGTTGTATATGTGTTTTTTTACGTTTATCAGGGCTTAGCTAGGTTCGTATGGGTGATTAGCACTGGCAGTTAGGCACACATGCGTGGTAGTGGTGGTCGTGTAGGATGGACAAAGTAGGCACTCAAAGAATCAAATATACGGGGCCGATGAAGTAGGTATTAAAGGTTACAGCTTCACAATGTCATCCACTAGGCATGCTTGAAACGGGGCACATGGTAGTGGCCAATATGAGAGGTTGTAACATAAAAGAAGGTACATCAACGGTAAAAGAAAAGATGAATTGGTTCAGTGGTGGCATGGCCACCGACTATTCGTTTTGCAAGGAATCTTTAGAAACAAAACTGAAAAAAGGCACTTGGGAGCATGAATCACAAAGAACCACTATCTCTATTCTTGATTGATATTAGTACCGACCTATACCCATAGCCTCTATGATTTGCTTCTATTGTACTTGATTTTTACCTTGTGCAAGGGTGCTCAAATGATCGACCTCGTGCAAGCTAATAACAAATACTTCATATCATGATTCACATCACCTCCAACAGAGAAGAACCGGCATACCCTCCAACATCGAAAACATCATAGAAGATGCATGAGAACTCCGTTTTCGATGAACTCGAGCTTGTCATAAAAATGATCATAAGCTCCAAATCTCACAAGGAGAAGAACCAAACAAGAATCCAAAAAGATGATGCAAGGATGCAATGGTTTGAGCTCTCTACGAATGATACGATCAAGCTACTCATCGAGAGCCCCCCTTGATAGTACGGCAATCGATCCTATAACCCAGTCTCCCAACTACGATCATGAGACCGGTAAAAAAGAAAACCTATCAAGGGCAAACCTTTGCCTTGCACATGGTCCACTTGAGCTAGACGATGACGATCTTGACTCCCTCAAGTTGGACCACCTTTCTTGATTGCGTTGGCTCGAAGAAGACTAGTTGATTGCTCCCCATACTCTCACCGTGGGTGAGCCTCTCTTCGCTCATCTTCACAAGTCCATTGTCACCACAATGGACGGCAAGCTTCAAGCAGTTGATCTCTTCGTGATGCATCACTTGAACTTGCACACCGCAACCTAACCCCACAAAGAACTCTCACGAAGACATGGGTTAGCACACAAAGCGTAATGGACAATGCTTACCATACCATGGGATCACTTGATCCCTCTGTACATCTTGTACGCTTTGTGTGTTGAATCTTTCCAACTCTCTTCATTTGGATGATGTCTTGAAGGCGGACATGAATGATCACACAATCTTATTCTTCAAGACATGCTTGCAATAAGCTCAACACTCATAAGACCAATCTCTGGATAATTCCTTAATAGCAACTTGGTCATCACAAACTCTCCTTGAAACCAACAAATGGACTCCAAGAAAAGCCTATGGACAAACCCTTCAAATATAACTCAAGGCAACCATTAGTCCATAGAGATTGTCATCAATTGCCAAAACCAAACATGGGGGCACCACATGTTCTTACACTCTCTCCTTCTCCAGAAAAAACCCTCGAATGTCCAATCATAGGCCAAAATCTCATGATTAAAGCTAGGATTGCAACTGAAGTGAGGCTATAACAACATAGATTTACGAGGTCTCAAGGGTTGAGAACGAGCAACGTAGTAGCATCTGAACTAGTTAGGTTATCCATGAGAGATTTTTGCGCCTTTTTTATATTAATGATGTCCCAATATGTTATTATTGGCTAGTTAATAAAGCGATCCCATCTCTCATGTTTGCTTTCCGTTAGCTGATAGCGAGCATAAATACTAAAAAAGAACATGGTCAACATAATCTAGCAATACTAGTTTCACAACTGCTGTCAAAGTACATAACAAAACAATTACAATACTCCTTTCATTAAGGCACGAGGGTTTCTTATTCCACGAGAATGTAAATATGTTTCCATTCTTTCACATATTAGGGGTTAAACAATACTAAAGATTTTGGGTTCATAATAAAGAGTTCAGTGCAGTAGATTGAGTAACACTTAGCAGCGAGGCCCTACCCATCAGTATTCCGTGTAAGTGCTTCATTATAGATACCAATGATGGTAGTTCGGTTGTGGTTGCGGGGCTCTAGCCACGTGGGGTCATCAACACTTGTGTTTATACGGTTGTCTCAGTGCCTCCTTACATCTGTAAGTTAGGCCTACCAATAGTCAGTGGTGTGCCTCACTTTTGGAAGTCACTTTTCTTTGGTTTGTATGTACATGTCCTGGTGATAGGGTACAACTTGTGATGGGGCACTCCTCGTTTGGATGGGTGTGTCAACCTTTGGACTTGGTTTGGTATGGATGGTGAACAGAAGAACCAAATCTCTGACTACGACGTTGGGTATCTTGTGTTGGTCTTCACATCTCAATATACTAAAGTAAAGAATGAATGCAACAATTTCAAATAGTGTGCAGTTTTTTTGTTTTTAACTTTGGTTTGTTGTCTATGTTCTTTTTACTTTTATCGGGGTTTAGATTCATATGGGCGATTTAGGGCTAGCAGTTTGACACAAATGGTAGTTGTGGTCGTGTACGATGGGTAAAGTAGGTACTCAAAGAATCATATGGGGCAGATGAACTAGGTATTAAAGGTTACGGTTTTACAATGTCATCCGTTGGTCATGCTTGAAACGGGGCACATGGTGTTGTAACATAAAGAAGGTACATCAACGGTAGAACAAAAGATGAATTCATTTTGCGAGGAAACTTTAGAAACAAAACCGAAAAAGGCACTTGGGAGCATGAATCACAAAGAACAATTACCTCTGTTCTTGATCGATATTAGTACTGACCTATACCCATAGCCTCTATGATTTGCTTCCATTGCACTTGATTTTTACCTTATGCAAGGGTTCTCAAATGATCGACCTGATGCAAGCTAATAAAAAATACTTCATATCATGATTCACATCACCTCCCAAACCTATGCTACTGATATATAGATCGATCAATCTAGCGATGATAGACGAGCTTCATTAAATGACGTGTAATGATAACGGGTGTGAAGCCAACTTGCTAACCTGGTGGAACTTGGTAGTAGGAAGATCAATTAAATCATATACCCAAGCGATTGGCATAGGTGGTGTACGTGGACATGTTTTCGGCCTTCGGTACGTGGCATGCATGTTTTTCAACACAACTAAATAAATAGTTTAATTGATCAAGGAAGTTGCGAACAATTAATGATAAACAATATTACGGGGGGTTGGTGGTTAATCTACACTTTTCCTTCATGCCGGTCCCCTCTCGCATGTATGTAGTGACGACAAGTGGGACACACTCAACCATGCTCCCTTTTCTCGACTTAGTTTTGCGGCTCCATCAATTTGTGTGTGCTTTCTTCAATGGTACCTAGAGAGTTGTTATTGGGTTGGATCTAGTTGTGCCGCTTAACTTTTAGAATAATAATGCAATATTACAATTGTAACAAATATTATGTAAATAAATAATTGTAGTATAACATTATACAATGTGGCACATAAAATGGCAAGAAATCCCCAATGCTATGTGAAACACATAAAATGAATAAGTGGCGGCAAATATATTTGAATAAAAAAGTATAGAACTTTCTCTTTTGTGTCTCTCCCAAATGGACAAATCATTGTGAAACTTTATAGGTCAATATAACTCCAGTACTACAATGCCTAAAATCATTCTTGAAACTTTTGGTATATTAGAAATATCTAAAATGTAGGTCAAGGCACGAATGTAGGTCAAGGCACACTCCCATTCCAGAAAATCCACTCTCATTATGTCAAACTCACATATTCTTTTTAAAGGTAAAAGGTTCATAGTGTGCCTAAGAATGATGGATATAAGACATAAATGCTTATGTTTCTCTTCAAGATATAGCATTTGGGTAGGTACTCAAACTTTTAGCATGACTGCATCCTACAAGTACATGCGATCAGACAAAGAGATCACTCAAAAGGTGACATGCAAAAAGCTCAGTGTAGCATCTTGGTATCATTTGCTCAAGTTATGTATATCACTACCATTTTATATACTAGTGTCATGTAACCAAATGGCACATTCATGGCCATAAATCATTTCAACGTCATTCACTTCCATGACCACCATACTACACCCATTGAAGGTATGCCTTTCAACAGTTAGCTCAATCGTTTGCCTCCCAATAGAAGATAACATGCCTTGCAAAATATGATTGATGCAAGTTGGAGAAAAAGAATACAAGTACAAAAGCTCTGAATATAGGTACCAAAGCTTTGGTCAAATATATAAGGACCAAAGTTGGCATGGAAACAGTAAGAATTGAAGTTGATGCTCAATGCTTGAAGCAAACACTCCACCAATTAATGAAATGGAAAATAAGGCTAACTTGATGCATGTATATTACATGAAGCAGTATTAGAGTGCCTGGTAAATTTAGATTATTTCTAACCTTTCATGGTTTAATGAAACCTCTCAACTTTCATTGCTAAAATTACAATCTTCTAATTTTGACCAATGTTATTTTATCTTATATATGTTGCATATATTTTTATAACTTCCTTGCATTCGAAACCACATAATTAATTGAAAATATAATTTCATAATAGGTTCTAGAGCTCTAAAACACAACTGACAACAATACAAGCCTTTAGACCCACTGTAGCTCTTGCGGTCACTGCACCATTGTTTGAGGAAAAGATCATTGGAGCGATTGAATTGTGTTGTTGTCCAACTTATATGGCACATATGTCAACATGGAGTTTGATGTGTCGTTCTAGAGTGTTGCGCAAGCATGCAGAAATGTTGACAATAGGGAGAGTAGGCATACACTTGGAGAAGAATTTTGAGGGTGTGGGTGCGTGTTATTGCTTGGCATTGATTTGGGTAGGATGTACCCTACGCGAGGAAAGATTTTTGTGGCACATAACACTACTCACCTTCTACATGACTACCATGCGTCTAGAGATGGCATTTTACAGCCGGTCATAAAAGTGTGAAGACCTCAAGCACAACCGAATTTATGGTGGTGGTTCTCAGTTAATCTTCAAAACATGCACGTTGGAAGCCTTTCAAGCTGAGGTGTTTGTTTGAGCTCTGAATTAATATAGGTACACGAAAGTTGGATGGGAATATGATGACATGCCTTAGTTATAGGTAATTTTCTTCTATGACGTTGTCTACTCTCTCACCCCCTCTCTCAAACGTCCATTCCAAGCTATAGTATTTATTTTTGTGCAATCTTGTGAATCCTTTGGCAATAAAATTTAAACAAAAAGGGGATATTTTCATTTTGCATTTGAAGGATCAAAATCAATGATGATGCTTAGGACCTTAAGCAAACTCTCTGTCTTTTCATGAGATGAAACAGAAATTAGAGATACATTTATGCTAGACTATATATTAAGGGGATCATGCATGCTCATTTATTTCCTTTTTGTAATCTACTAATTTATGAACTTTCATGATAAATGCTAGGCTTGGACCCCCATCCCCTCCACCCGCCTTGTGCCAACTAGGCCATGGTAAATGATGGGAGAATTTCCTAATGACTCCATCAACCACCATGGCATGGGTGCAAGGCAGTCACCTAATTAATCAACATTACATGGAACATTCGGAAGGAAACATTAGTGAATTTTCATTGGGATAAATAAATCTCGGTGTGGAATACATCAAGTCGAATGAACACATGGCATGGTATTCTTTGTGACACTAGCATACAATTTCATCGAGCCCTCATTCCTATATAATGGAGGTCGCCAGTGTCTCAATTGGAACATATATATATTCGATGTAAAATCATCAAGGAAAGTGTTCACATAATGCGAGAAGGCTAATGATCTGGATAAATTACACAATCAAGGAGGAACAATCAACGGCAAGGTAGTCCAAAGATGGTAACATCATCGATGCCTCGCGACGCCAACATGTGCAATTTCTTAGTGCCTCTCAAACCTAAGCATGAAATGGTTGACTTGTACTCATATGTGAAATAAGAGTATCATGTAACTAGTTGGAAGATACAACCATCAAGAAAGGAGAGTGTGCGGTCGAGCGAATGTAGTTAGGAAGTGTCAATATGCCTGCTCAATTTAAATTGGTGTCTCTATTATATTTGCCATGGTTTGTTTCAGTGGTTCATTCGTATAATATTTAAACTAGATCAAAAATAGTTTACACCAACCTTGGTTGCAAAACTGCAACAATTGCAATTGAACACAGTAAAATGTGAAGTTGTAAATATATCCACATGGTAATTATTGTTACACCCTGGCTCAATGGCAAGTGCATCATGTTTTCACTTAAGCCACTGGGTTTGAATCTCCCCACCTACCTAGCAACGGAAAGTTAATGGAGGGAGCATCCCACTTTTTTTAATTATTCTTGCACCATTACAGTCAAATAAGGTTGTTGTGCCACTCTGAATTAAGGTCAATAGTTTGACCATGGTCTCAATTTCTTATGTTGTTCTTAATAAAATATATGTTTTAACAAATTTAAAAGCTAGGCAATTTTAAAAAACCAGATACACATTAGTTAACCTACAAAATTAGTGTTGGTAAAATGCCATTATCAAATATTTCACATGTTTATATGTATTCCCCACCCTATTCAAACCCAATCGCAGCCCAGACTCATCCAAGCCATATATGTGCTGTAACACATAGAAAAGCATGCCTACATAGAAATCTACTACAAATCGACATACATTTGAAACATGTGTAGAACGTAAGTAAGCTGATACATTTGAAATTCAAAAAATTGAACAACTCTGAAACTGTGTGTTAGTCAAGAAGCAATTTTGGACATAAATCACATGATGGATGCACTATGATGCGTTGACTCAAATGAAATGGAAATAGTCACAAACGATTGACGATGTGGGAGCGTTTGCGAGGTGGGAGCGCAATCAACAATTCCTTAGGCGTCAAACACAAACGATTGACGATGTGTTTCTTAATCATTCTTGTATATATGTTGGTTGACTTTGGTAGGGTGTTACCGCCATATTTTTCATTACCAGCGTGTGTCGCCTACCGGAGTTGATCAAGGACAACTAGCGAATGGAATTCCGTCGGTGACGATTTTTTTTCTTAAAATGATGCTTTTCTTAATCTCCTTCAAGCTCCTTTTTAGTTTCTCCCTTATTCCAAATCTAGTTTATTCTTTGGTTAGAATTTGACCTTCTGGTCACCTTATACATATTTCTGCCTAATAATGCATGAAAGCCAGCTTTTATCATATCTGTTTAGAAAAAAGAGACGTCGCATATGGGGGGAGATGGAAGGATTTGGGTGCCAATATGGTAGGCCACAAGGAATCATCCAAAGTCCATATCATGTATCTGCCAACTGAGGCCGCTCCTTGGCAGCACACATGCATCTCCAAAATCCGCACCAATCCATCGATGCCATGTTTTAGCAAATTTAATTGCAATCTAGTCCACATGGATTCATAGACATCATCGCTCCTGAAACTCGCGTGTGTAATTTCCCGGTACCTCCCAACCCTATTTGTACAATACTAGTTGATAGTTCCTAGCTAGGTACAAACCCATTGAGAAAGAGAGGTGTGCTCCTCGAACAAAGAGAAAGTAAGGACGTCATTGCTTCTTTTTAAATTGGTGCAATTTTCAATAGCCGAAGGTACAAACTGAAGAAGCAAAGTAATGAACAATATCGTGCACCACCTAAAAAGTTACAAAACTGTATATTACTATTATTATTGTTATTGTTATTATTATTGCGAAAAATCATTGTTGGTGGTGCTCAAATTACCGGTTTTACTAAGTTGTCTAAGATTTTCTTATGTCTAAGTATTTATAACAGGTATTACTTGAAAAGTGCAGCTTTATTTTTTTAAAGAAATGCAATATAGTAATAAGTGTTGTACTTTTCAAAATTGTATATCCCAACATTCTGATGAACAAGAGCGGACCCACACCTCACGTTGTTTCCCAGTCCGCGAACAACCTGCAGGTAACACAAAATTGCATTTGAACTGGATATACTTCAGTGCTCACTCTTTGAGTGAACTCTATGGCAAAACAAACTCTATCCATGTTTGATGGTGTTGTCCTCGCCATTGTTCTGCTTCGCGAAGATACCCACGGGTGTGCTTTAGGCTAGGAACATGACCCATACGCAACACCAATGATCGGTCCTCGCCCATCATGGGGCACTTCAGTTGCCAAGGTTAACATTCTCTTGATCATTGTGGAAGGATTTTTAACTCCGTGGTTATTTAGTGTTGTGTGTATATAAGTAGATCGATATGCCTGAATGTTGCATTGAATAATTAAAACACTTGCCAGAAAATGGCCAATCTTCTCAAATCTCAGGCCAGCCATCAGTTGTGTTGCATTTTTAGTTCCTACCCAAATTCTAGCTAGGGGTGCAACATAATGTGATACATGAGCTCCCACCTAAGGTTCGACTCAGTTACACGACATTAATATTGGTCTTAGGACCCAAGTCTTGCCCTCTCACATTCCTTCTCTCTATTCTCTCTCATGCAACTACCTTCAAAACTACAATAGTCAATGTCCGGCTCTAGGATCAGTGGATCAATCACCGACGCACTCATATTCCTAACACCTCCTTACCTCGTAGTGTTATGTCGTCTACTTGACGTTCAATGTGTCATGCCAAGGCACCACATGTGCATGGAGAAATTCGTAGAATAAGGAGAGGAGGCAACACCTGGAGCAAAACATCAAGGATGCATGTACGAGTTGTTGCTCTGTGTTAATTTGGGTTGGATGTAATCTATGCCAGAAATGATCATTGTGGCACATAACACCACTCTCCTTCTATATGACAATTGTGCCTTACAAAGATATTTGTAGTCGGCCACCAAGTGTGAAGATCACAAGTAAAACCAAGTTCATAGTGGCTGCCCTTAGTTAAACTTCATGATGTGCACACTGGGTGTCTTACAAGCTCAGGTGTTTGTTTGAACTTTGAATATAGCTATACGAAACATGGCATGTGATTTAACTATATGCATTTTTTGTGCCTTTTCTTTTTTGTAGCACTAAATCGTTTATCAACCAAGTGCTAATGTGTATTTGGCAATTTTCAGTAGCACCAAATAGTTTATCAATCAGGACATGAGGTGTAGTGGTTACCAGCTTAAGCTGAACTCTCTTTATGTAATAGATATTTTACTCTACTATGTCTTTGTCTTTAATATGCTCATTGTGAAGAGGGTATAGATGATTTGACAATCCCTTGAAATAGCGATTTCTAAAACTACAAGTGTCTTGAGGCGAAGCAAACAATGGGTTTTTGAATTAATGCAAAGATAATCATAAATGAAAATGGTAAAAATTCTACCTAATGATCATGCTATTGTTATTATCATATTGTTGTCTGTCTTTTCATTACTCGATGAATGAAATAGTTGTTCTCAGCAACGGGTGTTGCACCTGTGAAGAAATAGCGCATTTCCGTTGAACTTTAAGTTTTATGACCCCTCCCTCTTAAGTTTGCTTGCTGATATTCTTGTATTTGATGTGTTTCTAGCTATTTGGTGTTGTGTCACAATTATGTAGGATGGCCGAGCAGTATTTTGGTGAGATAATTTTGGCATAGCTCCTCCCTAGGCTTCTTAAGGGGTCTTTGAAAACTAATGCATATTTAGTTCATAAAACCTTATTTTGCATGAAGTTCGCATGTTCTTTGCATTGTTATGAAATCTTCAGGTGAACGACGAAACCCCACCTTCGGCTGAGCCTTCGTTGGTCTGAGGTCAACAAGGCATCATGCCATCTTGATGTTTGTGTGCACTAGAACCCCTCTGTTTCGTGAATAACCGGTGGTGTTAAACTACAGATATATCTGTAAGCAGACCTGTTGGGGAACGTTACAGAAAATAAAAATTTTCCTACGGTTTCACCAAGATCCATCTATGAGTTCATCTAGCAACAAGTGATAGGAGTGCATCTACATACCTTTGTATATCGCGAGCGGAAGCGTTCAAGTGAACGGGGTTGAGGGAGTCGTACTTGTCGTGATCCAAATCACCGATGACCAAGCGCCGAACGGACAGCACCTCCGCGTTCAACACACGTACGGAGCGGATGACGTCTCCCGCACCTTGATCCAGCAAGGAGGAGGGAGAGGTTGATGAAGATCCAGCAGCACGACGGCGTGGTGGTGGATCAAGCGAGGTTCCGCAGAGCTTCGCCGAGCTTCTGCGAGAGGAGAGGTGCAGGGAGAGGAGGCGCCAAAGCTTGGTGCGGCTGCCCTCCTCCCCCTTATATAGGCCCCTGGGGTACCGCCCTGAGATTAGATCTCCCAAGGGGCGGCGGCCAAGGGGGAGGCTTGCCCCAAGGCAAGTGGGCGCCCCCCCTAGGGTTTCAACCCTAGGCGCAGGGGCCCAAGGCGCACCAGCCCACCAGGCTGGTTCCTCCCACTTCAGCCCACGGGCCCTCCGGGATAGGTAGCCCCACCGGTGGACCCCGGGACTCTTCCGGTGGTCCGGTACAATACCGGTGACCCCGAAACTCTCCGATGGCGAAATAGAACTTCCTATATATAATTCTTTACCTCCGGGCCATTCCAGAACTCCTCGTGACGTCCGGGATCTCATCCGGGACTCCGAACAACTTTCGGTTTGCTGCATACTCATATTCATACAACCCTAGGGTCACCGAACCTTAAGTGTGTAGACCCTACGGGTTCGGGAGACATGCAGACATGACCGAGACGGCTCTCCGGTCAATAACCAACAGCGGAATCTGGATACCCATGTTGGCTCCCACATGCTCCTCGATGATCTCATCGGATGAACCACGATGTCGAGGATTCAAGCAACCCCGTATTCAATTCCCTTTGTCAATCGGTATGTTACTTGCCCGAGATTCGATCGTTGGTATCCCAATACCTCGTTCAATCTCGTTACGGCAAGTCACTTTACTCGCATCCGTAATGCATGATCCGTGACCAAACACTTGGTCACTTTTAGCTCATTATGATGATGCATTACCGAGTGGGCCCGTGATACCTCTCCGTAATACGGAGTGACAAATCCAGTCTCGATCCGTGACAACCCAGACACTTTCGGAGATACCGTAGTGCACCTTTATAGTCACCCGGTTACATTGTGACGTTTGGTACACCCAAAGCACTCCTACGGTATCCGTGAGTTACACGATCTCATGGTCTAAGGAAAGGATACTTGACATTGGAAAAGCTCTAGCAAACGAACTACACGATCTTGTGCTATGCTTAGGATTGGGTCTTGTCCATCACATCATTCTCCTAATGATGTGATCCCGTTATCAATGACATCCAATGTCCATAGTCAGGAAATCATGACTATCTATTGATCAACGAGCTAGTCAACTAGAGGCTTACTAGGGACATGCTGTAGTCTATGTATTCACACGTGTATTACGATTTCCGGATAATACAATTATAGCATGAATAAAAGACAACTATCATAAACAAGGAAATATAATAATAATCCTTTTATTATTGCCTCTAGGGCATATTTCCAACAAGACCATGTAACATTTCTTGAGTGCTAACGATGACACTATGTACTTATTTTTTCTATGATGACCCTTAGAATCTTGTTGTTCTATGCTGCAGCTTCCAATTGATGTTTTTTATACCTACATTTCAACTGTTCATGTCACACATTGGCCTGATGAGAAGCACGCATTTGGAAATAGTTCCTTTTGTATTTGTGTTGTATTCAATGAGTGAGGAAATGCCACATTAATCCGCAAGCCGGATTTGATGGTGGATTAGGCTCCACCATATGGAAGAGTCCTTAGGGTGTGTTTCTGTACCGCGACAACTTCTTTCTTCCTTCTATTTGTTTCCATAGAACGGTTCTAGATTCTGTGAAGTGGAAATTTGAATGGTCCCGCGGTACCATTTTGAAGTACTCTTGACTCGTAGCCTAACTTTGTATGTCAAATTAAGCTTCTCTGGTGTACTATTAGCCTATTAGGCCTCATTTGGTCCATAGAATAGGAACATGAAGATGAGTGCCACGATTCGATGTCCAGGTGCAAGTGAAAAGTAAATTCAATTAAAACAACAAAAAAAAGATACAAAACTGAAATTATCTGACATCAAAGATGCTTGAATGCGCTAAGTTCATGCAAAATTTTTTGATGAAATGGCATTGAAGGAGCTCTCTATAAAAAAACCTGGGTCTCAAAGAAAAATTGGAAAAGCACATCTGATAGCTCCTCGAATGACATTTCGCCCCAAAAAATAGTGCATTTCCATTGAACTGTATGCCCCCTCTCTCTTAAGTTTGCTTGGTGATAGTTTTGTATTTGATGTGTTTCTAGCTATTTGGTGTTGTGTCACAATTATGTAGAATGGCGGAGCAGTAGTTTGGTGAGATAATTTTGGGTAGCTCCTTGCTCCCCAACGAGAACGAGTTCTTAAGGGGTCTTTGAAAAATAGTGCATTGATGACCCACAAGTATAGGGGATAAATTGTAGCTCTTTTTGATAAGTAAGAGTGTCGAACCCAATGGGGAGCAGAAGGAAATGACAAGTGGTTTTCAGCAAGGTAATGTCTGCAAGTGCTGAAACTTGTAAGTAACAGAGTAGTTTGATAGCAAGATATTTTCTAACGAGCAAGTAATGATAGTAGTAACAAAAGTGCAGCAAGGTTGCCCAATCCTTTTGAGGCAAAGGACAGGCCAAAACGGTCTCTTATAGTAAGCAAAGCGTTCTTGAGAGTACACGGGAATTTCATCTAGTCACTTTCATCATGTTGGTTTGATTTGTGTTCTCTACTTTGATAATTTGATATGTTGGTGGACCGGTGCTTATGTGTTGTTCTTACTTGAACAAACCTCCTACTTGTGATTAACCCCCTCGCAAGCATCCGCAACTACGAGAAAAGTATTAAGAATAAATTCTAACCATAGCATTAAACTTTTGGATCCAATCGGTCCCTTACGGAATAGTGCATAAACTAGGGTTTAAGCTTCTGTCACTCTCACAACCCATCATCTAATTACTACTCCACAATGCATTCCCTTAGGCCCAAATATGGTGAAGTGTCATGTAGTCGACATTCACATGACACCAGTAAGGGAATCACACCATACATACTATCAAAATATCGGACACATATCAAAGTTCACATGGTTACTTGTAACGTGATTTCTCCTGTGACCTCAAGAACAATAGTAACTAATCATAAATGATAATCATGCTCAAGATCAGAGGGGTATTAAATAGGATAATTGATCTGAACATATAATCTTCCACCAAATAAACCATATAGTAATCAACTACAAGATGTAATCAACACTACTAGTCACCCAAAAGCACCAATCTGTAGTTCCGGTAACAAGAATGAACACAAGAGATGAACTAGGGTTTGAGATGAGATGGTGATGTTAAAGATGTTGATGAAGATAGCCCTCCCCAACATGGGAGAGTTGTTGGTAATGATGATGACGATGATTTCCCCCTCCGGGGGAGGTCCCCGTGAATCGCTCCTGCCCAAGTTCCGCCTTGAGACGGCGGCGCTTCACCCCAAAAGTCCTCCCCTTATTTTTCTGTAGGTCAAAATGACTTATATACCAGAAGATGGGCACCGGAGGTGGGCCTGGGTGAGCACAACCCACCAGGGCGCGCCTGGGCTCCCTGGAGCGCCCAGGTGGATTGTGCCCACCTGGTGGGCCTCCTCTGGTACTTATTTGTTCCAATATTCATCAAATATTCCATAAAAAATCTCCGTGAAGTTTCAACTTGTTTGGAGTTGTGCAGAATAGGTAGCCTGGCGTAGCTTTTTCAGGTCCAGATTTCCAGCTGCCGGAATTCTCCCTCTTTGTGTGTACCTTGCAAATTATGAGAGAAAAGGCATTAGAATTACTCCAAAAAGCATTATTATGCATAAAAACATCATAAATAATAGTAAGAAAACATGATGCAAAATGGATGTATCATGCATACTTAGTTCGTTAAAACTTATTCTACATGAAGTTCACATGTTCTTTGCATTGTTCTGAAATCTTCGGGTGAACGACGAAACCCCACCTTTGGGTGAGCCGTCATTGGTCTAAGGTCAACATGGCATCATGCCATCTTGATGTTTGTGCGCACTAGAACTCCTCTGTTTCGTGAATAACCAGTGGTATTAAACAACAAATATATCTGTAAGGAGACCATGTAACATTTCTTGAGCACTGACGATGACACTATGTACTTATTTTTCTTCGATGATGCTTAGAATCTTGTTGTTTTGTGCTGCAACATCCAATTGATGTTTGTTTATACCTACATTTCAGCGGTTCCATTCACCCATTGGCCAGATGAGAAGCACATTTGGAAATAGTTCCTTTTGTATTTGTGTTGTATTCAAGAAGTGAGGAAATGCCACATTAATCCACAAGCCGGATTTCATGGTGGATTAGGCTCTGCCATATGGCAGAGTCCATAGTGTGTTTCTGTACTGCGACAACTTATTTCTTCCTTCTAATAGTTTCCATACAACAGATCTAGATTCTGTGAAGTGGAAATTTGAATGGTCCCACGGTACCATTTTGAAGTACTCTTGACTCGTATCCTAGCTGTGTATGTCAAATTAAGCTTCTCCGGTGTACTATTAGCCTATTAGGCCTCATTTGGTCCATAAAATAGGAACATGATAAAGCTAATGATCTAGATAAATTACACAATCAAGGAGGAACAATCAACGACAAGGTAGTCCCAAAGATGGTAACATCATCGATGCCTCGCGACACCAGCATGTGTAATTTCTTAGTGCCTCTCAAACCTAAGCATGAAATGGGTGACTTGTACTCATATGTGAAATAAGAGTAGCATGTAACTAGTTGGAAGATACAACAATCGAGAAAGGAGAGTGTGCGGTCGAGCGAATGCAGTTTGGAAGCGTCAACATGTCTGCTCAATTTAAACTTGTGTCTCTGTTATATTTGCAATGGTTTGTTTCAGTGGTTCATTCGTACAATCTTTAAACCAGAGCAATAATAGTTGACACCAACCATGGTTGCAAAACTGCAACAACTGCAATTTAACATGGTAATATAAAATGTGAAGTTGTAAATATATCCACATGGTAATTATTGTTGCACCCTAGCTCAATGGCAAGTGCATCATGTTTTCACTTAAGCCAGTGGGATTGAAGCTCCCCACCTACCTAGCAACATAAAGTTAATGGAGGGAACATCCCTCTTTAATTGTTTTTTAAATTATTCTTGCACCATTGCAGTCAAGTAAGGTTGTTGTGCCACTCTGAATTAAGGTAAATTATTTGACCGTGGTCAATTTCTTATGTTATTCTTACAAAAAAATATGTTTTAACAAATTTAAAAGCTAGGCAATTTTAAAAAAACCTAGCCTGCAAAATTGGTGCTATTGGTAAAATGCCATTGTTAAAAATTTCACATGTCTATATGTAATCCCCACCCCATTCAACCCCAATCGAAGCTCAGACCCATCCAAGCCATATATGTTCTGTAACACATAGAAAAGCATGCCTACATATAAATCTACTACAAATCGGCATACATTTGAAGCATGTGCAAAACATAAGTGAGTTGATACATTTGAAATTCAAAATTTGAACAACTCTGAAACTATGTGTAGTCATGAAGCAATTTTGGACATAAATCACATAATGAATGCACTATGGTGCATTGGCTCAAATAAAATGGAAGTAGTCACAAATGATTGACGATGTGGGAGCGTTTGGGAGGTGGGAGCGCAATCAACAATTTCTTAGGCATCAACCACCACGGTGAAATGTGTTTCTTAATCATTCTTGTATATATGTTGGTTGACTTTGGTAGGGTGTCACCGCCATGTTTTTCATTACGAGCGTGTGTCGCCTGCCGGAGTTGATCAAGGACGACTAGCGAATGGACTTGCGTCGGTGACGATTTCTTCTTCTTAAAATACTGCTTTTCTTAATCTCCTTCAAGCTCATTTTTAGTTTTTTCTTTATTGCAAATCTCTAGTTTATTCTTTGGTTAGAATTTAACCTTCTGGTGACCTTATACATATTTCTTCCTAATAATACATGAAGGTCATTTCGCCACAAAAAAATGCAGGCCCTAGCATACTCAAGCACATTTTTATGCAAATATATATATATATATATATATATATATATATATATATATATATATATATATATATATATATATATATATATATATATATATATATATATATCAGATTTTAGAATGTTTTCACTAGTACTATTTTTTGAATTTACTGGATATTAAAAACATTAAGCTGCGCATCAAGGGCGATGTCTCGCGCATGCCACGTGGGCAGGAGGGGTTGGGCGCTTGCCGCATCAATCTTTTTTTTACTGTGCAACTATGAGGGGGAGAAAGAAAAACACGTGGGGGTTTGGCTGGGCCTCTCACACACGCAACATCTCTCGTTTTGTCTCCCCACTCACCGTCTAGGGTTGGCGCCGCCGCCACCGCCGCCGCCGCCGACGACCTGCCGCCCCAGTGCTCCTCCCACGCTGGCCACCGATGGAATGCCCGCTTCTCCCCCGGGTCTTCTGGCATCCTCGTAGCAAGCTACGGCGCTGCTCCTCCCTACGACACCGATGGCAAGGCGGCGACAACCCTGCCATCTTTCATCGGTGATGCTCCTCCCCGCGGGCCGCGGCAAGGCGTGTTGATCTCGTAGTTCCTGGACGTGGGGAAGGTTGGCGCACAGATACAATGAGACGACGATTCGGAAGGCTAGGTGAGCCTTCTCCCTCTCTTTTGCCCTCTCATTTGTTTTTGGTTCTCCCACCACCTGTCTCTCTAATCTCTGTTTGATTATATTCTAGGTGAGCATTATGTTTGGTTTTTGGTGGTTGGTCTGTTGATATCGAGATTTAAGGTTTGGTGCTGTGATTAGAAAATTATCTGAACGAGAGAAGGAAGAAGGATTTTTCAGCAGCTATTGAAGGTGCGAGCTATTGCCATGGAAAGGGTGTCTACCACTGAGACCTTAAGATACTGACGACCAAAGCTTCTTTTTTCTTTTGAAGCAGTCCGAGCATACGATTATCTATCATTATTATTTTCCATGTATCATGTACTTCGCGAGATAGCCAGTATGGCTTGATTGCTCTGTCTCTTTTCTTCCTGACTTATCCCAATATTACATGTTACAACCAGAAAACGTTCTTATTGACTGGGAAGGTAACATCAAAATCTCTGATTTTGGTCTCAGTGCTTTACCTCAACATCTTGGGGTATGATAGACTTATCGGTGATTTCATTGTATTGAGCATTATATTTTTATTGATTTTTAAACGAGGATATTTTAATTTAATTGAATTTAAGATCTGCAACTTTTCAAAATGACGGATTGCTGCATACAACCTGTGGTAGCCCCAACTATATTGCACCTAAGGTAAGAGACTGTTTACCTTCAGAGTTCAGACCATTTATCTGTTTTACAATATACAGTATTTGCTAATTCTTGTGCCAAATATATCCAGGTTCTGCAGATCAGAGGAGATTACAGATCACTGTCGGGTATCTGATCTTGTGGAGTAACTATTTACATAACGCTCGTAGGACACCTTCCATTTGATGATCGAATTAAGGTTGTTCTTTATCAGAAGGTAGGCAGTCATTAAAAACTTAATACTTGATCTTTGAAGCCATTCCAATAGTACTACTGTTATCTGGTTGGGTGTAGATTTCAAAGGGTGATGCTCAGATTGCGGAGTGGCTTTCGCCAAAAAGCTCTGATCGGCTTTTCATGCACTAGCTCATCAATTGCCACTTCGAATCTGTTGTATGTAGGTTAAGATTCAGTTTCACCTACTGTTTAATTTACATGAATGCAGGTATCACTCCATGGATTATATATTAATCTACTTTAGTCACTGTTTCAGATTTTGCCTTCACGATTAATTATATGGATGCTTAGTTGTAGCCATCATGCCTGTCATAGTTCAAGTTTTTTACTTTTTCATTCATGCCGGTTGCACATGGGGGATGAGATGACTTCTGCATGTCTTCTATTTTTGTAAAGTGTCTACCTGAGTTCTTCACATGGTGCCTTGGTTTCATTGGAAATATACTAAAAAGATATGTGCATATCATGGATCTTGTCCTGTCAACCAAAAACAGCTTCTTCTTAAAAGATGGATTTGTTTGAGCCTCAACTGGTGCATCTTTTGCTGCATCAACTAGGGCTGAAAGGACTAAAATTATTCAACTTTGTTACTAGGTATCTGGTCATAGGTATTGTAAATACTAAATAGTATGATATCCTTTTATGAAACAAATTTTCTTTCTGTTTGACATTGATGTGCTTGTGATTTGCTTTCCAGGTTATCTTTCTTGAGAACTTATTGGTTTACCAATTTGAGATTTCTTTCATCATGTTTTTATACCGTGTCATCAGGATTTTCATTTGTTCTTTTGCCATACAAACAAGATATTGCAGTGCTTCAGGGTTTTCAGTTGTTCTTCTGCCATACCATCTGTGTGCGTGTATATTGCTGACATACAGTTTCCTTTTTGTTGTGCAGAAGTGCTTATATTTTCTCATGCCCTCAACTACTATTTTAGCTTCAGTATGCTCTGAGTATAAGTATAGCCGCTACAATGGTCAGTACCAAGGGTGAGTGCCTCCACGTTTGAAGATGATCTCACAGGTGCCTATAACTATGCTTCTTTTAATTGGTAAAAAGAAACTATGCTTCTTTTATTCTCTTGGTTGAATGTTAAACAAGAAAAAGAATAGTATTTGTGTCGCCTTGATAGGCATACACATTATTTATTTCGTGCAAGTTCTCTTGTGTGAGATTCTTACTGTAGTATTTTCCAAAATACTACGCACTGAATATTCCGACCATTAATTCTTACTAATAATAGGCTTCTTGGGGAAAAAAATGGGAAATGAATATATAACAAGGCGTGTGTTGTGCCAACTGGTCGCTCCCCCCTCCCCCTGCATCTTGATTGTAGTTCGATCTGAGCCTCAACTGGTCGAGTGTTGTGCCAACTGTAAGTCTCATTGTTAGTCAAGAATGCATGCTTGTTCTAATTGCACATGCATGTTCAACATTACCCTGGTTATTTTGCATTGTTTTCAGAAATGGGAACATTGTTTAATAATTTACTCTCTTTTGAGAAAATCGGTAGTTGCAGAACATATTATTTCAGTATCATGTACTGTTTTGCATTTTCCATAAAAAATGGAAGGATTACCTCCTACACTGAAAGTAATCTTATTTGTTCTTTGTTATTTGTTTCTAGGAAACATGAATTGAATGATGATGGTACATATCTAATTGGTCATGTGCTTGCTCTTTACAGGAACGATCGATATATTGTTAAAAGAATGAAAGTATGCCCTGCCTGAAGATTTTATCTTTCTTTTTGTTAAGAAGGTAGAAGGTTTCTGCCTGTTAACATCAATATAATTTCTATGATCTGCTACCCTTGTATGTTTTCTCTTTGGTTAGACAAGAAGCTATTGATGTTGGTCAGTAGATCCCTCTTAAGTTTCAGATGTGGATGAAATGCTTCTTTCTAGATGTTTAGTCCATCAAGTAGTTTGAACTCATTTGGCTCCCAATCCACTTTCAGCTCTAATGATTTGGATGACTACTCTCAAAAGATTTGGCCTGCTTTATGGTCATTGATTAACAAGGTTTTCAGTTGTATATACATGTGTGGCAAAAAAAAAAAAAAAGGGCTTCCCACCCCAAGACCGCCCATTTTCTTTGTAAAGCGCGCACCGGGTGGCGCCCCAACCGCTAGTATGAATGAAGCCACGTCATAGCACAAGCTTGCATTATTTCTGGGATATCTGAAGCCACTTCCCTGACGCTCTTGTCATCCGACAGGTGGAGTGAGAACAATCCAGCATATGACCATGTCTACGTACAATCTTCCAATCTCCAAAAGCGAACTGTTTTTTCTCCACGCATGCTGGAAAACGATAGGTTGCTTCGTCCGACTTTTCCTTCCAATAAACACATAAGCCATCGACAGGAAGACAAAAACGAGAAATTAACGAAGCAACGGCCAGTGAGCATCCGGCCGGCCTGCTTGACGGACGAGGTTCCATCAAGAAATGAAACTCTCTCGTGTCTTGACAGCCGACCTACCACCCGTCCCTTTGCTTTAATAAAGCAGGCATATCATCTCATAAAAAAAAGAAGAAGCAGGCATGCGTATCAACAAGACAACAAGAGAGAGTGACAACGACAATTCCTGCTTCCTGACAGGTTCTCCATGATTTTTTTTGTTTTCTGATTGAAAATCAATAGTAAATCTAGTGCTTGCGAGAAACAAGCTCTCATGTTTTCTCCTTTACAAGGCATAGTTCTGATCGCATGAAATTCTGATAAAAGAAAATGAGAATCAAGCAGCTTTGTCAGTCGTTTTCCCATGATCTTCCCCGGCGTCTCCACGATGGAACAAGCCAGCGAGCACGCGCGACTACTTTTCCAATGTTTTTCAACCTTCACAATAATCTTATCTATAATAACCAAGCATCGCATTCTCTTATTTTGTTTTACAGAGTGGCGAGACAAGTTGGAGGGAACCACATTCATAGTGACACCAGGAGGGAGAGATCGCAATTCTCTGTTCGCGTAGTGTATTTGGCATCGGTTCCCTAACAATGGCGGCTACTCCGACGCCCACGCTGGTGCTGCTGCCGGAGTGGGGCGCCGGGCACCTCATGTCCATGCTCGAGTCCTGCAAGCGCCTCCTCCTCCGCGGCGGCCGCGCCTTCTCCATCACGCTGCTCGTCATGCGCCCGCCCACCGCGCAGGCCACCTCCCAGGTCGAGGAGCACGTCCGCCGCGAGGCCGCCTCCGGCCTCGACATCCGCTTCCACCGCCTCCCCGCCGTCGACCCCCCGGCCGACGCCGCCGGGGTCGAGGACTTCATCGCGCGCTACATCCAGCTCCACGCGCCCCACGTCCGGGACGCCGTCGCGGGGATGCCCTGCCCCGTCGCCGCGCTCGTGCTCGACCTCTTCGCGGCGCCCATGGTCGACGTGGCCCGCGCGCTGGGCGTGCCGTCCTACGTCTTTATGTCCTCCACCGGCGCCATGCTCGCGCTCATGCTCCACCTGCCCGTGCTCCACCGCGTGGTCACCGTGGGGTTCGACGAGCTGGACGGGGAGGTGCATGTGCCCGGGCTGCCGCCGGTACCGCCGGAGTGCTTGCCGTGCCCGGTGGTGGACAAGAAGAGCCCCAACTACACCTGGTTCGTGCGCCTCGGCGCCAGCTTCATGGACGCCACGGGGATCATCGCCAACACCGCGGACGGGCTCGAGCCGGGGCCCCTCGCGGCCGTCGCCGACGGCCGCGCCGTGCCAGGGCGCCCCGCGCCGCCGGTGTACCCCATCGGCCCCGTGCTCTCGCTCGGGAGCAGCGCCAGCAAGAAAGATTCCTCCTCGGAGCCACCGCACCAGTGCGTCGCCTGGCTGGACGCGCAGCCGCCGGCGTCGGTGGTGTTCCTCTGCTTCGGGAGCATGGGCTTTTCGAGCCGGCGCAGGTGGTGGAGATCACCGCCGCGCTGGAGCGGTGCGGCCACCGCTTCCTGTGGGTCCTGCGCGGCCCGCCTTCCTCCAAGTCTGGCGCCGGCGCGCCGGACGGGTCGGAGCACCCGACGGACGCGAACCTGGAGGAGCTGCTCCCGGAGGGTTTCCTGCGGCGGACGGAGGGCAAGGGCCTGGTGTGGCCGACGTGGGCGCCGCAGAAGGAGATCCTGGCGCACCCGGCCGTCGGGGGTTCGTGACGCACGGCGGGTGGAACTCGGTGCTGGAGAGCCTGTGGCACGGCATACCGATGGCGCCGTGGCCGCTGTACGCGGAGCAGCACCTGAACGCGTTCGAGCTGGTCGCCGACATGGGCGTCGCCGTGCCGCTCAAGGTGGACCGGAAGCGGGACAACTTCGTGGAGGCGGCGGAGCTGGAGCGAGCGGTGAGGTGCCTGATGGGCGAGGAGGGGAGGAAGGCCAGGGTGAAGGCCGCCGAGATGAGGGACGTCTGCCGGAAGGCCGTGGAGAAGGGCGGCTCCTCCGACGCTGCGCTGCAGAGGCTCTCGGAGGCGCTCCACGACGGCGCGGTGCCCCCGACCATATGAATCGATCGTGTACGCCGTGCGCCGGTACCATAATGGAGTATATATTTTTCTCCTACACAAAAATGATAAAATAAAGTTGAAGTGTGTGGTAGAAACACCAGAGCAGAACATCTTTGATGCAGTTCAAGGCTGGCGTTTTGATGTGCTCCAGAGAGAGTGACGATCTCGAAAGTCAGTCTATGCGAGAGCCAGTGATGGGGAAGCTCCTTTTGGTCATTTGCTATTTAGTCTGCTTCTGCCCATAAGTTTGTATTGGCTAGCTTGTGGCTGCGTATCTTGCTTTCACCCATTTCTGTGGTTTGGTAATTTGTTGCCTATGTTAATATAAGCAGCGTCTTCTTTTCTTCTTTCGTTTCGAAAAGGAGGTCGAACCCCTTGCCTCTCTATCAATCGATGCATACATCCATCTTTAATAATGATTTAACAATGATTTGACAGGAACATACATGAAATTATCCAAAGTCACCGTTCACACCTATGAATTTTTTAATGTGGAATGCCCTCACTCCCCACCGTCTAGAACCGAGGTCATCCCGGATGATGTATCAGGGTCCTACACCCGGTGCAACAAATCTAGGAGCATCTCCAACAGCCGTGCTAAACAAGCGCCGCGCCGCAAATTTGCCCATTTTAGCGCAGCATAATCGGTAGAATGTCTCCAGTGGCCTTGTGTCGAATCGCCATCGCATTGTGTATTTAAGTGCCGCTTCATGCAGCACACGAAGGCCTTCGCGCCACACACCCACAGGCCACCTTTGCCTCATAGCGCCGGCGTGGCGAGAGTTGACCCGATGGACGCACGCGCCGGCACCCCCTTCACCCCATCCTACAGCCGCGAACCCTCCACCGCCGCCGCCGCCGCTGCCGTCGCAAACCCTAGCGCTGGGAGCGTTGGCCTCGCCTCCGCGCCGGGAACTTGTTCAAAGGAGAGGAGAAGAGGACCAAGAAGGGGAAGATCAAGAAAGGAAGGCCATTTACCTTGCCTCATTGCTATGAAGTATTGAAGGATGATGAGAAATGGAAGAAGCGTGAGGATATTGGTGATTTGGATTTGAGCAAAAAACGCAAGCGAACAATTGATTTGGAAGATGATGATGAGGAGGATGCATCAAGTGAAGATGGCAAGAGAAGCCCCACACCAAACTCGGTTTCATACTCGAAGCCAAAACGACCGGATGGCACAAAGAAAGACGCAAAAGAAAAGAAGAAGAGGAAAGGAGATGATGAGCTCAAAAATGCTATGGAAGCAATTGTCAATGCAAGAAGAGAAGCCAACGAGGTGAGGAAAATGGCAAGGAACCAAGATGCCGCAGCAGAGGAGAGGAGGTTGGCAACCGAGGAGAGGAGGGTGGCTGCGGAGGAGAGGAAACCGGCATTGGAGGAGAGGAAGGTGGGCATGGAGGAGCGAGCTAAGTTGTTGGAATGGGAGAAGCACTTGTTCTTCTTGGACACATCTTTGTTCAATGATGCGCAAAAGGAGTATGTCAACCTTGCCCCGTGAAGAAGTCTTGATCCAAAAAAGAGCCATGATTCGCACAATGGGTGGCGCTGGCCTTGGCGGCATGGGTGGCATTGGTGCCATGGGTGGCTTTGGAGCTACCATGGGAGGCATGGGTTCCATGGGTGGCTTTGGAGCTACCATGGAGACCATGGGAGACATGGGTGGCTTTGGAGCACCTCCGGGCGGCTTGGACTGTTGGGGAACGTAGTAATTTCAAAAAAATTCCTACGCACACGCAAGATCATGGTGATGCATAGCAACGAGAGGGGAAAGTGTTGTCCACGTACCCTCGTAGACCGAAAGCGGAAGCGTTATAGCGACGCGGTTGATATAGTCGTACGTCTTCACGGCCCGACCGATCAAGCACCGAAACTACGGCACCTCCGAGTTTTAGCACACGTTCAACTCGATGATTATCCCCGGACTTCGATCCAGTAAAGTGTCGGGGATGAGTTCCGTCAGCACGACGGCGTGGTGACGGTGATGATGTTCTACCGATGCAGGGCTTCGCCTAAGCACCGCTACGATATGACCGAGGTGGAATATAATGGAGGGGGGCACCGCACACGGCTAAGAATGATCACGAAGATCAACTTGTGTGTCTATGGGGTGCCCCCTCCTCCGTATATAAAGGGGGGAGGAGGAGAGGGCAAGCCAAGGGGAGAGGCACGCCCTAGGGGGGGAAATCCTACTCCAAGTAGGTTTGGCCCCCCTTTCCTATTAGGAGTAGGAGAGGGAAGGAAGAGAGGGAGGAAGAAGGAAGGGGCCGGCCCCCCTCCCATTCGGATTGGGTTTGGGGGCGCCCCTCCTTGCTCCTTCTCCTCCTTTCCACTAAGGCCCAATAAGGCCCATATACCTACCGGGGTTCGGTAACCTCCGGAGCTCGATATAGTCGCAATCTCACCCGGAACCTTTCCGGTGTCCAAATATAGCCGTCCAATATATCAATCTTTATGTCTCGACCATTTCGAGACTCCTCGTCATGTCCGTGATCACATCCGGGACTCCGAACAACCTTCGGTACATCAAAACTCATAAACTCATAATATAATTGTCATCGTAACGTTAAGCGTGCGGACCCTACGAGTTCGAGAACTATGCAGACATGACCTAGAACTGTTTCCGGTCAATAACCAATAGCGGAACCTGGATGCTCATATTGGCTCCTACATATTCTACGAAGATCTTTATCGGTCAAACCGCATAACAACATACGTTGTTCCCTTTGTCATCGGTATGTTACTTGCCCGAGATTCGATCGTCGGTATCTCAATACCTAGTTCAATCTCGTTACTGGCAAGTCCCTTTACTCGTTACGTAATGCATCATTCCTAACTAACTCATTAGCTACATTGCTTGCAAGGCATATAGTTATGTGCATTACCGAGAGGGCACAGAGATACCTCTCCGACAATCGGAGTGACAAATCCTAATCTCGAAATACGTCAACTCAACAAGTACCTTTGGAGACACCAGAGCACCTTTATAATCACCCGATTCGTTGTGACGTTTGGTAGCACACAAAGTGTTCCTCCGTAAACGGAGTTACATAATCTCATAGTCATAGGAACATGTATAAGTCATGAAGAAAGCAAAAGAAACATACTAAACGATCAAGTGCTAAGCTAACGGAATGGGTTAGGTCAATCACATCATTCTCCTAATGATGTGATCCCGTTAATCAAATGACAACTCATGTCTATGGTTAGGAAACTTAACCATCTTTGATTTGAGCTAGTCAAGTAGAGGCATACTAGTGACACTATGTTTGTCTATGTATTCACACATGTATCATGTTTAGGGTAATACAATCCTAGCATGAATAATTAACATTTATCATGATATGAGGAAATAAATAATAACTTTATTATTGCCTCAGGGCATATTTCCTTTAGTCTCCCACTTGCACTAGAGTCAATAATCTAGATTACGATAATGATTCTAACACCCATGGAGTCTTGGTGCTGATCATGTTTTGCTCGTGGAAGAGGCTTAGTCAGCGGGTCTCCAATATTCAGATCCGTATGTATCTTGCAAATTTCTATGTCTCCCACCTGGACTTGGTCCCGGATGGAATTGAAGCGTCTCTTGATGTGCTTGGTCCTCTTGTGAAATCTGGATTCCTTTGCCAAGGCAATTGCACCAGTATTGTCACAGAAGATCTTCATTGGTCCCGATGCACTAGGTATGACACCTAGATCGGAAATGAACTCCTTCATCCAGACTCCTTCATTTGTTGCTTCCGAAGCAGCTATGTACTCCGCTTCGCATGTAGATCCCGCTACGACGCTTTGTTTAGAACTGCACCAACTAACAGCTCCACCGTTTAATATAAACACGTATCCGGTTTGCGATTTAGAATCGTCCGGATCAGTGTCAAAGCTTGCATCGATGTAACCATTTACGAATAGCTCTTTGTCACCTCCATAAACGAGAAACATATCCTTAGTCCTTTTCAGGTATTTCAGGATGTTCTTGACCGCTGTCCAGTGATCCACTCCTGGATTACTTTGGTACCTCCCTGCTAAACTAATAGCAAGGCACACATCAGGTCTGGTACATCATTGCATACATGATAGAGCCTATGGCTGAAGCATAGGGAACTCCTTTCATTTTCTCTCTATCTTCTGCGGTGGTCGGGCATTGAGTCGACTCAACTTCACACCTTGTAATGGCAAGAATCCTTTCTTTGCACGATCCATTTGAACTTTTTCAAAACTTTATCAAGGTATGTTCTTTGTGAAAGTCCAATCAAGCGTCTAGATCTATCTCTATAGATCTTGATGCCCAATATGTAAGCAGCTTCACCGAGGTCTTTCATTGAAAAACTTTTATTCAAGTATCCTTTTATGCTATCCAGAAATTCTATATCATTTCCAATCAACAATATGTCTTCCACATATAATATCGAAATGCTCTGAGCTCCCACTCACTTTCTTGTAAATCTGAGGCTTCTCCAAAAGTCATATAAAACCATATGCTTTGATCACACTATCAAAGCGTTTATTCCAACTCCGAGAGGCTTGCACCCGTTCATAAATGGATCGCTGGAGCTTGCACACTTTGTTAGCTCCCTTGGGATCGATAAAACCTTCCGGTTGCATCATATACAACTCTTCTTCTAGAAATCCATTCAGGAATGCAGTTTTGACATCCATCTGCCATATTTCATAATCATAAAATGCGGCAATCGCTAACATGATTCGGACAGACTTAAGCATCGCTATGGGTGAGAAGGTCTCATCGTAGTCAACCCCTTCAACTTGTCGAAAACCTTTTGCAACAAGTCGAGCTTTGTAGACAGTAACATTACCGTCAACGTCAGTCTTCTTCTTGAAGATCCATTTATTCTCTATTGCTTGCCGATCATCGGGCAAGTCAACCAAAGTCCACACTTTGTTCTCATACATGGATCCCATCTCAGATTTCATGGCTTCAAGCCATTTTGCGGAATCTGGGCTCACCATCGCTTCTTCATAGTTCGTAGGTTCACCATGATCTAGTAGCATGACTTCCAGAACAGGATTACCGTACCACTCACAGTGCGGATCTTATTCTGGTTGATCTCTGGTTCGGTAACAACTTGATCTGAAGTTTTATGATCATCATCATTAACTTCCTCACTAATTGGTGTAGGTGTCACAGAAACCGGTTTATGTGATGAACTACTTTCCAATAAGGGAGCTGGTACTGTTACCTCATCAAGTTCTACTTTCCTCCCACTCACTTCTTTCGAGAGAAACTCCTTCTCTAGAAAGGATCCATTCTTAGTAACGAATGTCTTGCCTTCGGATCTGTGATAGAAGGTGTACCCAATTGTCTTCTCTGGGTATCCTATGAAGACACACTTTTCTGATTTGGGTTCGAGCTTATCAGGTTGAAGCTTTTTCACATAAGCATCGCAGCCCCAAACTTTCAGAAACGACAACTTTGGTTTCTTGCCAAACCATAATTCATAAGGGGTTGTCTCAACGGATTTTGATGGTGCCCTATTTAACGTGAATGTGGCTGTCTCTAAAGCATAACCCCAAAACGATAGCGGTAAATCGGTAAGAGACATCATAGATCGCACCATATCTAGTAAAGTACGATTACGACGTTCGGACACACCATTACGCTGTGGTGTTCCAGGTGGCGTGAGTTGCGAAACTATTCCGCATTGTTTCAAATGTAGACCAAACTCGTAACTCAACTATTCTCCTCCACGATCAGATCGTAGAAACTTTATTTTCTTGTTACGATGATTTTCAACTTCACTCTGAAATTCTTTGAACTTTTCAAATGTTTCAGACTTATGCTTCATTAAGTAGATATACCCATATATGCTTAAATCATCTGTGAAGGTGACAAAATAACGATATCCGCCACGAGCTTCAACATTCATTGGACCACATACATCTGTATGTATGATTTCTAACAAATCTGTTGCTCTCTCCATAGTACCGGAGAACGACATTTTAGTCATCTTGCCCATAAGGCACGGTTCGCAAGTACCAAGTGATTCATAATCAAGTGGTTCCAAAAGTCCATCAGTATGGAGTTTCTTCATGCGCTTTACACCGATATGACCTAAACGGCAGTGCCACAAATAAGTTGCACTATCATTATTAACTCTGCATCTTTTGGCTTCAACATTATGAATATGTGTATCACTACGATCGAGATTCATCAAAAATAGACCACTCTTTAAGGGTGCATGACCATAAAAGATATTACTCGTATAAATAGAACAACCATTATTCTCTGATTTAAATGAATAACCGTCTCGCATCAAACAAGATCCAGATATAATGTTCATGCTCAACGCTGGCACCAAATAACAATTATTCAGGTCTAAAACTAGTCCCGAAGGTAGATGTAGAGGTAGCGTGCCGACCGCGATCACATCGACTTTGGAACCATTTCCCGATGCATCGTCACCTCATCTTTGGCCGGTGTTAAGCAATCCGTAGTCCCTGTTTGAGTTGCAAATATTAGCAAGAACCAGTATCAAATACCAGTGCTCTGCGAGCTCTAGTAAGGTACACATCAATAACATGTATATCACATATACCTTTGTTCGCCTTGCCATCCTTCTTATCCGCCAAATACTTGGGGCAGTTCCGCTTCCAGTGACCAGTTTGCTTGCAGTAGAAGCACTCAGTTTCAGGCTTAGGTCCAGACTTGAGTTTGTTCTCTTGAGCAGCAACTTGCTTGCTGTTCTTCTTGAAGTTCCCCTTCTTCTTCCCTTTGCCCTTTTTTCTTGAAACTAGTGGTCTTGTTGACCATCAACACTTGATGCTCCTTCTTGATTTCTACCTCCGCAGCCTTTAGCATTGCGAAGAGCTCGGGAATTGTCTTTTCCTTGCATATTATAGTTCATCACGAAGCTCTTGTAGCTTGTGGCAGTGATTGGAGAATTATGTCAATGACGCTATCATCCGGAAGATTAACTCCCAGTTGAATCAAGTGATTATTATACCCAGACATTTTGAGTATATGCTCACTGACAGAACTATTCTCCTCCATCTTGCAGCTATAGAACTTATTGGAGACTTCATATCTCTCAATCCGGGCATTTGCTTGAAATATTAACTTCAACTCTGGAACATCTCATATGCTCCATGAGCGTTCAAAATGTCGTTGAAGACCGGTTCTAAGCCGTAAAGCATGGCTTAATGAACTATTGAGTAGTCATCGCTTTGCTCGCGGATGTTCATAACATCGGCATTGCTCTGCAGCAGGCACGGCACCCAGCGGTGCTTCGGGGCGTAATTCTTACGTGCAACAATGAGGATAATCCTCAAATTTACGGACCCAGTCCGTGTAATTGCTACCATCATCTTTCAACTTTGCTTTCTCAAGGAACGCATTAACATTCAACGGAACAACAACACGAGCCATCTATCTACAACAAACATAGACAAGCAAAATACTATCAGGTACTAAGTTCATGATAAATTTAAGTTCAATTAATCATATTACTTAAGAAATCCCACTTAGACTGACATCTCTCTAGTCATCTAAGTGATCACGTGATCCAAATCAACTAAACCATGTCCGATCATCATGTGAGATGGAGTAGTTTTCAATGGTGAACATCACTATGTTGATCATATCTACTATATGATTCACGCTCGACCTTCGGTCTCCGTGTTCGAGGCCATATCTGCATATGCTAGGCTCGTCAAGTTTAACTTGAGTGTTCGCGTGTGCAAAACTGGCTTGCACCCGTTGTAGATAGAGCGTGAGAGCTTATCACACCTGATCATCACGTGGTGTGCAGGCTGTGAACTTTGGCAGCGGTGCATACTCGGGAGAACACTTCTTGATAATTAGTGAGAGATCATATTAAAATGCTACCGTCAATCAAAGCAAGATAAGATGCATAAAGGATAAACATCACATGCAATCAATATAAGTGATATGATATGGCCATCATCATCTTGTGCTTGTGATCTCCATCTCCGAAGCACCCTCATGATCACCATCGTCACCGACGCGACACCTTGATCTTCATCGTAGCATCGTTGTCGTCTCGCCAACTATTGCTTCTACGACTATCGCTACCGCTTAGTGATAAAGTAAAGCAATTACAGGGCGATTGCATTTCATACAATAAAGCGACAACCATATGGCTCCTGCCAGTTGTCGATAACTCGGTTACAAAACATGATCATCTCATACAATAAAATATAGCATCACGTCTTGACCATATCACATCACAACATGCCCTGCAAAAACAAGTTAGGCGTCCTCTACTTTGTTGTTGCAAGTTTTACGTGGCTGCTAGGGGCTGAGCAAGAACCGTTCTTACCTCGCATCAAAACCACAGCGATAGTTCGTCAAGTTAGTGCTGTTTTAACCTTCTCAAGAACCGGCGTAGCCACACTCAGTTCAACTAAAGGTGGAGAAACCGACACCCGCTAGCCACCTTTACGCAAAGCACGTCGGAGAACCAGTCTCGCGAAGCGTCTGGCGTAATGTCGGTCCGGGCCGCTTCATCCAACAATACCGCCAACCAAAGTATGACATCTTTGGTAAGCAGTATGACTTGTATTGACCACAACTCACTTGTGTTCTACTCATGCATATAACATCAACGCATAAAACCTAGGGTCGGATGCCACTGTTGGGGAACGTAGTAATTTCAAAAAATTTCCTACGCACACGCAATATCCTGGTGATGCATAGCAACGAGAGGGGAGAGTGTTGTCCACGTACCCTCGTAGACCGAAAGCAGAAGCGTTATATCAACGCGGTTGATGTAGTCGTACGTCTTCACGGCCCGACCGATCAAGCACCGAAACTACGGCACCTTCGAGTTTTAGCACACGTTCAGCTCCATGACGATCCCCGGACTCCGATCCAGCAAAGTGTCGGGGATGAGTTCCGTCAACACGACAGCGTGGTGACGGTGATGATGCTCTACCGACGCAGGGCTTCGCCTAAGCACCGCTACGATATGACCGAGGTGGAATATAATGGAGGGGGGCACCGCACACGGCTAAGAACGATCACGAAGATCAACTTGTGTGTCTATGGGGTGCCCCCCTCCTCCGTATATAAAGGGGGGGGGGGAGGAGGAGAGGGCCGGACAAGGGGAGAGGTGCGCCCTAGGGGGGGCAATCCTACTCCAAGTAGGTTTGGCCCCCCTTTCCTATTAGGAGTAGGAGAGGGAAGGAAGAGAGGGAAGGGAAGAAGGAAAGGGGGGCCCGACCCCCCTCCCAATTCGGGCGCCCCCTCCTTTGCTCCTTCTCCCTCCTTTCCACTAAGGCCCAATAAGGCCCATATTCCTACCCGGGGGTTCCGGTAACCTCCCGGAGCTCCGGTATAGTCGCAATCTCACCCGGAACCTTTCCGGTGTCCAAATATAGCCGTCCAATATATCAATCTTTATGTCTCGACCATTTCGAGACTCCTCGTCATGTCCGTGATCATATCCGGGACTCCGAACAACCTTCGGTACATCAAAACTCATAAACTCATAATATAACTGTCATCGTAACGTTAAGCGTGCGGACCCTACGGGTTCGAGAACTATGCAGACATGACCTAGAACTGTTTCCGGTCAATAACCAATAGTGGAACCTGGATGCTCATATTGGCTCCTACATATTTTACGAAGATCTTTATCGGTCAAACCGCATAACAACATACGTTGTTCCTTTTGTCATCGGTATGTTACTTGCCCGAGATTCGATCGTCGGTATCTCAATACCTAGTTCAATCTCGTTACCGGCAAGTCTCTTTACTTGTTATGTAATGCATCATTCTGTAACTAACTCATTAGCTACATTGCTTGCAAGGCTTATAGTGATGTGCATTACCGAGAGGGCCCAGAGATACCTCTCCGACAATCGGAGTGACAAATCCTAATCTCGAAATACGTCAGCTCAACAAGTACCTTTGGAGACACCTGTAGAGCACCTTTATAATCACCCAGTTACGTTGTGACGTTTGGTAGCACACAAAGTGTTCCTCCGGTAAACGGGAGTTACATAATCTCATAGTCATAGGAACATGTATAAGTCATGAAGAAATCAAAAGCAACATACTAAACGATCAAGTGCTAAGCTAACGGAATGGGTCAGGTCAATCACATCATTCTCCTAATGATGTGATCCCGTTAATTAAATGACAACTCATGTCTATGGTCAGGAAACTTAACCATCTTTGATTTACGAGCTAGTCATGTAGAGGCATACTAGTGACACTATGTTTGTCTATGTATTCACACATGTATCTTGTTTTCGGGTAATAAAATTCTAGCATGAATAATAAACATTTACCATGATATGAGGAAATAAATAATAACTTTATTATTGCCTCTAGGGCATATTTCCTTCATGGACGGCATGGGTGGCATGGGTGGCATGAGTTTTGCGTCTCTCATTGGAGGCATGGGTGCACCTCCGGGCGCCGGTGTGCCACTTTCGCATGAAGATGCCGTTGAAGATCTTGGCAACACCTTACGAGCTTCACGTGATGGGGATAGCAACAATGAAGATGAGGAGGAAGAATCGTCTTCAGATGATTCAGATGAATCGGAGGAAGATGAGGATGAAGACGAAGACGAGGTCGAGGCTTGATTCTTGTGCCTTTCGTTTGTGTCATCATAACTTGGTTTGCATTTTGAACTTGGTTGAATTATGTTGTGGGCATGAACTTTTGTGTTGATGTGTGATTCAATATATGCCATGTGTTTTGTGTTGATGTGTGAAATTTGTGCCCAAAATGAGAACAAATGTGTGCGCCGACTGCTTGCGCGCGCTGCATTTTAGCGCGCTGTTGGAGCTGCGTGCGCGCGCTGCATAGCGGCTGCTGGAGCCAGCGGTGTGCGCCACGCCAAACCTGGCGATGGGCGCGCCGCAAACCGGATTTTAGCACGCCGAGCGTTGGGCAACTCACTAGTAGAAAAAGCCCCATTCTTCCCGGCTCGTGAGGGCCATTTGTCCCGGTTGCCGAACCGGGACTAAAGGGTCGGTAGTAAAGCCCTACACCTTTAGTCCTGGTTCGCCCAGGAACCGGGACAGATGGGGCTCCACGTGGCCGCTGCCGCTTGCCTAGGCACGAGGACCTTTTGTCCCGGTTGGTGCCACCAACCGGGACCAAAAGACTTCCACGCGTCAGCAGTTCAGGGGCTGGGGTTTTGGATTTTTTTTCGAAAAGGCGGCGGGGGGTTGGGGTTTTGGGGTTTTGTAGGGTTAATTTAGGGGTTTCATATATTGTGTTAGCTAGCTAATAGAGAGAAGTGTCCTCTCTTATCTCCGTGCTTGGTCGACGGTACGTACTATACGCGTATAGAGAGGACTCGACATGCTAGCTAGCTAGTAAGCAAATGAAGGAAACCATTAAGTACAGAAGATCGTCATGAACATATACAAAGAGAAGTGATCGACCTCTCCTTCTCCGAGAGATTGGTCGAACAACAAGTTTTCGTATATCTTACCGACGCTACTGGCTACATATATATATACAATGTGCAAGATCTCTTACAATACCTAACATATGAACTCAACTTCCACATGCATGGTATTCTCCGGCTTTATTGATGACGTGGTCAAGAAAGAATCCAATCAATTCCTCTTGAATTGCTCGCATGTGATCTTGTGGCAGGAGTTCATTCCGCATCTGCCACATCTAATTTGAATAACAGGGTCAATACATATATATGAATGAAACTCAACAGAAATGATGGTAATAAAATAAAATTGTGAATATTTTTGCTTACGCACTGCATATTGTCTTTTAGAGTAGCCCTGCCTATTCTTGGCCGTCGCGTTATAGATGAACTCGCAGACGTAGTATCCATAGTAATTATTCCCGGCTTCCTGCCACAAGCACTTTACGAGAAATAGAGGTCAATCAAACTGATAATGAAGCATTATAAATGGCATTGATGTAAGTAGCTAGAATCAATGGGAGATGCGCGGAACTAGCTAGCTAGTAGTACTTACTTTCGGGTATTTCCATCGCAGATCCCGTGGCAGTCCCGGAACTTGTGCGGTGAATACTTTCCAAACCCCTGTGAGACAAAGAAAACAATTACTTGATATCATGAAATGAACAAAGTTGCCAATATGGTGCGATAATGATCGACTCAACTTACTTGTCGAGCATTTTAGACATGTCCGCATAGTCCTTGGGATCTTTTCGTCTTGAGTCTAAGACGTTTACTAGTCCCTACTCAAGCTTAATCTCTAGGAGAATATAGTGGAACCTGCGCACTCATACATAACTCATCAATTATATTAATTAATATAACCTCGAGTAATAATTAAAGGAAACCGAATATGCACAGGACAGTAACACTCACTTGAAGTTGTAAGGAAAGAGTATTGTATCTTTGTTTTGATTTATTACCAACGATCGTAGCAAGTTGTTTTCGGTTTCTTTGGCATGAAATGTAACCGTATATTCATCTATGAGATTTTTGTTAATGAACCCAATATCATACATTTCAGCTTTTCTGCATTCGGCGATCTTCAATCTGCATAATATAGTGAGGATAATTATATATACATGCAATGAAAGAGCTGAGCTATATATAGAGACTTAATGACATAAGTAGTACTTACAGACAGTAGCAAGTGACCGTTAAATTTCCGAGGGCCTTTTGATTGAAAAACTGGAAGAACTCCTCAAATGGAACAGACAACTGCTCAATTCCAACGAGGTCGTGCTGATCCTCTTTAACTTTCAGCGTCAAAGTATCGATTTTCTTCCCATACTTTCTGCAGGTTTCCATGTACCAATTATGGAATCTTCGCATCATCGTTGTTAGAGTAGTTCCATCTTTGACGAGAGGCTTCCCGTACTTGTATTTGAATTCGCCCACCTCCATTATATCAAAATGTGCATCATCGTCGTGCATCTAATCTGCAGGATTGGTACCGGGCAAGATCCCCGGATGATTAGCAACGATATCGCTAGACACCTTGAGCGGGGGGCACGATTGGTTCGCTTGTTCGCCGAGCTGGGGAATTTTTTCCAACTTCTTCGTTCTTGTAACCTTTTGTCACTTCAAGTACTTCCCGACCGCTTTGTTTCCTTATATGTACTTTCAGTAATGCGCTCATAGTTGGTTTTGCAGCGGAGACGGTGGTGGTCGCTGCAGGGCATCCAAAGTGCGCTTCGCTTTCACCGGATCTATCTTGTCCTCCGGAGGTGGATGTTTCTTAGCTCATTGCGTTTCGAAGTAGTCCTTCACTTGGGCTTGACAGATCTCTGTGTTTTCCTGTTCGGTCATCTCGTATGGTAACTTCTCTGGAGTCTTGAGATATGGACCGAATCTGTATTGCCTCCCGCCTCTGGCTGTACTGCTAGACGCTGGAGCAGGCGGAGCGGCTGCAGCTGTCTTCTTTTGTTGCTTACGAGGCGGAGGAGAAGGACTGTGACGCGCCGGAGCAGCCGGAGCCGCGGCAGGTCTCTTCCACCCTTGCTGACGAGGCAGAGAAGGAGGAGGCTGGCTTCTCGGGCGCGCCGGCGCAGGCGAAGAAGGAGGTGGAGTGCCACCACGCGCTGGAGAAGGAGGCGGAGTGCCCTGATCACTCGCCGGAAGAGCGGGCGGAGGAGGAGGCGGAGTGCCCTGACTCGTCGTCGTCGTCGGAGGAGGCGGAGGCGTCCAGTTCGGAAGGTTGATGAGATCCTTCCGCCATAGGCATGGAGTCTTCAGAGCAGAACCCAGCCGAGTCTCCCCTTCACTGGTAGGGTGGTCAAACACGAGCTCCTCAAATCCCTCCGTTATTTCGTCCACCGTCACCCTGGCATATTGTTGGGGATATAACTATTGGTATGACCCGCCCAGGAAGGCCCGGGTTATACTTGCAAATATTCTTGAAGCCCAAGACCCATAATATAGATGGCAGTTTAGTTAAGGGCCCAAGGCCCAGAGGCGACTTAAGTCCCGTAGTGATAAACCGCCATGTATGCGTGACTTGTATTGCAAGGCAAGAAAAGTTAAGAGACCGAGCCGGACACTGTTTATGAGCCGGCCGGGACTCTGTGAGCCGCAGGGCGTCGACCTCTGTATATAAAGGGACGACCCGACGGCGGTTCAGGACAAGTAACATCAACTCGAGAGCTAGGTCAAGCGATTCGCTCCCTGCTTATCGAGACATAAGCAATCCCACTCAAAACTAGATCGTAGGCTTTTACCTTCACCGTAAGGGGCCGAACCAGTATAAACCTCATGTCCTTTGTCCCGATTAACCCCTTTAAGCTTCCTAGTTGCGATGGCTCCACGACTAAGTCCTTTCACTAGGACATCTTTCGTGACAATTCCATGACAGTTGGCGCCCATCATGGGGCCAGCGCACGGTGGATTTGAGTTCTTGAAGGGAAGCTTCGAAGGGCTCAAGGGATACGCTATGGGCGGGATGACCAAGAGTCGTCGCGGCAAGCTCTACATTGACGATGCAGGCTGGGGGCCCGACGCCGGCTCAATTGAGTACGGGTATCGGGTCCCTTTCAGCGGAATTCACGTCTTCATCGGCAAGATCGGCGAGCCGGGCCCTGAGCCGGACATCTGCACGGACCTCATCGAGACGGCTCAGCGTGTGAGACCCGCCCGGGCTCCGCCTGCTGTGAAGCGTGCCTTCGTGGCATGCATCCACGGAGGGCTCTCTGAAGGATCTGCATCTGACGATGAGACGGCCATCTACTATGATGGTGAGTCATCCACAGGTGAGACAGATTCATTGTATCAACTGCAAGACGGTGGGCTTGGGGGCTGTTCTGATGGCAGCAATATTCCGGATTACCTCGAGCCGCCGAGCAGGGTCGGAATCTTCATGGCCGGCACATAACCTATCCAAGACTCCACAACTGCGGCGGCCATAACATCCGGGTCAGCAGCAGCCGGGGCAGGAGGCCCTGAGCGCTCGCCGGCTTAGGTGTTGATGGATCTCACAGATAAGATGACCACTCTGTTAACCGCCGTGGTCAATCCGGCGGATCAAATTGGATATGGTGCAGGCTAAGGAAGACCTAGCAGCGGAAGATGTCAGGATAACCGCAGAGCGGGCGGCTCTGGATGCTCAGGCTCAGCGGATTAAGGCACAGACTTTCCGGCTCACGCAAGATCAGAACGCGTCTAATGAGGTCATGAGGAGAAGATATCAGAAGACTCAGTCTCGACTCCCTTCGGTTTATGATCCTAGAAACCTCTTTCACACACCTAGTGCAGGGCTTAGTAACCTGTTGTGGCTCTCCCCGTGTGCTGAGGCAGACCGGTTGCAACACCCGGGGTCGGGGCGCCGGTTCAGCCACAGGTGATGGGGCCTCCCCGCGTGAATACTGCTCCACCTCAGTATGTACTAACACCTCCGGGTCATTATTCTAACCCGTTGGAGAACATGATCGCGGTGGTAGCACGGCTGGCGGCTCTCCTAATTGATGGCGATTCTCCAGCAGTCGTTGAAACCCGCCGGTTCAGGGAACTTCTTCAGAGAGCTTTAGCACAACAGGAGGCGTATTCATACAGCCGGGACATGATTCATTCAACCCCTCGTCCAAGCCGAAGCCCAAGTTATAGCAGGCACATGGATTCAGCGGCCGTTTCAAGCAACGTCCGGCGCCGTAACCAGCCAGGTGGGCATGACCTGGTGCTACATCTTGAGCTTGCGTTGGTTTTCCTTGAAGAGGAAAGGGTGATGCAGCAATAGTAGCGTAAGTATTTCCCTCAGTTTTTGAGAACCAAGGTATCAATCCAGTAGGAGGCTCCTCAAAAGTCCCACGCACCTACACAAACAAACAAGTACTCGCAACCAATGCAATAAAGGGGTTGTCAATCCCTTCACGGCCACTTGCGAAAGTGAGATCTGATAGAGATAGTATGATAAGATAAATATATTTTTAGTATTTTATAATATAGATAGGAAAAATAAAGATGCAAATGAAAGTAGATTGAAAGCTTATATGATAAAAGATAGACCCGGGGGCCATAGGTTTCACTAGTGGCTTCTCTCAAGATAGCATAAGTATTACGGTGGGTGAACAAATTACTGTCGAGCAATTGATAGAAAGTGAATAATTATGAGATTATCTAGGCATGATCATGTATATAGGCATCACATCCATGACAAGTAGACCGACTCCTGCCTGCATCTACTACTATTACTCCACACATCGACCGCTATCCAGCATCCATCTAGAGTATTAAGTTCATAAAGAACAGAGTAACACATTAAGAAAGATGACATGATGTAGAGGGATAAACTCATGCAATATGACATAAACCCCATCTTTTTATCCTCGATGGCAACAATACAATATTTGCCTTGCTGCCCCTGCTGTCACTGGGAAAGGACACCGCAAGATTGAACCCAAATCTAAGCACTTCTCCCGTTGCAAGAAAGATCAATCAAGTAGGCCAAACCAAACTGATAATTCGAAGAGACTTGCAAAGATAACTTAATCACACATAAATGAATTCAGAGGAGATTGAAATATTTCTCATAGATAAACTTGATCATAAACCCACAATTCATCGGATCTCGACAAACACACCGCAAAAAGAGTTACATCGAATAGATCTCCAAGAAGATCAAGGAGAACATGGTATTGAGATTCCAAGAGAGAGAAGAAGCCATCTAGATAATAACTATGGACCCGAAGGTCAACGGTAAACTACTCACAACTCATCGGAGAGGCTATGGTGTTGATGTAGAAGCCCTTCATGGTCGATTCCCCCTCCGACGGAGCGCCGGCGAAGGCTCCAAGATGGGATCTCGCGGATACAGAAGGTTACGGTGGTGGAAATAGTTTTTCGTGGTCTCCTCTGATGTTTCCAGGGTATGTGGGTATATATAGGAGGAAGAAGTACGTCGGTGGACGCCCAAGGGGCCAACGAGATAGGGGGAACGCCTAGTAGGGGGGGGGGCGCTCTCCACCCTCGTGGCTTCCTCGACTGCTTCTTGACTTGCACTCCAAGTCCTTTGGATCACGTTCGTTCAAAAAATCACGCTCCCAAAGGTTTCATTCCGTTTGGATTCCGTTTGATATTCCTTTTCTTCAAAGCACTGAAATAGGCAAAAAAACAGCAATACGGGCTGGGCCTCCGGTTAGTAGGTTAGTCCCAAAAATGATATAAATGTGTAAAGTAAAGCCCATAAACATCTAAAACGGGTAATATAATAGCGTGGAACAATAAAAAATTATAGATACGTTGGAGACGTATCAGGCATCCCCAAGCTTAATTCCTGCTCGTCCTCGAGTAGGTAAATGATGAAAACAGAATTTTTGATGTGGAATGCTACCTAGCATAATTCTCAATATAATTTTCTTTATTGTGGCATGAATGTTTAGATCCAAATGATTCAAAATAAAAGTTCATATTGACATAAGAAATTGTAATAATTCAAGCATACTAATCAAAGCAATCATGTCTTCTCAAAATAACATGGCTAAAGAAAGTTCATCCCTACAAAATCATATAGTTAGGCTATGCTTCATTTTCGTCGCACAAAAATGCTCCCATCTTATACACCCCCGATGACAAGCCAAGCAATTGTTTCGTACTTAAATAATCTCAAACTTTTTTAACTTTCACGCAATACATGAGCATGAGCCATGGATATATCACTATGGGTGGAATAGAATATGATGATGGGGATTGTGTGGAGAAGACAAAAAAGGAGAAAGCCTCACGTTGACGAGGATAATCACTGGGCTATGGAGATGCCCATCAATTGATGTTAACATGAGGAGTAGGGATTGCCATGCAACGGATGCACTAGAGCTATAAATGTATGAAAGCTCAACAAAAGAAACTAGTGGGTGTGCATCCAACTTTCTTGCTCACGAAGACCTAGGGCCTTTTGAGGAAGCCCATCGTAGGAATATACAAGCCAAGTTCTATAATGAAAAATTCCCACTAGTATATGAAAGTGACAACATATGAGACTCGCTATATGAAGAACATGGTGCTACTTTGAAGCACAAGTGTGGAAAGAAGATAATAACATTGCCCCCTTTTTATTTTTATTTTCTTTATTTTCTTTTTTTATTTGGGCCCCTTTTTTTTTCTTTTGACCTTTCTTTTTTTTGGCCTTTCTTTTTTTTCTTTTGGCCTTTCTTCTTTTTTTATTTTGGGGACAATGCTCTAATAATGATGATCATCACACTTTTATTTATTTACAACTCATGAATTACAACTCAAAACTAGAACAAGATATGACTCTATATGAATGCCTCCGGCGGTGTACCGGTATGGGCATTGAATCAAGAGTGACATGTATGAAAATTTATGCATGGTGGCTTTGCCAAAAATACGATGTCAACTACAAGATCATGGAAGGCAATGTGACAATGGTAATGCGTGTCATAATGATAAAATGGAACAGCGGAAAGTTGCATGGCAATATATCTCGGAATGGCTATGGAAATGCCATAATAGGTATGTATGGTGGCTGTTTTGAGGAAGATATAAGGAGGTTTATGTGTGATAGAGCGTATCGTATCATGGGGTTTGGATGCACCGGCGAAGTTTGCACCAACTCTCAAGTTGAGAAAGGGCAATGCACGGTACCGAAGAGGCTAGCAATGATGGAAAGGTGAGAGTGCGTATAATCCATGGACTCAACATTAGTCAAAAGAACTCATATACTTATTGCAAAAATCTACAAGTCATCAAAAACCAAGCACTACGCGCATGCTCCTAGGGGAATAGATTGCTAGGAAAAGACCATCGCTCATCCCCGACCGCCACTCATAAGGATGCACAATCTAAGAACACCTCATGTTTCAAATTTGTTACACAACTTTAACCATACGTGCATGCTACGGGACTTGCCAACTTCAACACAAGCATTCTTTAAATTCATAATCACCCAACTAGCATGACTCTAATATAACTACCTCCATATCTCAAAACATTTATCAAGTATCAAATTGATCATAACATCCAATTCACTTCCTATGATAGTTTTTATTATACCCAACTTGGATGCCCATTATTCTAGGACCAATTTTATAACCATAGAAAATACCATGCTGTTCTAAGAGACTCTCAAATAATATAAGTGAAGCATGAGAGACTATCAATTTCTACAAAATTAAGCCACCGCCGTGCTCTAAAAAGATATAAGTGAAGCACTAGAGCAAAAGCTATCTAGCTCAAAAGATATAAGTGAAGCACATAGAGTATTCTAATAAATTCCAATCAAGTGGGTTTCTCCCAAAAGGTGTGTACAGCAAGGATGATGAATGTGGTAAACTAAAAATCAAAGAATAATATCATACAAGACGCTCCAAGCAAAACACATATCATGTGGCGAATAAAAATATAGCTCCAAGTAAAGTTACCGATCAACGAAGACGAAAGAGGGGATGCCTTCCCGGGGCATCCCCAATCTTAGGCTTTTGGCTATTCTTGAATATATTGGGGTGCCTTGGGCATCCCCAAGCTTAGGATCTTGCCACTCCTTATTCCATAGTCCATCAAATCTTTACCCAAAACTTGAAAACTTCACAACACGAAACTCAACAGGAAATCTCATAAGCTCCGTTAGTGAAAGAAAGGCAAAACACCACATAAGGTACTGTAATGAACTCATTATTTATTTATATTGGTGATAAACCTACTGTATTTCAAGTTCTCTATGGTTCATACCAGTTAATACTAGCCATAGATGCATCAAAATAGGCTAACAACACACGAAAAACAGAATCTGTCAAAAACAGAACAGTTTGTAGCAATCTGTAACTCTCGAATACTTCTGGAATTTAAAAATCCTACCAAAATAATAAGTCCTGGGCAATTTGTCTATTGATATACAGAAAAAAGAATCAATGCAAAAGCACGATTTTGTGAATTAACAAAATTATTTTCGTGCGCGTAAAGTTTCTGGTTTTTAGCAGATTCAAATTAACTATCACCATAGGTTATCCTATAGGTTCTACTTGGCACAAACACTAATTAAAACATAAAAACACATCTAAACAGAAGGTATATGCAAAAATTATTACTAAACAGAAATAAAAACAAAAAACACAAAGAAAATTGGGTTGCCTCCCAACTAGCGCTATCGTTTAACGCCCCTAGTCAGGCATTGATAATTTCGATGATGCTCATATGAAAGATAGCAAATGAAATACGAAGAGAGCATCATGTAGCATGTGAAAAACACATCTAAGTCTAACATACTTCCTATGAATAGGCATCTTGTAAGCAAACAAATTATCAAGGCAAGCAAAAACTAGCATATGCAAAGAAGAACAAAGAGATGATAGCAATCTCACCATGAAGAGGGGTAATTTAGTAACATGAAAATTTCTACAACCATATTTTCCTATCATAATAATTACATGTAGGATCATAAGCAAATTCAACAAAATAGTTATCACATAGAATATTTTCAACACGATTCACATGCATGCGAAGTTGACACTCTTCCAAAATAGTGGGATTAACATTAACTAAAGTCATGACCTCTCCAAGCCCACTTTTTTCTAAAATTTCATAAGATTGATCAAAATCCAAATATGTGGGATCTAAAGTTGACACTCTTCCAAACCCACTTTCAATAATATTGCAAACGTTATTATCAATCTCATATTCATCATGGGGGTTAAATAAATTTTCAAGATCAAAAGAAGAATCACCCCAATCATGATCATTGCAACAAGTAGTAGACATAGCATCCCCAAGCTTAGGGTTTTGCATATTATTAGCACAATTGAAATCAAGAAAATTTGTAGTAAAATCATTGCAATCATGCTTTTCGTCGAAGGAACTATCAAGTATGGGTGCAATAGCAACGATCTCATGTTTAACATAAGGAATTGTAGCAAATTCGTCTTAAAAAATATTGGCATCATGGCCACAAGAATAGCAAGCATCTTGTTCATCAAGGATATTTCAATCAAATCATCGGGATCACAATTATCTATAGATTCATGCATATCATTATTTTCTTTAGAAGGAACGGTCATTCTTTCAATAAATTCTTTGACATAGACATTATGAGCATAGTTTTCATAGCAATATTCAAGTATGTCCAAATTTTCAGATTTGTAAAGAGTAATATCATACTTTTCAATCAAGGAAGCAACTTCATAAGAGCCCTTAAAAGCAAGAAATTCTTCAATTAGTTCGATATCATAGTAACTATAAACACCCTTTGCATAAGAGGATAAGATTTCATTTTCATTAAACTCACATAGGTAGGGAAGGTGTTTTTTAGGGTTCTTAGAGCAACAAGTAATATCACAAATTTCACAAAGATTCCAAGAAAGACACAACAAACGGTTTATTTGATCCCATAAGAGTACCCCTTTTTGTGACACACGATGACGCACAAAATGAGCATGCTCATCTAAAGATTTGCCATCAACTAGGCTAGTTGGGGTTTCAGCACGGCCGCATAAGGATCGAAGATGATCCAAGTAGAACACTTTGAGTGAATCCATATCAATAGATTTTTAGCAAGGAAAGATGCAAGAAAATAGAGGGCACAAGCAAACATAATATCAAACGGAAGAAGGGCGAATAAAACGGCAAGGGTGAAGTGGGGGAGAGGAAAACGAGAGGCAAATGGTAAATAATGTAAATGCGAGGGAGATGAGTTTGTGATGGGTACTTGGTATGTCTTGACTTGAGTGAAGACCTCCCCGGCAACGGCGCCAGAAATCCTTCTTGCTACGTCTTGAGCTTGCGTTCGTTTTCCTTGAAGAGGAAAGGGTGATGCAGCAATAGTAGCGTAAGTATTTCACTCAGTTTTTGAGAACCAAGGTATCAATACAGTAGGAGGCTCCTCAAAAGTCCCACGCACCTACAAAACAAACAAGAACTCGCAACCAACGCAATAAAGGGGTTGTCAATCCTTCACGCCACTTCATGAAAGTGAGATCTGATAGAGATAGTATGATAAGATAAATATATTTTTGGTATTTTATAATATAGATTGGAAAAGTAAAGATGCAAATAAAAGTAGATTGAAAGCTAATATGATAAAAGATAGACCCGGGGGCCATAGGTTTCACTAGTGGCTTCTCACAAGATAGCATAAGTATTACGGTGGGTGAACAAATTACTGTCGAGCAATTGATAGAAAAGCGAATAATTATGAGATTATCTAGGCATGATCATGTATATAGGCATCACATCCGTGACAAGTAGACCGACTCCTGCCTGCATCTACTACTATTACTCCACACATCGACCGCTATCCAGCATGCATCTAGAGTAACACATTAAGAAAGATGACATGATGTAGAGGGATAAACTCATGCAATATGATATAAACCCCATCTTTTTATCCTCGATGGCAACAATACAATACGTGCCTTGCTGCCCCTGCTGTTACTGGGAAAGGACACCGCAAGATTGAACCCAAAGTTAAGCACTTCTCCCATTGCAAGAAAGATCAATCTAGTAGGCCAAACCAAACTGATAATTCGAAGAGACTTGCAAAGATAACTTAATCACACATAAAAGAATTCAGAGGAGATTCAAATATTTCTCATAGATAAACTTGATCATAAACCCACAATTCATCGGATCTCGACAAACACACGACAAAAAGAGTTACATCGAATAGATCTCCAAGAAGATCAAGGAGAACATTGTATTGAGATTCAAAGAGAGAGAAGAAGCCATCTAGCTAATAACTATGGACCCGAAGGTTTGAGGTAAACTACTCACAACTCATCGGAGAGGCTATGGTGTTGATGTAGAAGCCCTCTGTGGTCGATTCCCCCTCCGGCGGAGCGCCGACGAAGGCTCCAAGATGGGATCTCGCGAATACAGAAGGTTACAGTTGTGGAAATAGTTTTTCATGGTCTCCTATGATGTTCTCGGGGTACGTGGGTATATATAGGAGGAAGAAGTACGTCGGTGGACGCCCGAGGGGCCCACAAGATAGGGGGGCGCCCAGTAGGGTGGGGGGGGGGGCGCCCTCCACCCTCGTCGCTTCCTCGATTGCTTCTTGACTTGCACTCCAAGTCCTCTGGATCACGTTCGTTCCAAAAATCATGCTCCCGAAGGTTTCATTCCGTTTGGACTCCGTTTGATATTCCTTTACTTTGAAACACTGAAATAGGCAAAAATAACAGCAATACGGGCCGGGCCTCTGGTTAGTAGGTTAGTCCCAAAAATGATATAAATGTGTAAAGTAAAGCCCATAAACACCCAAAATGGGTAATATAATAGCAAGGAACAATCAAAAATTATAGATACATTGGAGACGTATCACCCGGCACACCATGGAGCCTTTAACTTGGTAGATTAAGACATAATACGTCAAGAGGCTGAGCGGGCGGCTCAGCAGGCGGCTGAGCAGGCGGCTCAACTGACGGCTTACCATCCGCATCCGGTTTATCCGACGACATCTATCGAGGCAGGTGTGGCCACCAGGACCGGAGGTGTCCCCTGTCTAGTGCCGGCTGTACGTAACGAGCGTTTGCCCAAGGATTTTAAGGGACCTAGGAAGGTGCCGAACTACACGACCGACTTACAGCCCGGGGCATGGATTGAAAGTTATGAGATGGCTATGGAGTTATTGGAGGTTAGTGATGCTGTGATGGCCAAGTACTTTACCATGATGTTGGATGGGACCGCCCGCACTTGGTTGAAAGGCCTACCACCTAATTCAATCAGTTCATGGGCGGAGCTAAAAGCCCAGTTTGTCCAGAATTTCAAGGATACATGGAAGCAGCCCATGTCATTTGTGGATTTGACGAATTGCAAATAGGAGGAGGGCGAGTCTATGATACGTCTCCGTCGTATCTACTTTTCCAAACACTTTTGCCCTTGTTTTGGACTCTAACTTGTATGATTTGAATGGAACTAACCCGGACTGACGCTGTTTTCAGCAGAATTGCCATGATGTTGTTTTATGTGCAGAAAACAAAAGTTCTCGGAATGACCTTAAACTCCACGGAATATCTTAGAATAAATAATAAAAAATCCTCGCCAAAGATGAAGACCAGGGGCCCCACACCCTGTCCATGAGGGTGGGGGGCGCGCCCCCCTCCTGGGCGCGCCCCCTACCTCGTGGCCCCCCTGGACACCTTCCGACGCCAACTTCAACTCTATCTATTGGCTTTCGGGGAGAAAAAAATCAGAGAGAAGAAATCATCGTGTTTTACGATACGGAGCCGGCGCCAAGCCCTAATCTCTCTCGGGAGGGCTGATCTAGAGTCCGTTCGGGGCTCCGGAGAGGGGGATTCATCGCCGTCGTCATCATCAACCATCCTCCATCACCAATTTCATGATGCTCACCGCCGTGCGTGAGTAATTCCGTCATAGGCTTGCTGGACAGTGATGGGTTGGATGAGATTTATCATGTAATCGAGTTAGTTTTGTTAGGGTTTGATCCCTAGTATCCACTATGCTCTGAGATTGATGTTGCTATGACTTTGCTATGCTTAATGCTTGTCACTAGGGCCCGAGTGCCATGATTTCAGATCTGAACCTATTATGTTTTCATGAATATATGTGAGTTCTTGATCCTATCTTGCAAGTCTATAGTCACCTACTATGTGTTATGATCCGGCAACCCCAAAGTGACAATAATCGGGACCACTCCCGGTGATGACCATAGTTTGAGGAGTTCATGTATTCACTATGTGCTAATGCTTTATTCCGGTTCTCTACTAAAAGGAGACCTTAATATCCCTTAGTTTCCAATAGGACCCTGCTGCCACGGGAGGGTAGGACAAAAGATGTCATGCAAGTTCTTTTCCATAAGCACGTATGACTATATTCGGAATACATGCCTACATTACATTGATGAATTGGAGCTAGTTCTGTGTCACCCTATGTTATGACTGTTACATGATGAACCGCATTCGGCATAATTATCCATTTCTAATCCGGTGGCTAGGAGCTTTCCATATACTGGTTCTCGCTTATTTACTTTTCCGTTGTTACTGTTACAATCACTACAAAATACCAAAAACATTACCTTTGCTGTCTTTACTTTTGTTACCGTTACCACCACTATCATATTACTTTGCTACTAAACACTTTGCTGCAGATACTAAGTTTCCAGGTGTGGTTGAATTGACAACTCAGCTGCTAATACTTGAGAATATTCTTTGGCTCCCCTTGTGTCGAATCAATAAATTTGGGTTGAATACTTTACCCTCGAAAACTGTTGCGATCCCCTATACTTGTGGGTTATCAAGACCTTTTTCTGGCGCCGTTGCTGGGGAGCATAGCTCTATCCTTTGAGTCACTTGGGATTTATATCTACTGGACACTATGAAGAACTTGAAAGACACTAAGACAAAAATTTATCCCTCAACTACGAGGGGAGGTAAGGAACTGCCATCTAGCTCTGCACTTGATTCACCTTCTGTTATGAGTAAGCTTGTGACACCTAAACCTGCTTCTGCTATTCGTTCTGATATGTCGCATGTTATTGATGATGCCACTTCTGCTATGCATGATACTTATGATGAAACTACTTCTATGCTTGATACTACTGTGCCCTTTGGTGAATTTCTTGATGAACAAATTGCTAGGTCTAGAGAGAAAGAAACTATTGAAACTGATTATGTTGATGAAAGTGATGATGAAGATATGCCTGCTATTCCTGAGGGTTATATTTTTGATATGGAATCTTCTGCAGCTATTTTTGCTTGTAAAGATAGATATGAAATTAAGAGGCTGCTAGTTAAACGGAGTAAAGAATCTCTTAGAGACAGAATGAAACCTGACCCTGCTTTTGCTACTTCACCTATCTGTGTTCCCGATAAGGATTATGAATTTTCTGTTGATCGAGATATAATTACTTTGGTTGAATCTGATCCCTTTTATGGCTATGAATCTGAAACTATCGTGGCACATATTACTAACTTGAATGATATAGCCGCCCTGTTTACTAATGATGAGAGATCACGCTACTTTTATATACTCAAAATATTTCCGTTCTCATTAAAGGGTGATGCTAAGATATGGTTTAATTCTCTTTATCCTGGTTGTGTGTGTAGTCCCCAGGATATGATTTATTACTTCTCTGCTAAATATTTCCCTGCTCATAAGAAACAAGCGGCTTTGAGGGAAATATACAACTTTGTGCAAATTAAAGAAGAGAGTCTCCCACAAGCTTGGGGGAGGCTTATCAAGTTACTTAATGCTTTGCCTGATCATCCTCGTAAGAAACCTGAAATACTTGATATCTTTTATAATGGATTAACCGATGCTTCCAGAGATTACCTGATAGTTGTGCTGGTTCTCTTTTCATGGAAAGAACACCGGACGAAGCTGAAATTTTATTGAATAATATGTTGACAAATGAAAATAATTGGGCACCTCTTGAGCCAGCCCCTGAGCCAGCTCCTACTCCAATTGCTGAGCCTATCCCTAAACCAACTCCGAAGAAGAGAGGTGTTCTATTTCTCAGTCCTGAAGATATGCAAGAGGCAAAGAAATCTATGAAATAAAAAGGTATTAAAGCTGAAGATGTTAAGAATTTACCTCCTATTGAAGAAATACATGGTCTTAATCTACCGCCTGTTGAAGAAGTATATGATCTCAATTCTTTATTCACTGAAGAACCTCCTGATCCCGATATCCCGACACGGGTAGTAAAGGTAAATTATCTTTATAGATATGATAAAGCTGAAGTCCCTCCTACTAAAATTGCTAGTCAGTGCTAGGATGAGTTTGATAACTTTATGTTTAAGCAAGATGACTTTAATGCTTATTTTGGTAGACAATTAAAAAAATACCTTTATGATTAAACACTTGGGTGATTATATGGCTAATATTAGAGGTGAACTTAAACTTGTTAGCAAACATGCTTCTATGGTTACCACTCAAGTAGAACAAGTACTTAAAGCTCAGAAAGAAGTTCTTGATGAAATGAATAGTAAGAAAAATGACTATGCTGTTAGAGTGGCTACTAGAACTGGTAGAATGACTCAGGAACCTTTGTATCCTGAAGGCCACCCTAAGAGAATCGAGCAAGATTCTCAGAGAAATAATATTGATGCACCTAGTTCTTCTAAAAGGAAGAAGAAGAAAAATGATAGGACTTTGCAAACTTCTAGTGAACCTATTGCTGAACCACCCGAGAATCCAAATGATACCTCTATGTCTGATGCTGAAACACAATCTGGTAATGAACATGAACCTAGTGAAAATGCTAATGATGATGTTCATGATGATGCTCAACCTAGTAATGATAATGATATAGAAGTTGAACCTGATGTTGATCTTGATAACCCACAATCAAAGAATCAACGTTATGACAAAAGAGACTTCGTTGCTAGGAAACATGGTAAAGAAAGGGAACCATGGGTTCAGAAACCCATGACTTTTCCTCCGAAACCATCCAAGAAAAAGGATGATGAGGATTTTGAGCGCTTTGCTGAAATGATTAGACCCATCTTTTTGCGTATGCGATTGACTGATATGCTCAAAATGAATCCTTATGCTAAGTATATGAAAGATATTGTTAAAAATAAAAGAAAGATACCGGAAGCTGAAATTTCCACCATGCTTGCTAATTATACTTTTAGGGGTGGAATACCAAAGAAACTTGGAGATCCAGGAGTACCTACTATACCATGCTCCACTAAAAGAAACTATGTTAAAACTGCTTTATGTGATCTCGGAGCCGGTGTTAGTGTTATGCCTCTCTCTTTATATCGTAGACTTGACTTGAATAAGTTGACACCTACTGAAATATCTTTGCAAATGGCTAATAAATCAACTGCTATACCTGTCGGTATTTGTGAGGATGTGCCTGTTGTGGTTGCAAACTTTACTATTTTAACGGACTTTGTTATTCTTGATATTCCCGAGGATGATAGTATGTCTATTATTCTTGGAAGACCTTTCCTTAACACTACAGGGGCTGTTATTGATTGCAACAAAGGCAACATCACTTTTCATGTTAATGGTAAAGAGCACACGGTACACTTTTCGAGGAAACAACCTCAAGTTCATAGTATCAACTCTATTGGAAAAATTCTATCGATTATATTTGGAGGTTTTGAATTTCCTATCCCTACCATCAAGAAGAAATATGATATACTTATTATTGGGGATGTCCATATCCCCATTAAGGTAACATAGTGTTCAAAATTTCTCCGGTTCCATGTTAATCAGAATGAGTTTGTTAACAAGACTTGATCAACCTTGTTAGTGGATTCCTTTTGATGAGCATGAGATGGATGAAACTAGAAGCACAACCTTCTGTACCCTCTTCATATTTTCTGTTGTTTAGTAGAAATAAAGTAAAAATAGTATTCTTTTCTGTCTGTCTCCTGACTTATCCGTGCAATATAAAAATATCCCGAAAATAAAAGTCCTCAGAATGCCATGCCAATTTAATATGATTTTTCGGGAATATTTGAGGATTTTTAGTGCAAAATTTACCGCGGGGGGAGCTGCCACCTGGCCACGAGGGTGGAGGGGGCGCCCCCCTGCCTCGTGGGCGCACGGTGGCCCTCCTCCACTTATCCCTGCACCCATCTTCTTCCTCTGCCTCACACAAACCCGAAAAACCAACTCAAGCTCGAGTTCCAGCCACTATTGCTGTGATTTTCGATCTCCTTGCTCAAAGCACCTCTCGCAAAACTGCTTGGGGAGATTGTTCCTTGGTATGTGACTCCTCCATTGGTCCAATTAGTTTTTGTTCTAGTGCTCTTTGCAAATTTGTGATGCATAGGTGACCATGTTCTTGAGCTTGCATGTCAAATTTATATGGTTCCAAGTAGTTCTAATGCTTGATATAGGCTCTAGGCACTTGTAGGAGTAGTTGCTATCAATTTTATTGAAGTTGGTTCACTTTTGTTTGAAGTTACTAAAAATTTCAGAAATTTTTCAGAGGAAACAATATGTTTAGGAACATGTTCCAAGGTGGTTCTTCAAGGAAGCAAAGTCCCAGGCTTGCAATGCGTGATGCTGACGAGGAACCACCAAGAGACGCTCTTGTGAGGCCCTGTGAATGGCCTTCAGAAAATTTTATGGATCAAGCGGGAATCATAGAAGAATTTAACGCATATTTGCGTAATGATGGTCTTGAGGACTTTGAAGCTGACAAATGCCCCCAGTACCGTGATCTCACAAGTTCATTTGTGGGGAGGTTTGAGTTTTAATCTTCACGTAATTCTCCTTCAGTCATGTTTGACCTTTATGAAAAATCTTATACCATGGACTTAGAGGATTTCACTTTTGCGTGCAAACTTCCATCTTGGGGTAGTATCAGGGATCCCCCTAAATCTGAATATAGAGACTTTCTTGCTAGAATAACTATGGGGGAATCTAGGGATATACCGCAAGCCACTATAGGGAGCATTCACTTTCCTGCTATACATTATTTTTCTCTCTTCATAGGAAGATGCATAAATGCGAAGGATGAAGCATGTCACATGTGTGCCCCTGATCTCAGCATTCTCAGAAGTGCTGTGTTAGGAGACCAATCTTATCATATGGGAGCCATTGTAGCTCGTAGGTTGCATCACAATAGACATAACGGAGATTTCTTTCGAGGAATTTATGCAACCCGCTTAGCTAATTTTCTTGAGATAGACATTCGTGAGGGTGATATGGAGTTACCCCCTACTTATTTAGATTTTGATTCTATGGTTTCCCACCAGTTTGTTGAGAGGACTGAACCAACTCTCCAGTATCGACTAATCTTTAACAAACGACATGTTGTCCATGTTACTCTTCCTGCTCCTGCCTTCTTTGATTCTCAGACAAAAAGAAGATATATTATTACCAGAGAGGAGGCAGATGAGTACGAGAGGAGAGCGGAGGCGGCTCGACGCCACGCTGCAGCTCAGGAGGCGATAGCCGCTGCATCGCAGTACGACCCCAGCTACACCTACGGGTATCCGCCAGGCTATCCCTGGCAATAGACCAACTTAAGCCAAAAGCCTAAGCTTGGGGGAGTACATATTTCTCACCGACATTACATTCATGTTCACACACACTCATTGCTAGATGTCAGTGCTCATACTCTTTCACTGTAATGTCCATGCTAGTTTATTTTCCTTTTTCCTGCTTTCTTCTTGTGTGTTTAATAAACCTTAAGAAAAACCAAAAAAAAATTAGTAGTAGTTTACTTTTCCTACTGTAGTAATAATTAAAAAGAAAACCCAAAAAAATATTTCCCGTTCTTCTTTTGCTTGTTGGGAGCTTTCCCGTGTAAATAGTTTTTATTTCCTTTCTTTTCTTTTGGGGTCAGTAGGAGAAGACCATGATTAAATTGTTGAAGTGGCTCTTATATGCATCATTGTTGATTTAACCAAGAGCCCATATTGCCTTGTCTTCTCCTGTTTATTGAATGCTCGCAGATTCCAGCTTAGTCCAATGCACGTGCACTCTTATTATTATTCACACCGTTCGGTCGTGCAAGTGAAAGGCAATTATGATGACATATATGATGGACTGACTGAGATGGGAAAAGCTGGTATGAACTCGACCACTTTTGTTTTTGTAAATATGATGAGTTCATCGTTCTTGATTCAACTTATTATGAATAAACATGTTTGCAATGACAATTAGAGATCATGGTTGCTTGTGCCATGCTTGATTAGCTATGAGTTATAATGGTTTACCTTGCGTGCCAACATGCTATTAAAATGATTGTGATGTGGTATGATGGGGTGGTATCCTCCTTTGAATGATTTAAGTGACTTGACTTGGCACATGTTCACGCATGTAGTTGAAACAAATCAACATAGCCTTCACGATATTTATGTTCATGGTGGATTATATCCTACTCATGCTTGTAGTCAATGTTTATTAATTTTAATGCATGTTCATGACTGTTGTTTCTCTCTAGTTGGTCGCTTCCCAGTCTTTTGCTAGCCTTCACTTGTACTAAGCGGGAATACTGCTTGTGCATCCAATCCCTTAAACCCCAAAGTTATTTCATATGAGTCCACCATACCTTCCTATATGCGGTATCTACCTGCCGTTCCAAGTAAATTTGTATGTGCCAAACTCTAAACCTTCAAATAAACATTCTGTTTTGCATGCTCGAATAGCTCATATTTCAACTAGGGCTGCCCTTATCTTCCATGTTAGGCGGGTTATTCTCAAGAGGAGTGGACTCCGCTCCTCACTCATGAGAAATGGCTGGTCACTGGGATGCCCAGTACCATGCTTTATGCAAACTAAATCAAAATAATTGCAAACAAAACTCCCACTGGGACCCGTTGAATGTTGGAGGCACTCGTTGTTTCGAGCAAGCCATGGATTGATGCTTGTGGAGGAGGGGGAGTATAAACTTTACCATTCTGTTTGGGAACCGCCTATAATTTGTTTAGCATGGAAGATATCGTCATCTCTTAGTTGTTATGTTGACAATGAAAGTATGCCGCTCAAAATTTAATTTATCTCTATTTCAAAACCGAGATCTGGCACCTCTACAAATCTCTGCTTCCCTCTACGAAGGGCCTATCTATTTACTTTTATGTTGAGTCATCACCCTCTTATTAAAAGCACTAGCTGGAGAGCACAGCTGTCATTTGCATTCATTACTGTTAATTTATATCGGGTATGACTATGATTGGATCTCTTTTACCATGAATTACAATGTCTAGTCAGTCCTTGATCTTTGAAGGTGCTTTGCATTTATGTTTTGCAGTCTCAGAAAGGGCTAGCGAGATACCATCTTGTTATATCATATTATGATTATTTTGAGAAAGTGTTGTCATCCGAGATTCATTATTATGGCTTGCTAGCTGATTATGTTATTGATATGAGTAAACATGAGACCTAGGAGTTATTGCAAATGTGGTTAGTTATGATCTTTGCTGAAAACCTGAATGCCGGCTTGACATAATTACAACAACAAGAGCAAACAAAGTTTGTAAAAGTATTTGTTTTTCTCTTTCAGTTTGTCAACTGAATTGCTTGAGGACAAGCAAGGGTTTAAGCTTGGGGGAGTTGATACGTCTCCGTCGTATCTACTTTTCCAAACACTTTTGCCCTTGTTTTGGACTCTAAGTTGTATGATTTGAATGGAACTAACCCGGACCGACGCTGTTTTCAGCAGAATTGCCATGATGTTGTTTTATGTGCAGAAAACAAAAGTTCTCGGAATGACCTGAAACTCCACGGAATATCTTAGAATAAATAATAAAAAATCCTCGCCAAAGATGAAGACCAGGGGGCCACACCCTGTCCACGAGGGTGGGGGGCGCGCCCCCTACCTCGTGGGCCCCCTGGACACCTTCCGATGCCAACTCCAACTCTATTTATTGGATTTCGGGGAGAAAAAAATCAGAGAGAAGAAATCATCGCGTTTTACAATACGGAGCCGCCGCCAAGTCCTAATCTCTCTCGGGAGGGCTGATCTAGAGTCCGTTCGGGGCTCCGGAGAGGGGGATTCGTCGCCGTCGTCATCATCAACCATCCTCCATCACCAATTTCATGATGCTCACCGCCGTGCGTGAGTAATTCCATCGTAGGCTTGCTGGACGGTGATGGGTTGGATGAGATTTATCATGTAATCAAGTTAGTTTTGTTATGGTTTCATCCCTAGTATCCACTATGTTCTGAGATTGATGTTGCTATGACTTTGCTATGCTTAATGCTTGTCACTAGGGCCCGAGTGCCATGATTTCAGATCTGAACCTATTATGTTTTCATGAATATATGTGAGTTCTTGATCCTATCTTGCAAGTCTATAGTCACCTACTATGTGTTATGATCCGGCAACCCCGAAGTGACAATAATCGGGACCACTCCCGGTGATGACCATAGTTTGAGGAGTTCATGTATTCACTATGTGCTAATGCTTTGTTCCGGTTTTCTATTAAAAGGAGACCTTAATATCCCTTAGTTTCCAATAGGACCCCGTTGCCACGGGAGGGTAGGACAAAAGATGTCATGCAAGTTCTTTTCCATAAGCACGTATGACTATATTCGGAATACATGCCTACATTACATTGATGAATTGGAGCTAGTTCTGTGTCACCCTATGTTATGACTGTTACATGAAGAACCGCATTCGGCATAATTGTCCATTACTAATCTGGTGTCTAGGAGCTTTCCATATACTGGTTCTCGCTTATTTACTTTTCTGTTGTTACTGTTACAATCACTACAAAATACCAAAAACATTACCTTTGCTGTCTTTACTTTTGTTACCGTTACCACCACTATCATATTACTTTGCTACTAAACACTTTGCTACAGATACTAAGTTTCCAGGTGGGGTTGAATTGACAACTCAGCTGCTAATACTTGAGAATATTCTTTGGCTCCCCTTGTGTCGAATCAATAAATTTGGGTTGAATACTTTACCCTCGAAAACTGTTGCGATCCCCTATACTTGTGGGTTATCAAGACCTTTTTTGGCGCCGTTGTCGGGAGCATAGCTCTATTCTTTGAGTCACTTGGGATTTATATCTGCTGGACACTATGAAGAACTTGAAAGACGCTAAGACAAAAATTTATCCCTCAACTACGAGGGAGGTAAGGAACCGCCATCTAGCTCGCACTTGATTCACCTTTCGTTATGAGTAAGCTTGTGACACCTAAACCTGCTTCGCTATTCGCTCGATATGTCGATGTTATTGATGATGCCACTTCTACTATGCATGATACTTGTGATGAAACTACTTCTATGCTTGATACTACTGTGCCCCTTTGTGAATTTCTTGATGAACAAATTGCTAGGTCTAGAGAGAAAGAAACTATTGAAACTGATTATGTTGATGAAAGTGATGATGAAGATATGCCTGCTATTCCTGAGGGTTATCTTTTTGATATGGAATCTTCTGCAGCTATTTTTGCTTGTAAATATAGATATGAACTTAAGAGGCTGCTAGTTAAATGGAGTAAAGAATCTCTTAGAGACAGAATGAAACCTGACCCTGTTTTTGCTACTTCACCTATGTGTGTTCCCGATAAGGATTATGAATTTTCTATTGATCCAGATATAATTACTTTGGTTGAATCTGATCCTTTTTATGGATATGAATCTGAAACTGTTGTGGCACATCTTACTAAGTTGAATGATATAGCCGCCCTGTTTACTAATGATGAGAGATCGCGCTACTTTTATATACTCAAAATATTTCCGTTCTCATTAAAGAGTGATGCTAAGATATGGTTTAATTCTCTTGATCCTGGTTGTGTGCGTAGTCCCTGTGATATGATTTATTACTTTCTCGCTAAATATTTCCTGCTCATAAGAAACAAGCGGCTTTGAGGGAAATATACAACTTTGTGCGAATTAAAGAAGAGAGTCTCCCACAAGCTTGGGGGAGGCTTCTCAAGTTACTTAATGCTTTGCCTGATCATCCTCTTAAGAAACCTGAAAATACTTGATATCTTTTATAATGGATTAACCGATGCTTCCAGAGATTACCTGGATAGTGCTGGTTCTCTTTTCATGGATCCTTCGGAAACGTGATTTTCTCACCGAACGTGATCCAGGAGACTTGGACCCTACACCAAGGAACATCGAAGGCGGTCACGAGGGTGGGGGGCGCCCCCCCTAGGGCGCGCCCCCTGCCTCGTGGGCCCCCTGATGCTCCACCGACGTACTCCTTCCTCCTATATATACCTACGTACCCCCAAACGATCAGAACAGGGGCCATAAACCTAATTCCACCGCCGCAACTTCCTGTATCCACGAGATACCATATTGGGGCCTGTTCCGGAGCTCCGCCGGAGGGGGCATCCACCACGGAGGGCTTCTACATCGACACCATAGCCTCTCCGATGAAGTGTGGGTAGTTTACTTCGGACCTTCGGGTCCATAGCTAGTAGCTAGATGGCTTCTTCTCTCTTTTTGGATCTCAATACAATGTTCTCCCCCTCTGTCGTGGAGATCTATTCGATTTAATCTTCTTTTTGCGGGGTGTTTGTTGAGACCGATGAATTGTGGGTTTATGAACCAGCTTATCTATGAATAATATTTGAATCTTCTCTGAATTATTTTATGTATGATTGAGTTATCTTTGCAAGTCTCTTCAAATTATCCGTTTGGTTTGGCCAACTAGATTGGTAGTTCTTGCAATGGGAGAAGTGCATGGCTTTGGGTTCAATCTTTATGTGTCCTTACCCAAAGGATGTAAAGGGTTGCAAGGCACGATTGTATTGTCTCCATCGAGGATAAAAAGATGGGGTATTTATCATATTGCATGAATTTATTCCTCTACATCATGTCATCTTGCTTAAGGCGTTACTCTGTTTTTAACTTAATACTCTAGATACATGCTGGATTGCGGTCGATGAGTGGAGTAATAGTAGTAGATGCAGAATCGTTTCGATCTACTTGTCTCGGACGTGATACCTATATACATGATCATACCTAGATATACTCATAACTATGCTCAATTCTGTCAATTGCTCAACGGTAATTTGTTCACCCACCGTAGAATACTTATGCTCTTGAGAGAAGCCACTAGTGAAACCTATGGCCCCCGGGTCTAGTCTCATCATATCAATCTCCATCACTTTTATACTTGCTTTGCTTTTACTTTGCTTTTTACTTTTCATTTTGCATCTTTATACCAAAAATACCAAAAATATTATCTCTATCAAATCTCGCTCTCGTAAGTGACCGTGAAGGGATTGACAACCCCTAATCGCGTTGGTTGCGAGGAGCTATCGTTTTGTGCAGGTACGAGGGACTTGTGCATGGCCTCCTACTGGATGGATACCTTGGTTCTCAAAAACTGAGGGAAATACTTACGCTACTGTGCTGCATCATCCTCTCCTCTTCGGGGAAAACCAACGCAAGCTCAATACGTAGCAAGAAGGATTTCTGGCGCCGTTGCCGAGGAGTCTATGCAAAAGTCAACATACCAAGTAACCATCACAATTCCTATCTCTCGCATTACATTATTTGCCATTTTCTTCTCGTTTTCCTCTCCCCCACTTCACCCTTGCCGTTTTATTCGCCCTCTCTTTCCCTATCTCCTCCTCTTTTTCCCGTTGCCTTTTCCTCGTCCGCTTGTTTGCTCGTGTGTTGGATTGCTTGTTTGTCGCGATGGCTCAAGATGCTACTAAATTGTGTGACTTCACCAATACCAATAATAAGGATTTCCTTAGGACTCTGATTGTTCCTCTTGCCAATAATGGATCTTGTGAAATCAATACTGCTTTGTTGAATCTTGTTATGAAAGATCGATTCGCCGGCCTTCCTAGTGAAGATGCCGCTACTCATCTGAATAGCTTCGTTTATTTATGTGATATGCAAAAGAAAAAAGATGTCGATAATGATGTCGTTAAATTGAAGCTATTTCCTTTTTTGCTTAGAGATCGTGCTAAAGCGTGGTTTTCATCTTTGCCTAAAAATAGTATTGATTCTTGGAACAAGTGCAAAGATGCTTTTATCTCTAAGTATTTTCCTCCCGCTAAGATTATCTCTCTTAGGAACGATATTATGAATTTTAAGAAACTTGATCATGAACATGTTGCACAAGCTTGGGAGAGAATGAAATTAATGATACGTAATTGTCCTACTCATGGTTTGAACTTGTGGATGATTATACAAAAATTTTATGCCGGATTGAATTTTGCTTCTAGAAATCTTTTAGATTCGGCCGCTGGAGGCACTTTAATGGAAATCACTTTAGGAGATGCTACTAAACTCCTAGATAATATTATGGTTAATTATTCTCAATGGCATTCTGAAAGATCTACTAATAAAAAAGTGCATGCGATAGAAGAAATCAATGTTTTGAGTGGAAAGATGGATGGACTTATGAAATTAATTGCTACTAAGAGTGTTTCTTCTGATCCTAATGATATGCCTTTGTCTACCTTGATTGAGAATAATAATGAATCTATGGATGTGAATTTTGTTGGTAGGAATAATTTTGGTAACAACGCGTACAGAGGGAATTTTAATCGTAGGCCTTATCCTAGTAATCCTTCTAATAATTATGGAAATTCCTACAACAACTCTTATGGATATTTTAATAAGATGCCTCTGAATTTGAGAATAGTGTTAAAGAGTTTATGAATTCACAAAAGAATTTTAATGCTTTGCTTGAAGAGAAATTGCTTAAAGTTGATGATTTGGCTAGGAACGTTGATAGAATTTCTCTTGAGGTTGATTCTTTAAAGCTTAGATCTATTCCTCCTAAGCATGATATCAATGAGTCTCTCAAAGCTATGAGAATTTCCATTGATGAGTGCAAAGAAAGAACCGCTAGGATGCGTGCTTCCAAAGATGCCTTTATTAAAGCGTGTTCTTCTAATTCCTATGAAAATCAAGATGAAGATCTAAAAGTTATTGATGTGTCCCCTATTAAATCTTTGTTTTGCAATATGAATCTTGATGAAACTGAATATGATCTTCCTTTACCTAGAAGGTGTTCTAAGAATTCGGAGTTTTTAGATCTTGATGATGAAATTGATAAAAGTGGGATTGAAAGAAATAAAAATCTAGATGTTGCTAAACCCACTATATTGGATCTCAAGGAATTTAATTATGAAAATTGCTCTTTAATTGATTGTATTTCCTTGTTGCAAACCGTGATAAATTCTCCTCATGCTTATAGTCAAAATAAGGCCTTTACCGAACACATTGTCGATGCCTTGATGCAATCTTATGAAGAAAAACTTGAGTTGAAAGTTTCTATCCCTAGGAAACTCTATGATGAGTGGGAACCTACTATCAAAATTAAAATTAAAGATTATGAGTTTCATGCTTTGTGTCATTTGGGTGCTAGTGTCTCTACTATTCCCAAAAACTTGTGTGATTTGCTAGATTTTCGTGACTTTGATGATTGCTCTCTAAACATGCATCTTGCAGATTCCACTATTAAAAAGCCTATGGGAAGAATTAATTATGTTCTTATTGTTGCAAATAGGAATTATGTTCCCGTAGATTTTATCGTTCTTGATATAGATTGCAATCCTTCATGTCCTATTATCCTTGGTAGGCCTTTCCTTAGAACGATTGGTGCAATTATTGATATGAAGGAAGGGAATATTAGATTCCAATTCCCATTAAAGAAAGGCATGGAACACTTACCTAGAAAGAAAATAAAATTACCATATGAATATATTATGAGAGCCACTTATGGATTGCCTACCAAAGATGGCAATACCTAGATCTTCATGTAGTGAGTCTCATATATTGTGCTTCAAAGTAGCACCATGTTTTTCATATAGTGAGTCTCATAAGTTGTCTTTTTCATACTAGTGGGAATTTTTCATTATAGAACTTGGCTTGTATATTCCTACGATGTGCTTCCTCAAATGCCCTAGGTCTTCATGAGCAAGCAAGTTGGATGCACACCCACTAGTTTTCTTTTGTTGAGCATTCTTAGCTCTAGTGCATCCGTTGCATGGCAATCCCTACTCCTCATGTTGACATCAATTGATGGGCATCTCCATAGCCCGTTCACTACAGGAAACGGTAATTTGCCGTCTGTGGATTACAGACGGCAAAGACCCAAATCCAGACGGCAAAGATTTTGCCGTCAGGAAGCAGACGACAAACTCAGACGGCAAAGATAAGTCGGCAAAGAATGCTTTGCCGTCAGCTTTTTATCGTACAGACGGCAAAGTCTTTGCCGTCAGCTGAAGTCATGTTTTGCCGTCAGCCTATTAACCAACAGACGGCAAAATCTAGGCTCTTTGCCGTAAGTAAGGATTCTTCTTTGCCGTCTGCCCTCAAACCCATAGACGGCAAACAATTATTTATATATAAAAAACAATAGCAGGTAGTTTGTGTTCCTTTTTTATTTGTACTTTTAGTTGTTTGAACGGGAGATGCTCGCGAAGGACCCAGAAGCTACTTCATTGATAATTATTATTTGCAAGAGTCTACAACTGCCACAAGGACCCACCAAAAAAGTGAAATTACAACACAAAATGGGATCTTTACAGGAAAGACCCGAAACACGAGCTGGAAAACGCGATCTGGTCCATCTTCTTCCTTGCTTCGACATCGGACATGAGCTGGAGAGCAGAGGACCCGGGCGAGGCTGGGAGAGCAGCGGGTGGCCCGTCGCGCCCCGCGTCGCCGCCCCTCACTGCCAGGCCGCCGCCACCACCTCGACACGCCAGCCAGCGACGCCGCCGCTCCTCGAGGCCGGGCCAGCGCCGGAGGTCGAGGCCGGGGAAGGCCTGCGGGGGTGACGGGGCCGGGGCCACCGCAGGCCGGTGGGGGCGACGAGGCATGAAGGCTGCCGGGGACGACGAGCGATGGGTCGTGGAGGCCGGGGCCAGCGGGTCGACTGACGATGAGGCCGGGGCCAGCGGGTAAGATGGCGGCCAACGAGGTCGGGGTCGGCCGGCGAGGTGGTGACGGGCGCCGGCGGGCAAGATGGCGGCCAAGGAGGTCGGGCCGGCCGGTGAGGTGGTGATGGGTGCGGCGGGCTCACGGTGGCGACGAGGAAAGCTGGCAGCGCCGGTGGTGATGTGGGCGAAGTGGGGAGTGGCAGCGACGCGTGGGCTAAGTGGTGGCGGCGAGGCCAGGACAGGGGAGAGGTGTTGGCGGGGCGGGGTCGAGGTGGTGGCAGGCACCGCGGCGGCTGGATTTGGGAGCGAGAGGAGAGGTATGTGAGGAAGAGAGAGAGAGAAGAAAGCGGCGGGGGTGGGGATAAGGGAAATAGGCATCGTGGGTGGGGGCGCGTGGGTTCTGTCGTCGGGGTGCGTGCATCGTGGGTGGGTGGGTGGGTGGTGTGTGCGTTCGATGGCCTGGTGGAGATATGCGTTTAAGATCTTGCCAAGTCATCAATCCGCGTGAGTGATCCGCGTGATGTGCTTTCTCTTTGCCGTCTGCAAAAAAATACAGACGGCAAAGAGCTCACTTTGCCGTCTGCGAAAAAAAACACAAAAGGCAAAGATTTCTTTGCCGTCTGTTTTATTTTTCATAGACGGCAAAGTGTCTTTGCCGTCTGTGTTTGTTTTGGCAGACGGCAAAGTTAGTTTTTGCCGTATGTGGTTTTTTTCGCAGACGGCAAAGTGACTTTCCCGTCAGTGTTTTCTTTGCCGTCTGCTGATGACGGCAAACCCTTTCTTTGCTGTCTACCCCGACAAAAAGCTGACGGCAAAGCTGCTCATAGACGGCAAACTAGCAGTTTCCTGTAGTGCGTTGATTATCCTCCTCAATGTGATACTTTCTCCTTTTTTGTCTTCTCCACACAATCCCCATCATCATATTCTATTCCACCCATAATGCTATATCCATGGCTCACGCTCATGTATTGCGTGAAGGTTGAAAAAGTTTGAGATTATTTAAGTATGAAACAATTGCTTGGCTTGTCATCGGGGGTATAGAAGTTCGGAACATCTTTGTGTGACGAAAATGAAGCATAGCCTAACTATATGATTTTGTAGGGATGAACTTTCTTTTGCCATGTTATTTTGAGAAGACATGATTACTTTGATTAGTATGCTTGAAGTATTATTATCTTTATGTCAATACGAACTTTTGTCTTGAATCTTTCGGACCTGAATATTCATACCACAGTTAAGAAGACTTACATTTAAATTATGCCAAAGTATCACTCCGCATCAAAAATTCTCTTTTTATCATTTACCTACTCGAGGACGAGCAGGAATTAAGCTTGGGGATGCCTGATACGTCTCCAATGTATCTATAATTTTTGATTGCTCCATGCTACTTTATCTACTCTTTTGGACTATATTGGGCTTTATTTTCCACTTTTATATTATTTTTGGGACTAACCTATTAACCGGAGGCCCAACCCAGAATTGCTGTTTTTTTTCCTTATTCAGTGTTTCGAGGAAATAGAATATCAAACGGAGTCCAAACGGAATGAAACCTTCGGAAACGTGATTTTCTCACCGAACGTGATCCAGGAGACTTGGACCCTATGCCAAGGAACATCGTAGGCAGTCACGAGGGTGGGGGGCGCGCCCCCTGCCTCGTGGGCCCCCTGATGCTCCACCGACGTACTCCTTCCTCCTATATATACCTACGTACCCCCAAACGATAAGAACATGAGCCAAAAACCTAATTCCACCGCCGCAACTTCCTGTATCCACGAGATCCCATCTTGGGGCCTGTTCTGGAGTTCCGCCGGAGGGGGCATCCACCACGGAGGGCTTCTACATCAACACCATAGCCTCTCCGATGAAGTGTGAGTAGTTTACTTCGGACCTTCGGGTCCATAGCTAGTAGCTAGATGACTTCTTCTCTCTTTTTGGATCTCAATACGATGTTCTCCCCCTCTCTCGTGGAGATCTATTCGATGTAATCTTATTTTTGTGGTGTGTTTGTTGAGATCGATGAATTGTGGGTTTATGATCCAGCTTATCTATGAATAATATTTGAATCTTCTCTGAATTCTTTTATGTATGATTGAGTTATCTTTGCAAGTCTCTTCGAATTATCAGTTTGGTTTGGCCAACTAGATTGTTAGTTCTTGCAATGGGAGAAGTGCATGGCTTTGGGTTCAATCTTGCGGTGTCCTTACCCAGTGAAAGAAAGGGTTGCAAGGCACATATTGTATTGTTGCCATCGAGGATAACAAGATGGGGTATTTATCATATTGCATGAATTTATTCCTCTACATCATATCATCTTGCTTAAGGCGTTACTCTGTTTTTAACTTAATACTCTAGATGCATGCTGGATAGCGGTCGATGAGTGGAGTAATAGTAGTAGACGCAGAATCGTTTCGATCTACTTGTCTCGGACGTGATGCCTATATACATGATCATACCTAGATATACTCATAACTATGCTCAATTCTGTCAATTGCTCAACAGTAATTTGTTCACCCACCATAGAATACTTATGCTCTTGAGAGAAGCCACTAGTGAAACCTATGGCCCCCGGGTCTATTCTCATCAGGGTACACTGATGGCGGCTCTGGTCAAGTACACCGATTCTGATAGTACGAAGGATCCCGAGTCTGATGATGAAAAGACATGGAAGGGAAATAAGAACAGCAACGGCAAGGGCCCTCAGCATAACCCGGCAAATCAAGGAGGTAATAAACGTAAGGCTGATGGTGGTTTGGAGTTTGTGGCTAATATTAATGCGCAGGGTAACAACCAACGACGTAAGGGGAGACCACCTTCCCAGTCTGGCGGGTCAGGCCCCACACTTGAGCAGTTACTAAATGAGCCCTGTCCAAGGCTCGACACTCAGCAGAAGCCGGCTACTCATCTATGGAAGGACTGTACGATCATGAAGGCTTTCACATGTTCGATGGTAACAATGGGCAGGGCGGCGGCTCAGGTGGCGGCGGTTTTCATGGCCCGGGCGGCGGTTCAAATCCCAACTTTCAAAATTCTCAAGGCAATCTAGGTGGTTATGATCAGTAATCTGGCCAGGGTGGTTAGCTGCAGCAACAACAGTAGGGAGGATACCAGAGCCATCCAAAGCAGCTGAATAGTGGACAATATCATGTATTTACCACCAGTTTGTGCAAACGAGACCAGAAGCTTCATAAGAGGGTTGCGAATGCTGTTGAGCCGGCAGTTCCTCGTTATTTGAGATGGTCTGAGCAGCCTATTCTATGGAGTAGGGAAGTTCACCCTCCCCGGGTTGATAATCCGGGTCACTTAGCCTTGGTGGTGGCCCCTCAGGTTGGTGGATATAAATTCACCAAGGTACTCATGGATGGAGACAACAACATCAACATCCTCTATTATGAGACCTTCCGTCGCATGGGGTTAACTTATAAAAGCCTTAAGCAGTCCAACACTGTTTTCCATGGCGTCGTGCCCGGTAAGTCGGCGTATCCAGTCGGTAAGATCGAATTGGAGGTAGCCTTTGGGGATGAATATGACTCCAGGGCCGAGAAATTGACGTTTGAAGTAGTCAAGTTCAAGAGCCCATATCATGCTTTGTTTGGACGGCCGGCTTATGCCAAGTTCATGGCACGGCCGTGTTATGTGTATTTGCAGCTCAAGATGCCGGGTCATAAGGGAACCATCACGGTGCATGGAAGCCGGAAGGTAGCCTTGGAATGTGAAGAAGGCGACGCGGCTTATGCTGAGTCGGTCTGTGCAACAGAAGAGTTGAAGTTCTACAAGGACAATGTTGATCCGGCGGATATGACGTCTTTGAAAAAGCCAACCACAGAGCATGAGCCGGTTATGAAGTTTAAGTCGACCGATGATACTAAGCTTGTTGACTTTGTTCCAGGCGACTCATCCAAGCAGTTCAGTATCAGTGCTAATTTGGATCCCAAATAGGAAAGCGCGCTCATCGAGTTCATCCGTGATAACCGGGACATCTTTGCATGGAAACCTTCTGACATGCCAGGTGTACCGAGGGAACTCACTGAGCACACTCTTAGTATTGATCCAAAGTTTAAGCCGGTCAAGCAATTTCTTCGGCGGTTCAATGAGGAGAGGCGTAAAGCCATTGGTGAGGAGGTAGCCCGGCTCTTAGCAGCTGGGTTCATCATTGAAGTTTTTCATCCAGAGTGGTTGGCTAACCTGGTGCTTGTGCTTAAAAAATGGCACTTGGCGTATGTGTGTGGATTACACGGATTTAAACAAGGCTTGTCCAGCAGATCCCTTTGCTCTCCCTCGTATTGATCAAATCATTAATGCTACGGCAGGTTGCGAGCGTTTGAGCTTTTTGGATGCTTACTCTGGTTATCATCAGATCAAGATGGCAGTTAAGGACCAGGAGTAGACGGCGTTCATTACTCCGTTTGGAGCCTTCTGCTATGTATCTATGCCTTTCGGGCTTAAAAGTGCCCAGGCGACTTACCAACGGTGTGTGCAGAATTGTCTTCACAGTCAAATTGGGCGCAATGTTCATGCTTATGTAGACGACATTGTGGTAAAATCCAGAGAGAAGGAGACCTTGATAGATGATCTGAAGAAAACCTTTGACAATCTTCGGGTCTACAAAATGATGCTTAACCCGGCCAAGTGTGTTTTTGGCGTGCCTGTAGGCAAGCTTTTGGGTTTTCTGGTTTCGAACAGGGGCATCAAGGCTAACTCGGAGAAGATCAAGGCCATCACCTCTCTGGCTAAGCCGGCGTGTATCAATGATGTTCAACGTTTGGCAGGTCGTATCGCTGCTTTAAGCCGGTTCATAAGCCAGTTAGGTGAAAAGGCCATACCACTGTATCAGATGATGAAGAAGACAGATAATTTTGTCTGGAGTGACGCTGCCAACGCTGCCTTCGAAGATTTAAAGAGACAATGGGATAAGCCGCCGGTTCTTGCTGCTCCCATTGATAAGGAGCCTTTATTGTTATATGTGGCTGCTAATACACGCGCTGTTAGCGTGGCCATCGTGGTGGAGCGCAAGGAGGCTGGCAAGGAGCATCCGGTTCAGCGGCCGGTTTACTACATCAGTGAGGTACTTATCGAGTCCAAGCAACGGTATCCCCATTGGCAGAAGCTCGTTTATGGGGTGTTCATGGCAAGCCAGAAGCTTAAGCAATATTTCCTGGGCCACCCATCACTGTGGTTAGTTCTGCTCCTTTAGGAGATATAATTCAGAACAGAGAAGCGACAGGACGAGTCGCCAAGTGGGCCATTGAACTTGGGCCTCATGGTTTAAAGTATGTGCCACACACTGCTATCAAATCTCAAGCACTAGTGGATTTCATCAACAATTGGACAGAGCTGCAGATGCCTGAAGAAAAGCCGGACAACACATATTGGACTATTCATTTTGACGGGTCCAGGCAATTGGAGGGCTCGGGGGCTGGAGTCGTTTTAGCTTCCCCTCCAGGTGACAAATTTTGTTATGTGCTACGGTTGATGTTTCCCTGTACTAACAATGCAGCTGAGTACGAAGCCTTACTCCATGGTCTTCGGATGGCTAAGGAGATGAGCTTAAGCCGGGTAAGGTGTTTCGGCGACTCATATTTGGTGGCTCAACAGGTACCAGGCAAGTGGGATTCCAAGGATCCTCTCATGGCGGCTTATCACTGTGAAGTCGACGCCATTGCTGGACACTTCAAGGGTTACCAAGTGGAGCACATTGACCGCATAAAGAACGAGGCGGCTGATGCTTTAAGCCGGCTGGGCTCTCAGTGTAAGCCAGTTCCGCCTAATACTTTCTTGGATATTCTGCATAACCCTTCTGTAAAGTTACCTACAGAGGAGGACTTGGCTGTTCCTGACCCAGAAGCACAATTGGTGGCGGCTCTTCATGTCATTCCATATTGGACAGTGCCATATTTGGCTTATATGACCCGGGGCGAGTTGCCTGAGGATGAAACCTTGGCCAGGCTGATAACCTGGCGGTCTAAGTCAATGACGATTGTTAGTGGCGAGTTGCATCATCGCAGTGTTACAAGGGCGTTTCGGTGTTGCGTCTCCCCTGAAGAAGGCCAAGAAATTCTATGTGCGATTCACGAAGGGGATTGTGGTCATCATGCCGGGTCAAAATCACTTGTGGCCAAGGCTTTCCGCCATGGATTCTATTGGCTGACGGCTCATGCTGATGCGGAGGACCTGGTCAGTAAATGTGATGGTTGTCAGAAGTTCTCAAGACGGGCTCATGTGCCGACTCAAGAATTGAGGATGATTCTAATTACTTGGCCGTTTGCAGTCTGGGGGCTGGACATGGTTGGGCCTTTCAAAAGGTCCAAAGATAAAAAGGCACACCTCTTGGTAGCAGTTGATAAATTTACAAAGTGGGTTGAGGCAGAGCCAGTCAGTAAGTGTGATGCAGCTACGGCGGTTCAGTTCATGAAGAAGGTGATATTTCGCTTCAGCTTCCACACATCATTATAACTGACAATGGCACTAATCTGTCTAAAGGCGCCATGGAAGAATTTTGTCAACGTGAGCATATTCAGCTTGATATTTCATCAGTGGCTCACCCCCAATCCAATGGTCAAGCCGAGAGAGCCAATCAGGAGATCTTGAAAGGTATCAAGCCCCAGCTTTTGGTCCCCCTGCAGCGGACGCCGGGTTGTTGGGTTGAGGAGTTATCCTCTGTGTTATGGAGCATCAACACTACTTCCAACAGATCTACGGGTTATACGCCTTTCTTCATGGTCTACGGAGCTGAGGCGGTTCTCCCTTGTGACATCCGTCATGACTCGCCTCGCGTGGCGGCTTATGTGGAGGCAAACAATGAACAGGCGCGTCAGGATGCTCTTGACCTGTTAGATGAACAGCGGGACTTGGCAGCAGCTCGTTCGGCGATCTACCAACAGGACTTGCACCGCTATCACAGCCGCCGGGTTAAGTCCAGAGCCTTTCAGGAAGGTGATTTGGTACTCCGGCTCATCCAGGATCAAACTGATGCACACAAGTTATCCCCACCTTAGGAAGGGCCCTTTGTGGTCAGCAAGAACTTGAACAATGGGTCATACTACATTATCGATGTTCGAGAGCACAAAGACTCACGTAAGTCGGAGGAGGAGACCCGCCGGCCGTGGAATATCGCTCATCTTCGGCCTTACTACACTTGAGCCACCGACTCTCATGATGTACTTATTTTGACGATGTATATATTATGTTAAATAATAAAGCAGGACCTCTGTCCTTTTTTCCTCAAAGGTAAATATGTCATCATTGTTATCATTGTTATTTCACATGATCACTTGGGGGCTGATCGTATTAGATCCGGCTTAACCCGCTTGATCCGGCTTACGATCGTATTCGAATATGGCCGTTAAAATTTTATGATCACTAGGGGGCTTCCTATTCAAACATAGGTCGTATTCGAACCAAAGAGAACATAGCTGTCGGTACCCTTTTGATTGGCACACTAGCGAGATCACTAGGGGGCTTCTTTGATCGTATTCGAATCATTGCTTAACCCCTTTTGGGAACCGACTTTGATCGTATTCGAATCAGAGTCGTTAAAAAACTCTCAAGGTCATTAGGGGGCTTCCTGTTCAAACATAGGTCATATTCGAACCAAAGAGAACACAACTGTCAGTACCCTCTTGATCGGCGCAACACCAAAGCCACCGGGGGCTACATGATCGTATTCGAATCCTAGCTTAACCCCTCTGGAACGGTTTACTGATCGTATTCGAATCAGCAGCCTTGAATTTTTTATATTTGGTTTAAGTTTTTTGGAAGCATCCTTTTATTTGACTTGAGACCTTTTTGAGGTTTACAAGTATAAGTATGGTTAATTTTAACCCGGTTTAATTTTGGCTGATAAGTCGCCAATATATGAGCATCATTATACCTTTGGAAATATTGATGTTCGAAGATTGGGTTATCACCCTTACTAACCGGGTCATATGAGCCGGCGGTGCAAAGTTAAAGGTCGCAGGTGTACGATTATAGTTGTGTTTTAAACATGATATGTCACAACAGCCTTATCTATGACTCTTTTTAAGTTATTATGACCCGCCTGGCGGTAAGCCGCCAACGGACCTTGTGATCTGTTTTCATGTGCAGGGTAGTTAAAAAGGTTTGGTCAAGCATACAGAAAGCAGATGAAAAGTAAACACGGGTGAATATAACACGACAACTTAATGACATTAAGCAATAAAACATGCACGATGGCACGACCAAAGCAAAGTTATTTCTACCCTATTACATGACTCCTTGAGTCCAGATGATTCACATTGTTTTTTCAGCACGTCACAGGTGTGAGCCGCCATGGCAAGTTAGCCTTCATGATTGGCCTGAAGCGTCCGGGTTAGCCCTCTCCGCATCTTCGCCCTGTTCCCTTTCCTGGAAGGTTGACGATGACCAGTCAATGTTGTTCAAAGCTTCAAATTCGGCTTCATCATCAACTAGACCGGCCAGGTCAACTTCAAGGGCGAAGGTGTGCTTACGGAGTGGGGGGATCAGACTGGTCACTTCATAATGAGGCGTCGGAATTCTCCGGTTCTCTTCATCTTAACCCGCCTGGTACTTGGTAAGATCCTCTTTGTTCGCTATCAGGGTAGCCACGGGGTGTATCTCCTTTATGCAAGTGGTAAAGTCTACTTCTTCAAAAGGAGTGCCATCTTCCTTCAAGCTGGGATAGTCAGTGGCAATGTCGGCCGGGTCTAACTCTGGTAGCCAAGCCTTGGCCCGGCTTAAAGCATTTACCGCTCAGGCTGTTGCAGCTGACTTCCTTAGTTCGTTGAACCGTTGGGGCAGCATGGAAAGCTTCTTCAAGACCTCTACCAGGAGGGTAGGCACTTCATTTGACAAGGCCACCATGGCTAATGCACGTTGAGGCCTAGTATATAATTGCTCCACCAAGGTGTAAACTGCCTTCAGCTTGATCATCATATCTTGGTTCAAATTGGAGCTTCTGGGGCCTACGTAAACATGATCAGGTGAGTCAATTCATATTATATGACCATCTGAAAGGTTCAAATGTTTAAACACTTGTAGGGCGACTTACCAAAGATTGCTCAGACCATTTGAGAGACTTGGCGCTTTAAGCCGGTTAATTCACCGGTTGCTTCTTCCAGAGCCGCCTCTGCCTTCTCCGGTTAATTAAAGTTGTTCTTTCATCAGCCCAGGATTTCTTTTCATTATCAAATTCTTTCTTCAGTTTTTCTTGTTCAGAAATACTGAATTTGAACTTGGCATCGGCTTTTTGGGTGTCCGTTTCTTGGGCCTTAAGGTGGCTCTTCAGATTAGTCACTTCAGATTCGAGTTGACTCATGGCGGCCTATACAAATGCAGGGTCAAAATTAAGCCAATTTTTATGCAGTATTAAAGTCCCAAGCCTTTTGCCAGCAACAATGCTTGGCACTTGGGGGCTAATGTTTGCCGAATAATTTTACTTTCAGCGGCGGTTCATAACATGGCGGTTCATAACAGTAAGTCCCAAGCACTTTTGGAAACAATAATACTTGGCACTTGGGGGCTAATGCATATTGCGGTTCAAAGCTCTGTAAGTACATTTTTTATATAACCATTTTAAGGACCGGTTTAACCATGTTGGTTAAGCCGCCCCTTGGGGACTACAGAGTAAGCCGGACTTCTTGTATGTCTTATTCATCTATGTTACTAATGTCACTAAATTTGTTTCTAAGTCTACAACATAAGCATCATACGCAATAGACTTGGGGGCTGACATAGTACAGATTAATGAATAAAGAGAGAAAGGGTTATACCTCGAATTTTTGGTGCATTTGCTTCACCATGTCAATCTCAAGGCTCCGGATGCTGTGCACTTGGTTCATGTAGCCAGAAAAGATGTCTCCAGCACTCATATGAGCATAGTTTGCAACATCCAACTTGACCCGGCGGTGTTCCAGAAGTTCTTCTTTGGCGGGACACTTGGCCAGCACAGTTGGCCTTCCCGGCTCAACAAAGCCGGTTCTGGTGATCTCAATGTTAGTGTTTTGCGGGTCATCTATATATCCCTACCGGGCTAGGGATTTCTGGATTTTCTGACTCATCAGCGACTCGTTCAGCAGGCGGGTTGGCAGCGGAAGTTGGTATATTTTGAACTGGCTCAGATGGCGGCTGATGAGTTGACGAGTCTGGTACAGCTGTTTCAAGAACCAGCTCAGTCACGACCGTGTCTTCAGCTGGCTTGTTCTTCCTAACCCGTTTGCTGGGCTTGGCTTGTCCACTTTATCAAAGTAAAAGGTTAGTACAGATGCAAGGTGAGGGAGTCCCGGACTAGGGGGTGTCCGGATAGCCGAACTATCATCATCGGCTGGACTCCAAGACTATGAAGATACAAGATTGAAGACTTCGTCCCGTGTCCGGATGGGACTTTCCTTGGCGTGGAAGGCAAGCTTGGCAATACGGATATGAAGATCTCCTACCTTTGTAACCGACTTTGTGTAACCCTAGCCCTCTCCGGTGTCTATATAAACCGGACGGCTGTAGTCCATAGGACGAACAACAATCATACCATAGGCTAGCTTCTAGGGTTTAGCCTCTTTGATCTCGTGGTAGATCCACTCTTGTAACACACATCATCAATATTAATCAAGCGGGGCGAGGGTTTTACCTCCATCAAGAGGGCCGAACACAGGTAAAACATCGTGTCCCTTGTCGCTATTACCATCCACCTAGACGCACAGATTCGGGACCCCCTACCGAGATCCGCCGGTTTGACACCGACATTGGTGCTTTCATTGAGAGTTCCTCGTGTCGTCACCGATAGGCTCGATGGCTTCTTCGACCATCATCAACGATGCAGTCCAGGTGAGACTTTTCTCCCGGACAGATCTTCAGATTCGGCGGCCGCCTTCGCGGGCGATTAAGCAGCCATCTGGAGCAGATCGAAGCTTCGCCCCGGCCGTCGAGTTAGATTTGGAAGTTTGAACTTCACGGTGACATCGCGGGACTTGATCCTCGATGGAGTCGATCCCCAGCCGGCGTGCCGCACTGTCACGGCGAGCATGATTTAGCTCTGCAGCCGGACAGTACCCTGGAGGCCGCACTCGAACCCGCTCCGATCTTCAATTCGGAGCCGGCTGCGCAGATCGTGGACGGATGGCTAGACACCGCCTCGGGGGCTGCAACCTCTACGATGATAGAGCCGAAGACTGATCTTGTCCCTCATAAAGCTCGCGACTCCGAGTGCGGACTCCTTGCGGACTTGAACCTCCCGCCCCTCCGATCGAATCCGATTGGGCGCGGTCATGGAGTTCACCGCAGCGGACATCTTTCAACTCTCACCTTTTGGCGACATCTTTAGTTCGCTAAAGTACCTCTCGTTATCAGGAGAGCCCTGGCCGGACTGCGGTCAGGACGGTTGGGATGCGGAAGACGAAGAAATTCAAAGCCCACCCACCACCCACTTGGTAGCCGCTGTCGACGATCTAACCGACATGCTAGACTACGACTCCGAAGACATCGACGGTATGGACGACGATGCCGGAGACGAACAAGAACCAGCGCCTACCGGGCACTGGAAAGCCACCTCATCATATGACATATACATGGTGGATATCCCAAAGGATGGGAATGGTGAAGGAACAGAGGAGGATGACCCCTCCAAGAAACAGCCCAAGCGCCGGCGTCAACGGCGCCGCTCTAAATCCCGCCACAGCAAGAATGAAGATTCCGGCACCGGAGATAACAATACACCGGACGGTGCGAAGACAATCCACTCCAGAAGATCCGGTAGCAGGAGGAGGAGACACCAGCCCTCACGAGAGCGGCAGAAGAAGAGGTAGAGGATTATATGCCTCCCTCCGGAGACGAAGCAAGCGTCGACGACGATGAATTCGGCGTGCCTAAGGATCCCGTCGAACAAGAGCGTTTTAGACGCAGGCTTATGGCCACGGCGAACAGCCTCAAGAAAAAGCAGCAACAGCTTAGAGCTGATCAGGGATCTGCTAGCCGACAGATGGACTGAAGTCCTTGCGGCCGAAGAGCATGAGCTCGAACGGCCCTCCAAAAGCTACCCTAAACGCAAGCTGCTCCCCTGATTAGAGGAGGAGGCTTACGAACCTGCATCACCAGGAGACAATACGGCTGACCGACCACCCCGTGGTCGCGACATAGAGGCCTCTAGGCCCTTCACTAGAACCGTACCCCGGCATCGCTCAAAAAGCACACAGCCACAGGGGAACGCTCCGGACCTGCGGGATATATTGGAGGACAAGGCAAGACAATCAAGATCGATCTATGGATCGCGTGGGCGCCCCACGGTACGTAACGACAACCGTCGCGCCGGACACAGTAAGTCCGGCCGGGCCGAACAAAATAGACAAAGCTCTTTTGAGCTCCGTCGTGATATCGCCCAGCACAGAGGCGCCGCACACCCACTATGCTTCACAGACGAAGTAATGGATCATCAAATCCCCGAAGGGTTTAAACCCGTCAATATTGAATCCTATGACGGCACAACAGACCCCGCGGTTTGGATCGAAGACTATCTCCTTCACATCCACATGGCCCGCGGTGACGATCTTCACGCCATCAAATACCTCCCCCTCAAGCTTAAAGGACCAGCCCGACATTGGCTCAACAACTTGCCAGCAGAGTCAATTGGGAGCTGGGAGGACCTAGAAGCCGCATTCCTCGATAACTTCCAGGGAACTTTTGTGCGACCACCAGACGCTGATGACCTAAGCCACATAATTCAGCAGCCAGACGAATCGCCGATAACGGACACGGTTCTTAACCAAGAAAAACCAAATCGTCGACTGTCCGGATGCGGAGGCCCTCGCGACCTTCAAGCATAACATCCGCGATGAGTGGCTTGCCCGGCACCTAGGACAGGAAAAGCCGAAATCCATGGCAGCCCTCACATCACTCATGACCCGCTTCGCTGGTGAGGACAGCTGGCTAGCACGCAGCAACAACCTCAGCAAAAATTCTGGCAGTCCGGACTTCAAGGACCGAAATGGCAGGCCGCGTCGTAACAAAAACAAACGCCGCATTAACGGCGACAATATTGAGGATACGAAAATCAATGCCGGATTCAGAGGCTCTAAACCCGGTTAGCGGAAAAAGCCATTCAAAAGAACTACTCCGGGTCCGTCCAATTTGGACCGAATACTCGACCGCTTGTGCCAGATACACGGCACCCCCGAAAATCCAGCTAACCACACCAACAGGGACTGTTGGGTATTCAAGCAGGCAGGCAAGTTAATTGCCGAAAACAATGACAAGGGGCTGCATAGCGATGACGAGGACGAGACCCAACCGCCGAACAATAGAGGAGAGAAGGGTTTCCCCCCACAGGTGCGGACGGTGAACATGATATACGCAACGCACATACCCAAAAGGGAGCGGAAGCGTGCACTCGTGGATGTCACGCGATGGAGCCAGTTGCCCAGTTCAATCCATGGTCCTCCGCCCGATCACTTTTGACCGAAGGACCACCCCACCAAAGATCCGCCACGGCGGATTCGCCGCACTGGTCTTAGACCCAATCGCCGATGGATTTCACCTAACCGAGTCACGATGGACGGCGGCAACATCCTGAACCTGGTTTACCAGATACGAGGCTTAAAATGGGCATCTACCCTCAAGGATTAAACCTACCAAAACGACCTTTAAAGGCGCCATACCAGGTGTAGAAGCCAATTATACAGCTCAATTACACCGAAGTGGTCTTGGATCCCGGATAACTTCGAAGCGAGGAGTTAATCTTCGACATAGTCCCGCTTCGCAGCGGCTATCATGCCTTGCTCGGACGCACAGCGCTTGCAAAGTTCAACGGTGCCGCACTATGCATACCTCAAGCTCAAGATGCCAGGCCCTCAAGGAGTCATCACGGTCAACGGAAGCATCGAACGCTCTTCCGCGCGGAGGAACATACAATGCTCTCGCGCGAAGTGCAATGCAGCCTCTTAAGGCAATTCTCGAGTCCGCCGTTAAGCGGCCGGACACAGCTAAGCAGCGCCGGAGTAACTTACAACAAGACCACTGGCACGTTCCGAGCACGCAGAGCGATGCGGCCCCAATCCCAGCTCTGCGAACGCCAAAGCAGGTCCTTCACGTACACCATTATGCTCAAGATACCATGGGCATGGGGAGAGGGGCACGACCACGATAAACCCAGATCTGCGGCTCAACCACACCAGGGCTCTCAAGTGTGTCGTTCCTTTTCTTTTCTTTTTACCTTTTACTTTTTATCCACGGGACTCCGCTTGTCGAGGCCCCGTCTCCAAGCAGCAGAACTGCGAACTCACGATGCAACAGCCAGGGAAGGATAAAGGCTACAACGAATATACAGGTGGTCTCCATTACGAGCATTTTTATGCACCAATCTGCAGCCTACCCCTGGAGGGGGACATGTTCAAACAGTCCCATACCTTGCTCATCGCACTATTTGTATCGTTCTGCATTCGTAGCAACACTTATCGAATAAAACAATGCAGCACCTTTTTGCTTATAATTGCATTTCTTTTTCATACATATGTTCATTCACGGCATGTTGCATCCGTACACTTTGGTACGCTTAATATACACAAGGGGCTTATGTTTCCCGCATTATGGTATGATGAGTCCGAACACTTTCACAAGTGCGGCACCCCGAACTTATAGCACTATATGCATCGGCTCCGAATCATGTCTTGGGTCAATAGTTGGGTTTGCCCGGCTCCCATGTTTTGGTACCTTACGTTCCGTTATATCGGCTAAGGTAGCACTGGGAGAACCACTGCGATTCCGCCCCAGTTGAGCTGGGTTAACGCCTCAGTGGAGAAAGCTAAAACTGACCGTCATGATGAGGCGAGAGCCGGTCGCTGTTCGAGAGGTTTTTTGCGAGTCCTTAAAGACTTATGCCGCTTAGAGCGAGGAGCCGGATACTGTCCGGCCAAGGCGTGGATAGCGCCCCAAATTCGGCCTTCCGAAGACTAGGGGCTTCGCCGAAATTTAAAATTATAGAATTCTATGGCTAAGTGAGAGTGTTCAAGCATTATAAGTCCGGTTGCCTTGTTCGCTGTGTTGAGCGCCTCCCTAGATGGACCCAAAATGGGAACACGAGCTCAAGTTTATCCGAACACCCCAGCACTCGTGGCATGGGGGCTGAAGCCGACGACTTGCCATCTCTCAGATTTGATAAACAGCCGCATGAAGGTAATATTTTAAATTAACAAGCGTTGCTTAGCGATATGAACTAAGTTTTCAGCGACAGGATAACAAAATGCTGAGTCTACTCAAATATTACATCTTTGGAGCACTCACCGCAATAGTGCGGGCGCCTTCAAAGACACTCTTATAATACATCTCGGACGTGCGATGCTCCTTGCCCTCTGGTGGCGGGTCCGTCACGAGCTTCGGGCATCCATCTTGCCCCAATGCACCTTTTTGCGGGCAAGGGCCCGACAGCACCCTCAATACAAGCGGAATGCTTGATGACTTCTACCCACGGGCACGCATCCATCAGCCACCGCACCAGGCCGAAGTAGCTCCTGTGCATGGCCTCCTTCGCCACAGCCAACCATGAGGCCCTTCATGGCCTGTTCGGCCGCCTTTAGGAGCTCGACCAGCTGCTTCACTGGTCGCTAAAGGGCACTGATGTCCGCCTCAAAGATACCGAGACCGAAGACCTTCTCCGTCGAGCTCCCCTCCTCGGCCCGGTAGAATGCGGCAGCATCGAACACGCTGCGAGGAAGATCTGCGAACGCTCCTGGAGAGCTCCGAATCCGGGTAAGTGACAGGTAATTAACACTCACATGCTTACTTTGCAGGAAAAATGCCTTACCCGCTGCTATTTTCTTCACCGCCTCAACCTCCTGGAGGGCCTTGTAGGCTTCGGCCTTAGCGGCTTTGGCACTCTCAAGAGCCGTTGCAAGCTCAGACTCTCGAGTCTTCGAGTCACGCTCCAAGCTCTCATGTTTTTTCACGAGATCCTAGAGCTCTTGCTGTACCTCCGCCACCCGCGCCTCCTGCTTCTCTCGCTCGGTGCACTCCGCAGCCGCATTATGTTCGGCCGCGGCCACCGCCTCCTTCAGGGTCGCCACCTCGTTAGTGGCCCCTACAATACCCACGTTATCCTTGTCATTTTTCTTGCAACCAAATCCTTTTTCAGAAGGTACAATTTTCATAAGGTATTACTCACCTTCTTCTTCCTCGAGCTGCTTCTTGGCATGGCCGAGCTCGGACCGCCGAGGTTTTCCTTAAAAGTATTGACCTCCGCAATCAAGGGCGGAGGTCAGCAAAGACAACCTGCAATCCCATATTGACATATTTTTATGACTCTGCTTATCTTTCTAAAGATCCTTAGTCCGCTTTTCTTTCCGAACATCGAACTGAGCATCGAGGCTACCGCTCTATGCGGTACCATTTTACATATATTGAAATTCTTACCTCAAAGCCTGTTAGAAGGCTGCTGCAGCTTCGGTCAGCCCGCTCTTGGCGAGCTGAACCTTTCAATCACCGCACTCATAACAAGGCGGTGTTCCTCTTCGATGGAGGCGCCGCTGAGTGCCTCCAGCAATTATCCGCACCTCCGTTGGGACGGAGGCAGCGGCGTCATGGTCTTGCCCTTCTTATGAAGGGGTCGCCCGCCGGACTACGGAGCCACTGTGGCCTCCGGGGCTGAGTCCGGTGCACAGTCCGGGAGGGTGTCCTGTGACACCTCCGGGGCCTCCTCTTCCTGGTGGGTCCTTTTCTGGGATCCCACCTCGGCGCCGTCTGCTGCACGGGGTGGAGGCAGTCGGAAGGAATCCATATCCGATGCACCCAAGGACCCGCTCGATGAAACGGGAAGATCATCCTTGGGCGGACTGCAGGGTTGTATGCGGCATTAGAAAGACATTATGTGGCGAAAAAAAAACCTTGAAGTTATTCGGGAGTCCGGATACTTACGATCTCGCCAGGGGCTTGGCCCTTGGAGGCCATCCTAAATCGTCACCTTTGGCGTTGGCGGAGCAATCCGGGAAGAGTTTTTCCTTCTGATTCTTCGCCTCCCTTGTTGGGGAGGCCTTCCTTTCTTCCTCCTTCACCGGGAGAGGTTTTCTTCTCCTCCTCACCTTGGTGGGAGGAGTCGGCCTCGGATTCATCATCCGATAGCACCTGAAAACGGGAACTCTTCCGAGTCCCCATGGCCGTCTTCTTGGCCTTCTTCTCCGGCACCACGTGGGGTGCCGGAGCCAGCAGCCCTTTAGTCGGGCGTCCGCTGGGTCCTCTGGCAATGGGGCCGGACAGATTGTCCGTTCGGCCTTCGCCAGCCATTCCTGTCAAAGGTAAAGGGAGTTTAGATCCCGCATAGAGCCAAACTATGGAAAACAAGTGGTGAAATCACCTACCTCGTCAGCTGGACGCTGCGAGCGGAATCCGCGATCTTCGGTAGCGGATGCGGGAGCTTCGGCGCCCTTGAACAACACCTTCCAGACATCTTCGTACGTAGTGTCGAAGAGCCCGCTCAGGGTCTGGTGCTGCGCCGGATCAAACTCCCACATGTTGAAGCCCCGTCGCTGGCACGGGAGAATCCGGCGGATGAGCATGACACGACTACGCTGACAAGCTTGAGCTTCTTGTCCACCAGCTTCGGATACAAGCTTGGAGTCTTGTCGGCTCCTCCGAATCCCCAAATCCGCCACTCTCTTTCCGGGAGGTGAGCCGTAGGGATGCCAGATCTGAATTGGGGCCACCGCCTAATCAGGGTCACGCTGCTCGGTGATGTAGAACCACCCGATTGCCACCCCTTGATGGTTTCCACGAAAGTGCCCTCCACCACGTAACGTGGGACATCCTGCCCACCAGGCGCCCCAAGACTCGCTTGGCTGCCCTTCACAACCTTCGCTTGACATCAAGGTCTTGAGCCAAGCGAAGTGGGGCTGGATCTGAGAGGAAGGCCTCGCAAACGGCGATAAACGCCGAGATGTTGAGGATGAAATTGGGGCCGATCATGGAAATCTAGGCCGTAGTAGAACATGAGCCCCTGACAAAGGGATGAAGCGGGAAGCCCAGTCCGCGGAGGAAATGGGGAAGAAATACTACCCTCTCATGGGGCCTGGGGTTGGGGACGAGCTCTCCCTCGTCGGTGAGCCGATGCGCGATGTTGCTGGACAAATATCCGGCGTCGCGCAGCTTCTGGATCTGCCCCTCCGTGACGGAGGAGGCCATCCACTGGCCTCCCACTCCGGACATAGTTGGAGAAGGTTGAGGTGAGAAGTGCGGACTTGGGCGCTGGAGCTCGAGTTCGCGGAGATGGATAAGCCAAGGAGGAAGAAGGCGCAGGTAAAAGGGTTGGATCTTTATCCCCTTATATTAATCAATGGCGCGGTTGGGTTACCCACGTCCGTATTGATGGGAATCCCGGAATAAGGGGAACACGATCTCTGCTTCGACAAGACGTGCCAGGAAACCGCCGCTAAACGCTACCGAGGTGGAACAATGAAAACAATTTGAGTAAAGGCTTGGTAGTGGTGCGACGTCACGCCCACGTAATCGTCCAGATTGATCTTGTGTAATATTATTCTCTACGGTGCTATGTGGAATTTATTTTTGCAGAGCCGGACACTATCCTGGTGTTCACAATCTTCTATAAATTAATCGGAGGAAGAACCCGCCTTGCAATGCCGAAGACAACATGCGTGCCGGACTCGTCATCATCGGAGCCTGGTTCAGGGGCTACTGAGGGAGTTCCGGACTAGGGGGTGTCCGGATAGCCGAATTATCATCATCTGCCGGACTCCAAGACTATGAAGATACAAGATTGAAGACTTCGTCCCGTGTCTGGATGGGACTTTCCTTGGCGTGGAAGGCAAGCTTGGTGATACGGATATGTAGATCTCCTACCTTTGTAACCGACTTTGTGTAACCCTAGCCCTCTCCGGTGTCTATATAAACCGGACGGCTGTAGTCCATAGGACGAACAACAATCATACCATAGGCTAGTTTCTAGGGTTTAGCCTCTTTGATCTCGTGGTAGATCCACTCTTGTAACACACATCATCAATATTAATCAAGCAGGACGTAGGGTTTTACCTCCATCAAGAGGGCCCAAACCTGGGTAAAACATCGTGTCCCTTGTCTCCTGTTACCATCCGCCTAGACGCACAGTTTGGGACCCCCTACCTGAGATCCGCCGGTTTTGACACCGACACAAGGGATTAAAGTAAATACAAGATAAGCAGATAATTATACCCTGGTGCAGTCTTGAAAGCCGGCAGGTTGGACTGCATTGAGTCACCGGAGGAAGGGGAAGTTTCCTGATAATCCGAGTCAGAAGAATTGAGAGGTTGGCGAGTAAGACCCGCCAAAGGATAAAGAGAATTTAAATCAGAGGTGACCTCATTCCGGCGCTTCTTTGGGGTGTTTGGTAAGCCGGAGGAGAGCTCCGCATCCTTGCTGGTCCGGGTCTGCCTCCGGGTCTCATGAATTTGCCGCTTCAATAGAAATTGAGGATCGTGATGAGCTAAAGGATGAGAAAACCTTACTTTCCGGGTCACTCTGCGGATTTTCCGTCTTGGCAAAGGCTCGGAGTCATAGGAAAGGATAGTTACCTCATCAGCCTTGTTACGCCTTGCTCTTGTGTCCTCCTGCTGATAATCAGTGTCAATAAGATGGTTAAAAAATGAGCCAAGGGAATCAAGGGCTACCTCCGACTCAGAAGAGTCTGCTAGCCGAAGCAGGTCAGAGGCGGTGTCCCTTTTGCCCTTCTTCTTGGCAGCCTCTTTTCTGGCGGCTTTCTTCTCCTTCCTGGCTTTCTTGGCAGCCTCATGGTCATATTTGACCTTCCAGAATTTATCACCCGCCTGCAAAGATTAACATATGTATGAGTATGGGCGAAACATCGAAAAATCAAGGTAATTATTTCATATGGGCGGCTTACCTTTGGAGCCGGGTTAGCTTAACACAAGGGGGCTATGCCCACCTTACCATAGTCTGCCAGGCTCTCGTTCAAAAGAGACTTGGTCATATCATCGATGACATCTTCAGGCAAGTCACCAGGGCTGTGTCGGAGAGGGTCATCCTTTGCGCCCGTGTAATCGCACATCAAGCCATGGCGGCGGCTCAATGGAATGACCCGCCAGGCGAGCCAAACCCGGACCAGGTCAATGCCTGTTAACCCGTTTCCCAGAAGAGCTTTGATCTTGGCCAAAGTGGGGGCGAGTGATTTGCGTTCGGCGACTATAATCTTGTCAGGCAAATGATGGTTGGGCCCAAGAAGAAGAGCAAGAAAGCCGGGCAGAGGGTTTTCACCAGCCGGAGAGGTGTCTTGGCAGTAAAACCACGTCATATTCCAATCTTTGGGGTGGCTCGGCGGGTTGGCATAAGGAAAGATCACGTCCCTACGGCGCTGGATTGAGACACCGCCAAGCTCTAAGCTCTGACCGCTAGCGCACTCATTCTAGCGGTTCAAGTAAAATAGCTCTCTGAAGAGCAGCAAGTTGGGTTCTTCTCCGAGGTATACTTCACTGAATACTTGGAAGTTGCAGATATTAGACACGGAATTGTGTCCGATGTCTTGTGGGTGAAGATCAAAGAAATGCAACACGTTTCTGAAGAAGTTTGAGCCAGGTGGAGTGAAACCCCGGTTCATGTGATCCGTGAAAACAACAACTTCTCCTTCTTTGGGCTGAGGAAATTCCTCCTCCGGGTTAGGAGCACGATAAGTCATGACTTCATTCTTCGGCAGATAGCGGTCTTCACAAAATTGTCAAGAGTCCTGTCTGTGACAATGGATTTAACCCAGTTGCAGGAGGTGGGTGCCTTTGGTGCCATTATGATTGAAAAGCCTAAGACAGAGAAAAAAGTACCAGTTCAAATTTAAGCCGGGCAGGAAAATATTAAAACGCATAGTCAAGATGGCGGCTTACGAAGGGGCCTAATGGTATAAGGACAATTATGTCAAGGTTGTTTAAGCCGCCATAGGCTCTATAAGCCGTCAAGACTATTTAAACTGCCAAGGGTGATTCAAGTTATCAATTGAGCATTGCCTCTTTTAAACCAGTGATCAGAGTCGCCATGGCTAGATGAATCTAACAAGTGCAGATTTTTGCCTAAGTGTTGAATAAACAGATTTCACAAACTACAGCTATTATTTTGGATCAAACAGACGTTCAGAAATGAAAAATTTCTAGATCTAAAAACATAATACAGAGAAGTTCATGCGTTCTACTGAGGATTCTTTACAAAGAAAGAAGATCTGCTAGCGCCTAAAATGGATGCGGAGCAGCTACCGCACAAGATCTACGCTACTGTTGCATCAAAGAAACCACGGCAGAAGCAAATGCGAAGAACTGGAATGAACAGGGAACTGTACAGATGAACTCGCTAACCTTAGCATGGATCTATGGTGCGGAAAGGGGAAAACTTACTGCGATGGATCTGCTGCGGAGGGGCGCTGCTGTTTTCTGGTCAAGTTTAGGTCAATGCAGCGGCCTAGGTCGACGGAGACGAGATGCCCTACAGCAGCGGTGGCGGAGCTCTAGTGACAGACGTGGGCGAGAGGAAGAAGATGCAGAAAGGGAAGAATGAGGAAGACCTAGTCGGGTCTATTTATAAGGAAGGGCCACTAAAAGAGCGCGAAAAACGATGAGGCCGAAAATATGAGTTATCCAGCTACAAGGACGCCTTGATTTTCGGGATGGTCATCAAGACAAAGATCCGTTGGGATGCATTGGATAAAACATGCTTTTATAACAGTTGACGTCATGGCGGGTTATCACAAATCCAGAGGATGATGTCATGGCGGGTTACAAAAATTTCATAAGGGTAGAAGATTTTTCCTTAAGTGTCGAGGATTGACATGGACTTGTTCAAATCAATCTGGGGCCTAATGTTGGGGATATAACTATTGGTATGACCCGCCCAGGAGGGGCCAGGTTATAGTTGCAAATATTCTTGAAGCCCAAGACCCAGAATATAGATGGCGGTTTAATTAAGGGCCCAAGGCCCAGAGGCGACTTAAGGCCCATAGTGATAAACCGCCATGTATGCGTGACTTGTATTGTAAGGCAAGAATAGTTAAGAGACCGAGCCGGACACTGTTTATGAGCCGGCCGGGACTCTGTGAGCTGCAGGGCGTCGACCTCTGTATATAAAGGGACGACCCGGCGGTGGTTCAGGACAAGTAACATCAACTCGGGAGCTAGGTCAAGCGATTCGCTCCCTGCTTATCGAGACATAAGCAATCCCACTCAAAACTGGATCGTAGGCTTTTACCTTCACCGTAAGGGGCCGAACCAGTATAAACCTCGTGTCCTTTGTCCTGATTAACCCCTTTAAGCTTCCTAGTTGCGATGGCTCCACGACTAAGTCCTTTCACTAGGACATCTGTCGTGACAATTCCACGACACATATCCTTCTGGAATTGGACGACAGTGAGAAGTTGTGCCGGGTTCAGGAGGTCGAACAGAGCCGACAGCCGCCTTGACTTCGTAGTTCTTCCATTGCGTCATAAGGTGGCAATGTTGAGACTCCATGATAGCATCCACGGGGTAACTAGCAGGAGCCGTGAAGACATGCTCCAACTGAAGCAGCTCGGTGGAAGCCACGCTGCTTCTCCGCTGAGATGGTGGGGTAGCTTCGGCAGGACACTTGCTTCGAACTGCTTCTCGTTCCTCTAGTGCTTGTACCCTTGCGTGTAGCTTTTGCAATTAGGTATGCTCCACTTTCCTCCTCCTCTCTTGGCATTTGTAACCGCGTGCGTCCGGGAACCCAGCCTTCGACGGAAAGGAGCCTGGCGTGCCTCTTGTCCGTCCAGGGTGCTCAGGATTCCTGAGGGCCATTGTGAGCTCGTCTTTCTCTCTGTCTGGAATGAACGTCCCTTCCTGCCCTGCGTTAATATAGTCCTGAAGCTTCGTGACGGGTATTCGCAGTTGCTCGCTCGTCCAAAAGCACTTCCCTGTTACAGGGTCCAAGGTTCCGCCAACCCCGAAGAACCAAGTCCTTGAACGGTCTGGCCAGTTCAATGTCTCTGGTTTGACCCCTTTATCAAGTAGGTCATTCTCAGCCTTGGCCCACAACGGCCGGGCTTTGAGGTAGCCACCTGACCCCGTGCGATGGTGATGCTCCTTCTTCGCATCATTTATCTTGTTTGTCGCTGACATCTTCTTACGACTCTCCGATGTCTTGTTGGCCACAAATGCGTCCCATTGATCTATGAGCTTCTCAAACCGGCCGATGAATTCTGGTGTCTTTTATTTGTCGATAAACTTTGCTTTCAGCTCATTCTTCCACCTCCTGAATAGATCTGCCATCTTCTTGAGAGCACAGGACTTGATCAATGGCTCTATAACTGGATTCTTCGGATCCTCCTCTTCCGGTAGGGTGAAATTTACCTTCAGCACTTTCCAAAGATCCTCTTTCTGTCTATCTTCGACAAAAGAAACTTGAAGCTCTTCCTTCTTAAGCTGATTCCATAGCTCGATGCTGATCGGGATCATGTCCCTAACAAGAACCCTGCACTGAGCAGAAAATGTTTCCTTGGTCTGGATGGGTTCAATCGGTTGGCCATCACGCGCGATTGCTGTGATCGTGAACCTTTCATCCGAGCGCAACTTTTTCTTCGGGCCTCGTCTCTTTACCAAAGTTGTGCTCGATCCGGAGGGCAAAAAAAAGAAGAAAGATGAGAGTTAATATGTGTACATACCAAAACAATGAATGCATCAATTAGCTAGTCAGCACAGGCTTAATTAATATATATACCTGGCCGGACTCTGTTCGGTCACCGGAGCCGTCATCACGGTCTCCTCCTTGCACTGGCATTCGGTCACCAGAGCCATCATAATCATGTCCTTCCTCCTCCGTTGTTCAATAATTGTAGCCTTCTTCACCCTCTTCTTCCAGACTGTCGGTTTCGTTGAGATACGACATGACATCACCTCCGGCTGCGATTATGTCCCCCAATGCTTGTTCTGCTTCCTCGTCTTGGCCGTGCTCCATAGTTTCTGCAAATATTACAACATGGCAATTATTATACAAACATGACAGATGGATATATTAGTGGCAAACATAGACCTAGCTAGCTAATCACAACAAGGAATTATATTAATTAGTGGCCTCGACGCTTCTCTAGGGTTTGGGGTGGCCTCAGCAATACTTCAAGGGTTTTTGGGTGGCCTCGACGACAACGCTCTTTTAACTTGGTAAATTTGGGTGGCCTCGGCAGCGCTTCTAGGGTTTGTGCCGGACGGCCTCTCTCATGATTGTCCGACGTTTGTCTAGTGTCAAAGGATTCAACAAAACTATGTCTTCATCATTAGGCGAAAGTAACAGGCGCATGATGCTACGAAGCTCTCCAAAGTTATTTTGGAACGGAATCCCAAATAGGATAATTCGCTTTTTGATACAAAGTTCAGCAAGAGCCTTCCGAATATCGCTATTTGGAAGGCCTTTGCTGAAATTTGTACCAAAAGGCGGAATATCCTATCCGGGACTCCGTTCCAGAATAACTTTGGAGAACTTGCACCATCATGCCCGTTACATTCCGCCAATGATGAAGCCATGGATTTCTTCAATACTTTGACAGTAGGCAACCTCTCGACCCCTCGACAACCCTCGACCCTCGAACCCTCGGCCCCTCGATGACCCTCGAACCCTCGAACCATTGACCCTAGAACCCTCAAACCCTCAACCCTCGACCCTAGAACCCTCGAACCCTCGAACCCTCAGCCCCTCGATGACCCTCGAACCCTAGAACCCTCGAACCCTTGACCCTAGAACCCTAGAACCCTCGAACCCTCGACCCCTCAACCCTCGAACCCTTGACCCTCGAACCCTTTAACCCTCGACCCTAGAACCCTCAAACCCTCGACCCTCAAACCCTTGACCGTCGACCAGCCTCGACGACCCTCGACCCTCTAGCCTAGTTCCCGACCCTCGACCCCTCGGTGATCCTCGACACCCTCGTTCCCGATAAAAAGAAGAAGAAGAAGAAGAACAAAAGAGGAGAAGAATAAAAAAAAGAGAAGAAGAAGAAGAATAAAAAATAGAAGAAAAAAAGAGGAGAAGAAGAACGAATAGAGGAGAAGAAGATTTTTTTTCTATTTTTTCTTCTTCTCCTCTATTCCTTCTTATTCTCCTTTGTTTTCTTCTACTTCCTCTTCTTATTTTTTCTCTCCTCTTCTTCTCCTTATTCTTCTCCTTCTTCCTTCTTCCTCTTTTATTCTTTTTCCTTATTTTCCTTCTTCCTCGATGACCCTAACCCTAAAAAGTACAACTTCCTCGACGTCCCCGCCTCTCTCATGAACAAAAAAAATCGATGAATAAAAAAATTCATATTCTACGAACAAAAAAACATCATATTCCATCCACATCCATGCATACATCATATATATGATCATATATGAACAAAAAACATCATATTCTACAAAAAAATCATCATATATATGAACCAAAACAATTATGATAACAAGCATATATATCATCATATATATGAAAAAAACAAGCATATATATCATCATATATATGAAAAAAAGGATAGGGAGGGCGCCGGCCGGACCAAGGTGAGGAGGGGCAGGGGCGCGGGGTTGGCGGTGAGGACGGCGATGGCGATGACGTCGACAAGGAAGGGGGCGACGGCAACGAAGGGGGCGGGGCAGGGCGACGACGACGACGGTGGCGGGCGGGCAGCTTGCAAGATCGGGCAGGGCCGGGCGGCGACGCCGGGCAGGGCAGCGAGCATCGACGACGTCGGGCGAGGGCGCGGGCGACGGCGACGTCGACGGCAACGACGGGGGCGACGTTGGGGCAGCCTGACGGCATCGATGTCGTCGGCGTCGGTAGGGGCGGCGGGCTGCGTCGGGGCAGCCTGGTGGCGTCGATGTCGTCGGCATCGTCGGGGGAGGAACTGAATGAAAATTTTGACAAGTGCTGTATATATAGCCAAAGCTTTGGTTCCAGTTGGTGGCACCAACCGGGACTAGTGCCACCCTTTAGTCCCGGTTGGTCGGGACTAAAGGGTGGCATTAGTCCTGGTTGGTGCCACCAACCGGAACCAAAGCTCTGGCTCTTTTCAGCAGCCCAAAGGGCGGGAAGCTGAGGCCTTTGGTTTTGGTTGGTGGCACCAACCGGGACTAAAGGGGGGACATTGGTCCCGGTTGGTGCCATGAACCGGTACCAATGCACCCCTTTAGTCCCGGTTGGTGCCACCAACCGGGACAAAAGGCCTCGGGTTGCCCGCGTCGCGCCAAAAGTTTAGTCCCACCTCGCTAGTTGAGAGAGCTTGAGAGTGGTTTATAAGCGCCTGCTGCGCCACCCTCTCGAGCTCCTCTCAACCTGCAGGCTTGGCCTAATCTCTATCTCACAGCTGTGGGCCCTCTGGGCCGCCAAGGGCCTGAATCCTGGCCCATGGTTGGGTTTCTAGTCGTATTCATGCCGTGGTGGCCCAGTAGGTGGCACTTTTCTTATTTTTTGCTTTATTTTTTGCTTTATTTATTTTATTTTGTTTCTACTTAATGTTGCTATTTTTATTTATTTTATTAAAGTTTATTTATTTTACTTTATTAAAGTTTATTTTGTTTCTACTTATTTATTAAAGTTTATTTTGTTTATATTTATTTATTTTATTTTCTTTCTACTTATTTATTTTCTTTTCTTTTTTGTTATTTTATTTATTTTCTGGAAATTCTTTTTGCTTTTATTGTTTTGAGCAGAAAATACTTTGATAATTTTAGTTGCATAAATTTGATATAATTTTAGTTGCATAAATTTTATATAATTTTAGTTTCAATAATACTACTGGTTTATAAAAGCTTTTGGTTGATTCCTTTAGCTATTAGAGTTTCATTAAAGTTTTCTAGTTCATTCTTTTTTCTATTAGAGTTTCATTAAAGTTTTCTAGTTCATTCTTTTAGTTCACTATTTTTGCTATTAGAGTTGCATAAAAGTTTTCCAGTTCATTTTTTATATTAGTTCCTTCTTTGAGCTAAATAACCCTGAAATTGAAAAGTATTTCAAATGAACTCTGAAAAGGTTGAAAGTTGGCATGGCATCATCATTTCACCCACATAGCATGTGCTAAAAAGTTGAGAGGGTTATGGCAAAAACTGGATGCACTTCATGTACGAAACGGACTATTTGTTTCGAGGTATCAGGGTTTCACACGAAAATTTGTCTGTTACAACAGGCATTTTATTTCTTCACATGTAACAACAGTGATATTCTAGATCATAGGCATCATCGTAATAGTTGTGGAGAGAAAGTATTCACTTCTTCTTCGCTTCTCTCCTTTGCTTATTGCGCCGTAACCATGGATAATCTTCATCGTTTAACAGGGTGCTTGGGTCAGCCTTGACTTTGAAGGGAGGAATTTCATGAAACTTTACATAATCTTCGGATATGTCTGTCTCCACTCCCGCGATATCTCCTTTTCCTGAAAGAACTATGTGGCGCTTTGGCTCATCGTATGATGTGTTCGCTTCCTTATCTTTTCTTTTTCTCTGTTTGGTAGACATGTCCTTGACATTGAAAACCCGCGCCACATCATTGGCTAGGACGAATGGTTCGTCTGTGTACCCAAGATTGTTCAGATCCACTGTTGTCATTCCGTACTGTGGGTCTACCTGTACCCCGCCTCCTAACAGATTGACCCATTTGCACTTAAACAAAGGGACCTTAAAATCATGTCCATAGTCATGTTCCCATATGTCCACTATGTAACCATAATATGTGTCCTTTCCCCTCTTGGTTACTGCATCAAAGTGTACACCGCTGTTTTGGTTGATGCTCTTTTGATCTTGTCGATCGTGTAAAATGTATTCCCATTTATCTTGTATCCTTTGTAAGTCAATACAGTCGAAGATAGTCCCCTGGACAACGAGTACAACTCATCACAAATAGTGTTGTCACCTATGAGACGTGTTTCCAACCAACTGCCGAAAGTCCTGATGTGTTCACATGTAATCCAGTCGTCACACTGCTCTGGGTGTTCGAAGCTGCTACATCTTGAGCTTGCGTTGGTTTTCCTTGAAGAGGAAAGGGTGATGCAGCAAAGTAGCGTAAGTATTTACCTCAGTTTTTGAGAACCAAGGTATCAATCCAGTAGGAGGCTCCTCAGAAGTCCCATGCACCTACACAAACAAACAAGAACCTCGCAACCAACGCAATAAAGGGGTTGTCAATCCCTTCACAGCCACTTGCGAAAGTGAGATCTGATAGAGATAATATGATAAGATAAATATTTTTGGTATTTTTATGATATAGATTGGAAAACTAAAGATGCAAATAAAAGTAGATTGAAAACTTATATGATAAAACTTAGACCCGGGGGCCATAGGTTTCACTAGTGGCTTCTTTCAAGATAGCATAAGTATTACGGTGGGTGAACAAATTACTGTCGAGCAATTGATAGAAAAACGAATAATTATGAGATTATCTAGGCATGATCATGTATATAGGCATCATGTACGTGACAAGTAGACCGACTCCTGCCTACTCTACTACTATTACTCCACACGTCGACCGCTATCCAGCATGCATCTAGAGTATTAAGTTCATAAGAACAGAGTAACGCATTAAGAAAGATGACATGGTGTAGAGGGATAAACTCATGAAATATGATATAAACCCCATCTTTTTATCCTCGATGGCAACAATACAATACGTGCCTTGCTGCCCCTGCTATCACTTGGAAAGGACACCGAAATATTGAACCCAAAGCTAAGCACTTCTCCCATTGCAAGAAAGATCAATCTAGTAGGCCAAACCAAACTGATAATTCGAAGAGACTTACAAAGATAACTTAATCACACATAAAATAATTCAGAGGAGATTCAAATATTTCTTATAGATAAACTTGATCATAAACACACAATTCATCGGATCTCGACAAACACACAGCAAAAACAGTTACATCGAATAGATCTCCAAGAAGATCGAGGAGAACTTTGTATTGAGAATCAAAGAGAGAGAAGAAGCCATCTAGCTAATAATTATGGACCCAAAGGTCTGTGGTAAACTACACACAACTCATCGGAAGTGCCTTGGAGATGATGTAGAGGCCCTCCGTGGTCGATTCCCCCTCCGGCGGAGCGCCGGCGAAGGCTCCAAGATGGGATCTCACGGATACAGAAGGTTGCGGCGGTGGAATTAGGTTTTCATGGTCTGTTATGATGTTCTCGGGGTACGTGGGTATATATAGGAGGAAGAAGTAGGTCGGTGGACGCTCGAGGGGCCCACGAGGGTGGGGGGCGCGCCCACCTCCAGGGGGCACGCCGAGCACCCTCGTGGCCGCCTCCTCTGTTGCTTGACGTCCATACCAAGTCCCCTCGATCACGTTTGTTCCAAAAAGATCGCTCCCGAAGGTTTCATCCCGTTTGGACTCCGTTTGATATTACTTTTTTTCAAAACACTGAAATAGACAAAAAAACAGCAATTCGGGCTGGGCCTCCGGTTAGTAGGTTAGTCCCAAAAATGATATAAAAGTGTAAAGTAAAGCCCATAAACATCCAAAACGGGTAATATAATAGCATGGAACAATAAAAAATTATAGATACGTTGGAGACGTATCAAGTATCCCCAAGCTTACTTCCTACTCGTCCTCGAGTAGATAAATGATAAAAACAGAATTTTTGATGTGGAATGCTACCTAGCATAATTCTCAATGTAATTTTCTTTATTGTGGCATGAATGTTTAGATCCAAATGATTCAAAATAAAAGTTCATATTGACATAAGAAATAGTAATACTTTAAGCATACTAATAAAGCAATCATGTCTTCTCAAAATAACATGGCTAAAGAAAGTTATCCCTACAAAATCATATAGTCTGGCTGTTGCTCTATCTTCATCAGACAAAGTATTTAATCATGCACAACCCCGATGACAAGCCAAGCAATTGTTTCATACTTTAGTAATCTCAAACTTTCTCAACTTTCACGCAATACATGAGCATGAGCCATGGACATAACACTATATGTGGAATAGAATGGTGGTTGTGGAGAAGACAAAAAAGGAGAAGATAGTCTCACATCAACTAGGCGTATCAACGGGCCATGGAGATGCCCATTAATAGATATCAATGTGAGTGAGTAGGGATTGCCATGCAACGGATGCACTAGAGTTATAAATGTATGAAAGCTCAACAAAAGAAACTAAGTGGGTGTGCATCCAACTCGCTTGCTCACAAAGACCTAGGGCAATTTGAGGAAGCCCATCATTGGAATATACAAGCCAAGTTCTATAATGAAAAATTCCCACTAGTATATGAAAGTGACAACATAGGAGACTCTCTATCATGAAGATCATGGTGCTACCTTGAAGCACAAGTGTGGTAAAAAGGATAGTAGCATTGTCCCTTCTCTCTTTTTCTCTCTTTTTTTATTTGGCCTTCCTTTTTTTTATTTGGCCTTTCTCTCTCTTTTTTTTATATAAAGTCCGAAATCTCATCCGGACTTGTGGGGGAATCATAGTCTCCATCATCCTTTCCTCACTAGGACAATGCTCTAATAATGAAGATCATCACACTTTTATTTACTTACAACTCAAGATTACAACTCGATACTTAGAACAAGATATGACTCTATATGAATGCCTTCGGCGGTGTATCAGGATATGCAATGAATCAAGAGTGACATGTATGAAAATTTATGAAGGTCGCCTTGCCACAAATATGATGTCAACTACATGATCATGCAAAAGAATATGGCAATGATGATGCATGTCATTGATAACCCACAAGTGTAGGGGATCGCAACTGCTTTCGAGGGTAAAGTATTCAACCCAAATTTATTGATTCGACACAATGGGAGCCAAAGAATATTCTTGAGTATTAGCAGTTGAGTTGTCAATTCAACCACACCTGGATAACTTAGTATCTGCAGGAAAGTATTTAGTAGCAAAGTGGTATGATAATAAAGGAAACAGTGGCAAAAGTAAAGATAAATAAGCGAAACACAAGATGTGAAAAGCTCGTAGGCATTGGATCGGTGATGGATAATTATGTCGGATGCGATTCCTCATGTAATAGCTATAACATAGGGTGACACAGAACTAGCTCCAATTCATCAATGTAATGTAGGAATGTATTCCATATATAGTCATACGTGCTTATGGAAAAGAACTTGCATGGCATCTTTTGTCCTACCCTCCCGTGGCAGCGGGGTCCTAGCGGAAACTAAGGGATATTAAGGCCTCCTTTTAATAGAGAACCGGAACAAAGTATTAGCACATAGTGAATACATGAACTCCTCAAACTACGGTAATCACCAAGAAATATCCCGATTATTGTCACTTCGGGGTTGTCGGATCATAACACATAATAGGTGACTATAGACTTGCAAGATAGGATCAAGAATACACATATATTCATGAAAACATAATAGGTTCAAATCTGAAATCATGGCACTCGGGCCCTAGTGACAAGCATTAAGCATAGCAAAGTCATAGCAACATCAATCTCAGAACATAGTGGATACTAGGGATCAAACCCTAACAAAACTAACTTGATTACATGGTAAATCTCATCCAACCCATCACCGTCCAGCAAGCCTATGATGGAATTACTCAGGCACGGCAGTGAGCATCATGAAATTGGTGATGGAGGATGGTTGATGATGACGATGGCGACGAATCCCCCTCTCCGGAGCCCCAAATGGACTCCAGATCAGCCCTCCCGAGAGAGATTAGGGCTTGGCGGCGGCTCCGTATCATAAAACGCGATGAAACTTTCTCTCCGATTTTTTCTCTCCGCGAAATGGAATATATGGAGTTGGAGTTGAGGTCGGTGTAGCCTCAGGGGGCCCACGGGACAGGGGGGTGCGCCCAGGGGGGTGGGCGCGCCCCCACCCTCGTGGACAGGGTGTGGCCCCCCTGGTCTTGATTCTTTCGCCAGTATTTTTTATATTTTCCAAAACTTGCCTCCGTGGATTTTCAGGTCATTCCGAGAACTTTTGTTTTCTACACATAAAACAACATCCTGGCAGTTCTGCTAAAAACAGCGTCAACCCGGGTTAGTTTCATTCAAATCATGCAAGTTAGAGTCCAAAACAAGGGCAAAAGTGTTTGGAAAAGTAGATACGTTGGAGACGTATCAACTCCCCCAAGCTTAAACCTTTGCTTGTCCTCAAGCAATTCAGTTGATAAACTGAAAGTGATAAAGAAAACTTTTACAAACTCTGTTTGCTCTTGTTGTTGTAAACATGCAAAGCCAACATTCAGGTTTCAGCAAATATTATGAACTAACCATACTCACAATAACACTTAGGTCTCACAATTACTCATATCAATGACATAATCAGCTAGCGAGCCATAATAATAAAACTTGGATGACAACACTTTCTCAAAACAATCATAACATGATATAACAAAATGGTATCTCGCTAGCCCTTTCTGAGACCGCAAAACATAAATGCAGAGCACCTTTAAAGATCAAGGACTGACTAAACATTGTAATTCATGGTAAAAGAGATCCAGTCAAGTCATACCCAATATAAACCAATAGTAATGAATGCAAATGACAGTGTGCTCTCCAGCGGGTGCTTTTTGATAAGAGGGTGATGACTCAACATAAAAGTAAATAGATAGGCCCTTCGCAGAGGGAAGCAGGGATTTGTAGAGGTGCCAGAGCTCGATTTTAAAATAGAGATTGAATAACATTTTGAGCGGCATACTTTCACTGTCAACGCAACAACTATGAGATGGATGTATCTTCCATACTACATGCATTATAGGCAGTTCCCAAATAGAATGGTAAAAGGAACTCCCCGATTCATCAGTTGATGAATCATCGGATGAACTCCCTGATGGATCAGTTATACTCCCCCACCACCAACAAGCATCAATCCATGGCTTGCTCGAAACAACGAGTGCCTCCAACTAACAACAGCCCTGGGGGAGTTTTGTTTAATTAATTTGATTTGCTTTGATCTTTTTGGATCATGGGACTGGGCATCCCGGTTACCGGCCCTTTCTCGTGTATGAGGAGCGGAGTCCACTCCTCTTGAGAATAACCCACCTAGCATGGAAGATATAGGCAACCCTAGTTGAAACATGAGTTGCTCGAGCATACAAAACAGAATTTCATTTGAAGGTTTGGAGTTTGGCACATACAAATTTACTTGGAACGATAGGTAAATACCGCATATAGGAAGGTATGGTGGACTCATTGGAATAACTTTGGGGTTTAAGGAGTTTGGATGCACAAGCAGTATTCCCGCTTAGTACAGTGAAGGCTAGCAAAAGACTGGAAGCGATTAACCGAGAGAGCGACAAACGTCACGAACATGCATTAAAATTAATTCACACCGAGTACAAGCATGAGTAGGATATAATCTACCATGAACATAAATATCATGAAGGCTATGTTGATTTGTTTCAACTATATGCGTGAACATGTGCCAAGTCGAGTCACTCAATTCATTCAAAGGAGGATACCATCCCATCATACCACATCATAATCATTCTAATAGCATGTTGGCACACAAGGTAAACCATTATAACTCATAGCTAATCAACCATGGCACAAGCAACTATAATCTCTAAATGTTATTACAAATATGTTTACTTCATAATAAGCTGAATCAGGAACGATGAACTCATCATATTTACAAAAACAAGAGAGGTCGAGTACATACCGGCTTTTCTCATCTCAATCAGTCCATCATATATCGTCATTATTTCCTTTCACTTGCACGACCGAACGATGTGTATAATAATAATAGTGCACGTGCATTGGACTAAGCTGGAATCTGCAAGCATTCAACTCAAGAGAGAAGACAAAGTAATATGGGCTCTAAGTTAAATAAACAATCATGCATATGAGAGCCACTAAACATTTTCAATATGGTCTTCTACTCTCGACCCCCAAAGGAAAGGAAAGAAAATAAAACTATTTACACGGGAAAGCTCCCAACAAGTAAAAGAAGAACGAGAAATCTTTTTGGGTTTACATTTTAAATTTCTACTACAAGCATGGAATTTAAACTAACTAATTTTTTTGGTTTTTCTTAAGGTTTATCAAACACGCAATAAGAAAGCTAGAAAAATAAAATTAAACTAACATGGATAATACAATGAAAGAGTATGAGCACCGACAACTAGAATAGTGTGTGAACATGAAGGACTGCGGCTACTCTCCTCGGTGTACTGGGAGGTGTAATCAGGATACCACTGGCTGGCCATCTTCGGGTCCCATTGGTAGGATGATGCAGGATAAGGGTCCAGTGCAGGTTCCGGCTCAGGCTCAGGTTCTGGAGTGGATGATTGGCCTCGATGAGCGTACACCGCTTCCAGCGTGACAAGAAAATTATCTGCAATCAAATGAAACAACAGAGGCGCGGGCAAAATAATAGTCTCGTTGTGTTTCTTATTAAATCTCAGGTTATACAGGAGCATCTTATCTTCGTTGTCAACAGTGAACTCATGTGCTACCATGCTCTTGTAATCTAAAATGTAAGGAGGCAATTTTGTCTCCTCTTTTTCATGGTGCCTAATAGGTATCTCAAAATATCTAGCAAGACGTGCAACATAGATACCTCCAAAGATGGGGCCTTTTGTATGATTAAGGCTTAGCCGTTTAGCAATGACGACACCCATACTAAAATTATTATCTCGAAACAAGGCATGGTGAAGAATAATAATATCAGGAACATTGAAGTTTCCACTATTTCCACGACCAATCAAGCATCTGTTAGCAAATATGGCAAAGTAGCGTAAAACAGGAAAGTGTATGCTAGAGATTCTCGCATCGGAACCCTTCTTTGGATCCCCTACAGTGATAGTGTTAACAAATCCATCCACATCTCTACGATGTGGTTCCTCTAATTTCCCCTCAAAGGGTATCCTACATACCGTGCAAAAATTACGTAAAGACACTTCCCTGAATTCATCATATAAATGAAATGATACTGAAGGCGGTGACTTCTTGGGATAATAATAAAAGTTTTGCACGAAAGTATTGGTGAGTAAGAGATACTGATCGATCCGGTCGTGGAGGAATTCGGTGAGGCCTGCATTCTCGATCAAAGAATAAAAGTCTTCATAAATTCCAGCTTCTCTCAAGAAATTGTCGCAGGGCCATTCACACGGCCGTACTTCCGCTATACGACGAAGATTATATTTGGCCTTTTCCTTCTCTTTAGCTTGTTTTTTGGGAGCGTTGGCCAGAAGAGCCCCTCAAAAATCTCCTTAACATTTTCTGAAAATTTCTGAAATTTTAGTAACTTCAAAATAAAAGTGAATAAAACTAAGCAAGATTGGTAGCAACTACTCCTACAAGTGCCTATAGCCTATATCATGCATTAGAATTACTTGGGACCTCAAAAATTTAACATGCAAGCTCAAGAACATGGTCACCTATGCAGCAAAAATTTGCAATGAATAAAGCACTAGAACAAAAACTAATTGGACCAATGGAGGAGTCACATACCAAGCAACAATCTCCCAAATCAATTTTGTGAATGGAGCTTTGAGCAAGGAGATCGAAAATCGCAGCAAAATGAGCTAGAACTCGTGCTTGAGCTGGATGGGGATTTTTTTGGGAAGGAGATGGAGTGTGTGGGTGCTGGCATAAGTGGAGGAGGGCCACCAGGGGCCCACGAGACAGGGGGGCGTGCCCAGGGGGTGTGGGCGCGCCCTCCACTCTCGTGGCCTGGTGCTTGCCCCTCCTGCAGTGATTTCAGTGCCTAAAATCCTCAAATATTCCATAAAAAATCATACTAAATTTGCAAGGAATTTGGAGCACTTTTATTTTTCGGATTTTTTATTGCACGGATAAATCAGAAAATAGACGGATGATACTATTTTTTCTTTATTTATTCTAAATAACAGAAAGTAAAAATAGGGTACAAAAGGTTGTGCCTTCTAGTTTCATCCGTCTCATGATCATCAAAATGAATCCACTAACAAGGTTGATCAAGTCTTATTAACAAACTCATTCCGAATAGAATTTCGAATAACACTAAGTTACCTCAACGGGGATATGAACATCCCCAATAATAAGAATATCATATTTTTTCTTGACAGTGGGAAGAGGAAATTCAAAACCTCCAACAATAATAGTTGGAACTTTTCCAATAGAATTGATGCTATGAACTTGAGATTGTTTCCTCGGAAAGTGTACCATATGCTCATTACCATTAACATGAAAAGTGACATTGCCTTTGTTGCAATCAATAATAGCCCCTGCAGTATTCAAAAAAGGTCTACCAAGGATAATCGACATACTATCGTCCTCGGGAATATCAAGAATAACAAAGTCCGTTAAGATAGTGATATTTGCAACCACAACAGGCACATAGTCACAAATACCAACAGGTATAGCAGTTGATTTATCGGCCATTTGCAAAGATATTTCAGTAGGTGTCAACTTATTCAATTCAAGTCTACGATATAAAGAGAGAGGCATAACACTAACACCGGCTCCAAGATCACATAAAGCAGTTCTAACATATTTTTTTAATGGAGCATGGTATAGTTGGTACCCCTGGGTCTCCAAGTTTCTTTGGTATTCCACCCTTAGAAGTGTAATTAGCGAGCATGGTGGAAATTTCAGCTTCCGGTATCTTTCTTTTATTTGTAATGATATCCTTCATATACTTAGCATAAGGATTTACTTTAAGCATATCAGTTAAGCGCATACGTAAGAAGATAGGTCTAATCATTTCAGCAAAGCGCTCAAAATCCTCATCATCCTTTGTCTTGGATGTTTTAGGAGGAAAGGGCATGGGTTTCTGAACCCATGGTTCTTTTTCTTTACCGTGCTTCCTAGCAACAAAATCTCTCTTATCATAACATTGATTCTTTGATTGTGGGTTATCAAGATCAACAGCAGGTTCAATCTCTACTTCATTATTTTTGCTAGGTTGAGCATCAACATGAACATTATCATTAACATTATCACTAGATTCATGTTCATCACCTGATTGTGTTTCAGCATCAGAGATAGAAATATCATTGGGATTCTCAGGTGTGTCTACAGTAGGTTCACTAGAAGCATGCAAAGTTCTATCGTTTTTCTTTTTCTTCTTTTTAGATCAACTAGGTGCCTCTAAATTATTTCTCTGAGAACCTTGCTCGATCCTCTTAGGGTGGCCTTCAAGATACAAAGGTTCCTGAGTCATTCTACCAGTTCTTGTAGCCACTCTAATAGCAAAGTCATTTTTATTATTTAATTCATCGAGCAAATCATTTTGAGCTTTAAGTACTTGCTCACCTTGATTAGCAACCTTAGAAGCATATTTGCTAATGAGTTTAATTTCACCTTTAACTCTAGCCATATAATCACTCAAGCGTCCTATCTCGAAAGCATTATTCTTTAATTCTCTACCAACATATGCATTAAAACTTTCTTGTCTAGCCACAAAGTCATCAAATTCATCTAAGCATGGGCTATGAAATTTAGTAGAGGGAATTTCAACTTAATCATATCTATAGAGAGAATTTACCTTTACTACCTGTGTCGGGTTATCAAGACAATGTGTTTCTTCGACAGGAGGTACATTAAGACCATGTATTTCTTCAATAGGAGGTAAATTCTTGACATCTTCAGCTTTAATACCTTTTTCTTTCATTGATTTCTTTGCCTCTTGCATATCTTCAGGACTGAGGAATAAAACACCTCTCTTCTTTGGAGTGGGTTTAGGAATAGGCTCAGGAGTTGGCTCAATTGGTTCAGGAATTGCCTCAGGAATTGGCTCAGGAAGAGTCCAATTATTTTCATTAGTCCACATATTATTCAATAGTAATTCAGCTTCGTCGACTGTTCTTTCCCTGAAAACACAACCAGCGCAACTATCCAAGTAGTCCTTGGAAGCATCGATTAGTCCATTATAAAAGATATCAAGTATTTCAATTTTTCTTAAGAGGATGATCAGGCAAAGCATTAAGTAATCGGAGAAGCCTCCCCCAAGCTTGTGGGAGACTCTCTTCTTTGATTTGCACAAAATTATATATTTCCCGCAAGGCAGCTTGTTTCTTATGAGCAGGGAAATATTTAGCGGAGAAGTAATAAATCATATCGTGGGGACTACGCACACAACCAGGAGCAAGAGAATTAAACCAAGTCTTAGCATCACCCTTTAAAGAGAACGGAAATATCTTAAGGATATAATAATAGAGAGACTTCTCATCATTAGTAAATAATGTGGCTATATCATTCAACTTGGTAAGATGTGCCACAACAGTTTCAGATTCAAGGCCATAAAAAGGATCAGATTCAACCAAAGTAATAATTTCAGGATCAACAGAGAACTCATAATCCTTATCAGTAACACAGATAGGTGAAGTAGCAAAAGCAGGGTCAGGTTTCATTCTAGCATTAAGAGATTGCTGCTTCCATTTAGCTAATAACTTTTTAAGATCATATCTATCTTTACAAGCAAAGATAGCTCTAGCAGCTTCCTCTTCCATAACATAACCCTCAGGAACAACAGGTAATTAATAATCAGGGGGAGAACTTTCATCATCACTATCATCAATAATAGCATCTTCAATAATTCCATTCTCTCTAGCCCTAGCAAGTTGTTCATCAAGAAATTCACCTAATGGCAAAGTGGTATCACGCACAAAAGTAGTTTCATCATAAGTATCATGCATAGGAGAAGTGGCATCATCAATAACATGCGACATATCAGAATTCATAGCAGTAGCAGGTTTAGGTGTCGCAAGCTTACTAATAACAGAAGGAGAATCTAGTGCAGAGCTAGATGGCAGTTCCTTACCTCCCCTCATAGTTGAGGGCAAAATCTTAGTTCTTTTGTCTTTCAAGTTCTTCATAGTGATCAACAGATATAAATCCCAAGTGACTCAGAGAATAGAGCTATGCTCCCCGGCAACGGCGCCAGAAATTAGTCTTGATAACCCACAAGTGTAGGGGGTCGCAACAGCTTTCGAGGGTAAAGTATTCAACCCGAGTTTATTGATTCGACACAAGGGGAGCCAAAGAATATTCTTGAGTATTAGCAGTTGAGTTTTTAATTCAACCACACCTGCAGCAAAGTATTTAGTAGCAAAGTGGTATGACAATAAAGGAAACAGTGGCAAAAGTAAAGATAAATAAGCGAAACACAAGATGTGAAAAGCTCGTAGGCATTGGATCGGTGATGGATAATTATGTCGGATGCGACTCCTCATGTAATAGCTATAACATAGGGTGACACAGAACTAGCTCCAATTCATCAATGTAATGTAGGCATGTATTCCGTATATAGTCATACGTGCTTATGGAAAAGAACTTGCATGGCATCTTTTGTCCTACCCTCCCGTGGCAGCGGGGTCCTAGCGGAAACTAAGGGATATTAAGGCCTCCTTTTAATAGAGAACCGGAGCAAAGCATTAGCACATAGTGAATACATGAACTCGTCAAACTACGGTCATCACCGAGAAGTATCCCGATTATTGTCACTTCGGGGTTGTCGGATCATAACACATAATAGGTGACTATAGACTTGCAAGATAGGATCAAGAACACACATATATTCATGAAAACATAATAGGTTTAAATATGAAATCATGGCACTCGGGCCCTAGTGACAAGCATTAAGCATAGCAAAGTCATAGCAACATCAATCTCAGAACATAGTGGATACTAGGGATCAAACCCTAACAAAACTAACTTGATTACATGGTAAATCTCATCCAACCCATCACCATCCAGCAAGCCTATGATGGAATTACTCACGCACGGCGGTGAGCATCATTAAATTGGTGATGGAGGATGGTTGATGATGATGATGGCGACGAATCCCCCTCTCCGGAGCCCCAAACGGACTCTAGATCAGCCCTCTCAAGAGAGATTAGGGCTTGGCAGCGGCTCCGTATCATAAAACACGATGAAACTTTCTCTCTGATTTTTTCTCTCCGCGAAACAGAATATATGGAGTTGGAGTTGAGGTCGGTGTATGTGACGCCCTCGATTCAATCATACACTAATCATGCACGCAAATGTGTACGATCAAGATCAAGGACTCACAGGAAGATATCACAACACAACTCTAAAACATAAATAAGTCATACAAGCATCATAATACAAGCCAGGGGCCTCGAGGGCTCGAATACAAGTGCTCGATCATAGACGAGTCAGCGGAAGCAACAATATCTGAGTACAGACATAAGTTAAACAAGTTGCCATAAGATGGCTAGCACAAAGTGGTATACAGATCGAAAGAGGCGCAGGCCTCCTGCCTGGGATCCTCCTAAGCTACTCCTGGTCGTCGCCAGCGGGCTGCACGTAGTAGTAGGCACCTCCAGTGTAGTAGTCGCCATCGACGGTGGCGTCGCTCCCGGCTCCATCGTCTGTTGCAGCAATCGAGTATAGATAGGGGAAAAGGGGAAACAATGCAACCGTGAGTACTCATCCAAAGTACTGCAAGCAAGGAGCTACACTACATATGCATGGATATATGTGTAAAGGGCCATATCATGGACTGAACTGCAGAATGCCGAATAAGAGGGGATAGCTAGTCTTATCGAAGACTACGCTCGGTCACCTGTCTTGCAACAGTAGAGGAGGGTAGGTTGAAGTCCTCCAAGTAACATCACATAGCAAGTAATCCTACCCGCGATCCCTCCTCGTATCCCGAGAGAGAGCGACCACCGTTGTATCCGCACTTGGAAGGGTGTGTTTTATCAAGTATCCGGTTCTAGTTGTCATAAGCTCAAGGTACAACTCAAGTCGCCCTGTTATCAAGATCACGGCTATTCGAACAGATTAACTTCACTGCAGGGTGCACCAACTTACCCAACACGCTTGATCCCATTTGGCCGGACACACTTTCTCGGTCATGCCCGCCGCTGAAGATCAACACGCCGCAGCCCCACCTAGGCACAACAGAGAGGCCAACACGCCGGTCTAAACCTAAGCCGCAGGGTCTGGGCCCATCGCCATGAGCACACCTGACGTTGCGTGGGCGGCCGAAGCAGCACCTAGCCTAGTGGCGCCCAGTCCAATCCGGCGCGCCGCTCCGCCGACGTCTCAAGTGCTTCGGCCGATACCACGACGCCGAGTGCCCATATCTTTCCCACGAGTTGGTTAGTGCGTATAAGCTCGAGCCAACTCAGATCAAATACCAAGATCTCGTTAAGCGTGTTAAGTATCCGTGAACGCCGAACAGGCCAGGCCCACCTCTCTCCTAGGCGGTCTCAACCTGCCTGCCGCTCCGCCTCAAGATCCACTCATGGTGCTCCACCACCGACCCGACTTTAGTCTCCACATGTATCATTTATAAAGTATATAGTATATACCCATGATCACCTCCCGAGTGATCACGGCCCGATAGTATAGCACGGCAGACGGACAAGAATGTAGGGCCACAGATGAATGTACTAGCATCCTATACTAAGCATATAGGATTGCAAGTAAAGGTAACAACAGTAGTAACAAGGACAGGCTATGCAGCAGTATAGGAGTATCTGAAAGCATTAACATGCTACACTACTCTAATGCAAGCAGTATAGAGAAAAGTAGGCGATATCTCGTGATCAAGGGGGGGGCTTGCCTGGTTGCTCTGGCAAGAGAGAGGGGTCGTCAACACCATAGTCGAACTGGGCAGCAGCAGCGTCGGTCTCGTAGTCTACCGGAGAGAAGAGGGGGAAGAAACAATGAATACCATGTAAGCAGATGCATATCGATGCATGAGAAGACAAGTAACGATGCTAGGCGTGCCCTAACGTGGTATGAGGTGATGCCGGTTAAGGGGGGAAACATCCGGGAAAATATCCCCGGTGTTTCGTGTTTTCGGGCAGAGGAGCCGGAGGGGGAAAGTTGCGAGTTTGATAGGTTAGGGGGGTGTGGCGGACGAACGGACTGCGTATCCGGATTCGTCTCGTCGTTCTGAGCAACTTTCATGTACAAAGTTTTTTCATCCGAGCTACGGTTTATTTTATATTAATTTTAAAAGATTTAAATTATTTTTAGGATTAACAGAATTAATTTAATTCAAAAATCGTTTTATGACGCCACCGATGTCGATGACGTCATTAGTCAACTGTGGACTTTGACTAGTCAACAGACCACTGGGTCCCACATGTCATACACTGATTAACTAACTAATTAATTAATTAGTTTAATTAAACATGTTGATTAAGTTGTTGATTAAGCTAGATTAATTAATTAATTAATATATCGTTAACTCTTTTATTACATTTTTGTTTTCATAGTTTTAGGGACGTGGGCCCGCTGTCTGTGACCTGTGGTCAACCGGGCGGAGTTCACAGGCGCCCGGTGCGGGCGAGGCAAACGGGCAGCGAGGCGAGGCAACCGGCGATTCTGACGGGGCCCGATGGGGCAAGCCCGGGCGCTGGCCTCGGCAAGACCAGCGGCGCGGCTGCCGGGTGCGGTGGGGCGCCAGTCAGGGGGGTGGCGTGATGGAGCCAAGCCATGGACGGTGGCAGCGGTCGCTGGGGACAGCGATAAGGCAACAGGGCAGGAGCGGACGACGAGTGCAGCGAGCAGGCGAGCGCGGGGCCATGGACACGCACTGGCCGGTCGGGAACGAGGCGCGAGATGCGGCCACGGGCGAGGGTGAGCGCGGTCGGATCCGTTCGGTGCGGTGGTCGCGGGCATCAGCGAGCGGCGGAGAGGAGAAGAGGAGGCCGAGGGCCTCACCGTACGGTGTAGGGGCTAGGCAGCGGTGTCGGGAGGACGCCGGGGACGACGCGTCAGGAGGAAGCCGACCGGCGAGGAGGTCCGGCGAGGTCTCGGCGGCTGCGCTGGCTCGGCGGCGCCCGTGGAGCTCAGCGGCGGTGAATCGAGGACGAGGCGGTGGCGACGGCGGTCGGGCGCGGCGTCGGAGCTCGCAGATCGGGAGAAGGGGGAGGCGAGGAGGACGGCGGTGGGGCGGCGGGGACGTGCCGGGGCATCGTGCGACCAAGGCATCGGGTGCCCCGACCCGATCCAGAATGGGGAGTGGGAGAGGTCATGGGGGGGATCGTGGGGGAAGTGGGGAGGCTCCGCTAGGGTTTCGGGAGGGAGTGGGTTAGTAGGCAGGGGGTGGGCCGGCCTGGGGTTTGGCCTAGCTAGCAGTTGGGCCGAGTGGCCCAGTGGGGGGAGGGTTGTTTTATTCCTTTCTTTTTACCTTTTCATATTTTTATTTTTTTGTTTTATTTTAGTTACACATCAATTTTAATTTTAGAAAAATATATCTATAGCCCCTAAAATAATGTTTCAGAACAATCCACTACTATAAAAAGTTTTACCATGATAAAAATAGTCTAGTATTTTATAAAATACCAAAGTCGTTTAAATAGTTGTTTTGCTATTGTTTAAATCATTTTAGTGCTTTAAATCTTTTTACAAAATGTGGTTCCTCCACCATTTGGACTTAGGATTTATTTGTCCCATTTTGAACATTTTAGTTTAACGCTTGAAAAATTTACCGCTTGACTCGATTTTGAATTTGAATTTGAATCGGTTTGAACTAACGCAAGATTTAACAACAAGAACCGAGGTGACGTGGCATCATTAGTAGAGGTTACCGTAGCTTAATTATTCAGGCGCCACAGTGTAGCCTCGGGGGCCCATGAGAGGTGGGGCGCGCCTGTGGTGGCGCGCCCCACCTCGTGGGACAGGGTGTGGCCCCTGGTCTTGATTCTTTCGCCAGATATTTTTATATTTTCCAAAACTTGCCTCCGTGGATTTTCAGGTCATTCCGAGAACTTTTGTTTTCTACACATAAAACAACATCCTGGCAGTTCTGCTGAAAACAGCGTCAGCCCGGGTTAGTTTCATTCAAATCATGCAAGTTAGAGTCCAAAACAAGGGCAAAAGTGTTTGGAAAAGTAGATACGTTGGAGATGTATCAGTCATATAAACGGAACGGTGGAAAGTTGCATGGCAATATATCTCGGAATGGCTATGGAAATGCCATAATAGGTAGGTATGGTGGCTGTTTTGAGGAAGGTATATGGTGGGTGTATGGTGCGGGCAAAAGTTGCGCGGCACAAGAGAGGCTAGCAATGGTGGAAGGTGAGAGTGCGTATAATCCATGGACTTAACATTAGTCATAAAGAACTCATATACTTATTGCAAAAATCTACAAGTCATTGAAAACAAAGTACTACACGCATGCTCCTAGGGGGATAGATTGGTAGGAAAATACCATCGCTCGTCCCCGACCGCCACTCATAAGGAAGACAATCAATAAATAAAATTGTGCTCCAACTTCATCACAAAGCGGTTGACCATACGTGCATGCTACGGGAATCACAAACCTCAACACAAGTATTCTTTAAATTCATAATCACCCAACTAGCATGACTCTAATATCAAGTATCAAATTGATCATAACATCCAATTCACTTTCTATGATAGTTTTTATTATACCCAACTTGGATGCCCATCATTCTAGGACCAATTTTATAACCATAGCAAATACCATGCTGTTCTAAGAGACTCTCAAAATAATATAAGTGAAGAATGAGAGATTAATAATTTCTACAAAATTAAGCCACCGCCGTGCTCTAAAAGATATAAGTGAAGTACTAGAGCAAAACTATCTAGCTCAAAAGATATAAGTGAAGCACATAGAGTATTCTAATAAATTCTAATCGAGTGGGATTCTCCCAAAAGGTGTGTACAACAAGGATGATTGTGGTAATATAAAAATCAAAGACTAATATCATACAAGACGTTCCAAGCAAAACACATATCATGTGGCGAATAAAAATATAGCTCCAAGTAAAGTTACCGATAGACGAAGACGAAAGAGGGGATGCCTTCCGGGGCATCCCCAAGCTTAGGCTTTTGGTTATCCTTGAATATCTTGGGGTGCCATAGGAATCCCCAAGCTTAGGCTCTTGCCACTCCTTATTCCATAGTCCATCAAATCTTTACCCAAAACTTGAAAACTTCACAACACAAAACTCAACAGGAAGTCTCATAAGCTCCGTTAGTGCAAGAAAGAAAAACCACCACATAAGGTACTGTAATGAAATCATTATTTATTTATATTAGTTTTAAACCTACTGTATTCCAACTTTTCTATGGTTCATACCCCCCGATACTAGCCATAGATGCATCAAAATAAGCAAACAACACACGAAAAACAGAATCTGTCAAAAACAGAACAGTCTGTAGCAATCTGTATCTTTTGAATACTTATGGAACTTTAAAAATCCTACCAAAATAGGAAGTCCTGGAAAAATTTTCTATTGACCTACAGCAAAAATATCAACGCAAAATCACGTTTATGTGAATTACTAAAATTATTTTCGTGCGTGCAAAGTTTCTGTTTTTCAGCAGAATCAAATTAACTATCACCGTAGGTTATCCTATAGGTTCTACTTGGCACAAACACTAATTAAAACATAAAAACACATCTAAACATAAGCTATATGAATTATTTATTGAATAAAATCAAGGAAAAATATTGGGTTGCCTCCCAGCAAGCGCTTTTCTTTAAAGCCTTTTTAGCTAGGCATTGAGATTTCAATGATGCTCACATGAAAGACAAGAATTGAAGCATAAAGAGAGCATCATAAAACATGTGATAAACACACCTAACTGTAGCATACTTCCTATGTAAGCAAAAAAATTATCATAGCAAGCAAAAACTAGCATATGCAAGGAAGTGGAAAGAAACAATAGCAATCTCAACATAACGAGAGGTAATTTTGTAACATGAAAATTTCTACAACCATATTTCCCACGCTCATAATAAGTACATGTGGGATCATAAGCAAATTCAAAAAAATAGCTATCACATAAAATATTTTCAACACGAGCCACATGCATGCAACATTGACACTCTTCCAAAATAGTGGGATTAACATTAACTAAAGTCATGACCTCTCCAAACCCACTTTTATCAAAAGTATCATAAGATTGAGCATACTCCAAATATGTGGGATCTAAAGTTGACACTCTTCCAAACCCACTTCCGATATTATTGCAAACACTATTATCAATCTCATACTCACATGGGGCTTAAATAAATTTTCAATATTATACGAAGAATCACCCCAATCAAGATCATTGCAACAAGTAGTAGACATAGTAAAACTAGCATCCCCAAGCTTAGGGTTTTGCATATTATTAGCACAATTTACATCAAGAGAATTTATAGTAAAATCATTGCAATCATGCTTTTTATTCAAAGAGTTATCGTGAATCTCTTCATAAATTTCTTCATCATAATTTTCAGATTCACGAATTTCGAGCAATGTTTCATAAAGATAATCTAGTGCACAAAACTCACTAGCAATTGGTTCATCTTAATTGGATCTCTTAAAAAGATTAGCAAGCGGATGAGGATCCATAAACTTATAGCAAGCAAAGATGCAAGCAAAAAGAAGGCACATGGAGACACAAGATCGAACGGAAGAGGGGCGAAGAAAAGGCAAAGGTGAAGTGGGGGAGAGGAAAATGACGGGCAAATGGAAAATAATGTAATGCGAGGGAGATGAGTTTGTGATGGGTACTTGGTATGTCTTGACTTGAGCGAAGACCTCCCGGACAACGGCGCCAGAAATCCTTCTTGCTACGTCTTGAGCTTGCGTTGGTTTTCCTTGAAGAGGAAAGGGTGATGTAGCAAAGTAGCGTAAGTATTTCCCTCAGTTTTTGAGAACCAAGGTATCAACCCAGTAGGAGGCTCCTCAGAAGTCCCACGCACCTACGCAAACAAAGAAGAACCTCGCAACCAACACAATAAAGGGGTTGCCAATCCCTTCACGACCACTTGTGGATGTGAGATCTGATAGAGATAATATGATAAGATAAATATTTTTGGTATTTTTATGATATAGATTGGAAAAGTAAAGGTGAAAACAGAAGTAGATTGAAAGCTTATATGATAAATGATAGACCCGGGGGCCATAGGTTTCACTAGTGGCTTCTCTCAAGATAGCATAAGTATTACAGTGGGTGAACAAATTACTGTCAAGCAAATGATAGAAAAGCAAATAATTATGAGATTATCTAGGCATGATCATGTATATAGGCATCACGTCCATGACAAGTAGACCGACTCCTGCCTGCATCTACTACTATTACTCCACACATCGACCGCTATCCAGCATGCATCTAGAGTATTAAGTTCATAAGAACACAGTAATGCATTAAGAAAGATGACATGATGTAGAGGGATAAACTCATGAAATATGATATAAACCCCATCTTTTTATCCTCGATGGCAACAATACAATACGTGCCTTGATGCCCCTGCTGTCACTGGGAAAGGACAGCGCAAGATTGAACCCAAAGCTAAGCACTTCTCCCATTGCAAGAAATATCAATCTAGTAGGCCAAACCAAATTGATAATTCGAAGAGACTTGCAAAGATAACTTAATCACACATAAAAGAATTCAGAGGAGATTCAAATATTTCTCATAGATAAACTTGATCATAAACCCACAATTCATCGGATCTCGACAAACACACCACAAAAAGAGTTACATCAAATAGATCTCCAAGAAGATCGAGGAGAACTTTGTATTGAGAATCAAAGAGAGAGAAGAAGCCATCTAGCTAATAACTATGGGCCCGAAGGTCTGTGGTAAACTACTCACAACTCATCGGAAGTGCCTTGGAGATGATGTAGAGGCCCTCCGTGGTCGATTCCCCCTCCGGCGGAGCGCCGGCGAAGGCTCCAAGATGGGATCTCGCGGATACAGAAGGTTGCGGCAGTGGAATTAGGTTTTCGTGGTCTGTTCTGATGTTCTCGGGGTACGTGGGTATATATAGGAGGAAGAAGTAGGTCGGTGGACGCTCGAGGGCCCCACGAGGGTGGGGGGCGCGCCCACCTCCAGGGGGCGCGCCGGGCACCCTCGTGGCCGCCTCCTCTGTTGCTTGACGTCCATTCCAAGTCCTCTGGATCACGTTTGTTCCAATAAGATCGCTCCCGTTCATCCCGTTTGGACTCCGTTTGATATTCCTTTTCTTTGAAACACTGAAATAGATAAAAAAAACAGCAATTCGGGCTGGGCCTCCGGTTAGTAGGTTAGTCCCAAAAATGATATAAAAGTGTAAAGTAAATCCCATAAACATCCAAATGGGTAATATAATAGCATGGAACAATCAAAAATTATAGATACGTTGGAGACGTATCAGGAGCGCAAACTGTTCTTGTGTTCATCGACATACGGGGTCACCAAGGTAGAGTTCTGTAGAACTATGTACTGTGCTTGAGACCAAGAATGACCGTACCTGCATATTATTGAGTCCCCTCCAAGCGTGCCTTTTCCAGTCAGTACCCCTCATACCGTGATTTAGGTAGACCAATCTTATTAAGGCCAGGAATGAAGTCAACAGAAAATCCAATGTCATCCTCTGTTTGATGGCCCATGGAGATGCTTCCTTCTGGCCTAGCGCGGTTACGGACATATTTCTTTAGGACTCCCATGAACCTCTCAAAGGGGAACATATTGTGTAGAAATACAGGGTCCAGAATGACAATCTCATCGACTAGATGAACTAGGACGCAAGGCCATGATATTGAAGAAGGATGGTGGGAACACCAGCTCGAAATTGACAAGACATTGCGCACATCACTCCTTAGCCTTGGTATGATTTATGGATCGATCACCTTCTGAGAGATTGCATTGAGGAATGCACATAGCTTCACAATGGCTAATCGGACATTTTTCGGTAGAAGCCCCCTCAATGCAACCGGAAGCAGCTTGCGCCATAATCACGTGGCGATCATGAGACTTTAGGTTCGGAACTTTTCTCCGCATATTTATTATTCCCTTTATATTCAAATAGAAGCCAGACGGGACCTTCATACTGAGCAGGCATTCAAAGAAGATTTCCTTCTCTTCTTTGGTAAGAGCGTAGCTGGCAGGACCTTCATACTGCTTTGGAGGCATGCCGTCTTTTTCGTGCAAACGTTGCAGGTCCTCCCGTGCCTTCGGTGTATCTTTTGTGTTCCCATACATGCCCAAGAAGCATAGCAGGTTCATGCAAAGGTTCTTCGTCACGTGCATCACGTCGATTGAAGAGCGGACCTCTAGGTCTTTCTAGTAGGGTAGGTCCCAAAATATAGATTTCTTCTTCCACATGGGTGCACGTCCCTCAGCGTCATTCGCAACAGATAGTCCGCCGGGACCCTTTCCAAAGATTATGTGTAAATCATTGACCATAGCAAGTATTTGATCACCGCACGCATGGCGGCTTCTTCCGTGATCTGCCTCGCTTTGAAATGCTTGCCTTTCTTTCGACATTGATGGTTGGTCAAGAAATCGACGATGGCCTGTGTACACATTCTTCCTGCATTTGTCCAGGTATACACTTTCAGTGTCAGCTAAACAGTGCGTGCATGCGTGGTATCCCTTGTTTGTATATCCTGAAAGGTTACTGAGAGCGGGCCAATCGTTGATGGTTACAAACAGCAACGCGTGCAGGTTAAATTCCTCCTGTTTGTGCTCATCCCACACACGTACACCGTTTCAATTCCATAGCTGTAAAAGTTCTTCAACTAATGGCCTTAGGTACACATCAATGTCGTTGCCGGGTTTCTTAGGGCCTTGGATGAGAACTGGCATCATAATGAACTTCTGCTTCATGCACATCCAAGGAGGAAGGTTATACATACATAGAGTCATGGGCCAGGTGCTGGGATTGCTGCTCTGCTCCCCGAAAGGATTAATGCCATCCGCGCTTCAACCAAACCATACGTTCCTTGGGTCACTGCTACGTCTTGAGCTTGCATTGGTTTTCCCCGAAGAGGAGAGGATGATGCAGCACAGTAGCGTAAGTATTTCCCTTAGTTTTTGAGAACCAAGGTATCAATCCAGTAGGAGGCCACACACAAGTCCCTCGTACCTGCACAAAGCGATAGCTACTCGCAACCAACGCGATTAGGGGTTGTCAATCCCTTCACGGTCACTTACGAGAGTGAGATCTGATAGAGATAATATTTTTGGTATTTTTGGTATATAGATGCAAAGTGAAAATTAAAAGCAAAGTAAAAAAACAAAGCAAGTATAAAAGTGATGGAGATTGATATGATGAGAATAGACCCGGGGGCCATAGGTTTCACTAGTGGCTTCTCTCAAGAGCATAAATATTCTACGGTGGGTGAACAAATTACTGTTGAGCAATTGACAGAATTGAGCATAGTTATGAGTATATCTAGGTATGATCATGAATATAGGCATAACGTCCGAGACAAGTAGACCGACTCCTGCCTGCATCTACTACTATTACTCCACTCATCGACCGCTATCCAGCATGCATCTCGAGTATTACGTTAAAAACAGAGTAACACCTTAAGCAAGATGACATGATGTAGAGGAATAAATTCATGCAATATGATAAATACCCCATCTTGTTATCCTCGATGGCAACAATACAATATGTGCCTTGCAACCCTTTTTGTCACTGGGTAAGGACACCGCAAGATTGAACCCAAAGCCATGCACTTCTCCCATTGCAAGAACTACCAATCTAGTTGGCCAAACCAAACGGATAATTCGAAGAGACTTGCAAAGATAACTCAATCATACATAAAAGAATTCAGAGAAGATTCAAATATTATTCATAGATAAGCTGGATCACAAACCCACAATTCATCGATCTCGACAAACACACCGCAAAAAGAAGATTACATCGAGTAGATCTCCACGAGAGAGGGGGAGAACATTGTATTGAGATCCAAAAAGAGAGAAGAAGCCATCTAGCTACTAGCTATGGACCCGAAGGTCTGAAGTAAACTACTCACACTTCATCAGAGAGGCTATGGTGTTGATGTAGAAGCCCTCCGTGGTGGATGCCCCCTCCGGTGGAGCTCCGGAACAGGCCCCAAGATGGGATCTCGTGGATACAGGAAGTTGCGGCGGTGGAATTAGGTTTTGGCTCCTGTTCTGATTGTTTGGGGTGCGAGGTATATAGGAGGAAGGAGTACATCGGTGGAGCGACAGGGGCCCACGAGGCAGGGGCGCGCCTAGGGGGCGCCCCACCTCGTGACCGCCTCTTCGCTCCTTGGAGTAGGGTCCAAGTCCCTCGGATCACGCTCGTGAGAAAATCACGTTTCAAGGTTTCATTCCGTTTGGACTCCGTTTGATATTCTATTTCTTCGAAACAACTGAAAAAGGCAAAAAAAACCAGCAATTCTGGGCTGGGCCTCAGGTTAATAGGTTAGTCCCAAAAATAATATAAAAGTGGAAAATAAAGCCCAATATAGTCAAAAACAGTAGATAAAGTAGCATGGAGCAATCAAAAATTATAGATACGTTGGAGACGTATAAGGCATCCCCAAGCCTAATTCCTGCTCGTCCTCGAGTAGGTAAATGATAAAAAGAGAATTTTTGATGCGAAGTGATACTTTGGCATAATTTCAATGTAAATATTCTTAATTGTGGTATGATTATTCAGATCCGAAAGATTCAAGACAAAAGTTCATATTGACATAAAAAATAATAATACTTCAAGCATACTAATCAAAGTAATCATGTCTTCTCAAAATAGCATGGCAAAAGAAAGTTCATCCCTACAAAATCATATAGTTAGGCTATGCTTCATTTTTGTCACACAAAGATGTTCCCAACTTCTATACCCCCGATGACAAGCCAAGCAATTGTTTCATACTTAAATAATCTCAAACTTTTTCAACCTTCAGGCAATACATGAGCGTCAGCCATGGATATAGCACTATGGGTGGAATAGAATATGATGATGGGGATTGTGTGGAGAAGACTAAAAAGGAGAAAGTCTCACATTGACGAGGATAATCAACGGGCTATGGAGATGCCCATCAATTGATGTCAACATGAGGAGTAGGGATTGCCATGCAACGGATGCACTAGAGCTAAGAATGCTCAACAAAAGAAAACTAGTGGGTGTGCATCCAACTTGCTTGCTCATGAAGACCTAGGGCATTTGAGGAAGCCCGTCGTAGGAATATACAAGCCAAGTTCTATAATGAAAAATTCCCACTAGTATGAAAAAGACAACTTATGAGACTCACTATATGAAAAACATGGTGCTACTTTGAAGCACAATATATGAGACTCACTACATGAAGAACAAGGTGCTACTTCGAAGCACAAGTGTGGAAAAAGAGTATAGTAACATTTCCCTTTTTATTTATTTTCCTTTTTTTGGGCCTTTCTTTTTTTCTTTTTGGCCTTTCTCTTTTTTTGCACAATGCTCTAATAATGATGATCATCACACTTGTATTGATTACAACATAAGGATTACAACTCGAAACTAGAACAAGATATGACTATATGAATGCCTCCGGCGGTGTACCGGGATGGTGCAAAGAATCAAGAGTGACATGTATGAAAAATAATGCATGGTGGCTTTGCCACAAATACGATGTCAACTGCATGATCATGCAATGGCAATATGACAAAAGTAAAGTATGTCATGATGATGATGAACGGAACGGTGGAAAGTTGCATGGCAATATATCTCGAAATGGCTATGGAAATGCCATAATAGGTAGGTATGGTGGCTGTTTTGAGGAAGATATAGGGAGGTTTATGTGTGATAGAGCATATCATATCACGGGGTTTGGATGCACCGGCGAAGTTTGCACCAACTCTAAAGGTGAGAAAGGGCAATGCACGGTACCAAAGATGTGACGCCCCCGATTCAATCGTACACTAATCATGCACGCAAAGGTGTACGATCAAGACCAGGGACTCACGGGAAGATATCACAACACAACTCTAAAACATAAATAAGTCATACCAGCATCATAATACAAGCCAGGGGCCTCGAGGGCTCGAATACAAGTGCTCAATCATAGACGAGTCAGCGGAAGCAACAATATCTGAGCACAGACATAAGTTAAACAAGTTTGCCTTAAGAAGGCTAGCACAAACTGGGATACAGATTGAAAGAGGCGCAGCCTCCGCTCGGGATCCTCCTAACTACTCCTGGTCGTCGTCGTGGGCTGCTGCGTAGTAGTAGGCACCTCCAGTGTAGTAGTCGCCATCGACACTAGCGTCTGGCTCCTGGGCTCCATCGTCTGGTCGCAGCAACCGGGTAAAGAAAGGGGAAAAAAGGGGGGACAAGGCAACCGTGAGTACTCATCCAAAGTACTCGCAAGCAAGGAGCTACACTACATATGCATGGATATATGTGTAAAGGGCCATATCAGTGGACTGAACTGCAGAATGCCAGAATAAGAGGGGGATAGCTAATCCTGTCGATGACTACGCTTCTGGCAGCCTCCGTCTTGCAACATGTTGAAGATAGCAGACTGATGTCCTCCAAATAGCATCGCATAGCATAATCCTAGCCGACGATCCCCTCCTCGTAACCCTGTGAGAGGGCGACCACCGGGTTGTATCTGGCACTTGGAAGGGTGTGTTTTATTAAGTATCCGGTTCTAGTTGTCATAATGTCAAGGTACAACTCCAAGTCGTCCTGTTATCAAGATCACGGCTATTCAATAGATTAACTTCCTGCAGGGTGCACCACATAACCCAACACGCTTGATCCCATTTGGCCGGACACACTTTCCTGGGTCATGCCCGTCCGCGGAAGATCAACACGTCGCAGCCCCACCTAGGCACAACAGAGAGGCCAGCACGCCGGTCTAAACCTAAGCACACAGGGTCAGGCCCATCGCCTTAGCACACCTGCACGCTATGAGGGCGGCCGAAAGCGTAACTAGCCCCTTAATACAAGAGCAGGCTTACATTCCAATCCGCGCGGCGCCGCCGATCCATGGCGGCCACGAAGCTTCGGTTGATACCACGACGCCGGGATACCCATAACTACTCCCACGTAGATGGTTAGTGCGTATAGACCAAATGGCCAGACTCAGATCAAATACCCAGATCTCGTTAAATGTGTTAAGTATCCGCGAACGCCGACCAGGGCCAGGCCCACCTCTCTCCTAGGTGGTCTCAACCTGCCCTGTCGCTCCGCCACAAAGTAACAGTTGGGGACCGTCGGGAACCCAGGCCCACCTCTACCGGGATGGAGCCACCTGTCCTTTCAGCCCCCATCTCCGAACAGTATCACATGTAATGTAATAGTGTAAAGTATATAGTATATGCCCGTGATCACCTCCCAAGTGATCACAGCCCAAGAGTATAGCATGGCGAGACGGACAAGAGTGTAGGGCCACCGATGGAACACTAGCATCCTATACTAAGCAAGAGGATAAAGGGTAAAGGTAACAACAGTAGTAGCAAGGACAGGCTATGCAGCAGTATAGGATTAACTGAAAGCAGTAACATGCTACACTACTCTAATGCAAGCAGTATAGAGAAGAGTAGGCGATATCTGGTGATCAAAGGGGGGGCTTGCCTGGTTGCTCTGGCAAGAGAGAGGGGTCGTCAACTCCGTAGTCATACTGGGTAGCAGCGGCGTCGGTCTCGGTGTCCAGCGGAAGAAGAGGGGGAAGAAACAACGAATACAATGCAAACAGATGCATGGCGATGCATGACAAAGCAAAGCGTGATGCTAGGCGTGCCCTAACGCGGTATGAGGTGATGCCGGTGAAGGGGGAAAACATCCGGAAAAGTATCCCCAGTGTTTCGTGTTTTCGGGCAGAGGAGCCGGAGGGGGAAAGTTGCGGGTTCGATAGGTTAGGGATGCGTGGCGAACGAACGGGCTGCGTTTCCGGGTTCGCCTCGTCATTCTGAGCAACTTTCATGTACAAAGTTTTTTTATCGGAGTTATGGTTAATTTTCTATGATTTTCCAATGTTTTAAGTATTTTCTGAAATTTCTGGATTTATTATATTTAGTTTAATCCGAATTGACCAAGTCAATTTGACTAGTCAAAAGGGCATGTGTGGCCCACATGTCATAGACTATTTTCCTAAACAAATAAATAAACCTAACTTATCTAAATGAGGACCCACATGTCATATACTACTAAAGTAACTTAGCACTAATAAAACTAGCTAAGGGGCAGAAATAATCCTAAAACTAATCCATCTAATTAAATTAGGCCTAAGCTAATTTTGGGCAGCTCCACACACATGGCACATCGGCCACACACACACGCACACACACAATGCACGTAGCTAGGACTTACTTCTGTTTCCTTTTAACAAAACAAGGCATTTTGCGATTTTGATAGGATTTAATCCAGGCATCGAAAGGATTTGGTCCAGTGGAATAAAATGGAGTTTGTCAAGTATACTCTCTACCCAAATTATTTTTATCCACATAAGAACTTGTTTTGTGGATGATTATTGGTTGTCAAAGGGGCTACTCAATGTGAGTTTGCCGAAGCTAGCTGCAGCTACAGTAACTGAATGTTACTGTAGCTAGCAGTCAGTAGGAGCGGCAGTAAAAGGTAGATAGCAGCAGCGCTAGTAGCAGCTTTAGTAAGCAGAAGCAGCAGCGGCAGTAGCGCAACACCGAGGGGCGCGGGCGGGGCGATGCAGCTTCAGCAGCAGGAGCGGGCCACGGTAGCGGGCGGCTACGGGCGTGTGGGCGACTAAGGTGGCCGCGGCCAAGCGCAGGCACGCACACGTGTGTGCACAGCCGAGGCGAGGCCAGGAGGGCGCGGGGTGAAGGGGAAAGGGCCATGGCAAGCGACATGGGAGCACAGGCTCCGGCCATGGCAGCCACGAACGAGCACGGGGACGGCCGTATATGAATGGATCGAAGTGAAAACGGGGGAATCGGGAGGGCCTCATAGCGGGGTGCTTGGCGTGCTCGTTGTAGTCGGAGAGGACCGGAGGCGAGCGGATCGACGACAGCGTTGCAGCGGCCGAAGGTAGAAGAAGATGAGGATGGCGAGCCAGTCAAGCGCCGATGGAGGAGCTTCCTGCCTGCCGCGGGCGAAGGAGAGCGAGGACGAGGCGGCCGGAGTCTCTCGACACAGAGAGGCGGCGAGGGGTGACCGACGACCACGCCGGCCGTGATGACGGAGCGACGACGGTAGCGGTCAGGTGCGGGGAGGGCAACGAGGGAGTGGGTTACGGGTTAGCGTTTCCTGGGAGATGAGTCTAGTAGGCTGGGCGCTACTGGGTGGGCCGACAGCTGCTCGCCACACGCCAATCGGGCCAAGGCCCATTCGGGAGTTATTTTTCTTTCACAGTTTTTGTTTTTATGTATTTTCTTTTTCCTATTTTCTTTTCTTTATCTCTTTTCTTTTCTATTTTATTCTTTTAATTTCTGTTTTATAAAATATAAATACATCTCCTAAATTAATGTCATAATTTAACCTACTGCCCCAAAAAGTTTGACACCTAATTAAAATAGTTTGCATTATTATTATTTTTTAAAAGGCATTTAATTAATTGTCATAGCTGCTGTTTTATTACTTTAGAGCCTTTAAACATCTTATAAAAGGGTGGTTTCTCCACAATAATTACATATGCATTATTTGGCAACACCCCAACATTTTAGTTTTAACATTTGAAAATCTTTACCGTTTGACTTTATTTTAAGTTTGAATTTCGAATTGATTTTGTACTAACACGAGATTAACATCAGTAACCGTGGTGACGTGGCATCATTAACGTGGGATTACTGTAGCCTAATTACCCGGGCGTCACAATTCTCCTCCACTACAAGAAATCTCGTCCCGAGATTTAAGAGGTGGTGTAAGGGGGAAATTTGTGGTTGTGGAATTCTAACGGATCTTCTCGGTCTTGGTTGCTCTTCTCGAAGAGGTCGATCCCTTACATGGACGTCTTCATTTCTCTGCTTCATCGCATCATGGTGAAATTGTCGTCCTTTCTTCGGGGGGTTCCTTCATGCTTACGAATAGGTAAGGGGTAGCTCGGCTATGACAGAAGGCTTAAGGGGTAATCGTCTGGGGTTTTCCCGTGAATGAATAGATGAGTATCTCTCGAGTTGAACAAATCGAGAGTAAGGTAAGAAGGTACAATAAGGAGTTCCAAGCGGATAGACAATCGTTCGATGCCTGAAAAAGAGTGTGAACGGGGTGCAAAGCAACGGGGATAGGTATTGTATTTGATAATAGGATTGATGATCCCTCGGAAGGTGGCTCGTGAAATACGAGGCTACGCGCGAGGAACAACCTTGGGAACAGGGGGCGTACAGGAGAGTTAGGTTTCAATCCTGTGGAACTGTGGGTTATGGGCCCACCATGTGGGTTAAAAGTAGGAAGGGCGGAGACGTCTTGCGTGATCATGTAAGCAAGGCATGTCAGAGAATAACCTGTCAGTTATGTCGGCAACTTCGGTACCAAGGGCGAGGGACGAAGAGAACCAATTCCTGCTCGTTGAACGAGGCGGACCAATAGGCAAAGTTCTTATCCATCGGTGGTTACCGGAATGTTTTCAACAATAGTAACAGGGTCTTGCTGACAGAGTTGTACACCAAGGTGTTTACATAAGCAGGAGAATATTACTGCTTAGATCATATAGATCACAAGAAAGGTTAAACAAAACAATGGAAAGGAAATGTGATCAACAGAATAAACAGAACAACTTAAGGAAAATGTGTTTAAACACATATTTCAGGGGTATATCCTTTCCAAGGGCAAATAGAGCATGATATCCATGACAGGATATAAAGTAGAAAACCCTTTTAGGTACGGGGAGAGAAATTTCATGACATTACCCATACAACGGTGTTTGGATAATTGAGCAGGAAACATTTAGCATTGGGCTTCAAATGTTCTTATTGAAAATCGGAGTACCACAGACATGCTTCGAGATAGCATTGACATGGTCATCAGGTGAAGATTAGACTTTGGAAACACAAAGGATCCATCAGGAACAACTTATAGAATAAGTCTTACAATTTCCTCACGGAAGAATGACTAATATTGCTAAAAGGAAGAACTATAACAATAGGCCCTCCGGGCAGGTGTGTTAGGATGACATCACCTTATCGGGTTAAAGACCAATGTTATAACTCTAGGAAATATGTCCCAACCATCATATCTGACCGAGATCCAGATCTGATTGGTGTCAGGTATGGGAGCAAGTTCCGAAACAAGAGCTCATCATTAAATCAAGGAGAGGATGACGGGGTAGCTGATGGAGTCAGTAACAATCCTTGAAATTTCCAAAAAGGTGGATTTCCACAATTATGTGAACAAGGAGATAGCATTTGTCAGATCTAATGGTATAATGATGTATGCTCGAGGAAAACATACACAATTAAACATTGGTTGAAAGGTGCACCCAAAATATGGGCTGGGTTGCACGGCCAACATTGGAATGGTGATTCAATAATCAATAGTCTAAGAATGAACGGTCGACCATTAACTTCAAAGCAATATGGTTGCTAGAAGGGCGGAATCCAAACAGCACCGCTTACTTGTTGGTACCCTGGTTGGAATCAACACGAGGACCCAAGAAGAATGGTGATGGTGAGAAGTATCACCATACCAAGAATTCTTAAGAGGTGGTGAAATTTACCGACATTCTTGACATAAAAGGTGGTAATATTACAAGGTAAAGAAGAACAATGCTAGGTAGCAAGGAACTCAAGGTATAACACAAAACACGAACAAGTTTGTGTTGAACGGAGGGCAATAAAGTGGTCGATGATAACACGAAACATCGAGGGGCAAGGATGGTATTACCCATCAAGAATTCGATATATATCTTGGTAGAGCTTAGGATGTTGATGATGATCACGACAAAGTTGTCGAGAGATTTCATGAAGATGTAATTCAATCAGCGACGACATCAAGCCAAAGGAATGACGAAGCAAGAGGTTATTGGAACCACGATTCGACACGAACTCGAACTCAAGCTTGTTGTTTAAGGTGAAAGGGTATGATGAGGGAAATCGACGTAAGCTTAGCTATCGTCGCAAATTGGTGCTTCGAGAATAAGGACCAGGTAGCACAGTTAGAATCGTCACGACAATGATATAGCCAAACAGGCTAGGAATGGCGTGATCGGGTACAAACTCATACTTATAGAAGCTTACTGAAGAGTTGTTGAACCGTAGTGCGGACTTGGTTCAGTTATCGGTGTCCTTGAGTGTTTAATAACTCAGAGCCCGTGAAAAATTGGAATCAGTGGGAAGGTAGCACTTGATGAATAACTCCTAAGAAGTTATGTAGTTCCATGATAATCTCGAGATACCAGGGGGTAATACTCGATGACAGATCAAAGTAGAGGTTGGACCGGGGCATTGCTCTTCAGAAGACAAGTGCTTAAACTTGCACGAGAAATGGTATTTAAAGGAGAACATGGTCGGAACCACGATTGCAAATAGGCCAGATCTCAGATATAAGATGAACTTATACCAAGGGAATAATTAATTTTAAAAGAAGCTTCGATGAGAAGATGTACATCGTGTCCATGGGAATGAACACAAAGTTCAAGGTCGACTCCCACTTCTCCAATGCACAACCTTCCATTCACTTCTCGCGTTCAATGAAGTTGTAGTGTTGAAATTTTATCTGGCAAAATACCAGAAGAGTACGACTCGTGAAAACTTTCGAGTTCACACATATTAAGGAAGGCATAGATTCAACCCATCGGGGCATCTTAGAATCATATGCCAGAATCTTTAGAAGTAATTAACTCAAGCTCGAAGGCAGAGCATAGTTGAGAAAGCAGAGTATACAATTTACCAAAGGCATTATGTATCAGAGGAAAGGCTCACAAGGTTATTGAATATGAAGGGCGTTGTCAGATAAAATCCAACAAAGGATCTGGTGGTCCACAAGGGATCTGGCGTGAGCATCGGTACTCAACTAGAGGAAGAAGAATGCAAGGAGATCAGATTATAGAAACAACTGACTAACTCAATTGTCAAATGCAAAGGAATTATGATTTCCAAATCAAGGGATCAGAAGCAATGCTCTGATTAGGGATGGATAAGTTGAATAGCCTTAGGGTACAATCAACGACAATTGGATTGGTCGAGAACCAATTCCTAGTTAAAAGAATGGCAGCTCAGCCGGAAAGGTAATTTATAAGGATCAATGATGATTGCGTGTATTCGCAAACATATTGAGTCAATAGACCCAAAATGATAATGACAAGGAATGTCAATAAGACTACGAGACTTATGGGATTAACCATAATGCGAGCAAGCAAGAATTTCAAGAGCCAAAGGCTTCAGAGGATTTTCGGAAGATCGAATAGTATTTTGAAGACTTTTGTGAAACTCATGAACAACTGGGGATGAGCGGATACTCGACAAGTGCGAGGATTTATTTGAAGGGGTATTCATGTGGCAAAGAACTGCTAGGCAGTAGGCACGAAGTATTCTCGAAACAATAGAGAAAACTTCGGGGTATCTTGTAATAACAAGATCAATGGGGGATGATCGTACGAATGGCAAGTGTAAGTAGTTATCCATAAGGATTTATCGGTGGTCGGGAATAGCAAAAGTGATGGGCACAAAGTCTCGAGAGAATATCAAAGAGTATCTCCGAAATCTTCTGGTGCAGTCGGTGACCATCTGGACTGAAGGGCCTCTCCGGGAGAAAGTATTTTCGAGAACCTAAAGTTAGATTTTAGTAAAAAATTCGTTTAACCCGAATAGAAGAGAGTTCAGAATCCCAGAGTAAAGGTCGAGGAGTAAAAGATCCTAATACCACCCAATGGCGACGTGGGCCCATGGGCCGCATGTACCATGTTAGTAAAAGTTTTGTAAAGTCTAGACTTGACTTCGGCCAAGGAGTTGGAAAGGGGATTCCTACAGGCAGTCGGCTCTGATACCAACTTGTGACGCCCCCGATTCAATCGTACACTAATCATGCACGCAAAGGTGTACGATCAAGATCAGGGACTCACGGGAAGATATCACAACACAACTCTAAAACATAAATAAGTCATACCAGCATCATAATACAAGCCAGGGGCATCGAGGGCTCGAATACAAGTGCTCGATCATAGACGAAGTCAGCGGAAGCAACAATATCTCGAGCACGACATAAGTTAAACAAGTTTGCCTTAAGAAGGCTAGCACAAACCGGGATACAGATCGAAGAGGCGATGCCTCCCTGCAGGATCCTCCTAACTACTCACGGTGGTCGCCGTGGCTGCACGTAGTAGTAGGCACCTCCGGTGTAGTAGTCGTCATCGACGGTGGCGTCTGGCTCCTGGGCTCCATCGTCTGGTCGCAGCAACCGGGTAAAGAAAGGGGAAAAAAGGGGGGACAAGGCAACCGTGAGTACTCATCCAAAGTACTCGCAAGCAAGGAGCTACACTACATACGCATGGATATATGTGTAAAGGGCCATATCAGTGGACTGAACTGCAGAATGCCAGAATAAGAGAGGGATAGCTATTCCTGTCGAAGACTACGCTTCTGGCAGCCTCCGTCTTGCAACATGTAGAAGAGAGCAGACTGAAGTGCTCCAAATAGCATCGCATAGCATAATCCTACCCGACGATCCCTCCTCGTAACCACGAGAGAGAGCGACCACCGGTTGTATCCGCACTTGGAAGGTGTGTTTTATTAAGTATCCGGTTCTAGTTGTCATAAGGTCCGGTACAACTCCAAGTCGTCCTGTTACCGAAGATCACGGCTATTCAATAGATTAACTTCCTGCAGGGTGCACCACATAACCCAACACGCTTGATCCCATTTGGCGGACACACTTTCTGGGTCATGCCCGCCGCGGAAGATCAACACGTCGCAGCCCCACCTAGGCACAACAGAGAGGCCAGCACACCGGTCTAAACCTAAGCGCCAGGGTGCGGGCCCATCGCCTTAGCACACACCTGACGTTATGAGGGCGGCCGAAAGCAGAACTAGCCCCCTTAATACAAGAGCAGGCTTACGTTCCAATCCGGCGCGCGCCGCTCAGTCGCTGGCGTCACGAAGGCTTCGGCTGATACCACGATGCCGGGATACCCATAACTACTCCTGCATAGATGGTTAGTGCGTATAGACCAAATGGCCAGACTCAGATCAAATACCCAGATCTCGTTAAGCGTGTTAAGTATCCATGAACGCCGACCAGGCCAGGCCCCTCTCTCCTAGGTGGTCTCAACCTGCCCTGCCGCTCCGCCACAAAGTAACAGATTGGGGCCGTGGGAACCCAGGCCCACCTCTACCGGGATGGAGCCACCGTCCTTTCAACCCCATCTCCGAACAGTATCACAGGTTATGTAATAGTGTAAAGTATATAGTATATGGCCGTGATCACCTCCCAAGTGATCACAGCCAAAGAGTATAGCATGGCGGACGGACAAGAGTGTAGGGCCAATGATGGAACACTAGCATCCTATACTAAGCAAGAGGATAGCGAGGTAAAGGTAACAACCGTAGTAGCAAGGACGAGCTATGCAGCAGTATAGGATTAATCGAAAGCAGTAACATGCTACACTACTCTAATGCAAGCAGTATAGAGAAGAGTAGGCGATATCCGTGATCAAAGGGGGCTTGCCTGGTTGCTCACGGCAAGAGAGAGGGGTCGTCAACTCCGTAGTCGTACTGGGTAGCAGCGGCGTCGGTCTCGGTGTCTAGCGGAAGAAGAGGGGGAAGAAACAATGAATACAATGCAAACAGATGCATGACGATGCATGACAAAGCAAAGCGTGATGCTAGGCGTGCCCTAACGCGATATGAGGTGATGCCGGTGAAGGGGGGAAACATCCGGAAAAGTATCCCCGGTGTTTCGTGTTTTCAGGCAGAGGAGCCGGAGGGGGAAAGTTGCGGGTTCGATAGGTTAGGGATGCGTGGAGAACGAACGGGCTGCATTTCCGGGTTCGCCTCGTCATTCTGGGCAAATTTCATGTACAAAGATTTTTTATCGGAGTTATGGTTAATTTTCTATGATTTTCCAATGTTTTAAGTATTTTCTGAAATTTCTGGATTTATTATATTTTGTTTAATCTGAATTGACCAAGTCAATTTGACTAGTCAAAAGGGCATGTGTGGCCCACATGTCATAGACTATTTTCCTAAACAAATAAATAAACCTAACTTATCTAAATGAGGACCCACATGTCATCTACTACTAAAGTAACTTAGCACTAATAAAACTAGCTAAGGGGCAGAAATAATCTTAAAACTAATCCATCTAATTAAATTAGGCCTAAGCTAATTTTGGGCAGCCCCACACACATGGCACATCGGCCACACACACACGCACACACACAATGCACGTAGCTAGGAGTTACTTCTGTTTCCTTTTAACAAAACAAGGCATTTTGCGATTTTGATAGGATTTAATCCAGGCATCGAAAGGATTTGTTCCAGTGGAATAAAATGGAGTTTGTCAAGTATAATCTCTGCCCAAATTATTTTTATCCACATAAGAACTTGTTTTGTGGATGATTATTGGCTGTCAAAGGGGCTACTCAATGTGATTTTGCCGAAGCTAGCTGCAGGTACAGTAACTGAATGTTACTGTAGCTAGCAGTCAGTAGGAGCGGCAGTAAAAGGTAGATAGCAGCAGCGCTAGTAGCAGCCGAGAAGCGAAGCAGCAGCGGCAGTAGCGCAACACCGAGGGGCGCGGGCGGGGCGATGCAGCTTCAGCAGCAGGAGCGGGCCACGATAGCGGGCGGCTACGGGCGTGTGGGCGACTAAGGTGGCCGCGGCCAAGCGCAGGCACGCACACGTGTGTGAACAGCCGAGGCGAGGCCAGGAGGGCGCGGGGTGAAGGGGAAAGGGCCATGGCAAGCGACATGGGAGCACAGGCTCCGGCCATGGCAGCCACGAACGAGCACGGGGACGGCCGCATATGAATGGATCGAAGTGAAAAAGGGGGGGGAATCGGGGGAGGGCCTCACAGCGGGGTGCTTGGCGTGCTCGTTGGAGTCGGAGAGGACCGGAGGCGAGCGGATCGACGACAGCGTTGCAGCGGCCGAAGGTAGAAGAAGATGAGGATGGCGAGCTTTAGTGCAGGCGTCGTTGGAGGAGCTTCCCGGCTCCGTTCCGCGGCGAAGGAGAGCGAGGACGAGGCGGCCGGAGTCTCTCGACACAGAGAGGCGGCGAGGGGTGACCGACGGCCACGCCGACCGTGATGACGGAGCGACGACGGTAGCGGTCAGGTGCGGGGCGGATCTGGGCAAGAGAGAGGGCGACGAGGGAGTGGGTTATGGGTTAGGGTTTCCTGGGAGAGGGGTCTAGTAGGCCAGGGGCGCGCGGGGGTGGGCCGACAGGCCGCTCGGCCACACGGCCAACTGGGCCAAGGCCCATTCGGGGAGTTATTTTTCTTTCACAGTTTTTGTTTTTATGTATTTTCTTTTTCCTGTTTTCTTTTCTTTATCTCTTTTCTTTTCTATTTTATTCTTTTAATTTCTGTTTTATAAAATATAAATACATCTCCTAAATTAATGTCATAATTTAACCTAGTGCCCCAAAAAGTTTGACACCTAATTAAAATAGTTTGCATTATTATTATTTTTTAAAAGGCATTTAATTAATTGTCATAGCTGCTGTTTTAATTACTTTAGAGCCTTTAAACATCTTATAAAAGGGTGGTTTCTCCACAATAATTACATATGCATTATTTGGCAACACCCCAACATTTTAGTTTTAACATTTGAAAATCTTTACCGTTTGACTTTATTTTAAGTTTGAATTTTGAATTGATTTTGTACTAACACGAGATTAACATCAGTAACCGTGGTGATGTGGCATCATTAACGTGGGATTACTGTAGCCTAATTACCCGGACGTCACAAAAGAGGCTAGCAATGGCGGAAAGATAAAAGTGCGTATAATCCATGGACTCAACATTAGTCAAAAGAACTCATATACTTAATGCAAAAATTTAGAAGTCATCAAAAATCAAGTACTACGCGCATGCTCCTAGGGGGATAGATTGGTAGGAAAATACCATCGCTCATCCCCGACCGCCACTCATAAGGATGCACAAGGAAGGTGCACTTCATGTTTCAAATTTGTTACACAACTTTAACCATACGCGCATGCTACGGGATTTGCTAACTTCAACACAAACATTTCTCAAATTCACAACTACTCAACTAGCACGACTTTGATATTATCACCTCCATATCTCAAAACAATTATCTAAATACCAAGTATATTAACATTAAGAAAATTACCATGCTATTAACGACTCTCAAAATAATCTAAGTGAAGCATGAGAGATCAAGTTTCTTTAAAACAAATCCACCACCATGCTCTAAAATATCTAAGTGAAGTACTAGAGCAAAAATTATCACGCTCAAAAGATATAAGTGAAGCACTATGAGCAAAACTATCAAGCTCAAAAGATATAAGTGAAGCACATAGAGTATTCTAGCAAATTCCAATCAAATTGGCTTTTCTCAAAAGGTGTGTACAGCAAGGATGAGTGTGTTAAACTAACAAGCAAAGACACAAATAATACAAGATGCTCCAAGCAAAACACATATCATGTGGTGAATAAAAATATAGCTCCAAGTAAATTACCGATGGAATCGATTTAAAGAGGGATGCCTTCAGGGCATCCCCAAGCTTTGACTTTTTGGTGTCCTTGTATTATCTTGGGGGTGCCATGGGAATCCCCAAGCTTAGGCTCTTGCCACTCCTTGTTCCATAATCCATCAAAAGAATTCACCCAAAACTTGAAAACTTCACAACACAAAACTCAATAGAAATCTCGTGAGCTCCGTTAGAGAAAGAAAACAAAAGACTACTTTAAGGTACAGTAATGAACTCATTATTTATTTATATTGGTGTTACTGTATTCCAACTTCTCTATGGATCATAAACTATTTTACTAGCCATAGATTCATCAAAATAAGCAAACAACACACGCAAAACAGAATCTGTCAAAAACAGAACAATCTGTAGTAATCTGTAACTAACACAAACTTAGACGACCTGGACAATTTGTTTATTGATCAGAAGAAAATGGAATCAGTATTTTATCATGTTCTGGTGATTTTTAACAATTCGGGCACTGAGCGCAAAGTTTCTGGAAATTACAGCAAGATCAAATAACTATCATCCAAGAAGATCCAATAGGTCTAGCTTGGCACAAACACTAATTAAAAGATAAAACCACATCTAAACAGAGGCTATATGGATTATTTATTCCTAAACAGAAGCAGAAACAAAAAACTAAAAATAAAATTGGGTTGCCTCCCAACAAGCGCTATCGTTTAACGCCCCTAGCTAGGCATAAAAGCGAGGATAGATCTAGGTATTGCCATCTTTGGTAGGCAATCCATAAGTGGCTCTCATGATAGATTCATATGGTAATTTAATTTTCTTTCTAGGAAAGTGTTCCATGCCTTTATTTAATGGAAATTGGAATCTAATATTTCCTTCCTTCATATCAATAATTGCACCAATCTTCTAAGGAAAGGTCTACCAAGAATAATAGGACATGAAGGATTGCAATCTATATCAAGAATGATAAAATATACGGGCACATAATTCCTATTTGCAACAATAAGAACATCATTAATTCTTCCCATAGGATTTTTAATAGTGGAATCCGCAAGATGCAAGTTTAGAGAGCAATCATCAAAGTCACGGAAATCTAGCAAATCACACAAAGCATTAAAATCATGATCTTTAATTTTAATTTTGATAGTAGGTGCCCACTCATCATAGAGTTTCCTAGGGATAGAAACTTTCAACTCAAGTTTTTCTTCATAAGATTGCATCAAGGCATCAACAATGTGTTCGGTAAAGGCATTATTTTGGCTATAAGCATGAGGAGAATTTAGCACGGATTGCAACAAGGAAATACAATCAATTAAAGAGCAATTTTCATAATTAAATTCCTTGAGATCCAATATAGTGGGTTTAGCAACATCTAGATTTTTGTTTCTTTCAATCCCACTTTTATCAATTTCATCATCAAGATCTAAAAACTCCGAATTCTTAGAACGCCTTCTAGGTAAAGGAAGATCATATTCAGTTTCATCAAGATTCATATTGAAAAACAAATATTTAATAGGGGACACATCAATAACTTTTAGATCTTCATCTTGATTTTCATAGGAATTAGAAGAACACACTTTAATAAAGGCATCTTTGGAAGCACGCATCCTAGCGGTTCTTTCTTTGCACTCATCAATGGAAATTCTCATAGCTTTGAGAGACTCATTGATATCATGCTTATGAGGAATAGATCTAAACTTTAAAGAATCAACCTCAAGAGAAATTCTATCAACGTTCCTAGCCAAATCATCAACTTTAAGCAATTTCTCTTCAAGCAAAGCATTAAAATTCTTTTGTGAATTCATAAACTCTTTAACACTATTCTCAAATTTAGAGGGCATCTTATTAAAATTTCCATAAGAATTGTTGTAGGAATTTCCATAATTATTAGAAGGATTACTAGGATAAGGCCTAGGATTAAAATTCCCTCTATACGCGTTGTTACCAAAATTATTCCTACCAACAAAATTCACATCCATAGATTCATTATTATTCTCAATCAAGGTAGACAAAGGCATATCATTAGGATCAGAAGAAACACTCTTAGTAGCAATTAATTTCATAAGTTCATCCATCTTTCCACTCAAAACATTGATTTCTTCTATCGCATGCACTTTTTTATTAGTAGATCTTTCAGTATGCCATTGAGAATAATTAACCATAATATTATCTAGGAGTTTAGTAGCATCTCCTAAAGTGATTTCCATAAAAGTGCCTCCAATGCCGAATCTAAAAGATTTCTAGAAGCAAAATTCAATCCGCATAAATTTTTGTATAATCATCCACAAGTTCAAACCATGAGTAGGACAATTACGTATCATTAATTTCATTCTCTCCCAAGCTTGTGCAACATGTTCATGATCAAGTTGCTTAAAATTCATAATATCGTTCCTAAGAGAGATAATCTTAGCGGGAGGAAAATACTTAGAGATAAAAGCATCTTGGCACTTGTTCCAAAGATGAAAACCACGCTTTAGCATGAACTCTAAGCGAAAAAGGAAATAGCTTCAATTTAACGACATCATTATCGACATCTTTTTTCTTTTACATATCACATAAATCAACGAAGCTATTCAGATGAGTAGCGGCATCTTCACTAGGAAGGCCGGCGAATTGATCTTTCATAACAAGATTCAACAAAGCAGTATTGATTTCACAAGATTCAGTATTGGCAAGAGGAGCAATCGGAGTGCTAAGGAAATCATTATTATTGGTATTGGTGAAGTCACACAATTTGGTAGCATCTTGAGCCATCGCGACAAACAAGCAATCCAACACACGAGCAAACAAACGGACGAGGAAAAGGCAACGGGAAAAAGAGGAGGAGATTGGGAAAGAGAGGGCGAATAAAACGGCAAGGGTGAAGTGGGGGAGAGGAAAATGAGAGGCAAATGGCAAATAATATAATGCGAGAGCTAGGGATTGTTGATGGGTACTTGGTATGTTGACTTTTGTGTATACTCCCCGGCAACGGCGCCAGAAATCCTGCTTGCTACATCTTGAGCTTGCATTGGTTTTCCCCGAAGAGGAGAGAATGATGCAGCACAGTAGCGTAAGTATTTCCTTCAGTTTTTGAGAACCAAGGTATCAATCCAGAGGAGGCCACGCACAAGTCCCTCGTACCTGCACAAAGCGATAGCTACGCAACCAACGCGATTAGGGGTTGTCAATCCCTTCACGGTCACTTACGAGAGTGAGATCTGATAGAGATAATATTTTTGGTATTTTTGGTATATAGATGCAAAGTGAAAATTAAAAGCAAAGTAAAAACAAAGCAAGTATAAAAGTGATGGAGATTGATATGATGAGAATAGACCCGGGGGCCATAGGTTTCACTAGTAGCTTCTCTCAAGAGCATAAATATTCTACGGTGGGTGAACAAATTACTGTTGAGCAATTGACAAAATTGAGCATAGTTATGAGTATATCCAGGTATGATCATGTATATAGGCATCACGTCCGAGACAAGTAGACCGGCTCCTGCCTGCATCTACTACTATTACTCCACTCATCGACCGCTATCCAGCATGCATCTAGAGTATTAAGTTAAAAACAGAGTAACGTCTTAAACAAGATGACATGATGTAGAGGAATAAATTCATGCAATATGATAAATACCCCATCTTGTTATCCTCGATGGCAACAATACAATACGTGGCTTGCAACCCTTTACATCCTTTGGTAAGGACACCGCAGATTGAACCCAAAGCCATGCACTTCTCCCATTGCAAGAACTACCAATCTAGTTGGCCAAACCAAATGGATAATTCGAAGAGACTTGCAAAGATAACTCAAGCATACATAAAAGAATTCAGAGAAGATTCAAATATTATTCATAGATAAGCTGGATCATAAACCCACAATTCATCGGTCTCAACAAACACATCGCAAAAATAAGATTACATCGAATAGATCTCCACGAGAGAAGGGAGAACATTGTATTGAGATCCAAAAGAGAGAAGAAGCCATCTAGCTACTAGCTATGGACCGAAGGTCTGAAGTAAACTACTCACACTTCATCGGAGAGGCTATGGTGTTGATGTAGAAGCCCTCCGTGGTGGATGCCCCTCCGTGAACTCGGAACACGCCCCAAGATGGGATCTCGTGGATCAGGAAGTTGCGGCGGTGGAATTAGGTTTTTGGCTCTGTTACGATCGTTTGGGGTACGTAGGTATATATAGGAGGAAGGAGTACATCGGTGGAGCGACAGGGGGCCCACGAGGCAGGGGGCACGCCCTAGGGGGGGCGCCCCCACCCCCGTGACCGCCTCTTTCGTTCCTTGGAGTAGGGTCCAAGTCCCCTGGATCACATTCGGTGAGAAAATCACGTTTCCGAAGGTTTCATTCCGTTTGGACTCCGTTTGATATTCTGTTTCTTCGAAACACTGAAAAAGGCAAGAAACAGTAATTCTGGGCTGGGACTCTGGTTAATAGGTTAGTCCCAAAAATAATATAAAAGTGGAAAATAAAGCCCAATATAGTCCAAAACAGTAGATAAAGTAGCATGGAGCAATCAAAAATTATAGATACGTTGGAGACGTATCAGTCACCTGTAAACTCAGCCCGGTACTTTCTCTCGATTTTTCTCCACTGCTAACCGTCAGCGGGTGCTCTTAACTTCCTGTCTTTCTTAAGGTCCTCACTGTGCCATCGCATCAACTTGGCATGCTCTTTGTTTCTGAACAGGCGTTTCAACCGTGGTATTATAGGAGCAAACCACATCACCTTGGCAGGAACCCTTTTCCGGGGGTGCTCGCCGTCAACATAACTAGGGTCATCTCGTCTGATCTTATACCGCAATGCACTGCATACCGGGCATGCATTCAAATCCTCGTATGCAGCACGGTACAGGATGCAGTCATTAGGGCATGCATGTATCTTCTCCACCTCCAATCCTAGAGGGCGTACAATCTTCTTTGCTGCATACGTACTGTCGGGCAATTTGTTATCCTTTGGAAGCTTCTTCTTCAATATTTTTAGTAGCTTCTCAAATCCTTTGTCAGGCACACCATTCTCTGCCTTCCACTGCAGCAATTCCAGTACGGTACCGAGCTTTGTGTTGCCATCTTCGCAGTTGGCGTACAAACCTTTTTTGTGATCCTCTAACATGCGATCGAACTTGAGCTTCTCCTTTTGACTTTCACAGTGTCTCCTTGCATCAACAATGACCCGACGGAGATCATCATCGGGCAAATCATCTGGTTCCTCTTGATCTTCAGCAGCTTCCCCCGTTGCAACATCACCGTATTCAGGGGGCATATAGTTGTCATCATCCTCTTCTTCTTCGCTGTCTTCCATCATAACCCCTATTTCTCCATGCTTGGTCCAAACATTATAGTGTGGCATGAAACCCTTATAAAGCAGGTGGGTGTGAATGGTTTTCGAGTCAAAGTAAGACTTCGTATTCCCACATATAGGGCATGGACAACACATAAAACCATTCTGCTTGTTTGCCTCAGCCACTTCGATAAAGTTATGCACGCCCTTAATGTACTCGGAGGTGTGTCTGTCACCGTACATCCATTACCGGTTCATCTGCGTGCGTTATATATAATTAAGTGTGTCAAAAACCATTACAGAACATCATGAATAGATAATTAAGTGACCAAATTAATAGAAGTTCATCATCATATTAAAACCAAAGTACATACATAGTTCTCATCTAACAACATATAGCTCTCCGGAGCATCTAATTAATTAAACCATACATTGAAACTATGTAAAACATTTCAATGCAAAAACAACTGCGATCATAATCGCAACCAAGGTAACAATTGTTCCAACGGCATAATGATACCAAGCCTCTGTATGAATGGCATATTTTCTAATCTTTCTAATCTTCAAGCGCATTGCATCCATCTTGATCTTGTGATCATCGACGACATCCGCAACATGCAACTCCAATATCATCTTCTCCTCCTCAATTTTTTTTATTTTTTCATTCAAGAATTTGTTTTCTTCTTCAACTAAATTTAACCTCTTGACAATAGGGTCAGTTGGAATTTCCTGTTCACATACCTCCAAGATCAATAAAATCTATGTCACGTTGGTCGGCATAATTGTCATAAACAATAAAGAACCAAATAGTTATAAAAATAATATATACCACATCCGAACCATAGACAGGACGAGGGCCGACGGGGACGGATACCAAAACCATCGCACTATAAAATAAGAAGCAATAATAAAAGTAAGAAAATTATACAAGTATCTATCTAAACATACAAGTAAGATTTTTTTCCTTTCAGAAAGAAGATAAGAACAAGAAGCTCACCACGGTGGTGCCGGTGGCGAGATCGTGCAGGCGATCGGCGGCAGTGAAGACGGGATGGGACGTGACGGACCGCTAAACCTAGACAAATATTGAGGAAAATGGAGCTTGGAGGTCGAGCTTGGAGAGGAGAAAGCTTAAGTAGTGTGGCTCGGGCATTCCATCAAACACCTCGTGTGCATAGGAGGTGAGCTAGAGCACCACAAAGCCCTCTCCCCTTGCCGGCCAGAAAAAACAGAGCAGTGTGCTCTGCTCTTACGCGAGGGGGTATATATAGGCATCTCATTGGTCCCGGTTCGTGTCTTGAACCGGGACTAAGGGGCAGCCTTTGGTCTTGGTTCAAGCCACCAACCGGGACCAATGGTGGTGGGCCAGGAGCGAGGCCAATTGGTCCCAATTCGTCCCACCAACCGGGACCAAAGGGGCCAGACGAACCGGGACCAATGCCCCCACGAGGCCTGGCATGCCCCCTGGCCTCACGAACCGGGACCAATGGGCCCATGGGTCCCGGTTCGTGACTGAACCGGGACTAATGGGCTTATCTGGCCCGAACGAAAGCCATGTTTTCTACTGGTGCCTGTTGGAGATGCTCTAAAGCGTACATCGCATGCACATGTTTTAGAAACCACAACCACCATCAAACCGCTGACCCGTCTCTAGGTAGGAGATCCGCATCATCCCTGCTAGATCGGCCATTTTCTGTTTAGTAGTTGTAAAAGACATGGTGATCTCATAAATGAAATTGGAGTGAGAGTCCTGTTTATACAAAAAAGGATAAATAAAGTTGTTACATTTACATATTTTCTTTTGTGCTCCAGTACCATGATGGCTTGAAATCATTATTCTTTAATACTTACAGTCGGGGTGGATCTACAGGTTGGCCAGGGTGGGCCGGGTCGGCATGTATACCATAAGAGATTAGAAGATGGTCCAGAGAAAAAAAAAGCCCAACAAGTATATAATACTTTGTCCCAACCCGCATGCAAGCCAGCCAGCCAATGCCTCCAGACCCTGATTCCCCTTTACTTTGTTGTGCTTCCGATCTCTACTCGCCGCCAGCCACCTCCCTCGCCAGTGACTTGCCATTGCCGAAGGCTATGACTTTAGCAGGAGACGCCAGATGACCAGGAGGTCAGGAGACACTCGCCCAACAGTGTCACCATTGTGCGGGTGCGTCGGCGTGCCTAGCTGCCCAGTCCGCTCAGGGCTCAGGCATGCAATACCCACTCAGCCAACCTGATTTATCATGATATACGTCATCCTCAGCACTCACCAGCCACTCCCCATCACCCATTTTCCAATTGATTCATTACTCAATAGGCAGGACTGTCATTAGGGTTTATTGTGTACTAGTGCTACCTACATTTAATAGTTCAAATGTTTCAGTAATTTTTAGTACCTGTGAAGTTGACAAGGTTCCAAAATTCCTGGCCTTGAACAAACACTAGTCATGTTGGATTGGTGGTTATAGTGACATTGACACAGATTACTACTAAGGTTTGTTGACAATTTTACTAGTGTTTTTACTCATTTGGTATGATATCAAATTGTTCACTTTGATTAGTTGCATACAATAAGTACCAGCCCAACTTCTTGTTTCAGATTTTGGACGGTCTCTTACTGCATTTACGATGTTGCATACTAGTAATAGTATGCTCACAAGTAATGATCGATTCACTAGCTCTATGCTTGTCTTGTCACATTTATTGTCAAAACTTTTTTAGGGTGGACACCCTGTTTGAAAATCCTGGATCAGCCACAGCTTACAGTGGGGCAGTGGAAAAAGGTTCTGGGACCTGCTCTGTGTTAATCTGCTCCACGTAGCAGTGTGACATGGACGAATTTGGGTAGCAATCTGGTAGGCCACGATGAATCATCCAAAATCTGCATATGTATCTATTCGTCCAGGCTGATCCCTTGGCAGTGCACATACATCTCCGAACTCCCTGCGGATCCACTTCTACCCTATTTCAGCTAATGTAATTGCAAGCTGGTACAGATGAACTCATAGCGATCATGGCTCCCGACACTTGCGCCTATCGTTACCTCCCAATCCTATTTGTACAATACTGATGATCAAAGTTGCTCGCTATCGTGCAAAACCATTGATAAAGGGATGTGTGCCACTCGAGCAAAGGAGAAAGGAGGCCAGTGTACTACATATGCTCGATGTGCGCTTGTTCTAAATAGCTGCATATGCATTTATAGTGTGAACCAAGGTACAAACTAAACCAGTAAAAGTAATATACACATTACACACCGCCTCCAAAATACAAAATTGCATATTATCATTACTACTACTATGATTATTTTGTAATGAGTGGCATTTAAGTTACGAGTTTGCTAATTCTATGTTGTTTAATATTTCCTTATGTCTAAATCAGTTTATTTAAGGTACTACTTAAGTATAGTGAATTCAACTTGAGTTACTTTTTCGAGAAAACTTAATGAAAAGTGTTGTACCTTTCAGAGCTCTTCGGTCGTATACCCTGTATTTTCATGAGAAAGTGTTGGCCCATGCTTGCCTTCTTTGCCTAGTCAGCGGATGACCTGAAGGCAACTAAAAATTACAACATTGTAGTGGTCCTCGCCATTGACCTTGTTCGTGAAGATGCCCATTGGCATGCCGACATATAGGAACATGATATAGATGCAACACCGATGACTCAGTCCTCAATGATTTTTAACTCTCGGGTTAAATAACATTTTCCTAACTCTCCGGTTTAAAAGCATTTTCCTACATTTGATATGATTCTGCCCGTTACTCTTGGTCTTATGGCCCTTGTTCTCACATCGCACATTCCTTCTCTTTATTTCCCCCTTTCAGCTGATTTCAAATCCACTATAGCCTTTGTCCAACGCCAAGATCAAGGTATCTATCATTAACAAATCTGTTCCTGACAGCTCCTAAGCCCATAGTTTTCTGCCATCCACTTTAAGTGATGACCAATAGCATGATGCGCGATGTGTATGTCATGTCGGATAGCCACATGGGCAGGGCAAAATGCCGAGATCATGGAGAGGAGTCATGCACTTGGAGCAAAACTTTAAGGTTGCATATGTGTGTTGTCAGTTTGCATCAATTTGGGTCGGATGTAATATATACTAGAAGGGCAGTGCGCGCTTTGCTGGGCCGCTTTAGGTTCTTGGGGTTGTACATGTTTTATTTTTACGTGGTAGTTTTTTTAAGTTATGAAAATTTACGTGCTAGTTGAATTGGCGTTTGGGGGAAACAATGGAGTGTGTTCTTTTTATTAGAGATGCCACACCTACAGACATACTTTACGGAATCATGGTTACAGATGGATGTGTCAATTTATGGTTGCAGATTAGGGGAGCAGTGCTCCAATGGTGAAAATCAAGGAAGTGATTGGTGGCAGAGTATTTGGTATGACCAATCCATAGCGAATTGTGTGTGAGTGCATCATTTTTTTTATTTTGGTGTTTGAGTGAGTCTTTTTGACCGTGTGATTGGCAGGCGTCTTTTAATTAATACAAATACATGAGAATGTTACCTATGTTGTTGGCTGTGTGTGTTATGCTGGTGCTAAACGTGTCATAGGAGACACTTCCTTTTTGTTAACAAAGGCCAATACCATCTAGCCACTTACCAAGAGACCCATTCATCGAGAGATCCCACCATGAAGCCTACGTCAACGACCCAATCAATCGTGTATCCAATCCAAATTGAAGATCTAAGTTGAATGAGGGGGCTTTAAAACTAAGGAGCTTAACGAAGTTAGAGATTTCATTGCCACAACAAAGGCCGAGTCAAAATCAAGGCATTAAAATTGTATACCTCAATCAAATGGGAGAGCTCCAAAATTAGGGAAAATAATGTATTAAAAAATGAGATAACTCCTTGTGAAATTGTTGACCCGAATTGTATACCTCAATCGAATGGGAGAGCTCCAAAATTAGGGCGCATAGTGTATTAATTTTTTTGAATGAGAGAGCTCTTGGTGAAATTGTTGACCTGGTCAAAATTGGATGACGCAATTCCAAATTGGAGACTTCAATAGGTTATGAGGCCTTAAAAACTATGGAGAGTGTATAGAATATGAGAAAGGATCTTTATGGAAGATAACACTACTCACATTCCGCATGACTAGTGTTTCATGGAGATGACATTTTGTAGCTGGCCACAAGGAGTGAAGATCTCAAGAACAACCAAATTTATGGTGGCTGTCCTCAATTGATCTTGAGAACGTGCGCACTGGGTGCCTTTCAAGTTTAGGTGTTTGAGAACATGAGCACTGGGTGCCTTTCAAGTTTAGGTGTTTGTTTGAGCTCTGAATTAATAGGTGTTTGTTTGAGCTCTAAATTAATATGGTTGTACAAAATTTGGATGGGAGTAATACGATGTGCTATAGTTATATGTGATAAGAATTTTTTATGGCAAGCCCCAATATATTTGCATGTAAGAACTTCACACTTTAATAGCCAAACAACATCAATTTATATGGACATTAAACATCCTTTATGAAAATTCCAGTAGAGTTAAACTTCTGCAGAAGGATTTAGAATGAGAGCACCTGCTATTGGACGCTTATTGAATCAGTGGTGCATGAAAAATATTGCAAAAGATTTCTTTTGACAATAATGAAAAGCAAGTTTTTGATATTACTACTAGAGCATGTGCAGTCACTCAAGATCCTCTATACTCGGAGCGACACCCTGGAAGGGTGGATCAAGAAATTGAAAGAGCTAAAGCTACAACCCGAGATACAACAACCAGCATGTATGTTGCTGCTTTCTCCTTGTAAAAGGACCATACAAGCTTACAAAGGTGCGATAGAAATCTATGAGTGAACTATTTCTTTGCTACTCTACAGAAATGCAACTGCAACTAGATAAGCATGCCCGGATAACACTCCAGACTGAATTAGACTTGAAAACGAAAAGGATGGCACACCAGCCTGATGCTACTGCCTCCCTTAAGACACTATGTATCAGTGGAGAACACACATGCATCACACATGGACAAATATATGATCCTTTCAGGCTTGAAACACACAAATGATCGAAGAAAACAAGTCTATAAGTGGAGGAGCACCACGACTGGAGAAGTGAAAGCTCTAAGTACAACACGATACATCTGTCAGGAAATGATTTTCTCTACTCGACTATGGCCACGACTGTCATTAATTCTGTCAGGAAATGAAGAAGTTGATCACGAAAAGCAAGCTAATGTCAGTATATCTAACCAGGAAATTGACACAGATGTACGCATGTGCAGGAGGACCGTGCATATAAATGTCTGGATATTGAGTAGTTGTGAGCCATGGGATCGCTAGGATGGCCATGCGAATTGATTGAGGCCATCCGAAGGGAGAGTAGGTAGCCCAGCCCCACCTAGGATGGTTTTCTTACTGACTACTTGTACCTGCTGCATGATTTGTTCGTGGTTGAGTGGAATGACACACTTACACACCACAGCACATGCCGGCGTGGCTTCACCATATATAAAGGCAGCAACATTATCTCAAGATGCTCAAACGGAAGATGGAAGCTAGCTTTGCATGGATCTGAATGGATCGTAACCTAGCTAGTGTGTGTCTAGCTAGGGATTGGGAGGCGATGGGAACTTAGATGAGCCACCCCAAGGCACAATCTACACTTTAATCTCTGGTTTACCATCAAAGGTGAACTGAACTCCTACGACAGCTCGTCATCTACGAAAAATCATCCATGACGGTGACGGGCATACTACCGAGGGGACTTAAAACAGCCATCGTTGATGGGGCGATGTAATTGACATGAGTGGCAGGCTCCAAAATGGCCCCTAACTTATAATGATGTAGTTGACCATAGTACTAGTGTCTAACGAAAAGTTATGGCGCTGAAATGTCAATTTTCATGAGAGATAATTTCATAATGCTCCTAAAATTCTTTCTCTAATCAGAAGAACTAAATATATGGGTCTTTACCATTTAGTTATTTGGGCATACCAATTCACCATCGTAAGTTGTCTAATAAAGAATGAAAGTGTATCGAAGATCGAATTGAGAAAAAACTGAGCTGTTGGAAGGGCAAGCTTATGTCTTATAAAGGTCGGCTAGTGCTGATTAATTCGGTACTGACCAGTATGCCGATGTTCCTACTATCTTTCTTCAAAATTCCGAAAGGGGTACGAAAGCGACTTGATTTCTTCAGGTCTCGTTTCTTCTGGCAGTCAGATGAGGTGAAAAAGGAAATACCGACTGGCGTTATGGGACATCCTTTGCCGGCCAAAGACTAGGGGGTCTTGATATTGAGAACTTAGAAATCAAGAATAAATGCCTTATGAGCAAATGGCTCTACAGGTTGGAGACAGAGCCGGAGGGCATATGTGCACAGATTTTGCGCAATAAATATCGGCAGTCGAAAACACTCGCCCAGGTTACCATGAGACCAACTGACTCGCCATTCTGGAAAGGGCTTATGAGAACGAAGGATTTGTTCTTTCGTAGGGTCAAATTCTTGGTTGGCAATGGGATGTCAACAAGATTTTGGGAGGACGCGTGGTTAGGAGAGACACCCCTGGCCATACAATATCCCACCCTTTATAACATTGTGCAACGCAAGGAGGATTACCTAGGCACAATGCTCCAAACGATTTCCTTTCAGTTCAGACATGCGTTAGTTGGTGAGCGCTGGACTGACTGGTTGCACTTGGTTCGGAGATTGATAGATGTTCAACTTTCCGACCAGCCGGATTCGATGCAATGGACACTAGCTAAGAATGGGGTTTTTACGGTGAAATCTTTCTATATGGATTTGATTAATTCTAGCCCAATCTCAAGATGTTTGCATATTTGGAAGAGTAAGGTTCCCTTGCGTATTAAATTTTTTATGTGGTTTGTCCACAAGCAAGGACAACTTAATCAAGAGGCGATGGGTAGGTAATTCACGTTGTTGTTTTTGTGATCATGATGAAACAATACAACACTTATTCCTTGAATGCCCACTCGCCAAATTGCTTTGGAGAACCATTCATATAGCCTTCAACATTAATCCTCCAGTTGGCATTGGATCGTTGTTTGGAACGTAGCTAGCTAGGGTTGAACATACTACTGCAGCTCGTATTCGGATTGGAATATGTGCGCTTTTGTGGGCTATATGGAACTGTAGAAATGATTTGATTTTTAACAGACAACACAATTTAACTTTCTTGCAGGTTATCTTCAGAGCTACTGCATGGATCCGTACGTGGTCCTTACTCACTCCTATGGACTCCAGGGAGCCTTTGGTTATTGGGTGCAACCAGTGGAAGATGGTAGCACGGGTTATATTCAACCGGTTCGGATGGCGGTTGCATAATAGGATAGGAGTATAGGGAGCTTATCCTTTATTTTGCCTTACCGGCTGTGATTTGGAGCATGTACTTTCATTTTGTTTGTTTTGCTCCGCTTGCGAGCTGTAATACTTTTATGACTTTGTACTATTTCGAGACTTTTTAATAAGATGGCTGCATGCATTATTATGATGCAGAGCCGGGATTATGCCTCCTTTTCCAAAAAAAAAGAAGAACTAAATATGATGGTGTACTTGACAGGTACACGCAATAATCCCTTCTTGAGTGCACAAGGCAAAATTTATTTGTTTGATAAGATTTACTTTATTTGACTGAAGGAGAACAATTCAAATACACCGTCATTGCTGATGAACGAAAGCTGATCCTCGCCGGCCATCTTTGCCCATCGCCGCCAACACACTAGTGGCAAACAAAAATTACATTTGAATTGCATATACATTTTTTTCTGCTGGTAAAATTGCATAAGCTTCATGTCTGCACTCTCTACGCTGAACTCCACAGTAAGAAAAGAGAACTTTAAGAGCGGTGTTGTAGACGACGGGTTCCATGGAGCCCGTTTTCCCAAAAAATATTTTCTAAATTTATTTGAAAATTTAAAAAACTATCAATTTTCTTGAAATACACACACTTAAGTATTTGTAAAGTTCCATTAATTAATGTGATTATTTGCAGGCTAGACAAAAAGGACAAATATCTGACTCAAATACAATAAAGAAAAAGCCCATTTTATTCTATGTATTTGTTTTTTTTGTGTACATCACATATCGACATACATGTTCACAAATTTTTGTATGTATATACTACAAATTCATGCTTATGTGTATACTTTTTTATCAGAATTTTTTGAGGTGTGATTATGATATTTTCGCACAAAAGAAATAAATGCCTCGCTGAAACTCGGCCTACGCCAGAAACTTTAGTCATATTTGACAGTACCGTGATAGCTTGTTGCTGTCCGTGAAGATGCCCACAGACATGACAGTACCCGGGGATTTTTGCATGCATGTTAATTATCAGCGGAGAACACACGTTCATTAGATGAGAACATACACATTTTCAAAAAGGGGCGCTTTATATTACTTAAAAGGTTTAAGTATTACACCCGGCAACTGCATAACTAAGATGCACACAGCCAAACAAAGTCCTCTCGCACGAAAAAAAAAAGGGAAATACAAAGAAACATGTAGAGTCCGTATAACGCCTAAAGCGGAGGTGGGTCAATTCTAAGATCATGCTGCCCCCCATGTTGGGTAAAAGTATCCCTCGCCATATCCTCCAATCGTGTACACACCTCCGTAAACAAGTCTCGATTCTCCACGCGTTGTAGAGAGGACCATAAACGAAGAGTCCCGGTACATCTGTAGATAACCTGCATTGCATCAGAGAAGTACTTTTATCATTGAAAACCTTATCATCTACATAGCCAAAGCGACCAGATAACGACAAGCGCTCCAACCCTAAGAAGAGTTCTAAACCTGTGATCAATCCCATGTAACCAGTTGCCAAATACATTAGCAACACTATAAGGAGGATACAAGCCAGAAGCTATCTGAATGACTGACCATATAGAACGAGCCAATTTGCATTGGAAGAACAAATGTTTTATAGTCTCATCATGGTGACGAAAGACACATTGCGGTTTCATGCCAATTTCTCTTAATAAGATTATCTTTAGTAAGAATGACTTCGCGACGAAGATACCACACAAAGATTTTATTCTTAAGGGGTATCTTCATCTTCCAGATCTTGTTGTTATTATCAACTGGCACATCAGACTGGATTAATGCTCTATACATAGACTCCACTGAGAATTGTCCATTCCCATGTAGGTTCCATCGAAATATATCAGACCCATGTGCCAATTGCACCGTGGACAACCGCTGGAGCAGGATGTACCACGATTGGAGTCTAGGTCCAATTAAATATCTTCTGAATGTCACATTTGGCGGAAATGATTGCATTACCGTCGCGATAGTATCACCCTTGTGACGTACAATGTTGTATAGAGCCGGATATTGTTCCTGTATTTCCTAGCCATTTGTCCTCCCAGAATCTAATTTCCGAGCCCTCCTTAATCGAGAAGGATCCATAAGAGAAGAGATATTTCTTCGTGGCCATTAGACCCGCCCGAAAGTGAGAATCCCCAGGCTTCCAATATACTTGGGATATCACCTTGGAACCCACATATTTCCTCCTCATGAGGGTTTGCCATACACTATCTTCGGTCAGTAATCTAAACAACCATTTGCCAAGGAGGGCCTTATTCTTAATCTCAAGGTCATGAATGCCCAACCCGCCTTGGTCTTTGGGACGGCAAACCACACTCCATTTAGCTAGTCGATATTTTTTTCTCTCACTATCTCCTTGCCAAAAGAATCTTGATCGGAAATAATCCAATCTATGTAAAACTCCTTTTGGCAACTGGAAGAAGGAGCTCATATATAGTACCATGTTACTTAGTACTGAATTTATGAGGACCAATCTTCCACCAAGAGACAGCAGTTTACCTTTCCAACTGCTAAGTCTTTTTTGCAGTCTCTATTCGACGTGTTTCCATTCAGCATTTGTGAGTCTCCGATAATGTATCGGTATCCTCAAATATGTGATTGGAAACTGGCCCAACCCGCATCCGAACAGTTCAGAGTACAGGTGAGCCTCATCTTGAGCCTCGCCAATACAAAACAATTCACTTTTATGAAAATTGACGAGAACATACACATAATCCTTTCAAGCTCGTAACACACAAATGATTCAAGAAAACTAAACTATATGTGGAGCATCAGAACTGGAAGTGAAAGCTCGAAGTACAACGCAATACATCTGCAAGGAAATGATTTACTCTACTTGACTTTGACCATGGCCACGACTGCCGTTAATTCAAGTAGGGAAAGCAGGGATACGAGAAAAAAAGTGTAAATACCAATGAAAAAAATAGCAATCTATTTCAACGTTATAGCGCCGCTATAGCATATCTAGAAGGGCCACGTTACGTTTTAGCTAACTTACTCGCTGTGGCGCTATTCACGCTATTTTGATGCTAAACAAAATAACATTATAGCGTTTTAGCATGGACCACACAAAAACCCATCAGGTGTCACCACATCGCATCGGCCCAAGTCACACTAACTCTCTTAGACACAAACACAACAAATACAACCTAACCTAGCCAACTCATCACCAATTTCCCACCAGCTCGTGACCGAGCGTGGCGACGACGTGGGCGTTCATGATTCGTGAGCGAAGGCGCCAGTGGTAGTTCGTGAGCGGCAGCAGCTTGTCTCCACCCCCTCCAAGTAGCGGCGTCGGCAACGCCTCCAACTCCAGCAAGACAGTGCCGAAGTCAACCACGCCACCGGCGCCAGCAAGTAAGCCATCAATGCTTCTCCGTTTAATTAGGAGTGTTCTCTTTCCTCACAAATTAGGAGTGTACATGCCCTGAATCTAGCTCTTGTATGCTTTTCTGTTTAATTTGGAGTGTTCCCTTTCCGTGTAAATAATGCAAAAAGCCTTAAATTTTGTGATATATTTGAACTTTTTATGCCGCTATTTTGAAATATAGCACTACAACTTGTATAGCATTTGGAGAAGTGTGACGCTAAATCTTGTACATGCTAAACAACTCGTGTCAAGAAAATAAGGAAAGAAGTTTGACACCTGCATACTTATTCTTTGTTTGACTTTGTCGCCAGAAAATCGCTATCATCAGCGCCCTCGAGAGATTAGGAAATGAAGAAGTTGATCATGAAAAGCAAATTAATGTAGGTACATTTAATCAGGAAATTAACATAGATGTGTACGTATGTGCAGAAGAAGTGTACTTATAATTGTCTGGATGCTGAGTAGGTGTGAGTCATGGGATCCCTAGCATTCCCATGCGAATTGAGGCCATCTGATCCCAAGGGAGATCAGTTTTCCCAGCCCGACCTGATCTGATACCTTCTACTTGTACCCGCTGCATGACTTGTTCATGGTTGTGTGGAATGACACACAGCACACACCATATATAAAAGCAGCACATGATCTCAGTTGTTATCGTCGACATACTCAAGCTGAAGAGGGACGCTAGGTAGCTGCATGAATCTGAAAGGATGGTAACCTAGTGTGTGTCTTGGGACTAGGAAGCGACTGGAAATTAGATGCACCACCCAAAGGCACAATCTACACATTAGCCTTTCAGTTCGTCATCCAAGGCGAGCTGAACTCCTACAGTGGCGTACCATGCACGAAAAATTCATCTATGACGGGCATACTACTGAAGTTCTGAGGGGATTTAAAATGGCCCGTCGGTCATGACACAAGTGGCAGATTCCAATATGGCCCCTAATTAGTGATGTAATTGGCCATAGTAGTAGTGTAGGATGAAAAATTATCGCGCCGAAATGTATATTGCCCATGCCGCATAGGACATCACGAAAGCTTCCTCCGGCTCTACGCTCCAGTGACATGATGGCAAGGAGGCACAAACAAGCAGATTAATGAAGAAAACAAAAGACTGCAATGCCAACTGAAAGAGAAAGAAATAGAGAATAACACAAGTTCATTACATGACCGTACACAATGAGTTCAAACTTTATCTATCAAATGAATGGGGGGAAACAAATTAGGTAGCAGTACAACAAGATGTTATTAAGTCGAAGCGATATACTGAATAACGCAAGCGCTAGCGTTGTTGAAGCAGAGCAACAGGAACCTTAATTAGTTCAGATCTTGTTCTTCGACATCACGCAATGATTTTTATCTATTTCATTTGTTCTCTCTTCTTCATCACCTGGTACGTGACCTATAAAATCAGTGTGTGTACTTCTCTGTCAAGCCCACCGGCCATCACCGCCGTTTATTCTAGCTGAGAAAGCAAGAAGAAATGTCTGAGCTGGGATCTAAAATGGAGCATGTCAAGAATTAGTGAAAGAAAGCATCAGGTGGATGAGTGTACGTACTCCAGGTTCATTCTTTCTCCTTCATCTTCGCTGTCATCATGGTCATACTCATCATCATCCTCATCATCGGTATCTTAATTTGGAGATTGAGAGGTGAAAATGAGCAACAAGAGAATGATTAATTAGTGCCAACATATTATCAGGAAGCATGTGCATGAATATAGGCGCAGGAGCGCGGAGAAGAGTAAGAAAACACACTAGCCAGATTCACTCATTGGTTAGTATCATGTGTTTTTGTAGTTTGTACCTTCTGGTATCTCTGGATGCATATAAATGTCAATGCTTGGATGTCTAGGATGGGCGTTCATTGCATTTTCCACTGCGGCATATGCTTTGGCAGCTTCCATATTGGTGACCCCATCCCAATGGATTTCAACTAATGCACCCTGAAGTGAAAGCAGGTTACCCAGGCCGATCTCAAACAGATCGCTGTTACCATCTTCTGTGGCCACGCGCACGCCCAGGTTGAATCGGACGAGTTCCGCATTTAGCAAAGCTCCTTGTTGGAAGACTAACTGAGTGGCTGGCTCACAATGCATTCCAAAGGCTATCACACAACAGAACTCATCTGAACCGATGACAAGCAGCCTTTCTGTTTGGTGGGTGCTCCATACTAAGAGATGTGTAAGAGCTGGCAACCTCCCAAGGATTTGCACATCCTCCTGCCTAACTTCCTTGACTATGATGTCGAACTTAGATAGGTTTGATAGCTGTGCGGGGCCACTTCTCATTATCCACACTGGCAATGAAGAGCATGTGATGTGGTCTGAGCTGAACGCAAATTTGCGGAGACATCGAGGGGGTTCCCAGTGTCCCCCCAAGAGATCCAAGTATGGTACATCGTCACATGTAATACTTAGACTTTGGATATCATGCAGTTTGAATATAGTCTGCACAAAAGTTTCCTCTACCTCGAGGCTCCAAGCAAGGAAGTGAATGTCGAGCTCCCTCAGCCTTGCTAGGTTGCCAAGCTCTTGCACAGTGCTCGGGGAGGCATAAATGGTCTCCAATACTTCCAATGAAGTCAGGTTACCCAACACACCAGGGGGCCAATAGCAGCGAAATAAAACCTTTATGGACATTAGCTGTCTTAGCTTCCACATGGATGACGGCAACACTCTCATCTCAAAATTGCAGTCTAAATCTAACACTTGTAGAAACTGTAGATTTCCTATTTCCTCCGGGATTTCAGAGATACCAGTTCTTTTTAGACCTAGGTACCTCAGGTGAAATAAATACCCGATATCCCTCACCTTAGGCTGAAAGTTAAGTGCCCCAATACGGCATCGATGTAAGTCCAACACACGTAAAACACCAAAGCTAGATATAGCCGGCATGATAGTCACGGCTGGTGGAAAGACAGTGATGGACCTTACTTGTGATATACTCATTGAATTAGCAAGAAGTGTAGTTTCTTGATCTTCCTCAATATTTTGGAGGGACAATCTACGGATATTGTTCTGAGAACTAGTGATATCCTTATTACTTTCCAATATTTTCAAAAACTTTGCTTCAGCTGACAAGGAACGAATCAGATCAAGCACCATGTCATGCACTCGACAACTTTGTACTTCACGAAAACCATTAAATATGAGACCTTTTACGGTACATCAGTTAAATTGGGGCCGTTAATTTCTAGTGGTTTAACGATTCAGATGAGCCAATACTACAGCAAATTTTCAGTAGTATATGGAGCAATTAGGGGTATTTTGGATAGTTCGCTGCTAATCAATCCCATAGGCAGATTCCCTTCCAAGTCAAGTGAAGGTCATAGCTGCAAATTCACAGCGTCGCCATCGTTCATAAGGCCCATCCTGCTCCGTCGCCATTGCCAGCAGCTGCCGCACCTCCGCACGTACTGAGTTTGCGACCTGCAGCCGGCCATTGTCAGCCTGCCCTGCGCCATCGCCCACGCCCAGACCGTCCCGCGCCACCGCTCCCATCCCGGAGCACACGGACGCAGCAACCGCAGACCCGATTCAAGCGCCGCCCCGGAGCATGTTCACCGGCCGAGCCTCCCACGACCACACGGATGCCACCTCGAGCCCCGTACCGGTGCCGAGGCAAACGCTCTCTCCGTCGCTACTTCCCCGTCAGTCCTTTCCTCCGCTATCTGCAAGCGCGTGATGCACTGATGCTGCCTGCTGCTCCGCATGCGTGTGGCGTGCTTAGATTAGTGGGCGCCGGCTGACGTACGTGTGCGGTGGAGAGAGGGCAAGAGAGGAAGCGATCTCAGGGCGCCGACTGAAGTACGTGCAGGCGAGAAGAGGGCCGCCATGCGGGACGAGGCGGCTGCGTCCTCGCTGGGATGCATGGGAGGAAGTTCTCTGAGCGGCGACCAAAGGCCGTTCGACGTAGAGTGATCGGCCCTGTGCGAGGAGCATTAGAGTCCCAGGCTAGCGAGGCTGGGAAGGCGCATGCTGCGAAGTTTTAGAGCGCAAGCAGACCAGAGCATCTCCATTCTCCAAGGGAATAGATAACGCGTCGAGCGGTCGGCTGAGGAACGGCAGACGAACTGAGATGGCTGTGTGGTGGAGATGGCAATGGCATCGCATTGTTATTAGTTACATTATTAAACATTATAATAAAATTTAAAAGAAATATCCACCCTACTAGTTAATTACCGAAATGTCCTATGGCAAACTTTTAAGTAATAAATATCGACCATTGGATCAGTTATATACTACTCACTATTTCAGGTAGTATGATGTACCGTAAAAACTCTCTTAAATATTGGTATAATCATGTATCTGTTTATGAGCTCGTTAAAATAAGTTTCCCCAACTTCAAAGATACTAGTCTGGTGCTTTCCATGCTGCACAAATTTTTCGCAAATCCATTTCCATACCAGATCTTCTTTGTCAATCTCATGATCTTCAGGATACATGCATAAATATAATAGACAAGTCTTCAGATCAGAAGGCAGATCATAGTAGCTAAATGATAGTATCCTCTGCATTTCCTCCATACTTGCATCTTCTGTAAGTCCACGCCCAATTGAGTCTAGCAGAACTTGCCATTCAACTTTTGGCTTGATCTGATGACCAACAGTGAGAAGACTAGCTATAGTAAGGATAGCTAATGGTACACCGCCACATTTCTTCAAAATATCTCTAGATACTTCCTTAAGTTCACTAGGACATTTATTCTCACTTGAAAATATTCTTTTACAAAAGAGCCTTGTAGAGTCACTATCCGAGAGAGGTTCCATTTGATAAATAGAATCATGAGTTGAAGGACAACATGCTATGGATACACTTAATATGCGGGTTGTCGTGATTAGGCGACTGCCAAGATTGTTCATGTTAGAGAAAGCCAACTTGATATCTTCCCATAGTTTTCCATCCCATATATCATCAATTACGACGAGATACCTGTACAAGTTGTGAGAGAACATTAATGAAATGTTGATGCACGGATCACAAGGGATAATAAAGCGCCATATAACACACACAAACTATGTACAAATTAGTACATATAAGGATGAAAACAAGGGGACACCAGATTCCAAACTCATCAATAATCTTGTTGACGATATATAGCATTATTATGAACTGAGAATCAGATGCTGTCAAAGCAAAAATAGCATTCAAAAAAGCATAAATTAGTAACAGATGGGTGGCATATGTAGCAACACACATGTAGTCACTGTTATGGAACTATAACTTGTATAATGACCTCAAATTACAATGCACTATATTTATCCAAAATGTCAAACCAAATAACCAAATGGTTATCAAATTCACAATCTGGTGGCTGCCAATAACGTATTCATAGTTAATCAGTACAGGGTAAATCTATAAGTAAGATTAGATTAGTCAAAACCACTAACATTTGAGCCAGTGTTCCAGGAAAATCTCAATTTCTTTATTTTTTCAAAAACACGGCCTAGAGCCAATAGAAAAGTTAATAATTAACAACCTCCGCCAACAACAAAAAAACTACAAATTGTACATCTACATGAATAATTGCAATATTATGCATGTCTTTATAGGAAACATATAAATTGTCAATTTGAAAAGATGCATCCGAGCATCGGAAAGTATTCTAAGCCATCTACTAGTTAACCAATCATTATATAACTGCTTCCATAGCATGCAAAAAAAAAAAAAAAAACTTGTCACCAGGAACATTTGACCGTAACTGGGTGAGGGGTGCATACCTCTTGTCGTGAAGGAATTCCCGGATTTCTTCGATGAGTTGTCTTTCATCCAATACCATGAGATTCATATTAGTGTACACATTTTTCTCTAGACCAATAAGGATGTCCCTGAAAATCTTCTTCATGTCAGGATTCTGACCAACCGGAACAAAAGCCCGTGAATCAAAACCACCTTTGATCTTGTCATATACTGCTCTGACCAGAGTGGTCTTGCCCAATCCCCCGAATCCAACGACAGAGACTACTTTTGGTCTCTTGTTGGAGGGATCTTTATCTCCCAAAGACAATAACTTGAGAAGCTCTTGATCCCTCTTCCCATAGATGCCGACAAGCTCTGTAGCTTCAGTGTATAGAGCGCGGAGACGAGGATCGATAGTCGTCCCAGCTGTAGGCTTAGGCACAATATTATCGACTGTGTACCTGTCAAGGGAGGATATATCCACAAAAAAAGATTATAAGCGGTATGGTTCTAAATAGAAGTGCTTGCCGATGCGGCCATGTCTACTCCCCTCTCCCCCACGAACCAAAAGTCACTGTGGTCAATCGGCCACAAAAATCATAGGTAGGTCTGTCAACCGGGTACGCACCTGCCGCGCCTGTTGGCCACCTCTTGGACATCCTTGTTGATTTCCTTGATGGCGCTAGCGATCTGGCGGCGCGCCTTGCCCTTGTTAAACAAGTTGGCCATCTTCTCCACAAGGTCCGTGAGCTTGTTGCCATCGGCAGCAGGTTTATTAGGGCCCTCGACACGCACGATGAACTTGTCAACGATGTCTTCTATGTCGTAGGAGAGATCCCTGACCTCGTCAGCCCAGAGCTTGACTTGCTCGTCGAGCTGGTGGCGCGGCACCTCTGCCACCTTGCAGAGTGCAGCGTGCATGCTCTTCATCTCTCGGATGAGAGATTCGACGCCTTTCTTGGCGTTCTTCTGCAGGTTGTACTCCTCCATGAGCAGCTGCCCCAGCTTGGGGAGCAGGCTGCCCATGGCGCCCGTCACCACCTGCATCGTTAGTTAGCTAGCAACACTGATCTATGGATGTAAGAACAGGTTAGCATGGACGATGAGCTGTGGTTGAGTGCGAGTCTCTCTCTCTCTCTCTCTCTCTCTCTCTCTCTCAATATCCTGTACGTTGATTGCTTGTGCATAAAAACTAAACTAATCAAGCAGACGTGCATTATTGATCCAACCACTTTGGCCACTTGTTCTCGACGCGTTTGGTGCACTTTGGGCCGGCAAAAAGGTGCATTATTGATCCCTAGCCAATAAATTAATCTACACGATAATCTTCACAGACGACCTCAAGTCGCACTTTAGATAATCTTCCATTGTATTTTTATGATACGGAACAGTACAAGTATTCGGTAGGTGCATGCATGCGAACAAAGGCATCAAGACTCTGTGCTTTGAAAATTTCACATAAAAATTCGAGAAGTTACAGGTATATATTAGTGCCCGTCCCAAGGAGAGAGGCGTTTTGGAGGCCGAGCTTCATGAAGGCCTTTATTTTTGAAAAATTCAAATTCAAACTTTTATGGTTCAAAAAATTCTGAAAAAATTATGCGTGTAAGTAAGGATGTAAGCCACATGTGCGTAAAAATTCATGATGAAATACCTTGAGTTGCGACCTGTAAAAAAAAGACAAATTCATAACCTGAAAGGATAAATAGTATCAAGTGTTAAATAGCCTCAGATTTGTCTTTTTTGCACAGAACTGAAAATTTACACACATGGGTGTTACGCCTTCATGTATATCTGTATTTTTTTCAGAATTTTTTAAAATGTAAAAATATGAATTTTGATGAAAGTTCAATTTTGAATTTGGAGGCCTCACCTTAGGCCGAGCTCCAAAAGGGATTTCCGCCAAGGTCACATCTGAACCCAAATCAATCGTCGTTGCGGTTGTTGGGAGTAAATTGTAAGAAACCACCACTTTAAGGGTTAGGTTACCAAAAAACACTGGTTATATTTTTTGACAAAACCACCATGTCTAATGTAATTGTTTTGTAAATAACACTGATCGACGGATTAAAGCGCTTTGAACACGTTTATGACAGATGGGTCCATTCGTCAGGAGCTGACTTGACAAATAAAAGCCCATCTAGCATCTAGGCACTTTGACTAGTCAAAAATGCCACGTCAACACGAGGAGGCATCTTCGTCATCGTCGGCACTGTACGAGCGCCGGTTCACATGAACCAGCCCAGAAGTTGCCGTCCGCCCCCCTACCTCTGCGTGCGCATTGGTCACCCTTGGGGGCCCCGCCGTTGACCGTCGTCGTGGGGCAGAGAAGCGGCTCGATCTAGATCGAGGACGGCGGCGGAGCGTCATGGCTGGGCCGGATCCAGTAAGGATGTCGGGTCGAGCACAGCGGACGCGGCCGACGCGAGCGCCGAGAGGAGGCAGGAGCGCGGGATTGGACACGGCGGAGGCAGCCGACGCGAGCGCCACGAGGAGGCAAGAGCGTGAGGTCGAGCACAGCGGACACGAGGGCGGGGTTGAGCACGACGGATGCTGCCGACGCGAGCGCCGAGAGGAGGCAGGGGAGCGGGGTGGCCGCGGGGAGGGAGAAGCCGCTCGGCGGCGCGGCAGACGGGGCCTTGTGCAGAGCGTCCGACATGAGGGGCAGCGTGGAGCGTCGCAGCCGTGTGTTGCCCCTGCCGCCATCGGCAGCTCCGGTGGGAGGATCAACGATGAGCTCCGTGAGGAACACCGGGGCGTGCACGACAACGGCGGAGTACGTCGACGTAGGCCCTGCTTGTGGCTCAACGGCCTCGCCAAGACTCCAGCGAAGGCTGCCGCCAGCGCATGTGTTTCCTGTGAGTGCACACAAGCTGTTCAGCGTAATGCACAAGACAGGGAAGTCAAAGGAGAAAGAGTGGACCAGTCAACACTCATATGTGGCATTTTTCTGCCAAGTCAGCTCCTGACTAGTGAGCCCCACTTGTCGTAAACGCGCTCAAACCGCTCTAATCCGTCAATCAGTGTTATTTGCAAAAAAGTTATGATGCTAGACATGATGATTTTTGTAAAAAAAATGTAACATAGTGTTTTATGATAGGCGTCGTATCTTATGCATCCAACAACCCTCGTGCATCCCTGGAACCGGTTATCATCGTTCGTCCGATCACAATCCTCATACTCCCGTGAGTTGGCCCTTATTCTGCAGAAAAATGCCCGCTTGCGACCCTTGCTAGACGTGTGGATTTTACGAACCACCCCCCCCGCTAAAGCAATTAACCTATTCCCGATCAAAAACATCACAACCCTAAATCACGCCTGCCATCGATATTCCAACGATGGCCACAGCCGAGACGACATGCATCTGCAGGAAGAATCACCATGAAGGATTGCATCTGCCCAGACGATCGTTGTGACGGCCATGACGAAGTTCATCTCTCAATTCCGGGATCAGCATGGTGGACGAATCCGGAATCCTCTTGCCTGATACACTGCAATGGTGCAACCAATCACCATGGAGGCTTCTGTAGTTAGGGAGTAAATTGCACAAAACCATCACTTTAAAGGCTAAGTTTGCGAAAAACACTACAATACATTTTTTTTGCAGAAAACACCACGTCTACGGTATTTTTTTTTGGCAAAAAACACTGATCGGCGGATCGGCCTCGGTTAAGTGAGTTTATGACAAATGGGGCCCGCCAGCCAGGCTGACGTGGCACCAGTTTCTCACACCGTTACATGAAAACGTTTGCTGGATGTGGGGCCCGCTTGTCAGCGTATCAAGCCTCTCATTGGCATTCCATCAAACAGTTTGAGTGCAGTGCACAGGCCGGCGGACAAAGGCCGGCGTCGCGAGTCTCAGCCAGGCGAGGAAGTGTGACGCCCCCGATTTAATCGTACACTAATCATGCACGCAAATGTGTACGATCAAGATCAGGGACTCACGGGAAGATATCACAACACAACTCTACAAATAAAATAAGTCATACAAGCATCATAATACAAGCCGGGGCCTCGAGGGCTCGAATACAAGTGCTCGATCATAGGCGAGTCGTGGAAGCAACAATATCGAGTTCGGACATAAGTTAAGCAAGTTTGTCTTAAGAAGGCTAGCACAAAGCGGGATCAGATCGAAGAAGCGCGCAGCCTCCTGCAGGATCCTCCTAGCTACTCACGGTCGTCGTCGGTGGGCTGCTGCGTAGTAGTAGGCACGCCCGAGTAGTAGTCGTCATCGACGGTGGCGTCGCTCTGGGCTCCATCGTCAGTTGCGACAATCGAGTATAGGTAGGGGAAAGGGAAACAATGCAACCGTGAGTACTCATCCAAAGTACTGCATAAGCAAGGAGCTACACTACATATGCATGGATATATGTGTAAAGGGCCATATCGATGGGTGAGCTGCAGAATGCCGAATAAGAGGGGATAGCTAGTCTTAACGAAGACTACGCCAGGACACTGTCTTGCAGCAGTAGAAGAGGACAAACTGAAGTCCTCCAAGTAACATGACATAGCAATAATCCTACCCGCAATCCCTCCTCATATCCACGAGAGAGCGACCACCGGTTGTATCCGCACTTGGAAGGTGTGTTTTATCAAGTATCCGGTTCTAGTTGTCATAAGCTCAAGGTACAACTCCAAGTCGTCCTGTTATCGAAGATCACGGCTATTCGAATAGATTAACTTCCTGCAGGGTGCACCATCTTACCAAAGACGCTTGATCCCATTTGGCGGACACACTTTCTGGGTCATGCCCGCCGCGGAAGATCAACACGTCGCAGCCCCACCTAGGCACAACAGAGAGGCCAACACGCGGTCTAAACCTAAGCGCGCAGGGTGCAGGCCCATCGCCTACGAAAGCACACACGCGTTGCGTCTGTGGCCGAAGCAGACCTAGCCTAGTGGCGTTCGGTCCAATCCGGCGCGCCGCTCGTCGTGACGTCTGAAGTGCTTGGTGATACCACGACGCGGGATACCCATAACTACTCCCGCGTAGATGGTTAGTGCGTATAAGCTCGTAGCCAACTCAGATCAAATACCAAGATCTCGTTAAGCGTGTTAAGTATCCGCGAACGCCGAACAGGCCAGGCCCACCTCTCTCCTAAGCGGTCTCAACCTGCCCCTCGCTCCGCCACAAAGATCCATCCAGAGGGCCGTCGGGACAAAGGTCCTTTCAGCCCCCAATCCGTGAATCACTCGCGGGTGCTCCACAAGCCGACCCGACTTTAGTCACCACATGTATCATGTATAAATATAAGTATATACCCGTGATCACCTCCCGGCCCGATAGTATAGCACGGCAGACGGACAAGAATGTAGGGCCACAGATGGAATACTAGCATCCTATACTAAGCATATAGGATTGCAGGTAAAGGTAACAACAGTAGTAGCAAGGACAGGCCATGCAGCAGTATAGGATTAACTGAAAGCAGTAACATACTACACTACTCTAATGCAAGCAGTATAGAGAAGAGTAGGCGATATCTGGTGATCAAAGGGGGGGGGGCTTGCCTGGCTGCTCTGGCAAGAGAGAGGGGTCGTCAACTCCGTAGTCGATCACAGGGGGTACCGGCAGCGGTCTTGGGGTCTACCGGAAAAAGTAACGGAGGGGGAACATAATAAATAATAGAGCAATCAAAGCATAACATGACAAATGCGGTGTTAGAGGTGATCTAACGCAGGGATAGGTGATACCGGTGAAGGGGGGACATCCGGAAAGTATCCCGGTGTTTAGCGTTTTCAGGCGGAGGGCCGAGGGAAAAGTTGCGAGTTTGATATGATAGGGTGTGTGGTGGGACGAGCGGGTTGCGTATCTCGAACCGTCTCGTCGATCTGAGCAACTTTCATGTAGAAAGTATTTCGATCCGAGTTACAGTTTATTTTGTATTAATTTCCAAAGTTTTATTAATATTTTGAAATTTTGTAATTAATTTTAACCCGAGTTGACCAAGTCAACTTGACGGTCAAAAGTGGAGGTGGTGGCCCACATGTCATTGTTTTATTAATTTCCAAAAAGATTATCTAATCTAACTAGGTGGACCCATATGTCATCCACACGTTATACTAATTAAGCGATTCAACTAACATACCTAATCCTAGACTAATCTAATAGGCCGGCCATTACTGGGCATAGCCCAGCCAGCCACACACATGGCGCACACACACACCACACTGCACGCACACACACCACGCTGCTCAAGACACACACACACACACGGGCGCACCTGGTCATGGCCAGCTGCACACACACACACACAGCTCGGCCATGGCTGGCCGTAGCAGCGGCGGCATCGACGGACAGTAACGGCAGCAACAGGAGCGACGCAGCAAGCAGCGGCGGCAGCGGCAAACAGCAGCGACGGCACAAGGGGCATCCGGCAGCAATACAACGACAGTAGCAACAACAAGCAACATAGCGGAAGTAGCTTACGAGCAAGGGGCAGTAGTAATAGCCAGCAGCACAGGGTGGTCGAGAGCGCGGTGGCACGGTCGCGCGGCCGTCGCACCACACCCAGGCGGACACGGCCAGGGAATGGCTTGGGCGTGCGGGTACGGTAGGGGGAACCCAGGTCGCGGGCTAGGCGCTGTGAGCGCGGCCAGAGGCGAGCGGGCACGCGGAGCTCCGAGCGAGCTCAAGGGCAACTGCTACGGCACGGATTCTAAGTGGTAAAGAAGGGGAATGAACGAGGGCCTCACAGCGGTTCTCGATGACGTGCTCGGGCGGCCGGGGGAGCATTGGGGGAGGAGATCCGGGGTGGGGCAGCAGCGACCGAACGAGGGGAAGACGGCTCGATCCGGGCGTCTGGCGCGACCAGCTCGATTCAATGGTCGGGATGAAGGAGGCGGCAGCGAGGATGCTTCACGACAAATTTGTGCGGCGCGGGAGCACGGTGGCGCGATGGCGTCGGCGACCATGGCGTCTGTGAGCTCGGGGCGAGCGGTCGCGTCGAGGAGAGCGAGGCGCGCGCGAGGAAGAAGCGAGGCGAGGCGTCCTAGGGTTCGAGGGAGGGGCGCTGTGGTCTTGTGGGGCCGAGGAGTCGGGGATGGCCGCCACGCGACGGATGGTGCGGCCATGGCCGGTCGGATGCCCTCCACGATCCCCTGTCTCCTGTAGAGAGGTGGGAGGAGAGGTGGAGGTGGGCTGGGCTGGCCTGGCCATTTGGCTAGATGGGCCAAGATGCCTAGTAGATTAGGTCCTCCTTTTTCTTTATATTATATCCCTTTTCTGCTTTTCCTCTTCTGTTTTGCAAATAGTTGGAACACGAAATGAATGTTGTTAAGAATGAAACTTGGCACATAATTCATGCACCAAATTGTGGTGTTGCACAAAAAGTTTTAGAGCCAACGGAATTGTTCAAGCATTTTTTGGAAATTGAAAAGGCCAATTAATATGATGTTGGACCACTAAATAATTTCCAGGGGCACTTTCGGAATCCAAAAGAGGTTGGTTCCAACATGATAAATACCCGGGGATTGTTTGCCACACTTTGAACATTTTAATTTTCAGGTTTGGCAAATTTGAATTTTTGACTTTAAATTTGAGTTTGAATATGAACAGTGATTTGGATCAAGTGAGGATTAGCAATGATAATGTGATGACGTGGCACCATTAGCAGGGGTTACTGTAGCTTAAGTATCCCAGGCGTTACAATTCTCCTCTACTACAAGAAATCTTGTCCGAGATTTAAGAGGTTGAGTAAGGGGAAGTTTGGTTACGAAATTCTAACGGTTCTTTCCGTTCGGGTTGCTCTTCTCAAAGAAGTTGATCCTTTCGTTGATGCCTTCATTTCACTGCATCAGGGCATCATGATGAAGTCATCGTCCTCCCTTGGGATCTTCACCATACTTATGAAAGCATGAGAGGGAAACTCTGTAAGGACGGGTCTTAACAAGATTGAGCATCAGACGATTAACTCAGGGGAAGAAGCATAAAGTGTCTCTCGAGTTGATTACATGAAACACCTCGAGAGCATTATAGGGGGTACGAAAGTTTCAAACGGGTAAGCAATCGTTCGATACGAAGTAGAGTGTGAAGGCGGTTGAACAATGAGAATCGAGATCGCGTCGATACCGAATTAAAGATCTCTCGAAAGGTAGCTCGTGAATTACATACGAAGCCACACATGAGGAATAACTATGGAAACAGGGGGTGCATAGGAGAGTCAGGTTTTGATCCTGTGGAACTGTGGGTTATGGGCCCACCATGTGGTTTAAAGGTTGAAAGGGGGCTGACATTTTGCACGATCATGTAAGCAAGGCATATCAGAGAATAGCCTATTAGTTATGTCGGTGGCAACAGCGGTACCAAGGGCGAGGGACGAAGAGAACCATATTCTGCTTTCGTTGAGCGAGGCGGACCAATCGGCAAGGTTCGCATCCATCAGTGGTTACCAAAATGTCATCAACAATAGTAATCGGGTCTCACTGACAAGGTTGTACATCGGGGTGTTTTCATAGGAAGAGAATTAATATTGCTTAGGTCATATAGACCACAAGAAAGGTTAAACAACCAATGGAAAGGAAAATGAAATTATCAGATTAAACAAACCAATGGCAAGGAAAATGTGTTTATACCTGGGTGTCAAGAGTATATCTTTCCCAAGGAAAAGCATAGCATGATATACATAATAGGGCTTCAAGTAAGAAACCAGTTAGACAAAAGGGCATGGAATTTATGAGGTTTACCCATACAACGGTGTTTGGATAATTGACCAAGAAACATTTAGCATTGGGCCTCCAATGTTCTTAATGATGTTCGGAGTACCACAATCATGCTTGGGGATAACATTGACATGGTGTTTCAAGCAAGATTGAATCTGAAGGTCACAAGAAATACACAATGAACAATTGCAGGAATAGCAAGGAGTCCAAGGCATAGCCAAGACATGATCAAACATGTGTTGGAAAGAAGACAGGGGGGGTTGTCAATGATAACTCAAATCATTGAAGGTCAAGGATGGTATTTCTCACCATGAATTCAATTGTCATCTCAACGGAAGTCAAAATGTTGATGCTAATCATGACACATTTGTCGAGAGGCTCTATGAAGATGCCATCGAGCAGAAAATGAAGGATGAAGTGAAAGGCTATGAGATCCACGGATTCGACACAAGCTCAAAGTCAAGCTTGTTGTTGGAGGTGAAATAATAAGATGAGGAAGATCGACGTAAGCTTAGCTCGTCGTCGAAAGTTGCTCCGGGCATAAGGACCAGGTAGCACAGTTAAAATTAGCATGATAATGATATATCCGATCAAGGCTAGGAATGATGTGATTTGAGTATCACTCCAATTAAGAATTTACAAGAGGTAGATCAAATTGGAGGTGGACGGGTGAAATGACTTGCAGGAGACAAGTATTTTAACTTGTCCGGAAATGGAATTAAGGAGAAACTATGGTGGAACCATGATTATGAATGATCAAACCATCGATACAAGATGAACTTATAACAAGGGTAAATATTTTACGAGCAGCTTCCATGATAAGTTCTACATCGGGTCCATGGGCATGAACACAAATGTTCAAGGTCGACTCCCACTTCTTCAATGCATAAACTTTCATTCACTCCTCGTTTTGAAGAATTTGTAGTCTGAAAGATTTATCCGGTGAAGCACCAGAAGAGTATGACTCACATCTCTTTCGAGTTCACACGAATTTAGGAAAGGCATAGGTTCAATCCATCGGGACATTTTTACGAAGCTATACAACACAATAACAGGAGTGACGAGTACACGCTTTCGAAAGCAAAGGGTTGGCGTCTGAGTAGATGATACAATTCGCTAGAGGCATTTTGTATCGGGAAAGTCGTCAATGATTTAAAATATGAAGGAGCTGCGGATAGCAATCCACCAAAAGATCAGGTGGTCCACAAAGGATCTGATGTGAGTATCGGTACTCAACCAGAAGAAGGGATGCAAAGGGATCAGTTTATGGAAACACCTGAATAAGTCGAAGCTTGGATACGAAGGTTTTACGATCCCAAAATCGGGGGATCAGAGGCAGAGGCTCTGATAAAAAGATGAGTATATTGATTAGAATTAGATGGCCAATCAATCAAGGATTGATTTACTGAGAACCAACTCATATCCAGAATGATGTCTGAGCCGGAAAGATGAATTCTAGGAATCAACGGAAGATCAGGATTATTCTTATTCATATTGAATCAATAGACTCGGAAAGACAGTGACAAGGAATGCAATGAATATTGCGATACATATGGATGTATCCATAAAGCAGGCTGACAAGACTTTCGGGAGCAAATAGGCTGCAGAGGATTTTCGGAACATCGAATGGTATTTCGAAGACATTTGTGTAACACATGAACATCTGGGGGATGAGCGGATACTCAACAAGTGCGAGAATTAACCGGAGGGGTATTCAGGTGTCAATGAACAGCGAGGTAGTAAGCTCAAAGGATTATCGAAACAACGACGAGTGTTTCGCGGTATTTTGTAATAACAAGACCAACTGGGGATGAATGTAAGAATGACAAGTGTATGTAGTTATCCATGGGGATTTGTCAGTGGTAGGGAATTGCAACGACGAAGGGCACAAGGGTCTCGTGAAAAACATCAGAGAGTATCTTCGGAATCTTCTGATGCACCAAGCGATCATCTGGAATGAAGGGCTCTCCGGGAGGAATTAGTTACGAGAACCTAGATTTAGAGTTAGTAAAATCTTTAACCCGAATAGAAGAGAGATCAGAGTCCCAGAGTATAGACGAGGAGTAAAAGATCCTAATACCACCCAATGGCGATGTGGGCCCGTACACACAGCCAAGTTAGTAAAACAGTTTTGGACTAGACTCAACTTCGGCCAAGGAGTGTGGAAGGGGGGTTCCTACAGGCAGTCGGCTCTGATACCAACTTGTGACGCCCCCGATTTAATCGTACACTAATCATGCACGCAAATGTATACGATCAAGATCGAGGACTCACGGAAGATATCACAACACAACTCTACAAATAAAATAAGTCATACAAGCATCATAATACAAGCCGGGGGCCTCGAGGGCTCGAATACAAGTGCTCGATCATAGGCGAAGTCGTGGAAGCAACAATATCTGAGTTCGGACATAAGTTAAGCAAGTTTGCCTTAAGAAGGCTAGCACAAAGCGGGATCTGATCGAAGAGGCGCGGGCCTCTGCTGCAGGATCCTCCTAGCTACTCCGGTCGTCGTCGCCGGGCTGCACGTAGTAGTAGGCACGCCGTCGAGTAGTAGTCGTCATCGACGGTGGCGTCGCTCCTGGGCTCCATCGTCTGTTGCGACAATCGAGTATAGGTAGGGGAAAGGGGAAACAATGCAACCGTGAGTACTCATCCAAAGTACTACGCAAGCAAGGAGCTACACTACATATGCATGGATATATGTGTAAAGGGCCATATCGGTGGGTGAAGCGCAGAATGCCGAATAAGAGGGGATAGCTAGTCTTAACGAAGACTACGATTACGGACACTGTCTTGCAACAGTAGAAGAGGACAAACTGAAGTCCTCCAAGTAACATGACATAGCAATAATCCTACCCGCAATCCCTCCTCATATCCACGAGAGAGCGACCACCGGTTGTATCGGCACTTGGAAGGGTGTGTTTTATCAAGTATCCGGTTCTAGTTGTCATAAGCTCAAGGTACAACTCCAAGTCGTCCTGTTATCAGAAGATCACGGCTATTGAATAGATTAACTTCCTGCAGGGTGCACCATCTTACCCAAAGACGCTTGATCCCATTTGGCGGACACACTTTCTGGGTCATGCCCGCCGCGGAAGATCAACACGTCGCAGCCCCACCTAGGCACAACAGAGAGGCCAACACGCGGTCTAAACCTAAGCCGCAGAGTGCAGGCCCATCGCCACGAGCACACACACTGCGTTGCGTCTGTGGCCGAAGCAGACCTAGCCTAGTGGCGTTCCAATCCAATCCGGTAGCGTCGCTCCGTCGTTGACGTCTGAAGTGCTTGGTGATACCACGACGCCGGGATACCCATAACTACTCCGCGTAGATGGTTAGTGCGTATAAGCTCGTAGCCAACTCAGATCAAATACCAAGATCTCGTTAAGCGTGTTAAGTATCCATGACGCCGAGCAGGCCGAGCCCACCTCTCTCCTAGGCGGTCTCAACCTGCCTGCCGCTCCGCCACAAAGATCCATCCAGAGGGCCGTCGGGACAAAGGTCCTTTCAGCCCCAATCCGTGAATCACTCATGGGTGCTCCACAAGCCGACCCGACTTTAGTCACCACATGTATCATGTATAAATATAAGTATATACCCGTGATCACCTCCCGAGTGATCACGGCCCGATAATATAGCACAGCAGACGGACAAGAATGTAGGGCCACAGATGGAATACTAGCATCCTATACTAAGCATATAGGATTGCGGTAAAGGTAACAACATGATAGTAGCAAGGACAGGCCATGCCGCAATATAGGATTAATCGAAAGCGATAACATACTACACTACTCTAATGCAAGCGGTATAGAGAAGAGTAGGCGATATCCGTGATCAAAGGGGGGGGCTTGCTGGCTGCTCGGCAAGAGAGAGGGTCGTCAACTCCGTAGTCGATCACGAGTACCGCAATGGTCTTGGGGTCTAGGAAAAAGCAGCGGAGGAACATAATAAATATGAGCAATCAAAGCATAACATGACAAATGCGGTGTTTGAGGTGATCTAACGAGGATAGGTGATACCGGTGAAGGGGGGACATCCGGAAAGTATCCCGGTGTTTAGCGTTTTGCAGGCGAGGAGGCCGGAGGAAAAGTTGCGAGTTTGATATGATAGGGGTGTGTGGTGGACGAACGGGTTGCGTATCTGGAACCGTCTCGTCGATCTGAGCAACTTTCATGTAGAAAGTATTTCGATCCGAGTTACGGTTTATTTTGTATTAATTTCCAAAGTTTTATTAATATTTTGAAATTTTGTAATTAATTTTAACCCGAATTGACCAAGTCAACTTGACGGTCAAAAGTGAAGTGGTGGCCCACATGTCATTGTTTTATTAATTTCCAAAAAGATTATCTAATCTAACTAGGTGGACCCATATGTCATCCACACGTTATACTAATTAAGCGATTCAACTAACATACCTAATCCTAGACTAATCTAATAGGCCGGCCATTACTGGGCATAGCCCAGCCAGCCACACACATGGCGCACACACACACCACACTGCACGCACACACACCACGCTGCTCAAGACACACACACACACACGGGCGCACCTGGTCATGGCCAGCTGCACACACACACACACACACCATGTAGAACACACACACACAGCTCGGCCATGGCTGGCCGTAGCAGCGGCGGCATCGACGGACAGTAACAGCAGCAACAGGAGCGACGCAGCAAGCAGCGGCGGCAGCGGCAAACAGCAGCGACGGCACAAGGGGCATCCGGCAGCAATACAACGACAGTAGCAACAACAAGCAACATAGCGGAAGTAGCTTACGAGCAAGGGGCAGTAGTAATAGCCAGCAGCACAGGGTGGTCGAGAGCGCGGCGGCACGGTCGCGCGGCCGTCGCACCACACCCAGGCGGACACGGCCAGGGAATGGCTTGGGCGTGCGGGTACGGTAGGGGGAACCCAGGTCGCGGGCTAGGCGCTGTGAGCGCGGCCAGAGGCGAGCGGGCACGCGGAGCTCCGAGCGAGCTCAAGGGCAACTGCTACGGCACGGATTCTAAGTGGTAAAGAAGGGGAATGAACGAGGGCCTCACAGCGGTTCTCGATGACGTGCTCGGGAGGCCGGGGGAGCGCTGGGGGAGGAGATCCGGGGCGGGGCAGCAGCGACCGAACGCGGGGAAGACGGCTCGATCCCGGGCGTACGGCGCGACCCGGCTCGATTCAATGGTCGGGGACGAAGGAGACGACGACGAGGATGCTTCACGACAAATTTGTACGGCGCGGGGAGCACGGTGGCCGCGATGGCGTCGACGACCATGGCGTACGCGAGCTCGGGCGAGCGGTCGCGTCGAGGGAGAGCGAGGCGCGGCGCGAGGAAGGGGGGCGAGGCAGGGGCGTCCTAGGGTTCGAGGGGGAGGGGCGCCGTGGTCTTGTAGGACGTCGAGGAGTCGGGGGATGGCCGCCACGCACGGATGGTGCGGCCATGGCCGGTCGGATGCCCTCCACGATCCCCTGTCTCCTGTAGAGAGGTGGGAGGAGAGGTGGAGGTGGGCTGGCCTGGCCTGGCCATTTGGCTAGATGGGCCAAGATGCCTAGTAGATTAGGTCCTCCTTTTTCTTTATATTATATCCCTTTTCTGCTTTTCCTCTTCTGTTTTGCAAATAGTTGGAACACGAAATGAATGTTGTTAAGAATGAAACTTGGCACATAATTCATGCACCAAATTGTGGTGTTGCACAAAAAGTTTTAGAGCCAACGGAATTGTTCAAGCATTTTTTTTGGAAATTGAAAAGGCCAATTAATATGATGTTGGACCACTAAATAATTTCCAGGGGCACTTTCGGAATCCAAAAGAGGTTGGTTCCAACATGATAAATACCCGGGGATTGTTTGCCACACTTTGAACATTTTAATTTTCAGGTTTGGCAAATTTGAATTTTTGACTTTAAATTTGAGTTTGAATATGAACAGTGATTTGGATCAAGTGAGGATTAGCAACAGTAATGTGATGACGTGGCACCATTAGCAGGGGGTTACTGTAGCTTAAGTATCCGGGCGTTACAATTCTCCTCTACTACAAGAAATCTCGTCCCGAGATTTAAGAGGTTGAGTAAGGGGGGAAGTTTGGTTACGAAATTCTAACGGTTCTTTCCGTTCTGGGTTGCTCTTCTCAAAGAAGTTGATCCCTTTCGTTGATGCCTTCATTTCACTGCATCAGGGCATCATGATGAAGTCATCGTCCTCCCTTCGGGATCTTCACCATACTTATGAAAGCATGAGAGGGGAAACTCTGTAAGGACGGGTCTTAACAAGATTGAGCATCAGACGATTAACTCAGGGGAAGAAGCATAAAGTGTCTCTCGAGTTGATTACATGAAACACCTCGAGAGCATTATAGAAATACGAAAGTTTCAAGCGGGTAAGCAATCGTTCGATACCGAAGTAGAGTGTGAAGGCGGTTTGAACAACGGAATAAGTATCGCGTCTGATACCAGAATTAAAGATCTCTCGAAAGGTAGCTCGTGAATTACATACGAAGCCACACATGAGGAATAACTATGGAAACAGGGGGTGCATAGGGCGGCCTCTGCCTCAGTGCGGCAACGACGATGGCGGGCTCTGCTTCGACAGAGACCTCGTGTGGCTCGCGAGGGCGCAGGGATCCCGTTGCCCCCTCGCAGTCCTCAACTCCTTCCCCAAGCCTCAGAGCTCCTCCCCCCCCCACCCCCCAATGGTTGAGGTGCCGCCGCCCGTCCCGTCGGCCAAATTCCTTCCCAGCAGCCCTCCCCTCCCTTTCCTTCGGCGTAACCGACTCCTCTGGATGCCCTCAAACTGCTGCCGCCCCCGAGTTCTTCCGGGGAAGCCCTGCGAGCGCCGCCATCGCAGCTCTTCAGTCGTCGCGGCCTGGCCCATGGCGGCAACGCTGCAGGCCGTCCCAACGACCCCGCAGCCACCCCCCGGACGCGGCGCGGAGCGCCTGTTCCAGAGCCTTCGCCGGCGAGCTCCCTCGGGCCCCAGTCGACGCTAGCGTCGGCGGCCACAGCGCTCCTCTGTCCAGCGGCGGGAGGTTGACGAGCACAGAGCACCAGATTTTTTTTCTTTTTTCTTCCAATGATAGGTGGACCCCATAGGACCACACATGATGATAACGTTTGCCAACGTCGCAGTAACTTAGGCGGTGCCACGTCAGCCTGACTAGCGGGCCCAATCTGTCATAAACATGCTCAATCGAGTCAAATCCGTTGATCAGTGTTTTTTGCAAAAAAAAAAAAAAACCGTAGACATGGTGTTTTCTGCAGAAAAAATGCATTATAATGTTTTTCGCAAACCTAGCCTTCAAAGTGATGGTTTTGTGCAATTTACTCGCATTGACAGTGATGAACGAATCCTCCTTTCCTGATACGCTGCAACGGTGCAACCAACCACTTGTATTAGCCTCCCCATCTATCCGTCAGGAAGCTTTGACTTTCCCTGCTATTGCTGTCGAAAACACAACCCTTGCAGAACACGAACTGAAGTTAAGTATGGCACATGGAGCTTCAGGCAACAAATCTAAAAGAACTAAAATTAATGCATGACATGTCTTTTGTCACAACGTCTCTCTCTTAGTACTATGACCTGCTGCATACTCAGTGGAGTGTACTAACTACCAAGTATTAGAAGCGTCATTATAGATTAATAATGTACCAGATCACTTTGTTTCAGCCTTTTAGGAGCATTTTTCTATATTACACACATGTTCGTGCAACACTGGGAAATACATATAGCCGGGAAATGCAGATGAACGAGGAAGGGTTTAATACACCCATAAAGAAAGCAGGTGTTCCTCTGTTTGTAAGTCAATTGCTTTTCACTGACCTTGACCATATTCAGTTCAGTTAACTGTAGATGAAGGTGCTTACTGATTCACTCTTTATGCAGCACTCATCTTTTATACCTGAATGTGGAGATAATTTGAAGCCTAAAATGGGGATGACATTTAAAGGACTGAAGGCTGGGGAGGAGTTCTACAAGTCTTATGCACACCACTCTGGCTTTGCAGTTCGTATTGGACTCACAACAAAAGAAGTTAGAAAATGAGGCCATTCACACTAAATGGTAGTGTACATGTGTGGTAATGATACTACCTACCTGAGGCCATTCACACTAAATGGTACTGTAGTATCATGGGACGAGCACCAGTCATTGCCTTGTGTCACTTGATAAGCGCCATTTGATCAAATTAAATCGTCGAGTTAGTGAGAGGGCAAAGAACACATTGTACACATGCAACAAAGCAAGCAGAGCTTATTAATACGATTTCATTAGCAAGCAGAAGAATTTGGGACAGATTTGGTGCTGTCATGTTTTCGATCGGGAATAGGTCAATTGCTTCAGCCGGGGGGTTTTCAGAAATTCACACGTCTAACAAGGGTCGCAAGCGGGCACTGTTCTGCAAAATAAGGGCCAACTCACGGGAGGCTGAGGATTGCGATCGGACGAACGATGATGACGGGCTACAGGGATGCACGAGGGTTGCTGGATGCATAAGATACGACGCCTTTATGATAACTTAGCCCTCAAATTGGTGGTTTCTTGCAATTTACTCCGATTGCTGGTTTTGACACCTACGAGTGACACTACAATAAAATTGTTCTCTCAAGGTCACATCATATCTGCCCTTGAAAGTAACAAGCTAATTTGTTAAATGTAGAAATTTAGCACCAGACACGGAGAGCAGTAGCTAGCATCAACTTCCTAAACTGTAAAACATTTTCAAGGAGAGGCTCCCTACCTATCAGGGTTCATAGTGATCCACATCATCCGAACTAAATTGGACGGTCAGATTTTGATTTGGTGGCTATGATCAAGCTAGCGGGTAGCTCTAGTGCCAAAAAAGAGGAGGTGTGTAAGTTCAACATCGATGAAATAATATGTGTATTTTAAACAAAAAAATTGTACTGATAGTAACACTACCGGAATCGACCCCTATGCCGACGGCCCTGGCCGTCGGCATAGCTCTGATTCCCGTCGGGATAGGTCTATGCCGACGGCCCCCGTCGGCATAGGGCCGTTGGCAACATCTCCGTCGGCGTATCCCGGTGGGCTGTCGGCATATAAAGGCCGTCGGCATAGGTCCTATCCCGACGGAGTTCGTACATCTATGCCGACGGCCAAGGCCGTCGGCAACGTTTCCGCCTAACGGCGGCCGCCATCAAGTTCCAACCAACGGAAACACGACATGTGGCAGGGCTATGCCGACGGCCTGCCGTCGGCTTAGTTTGAAACTATGCCGACGGCCTGGCCGTCGGCATAGCCCTGCCACGTGTGACGCCCTCGATTCAATCGTACACTAATCATGCACGCAAATGTGTACGATCAAGATCAAGGACTCACGGAAGATATCACAACACAACTCTACAAATAAAATAAGTCATACAAGCATCATAATACAAGCCGAGGGCCTCGAGGGCTCGAATACAAGTGCTCGATCATAGGCGAGTCGTGAAGCAACAATATCTGAGTACGACATAAGTTAAACAAGGTGCCATAAGATGGCTAGCACAAAGCGGGATACTGATCGAAGAGGACAGGCCTCTGCAGGATCCTCCTAGGTCACTCTCTGGTCGTCGTCGGTGGGCTGCTGCGTAGTAGTAGGCGCCTCGAGTAGTAGTCGTCATAGGCGGCGGCCAGCTCTGGGCTCCATCGTGCAGTTGCAGCAATCGAGTAGAGATAGGGGAAAAAGGGAACAAGGCAATCGTGAGTACTCATCCAAAGTACTACATAAGCAAGGAGCTACACTACATATGCATGGATATATGTGTAAAGGCCATATCGGTGGGTGAGCTGAGAATGCCGAATAAGAGGGGATAGCTAGTCTTAACGAAGACTAAACACGGACACCGGTGCAGCAATGCATGTAAGAGGACAACGGAAGTCCTCAAGTAACAACATATAGCAATAATCCTACCCGGCAATCCCTGCTCATATCCACGAGCGAGAGCGACCACGGTTGTATCGGCACTTGGAAGGTGTGTTTTATCAAGTATCCGGTTCTAGTTGTCATAAGCTCAAGGTACAACTCCAAGTCGTCACATTACGAAGATCACGGCTATCCGAATAGATTAACTTCCTGCAGGGTGCACCAACTTACCCAACACGCTTGATCCCATTTGGCGGACACACTTTCGGGGTCATGCCGCCGCGTAAGATCAACACGTCGCAGCCCCACCTAGGCACAACAGAGAGGCCAAGACGCCGGTCTAAACCTAAGCGCGCAGGGTGCGGGCCCATCGCCTGAGCACACCTGCGTTATGCAGGGCGGCGGAAGCAGACCTAGCCTAACGAGCGTTCGATCCAATCCGCGCGCGCGCCTCGTCGTGACGTCTGAAGTGCCGGTGATACCACGACGCGGGATACCCATAACTACTCCGCGTAGATGGTTAGTGCGTATAAGCTCGTAACCAACCCGGATCAAATACCAAGACCTCGTTAAGCGTGTTAAGTAACGCGAGCGCCGAACGAGGCCAGGCCCACCTCTCTCCTAGGCGGTCTCAACCTGCCTGTCGCTCGCCACAAAGATCCACTCATGGGTGCTCCATCACCGACCCGACTTTAGTCTCACATGTATCATGTATAAGTACATAGTATATACCCGTGATCATCTCCCGAGTGATCACGGCCCGATAATATAGCATGGCGCATGCGGACAATAAAGTAGGGCCACAGATGAAAGAACTAGCATCCTATACTAAGCATATAGGATTGCGGTAAGGTAACAATGAAGTTACAAGGACAAGGCTATGCGAAAGTATAGGAGTATCCAAAGCAATAACATGCTATGCTACTCTAATGCAAGCGGTGTAGATAAGAGTAAGCGATATCCGGTGATCAAGGGGGCTTGCACTGGTTGCTCGGCAAGAGAGAGGGTCGTCGACCTTGTAGTAGTCGCGGCGGCAGCGGCGTCGGTCTCGTGGGCTACCAAGAGAAGAGGGGAAGAAACAATGAATACACGGTAACAGATGCATAACGATGCATGACATGCCAAGCGATGCTAGGCGTGCCCTAACGTGGTAAGAGGAGTCTTGGTTTAGGGGAAAGCATCCGGAGGTTATCCGGTTCGGACGTCTGTCAGACAGATGAACCGGAGGAGAAAGTTTGCAGGTTCGATAGGTTAGAGACGCGTGGTGGACGAACGGACCGCGTATCCGAATTCGTCTCGTCGTTCTGAGCAACTTTCATGTTGAAATTATTTTAATCCGGATTACGGATTAAAAGTTATGATTTATAAAAGGTTTTATTAATTTCTGGAATTTTAATTAATTATTTAATTAATTTCGAAATTGCAATTATGACATCAGCATGATGTCATGTTGGCGTCATCGACCAACAGGGTTGACTAAGTCAACCCGCCAGTGGGTCCCACATGTCATTCACTAAGCCTAATTAACCTAATCGGGGTTAATTAATCTTAATTAATTAAGTTAACTAATGATTAGTATTAATTAATCCGAGATTAATTAGTTTAATTAATTACCCAATTAATTTAGCTAATGATTAGGTTTAACTAATCCAGAATTAATTAGATTAATTAATTACTCAATTAATTAATTAATTAGTTATTTAGTTAATTAGTTTAATTCATTTTTAATTCATTTTTAATTCATTTTTCGTTCTGTTTTATTAAAACATCCTTTTTTCATTTTTTGGGGGTGGGGCCCCTGTCGGTGCACGTGGCGCAAGCGGCAGGCGGCGCATGTGAGTCTTGAGTCTTGCCGATTCGGCACGACCCGGCCAGATCGAGGCGGAGACCACGAGGCGGGCCAGGGCGGGTGGCGGAGTGGCGGGCTCACTGCCATGGCCCAGCCGGCGGCAGCGCCGGTGAGGCGGCAGGAGGCGGTTCTTGGGCTCGGCCGGGCAGCGTCGTCAGCATGGAGAAGGGGGGATCGAGAGGCTGGAGGCAAGCGGCCGAACAGGGGAGGAAGGGGAGCGGGCTCGGGGCTCTGGCTGGCGCCGGCGTGGGTCGCCGAGCGGGGAGGAAGGAGGAGGAGGCGCCGGTGGCCGGGCGAGCCGGGCCGACGAGGCTACTGGCCGGATCCAGCGAGGAGAGGAGGAGGGGGGGGGGGCGCGGTGGGTGGCCGGAGCAGAGGAGCCGGAGGGACCGGGGGCGCCGTTCTGGGCACGGCCGAGCCGGCCGACGGGGGGGAAGAGGAGGAGAGGGGGTCGGGCGCGCCACAGTGAGGGAAGGGGTCAAGACCGTGAGCTCGAGGAGGTCGGGCGGGCCGGGAGGGGGGGCGGGAGGCGTTCGGCGAGGGCGGCGAGGCGAGCCGGACCCGGTCATGATCGCCGGGCTCGGTGGGGAGCTCGGGGAGGAGGAGAGTTCGAGGCGTCGTGGAGGAAGGGAGGACCGAGGCGGGGGATCGCCGACAGGAGGTGGTCAGTGGCGCCCGGCCCGATCTAGATCGGTCGGGACGAGGACGAGGGGAGGCGCGAGAGGAGGAGTGAGGGCGGTGGCTAGGGTTAGCCACCGATGGGGGTTCTAGTGGGGGGCTGGGCGGTGGGCCGTCGAGAGGAGATGGACCGGGGAGAGTGGGGAGGGCCGGTGGTGGGCGGTGGGGTTTAACCCCCCGGTTTATTTTCCTTTCTTTTCCTTTTTCTTATTTTCTCTTTTCTGTTTTGGTTTATTTGAATTGTTCTGGCATTTTGTAAATACTAGTGCACCCCACCAATATTAGGTTAGGTATTTTAGAAAACCCCGGAACATTTTAGGATTAGATTTCGAAACCCTTTTATCGTTTGCTTTATTTTAATTTTGTTTTCGAACGGTTCCGAATTAGCGAGAAATTAATTAACGAAACCGGGGATTACTGTAGCATAACCATCCGGGCGTTACACCACGTGCCAACAATTGGGGACTCCTGGGGCATGGCTATGCCGACGGCAGCCGTCGGCATAGCCCTGCCCCAGGAGTCCCCAATTGCTGGCACGTGGCAGCTATGCCGAGTTATCGACGGCTAGGCCGTCGGCATAGCTACAAACTAAGCCGACGGCTAGGCCGTCGGCATAGCTGCCACATGTCAGCAACTGGGCGCGCACGCCAGCACTATGCCGACGGCCTAGCCGTCGGCATAGTTTGTATTTCATTTTTTTATTTTTTCTATTTGTTTTTAGATCAATTCAATTCAAATATACATAAGCATCATCACAGCAGATATATATGATGGACATAGACATATAGAACACATCTAAGTATTATCCGGCACTGTCACAACAATATATGCATAATAAGCATCATCATAATCAACATAAGCATATAAAGAAGCACACAAGTCATCTAAAGGACCATCAAAGACCACAAGTTTATCATCATCATCACCACACACAATTCATCTAAAGAAACATAAGCATAAGCACACAAGTAACGAAAAGGTTTAAGCGCCAGGACGTCGAGCACCGTGGAGGTCGTCACCGCCAAGCCGACCGAAGCCCAGGTCATCACTACTAGCGGCAGCGCTACCGCCAGGACCGCCTCCACCTCCGCCTCCGCCTCCGTGGATCGGAGTGGTCGGGCTACGTGACTCCGGAGTGCTGCGAAGACTGATACGTCTCCGTCGTATCTACTTTTCCAAACACTTTTACCCTTGTTTTGCACTCTAACTTGTATGATTTGAATGGAACTAACCCGGACTGACGCTGTTTTCAGCAGAATTGCCATGATGTTGTTTTATGTGCAGAAAACAGAAGTTCTCAGAATGACCTGAAACTCCACGGAATATCTTAGAATAAATAATAAAAAATCCTCGCCAAAGATGAAGACCAGGGGGCCCACACCCTGTCCACGAGGGTGGGGGCGCCTCCCCCCTCCTGGGCGCGCCCCCTACCTCGTGGGCCCCCTGGACACCCTCCGACGCCAACTCCAACTCTATTTATTGGATTTCGGGGAGAAACAAATCAGAGAGAAGAAATCATCGCGTTTACGACACGGAGCCGCCGCCAAGCCCTAATCTCCCTCGGGAGGCTGATCCGAGTCCGTTCGGGGCTCCGGAGAGGGGATTCGTCGCCGTCGTCATCATCAACCATCCTCCATCACCAATTTCATGATGCTCACCGCCGGCGTGAGTAATTCCATCGAGGCTTCTTGGACGGTGATGGGTTGGATGAGATTTATCATGTAATCGAGTTAGTTTTGTTAGGGTTTGATCCTAGTATCCACTATGTTTCGAGATTGATGTTGCTATGACTTTGCTATGCTTAATGCTTGTCACTAGGGCCCGAGTGCCATGATTTCAGATCTGAACCTATTATGTTTTCATGAATATATGTGAGTTCTTGATCCTATCTTGCAAGTCTATAGTCACCTACTATGTGTTATGATCCGCAACCCAAGTGACAATAATCGGGACCACTCCGGTGATGACCATAGATTGAGGAGTTCATGTATTCACTATGTGCTAATGCTTTGTTCGGTTCTCTATTAAAAGGAGGCCTTAATATCCCTTAGTTTCCAACCCGCTGCCACGGGAGGGTAGGACAAAAGATGTCATGCAAGTTCTTTTCCATAAGCACGTATGACTATTTACGAATACATGCCTACATTACATTGATGAATTGGAGCTAGTTCTGTGTCACCCTATGTTATGATGTTACATGACGAACCGCATCGGCATAATTATCCATCATCGATCCGGTCCCTCGAGCTTTCCATATCTTGGTTCTCGCTTATTTACTTTTCCGTTGCTACTGTTACAATCACTACAAAAATACCAAAAACATTACTTTTGCTGCCTTTACTTTTGTTACCTTTACCACCACTATCATATTACTTTGCTACTAAACACTTTGCTGCAGATACTAAGTTTCTAGGTGTGGTTGAATTGACAACTCAGCTGCTAATACTTGAGAATATTCTTTGGCTCCCCTTGTGTCGAATCAATAAATTTGGGTTGAATATTCTACCCACGAAAATTGTTGCGATCCCCTATTCTTTGAGTCACTTGGGATTTATATCTGCTGGACACTATGAAGAACTTGAAAGACGCTAAGACAACAATTTATCCCTCAACTACGAGGGAGGTAAGGAACTGCCATCTAGCTCGAACTTGATTCACCTTACATTATGAGTAAGCTTGCGACACCTAAACTTGCTTACGCTATTCGTTCCGATATGTGCATGTTATTGATGATGCCACTTCTGCTATGCATGATACTTATGATGAAACTACTTCTATGCTTGATACTACTGTGCCCATTGGTGAATTTCTAGATGAACAAATTGCTAGGTCTAGAGAGAAAGAAACTATTGAAACTGATAATATTGATGAAAGTGATGATGAAGATTTGCCTGCTATTCCTGAGGGTTACATTTTTGATATGGAATCTTCTGCAACTATTTTTGCTTGCGAGGATTGATACGAACTTAGGAGGCTGCTAGTTAAATGGAGTAAAGAATCTCTTAGAGACAGAATGAAACCTGACCCTGCTTTTGCTACTTCACCTATTTGTGTTCCCGATAAGGATTATGAATTCTCTGTTGATCCAGATATAATTACTTTGGTCGAATCTGATCCTTTTTATGGCTATGAATCTGAAACTGTTGTGGCACATCTTACTAAGTTAAATGATATAGCTGCCCTGTTTACTAATGATGAGAGATCGTGCTACTTTTATATACTCAAAATATTTCCGTTCTCATTAAAGGGTAATAGCTGCCCTGTTTAATTCTCTTGATCCTGGTTGTGTGCATAGTCCCTGGGATATGATTTATTACTTCTCTGCTAAATATTTCCCTGCTCATAAGAAACAAGCTGCTTTCAGGGAAATATACAACTTCGTGCAAATTAAAGACGAGAGTCTCCCACAAGCTTGGGGGAGGCTTCTCAAGTCACTTAATGCTTTGCCTGATCATCCTTTTAAGAAACCTGAAATACTTGATATCTTTTATAATGGACTAACCGATGCTTCTAGAGATTACGGATAGTTGTGCTGGTTCTCTTTTCAGGAAAGAACACGGATGAAGCTGAAATTCTATTGAATAATATGTTGACAAATGAAAATAATTGGGCACCTCTGAGCCACCTCTGAGCCAGCTCCTGCTCCAATTACTGAGCCTATCCCTAAACCAACTCCGAAGAAGAGAGGTGTTCTATTTCTCATTCCCGAAGACATGAAAGAGGCAAAGAAATCTATGAAAGAAAAAGGTATTAAAGCTGAAAATGTTAAGAATTTACCTCCTATTGAAGAAATACATGGTCTTAATTTACACACTGTTGAAGAAGTATATGATCTCAATTCTTTATTCACTGAAGAACCTCCTGATCCCGATATCCCGACACAGGTAGTAAAGGTAAATTCTCTCTATAGATATGATAAAGCTAAAGTCCCTCCTACTAAAATTGCTAGTCAGTGCTTGGATGAGTTTGATAACTTTATATTTAAGCAAGATGACTTCAATGCTTATTTTGGTAGACAATTAAAACAAGATGCTTATATGATTAAACGCTTGGGTGATTATATGGCTAATATTAGAGGTGAACTTAAACTTGTTAGCAAACATGCTTCTATGGTTACCACTCAAGTAGAACAAGTAGTTAAAGCTCAGAAAGAAGTGCTTGATGAAATGAATAGTAAGAAAAATGATTATGTTGTTAGAATGGCTACGAGAACTGGTAGAATGACTCAGGAACCTTTGTATCCTGAAGGCCACCCTAAGAGAATCGAGCAAGATTCTCAAAGAAATAATATTGATGTACCTAGTTCTTCTAAAAGGAAGAAAAAGAAAAATGATAGGACTTTGCAAACTTCTAGTGAACCCATTGCTGAACCACGAGAATCCAAATGATATCTCTATATGCGATTTGAAACACAATCGGTAATGAACATGAACCTATTGAAAATGTTAATGATGATGTTCATGATGATGCTCAACCTAGTAATGATAATGATGTAGAAATTGAACCTGCTGTTGATCTTGATAACCCACAATCAAATATATGAAAGATATTGTTACAAATAAAAGAAAGATATCGGAAGCTGAAATTTCCACCATGCTTGCTAATTATACTTTTAAGGGTGGAATACCAAAGAAACTTGGAGATCCAGGGGTACCTACTATACCATGCTCCATTAAAAGAAACTATGTTAAAACTGCTTTATGTGATCTTGGAGCCGGTGTTAGTGTTATGCCTCTCTCTTTATATCGTAGACTTGACTTGAATAAGTTGACACCTACTGAAATATCTTTGCAAATGGCTGATAAATCAACTGCTATACCTGTCGGTATTTGTGAGGATGTTCCTGTTGTAGTTGCGAACGTTACTATTTTAACGGACTTTGTTATTCTTGGTATTCCCGAGGATGATAGTATGTCTATTATTCTTGGAAGACCTTCGCTTAATACTGCAGGGGCTGTTATTGATTGCAACAAAGGCAATGTCACTTTTCACATTAATGGTAATGAGCACACGGTACACTTTCCGAGGAAACAACCTCAAGTTCATAGTATCAACTCTATTGGAAAAATTTCATCGATTATATTTGGAGGTTTTGAATTTCCTCTTCCTACTATCAAGAAGAAATATGATATACTTGTTATTGGGGATGTCCATATCCCCGTTGAGGTAACATAGTGTTAGTCGAAATTTCTCCGGTTCCATGTTAATCGGAATGAGTTTGTTAACAAGACTTGATCAACCTTGTTAGTGGATTCCTTTTGATGAGCATGAGATGGATGAAACTAGAAGCACAACCTTCTGTACCCTCTTTATATTTTCTGTTATTTAGTACAAATAAAGTAAAATAGTATTTTCCTGTCTGTTTCCTGACTTATCCGTGCAATATAAAAATATCCCGAAAATAAAGTCCTCAGAATGCCATGCCAATTTAATATGATTTTTTCGGGAATATTTGAGGATTTATGTGCAAAAATTACGCGGGGAGCTGCCACTGCCACGAGGGTGGAGGCGCGCCTACCCCTACCCAGGCGCGCCCTGCCTCGTGGGCCCACGGTGGCCCTCCTCCACTTATCCTGCACCCATCTTCTTCCTCTGCCTCACACAAACCCGAAAAACCAAATCAAGCTCGAGTTCCAGCCACTTTTGCTATGATTTTCGATCTCCTTGCTCAAAGCACCTCTCACAAAACTGCTTGGGGAGATTGTTCCTTGGTATGTGACTCCTCCATTGGTCCAATTAGTTTTTGTTCTAGTGCTTTATTCTTTGCAAATTTGTGCTGCATAGGTGACCATGTTCTTGAGCTTGCATGTCAAATTTATATGGTTCCAAGTAGTTCTAATGCTTGATAAATGCTCTAGGCACTTGTAGGAGTAGTTGCTATCAATTTTATTGAAGTTGGTTCACTTTTGTTTGAAGTTACTAAAAATTTCAGAATTTTTTCAGAGAAAACAATATGTTTAGGAAGATGTTCCAAGGTGGTTCTTCAAGGAAGCAAGGTCCCAGGCTTGCAATGCGTGATGTTGACGAGGAACCACCAAGGGACGCTCCCGTGAGGCCTGTGAATGGCCTTCGGAAAATTTTATGGATCAAGCGGGAATCAAAGAAGAATATAACGCATATTTGCGTAATGCCGGTCTTGAGGACTTTGAGGCTGACAAATGCCCCCGGGTATCATGATCTCACAAGTTCATTTGTGAGGAGGTTTGAGTTTTCATCTTCGCGTAATTCTCCTTCAGTCATGTTTGACCTTTATGACAAATCTTATACCATGGACTTGGAGGATTTCACTTTTGCTTGCAAACTTCCATCTTGGGGTAGTGTCAGGGATCCCCCTAAATCTGAATATAGAGACTTCCTTGTTAAAATAACTGTGGGGGAATCTAGGGATATAACGCAAGCCACTATAGGGAGCATTCACTTTCCTGCTATACATTATTTTGCTCTCTTCATAGGTAGATGCATAAATGCTAAGGATGAACCATGTCACATGTGTGCCCCTGATCTCAGCATTCTTAGAAGTGCTGTGTTAGGAGACCAATCTTATCATATGGGAGCCATTGTAGCTCGTAGGTTGCATCATAATAGACATAACGGAGAATTCTTTGGAGGAATTTATGCAACCCGCTTAGCTAATTTTCTTGAGATAGACATTCGTGAGGGTGATATGGAGTTACCCCCTACTTATTTGGATTTTGATTCTATGGTTTCCCACCAGTTTGTTGAGAGGACTGAACCACCTCTCCAGTATCGACTAATCATTAACAAACGGCATGTTGTCCATGTTACTCTTCCTGCTCCTACCTTCTTTGATTTTCAGACAAAAGGGAGATATATTATTACCAGAGAGGAGGCAGATGAGTACGAGAGGAGAGCGGAGGTGTCTCGACGCCACGCTGCAGCTCAGGAGGCGATAGCGGCTGCATCGCAGTACGACCCCAGCTACACCTACGGGTATCCGCCAGGCTATCCCTGGCAATAGACCAACTTAGGCCAAAAGCCTAAGCTTGGGGGAGTATGTATTTCTCACCGACATTACACTTATGTTCACACACACTCATTGCTAGATGTCGGTGCTCATACTCTTTCATTGTAATATCCATGCTAGTTTATTTTCTTTTTCCTGCTTTCTTCTTGTGTGTTTAATAAACCTTAAGAAAAACCAAAAAATTAGTAGTAGTTTATTTTTCCTACTGTAGTAGTAATAATTAAAAGAAAACCCAAAAATATTTCCGTTCTTCTTTTGCTTGTTGGGATCTTTCCGTGTAAATAGTTTTATTTCTTTTCTTTTCTTTGGGGTCGATAGGAGAAGACCATGATTAAATTGTTGAAGTGGCTCTTATATGCATCATTGTTGATTTAACCAAGAGCCCGTATTGCCTTGTCTTCTCCTGTTTATTGAATGCTCGCAGATTCCAGCTTAGTCCATTGCACGTACACTCTTATTATTATTCACACCGTTCGGTCGTGCAAGTGAAAGGCAATTATGATGATATATGATGGACTGACTGAGATGGGAAAAGCTGGTATGAACTCGACCTCTTTTCTTTTGTAAATATGATGAGTTCATCGTTCTTGATTCAGCTGATTATGAATAAACATGTTTGCAATGACAATTAGAGATCATAGTTGCTCGTGCCATGCTTGATTAGCTATGAGTTATAATGGTTTACCTTGCGTGCCAACATGTTATTGAGATGATTATGATGTGGTACGATAGGGTGGTATCGTCCTTTGAATGATTTAAGTGACTTGACTTGGCACATGTCCACGCATGTAGTTGAAACAAATCAACATAGCCTTCACGATATTTATGTTCATGGTGGATTATATCCTACTCATGCTTGTATTCAATGTTTATTAATTTTAATGCATGTTCATGACTGTTGTCGCTCTCTAGTTGGTCGCTTCTCAGTCTTTTGCTAGCCTTCACTTCTACTAAGCGGGAATCTGCTTGTGCATCCAATCCTTAAACCCCAAAGTTATTCCATATGAGTCCACTATACCTTCCTATATGCGGTATCTACCTGCGTTCCAAGTAAATTTGTATGTGCCAAACTCTAAACCTTCAAATAAACATTCTGTTTTGCATGCTCGAATAGCTCATATATCAACTAGGGCTGCCCTTATCTTCCGTGTTAGGCGGGTTATTCTCAAGAGAGTGGACTCCGCTCCTCACTCACGAGAAAATGGCTGGTCACGGGATGCCCAGTCCCATGCTTTATGCAAACTAAATCAAAATAATTGCAAACAAAACTCCCCACAGGACCCGTTGAATGTTGGAGGCACTTTCGTTGTTTCGAGCAAGCGATGGATTGATGCTTGTGGAGGAGGGGGAGTATAAACTTTACCATTCTGTTTGGGAACCGCCTATAATTTGTTTAGCATGGAAGATATCGTCATCTCTTAGTTGTTATGTTGACAATGAAAGTATGCCGCTCCAAATATAATTTATCTCTATTTCAAAACCGAGCTCTGGCACCTCTACAAATCCCTGCTTCCCTCTGCGAAGGGCCTATCTATTTACTTTTATGTTGAGTCGTCACCCTCTTATTTGAAGCACTAGCTGGAGAGCACAGCTGTCATTTGCATTCATTACTGTTAATTTATATCGGGTATGACTATGATTGGATCTCTTTTACCATGAATTACAATGTCTAGTCAGTCTTTGATCTTTGAAGGTGATCTGCATTTATGTTTTGCGGTCTCATAAAGGGCTAGCGAGATACCATCTTGTTATATCATATTATGATTATGTTGAGAAAGTGTTGTCATCCGCGATTTATTATTATGGCTTGCTAGCTGATTATGTTATTGATGTGAGTAAACATGAGACCTAGGAGTTATTGCAAATGTGGTTAGTTATGATCTTTGCTGAAAACCGGAATGCTGGCTTGACATAGGTACAACAACCAGAGCAAACATAGTTTGTAAAAGTTTTTCTTTTTCTCTTTCAGTTTGTCAACTGAATTGCTTGAGGACAAGCAAGGGTTTAAGCTTGGGGGAGTTGATACGTATCCGTCGTATCTACTTTTCCAAACACTTTTGCCCTTGTCTTGGACTCTAACTTGTATGATTTGAATGGAACTAACCCGGACTGACGCTGTTTTTAGCAGAATTGCCATGATGTTTTTTTATGTGCAGAAAACAAAAGTTCTCGGAATGACCTAAAACTCCACGGAATATCTTAGAATAAAGAATAAAAAATCCTCACCAAAGATGAAGACCAGGGGGCCCACACCCTGTTCACGAGGGTGGGGGTGCGCCCCCCCTCCTGGGCGCGCCCGCCTACCTCATGGGCCCCCTGGACACCCTTCGACGCCAACTCCAACTCTATTTATTGGCTTTCGGGGAGAAAAAAATCAGAGAGAAGAAATCATCACGTTTTACGATATGGAGCCGCCGCCAAGCCCTAATCTCTCTCGGGAGGGCTGATCTGGAGTCCGTTCGGGGCTTCGGAGAGGGGGATTCATCGTCGTCGTCATCATCAACCATCCTCCATCACCAATTTCATGATGCTCACCGCCGTGCGTGAGTAATTCCATCGTAGGCTAGCTGGACAGTGATGGGTTGGATGAGATTTATCATGTAATCGAGTTAGTTTTGTTAGGGTTTGATCCCTAGTATCCACTATGTTCTGAGATTGATGTTGCTATGACTTTGCTATGCTTAATGCTTGTCACTAGGGCCCGAAAGTGCCATGATTTCAGATCTGAACCTATTATGTTTTCATGAATATATGTGAGTTCTTGATCCTATCTTGCAAGTCTATAGTCACCTACTATGTGTTATGATCCGGCAACCCTGAAGTGACAATAATCGGGACGACTCCCGGTGATGACCATAGTTTGAGGAGTTCATGTATTCACTATGTGCTAATGCTTTGTTCCGGTTCTCTATTAAAAGGAGGCCTTAATATCCCTTTGTTTCTAATAGGACCCCGCTGCCATGGGAGGCTAGGACAAAAGATGTCATGCAAGTTCTTTTCCATAAGCATGTATGACTATTTACGTAATACATGCCTACATTACATTGATGAATTGGAGCTAGTTCTGTGTCACCCTATGTTATGATCTGTTACATGACGAACCGCATCCGCATAATTATCCATCACGATCCGGTGCCTCGAGCTTTCCATATCTGGTTGTCGCTTATTTACTTTTCCGTTGCTCTTGTTACAATCACTACAAAATACCAAAAACATTACTTTTGTTGCCTTTACTTTTGTTACCGTTACCACCACTATCATATTACTTTGCTACTAAACACTTTGCTCCAGATACTAAGTTTCCAGGTGTGGTTGAATTGACAACTCAACTGCTAATACTTGAGAATATTCTTTGGCTCCCCTTGTGTCGAATCAATAAATTTGGGTTGAATACTCTACCCTCGAAAACTGTTGCGATCCCCTATACTTGTGGGTTATCAACTATCATATTACTTTGCTACTAAATACTTTGCTGCAGATACTAAGTTATCCAGGTGTGGCCAAATTGATAACTCAGTTCGTAATACTTGAGAATATTCTTTGGCTCCCCTTGTGTCGAATCAATAAATTTGGGTTGAATACTCTACCCTCGAAAGTTGTTGCGATCCCTTACACTTGTGGGTTATCAAGACCAATTTCTGACGCCGTTGCCGGGGAGCATAGCTCTATTCTTTGAGTCACTTGGGATATATATCTGCTGGTCACTATGAAGAACTTGAAAGACGCTAAGACAAAAATTGATCCCTCAACTACGAGGGGAGGTAAGGAACTGCCATCTAGCTCTGCACTTGATTCACCTTACATTATGAGTAAGCTGCGACACCTAAACCTTACGCTATTAGTTCGATATATCGCATGTTATCGATGATTCCACTTCTGCTATGCATGATACTTATGATGAAACTACTTCTATGCTTGATACTACTGTGCCCCTTAGTGAATTTCTTGATGAACAAATTGCTAGGGCTAGAGATAAAGAAACTATTGAAACTGATAATGTTGATGAAATTGATGATGAAGATATGCCTGTTATTCCTGAGGGTTATGTTTTTTATATGGAAACTTCTACAACTATTTTTGCCTGCAAGGATAGAAACGAGCTTAAGAGGCTATTAGTTAAATGGAGTAAAGAATCTCTTAGAGATAGAATGAAACCTAACCCCGCTTTTGCTACTTCACCTATTTGTGTTCCCGATAAGGATTATGAATTCTCTGTTGATCATGATATATTTACTTTGGTTGAATCTGATCCTTTTCATGGCTATGAATCTGAAACTGTTGTGGCACATCTTACTAAATTAAATGATATAGCCACCCTGTTCACTAATGATGAGAGATCTCGCTACTTTTATATCCTTAAAATATTTCCGTTCTCATTAAAGGGTGATGCTAAGATATGGTTTAATTCTCTTGATCCTGGTTGTGTGCGTAGTCCCCAGGATATGATTATTACTTCTCTGAAAAATATTTCCCTGCTCATAAGAAACAAGCTGTTTTAAAGGAAATATACAACTTTGTGCAAATTGAAGAAGAGAGTCTCCCACAAGCTTGGGGGAGGCTTCTCAAGTTACTTAATTCTTTGCCTGATCATCCTCTTAAGAAAAATTGAAATACTTGATATCCTTTATAATGGACTAACCGATGCTTCCAGAGATTACCTGGATAGTTGTGATGGTTCTCTTTTCAGGGAAAGAACACCAGATGAAGCTGAAATTCTATTGAATAATATGTTGACAAATGAAAATAATTGAGCTCTTCCTGAGCCAGCTCCTGCTCCAACTACTGAGCCTATTCCTAAACCAACTCTGAAGAAGAGAGGTGTTCTATTTCTCAGTCCTGAAGATATGCAAGAGGCAAAGAAATCTATGAAAGAAAAAGGTATTAGAGTTGAGGATGTTAAGAATTTACCTCCTATTGAAGAAATACATGGTCTTAATTTACCGCATGTTGAAGAAACATATGATCTTGATCCATTACCTATTGAAGAACCTCCAGGTCTTGATAACCCGACACAGGTAGTAAAAGGTAAATTCTCTCTATAGATTTGATGAAGGTGATATTCCTCGCTATAAGTCTACTAGGCAATGCTTAGAAGAGTTTGATAATTTTTGTCGAGCAAGAAAATTTCAATGCTTATTTTGGTAGACAATTGAAACAAAATACCTATATGATTAAACACTTGGGTGATTATATGGCTGATGTTAGATGTGAACTTAAACTTGTTAGGAAACATGCTTCTATGGTTACCACTTAAGTAGAACAAGTACTTAAGGCTCAAAAGGATTTGCTCAATGAAATGAATAGTAATAAAAATGATTATGCTGTTAGAGTGGCTACTAGAACTGGTAGAATGACTCAAGAACCTTTGTATCCTGAAGGCCACCCTAAGAGAATTGAGCAAGATTCTCAGAGAAATAATACTGATGTGCCTAGTTCTTCTAAAAGGAAGAAAAAGAAAAATGATAGGACTTTGCAAACTTCTAGCGAACCTATTGCCGAACCACCTGAGAATCCAAATAATATATCTATCTCCGATGCTGAAACACAATCTGGTAATGAACATGAACCTAGCGAAAATAATAATGATGATGTTCATGATGATGCTCAACCTGGTAATGATAATGGTGTAGAAGTTGAACCTGCTGTTGATCTTGATAACCCATAATCAAAGAATCAACGTTATGATAAGAGAGACTTTGTTGCTAGGAAACATGGTAAAGAAAGGGAACCATGGGTTCAGAAACCCATGCCTTTTCCTCCCTAACCATCCAAGAAAAAGGATGATGAGGACTTTGAGCGCTTTGCTGAAATGATTAGACCTATCTTTTTGCGTATGCGATTAACTGATGTGCTCAAAACAAATCCTTATGCTAAGTATATGAAGGATATCATTACCAATAAGAGAAAGATACCGGAAGCTGAAATTTCCACCATGCTTGCTAATTATACTTTTAAGGGTGGAATACCAAAGAAACTTGGAGATCCAGGAGTACCCACTATACCATGCTCCATTAAAAGAAATTATGTTAAAACTGCTTTATGTGATCTTGGAGCCGGTGCTAGTGTTATGCCTCTCTCTTTATATCGTAGACTTGATCTGAATAAGTAGACACCTACTGAAATATCTTTGCAAATGGCTGATAAATCAACTGCTATACCTGTCGGTATTTGTGAGGATGTGCCTGTTGTGGTTGCAAACATTACTATTTTAACGGACTTTGTTATTCTTGATATTCCCGAGACGATAGTATGTCTATTATTCTTGGAAGACCTTTTCTGAATACTGCAGGTGCTGTTATTGATTGCAACAAAGGCAATGTCACTTTTCATGTTAATGGTAATGAGCATACGGTACACTTTCCGAGGAAACAACCTCAAGTTTATAGCATCAACTCTATTGGAAAAATTCCATCGATTATATTTGGAGGTTTTGAATTTCCTCTTCCTACTGTCAAGAAGAAATATGATATTCTTATTACAGGGGATGTGCATATCCCCGTTGAGGTAACATAGTGTTATTCGAAATTTCTCCTGTTCCATGTTATCCGGAATGAGTTTGTTAACAAGACTTGATCAACCTTGTTAGTGGATTCCTTTTGATGATCATGAGACGGATGAAACTAGAAGGCACAACCTTCTGTACCCTCTTTATACTTTCTGTTATTTAGTTGAAATAAAGTAAAAATAGTATTTTTCTATCTGTTTCCTGATTTATCTGTGCAATATAAACATACCCTGAAAATACAAGTCCTCCAAATGCCATGCCAATTTAATATGATTTTTTCGGGAAATTTGAGGATTTATGGTATTGAAAACACCGCGGGGGGAGCTGCCACCTGGCCACGAGGGTGGAGGGCGCGCCCTACCCCCCTGGCGCGCCCCCTGCCTCGTGGGCCCATGGTGGCCCTCCTCCACTTATTCCAGTACCCATCCTTTTCTTCTTCCTCCCACAAACACGAATATCTGGCTCAAGCACGAGTTCCAGCCCACGTTGCTATGATTTTCGATCTCCTTGCTCAAAGCACCTCTCACAAAATTAATTGGGGAGATTGTTCCTTGGTATGTGACTCCTCCATTGGTCCAATTAGTTTTTGTTCTAGTGCTTTATTCTTTGGAAATTTGTGCTGCATAGGTGACCATGTTCTTGAGCTTGCATGTCAAATATATTTGGTTCCAAGTAGTTCTAATGCTTCATATAGGCTCTAGGCACTTGTAGGAGGAGTTGCTATCAATTTTATTGAAGTTGGTTCACTTTTATTTGAAGTTACTAAAAATTTCAGATTATTTCAGAAAATAATGAAGAGACTTTTGAGGGGCTCGTCGAGCTGGAGCTCGATGGAAAAACAAAAGGAAGAAGCACAGAGGCCCAAATATAATCTGCCTCGCACCACGGAGGTCTGGCCGTGTGAATGGCCTTCGATGACTTCTTGAGACAAGCCGGAATTTATGAGGATGTTTATTCATTGGTTGAGAATGCTGGCCTCACCGACTTCGTCCGCGACCAACGTCATCAGTATCTCTTACTCACTAATACTTTTGTGCAAAACTTCTACTATTTTCCTAAGGAATCACCTCCTTGAGTAGAGTTTCATTTATATGACGTTGTTAAGAAGATGCCATTAGCTGAATTTTGCAAGGTTTGCAAAATACCCTCTGAGGGTACCTTAGAAGAACCACATCGTAAGGATGTGGAAGAATTTATTAACACCATTACTGTGGGGGAAACCAGGAAGGTTTCCGATGCAAGAATCACTAGCATACATTTTCCTGTTTTACGCTACTTTCCCTTATTTGCTAGTCGTTGATTGATTGGTCGTGGAAACTGTGGAAACCTTAGTGTTCCTGATATTATCATTATGTTCCATGGTTTATACCTCGATAAATCTGTTAGTATGGGCGGAATTATTGCTAAACGGTTAAGTTTGAACCGTACTAAAGGCCCCATCTTTGGAGGTATTTATGCTTCACGCCTAGCTGCACATTTTAACATACCCATTAGGCTTTATGAGAAAGAAGAAAAATTGTTGCCTAGTGCTTATTTAGATTATAAGAGTATGCTAGCACATGACTTCATTGTTAAGGGCAGGGAAGGGGAGCTTAAATATAAATTATACTTTGATAAACATCACCCTGAGACTATTACTGTGCCTGCTCCTTCTTTGTTTAATTTGTCTGAAGGTCTTTATCTCGTTCCGTGGTCGGCCGTTCAAGCCTATCGGAATCCTGCACCAGCCACGGAGCCGGAACCACAATACGAGTCTCCACGCCAGTCTGTTTATTCTTGGGATCCGGAGGTGGCTGCCAACCAGTGGCAGTCAGAGTCCTCTTCATCACAGTACGAACCCAGCTACAACTATGGATATGAGCCAGGCTATCCCTGGCAATAAACCAACTTAGGCCAAAATCCTAAGCTTGGGGGAGTACATATTTTCCACCGACATTACATTTACGTTTACACACACTCATTGCTAGATGTCGGTGCTCATACTTTTTCACTGTAATATCCATGCTAGTTTATTTTTATTTTTCCTGATTTCTTCTTGTGTGTTTAATAAATTTTAAGAAAAACAAAAAAATTAGTAATAACTTTTAGCTATTTTACTTTTCCTGTTGTAGTAGTAATAATTAAAAAGAAAACCCAAAAATATTTCCTGTTCTTCTTTTGCTTGTTGGGAGCTTTCCCGTGTAAATAGTTTTTATTTCCTTTCTTTTCTTTGGGGGTCGATAGGAGAAGACCATGATTAAATTGTTGAAGTGGCTCTTATATGCATTATTGTTGATTTAACCAAGAACCCATATTGCCTTGTCTTCTCCTGTTTATTGAATGCTCGCAGATTCCAGCTTAGTCCGATGCACGTGCACTCTTATTATTATCCACATCGTTCGGTCGTGTAAGTGAAAGGCAATAATGATGATTTATGATGAATTGATTGGGATAAGCGAAGCTGGTATGAACTCGACCTCGCTTGTTTTTGTAAATATGATGAGTTCATCGTTCTTGATTCAGCTTATTATGAATAAACATGTTTGCAATGACAATTAGAGACCATAGTTGCTTATGACATGCTTGATTAGCTATGAGTTATAATGGTTTACCTTGCGTGCCAACATGCTATTAAAATGGTTGTGATGTGGTATGATGGGGTGGTATCCTCCTTTGAATGATTTAAGTGACTTGACTTGGCACATGTTCACACATGTAGTTGGAACAAATCAACATAGCCTTCACGATATTTATGTTCATGGTGGATTATATCTTACTCATGCTTGCATCTAATGTTTATTAATTTTAATGCATGTTCATGACTGTTGTCGCTCTCTAGTTGGTCGCTTCCCAGTCTTTTGCTAGCATTCACTTGTACTAAGCAGGAATACTGCTTGTGCATCCAATCCCTTAAACCCCAAAGTTATTCCAGATGAGTCCACTATACCTTCCTATATGCAGTATCTACCTGCCGTTCCAAGTAAATTTGTATGTGTCGAACTCTAAACCTTCAAATAAACATTCTGTTTTGTATGCTCGAATAACTCATGTATCAACTAGGGCTTCCCTTATCTTCCATGTTAGGCGGGTTATTCTCAAGAGGAGTGGACTCAGCTCCTCACTCACGAGAAAATGGCTGGTCACCGGGATGCCCAGTCCCATGCTTTATGCAAACTAAATCAAAATTAATTGCAAACAAAACTCCCCCTGGGACCTGATGTTTGTAGGAGGCACTCGTTGTTTCGAGCAAGCCATGGATTGATGCTTGTTGGTGGAGGGGGAGTATAAACTTTACCATTCTGTTTGGGAACCGCCTATAATGTGTGTGTAGCATGGAAGATATCGCCAATACTTAGTTGTTTTGTTGACAATGAAAGTATGCCGCTCAAAATATTATTTATCTCTATTTCAAAACCGAGCTCTGGCACCTCTACAAATCTCTTCTTCCCTCTGCGAAGGGCCTATCTATTTACTTTCATGTTGAGTCATCACCCTCTTATTTGCATCCATTGCCATTAATTTATATTGGGTATGACTATGATTGGATCTCTTTTACCATGAATTATAATGTCTAGTCAGTCCTTGATCTTTAAAGGTGCTCTGCTTTTATGTTTTGCGGTCTCAGAAAGGGCTAGCGAGATACCATCTTGTTATATCATACTATGATTGTTTTGAGAAAGTGTTGTCATCTGAGATTTATTATTATGACTCGCTAGTTGATTATGCCATTGATATGAGTAAACATGAGACCCAAGAATTATTGCAAATGTGGTTAGTTATAATCTTTGCTGAAAACTTGAATGATGGCTTGACATATTTACAACAACAAGAGCAAACAGAGTTTGTAAAAGTTTTTCTTTTTTCTCTTTCAGTTTATCAACTGAATTGCTTGAGGACAAGCAAAGGTTTAAGCTTGGGGGAGTTGATACGTCTCCGTCGCATCTACTTTTCCAAACACTTTTGCCCTTGTTTTGGACTCTAACTTGGATGATTTGAATGGAACTAACCCGGACTGACGCTGTTTTTAGCAGAATTGCCATGATGTTGTTTTATGTGCAGAAAACAGAAGTTCTCGGAATGACCTGAAACTCCACGGAACATCTTAGGAAAAATAATTAAAAATCCTTGCCAAAGATGAAGACCAGGGAGCCCACACCCTGTCCACGAGGGTGGGGGGCGCCCCCCCCTAGGGCGCGCCCCCTACCTCGTGGGCCCCCTGGAGCTCCTTCGACGCCAACTCATCCTCTCTATATTTTCTTTCGGAGAGAAAAAATCAAGGAGAAGAAATCATCGCGTTTTACGATACAGAGCCGCCGCCAAGCCTAAAACCTCTCGGTAGGGCTGATCTGGAGTCCGTTCGGGGCTCCGGAGAGGGGGATTCGTCGCCGTCGTCATCATCAACCATCCTCCATCACCAATTTCATGATGCTCACCGCCGTGCGTGAGTAATTCCATCATAGGCTTGCTGGACAGTGATGGGTTGGATGAGATCTATCATGTAATTGAGTTAGTTTTGTTAGGGTTTGATCCCTAGTATCCACTATGTTCTGAGATTGATGTTGCTATGACTTTGCTATGCTTAATGCTTGACACTAGGGCCTACATTACATTGATGAATTGGAGCTAGTTCTATGTCACGCTATGTTATGACTGTTATATGATGAACCGCATCTGGCATAATTATCCATCACCAATCCAATGCCTACGAGCTTTCCATATACTGGTTTACGCTTATTTACTTTCCCGTTGTTACTGTTACAATCACTACAAAACACCAAAAATATTAATTTTGCTTTCATTACTCTTTTGTTACCGTTACCACTACTATCATATTACTTTGCTACTAAATACTTTGCTACAGATACTAAGTTATCCGGTGTGGCTGAATTGACAACTCCAGTTGCTAATACTTGAGAATATTCTTTGGCTCCCCTTGTGTCGAATCAATAAATTTGGGTTGAATATTCTACCCTCGAAAGCTGTTGCGATCCCCTACACTTGTGCGTTATCAAAGACCACCACCAATGGTTGATCCACCGGTTCCCTGGATGTTGAGAAGACATGTTAACGGGATATATGACTATGTTGAAAGGCATGATATGATTTGGGTGAATAGATTGGGGATGAACTAACCGGCGAGGGGCCAGCATTCTGTGCTAGAAACTCCTCAAAGGTAAGCAGCCTTGGTTGTGCTGGAGGAGATGCTACTGGTTGCAATTGAGGAAGCCTGCCGGCCACCATTTCCTCAAGAGCGTGTTGCATCATGCGATCCCTCTGCTGATGGTATGCATGAAGGCTCTCGTGCCACGCTATGGTCTCCTGGCATGTGTACTCCATGTAGGCCTACGGTATGACATGATGGAACTCATAAAACTACTAAATGCAAAAAATAAAGTGAGCAATGAAGATAAGAGGGAAAATACTTACAGATTGCTGCTCTTGAAAGAGTGACTGTGACTGTGAACTGGTCATGGGCGTGCTCGTGTGCTGGCTCAGACTCGGGTCGATCCGATGGAGCTGTGTGTAGGTGATAGTAGGAGTGATCACAGCATCGAGAACCGCCTCCCAACCGTGCTCCTTGGGCCCCATGCCCACCACCACCCTCTCGTCCAGATCCGCCGCAATGGGGTCAGGTGTGTCAGGATGTAACCTCAGATACCCATTGGAGTAGGCCTTCTTCCTCTGCGCGGTCTTCTTGCCGTAGTACTTGGGCTCGCCAGGCTTGGAGTCCTTCCGCGTCTGGGAGATCTCCCACGCCTCCATGTGTGAGAGCGGACGCTTCAGTTTCTCCTCCTGCACCACCAAACAGAGGTTAGTCATACATAAAAAAGTGACGGTAAATAGAAGAAGAAGGATGTTTATTGAGGTCAGTCATACATTAAGTGCCTTGTGGAGAAAATGGTTTCGGTTTCCCTGAGCATGTACTCCCTCCCTCCCTCGGTTAGCCTTGTTTTTTATGCTCATAGCCGCCCAGGCTCCATCCGTATCACACCAAACATCCACCAATGCCGCCCAAGACTCGTCTTTCCCATAACACCAATTTGGACACACCTATATAACGAAAGCATAATGTCATGTCAACACAAAACGGTGAAATGTACCACAAACATCAGAATGAAAAATCTTTTATGCTTACCGCCAAGTACTCGTGCCTCTCCAAGGTAATGCCCATGCTCCACGCTTCTTCCTTGGTCATCTTCACACCAAGAGCATCGTGATAGTATGTCGAGATGGCCACATAGTGCACCTCGTATTGCATTTGGCAGGCCTTCTTCTTGCATTGGCGCAACACAATATGGTCGGCTCTGGCCTTGTGCTCCGGAAGAACTCAATAGAATTTCTACAATCATGCATGAAACAAGAATGGAAGAAGCCATGAGTTAAATCTTTCATGAAACTAGAATGGACTTGTGCCTCTGAAGAGAACTCACCCAGAAAGTAGTGATCACGGCCTTGGCATGGGTCTCATGGTCCGCGTGGAGGGCCGCTTCCCAATGGTCCCAGCTCGTGGCCAAAACCCGATGGTCCGGGTCTCTGACTGGATCCGGACAGTACAACCCCAGCCAGTATAACTTCAGCAAGACGGTGATGAGGCCATTGGGAATACAGACCCCTTTAGAATATATCCAGTTGCTGCAAAAGAATGAACTATTAGCATGTGACAAGCAAAATAAATAACCGGAATGAGCATGTGACAAGCAAAATAATGAAATTATTATAAAGTGGCACTTACTCTTTCCCCGTGGGCTCAATGAGCCACTTCTGCCCCTCAGTAGCAGGAACCTGCTTTGGTAGCTTTGCGTTACCACGCAGCCATCGCTTGTTGTCAACCCCCTTCCCGCCACCACCATCATCCCCGCCACCACCCTCCTCCTCGCCCGCTTCGCCCTCCCCAACCTCCTCCTCCTCCTCCTCCTCGCCTGCCTCCTCCACCTCCTCCTCGGCCCTGTCCCGAACCTCCTCCTCCTCCTCCTCCTACTCGTCCTCGTCCTCCTCCTCCTTGCCAGAGGGTACCTCACTAGAGGAGGGCCTCGAAGACAACACCCCTAAGTTGGTGAGGGTGCGCTCTTTCTGGACGCGACCCCCTGTAGTGGCTCTCCCCCACCACCTCGTCCTCTAGGGGCTCCCCCCGCCTCCTCCTCCTCTAGGAGCACCTCTCCCTCGACCTCCCTATGAGGAGTCATCGTCAAGTAGCCGGGGGGATTACATGCTCGACCACTCTGACTAGGCAGGCCGACGACCTTGCGTATGAGACCCACGCCGTCGGCCTTCCCCTTGCCCATGTTCCACGAACCTGGATTGAAAAGAGAATAAGCAATTAGTAATAATAAACACATTAATAAAAATGCATAAAAAGGCATGATAATAAGGAATAATAAACACATTAATAAAAATGCATAAAAAGGCATATTCCTAAACTATAGAAAAAAGACTTGAAATGTACATCTGCTAGAACCCATTCGAATCATCACTGTTGTAACCTCTTTCTCGGTCGGTCTCATCATCACTATCAATCATATCATCTTCACGGTTTGATGGTGGTGGAGGCTCTTCCTCGTCGTCAGCGTTTTCGTTTAACTTTTCTAGCATAAGTATGTCATTTTCATTGACAATGGTCTCACCATCATTCTGTGCATCGTCATCGTTTGGATCCACATCATCATCACCCAATGGTCTAGCGTCGTCGTTTCTAACCGCATCATCATCATCAGGTTGCTCTTGATAGAACACTCCCTCGTATGTCATGGGGTTAATGTTGTAGTAATCATCTTCATTCGGGTCCGGTAGCTTACCATGTGGCGACACCTTGAACACAACTTCCCAACCCTTTAGGTACTCTTTCTGGCATGGGTAAGGCAGATAATATACTTGTGTAGCTTGGGTAGCCGCAATGAAGAGATCGGCTCCGACATAGACGGTTGATGGTTTAACTTCGACCAAACCAATGGAAGGCGTATGTTTTACCCCCTCCCGCGGATCGAACCATCGACATTTGAACACAGGCAGACTTAGGGTCTCACGCCCCTGGCGGAATTTAATCTCGTATATATTTTGTACCCTTCCATAGTAGTCTACTGAATTTTGACGGGGGGTGTACACTCCGGTATTTATAGTTTTGGGATCGGGCCGGCTGTTCTGGTGCTCCTCTGTATGGAAGCGATACCCATTCACATCATTCTTTTTACATGTCATGACGGCAGGTCAAAACTCATGGAAACCCATCTCAATTCATCATCCATAGATATGTTTGGATCTTTTCCCTACAAGTATAATTGAAATTGTTGCGTGCATTAGTTCGGTTAACTAATAAATGTTGAACTAGGTATTTAATAGGGGAGTGTGGAAAATTACTTTCTCCATGAACCAAGCAAAAAAAAATTACGTCCAGGGTTTCCATGACAGAGAAGAGTAAGTACCTTTGTCTCAGTAGGAGTATTCATTCCCGTCCATTCCTCTTGAACGAAATCACTAAAAAAAGAAAAGCGGTGTGAGACCGGGACTAAGTGAACATAGAACATGATGTGGAAGGCATAAAGGAATGGTGTAGTCGTATTACCTCATCCACACTTCCTCAACTTCCTTGATGTTGTGCAAGATATAGAACATGAGGTCCTCCCAATCTTGTCGTGGCATGTTATAAGATTTCGAGGCCCCAGCCCTCCCACCTTGCGCGTTGAATAGATGGAGCCTGGGTTGATACTTGGGCTCTTCTATATTGTATTGAGGCACCTTGTTATGCAGATGGGGAACGTGCTCTGGATAGTATGATTTCCCGAGGTCTGACACCTCCTCTAGGATAACTGCCTCAGCTATGGAAGCTTTCATCTTAGCTTTGTTTCCACATTTATGTCGGAGATGCTTGTTCTGTCTCTCAGGGCCGTACTGCCAGCGATTCTGCACAGGCCCCCCCAACAAGACCTTGTTCGCGAGGTGCAGAATGAGATGTGTCATTGGAGTAAAGAAGCCTGGCGGAAAGATCTTATCTAGCTTGACTATCAACTCCGGTGCCTTCTTATGCAATTTTTCAATCACGTCTTTACTTACTTCTTTAGCACAGAGCGTGCGGAAGAAATGGCTTAGCTCGGCAAGCACTCGCCAGACATGCTCGGGGACATAGCCTCGAACCATCATCGGCATTATCCGCTCAATCCATACATGGTAGTCATGACTCTTCAGGTCGGTCACTTTGCCCGTTGAAAGATTGACTCCCTTACTTATATTCGACGCATAACCATCGGTAAACTTCAAAATGTGTTTCAGCCAGATAAGTACTTCCTTTTTTCTGGCGGTTTAAGGACAAAGTCAGCATCTGGCTTGAACCAGTTTTTTGACCGCTTGTGGTAGGCTTCATGTTCAGACGTGGTCTATCACAAATTCTCTGTTGATCGGCTCTAGCTTTAACGTTATCCTTCGTCTTATCAGGAATGTTGAGGATCGTGTGGAAAAGGGACTCTGCCACATTCTTTTAGGTGTGCATCACATCGATATTGTAAGGAAGTTTGAGGTCCTTGAAATAGGGAAGCTGCAAGAAGGGGGTAATGTGAGTCCAGTTGTGCATCTCACCATATCCTCGAAGCCTTTGGCTTTGGATTTGCCTTTGCCTTTGACTTTAGGCTTCAGAACTTTTAGATGAGCAAGAACATCTGCACTCGAAAATGTTGGAATCTCAGTTACTTCATGAACAACCCGACCTTTCGTGAAGTTCTCCTTGTCTTCCCTGTCTGGATGGTCTGGAGGGAGGAACTGTCAATGCAGGTCAAAGGCTACATACTTGCCACCCTTACTCAGCCAAATCATTCGCAGAGCCTGCATGCACACTGGGCATGGCATCTTCCCACTTGTACACCATCCGCAGAATAGAGCATAACTGGAAAGTCATGCATGCAATAGTGCAACCAAACTTTCATCAAGAAATTTCTCTGCAGATCCCGATCGTATGTCAACCTTGGAAAGTACCAAGAATGGTGCAAATCATCCACCAGCGGCTGCATAAACACACCCAATTTCTTCCCCGGGTAATCAGGCCCTGGAATGATGAGCGATAAGAACATGGTCTTGCGTTGCATTAGGGCACCGGGAGGAAGATTGAGCGGAATTACAAACACGGGCCAGCAGCTGTATGGATTGGACGACATACCATATGGATTCAACCCATCACCTGATATGGCTATTCTGACATTCCCAGCCTCAGCTGCTTCCTCGAGGTATTCTTCATCGAACGACTTCCATGCTTCGCCTTCCGATGGATGTACGATTTTTTTTTGGATTGTACCCTATACCTTCCTTGTGCCACTTCATCATTTTGGCAGACTCCTTCGTGGTGAAAAGCCGCTGCAGTCTTTTTATAAAATCAAGATACCGAAGAACCTTAACGGGGATGGCTAGCTGGTTTTTCTCACCATCCTCATCGACCACCTCAATGTACCGAGACGAACTACACTCCCTACAGTACTTGTCATCTGCATACTCGTGCCTAAACAAAAGGCAATTCTTCGGGCAAACATCTATTTTCTCATAATCCATAGAGAGTGCCTTCATGATTTTCTTTGTATCGTACATGCTTTTCGGCAGTTTATGACCCTCAGGGAGGCTGCTATCCCATACTCCAAGGAATGCTTCGAAGCATTTCTGGCTACAGCTGTACTCAGCCTCGACTGCAATCAGTTGCGAGATGGCATCCAGCTGAGATATTTTCGCACCCGCATAAAGAGGTTTCTTCGACGAGGCCAAGACCTCCAAGAAGGCCTTTGCGGTTGCCTCCGGATCCTCCGGTTCATTCTTTGAAGGTGTCGCATTTGCCGTTTCTGCAACAATGACATCATCTAGCATGTCCCTCACCCCGTCGTCCTCATATCCATCGATGCATTGTCGCATCACCTCCTCTCTACCACGGTCCTGCTCGGCTATGTTTATCGGCGTCATGTCAAAGTTTGGCATATATCCGTACGTGCGAAGGTGCTCACTCATGTCCTTCTGATTTCTACGGTGACGTATGGCACACCTCGCACAGGGGCATGGTGGGATAATTCTCATTGGACGACGGAATATCTCCTTCAAATACACATCCGTTTTCGCGATCCACTCTGATGTTACTCGATTCCGACGGATAAAACCACTGTACATCCATTGATTATCTACCATCCTCTACTTTTTTGCAAGCCACACAACATAATTAAGGATTCACTTAAATTAATCACATCAAAAATTTATTTTCTACCGCGTTGAATCCACCTACATCTCTAATAGGTAAAGATGGGTCCTAATCCCACCCGAAGATGTGTAGATTGAGTACGTTCTCCATGCTCTACCCTATTCCGAGACAAAATTTTGGCAGCACCTCCCCGCTGTTCTCCAGATACACGTCTCGGCTAATAGCCAAGAGAATGTGCTCCAGAGAACAACGGGGAGGCACCACCGAAATCCTGTCTCGGAACGGGGTAGAGCATGGAGAAACTTACCCAATCTACACATCCTCGGGCTGTCCATGGAAAACGCTGGACAATCCAAAAGAGCTGCGGTGATAAATATGCAATTGAATGCATATTTATCGATGCAACCCTTTCGGACGGGAGACGCCTAGGTTATGCGACTTGACTTGAGAATGAAATCTAGTGACATGATTCGTAGCTCACCCTTGGCTGTAGAGGAAGTAGTCGAACAACAGAGGGACAATCAGGGTCCAACAACTCCTACGACAATCACTCCACCGAAATGGAACACCACAGAACCTGCACCGTGACTAAATTTAAGAACATCGCAATATCATCATCATCTATCATTGTGACGCCTGGATATTTAAGCTACAGTGAACCTCTGCTAATGATGCCACGTCACCTCGATTACTGTTGCTAATCTCGCGTTAGTTCGAAACCGGTTCGAATTCAAATTCAAAATCACGTCAACAATAAAAGTTTTACAAAATTTAAAACAAAAATGTCCGGGATGTGCAAATAAATGCCTAGGAATTTATGGTGTGGGATCCATGCTTTTATAAAAGACCTAAATACTTAAAATGAATTAAACAGAAAAGAAAATAAATAAAGAAAAGAAAATACGAAAACAAAAAAAAAACAAACTAACAAAAAAATAGAAAAGAACCACCCCCACTGGGCCAGCTGGCCCAGCTGGCCCAGCTGTTAGCCAGGCTGGCCGAACTGGCCCAACCCGGCCAACCCCACATTTCCCTTATCACCCCGTGACCTAGCGCACACCCCCACAACCCCCACCTCGCCCCCGAGTGGATCTGGATCGAGGGGCAACCAAAGCCCCCGACCCCCCCCCCCAGCTGCCATCGCGCGCCATGGCCTCACCGCCCTCGTCGCCGGCGGCCCGGACGTCGCTCGTTGCCCACCCCGCCACGCCTCCGTCCTCCTCCGCGGCGTCACCTCGCCGGCGCCACCCCACTGCCCCTACCTCGCCGATGCCGCTTCCCCGTCGGATAGCCCCTGTCTCCCCTGCCTCTACTTTGCCCGACCCCGACAACGATCCCCGTCGCCTTGACGTCGTCCGGCATCGCCCCACCTCGCCCGCGTGACCGCGCCCGAGGAATCGTCGACCACCGCCACCGCACGAGGACCTGAAGCCGCCGACACTGCCCCGCCGTTGTTGCGTCCCCGTCCTCCTCCCCGCCAGACTGCGCCCGCCTCCCCGATGTCGCGACGACGCCTCGTCCCCGTCCTCCTCCCCAAAGGCTCCATCGAGCCACGCCGACCCCCCTTCGCGCTAACGCTGGTGAGGCCATCGACCTCCGCATCCCCTCGGCCCCTTTCTCTCCCCCTCGTGGTCACCACGCCGGATGCCTTTCGCGCCCAGCCAAGACGCTGCAGAGCGCCGTGTCGCGCTCGCCATGGCCGTGCGAGGAGTCGCGCCTGCACGCACTTGCCCCCAATCCCCTCTCGCTCGGGCCTCGCCCGACTTCTGGCAGCGCGCACGCCGCGCTGGCCTCGCCGACCTCGGGGCCTCATCCGCCCTACGCTGCGCCTCTTGACCGAGGTCGTGTCGGCGGCAGCGTCGCTTGAGGCGCGCCAGCGTCCTCAGCTACCAAATCGTGGCCTTAGCTAACGCACATGGGGCGACCCATTTAAAAAAGAGAATAAAGAATTGATAATAAGTAAATAAAAATATTAATTAATTAGTTAATTAAATTAATTAACTTAATTAATTAGGTTCATTAAACTAATTAAAATCTATTACCCTAATAACCTAGTTAGACTAAATTAACTAGTTAGTTAATGTAACGACCAATGACAGGGCCCACCCTCATTGACGATCAACGTTGGTGGTCAGCGAGGACCCCGACCACCCGTCGACCTCGGTACACGTATGCACGCAGAGCTGGGTGCACCTAGCATTTAGCTATTTAATTTCAAATTAAATTAAATCCAGGAAATCTAGAAAATGATTAAATCTTTATAAATTAATATAAAATAATCTATAGCTCGGATGAAAATACTTTGTACATGAAAGTTGCTCCGAACGACGAGACGTATCCGGATATGCAGCCCGTTCGTCCGCCACACATCCCTAGCATAGCAAACACGCAACTTTCCCCCTCCGGTTCATCTGTCCAAAAACACGAAACACCGGGAATACTTTCCCGGATGTTTCCCCCCTTCGCCGATATCACCTACTACCGCGTTTGGGCACCCCTAGCAACGCTCATTGTCATGTCATGCATCGTCATGTTTATGTTTGCATTGTATTTACTGTTACTTCCCCCTCTTCTCTCCGGTAGACTACGATACCGACGCTGCTGCTGCCCCGTTCGACTACGGTGTTGACGACCTCTCCTTGCTAGAGCGACCAGGCAAGCCCCCCCCCCTTGATCACCAGATATCGCCTATTCTTCTCTAAACTGTTTGCATTAGAGTAGTGTAGCTGAAGGAAATATGCCCTAGAGGCAATAATAAAGTTATTATTTATTTCCTTATTTCATGATAAATGTTTATTATTCATGCTAGAATTGTATTAATCGGAAACATGATACATGTGTGAATACATAGACAAACATATAGTCACTAGTATGCCTCTACTTGACTAGCTCATTAATCAAAGATGGTTATGTTTCCTAACCATAGACATGTGTTGTTATTTGATTAATGAGATCACATCATTAGGAGAATGATGTGATTGACATGACCCATTCCGTTAGCCTAGCACTTGATCGTTTAGTATATTGCTATTGCTTTCTTCATGACTTATACATGTTCTGTAACTATGAGATTATGCAACTCCGTTTACGGAGGAACACTTTGGTGCTACCAAAGCGTCTGGCGAATCGGGTGATTATAAAGGAGTACTACAGGTGTCTCCAAAGGTACATGTTGGGTTGGCGTATTTGAGATTAGGTTTTTCACTCCGATTGTCGGAGAAGTATCTGGGCCCTCTCGGTAATGCACATCACTATAAGCCTTGCAAGCAATGTAGCTAATGAGTTAGTTACGGAATGATGCATTACGTAACGAGTAAAGAGACTTGCCGAGAACGAGATTGAACTAGGTATTGGATACCGACGATCAAATCTCGGGCAAGTAACATACCGATGACAAAGGGAACAAAGTATGTTGTTATGCGGTTTGACCGATAAAGATCTTCGTAGAATATGTAGGAGCCAATATGGGCATCCAGGTTCCGCTATTGGTTATTGACCAAGAGTAGTTCTCGGTCATGTCTACATAGTTCTCGAACCCGTAGGGTCCATGCAACTTAAGGTTTCGATGCAGTTATATTATGAGTTTACATGTTTTGATGTACCGAAGGAGTTCGAGTCCGGATGAGATTGGGTACATGACGAGGAGTCTCGAAATGGTCGAGACGTAAAGATTCATATATTGGATGATATGTTTGGGCTAAGGGTCAAGCCCATGAGGCTTTAGGTCGGTGCAAAAGGAGTTTTATGGAGGCGGAGGGCCAAACGCCGGAGGCCTGGCGTCTGCCCCGGGCGAGACGCCGAGGCCCATGGCGTCTGGGCAGACGCCAAGGATTGTGGCGTTTGGTTCTGGAGTCAGAGGGACTCTTGCCTTTGGGCAAAACCGACTTTGAGGAGGCTTTTGCTCCAAGTTTCGACCCCGGGGCTCAACATATAAATAGAGGGGCAGGGCTAGCACCAAAGGGACAACAATTGATCCCTTAGATCTCTTAGCCTTGTGCGGTGCCCTCCTCCACCATATTCCACCTCGGTCATATCGTCGCGGAGTTTAGGCGAAGCCCTGCGCCGGTAGAGCATCATCATCGTCACCACGCCGTCGTGCTGACGGAACTCATCCCCGACACTTTGCTGGATCGGAGTCCGGGGATCGTCATCGAGCTGAACGTGTGCTGAACTCGGAGGTGCCGTACGTTCGGTGCTTGGATCGGTCGGATCGTGAAGACGTACGACTACATCAACCGCGTTGTGCTAACGCTTCCGCTTACGGTCTACAAGGGCATGTAGACAACACTCTCCCCTCTCGTTGCTATATCATCACCATGATCTTGCATGTGCGTAGGAATTTTTTTGAAATTACTACGTTCCCCAACAGTGGCATCCGAGCCAGGTTTTATGCGTTGATGTTATATGCACGAGTAGAACACAAGTGAGTTGTGGGCGATACAAAGTCATACTGCTTACCAGCATGTCATACTTTGGTTCAGCGGTATTGTGAGATGAAGCGGCCCGGACCGACATTACGCGTACGCTTACGCGAGACTGGTTTCACCGTTGCGAGCACTCGTGCTTAAAGGTGACTGGCGGGTGTCTGTCTCTCTCACTTTAGTTGGACCGAGTGTGGCTACGCCCGGTCCTTGGGAAGGTTAAAACAGCACTAACTTGACAAACTATCGTTGTGGTTTTAATGCGTAGGTAAGAACGGTTCTTGCTCAGCCCGTAGCAGCCACGTAAAACTTGCAACAACAAAGTAGAGGACGTCTAACTTTTTTTTGCAGGGCATGTTGTGATGTGATATGGTCAAGACGTGATGCTATATTTTATTGTATGAGATGATCATGTTTTGTAACCGAGTTATCGGCAACTGGCAGGAGCCATATGGTTGTCACTTTATTGTATGAAATGCAAGCGCCATGTAATTGCTTTACTTTATCACTAAGCGGTAGCGATAGTCGTAGAAGCAATAGTTGGCGAGACGACAACGATGCTACGATGGAGATCAAGGTGTCGCGCCGGTGACGATGGTGATCACGACGGTGCTTCGGAGATGGAGATCACAAGCACAAGATGATGATGGCCATATCATATCACTTATATTGATTGCATGTGATGTTTATCCTTTATGCATCTTATCTTGCTTTGATTGACGGTAGCATTTTAAGATGATCTCTCACTAAAAATTATCAAGAAGTGTTCTCCTGAGTATGCACCGTTGCCAAAGTTCGTCGTGCCCAGACACCACGTGATGATCGGGTGTGTTAAGCTCTACGTCCATCTACAACGGGTGCAAGCCAGTTTTGCACACGCAGAATACTCAGGTTAAACTTGACGAGCCTAGCATATGCAGATATGGCATCGGAACACGGAGACCGAAGGTCGGCGTGAATCATATAGTAGATATGATCAACATAGTGATGTTCACCATTGAAAACTACTCCATCTCACGTGATGATCGGTTATGGTTTAGTTGATTTGGATCACGTGATCACTTAGATGACTAGAGAGATGTCTGTCTAAGTGGGAGTTCTTAAGTAATATGATTAATTGAACTTTAATTTATCATGAACTTAGTCCTGGTAGTATTTTGCAAATTATGTTGTAGATCAATAGCTCGCGTTGTTGCTTCCCTATGTTTGTTGCTTTCATATGTTTATTTTAATATGTTCCTAGAGAAAACTGTGTTGAAAGATGTTAGTAGCAATGATGCGGATTGGATCCGTGATCTGAGTTTTATCCTCATTGCTGCATAGAAGAATTATGTCCTTGATGCACGCTAGGTGACAGACCTATTGCAGGAGCAGATGCAGGCGTTATGAGCGTTTGGCTAGCTCAATATGATGACTACTTGATAGTTTAGTGCACCATGCTTAACGGCTTAGAATCGGGACTTCAAAGGCGTTTTGAGCGTCATGGACCATATGAGATGTTCCAGGAATTGAAGTTAATATTTTAAGCAAATACCGAGTTGAGAGATATGAAGTCTCCAACAAGTTCTATAGCTAAAAGATGGAGGAGAATCGCTCAACTAGTGAGCATGTGCTCAGATTATGCAGGTACTTCAATCGCTTGAATCAAGTGGGAGTTAATCTTCCAGATAAGATAGTGATTGACAGAATTCTCTAGTCACCATCACCAAGTTAGTAGAACTTCATGATGAACTATAATATGCAAGGGATGACAAAAGTAATTCCCAAGCTCTTCGTGATGTTGAAATCGACGAATGTAGAAATCAAGAAAGAGCATCAAGTGTTGATGATTGACAAGACCACTAGTTTCAAGAAAAGGGCAAAGGGAAAGAAAGGGGAACTTCAAGTAGAATGACAAGCAAGTTGTCACTCCCACGAAGAAACCCAAAGCTGAACCAAAGCCTGAAACTGAGTGCTTACACTGCATAGGAAATGGTCACTGGAAACGGAAATACCCCAAATATTTGGTGGATAAGAAGGATGGCAAAGTGAACAAGGGTATATTTGATATACAGGTTATTGATGTGTGCTTTACTAGTGTTTATAGTAGCCCCTGAGTATTTGATACTTGTTCGGTTGCTAAGATTAGTAACTCAAACAGGAGTTACAGAATAAGCAGAGACTAGTTGAAGGGAAGTGACGATGAGTGTTGGAAGTAGTTCCAAGATTGATATGATCATCATCGCACACTCCCTATACTATCGGGATTAGTGTTGAACCTAAATAAATGTTATTTGGCGTTTGCGTTGAGCATGAATATGATTTGATCATGTTTATTGCAATACGGTTATTCATGTAAGTTAGAGAATAATTATTGTTACATTTACATGAATAAAACCTTCTATGGTCATACACCCAATGAAAATGGTTTGTTGGATCTCGATCGTGTGATACACATATTCATAATATTGAAACCAAAAGATGTAAAGTTAATAATGATAGTGCAATTTATTTGTGGCATCGCTCGTTTGGGTCATATCGTGTAAAGCGCATGAAGAAACTCCATAAAGATGGATTTTGGAATCACTTGGTTATGAATCATTTGATGCTTGCGAACCGTGCCGTTTGGGCAAGATGACTAAAACTCCGTTCTCCGGAACAATGGAACAAGCTCTGACTTATTGGAAATAATACATACCGATGTATACGATCCAATGAGTGTTGATGCTCGTGGCAAGTATCATTATTTTCTGACCTTCACAAGATGATTTGAGCATATATGGGTATATCTACTTGATGAAACATAAGTCTAAAATAGTTGAAAGGTTCAAAGAATTTCAGAGTGAAGTGGAAAAATCATCGTAACAAGAAAATAAAGTTTCTGCGATCTGATCGCGAAGACGAATAATTGAGCTACGAGTTTGGTCTTCAATTAAAATAATGTGGAATAGTTTCACAGGTCACGCCACCTGGAACACCACAATGTTATGGTGTGTCCGAACATCGTAACCGCACTTTATTGGATATGATGCGATCTATGATGTCTCTTATCGGTTTACCACTATCATTTTGGGGTTATGCATTAGAGACAGCTGCATTCACGTTAAATAGGGCACCATCTAAATCCGTTGAGACGACACCGTATGAACTATGGTTTAGCAATAAACCTAAGCTGTCGTTTCTTAAAGTTTGGGGCAGCGATGCTTATGTTAAAAAGTTTCAAAATGATAAGCTCGAACCCAAATCAGAGAAGTGCATCTTCATAAGATACCCAAACGAAATTGTTGGGTACACCTTCTATCACAGATCTGAAGGCAAATTTGTTGCTGAGAATAGATCCTTTCTAGAGAAGGAGTTTCTCTCGAAAGAAGTGAGTGGGAGGAAAGTAGAGCTTGATAAGGTAATTTGTACCTTCTCCTTATTTGAAAGTAGTTTATCACGAAATCAGTTCCAAAGTGATTACTACACCAATTAGTGAGGAAGTTAATGATGATGATCATAAAACTTCAGATCAAGTTGCTACCAAACCTCGTAGGTCTTCCAGAGTAAGATCCGCCCAGAGTGGTACGGTAATCATATTCTAGAAGTCATGTTACTAGACCATGATGAACCTACGAACTATGAGGAAGCGATGATGAGCCCAGATTCTGTGAAATAGCTTGAGGCCATGAAATCTGAGATAGGATCCATGTATGAGAACAAAGTATGGACTTTGATTGACTTGCTCGATGATCAGCAAGCCATGTTAAATAAATGGATCTTCAAGAGGCAGACGGACACTGATAGTAGTGTTACTATCTACAAAGCTCGACTTGTCACAAAAAGGTTTTCGACAAGTTCAAGGTGTTGACTACAATGAGATTTTCTCAACTGTAGCGATTCTTAAGTCTGTCCGAATCATGTTAGCAATTGCCACATTTTATGAAATCTGGCAAATGGATGTCAAAAACTACATTCTTTAATGGATTTATTAAAGAAGAGTTGTATATGATGCAACTAGAAGGTTTTGTCAATCCTAAAGGAGCTAACAAAATGTGCAAGCTTCAGGGATCCATCTATGGACTGGTGCAAGCATCTCGGAGTTGGAATAAACGCTTTGATAGTGTGATCAAAGCATATGGTTTTATCTGAGACTTTTGAGAAGCCTGTATTTACAAGAAAGTGAGTGGGAGCACTACAGCATTTCGATAAGTATATGTGAATAACATATTATTGATCAGAAATAATGTAGAATTATTCTGCAAAGCATAAAGGAGTATTTGAAAGGAGTTTTTCAGAGAAGGACCTCAGTAAAACTACTTACATATTGAGCATCAAGATATATTGAGATAAATCAAGACGCTTGATAAGTTTTTTCAATAAGTACATACCTTGTCAAGATTTTGAAGTAGTTCAAAATGGAACAGTCAAAGAAAAGTTCTTGCCTGTGTTGCAAAGGTGTGAAATTGAGTAAGACTCAAATACCGATCACGGCAGAAAATAGAAAAGAGAATGAAAGTCATTCCCTATGCCTCAGTCATAGGTTCTATAAAGTATGCTATGCTATGTACCAGACCTATTGTATAGCTTGCTCTGATTTTGGCAAGGGAGTACAATAGTGATCTAGGAGTAGATCACTGGACATTGGTCAAGAACATCCTTAGTGAGGACTAAGGAAATATTTCTCGATTATGGAGGTGATAAAAGAGCCTATCGTAAAGAGTTACATCGGTGCAAGCTTTTATACTGATCCAGATGACTCTAAGTCTCAATCTGGATACATATTGAAAGTGGGAGCAATTAGCTAGAGTAGCTCCGTGCAGAGCATTGTAGACATAGAATATTTGCAAAATACATACGGCTCTGAATGTAACAGACCCGTTGACTAAGCTTCTCTCACGAGCAAAACATGATCATACCTTAGTACTCTTTGGGTGTTAATCACATAGCGATGTGAACTACATTATTGACTCTAGTAAGCTCTTTGGGTGTTGGTCACATGACGATGTGAACTATGGGTGTTAATCACATACAGATGTGAATATTACTGTTGAATCACATGATGATGTGAACTAGATTATTGACTCTAGTGCAAGTGGGAGACTGAAGGAAATATGCCCTAGAGGCAATCATAAAGTTATTATTTATTTCCTTATTTCATGATAAATGTTTATTATTCATGCTAGAATTGTATTAATAGGAAACATGATACATGTGTGAATACATAGACAAACATATAGTCACTAGTATGCATCTACTTGACTAGCTCATTAATCAAAGAAGGTTATGTTTCCTAACCATAGACATGTGTTGTTATATGATTAATGAGATCACATCATTAGGAGAATGATGTGATTGACATGACCCATTCCGTTAGCCTAGCACTTGATCGTTTAGTATATTGCTATTGCTTTCTTCATGACTTATACATGTTCCTGTAACTATGAGATTATGCAACTCCCGTTTACCGGAGGAACACTTTGGGTGCTACCAAATGTCACAACGTAACTGGGTGATTATAAAGGAGTACTACAGGTGTCTCCAAAGGTACATGTTGGGTTGGCGTATTTTGAGATTAGGTTTTGTCACTCCGATTTTCGGAGAGGTATCTCTGGGCCCTCTCGGTAATGCACATCACTATAAGCCTTGCAAGCAATGTAGCTAATGAGTTAGTTACGGAATGATGCATTACGTAACGAGTAAAGAGACTTGCCGATGCGAGATTGAACTAGGTATTGGATACCGACGATCAAATCTCGGGCAAGTCTTTATACCGATGACAAAGGGAACAAAGTATGTTGTTATGCGGTTTGACCGATAAAGATCTTCGTAGAATATGTAGGAGCCAATATGGGCATCCAGGTTCCGCTATTGGTTATTAACCAAGAGTAGTTCTCGGTCATGTCTACATAGTTCTCGAACCCGTAGGGTCCGCACGCTTAAGGTTTCGATGACAGTTATATTATGAGTTTACATGTTTTGATGTACCGAAGGAGTTCGGAGTCCCGGATGAGATCGGGGACATGACGAGGAGTCTCGAAATGGTAGAGACGTAAAGATTCATATATTGGATGATATGTTTAGGCCAAGGGGTCAAGCCCATGAGGCTTTAGGTCGGTGCAAAAGGAGTTTTGCGGAGGCCAGGGGGCCAAACGCCGGAGGCCCTGGCGTCTGGCCCTGGGCCAGACGCCGAGGCCCATGGCGTCTGGGCCAGACGCCAAGGATTGTGGCGTTTGGTCCTGGAGTCCGAGTGGGACTCTTGCCTTTCGGGCAAAACCGACTTTGAGGAGGCTTTTGCTCCAAGTTTCGACCCCAGGGCTCAACATATAAATAGAGGGGCAGGGCTAGCACCAAAGGGACAACAATTGATCCCTTGGATCTCTTAGCCTTGTGCGGTGCCCTCCTCCACCATATTCCACCTCGGTCATATCATCGCGGAGTTTAGGCGAAGCCCTGCGCCGGTAGAGCATCATCATCGTCCACCACGCCGTCGTCTCGTGGAACTCATCCCCGACACTTTGCTGGATCAGAGTCTGGGGATCGTCATCGAGCTGAACGTGTGCTGAACTCGGAGGTGTCGTACGTTCGGTGCTTGGATCGGTCGGATCGTGAAGACGTACGACTACATCAACCGCGTTGTGCTAACGCTTCCGCTTACGGTCTACAAGGGTATGTAGACATCACTCTCCCCTCTCGTTGCTATATCATCACCATGATCTTGCGTGTGCATAGGAACTTTTTTGAAATTACTACGTTCCCCAACAGTAGCATGTTACTGTTTTCCGTTAATCCTATCCTGATGCATAGCCTGTCCTTGCTTCTACTGTTGTTACCTTTACCTGCAATCCTACATGCTTAGTAGGATGCTAGTGTTTCACCAGTGGCCCTACATTCTTGTCCGTCTACCATGCTATATTATCGGGCCGTGATCACTAGGGAGGTGGTCACGGGTATATACTATATACTTCATACTTGATACATGTGGTGACTAAAGTCGGGTCGGCTCGTGGAGCACCCGCGAGTGATTCACGGATTGGGGGCTGAAAGGACCTTTGTCCCAACGGCCCTTTGTGTGGATCTTTGTGGCGGAGCGTCAGGGAAGGTTGAGACTACCTGGGTGAGAGGTGGGCCTGGCCCTGGTCGGTGTCTGCGGTTACATCGTTAACACACTTAACGAGATATTGGTATTTGATCTGAGTCTGGCCATTTGGTCTATACGCACTAACCAACTACGTGGCAAAGATATGGGCACTCGGCGTCGTGGTATCAGCCAAAGCCTTCGTGACGTCAGCGACTGAGCGGCGCGCGCCGGATTGGACTGGAACGCCTGCTAGGCTAGGTCTACTTTCGGCCGCGTACACAACATGCAGGTGTGCTAAGGGCGATGGGCCCAGACCCCTGTGCGCTTAGGTTTAGACCAGCGCGCTGACCTCTCTGTTGGCCTAGGTGGGGCTACGACGTGTTGATCTTCCGCGGCCGGGCATGACCCAGAAAAGTGTGTCCGGCCAAATGAGATCGAGCGTGTTGGGTTATGTGGTGCACCCCTACAGGGAAGTTAATCTATTCGAATAGTCGTGATCTTCGGTAACAGGACGACTTGGAGTTGTACCTTGGCCTTATGACAACTAGAACCGGATACTTAATAAAACACACCCTTCCAAGTGCGGATATAACCCGTGATCGCTCTCTAACAGGTCAGCGAGGAGGGATCGCAGGTAGGATTATGCTATGCGATGCTACTTGGAGGACTTGATCTACTCTCTTCTACATGCTGCAAGATGGAGGTGGCGAGCGTAGTCTTGACGGGATTAGCTATCCCCCTTATTACGGCATTCGCAGTTCAGTCCACCGATATTGCCTCTTTACACATATACCCATGCATATGTAGTGTAGCTCCTTCCTTGCGAGTACTTTGGATGAGTACTCACGGTTGCTTTTCTCCCCCTTTCCCCCCTTCCCTTCTACCTGGTTGTCGCAACCAGATGTCGGAGCCCAGGAGCCAAACGCCACCGTCGACGACGACTCCTACTACACCGGAGGTGCCTACTACTACGTGCAGCCCGCTGACGACGATCAGGAGTAATTAGGAGGATCCCAGGCAGGAGGCCTGCGCCTCTTTTGATCTGTATCCCAGTTTGTGCTAGCCTTCTTAAGGCAAACTTGTTTAACTTATGTCTGTACTCAGATATTGTTTCTTCCGCTGACTCGTCTATGATCGAGCACTTGCATTCGAGCCCTCGAGGACCCTGGCTTGTATTATGATGCTTGTATGACTTATTTATGTTTTTAGAGTTGTGTTGTGATATCTTCCCGTGAGTCCCTGATCTTGATCGCACACGTTTGCGTGCATGATTAGTGTACGATTGAATCGGGGGCGTCACAAGTTGGTATCAGAGCCGACTGCCTGTAGGAATCCCCCTTCCACACTCCTTGGCCGAAGTCGATTCTAGACATTGCAAAACTTTTACTGACATGGCTGTGTGGCTTACGGGCCCACGTCGCCATTGGGTGGCATTAGGATCTTTTATTCCTCGTCTATACTCTGGGACTCTTATCTCTCTTCTACTCAGGTTAAACAATTTTACTAACTCTGACTCTAGATTCTCGATAATACTTTCTTCCGGAGAGCCCCTTATTACAGATGATCGCCTGCTTCACCAGAAGTTTCCGAAGATGCTATTCGATGTTTTACCGAGACACTTGTGCCCACCGCCTTTGTAAATTCACTACCACCGAGACATCCTTCGGGATAAATACATACACTTTCCGTTCTTACTTCTATTCCTAGTTGATGTTGTTATTACAAGATACCTTGAAATCCTTTCTATTGTTTCGAGAATATTTTGTGCTTACTGCTTTGCAGTTCCTTGCCAGCTGAATACGCCTACGGATAATTTCTCGCCCTTATCGAGTATCCGTTCATCCCCAGTTGTTCATGTGTTTCACAATGGTCTTCGAAATACTATTTGATCCTGCAAAAATCCTTAGTAGCTTATTGCTCTGCAATACTTGTCTGCTTGCATTATGGATGCTTTCCCTATGTCTGACAACATTCATTAGTATCCTTAGGCACCGTCATTTTGATCCTATTGATTCAACATGAGTGCGAATGCACGCAATCATCAGTTGATCCTTTTAAATTATCTTTCCGGCTCAGACATCATTTTAAACATGAGCTGGATCTCGACCAATCAAATTGCCATCGATTGTACCCCTAAGGCTATTCAACTTATCCGTCCGTAATCGGAGCATTGCTTCTGATCCCTTGTCTTGGAATTCATAATTCCTTTGCAATTGCGCTTTGAAGTAGTCAGTTGTTTCTATCATCTGATCTCCTTGCATGCTTTCTTCTTCTGGTTGAGTACCGATGCTCACATCAGATCCCTTATGGACCACCAGTCCTTCATATTCAATAAGCTTGTGAGCCTTTCCTCGGATACATAATGCCTTTGGTAAATTGTATCCTCTGCTTTCTCAAGCATGCTCTACTATCGATTTTGTGTTATTTATTCTTGAGATTTGGGGTGTATACTCCTAGCTGCCCTGATGGGTTGAACCTACGCCTTCCCTAATCTGTGTGAACCCGAAAGATTTCACGGGTCATACTTATCTGGTATTGCACCAGGTAAAAACTTTCAACAACTAATGTCATTTTCGAAATACGAGAGGTGAATGAAAGGTTATGCGTTGAACAAGTGGGAGTCGACCTTGAACCTTGCGTTCATGCCCATGGACACGATGCTGATCTTATCATGGATGCTTCTCTTAAACCCTATTCGGTATAAGTTCATCTTATATATGGGAATTGGTCTTTTGCAACCGTGGTTCCGACCATATTTTCTTCTTGATTCCATTTCTTGGACAAGTTAGAGTACTTGTCTTTTGTAGAGCATTACCCTAGTCCAACCTCTACTTTGATCTGTCGTCGAGTATTACCCCCCTCGTATCTCGAGATTATCATGGAACTGCATAACTTCTTATGAGTTCTTCATCAAGTGCTACCTTCCCACTGATTCCAATTTTTCACGGGCTCTGAGTTATTAAACACTCAAAGACACCGATAACTGAACCGAGTCCGCACTGCGGTTCAACAACTCTTCAGTAAGCTTCTATAAGTACGAGTTTGTACCCGACCACGCCATTCCTAGCCTGTTTGGCTATATCATTGTCATGATGATTCTAACTGTGCTCTACCTGGTCCTTATTCTCGGAGCACCAATTTGCGACGATAGCTAAGCTTACGTCGATTTTCCTCGTCATACCCTTTCACCTTAAACAACAAGCTTGAGTTCGAGTTTGTGTAAATGAATCGTGGTTCCAATAACCTCTTGCTTCGTCATTCCTTTGACTTGATGTCGTCGCTGATTGATTACATCTTTATGAAATATCTCGACAAATGTGTCGTGATCATCATCAACCTTATGAGCTCTTCCAGGATATCAACCGGATTCACGAAGAGAAATACCATCCTTTCCCTCGATGAGTTGTGTTATCATCGGCCACTTTATTGCCTTCCCTCCAACACAAACTTGTTCGTGTTTTGTGTTATACCTTGAGTTCCTTGCTACCCAGCATTGTTCTTCTTTACCTTGGAGAATTACCACCTTTTATGTCAAGAATGTTGTGGGAATTTCACCACCTCTTAAGAATTCTTGGTATAGTGATACTTATCACCATCACCATTCTTTTTTGGTCCTCGTGTTGATTCCAACCGGGGTACCAACAAGTGAACGGTGTTGTTTGGATTCTGCACTTCTAGCAACCCTGTTGCTTTGAAGTTAATGGTCGGCCATTCATTCTTAGACTATTGATTATTGAATCACCATTCTGACATTGGTCGTGCAACCCAACCCATATTTCGGGTGCACCTTTCAACCAATGTTTAATTGTGTATCTTTTCCTTGAGCATACGTCGTTATATCATTTGATCTGGCAAATGTTATCTCATTGTTCACATAATTGTGGAAATCCGTCTTTTGTTAATCTCGATGAATTATCACGGAGTCCATCATCCACCTCCTTATCTCCTTGGTTTAATGATGAACCCTTGTTTCGGAACTCGCTTCCATAGTTCATTGCCCGAGAATTTTACAATGTCATCTCGTCAATTTGTGTTGCACCTTTCATCTCAGGCATCCTGAGTCTGTGTTATCCTGACATAATCAGATCTGAATCTCAGTCAGATATGATGGTTGGAACATATTCCAAGAGTTATAACATTTGTCTTTATATGACCCGGTAAGGTGATGTCATGCCTGGCACGCCTGGCCGAGGAACCTATTGTTATAGTTCCATTTCAGCAAGGTTAGCCATTCTCCCATGAGGAAATTGTAAAACTTATTCTATAAGTTGTTTCTGATGGGTCCTTTGTGTATCCGAAGTATGATCTTTAAATTAAGACCATGTCAATGCTATCTCGAAGCATGTCTGTGGTACTCCGAATTTCAACAAGAACATTTGAAGCCCATTGCTAAATGTTTCTTTCTTAATTATCCTAACACGTTGTGTGGGTAATGCCATGAAAATTCTCTCCCATTACCTAAATGGTTTTCTACGTTATATCCTGTCATGGATATCATGCTATGCTTGTCCTTGGGAAGGATATACCCCCGAATTATGTGTTTAAACACATTTTTCTGTCTGTTATTCTGATTAAATCTGATAAACACTTTTCCCTTTCCATTGGTTTGTTTAAACCCTTTCTATGATCTATATGATATAAGCAGTAATAGTTCCCTGCTTGTGCAAACACCTCGGTGTGCGACTCTGTCGGTAAGACCCTGTTACTATTATTGATGAGATTCCGGTAACCACCGATGGACGAGAACTTTGCCTATTGGTCCGCCTCGTATCAACGAGCAGGAAAATGGTTCTCTTCGTTCCTCGCCCTTGGTACCGACGTTGTTACTGGCAGGCTAACCTCTGACATGCCTTGCTCACATGATCGTGCAAGACGTCATCGCCCTTCCTACTTTTAACCCACATGGTGGGCCCATAACCCACATTTCCACAGGATCGAAACATGACTCTCCTGTACACCCTGTTTCCAAAGATATTCCTCACGCTTGGCTTTTTATGTAATTCATGAGCCACCTTCCGTGTGATCCTCAGTTCTGGTATTAAACACAATACTTAATTCCGTCGCTCCGAACCCCTTTCACACTCTGTTTCAGGCAACGAACGATTGCCTGCCTGCTCGAAACTTCCCATAAAGCCTCTTTACTTTGCTCTCGATATTTTCAGAGGTTTCAATTCGAGAGTTACTTTCCGCCTCCTTCCACACTGTTGTCTACCAGATAGTCTACCTTGCAAAGGTCTGTCCTCTCGAAATAACCACCCTTTATTCTTTCGTAAGTACGATGGAGTTCCCGAAGACAGGATGCCGACTTCATCATGATGACCTAAAACAGAGAAATGAAGACATCAACGTAATGGATCGACCTCTTCAAGAAGGACAACGAAGACCCGTTAGAATTTCGTAACCAAATCCCTTCCCCTTACTCCCATCCTAAATCTCGGGACGAGATTTCTTGTAGTGGAGGAGAATTGTGACGCCCGGATATTTAAGCTACAGTGAACCTCTGCTAATGATGCCACGTCACCTCGATTACTGTTGCTAATCTCACGTTAGTTTGAAACCGGTTCGAATTCAAATTCAAAATCATGTCAACAATAAAAGTTTTACAAAATTTAAAACAAAAATGTCCGGGGTGTGCAAATAAATGCCTAGGAATTTATGGTGTGGGATCCATGCTTTTATAAAAGACCTAAATACTTAAAATGAATTAAACAGAAAGGAAAATAAATAAAGAAAAGAAAATACAAAATCAAGAAAACAAACTAACAAAAAAATAGAAAAGAACCCCCCCTTTGGGCGAGATGGCCCATTGTTAGTGCCGCCATTGGCCCAACCCAGCTAACCCCACATTTCCTTATCCCCGTGACTACTCACACCCCCACAACCCCACCTCGCCCCAGTGGATCTGGATCGAGGCAACCGATGCCCGACCGACTTCGCTGCCATCGCGCCATGGCCTCACCGCCCTCGTCGCCGGCGGCCCGGACGTCGCTCGTTGCCCACCCCGCCACGCCTCCGTCCTCCTCCGCGGCGTCACCTCGCCGGCACCACCCCACCGCCCCTACCTCGCCGATGCCGCCGCGCCCGGACAGCCCTGTCTCCCCGCCTCTACGCCGCCCGACCCAGCACGATCCCGTCGCCTCGACGTCGTCCGGCACCGCCCCACCTCGCCCGCGTGACCGCGCCCGAGGAATCGACGACCACCACCGCCGCACGAGGACCCGAAGCCGACGCTGCCCCGCCGTCACCGCGTCCCCATCCTCCTCCCTGCCGGACTGCGCCCGCCTCCCCTACGTCGCGACGACGCCTCGTCCCCGTCCTCCTCCCCAAAGGCTCCATCGAGCCACGCCGACCCCCCTTCGCGCCAACGCCGGTGAGGCCATCGGCCTCCGCATCCCCTCGGCCCCTTTCTCTCCCCCTCGTGGTCACCACGCCCGGATGCTGCCTTTCTTCGCCCCAGCCCGCTGCAGAGCGCCGTGTCGCGCTTCGCCATGGCTGCAGGCGAGCAGCCGCGCCGCACGACTTGCCCCCAACCCCCATTGCTCGGGCCTGCGCCCGACTTCTGACATGGCACGCCGCTGGCCTCGCCGACCTTCCGGGACCTCATCCGCCCCTGCGTTGCGCCTCCTGACCGAGGTTGTCGCCGCCAGCGTCGCGCTGGGAGGGCCCGCGTGCGTTCCCAGCCACCAAACCGTGGCCTTAGCCACTGCACATGGGGCCGGCCCATTTAAAAAAAAGAGAATAAAGAATTGATAATAAGTAAATAAAATATTGATTAATTAGTTAGACTAAATTAACTAGTTAGTTAATGTAACAGCCAATGACAGAGGTTTCACCACGCTGACGGTCAAACGTTGATGGTCAACAGGGACCCCCTGACCCACCTGTCAGCCTCTCGTACACTTCTGTGTACGCAGAGCTGGGTGCACCTAGCATTTAGCTATTTAATTTCGAATTAAATTATATCCAGGAAATCTAGAAAATGATTAAATCTTTATAAATTAATATAAAATAATCTATAACCCGGATGAAAATACTTTGTACATGAAAGTTGCTCAGAACGACGAGACGAATCTGGATACGCTGCCCGTTCGTCCGCCACACATCCCTAGCATAGCAAACACGCAACTTTCCCCCTCCGGTTCATCTGTCTGAAAAAACGAAACACCGGGAATACTTTCCCGGATGTTTCCCCCCCTCGTCGGTATCACCTACTAGCGCGTTTGGGCACCCCTAGCAACGCTCATTGTCATGTCATGCATCGTCATGTTTATGTTTGCATTGTATTTACTGTTTCTTCCCCCTCTTCTCTCTGGTAGACTACGATACCGACGCTGCTGCTGCCCAGTTCGACTACGGTGTTGACGAGCTCTCCTTGCCAGAGCAACCAGCAAGCCCCCCCCCCCCCCCTTGATCACCAGATATCGCCTATTCTTCTCTAAACTGCTTGCATTACAGTAGTGTAGCATGTTACTGTTTTTCGTTAATCCTATCCTGATGCATAGCCTGTCCTTGCTACTACTGTTGTTACCTTTACCTGCAATCCTACATGCTTAGTATAGGATGCTAGTGTTTCATCAGTGGCCCTACATTCTTGTCCGTTTGCCATGCTATACTATCGGGTCGTGATCACTAGGGAGGTGGTCACGGGTATATACTATATACTTCATACATGATACATGTGGTGCCTAAAGTCGGGTCGGCTCGTGGAGCACCCGCGAGTGATTCACGGATTGGGGGCTGAAAGGACCTTTGTCCCAACGGCCCTCTGTGTGGATCTTTGTGGCGGAGAGTCAGGGCAGGTTGAGACTACCTGGGTGAGAGGTGGGCCTGGCCCTGGTCGGTGTCCGCGGTTACATCATTAACACGCTTAACGAGATCTTTGTATTTGATCTGAGTCTGGCCATTTGGTCTATACGCACTAACCAACTACGTGGGAAAGATATGGGCACTCGACGCCGTGGTATCAGCGAAGCCTTCGTGACGTCGTGGTCGGCGGCGCTGCCGCCGGATTGGATCGAACGCCGCTAGGCTAGGTCTGCTTCGCCGCGACGCAACATGAGTGTGCTAAGGCGATGGGCCCGTAACCTCGGCGCTTAGGTTTAGACCGACGTGCTGACCTCTCTGTTGGCCTAGGTGGGGCTGCGATGTGTTGATCTTCCGCGACCGGGCATGACCCAGAAAAGTGTGTCCGGCTAAATGGGATCGAGCATGTTGGGTTATGTGGTGCACCCCTACAGGGAAGTTAATCTATTCGAATAGCCGTGATCTTCTGTAACAGGACGACTTGGAGTTGTACCTTGACCTTATGACAACTAGAACCGGATACTTAATAAAACACACACTTCCAAGTGCCAGATATAACCCGTTGATCGCTCTCTATCAGGGCAATGAGGAGGGGATGGCCGGGTAGGATTATGCTATGCGATGCTACTTGGAGGAATTCAGTCTACTCTCTTCTACATGCTGCAAGATGGAGGTGGCCAGAAGCGTAATCTTTGACAGGATTAGCTATTCCCCCTTATTCTGGCATTCTGCAGTTCAGTCCATCGATATTGCCTCTTTACACATATACCCATGCATATGTAGTGTAGCTCCTTGCTTGCGAGTACTTTGGACGAGTACTCACGGTTGCTTTTCTCCCCCTTTTTCCCCCTTCCCTTCTACCTGGTTGTCGCAACCAGATGTTGGAGCCCAAGAGCCAAACGCCACCGTCGACGAAGACTCCTACTACACCGGAGGTGCCTACTACTACGTGCAGCCCGCTGACGACGACCAGGAGTAGTTAGGAGGATCACAGGCAGGAGGCCCGCGCCTCTTTCGATCTGTATCCCAGTTTGTGCTAGCCTTCTTAAGGCAAACTTGTTTGACTTATGTCTGTACTCAGATATTGTTGCTTCCGCTGACTCGTCTATGATCGAGCACTTGTATTCGAGCCCTCGAGGCCCCTGGCTTGTATTGTGATGCTTGTATGACTTATTTATGTTTTTAGAGTTGTGTTGTGATATCTTCCCGTGAGTCCCTGATCTTGATCATACACGTTTGCGTGCATGATTAGTGTATGGTTGAATCGGGGGCATCACAATCATCATGTAACAATCATCATTTATCATGATCCAACACTCAGCATCATCATTTATCATGATCCAACAATCATCATCATCATTTATCATCTCTTCCGAAAATTTTTGGAAATCTATCATCATCATCATCTAAAAATTATCAAGGCATAAAAAAAGCATTATCATCTATCATCAACATCAACATCTATCATCATTAACATCATAATCTATCATCATCAACATCATCATCTATCATCTAATTTTTTTTTCATTTCTTGCATTTCTGACATTTCTAATTATCATCAAATTATCTATCATCATACATAATGCATGCATCCATCCATCTAACCATCTATCATCATACATAATGCATCCATCCATCGATCATCTAACTAAATAAAAAAATTGCTTCAAAGAGGGAGGGAAGGAGCTCGCCGTAGGGGAGGGCCGGCTCGGGGGGGAGGGCTGGCACGGAGGGGGAGGCAGAGGGGAGCTCGGGCTTGGGCTAGGCCGGCCGGAGCAGCTGCAGAGGAGGGCCGGTGCAGCCTAGCCGCTGGCCGGAGCGACGGTCGGGCGGCGTTGAGGGAGGAGTGGGCTCGGGGAGGTCCGGCCGAACTGAGCTTGACGAGGGCGCGGGCGAGGGGTGGCTGGGGATGAGTCAACGCATCCCAATGCGGCAAGGGAAGGGCGGTGGCGGCACGAGCAAAGACGGCGAGGCCGGGGCGGAGCGCGGGTGGGGCGGCTGCGGCGAGTGGCGGCGAAGGGCGGCGGCGGCCCAAAGCGCTGGGTGGCCAGCGGCGGAGCATGGCGAGGGAAGGGCGACGACAGCGACCGGAGAGGAAGGGCAGCAGCGGGCGGAGCAGAGGATCCGGCGGCGGCGCGGGTGTTGGTCGGGGGGAATGGGAAGATGGGGAATGGGTGGTGGGGGGCGAACCGCAGAGGATAAGGTGAGGCACACCTATGCCGACGGCCAAACCGTTGGCATAGGCCTGGCCCATTGCCACGTCATCGATCTATGGCCGTGTGCGCAGCTATGTCAACGGCATACCTCTAACTTTTTTATTTTTGTTTTAAATTTTTTATATATATTATTTACTTTTTTCTGTTTTTTTCACCACATAAATGTGCCTTATCTAACAAAAAAACATACCCCGATGGTATATCGATTGCCCCCCTCACGGACGTTGCTGCCGCTGTGCCCCGCAGCGACGCCCGTGAGGGGGGCACACCCCGGAGCTGCGTGCCGGGTGCCTGCGCCTACCACCACGCTTCCACAACCATAGGAGGGCCCACAGCAACACCTGGCGGCATTGCTACCCCAGGTACACCGTCCCGTCTAACCGGGCCCTCATACATGCGGGGTGGTGTGGTGCCATGTTTGAAGAGGCGGGATGGGGGCCCTGGGGGGATAGCAATACCACCGGAGTGTCGCACCGGGCCCTCATACATGCGGGGTGGTGTGGTGCCATGTCCGAAGAGGCAGCGCACATCTCCGGGGTGTGCCCCCCCCCCCCCTCACGGACGGCGGCGCCGCCGGCACCTTGGAGGGGGGAAATAGACGTGTCGGTTCTACACGGAGGGGATCTTGTTGTGGGTCTGGCCCGGATGTTGCTCCAAAGTGTTTGTATGGGCTGACCTAACACAACCGGGTGGAGAGTTCCACTGGTCAAAGCAAGTCCGTGTAAAGTCAAAGGGCTAGATCTCGTGGTCTAACGCTACAGGGTTAGGCGGGACGGGGGCCCTGTGGGGGTAGCAATGCCACCGGAGCGTCACACCGGGCCCTCATATATGCGGGTTGGCGTGGTGGCATGTCCGAAGAGGCGGCACACGTCTCCGGGGTGTGCCCCCCTCACGGGCGTCGCTGCCGCCGTGTCACGGAGGGGGGAAATGGCCACGTCGGGCCGAGACGAAGGGAATCTTGGGGTGGGTTGGGCCGGGATGGTGTTGGGGGTGTATCTATGGGCTGGGCTATGACAACCAGGTGAAAAGGTCCACCGGTCAAACCCCGTCCGGTGAAAGTCAAAGGGGCTAGACCCGACGGTCGTCTGTGTCAGGGTTAGACATGATGGGGTACCTGTGGGAGGGTAGCAATGACGCCAGGTGTTGCGGTGGGCCCTCCTACGGTTGTGGAAGCGTGGTGGCAGGCGCAGGCACCCGGCATGCGGCTCCGGGGTGTGCCCCCCCCCCTCATGGGTGTCGCTGCCGCCGTGTCACGGAGGGGGGAAACGGCCACGTCGAGCCGACACGGAGGGAATCTTGGGGTGGGTTGGGCTAGGACGGTGTTGGGGGTGTAGCTATGGGCTGGGCTATGACAACCAGGTGAAAAGGTCCACCGGTCAAACCCCGTCCGATGAAAGTCAAAGGGCTAGACCCGGCGGCTGTATGTGTCATGGTTAGACAGGACGGGGTACCTGTGGGGGAGCAATGTCGTCCGTGAGGGGGGCCACACCCCGGAGATGCGTTCCGCCTCTTCGGACATGCCACCACACCACCCCGCATGTATGAGGGCCCGGTGCGACGCTCCGGTGGCATTGCTACCCCCACGACCCCTCTCCCGCCTAACCCTGTAGCGCTAGACCACAATATCTAGCCCTTTGACTTTACACGGATGGGATTTGACCAGTGGAACTCTCCCCCCGTTTATGTTAGGTCAGCCCATAGGAACACTTTGGAGCAACATCCGGGCCAAACCCACAGCAAGATCCCCTCCGTGTAGACCCGACGCGTCCGTTTCACCCCTACATGTGCCGGCGGCGGCGCCGTCCGTGAGGGGGGCCACACCCCAGAGACGCATACCACCTCTTCGGGCATGCTACCACACCACCCCGCATGTATGAGGGCCCGGTGCGACGCTCCGGTGGCATTGCTACCCCCCAGGGCCCCCGTCCCGCCTAACCCTGTAGCGTTAGACCACGAGATCTAGCCCTTTGACTTTACACGGACGGGCTTTGACCAGTGGAACTCCCCCCCGGTTGTGTTAGGTCAGCCCATAGGAACACTTTGGAGCAACATCCGGGCCAAACCCACAGCAAGATCCCCTCCATGTAGACCCTACGCGTCCGTTTCACCCCTCCAGGTGCTAGCGGCGCCGCCATCCGTGAGGGGGCCACTTCCCGGAGACGTGTGCCGCCTCTTCGAACATGCCACCACACCACACCGCATGTATGAGGGCCCGGTGCGACGCTCCGGTGGCATTACTATCCCCAGGGCCCCCGTCCCGCCTAACCCTGTAGCGTTAGACCACGAGATCTAGCCCTTTGACTTTACACGGACGGGCTTTGACCAGTTGAACTCTCCCCTCCGGTTGTGTTAGGTCAGCCCATAGGAACACTTTGGAGCAACATCCGGGCCGAACCCACAGCAAGGTCCCCTTCGTGTAGACCCGCCGCGTCCGTTTCACCCCTCCATGTGCCGACGGCGGCGCCGTCCGTGAGGGGTGCCACACCCCGGAGACGCGTGCCACCTCTTCGGACATGCCACCACACCATCCCGCATGTATGAGGGCCCGGTGCGACGCTCCGGTGGCATTGCTACCCCACAGGGCCCCCGTCCCGCCTAACCCTATAGCGTTAGACCACGAGATCTAGCCCTTTGACTTTACACGGACAGGCTTTTGACCAGTGGAACTCTCCCCCCAGTCGTGTTAGGTCATCCCATAGGAACACTTTGGAGCAACATCCTGGCCAAACCCAAAGCAAGATCTCCTCCGTGTAGATCCGACGCGTCCGTTTCACCCTTCCAGGTGCCGGCGGCGGCGCCGTCCGTGAGGGTGGCCACACCCTGGAGACGCGTGCCGCCTCTTCGGACATGCCACCACACCACCCCGCATGTATGAGGGCCCGGTGCGACTCTCCGGTGGCATTGCTACCCCCAGGGCTCCCGTCCCGCCTAACCCTGTAGCGTTAGACCATGAGATCTAGCCCTTTGACTTTACACGGACGGGCTTTGACTAGTGGAACTCCCCTCCCCCCCGGTTGTGTTAGGTCATCCCATAGGAACACATTGGAGCAACATCCAGACCAAATCCACAGCAAGATCCCCTCCGTGTAGACCCTATGCGTCTGTTTCACCCTCCCCCCATGTGTCGGCGGCGGCGCCGTCTGTGAGGGGGGCCACACCCCTGAGACATGTGCCGCCTCTTCGGACATGCCACCACACCACTCGGCATGTATGAGGGCCCGGTGCGACGCTCCGGTGGCATTGCTACCCCCAGGGCCCCCGTCCCGCCTAACCTTGTAGCGTTAGACCATGAGATCTAGCCCTTTGACTTTACACACACAAGCTTTGACCAGTGGAACTCTCCCCCCGGATGTGTTAGGTCAGCCCATAAGAACACTTTGGAGAAACATCCGGGCCAAACCCACAGCAAGACCTCTCTGTGGAGACCCGACGCGTCCGTTTCCCCCCTCCAGGTGCCGACGGCGGTGCCGTCCGGTGAGGGAGGCCACACCCCGGAGACGCGTGCCGCCTCTTCGGACATGCCACCACACCACCCCGCATGTACGAGGGCCCGATGCAACACTCCGGTGGCATTGCCACCCCTAGGGCCCCCATCCCGCCTAACCATGTAGCGTTTGACCATGAGATCTAGCCCTTTGACTTTACATGGCAGGCTTTGACCAGTGGAACTCTCCCCCCGGTTGTGTTTTCCAGCCCATAGGAACACTTTGGAGCAACATCCGGGCCAAACCCACAGCAAGATCCCCTCCGCGGAGACCCGATGTGTCCGTTTCACCCCTCCAGGTGTCGGCGGCGGTGCCGTCCGTGAGGGGGGTCACACCCGGAGACGCGTGCTGCGGACATGCCACCACACCACCCCGCATGTATGAGGGCCCGATGCGACGCTCCGGTGGCATTGCTACCCCCACAGGGCCCCTGTCACGCATAACCCTGTAGCGTTTGACCACGCGATCTAGCCCTTTGACTTTACAGACGGGCTTTGACCAGTGGACCTCTCCGCCCTGTTGTGTTAGGTCAGTCCATAGGAACACTTTGGAGCAACATCCGAGCCCGACCCACAGCAAGATCCCCTCCGTGTAGACCCGACGCGTCCGTTTCCCCCCTCCAGGTGTCGGCGGCGCCGCCGTCCATGAGGGGGGGGCACACCCCGGAGACGCGCGCCGCCTCTTCGGACATGGCACAATACCACCCCGCATGCATGTATGAGGGCCCGGTGCGACGCTCCGGTGGTATTGCTATCCCCCCCAGGGCCCCCGTCCCGCGTCTTTAGACATTGCACCACACCACCCCGCATGTATGAGGGCCCGGTTAGACGGGACGGTGTACCTGGGGGGGGGGGGGGGTAGCAATGCTGCCAGGTGTTGCTGTGGGCCCTCCTACGGTTGTGGAAGCGTGGTGGCAGGCGCATGCACCCGACACGCAGCTCCGGGGTGTGCCCCCCTCATGGGCGTCGCTGCGGGGCACGGCGGCGGCAACGTCCGTGAGTGGGGCAATCGATATACCATCAGGGTATGTTTTTTTGTTAGATAAGGCACATTTATGTTGTGAAAAAAACAGGAAAAAGTAACTAATATAAATATAAAATAAAAACAAAACAAAAAATAAAAAATAGAGGTATGCCGACGGCAACGGCATAGCTGTGCACACGGCCACGGATCGATGACATGGCAAAGGGCGGGGATCGATGATGTGGCAACATCCATGGGCCAGGCCTATGCCGACGGCCAGGCCATCGGCATAGATTTTCCACCCCACGGACCGGCGAGCGACGCGAATCGATGACGTGGCGGGCGACGTGGATCGATGACGCGGGGGCTATGCCGACGGCCACCGTTAGCCCGTCGGCGTAGACTGACGCCGTCAAACGGCCGTCCCTGCCCGGGTAGCCGGGCCCACGTGCTATGCTGACGGGCTCTTCTATGCCGACGGCCGCTGTAGACATATTTCTCGCGACGCCGACCGCTGAGCTCTGCCGACGCGGGCCATCGGCATAGATGGATATATGCTGTCGGGATAGGCCAATCTATGCCGACGGGGGTCATCGGCATAGGTTTGGCCGTCGGCATCGCTAGTTATTCTGGTAGTGTAATGTGTTTGGCAAATCTTTGCATAAACAATTTGATATATCGATTGATAATGTACACCGGCGATGTGGTTACCAAAATGAGGGGATTTTGATATTTTGCCACAACTTACTTTGCACATTGATAATTTGCCACTACTTAGATTGTGACGACTGCGCATGCATGTTGTTTGGACGATGGCATCCTTGAACGGTGCATATATTTGTTAAACAATACTCCATCCGTTCCGAATTACTTGTCTTGGATTTGTCTAGATACGGAATCTAGACAAATCCAAGACAAGTAATTCGGAACGGAGGGAGTACTACTCAACGGGTGCTGTTGTCAATCGTTCACAAATCATGCACAGGCTATCGTCTGCTCCTCTTTATTTGGAACTTTGATCTTTTGCCCTCTGTCAGGTGGGTCCCACATAAAATGCACAAAATACCCCAGGCTAGATTGACCAGGAACGGACGCAAACCGGAGACGGCGGCACTCCGGTGGCAGTCAACAACCATCCCGGGCGAGGCCTCTCCCACACGCGGCGCTCGCGCTCGCGCTCGCGGTATCAAGCGGATGCTGTCGGTGGTCACGACCATTCACTGCGCGGCGCGCAGCCCCGCACCGGCTCATTGTCGGGCTTGTCCGATGCGGCGTTCCCGCGCGTGCAAGGCGGCTGCCAGCGACGTGGCGCCACCAACTGCAGTGCGCAGCCCGACCTCGGCGTTCGATCTGGAGACGGCGCCTTCTGGGGAAGCTCACGTCGGAGGAAGCCCGCTACGTCCTGCTCGGCCACCGACGGCAAGAACGGCAGCGCCCGTGGCTGCCCGGCCGAGGACCCGATTCCCCACGCTAGAACTCCTGTCGCGCGCGTGTGCGACAGCTGCTGGCATTAGCTCGTGCAACGCCGGCGGCAGTAGCTCGGTTGCACGCACGGGAGGAGTGGAAGAGCTCGGCCGTGATGCAGAGGACGCTGGGGAGCAGGCCGTGGTTCCTCCAACACACGCGCTGGCGACGGCGAGCAGAGCGAGTCGGTGCTGGCCGTCCCCGGCTGAGTGGGCTGGCTTCCCTGCTACCTGCAGTCTGCACCACACCGCCGGGCCCAGCCCCAACCACGGCGGCTGGCTCACCAAACATGCCCTGGCTGAGCTAGGTTCATTCTGATTTGGGGAATCGGCTGGGCTATGGCTGTTTCAGTCAAAAAGGTATGTAAGGGTATACTTGTCCACTCTTTTACGGATATAATATGTCTTTCATTTGTAAGTATTGTTTTTGTCTAAAAAAGTGGCAAAAGATCAAAATGCAAATTAAAGAGTGGCAAAACATCAATTAAATTGTAAGCGATGGCAAATTATCAAAATCTAAAGTAAGTAGTGACTTAGAATCAAATCGCCTCCAAAATGAAGAAATCTAGGGGCTGTTTGGTTTGTGACTATCATTGCCATATATTGCCACATGATTTTTGCCACACTTGCCTTAGTTGAGTTGCTCAAATTGTTAGCCACACTTTGGGTGGGGTTCACTGCTCATAAAAAAAATTATCATCTTAGATGTGGCTAGAACTAAACGCCTACCTAACTCGATCAAACTTGCCTAAGGTTAAGTGTGGCAAAGTGTGGTAAGGTGTGGCTAGGAACCCAACATCCCCTTAATGACGCAACCACTTGCAAAAGGCAGTCAGCATTAACGAAACACATCATGTATACGACATTGAATCAAAATTAGCAAGAGAGTTTTTCCCGATGGCCAAATAAATCAGTTAAGTAAGAGTATTACCTTCTGCTAGTATTACTCTCTTGGTTTCATTAATCACGTTTTTCAGCTCATAGCCGGACTCGACTCGAAGACGAAACGGATGGATAGGCTGTTGGTTTCACGTCACTGCAAATTCATGGGCCATACTTGAAGCATGTGAGTCCACGTTCAACAACAGTTCTTCTGGTTAGAAAGAGCAGCAGGCCGCGGCGACTATATATCGCATTAAGCGAGTCCTTAGAAAGTCTCACGTCGCAGTTTTCGTAGTGGTGGTTGTTACTGGGCCGGTTCATTTTTGCGCACAGTTTAAGAAAAATATTTCCGTGCCTAGTGCCGTGGTAACGATTCCGACAATAGAAAAGGGGTAGGGTAAAGGAGCATGATCTATCGAGATGCATATGGGTGACACGGTGATTTTAGCGAGTTCGGGCCTCTCACGATGAAGATAACAACCCTACGTCTCGTGCTCCGGAGAGGCTTTGTTTTATCTTAGTATGTATCCGGAGATTACAATGTGTGTGAGAGAGAGAGAGGAACGGATCCCCATGCCTGAGCTAAGTCCGGAGACTAGAGAGGGAGAGAAAGAGGTGGAAGAAGAACCCCCCTAGTCTAGTGGTGGGGTGGCTTATATAGAGTGCGCCACCCCCTCACCTCCTATGTTACAAAGTGGAGTATCAATGCCATAATACCTGGCCACTACAAAACCGTTATGCTGACTATTGGTCTTCGCATATCCGAGTGAGTTACCCGGCCGAGTGGAATGAGCTCGTCGAGTGGAGTGTCATGCTCCGAGTGGTTGTTGCCGTCCGAGTGACTTTCAAGTTGCGGTACATCTGGACGGCGATCTGGCCCAGGGGCCCAGTACAAAGTGTACGGTGTCCATGGGTAGGGTCTTTAGGTCAGGCCTGTTACCCTACCCCCAATACATGTCCTCGTCATTAGCCCCCGAATCGGTCGAGGTTGAGCGGGTCGAGTCGAGGTGAATTCCCAGATGAGTCGAGTGCTACGGAGGCACTTATGAACTTCCTTTGGTCACCCGGCGGTCTTATCTTCGCTTGTTGCCTTGACGGATTCCAGTCTGCGTGGTGCCCGAGTGAAATGAGCTCAAACGGGTCCGCGGAGGAGCGTTGAACTCACCTTATAGCAATTTTTTGAGTGATTTGGAGCTGGTCCTGCATCGAGTAACTGGTTACTCGGAATTTCTTCATGCTTGGGCGTGTCTTTTTTTGTTTGGCCGTCACTCGGACCGGGCGGACCGTTCAGTGGATACCATTCCGGTGGGGGCACGCTGAGTGCACCCACGGGTGTAATCCTCGAGCTGCCGTCATTGCGGGCAGTCGGCGGGAGTCTTAGAGCCTGTCTTTTTGTTGTTGTTTATCACTTGGACTGGTCAGGCCATACCGAGTGGAGATTACTCCAGTGGGGGCACGCTGAGTGCACCCACTGGGTGTAGTCCCCGAGACCACCATCGACTGCGCGCAGTCGGCAGGGCCTTGAGAGAACTAAAAATCTTCTTAGCTGGCACTGATCGAACTTGTTCTTCTCTGACTCGGAGGTCGAGTGATTCTGGAGATGGGTTTGTATCGAGAAAAATGTTTCTTTCTGAGTTCTCTTCCAGTGGGGGCACGCTGAGTGCACCCACTGGGTGTAGTCCCCGAGCCTCTGTCGGACTAGATGAGTCTGGCAGAGGGTTTAAGTCTCTCGGTAAACCTCCATGCAGTTGGCACGGTAAATATCTTTGTCTGGAATTGAATCAATCGGATGGATGCGTAGTGAGGTGGTTGTATCCGTAGTTTGTGAAACTAACATCTTGGAGCCTAGGATAGGGCCAAGTGTATCCGTAGAGGAGCGTTGTTTTCACCCTTTTGCAGTCCTGAAGATGACTTTAGGTAATGATTTGGGCGATCGTCCGAGTGGACAGTACTACCCTTATAGATTTTCGGCGGACCGAGCATGTATGGTGAGAAGAATATTCCTGATGTGATCAACAGGTTGACCGAATGGGCGTAACCCATGAGGGCGACATGGCCTAGTGATGTGCGAAGTCCCCGAGTGATGCTCGAAAAAGGTAAGCTTTCTACAGAGTGTGATATGAGGTTTGATCATATGAGTAACTTAGTTGTTCCTATGTTGGGGGTGTAGAGCTGAGGACATGTCCAACTGATGGTGACGCGCGGGGCGGCTGAGTGGTGAAGACGTGCAGAACCGAGTGGCAACGCGCGGGGCGGCCGAATGGTGAAGACGGGCACAACCGAGTGGCGACGCGCGGGGCGGCCGAGTGGTGCTAAACGAGGTGGCCGAGTGAAAGACTAAGTCTCCAGCCATGTGGCAAAAATGGTCCTTAGCCAAATGCTTTCGAAGCTGATGTAGCGGCGAGGTCGGTGTAGTGTGGCTGCGGTGCAACAAGACTGGCGCGACAACTGAGCCTGAGTAGGAACGAAGATAACGCACAGAATGTCTGGGTGATTATGAAATTTGTCAATGTGACGGATCGAATGTACATGTTGAAGTGAAGGGACCACTTAGGAGAGTGTCATTCCAAATGAGCTGCAGCTCCCGAGTGCGGCGTAGCCCCCGAGCGTACTATAGGCTTCGACAACGGACGTGCTGCAATACGAGAAATATAGTTTTGAATGGATAATTTGCAATTCATCGAGTCGGGCTCGGGTAAAGATGAGGAGAAGCTTCCGAGTGATGCTCGAAAAAGGCAAACTCGCAAAAGAGTGAAGTGTGAAATTTAATTATGAAAGGGACTTATCTGTCTCATGCCCGACGAGGTCTATATCATTGATACGATGAAGAGAATTCCACAGAGGGGTTGGCCGGATGTGTTTGAAGTCAACAGAGCGACAAGGTCGGTGTTGTGGTGCGCTGGGACCGGTATGGTGACCAAGTGCGAGCAGCGATGAAGTTGGCGCATAGGGCCGGTGAGTGATCGCGTAACTTGTGTAAACAATGGCACAAGCCAATGAAATAATTTCTGGAGGAAATTTGATGTGTGCATGAAATGATTTGTGTAAATAACACACATAGACATCCACTGGGAGTGCAAGGGGCTTGCTGGTTAACCAACAAGAGTCTGAAAGAGCGAAGGATACGTTCGAACTTGTCAAAGCGACGGACCCGACTGAACTCATTGGAATACTGGCTCAGGTAAAACAGAAGTGTAGTGTTTCGACTGAGTTGCAGCCCCGGAGGACCGATGCAAACTCGAAATGAAGAATGACACATGGTGTTCGTGAATGATGTATGTGAAAAAATGGAAGTTGGACTTGGGAGTCACATAACCAGTACTAAGCAAGTATGTGAAAATAAGCAACCGAGCGTAGAGGTACAATTGGTGGCGTGGCCTCCGAGTGAACATGATGTGTGAATTACGAAATACTCGGGAAGACGAAAATAACAGAATGTAAAATGACTTAGCTGTCTGAAGGCGCGTAGGGCGGTCGAGTTTTGATGAGGTGACCGACCGAGTGGCGACGAACGGGGCGGCCGAGTGGTTATGAGGTGACCAACCTATGGCGACGCGCGGGGCGGCCGAGTGGTTATGAGGTGATCAACCTATGGCGACACGCGGGGCGGCCGAGTGGTTATGAGATGACCAACCTGATGGCGACGCGCGGGGCGGCCGAGTGGTGTTTTTAAACTTAGGTGAGTACTGGACTGCAGCTAAGCCCTTCGAGTGGGAGGTTTGCTCTCCACTCGGTAGGATTTTTTGAAACTTAGGCGAGTGCTGGACTGCAGCTAAGCCCCCGAGTGGGAGGGTTGCTCTCCACTCGGTAGGATTTTTTGAAACTTAGGCGAGTGCGGACTGCAGCTAAGCCCCGAGTGGGAGGTTGCTCTCCACTCGGTAGGATTTTTGAAACTTAGGTAGTCTTGGACTGCAGGCTAAACCCCAGTGGGAGGTTGCTCTCCACTCGGCAAGATTTTTGAAACTTAGGTAGTCTTGGACTGCAGCTAAGCCCCAGTGGGAGGTTGCTCTCCACTAGGCAGGATTTTTTGGAACTTAGGCGAGGACTGGACTGCAGCTAAGCCCCGAGTGGGAGGTCGCTCTCCACTCGGTGGGATTTGAAACTTAGGCTAGCTTGGACTGCAGCTAAGCCCCAGTGGGAGGTTGCTCTCCACTCGGCAGGATTTTTTGGAACTTAGGCAGTCTTGGACTGCAGCTAAGCCCCAGTGGGAGGTCGCTCTCCACTCGGCAGGATTTTTGAAACTTAGGCGATCTTGGACTGCAGCTAAGCCCAGAGTGGGAGGTCGCTCTCCACTCGGCAGGATTTTTGAAACTTAGGCGAGACGGATTCGCAACTAAGTCACCCACTAGGGGATTTAGAGCATATAAAAAAGAATAAAAATCATTTATGAGATTGTAAAAACTGTGTCGCGGGGTGACCGAGGGGTGATGAGGTGACCAACCGATTGGGGACGCCCGGAGCGGCCGAGTGGTTACGAAGTGACCAACCTATGGCGACGCACGGGGCGGCCGAGTGGTTATGAGGTGACCAACCTATGGCGACGTGCGGGGCGGCCGAGTGGTTATAAGGTGACAAACCGATGGCGACGCGCCGGACGGCCGAGTGGTCATGAGGTGACCAACCTATGGCGACGCGCGGGGCGGCCGAGTGGTTATGAGGTGACAAACCTATGGCGACGCGCGGGGCGGCCAAGTGGTTATGAGGTGACCAACCGAGTGGCTACGCACGGGGCGGCCGAGTGGTTATGAGATGACCAACCAATGGCGACGCGCGGGATGGCCGAGTGGTTATGAGGTGACCAACCTATGGCGGCGCTGGGCGGCAGTGGTTATGGTGACAAACCGATGGCGGCGCTGGGCGGCCGAGTGGTTATGAGGTGACCAACCTATGGCGACGCGTGGGGCGGCCGAGTGGTTATGAGGTGACCAACCTATGGCGACGCGCGGGGCGGCCGAGTAGTTATGAGGTGACCAACCAAGTGGCAACGCACGGGGCGGCCGAGTGGTTATGAGATGACCAACCGATGGCGACGTGCGGGGCGGCCGAGTGGTTATGAGGTGACCAACCTATGGCGACGCGCGGGGTGGCCGAGTGGTTATGACGTGACCAACCTATGGCGACGCGCGGGGCGGCCAAGTGGTTATGAGGTGACCAAGTGAGTGGCGACGCCCGAGGCGGCCGAGAGGTTATGAGGTTACCAACCGATGGCGACGCGCGGGGCGGCCGAGTGGTTATGAGGTGACCAACCTATGGCGACGCGCGAGGCGGCCGAGTGGTTATGAGGTGACCAACCTATGGCGACGCGCGGGGCGGCCGAGTGGTTATGAGGTGACCAACCTATGGCGACGCGCGGGGAGACCGAGTGGTTATGAGGTGACCAACCGAGTGGCGATGCACGGGGCGGCCGAGTGGTTATGAGGTGACCAACCGATGGCGACGCGTGGGGCGGCCGAGTGGTTATGAAGGTGACCAACCTATGGCGACGCGCGGGGCGGCCGAGTGGTTATGAGGTGACCAACCAAGTGGCGACGCGCGGGGCATTCGGGTGATGTAGACGTGCCCCGCGAAGTGTTGATGCACGGGAAGTCCGAGTGATGAAGATGCGTGCGGCCGAGCGGCGACGCGCGGACGACCGAGTGATGATGGCTTGTCGAGTAGTTGATTACGGTGCTTCACCGTTCAAGAGCCGAGCCGTTCATTGGAACAAAGGTGATGCGAACCGGCCGCCGTAACTGCCGCTGTTGTTGTCAATGATGTTCTGGATGTTAGCCGACCAAGTAGTACCAGGCGAACCGGCCGAGTGAACCCATGGACTTCACAGTCGAGTGAGTGCAGTTCGAGTGGACTCCTCATCCGAGTGCACCCGCTGGTCCGAGGGAATCACAACTATGCTGCGATCTGGTCGGTGTGGAGCTGGCTGGGCAGGCCGACGCGGAGTGCTGGGCTTGGAGGCCTCGGTGAGGTTCGGCATGGATGCGCCCACAAGCACTATCCCATTTGATGGAGGCGAGCGGCTTGGTCGCTTGTAGGCAGACCGGATCCAAAGCGCGTGGGGAAAGTTGTCCACGTCTAGTGAATTGTTTAACGCTAATTAAGTGAGAGTCAAAGCCATTCGTGCATGCAATGGACGTTTCCCTTGGCCATTTATCTCCTGCATGCATGAGATAAATGGGATGGAATTAAGATTAGAAGGAAAGTGGAAGGCAGGGCGCAGAGCTCCATGATCAGCCATGGCGGCGGTAGTTTTTGGCGTGGATCCATCGCAAGGTGAGGCGGCTGAGATGAATCCGAGTGCAGGACGGCGTTCTCGTGCGAGGCTGCGTGCGGGCGGAGACCCGGTGGCTCCCGTCATGTTGTGATCAGAGACGTGGGCAGCCTCGACGTTGGTGCTGCGTCCGGTCCGTGCACCCACCGCCGCGGTCGTCGCCGCGCGGTTGACGAGGGACACCGCAGAATGGCGTTGCGCGGGCCGCTGAGTGATGAAGACGCGTCCAGCTGAGCAACGGTGCACGGGCAGCTGAGCGATGAAGACGCGTCCAGCGACGACGCGTAGGCGGCCGAGTGAACTAGGGTCCATGGCCTAGTGAACTTGAGTCTGCATCCGATTGGATTCATCTGTGTGAACTCTGGACGAATCGGGTTCGCAGCTGTCTGAGTGGAAGATTCATCGGGTGACCCTGCAAGTTACTAGCAAGCACGGCAAGGAAGTTCAAGGCCTGATGGTCAGTCATACATGCATGCATGCACGAATTAACTAGGGTCCGTGGCCTAGCAATCAGATAAGTGGCGTTCGTAATCCATCAATTGGCCGCTTAATGAGGCAGCCAATTAATTTGACGTTGGAGATCACCACGCCCTTCCGTTGCCTGTACTCCGCAGGTAATCAAGGAGGAGATGGCCCACTCACCTTGCGTGGTTAAAGGAGAAAGGAAAACCATGGCCAGCAAACGGCGATGGAGCGAAGAACCGCGCACCCGGAGGAGCGACGGGCGGATCCGCGCGCGTGCCACAGCGACCACGCTGGAGAAGCTAACGAGGGAGGATGAGCAGCTGGCCGCAGTCCAGGCGCGGGAGTCGCGGGTCGGTGCAGCCAAGGGCGAGGCTGAGGCGAGCGCTGGTGATCATGCTTCACTACTCGGGGAGCCGGAGCCGTGCGCCGATCGGAGTCGCGCTTCGACACCCGCAGAATTTGGCGGATTGCCGGCAGCAGCGCCTTGTCGCCCGAGGAACTGGGTCGACCGCCGGCCGTCGTGCTCAGCCGGTCGGGGAACCAGGCCGAGCTTTAGCGGCTGTGCGTGTGCGGGCACTCGGTGACTGTGTCACAGATGAGTTCGTAGATGATGATGGGCGGACGACGACGCTTTTATCGTCCAGGAGCCGAGCCACCAATCGAAAAAGGAGGCGTCCTTTTGTATAAGCACGTGTGCATACATAAGAAGAATAAACCATTGTTAGATCATTGTAATGTTTGATTGTAAAGAGGATAAGTTGAGATGAGCAACTCCCTGATCCTTTTGTATGATTAGGAGTATTTTATCCTCCTGTAAATGGAGTGATGTCCGGAACATCCTGGATCAAACCCTCCATTGATGATTGTTGATCGACGGACGAAGATCGAAGAAATAAAATCATTTGCATCATGGCTCGATAGACGCCATGCCCCACGGTGGGCGCCAACTGTCGTGGTAATGATTCCGACAATAGAAAGGGGGTAGGGTAAAGGAGCATGATCTGTCGAGATGCATATGGGTGACACGGTGGTTTTAGCGAGTTCGGGCCTCTCACAATGGAGATAACAACCCTACGTCTCGTGCTCCGGAGAGGCTTTGTTTTATCTTAGTATGTATCCGGAGATTACAATGTGTGTGTGTGAGAGAGAGGAACGAATCCCCATGCCTGAGCTAAGTCCGGAGACTAGAGAGGGAGAGAAAGAGGTGGAAGAAGAACCCCCCTAGTCTAGTGGTGGGGGTGGCTTATATAGAGTGCGCCACCCCCTCACCTCCTATGTTACAAAGTGGAGTATCAATGCCATAATACCTGGCCACTACAAAACCGTTATGCTGACTATTGGTCTTCACATATCCGAGTGAGTTACCCGGCCGAGTGGAATGAGCTTGTCGAGTGGAGTGTCATGCTCCGAGTGGTTGTTGCCGTCGAGTGACTTTCAAGTTGCGGTACATCTGGACGGCGATCTGGCCCAGGGGCCCCATACAAAATGTACGGTGTCCATGGGTAGGGTCTTTAGGTCAGGCCTGTTACCCTACCCCCAATACATGTCCTCGTCACCTAGTTTAAGAAAATACAAGGGAAAAGGGGAGCACGAAGAATCGATCCCTGATCGCCGCGAACATAGCAAGCGCGACTAGCCAGTTCGTGATAACTAAAAGGGCGTGACTTGACGCATTTTTTCCTCTGTGTTTTCAGTTTTTTTGTTCTCTTTTCTTTCTCTTCTTTTTTTCTTCTCTGTTTTGATTCTTTTGCATTTGTTTCTTTATTTTTTAATTTTTTTTGTTTCTTAGCTTTATTTCGTCTCTTTTTAGGTTTTCTTTGTTTCTTTTGGATTTCATTAAAAAACATGTCAAGAAAAAATTCCAATACACATTTAACATTTTTAAATACAAGATTAACATTTTTTATAAATGATAAACATTTTTCCTATACACAATTTTAAACTTTTAAAATGCTTGATTAACATTTTCCAAATGCAAGATTTTTTGTATACATAATTAACATTTTCCCATATGCAGTTTTAAAAAATTTCAACTACTTGATTGACATTTTTCAAAAACAAGATTAACATTATCTAGTACATGGCAAGCATTCTTGTCAAATGTTTGATAAACATTTTCTAAATGCAGTATTAACATTTTTAATTCATGATCAACATTTTTAAACATATTTAACATTTTACACATGGTTGATTAACATTTTTCAAATACTTGTTCTACATTTCTTCAATTGCTTTATTAATATTTTTATATACATGATCAAAATTGTCCATCATTTTTTAATACATGGTTATTGCATTTTATATAAATTTAGCATTTTCGAATAAATGGTCAAAAAATCAAATGCTTGATTACTATTTTTATATAAATGATAAAAAACTTCATTATTTCGTAATACATGACCAACAATTTTTCTATACACGTTCAACATTTTTGGAATGCTTGATTTATGGTTTTTAAAATACTTGTACAACATTTTTCAAATAGTTGTTTAACATTTTTTTAAATGCTTTTTGCAGAGGATTTTATTTAATATATATTTTTGGACATTTTAAAGTCTAAACAAACGTACAAAAAAGGAAAGCAAAACTTTCAATAGAAAAAAAAGAGGTTGCGGCCTCCCGCACGAGTGGGCCGGCCCATCTTGCCTGCCCCTTCAGCGAGCTGAAAACTGGACTCGCTGAAGCGGAGATATAGGCGTGCCCTCAGCAGGCTCGTGGGTTTTTATTCGTGTGCATAAATGGGCTGCATGGGTTGTTGAGCGAGCCGGAAACTGGACTCGCTGAAGCGGAGATATAGGCGTGCCCTCATCAGGCTCGGGGGTTTTTATTCGTGTGCATAAATGGGCCACATGGGTTGTTGCTGCTTGCTGGGCTACCTTGCAATGGGTAAAAAATTTCAGCTTGTGCACTCCTGCACATTTAACCTGGTTTTTTTTTCAACAACAAAAACAATAATCTTCTGTTTTTGAAAAAACTTCCAATCTATTCATCTTCAATCATGGCAGTACAACAAAAATCAGAAATAATAAAAATTACCTCTAGATTCGTAGACCACCTAGCGACGACTACAAGCACTGAAGCGAGCCGAAGGCGCATCGCCAGCATCGCCCCTCCCTCGCCAGAGTCAGGGAAACCTTATTGTAGTAGACAGTCCAGAAATGGTCGTGCTAAGGCACATATGACCAGCGCACCAGAATAGCAACCACCACCGGTGAAGGGTAGAGTAGCTCAGAAGTATCGAACTTGAAGACACATGAATATAGATTAACGATGACTAGATCTGAGCAAATCCACCAACGATAGATCCACCGGAGAGATACCTCCACACATCCACTAACGATGCTAGACACACCACAGGGACGGGGGCTAGGCGAGAAGAATCTTATTCCATCTTCATGGAGCTGCCGATGTCTCGCCTTCCTGAGCAAGACACAAACACTAACAAAAATCAAAGAAACATCTAAAAACAAAGCCATCCCGCCGGTAAGGGCCGGGATCCACCATGCCCCCATGGCCCTAAGGCTGTCGAAGACGAGGCGTCACCGGCGGGAGGCAGAGGAACCCTAACTTTTCTTGGGGCAGGAGCTAGGCGCCCCCCCTAGTTGAATGTGCACACCGTAAAAAACAATAATCTAACATAATTCACACCATAATTTTAAGTACAGCGCATATTTCCTAGATGATAATACATATTTGGAAGTTGAAATAAACATCTTTGTATGCTTGGTATCAAGGATTCAGCTCCACCTCGACTGCTGCCCACGCCGGGGACGACATATGGTGGCACATTAGGCATGAGCTGTAATTGGTTCGGTGGCTTCATTGTATTGTTGTTTTCATGTGTTTTTCTACTAGTTTCGGATATTTCAATCTATTGTTTTTTCGTGTGTTTCTACAATGGTTTCGGTGGTTTCAATATGATATTTTGGTGTATTTCTCTACTGGTTTTAATGATTTTTTCATCAATTTTTATATTTTTATTCTTATTTTACTTTTCCTTTTTATATTTAAATACATGGACATGTGTTTTTCTACTAGTTTCGGATATTTCAATCTATTGTTTTTTCGTGTGTTTCTACAATGGTTTCGGTGGTTTCAATCTGATATTTTGGTGTATTTCTCTACTGGTTTTAATGATTTTTTCATCAATTTTTATATTTTTATTTTTATTTTACTTTTCCTTTTTATATTTAAATACATGGACACTGTTAATGTTTTAGAAACATTTTGAAATAGTATGAAAACTTTTCTAAAATTTGTGAACAATTTTGTTAAAAATAGTCGGTTTTCAAAACTTCCAAATACCTATAAATATGTAAACTTTTTTCAAATATTTAACATTTTTAACAATCTAAATTTCGCAAACAATCAAATTTTTTAGAATATTTATTAAGATATGGTGTATGTTTTAATTTTTTCAAAAAATCTAGAATTAATTTAAATTGATAGAAACATCGTTGTTATGGTGCAATGGAAACATACTATTTGTGTGCAAATATTTTTAATCGCTAGAAGCAGTATTGCTTTGAGATGGTGACATTTTTATGTGCTTTGGAAATATATAGTTTCGGTGTGACATAAAAAATATGTACATTTGATGAAGCATTTGCTTCAAAAAATTAATCGTATGGAAGCACGGTAAGAATATACATTGATTCAAATTCAATTCATTCATTACAACTAATGTACAACTCTTTTTGCAACAACAAAAAACTATAAGAACAAGTTTTACTTGCATATGGCCAGAATATCCACGCACATTGAACTAGCTGGTCTGGCAGCATATAACAATTTTAAGTCCCAGCTACACCATACTGAACATTGTTGGCATTATGTTGGAAATGAAGAAGCACAACATAATCAACTTGAAGTAGAAAATGTATGTACACTGGATGCATTGCTACGGGGAAACCTTTTCGTATGCCATGTGTTGCCAAAGGCGGTGGTTTTGGTTGTGGTTGATGCTTAATTTTAGGTTCAACATGATGTTTTTCTTATGATTCTTTTTTTTCCTTTCAAAGATTAGGCAATGTGCTTACACAATATTTTGACTGGCTCTTGATATTATATAAAGCCCAGGTATAATTAGTATTACCTTGATATTAATGTATAACCCTTCATTAAAAAAGATTCCATTGAGGATCATGAAAATGAACACATCGCAAAATACACATGCTTGATCTTCGAAGATTGTGCATCTGTATCATTATTCTTTTAGTAGGTAACCGGTATCCGATGAAGTGTGCTACGTAGTACCAACTACGGAGGAAAGCGTCATCCCATGGCCCGTCTGCAACTACAAGATACGGTACACATGAGGCACCCGCATCTTGGAAAAAGCAATTTTCCCATGCACGGGATATCCCATGCATGCCTTAGTCATCCATTTGTTGGGAGATTACCACGCATGCATGCTTATCTTCTTTGCATGCATGACTTAGCCATTGATTAATTCTGGAGGACCTTATACATGCAAGCTTTCCGAGAATTGCATGCTCCACCCACCCCATCTCCTGTGCCTTTTCATTACATCTTGAAATCTGAATCGATTATATCTTTTGAACCAAAAGTTCAACTTAAGTTTCATTTGCATATTTGTGCTTGTTGCGATAAGAACTTTTGATCAAGACCACTCTTGAATACATTTTTGGGAACTTTTACTTGTTACTAAGTTTCAAATGTTAAAACTTAATAGTCATAATATTAAGTTTTTACCAAGTTTCGTTTGTTTTAGGGTTTACGGCTTAGGGTTTAGTGTTTAAAGTTTCAGTATATAAAACTTGGTGATTTTATCCTTCGCCGTATCAAGTTTTAATAGAAGAAACTTGGTGAAGTTCTTAAAACTTGTCAAAATGTATTCAAGAGTGGTCTTGTTTGAAAGCCCTCATCTCAAGAAACACATATGCGCAAACAAAACATAAATTGAGCTTTTGGTTCAAATTTAAAATTGATCCAAAATTGAAAATGAAAATATCAATATGGGAGGTTAGATGAGTGGAGCAGGAAGTCTCTACCAAAAGCTCATGAGAGGGCCTACCCAAAATAATCAATGGGCTAATCCATGCACCCCACAGCTCTGCATCTCCGGGGTGGAGGAAATTGATCACGTGCACCATGCCGCTGGCTACCATCGGGGTGGGCACATCAGAGGTCGGTGCTTTGAACACGCTCCATCTCCTACTCGTCGAAGGCTCCGTTGAGCCTCACATCTTCCACGTCGATAACAAAGTTTCGGTCATACATATCGCAGACACATCCCCAGAGCATCGCCGAGGCCGATGCTCCACCCAGCTGGTCATGTACCATCAGCCAACCCACGGATCTGATAGATGGGCCATCAAAGGATGCAGGCCAAGTTGTACCAGATATCCAATGCCAGCATGACACGGTGCATTTTCCATCACGAGACTCAAAAACACGCACGTATATTGACATGGCAGAACCGATGGTGTGCGTCTTAGCTTGCCCCACTGACATGGCGAGCCAGTTGCGCTACCACACGTGACATTTTCATCATTGTACAACTACTGTTTGAAGGGAAAGTCTGGCACGAACCCTAATCCTGACACCTCCTAATCCCATAGTATGCCCACCTGCTCTAGGTGTGGTCGGCAGTACGTGCTCGATCATCATGTAGACAATGATTAGTGTTGAAGGTTAGGACGAGGCATTTAGCTAGCTGGAGCAAATTAGTAGAGTTGGTAAGTGTGAGCAAGAAACTTGTGATGTTGCTTATTATCTATTCACTTTCGCCTTCAGCCGTTAATCAAATTGGGTTAACTCCTCTATAGGAAAATGAAAATTGGACCACCCCTACATGCCTTGGACGGACTTATAGGGATGGCATGTTTGTAGCTGGCCACAAAGTGGAGATATCATCGAAGGACAAAAGTAATAGTGGTTGCCAACAATTTATTTTCAGAACGTGCATGATACCACTCAAGCTAGCAGTTCACATGTTTCTGCTTCTGCAATAGGGAAATTGAGATGTTGCTATGTACTCATGCTCTGAATATAGATACTAGTTTCACATGAGTCATAGTTAAGACATTGAAGACGTAAACCAAACTCTTTTGGTTCCTGAGCTGGACAATATAGCTTACTTGTTGCCAACATGTTAAAAAGAGGTAACCCTTTGTGTATCTTATAAAACCTTGATGGTTCCAAAACTTCCATAAAAGCTAGCATCCTTCAAATTTTAGTAAGTTCACCGTGCTTTGGGTTTGCACCATTTTTTTAGAAATTGTTATATCACAAAAGTAATAGAAATCAATATTCCTTGTAGTTATAAAACTCATTTAATATTATAAACAATACAAATGTTGATAGAACAAGAACACAATTGAACATGCATGGCCAAGCAGTAGGAGGTGGCAGATTTGGCTCTGATTCAGTGCAACAGCGTGCATCTAGCACCGGCTTGGCTGCGAAGCGCTAACGAGGGTGCCATATGTTGCGGTGCTGCCATGGTGGCCGCAGCGAGCTGGGACTGGCTTGTCTTCCCGGAAGGCATGTTGCAGCCGGAGAGGCACGACCTTGGCACACCGAAAACATCTGGTGGATTCATGGTCTTGCAACTGTGTGCGTAGTGGTTGGCATAGATGGTGTCGGTGCATGTAGGTATTGTTCGTGCTGCCTCTACATGGGCGCATGAAAAATTTGGTGGCGTGGAATGCTTCTACCTAGGGGCCCGATACGGCCGATGAGGGTCATCGTGGTGGACATTGAGATGGCACTCCTAGGAATGTAATCGACGGATCTAGAAGAAGGATGTAATGGTGGCAAGCTCTTGTTGGGGAACGTAGTAATTTCAAAAAATTTCCTACGTACACGCAAGACCATGGTGATGGCATAGCAACGAGAGGGAGAGTGTCGTCCACGTACCCTCGTGAGACCGAAAGCGAAGCGTTATAACAACGCTGTTGATGTAGTCGACGTCTTCACGATCCGACCGATCCAAGCACCGAACGTCACGGCACCTCCGAGTTTCGCACACGTTCAGCTCGATGGCGATCCCGGGCTCCGATCCAGCAAAGCGTCGGGGATGAGTTCCGTCAAGACGACGGCGTGGTGGCGATGATGATGCTCCACCGACACAGGGCTTCGCCTAAGCTCCGTGACGATATGACTTCACCGACGCAGGCTTCGCCTAAGCTCATGACGATATGACCGAAGTGGAATATGGTGGAGGGGCACCGCACACGGCTAAGGAACGATCCGTAGATCAACTTGTGTGTTGGGGTGCCCCCTGCCCCGTCAGATATAAAGGAGCAAGGGAGGAGGTGGCGGCCTAGGAGGGCGCGCAAGGGGAGTCCTACTCCCACCGGGAGTAGGACTCCTCCTTTCCTAGTAGGAGTAGGAGAGAAGGAAGGGAAGGGAAGAAGGTGCGGCCCTCCCCTAGTCCAATTCGGACTAGGCCTTGGGGGGGCGCGCGGCCTGCCCTAGGCAGCCCCTCTCTTTCCCGCAGGGCCCAATAAGGCCCAATACTTCTCCCCGGCGAATTCCCGTAACTCTCCGGTACTCCGAAAAATACCCGAATCATTCGGAACCTTTCCGAACTCCGAATATAGTCGTCCAATATATCGATCTTTACGTCTCGACCATTTCGAGACTCCTCGTCATGTCCCCGATCTCATCCGGGACTCGAACTCCTTCGGTACATCAAAACTCATAAACTCATAATATAACTGTCATCGAAACCTTAAGCGTGCGGACCCTACGGGTTCGAGAACTATGTAGACATGACCTAGAACTATTCTTGGTCAATAACCAATAGCGGAACCTGGATGCCCATATTGGCTCCTACATATTCTACGAAGATCTTTATCGGTCAAACCGCATAACAACATACTTTGTTCCTTTGCCATCGGTATGTTACTTGTCCGAGATTCGATCGTCGGTATCCAATACCTAGTTCAATCTCGTTACGGCAAGTCTCTTTACTCGTTCCGTAATACATCATCTCATAACTAACTCATTAGTTACAATGCTTGCAAGGCTTAGGTGATGAGTATTACCGAGAAGGCCCAGAGATACCTCTCCGACAATCGGAGTGACAAAACCTAATCTCAAATCGCCAACCCAACATGTACCTTTGGAGACACCTGTAGTACTCCTTTATAATCACCCGATTCGTTGTGGACGTTTGGTAGCACCAAAGTGTTCCTCCGATAAGCGGAGTTGCATAATCTCATAGTTACAGGAACATGTATAAGTCATGAAGAAAGCAATAGCAACATACTAAGCGATCATGTGCTAGGCTAACGGAATGGGTCATGTCAATCACATCATTCTCCTAATGATGTGATCCGTTAATCAAATAACAACTCATGTCTATGGCTAGGAAACTTAACCATCTTTGATTCAACGAGCTAGTCAAGTAGAGGCATACTAGTGACACTATGTTTGTCTATGTATTCACACATGTATTATGTTTCCGGTTAATACAATTCTAGCATGAATAATAAACATTTATCATGAAATAAGGAAATAAATAATAACTTTATTATTGCCTCTAGGGCATATTTCCTTCAGCTCTGGCTGTATTCAAATGGCCAACGTTCCCCCCTCTCCCATCGGTGGAAACGAAGGAGGTGCGGGAGTGACGGAAAGCGTAGTTGTAAGGGCATGCTTCCACTACTTTATCCAACGGGCATGGGCTCAGGGGCAGAGCTAGGTTGGGAAAACCTGGTCGTGGCCCGCCTAGCGTAGCAACAAAAAGCAACGATTGAGGGGGTAGGGGGCATAATTGAAAAGTTTGTGAGGTCAGCTTTGACTTGGCCTTCTTGGCCCGCCCAAGGATTTTCCAGTAGCCTCCGCCACTCCTTGAGCTCTTTCATCGTCGGGATAGTTAGTCTATAGCGAGATTGTTGGCAGTGATGGTCGCCAATGAGTATGTGCGAATTCCATGTAAAAACCCATGATCTCTCCACCATGTGTAGATCAGGCAACATACATGCCCTTTTTGAAGGGGGTGGCTCGAAGCCTGCCTTCGGGGATGAACATCTCAAGTTCAATCTTCAATTGGACTCGTCAACATCGGCGCATGTATGGTGATACCTTTTGTAAGGCTTTGTCTAGGAATGGCGTAGTTTTGTTGTTTCGGTAACTTGTAGCAAGACTGGTGGATTATGTTCAATGATGGTAGGGTTCATGGTAGGATTGTAGAGATACTCCCGCCAGGGTTTGTTTATTTATTTTTAAGCCGATTTATTCGGTAGAACAATGCTTAGCATTCGTTGGCATTATTGTATAATAAAGACTTGATGGTTGTGTGCATCAATCTATCTAGACGCCATTGGTTACTCTTCTTTTTGAGAAGAAAAAACTAACCCACTGCTAGTAGTTGTTAATTAGTACAGAACAAAAAATGCTTTATAATCCTAGTTGGTTGCATCTAGATCATCGGGCTAATATCATGCCAAGTTGTTCACGATTCAGATATGGTGATGATGCCTTGTGCCAGCCAGACACATAAGTTAATGCAGCCTCTCAATCCAATGTAAGGGAAGTATCGAAGAAAAGAGACACTATATTAACCATTTTGAAAAGAGTGTTTTTTTACATTATTGTGAAAAGAGTGTTAGATATGAGTCAGAGGACCTATGACGTGGTCAAGCAAATGCAGGAGAAAATGCCTTGCCGTTATTCTCTTAAAATGCAGCAAGCTGGTCCAAAGCCGCACCTCATAATCCCACATGTGTTGAGGACAGCCAAGCGAAACAAGCTAGTGAGAGTAGAGATAGAGTGTAAAAAATATTCATTTATAAGCTCTTGAGATCAACATGGAGTGTTGCGGTTGCAGCATTGTTCATTAACCAGCTGCGTCCATACGCAGAGGCAAACTTGTATATAAGTTGATAGCATTCTGAGGCCCCTTTTACCCCTGTCGAGGTCCTTGATGCACTTTAATTACCTACCCACCTTTTGTAAGTAAGTCACATGGAACTTCCCTCATTTGAGATCTTTCATTTGATAATTTTCAAAATTGTAGCACGCATTTCACATCAGGATTAAAAATCAAGATGTTGCATTACTTATACAAATAATGTCAACATTGTGAAACTAAGGTGGAGTAGTACAATAGCCAATCGTTCCAATAGTTCAATTTTGAAACCATGTTTATTTTGTGCGACATCCTGGCACGACCGTACTTCCGACACCTACCAAGCTCATAATGTGCAGTGTTTGTTGGTGCTTCTGTTCTCCATCTCGCTAATATTTTTTGGTGTTATGTGCCATAGGCAAAATCCATGTAACTAAGCAAGAAACAATGTTGAGACTAGCGAGTAGACATCTAGCTGGAGCAACCTTTGCGTGTGAATTGTTGTTCAGTTTCTATTCCATCATGTGTCCCACTATTCATCAATTTGCAAAAAGAAATGTGGTTGTCGGACATTATACTAGTCCCTCGTCTCCTACATGCCCTAGAGGGGGACTTATGGAGGCTACATTTATAGTGCTGACTAGAAAGTATGAATGTCTAACTGAAAGACAACCAACTTAGGCTGGCTGCCATCAATTAATTTTTTTGAACGTTCAGAATGTGTTCCAAGCTAGCACTTTAGGTGTTTTAGCCTCTATAAGTGGTGTTATGCATTTCATAATTCATACTTTCAAGGTAAAAACAACACTTTTTTTCTTTGCAAGTTGGAAATAGGGGTAATTCGATTCCAATTTTTCAGTCGAAGCATGATCTTTCTGTAATATTCAAAAAAATTCATAGTTTCTGAATATAATGGTTTAACGAATCCTCTCGGTTATCTCTTCGAACTACATCATCCTTCAACTTTGGACAAGTAATATGGTCTTTCGCTTGCACATTTCATATTACTTGTTCACGATTGTAAAGCACAAAGGAGTTCCCTTCAATTATAACAAGTCTCTATTGATGCAAACGACAATAGACATAGATTGAACAAGAATGCAATCAAATATTCATAACCAAGCAAAACTTGGCTTGTTGGTAGAGGTTGCATTTACAACACTCGAAGCGCTTTACAAACTTATGATCCTAGTTGAATCTACTATAGTTTTGTTGGGCTAATATGATGCCAACTTTACAAGTTAATTGAGACACACATATCTTGCATGCATTGACACTTGAACATGCCAGTTTTTGTTTGCCTCTCAATCCTATGTAGTCTATATGAATGGCGCCACTTAAAATGGAAACTAAATTGTGAACCATATGAAACGAGTGTTCATTCTGATCTACTGAGGCGACAGATTTTTGCATTTCAAACAAAACCATGGACAAAAGGACTTGACATTCCTCTCTTTAAATGGGTGGAATGATTATCAATTCTCTATTAATTAGTTGGTAGGATAAGCAAACTAAAGCAGTTTACCAGACTCCAAATTATAGAATCGGTCTGGGAAAGATGCAATATTAATGGCACGAGATTTTATCATGTGCGATGATAAAATGTGAGCTTTCGTGTGTCTCGCACACATGATAAGTAAGCAAGGAGCAATGTGAGGAGCGGGACGAAAATTAAAGCAGGCAACTTGTTGATAACGCTAAGAGGCTTGCGTGTGTATTGTTATTCACTCTCTCTGTTTATATGTCCAATTACCCATCGTTTCAAACATATTGATTCTAGCAACGCTGGTTAATTAGTATATTGTCTTTGTGCCCTAGAGGCGGGAACCTGCAAGGACAAGTTGTGGCCAGAAATTTAGTTTGAAGGTCCGAAACACAAAACACTTCTGAATTTGCTGGCAATTAATCTTCAGAACATACATGACAGGTGCCTTTCATGTTGAGGTGAGGTGTTTTGGTTTTTGCGAAGGTGTTTCCTGATACCAGCAATCGTGCAAAGCATGTTTCCCACAATATATATTCCTGGAACAATATAAGTAACACACTGAAAGAACAACATGAAATTGAAATGAAAACATCATTTCTCGCAAACCACTTTATTATAATTACGAGTGGCATGGTTAAATCATGAGCCAATTGTGGTCAACTAAGAGGTAAGTAGTAGGGTTTATTTCAATTCAGAATTAATTATGTGAGAAGTGTCCAATAAGAGGTAATTCTTAGGATGCAACTTAAACAGTAAGCCTTTGATGTGAGACACTTCGGTGCCAACTTTGAAAATTTATAATGGTCAGGACACAATAAAATCTGACAAGGATCAAACTACATAATATATTGGGCTAACTTTCATCAGATGATAAAAAATTGTTTGTATTTCTCTTTTATGATTAACTTTTTCATATGTCCTTTTCAATGTAAGAAAGGGGTGCAATTCAGATATTAAAAGTGGGCTATTCTCCTATTCAGCACAAGTTCGTCGAGAGTCGAAACAAATCAAGCACCAGTCTCCCTAGCAAAAAGTAACATGCACCAAGCATCGATGGAAGACGGCGGGCCCTTGTAGGCGGTCATCTCATCTTCGTTGCAGCAATAATCGCTATCGTGTAAATTTTGCCGTTGTACCACACATTCGAGTTCCTGTTGCCTCCCAACCCCAGGTCACACCCTGGGTTATGATCCATGCATTCAGAGATTATGGGAGCTAGCTACCTTCCTTTTTCAGTTTGAGTATGTCTTCTCCCTCTTGCGACAACAGCCGAGCTCATATGCTGCTTTTATATGCGATGAAGCTACGGATACATGTACCATGGTGTGTGTCCTTCCATGAAACCATGTGTACACGTGTCAGTGAGAAAACAGGTGCAGTAACAATGGTCACTGTAGACTTCATGGCACATTCATTGCAACTGGTTTCTCTTCAATTCAGATCCAGACTGCCCGGCTTAAGTGTATATATATACTCCCTTGGTAACATAATGTAAGGCATTTTTTGATACTGATATGGACTCTGAAAACGTCTTATAAAAAGTTACAAAGGGGGTAGATAGCAAGTGATCAATAAGCCATATATATACAGCTGTTAGTAAGTGATCAATAAGACACCAGTAAGCCGAGTGATCACAAAATAAACTAAGCCTTCTTTGGGCGAGATGGTAAGCAGCAGGCCGAAGCGATGGCTGGGGAGAACCGGCAGCACGTTTGGGTGAGATGGTAAGCAGCTCGCGCCCCCCGTCGTTCGTAGTAGGTAACGCCCGGAATGGCCTGTGTGCCGACCATCTCGAATTCTCGATGCTGTTCAGGTCGAAGTCCCTGAGCTTGCAGACGATCCTGTCCGGCCTCGTCTGCCCCGGCTTAAACCCCCGCAGCAGCGGGTTCGTCACCGAGTCGTACGTCCATCCGGCCACGTCGGCGCCCCGCAGCTCGCACTAGGCGTCCATCCACCCTGATCCCGCGATGATGGGGAAGGGGCCGTCTAGGTCGTGGTCCCAATTCATGTCGCCGGCGAGCACGGCGTTGTGGTCGGAGCAGTTCACGAAGTGCCCAAGGTACTCGCGGGCTCTGCCGATTCTCTCGACGGACCGAATGGCCGACTGAGTGGGCTCGGGGAAGCAGCACGTCGCCACGTGAAGCCTGTGGTCGCAGCACATCGGGTGGAGGCGGCCGCCCTCCACACCGGCGTCCGGGTCGGTGTCACCGAGTCGGCGCTTCCAATCAAGAAAGGCCAACCGTAAACCTGCTGGCTCCATTGGTGCCACTAAGCCAGGCTGTGGCACGGCGTCACGTTGGTCCCCTGCATGCAACTTGGTGAGCTGCAGCAGATTATGTGTTAGCGAAATACTGGATAATACTCCCTCGTCCTCAAAATAAATGTCTCGACTTTGTATTAATAACTTTAAAACAAAACTATACTAAAATTAAGAAACTTATTTTGAAACGAAGAGAGTATGTAGTATTCCTTCCGTCCGAAAATACGTGTCATCAAAATGAACAAAAAAATATATGTAGAACTAAAATACATCTAGGTGCATTCTTTTATTCATTTTGATGATAAGTATTTTCGGACAAAAGAAATACCCCCTTCGTTCCTTATTATAGTGCGCATAGACTGTGGCTCTCATATCAACGAATGTGCTGGCCATTGTACTTTGGACGAGAAAGCCCATCCTTTACCGCATGTGACCTACCACCCCACGTGCATGCTGCTGCGGGAGTAACTCCTCCAGCGATTTGAGTGGAGGTTAGTTTGGCCTAAAATTGCAAACGTGCACTACAATCTTGAATTTTGGCAAAAAAGTTATACGCACTATAATAAGGAACGGAGGGAGTAGTAATGTTCAGCGGAAGTACTTCACGGATGACGTTCCTTCCGCGCAAGTACTTCACGGACGACGTTCGGCGGAACGACAATCGCACGACTCTAATTCATCCGTCTGCTGCTGTCTAGACTTGCCCATGGATGGCTGGTTATAGCATGTCGTCTCAATTTCGGCTGCTTGACGTCGTCCGTCTAACAGTGCTCTTCTTTCGGTGGTACTAAAGTACTTGTAAGGAAAATGTACTAGGACCACATACCAGAATCGAACCAGGGGATGAGGTCGGGGCAGTGAATTCCCTGTACTGCCGCCACCATGGAGACCTCCACACGCAGTTGATTGGAAAACCATTATCAGCAGGGAGATGCATGCGATCGAGCATTAGAAAACACATCGCGTACGTACCTGCAAGAAGATGACATCCGGATCATGGTGGCTTGGTGGGCGATGAGATCGGAAATGGACTGCGTCCTTCGATACACACACTGCGACGTGCTCATTTGACCACACGTTGTACGCCATCAACTTGATCTTCACATTCGAGGTGGCCATTCTCGGTTTTCCGAGCTACGGAAGGAAGGGGAATGCTCTCGATCGATCTAGTTCCTTATATCGTGACCAAATTAAGTCACGACGCCTCAGTTAAATGCATGGGAATATGTACAGGCGGAGTAATTTAGCCACTGTTTATATAATCCCAGGCGTTGTTGGTTTTCGATTTCACCTGAGACTGGCCCTTCATGAGATTGTCCATGAGGTTAGGACGCGCGGCCATAAGGGTGTTTTCCTTAAGTTGGACTTATAGAAGACCTATGATCGTCTGGGCTGGTGCTTCCTGAGGTTCGTTCTTCAGCGTCGGGGTTTTGATGACCGATGGTGCTTTTGGATGCTAATTTTTTTAAAATAATACATTTTATTTATTAATTTGCACAAATATTACGCGGAAAAAATTATTTTCAAAACTAATACACCGTCGGCCCACAGCAGGCCGACTGGTCCTAGTCGGCCCACAGCAGGCCGACTGGGTTCCTATCGGCTTGCTGCAGGCCGATTGGGCTGTCGGCCACCATTTCAACCGCCGATTGGGCTGTCGGCCACCATTAGTTCCAATCGGCCTGCTGTGGGCCGCGGGGACTAATTGGCCTCTTGTAGGTCGATCGGTGCATGTGATTTTTTTTTTTGCCCGCACGATTTTTTTTCTTTCAAAACTATGACATATTTTCCCGCCAACTCGCTCCGCCACCCGTTCTCATCCACCCGTTCCGCCATATGTTCCCGCCAACTCTTTCCCGCCACTCGTTTCCCGCCATATGTTCCCGCCAACTCTTTCCCGCCACTCGTTTCCCGACATATGTTCCCGCCAACTCTTTCCCGCCACTCGTTTCCCGCCATATGCTGTCGTTCTTTCCCGCCATTTTCTCCTCTCTACCTATAAAACCCCCTTCAGACGGAGGTGGATAAGCATTCCAGTCAAGTTTAGTTGAGATGTCCCATTATCCTTTCGATCGTAGTTTTCACCCTGGGATGAGCAGCACTCTTCTGAGCCTAGCTACCGATTTCAGGATGGACAATAGGGTAGTTCCATGGGACGAACTCATCGGTAGTGACACCATAATGAATGAGTTGGCTCACCAATTACTTAGGTCTGGGTGGCCTGAAAGGACCTATGAAGAGGTACGTAAAGAACTTCTTAGGTTGCATGAAAGGTGGGAGAAGGTAGTAGTGCCAAGAGTGAAACTTTCGAAGGATTGCAGCAAATAATCCATGTTTATGGACTGAGGAGAGCGAGGACGAAGATGATATCTTCATGTCGCCGCTTCCGGTTCTGCATACTCGAAGGGCAAGAGTTCTTCATCATCGAAGGGCAAGGTTTCGCATCGTCAAGGGCAAGAGTTCTTCATCGTTGAAGGGCAAGAGTTCTTCATCGTCAAGGGCAAGAGTTCTGCATCCATCGAGGATGACGATGATGACTTCATGTAATTTTTATGCTGTATTTTGTGAGTTCATCGACGCACCGCTTAATTTAGATTTAGTTCTATCTAGTTGTTTGTAATGTCTTGTTGTATGAGCATTATGTTCTATCAAAATATGATCTTGTAGTTCAAATAACATAGTACTAAAATAGAGTAGGCATATGTCTCACACATAAGTACATAGTCATTTGTCTCATACATAGAATAGACATAAGTCTCACACACAAATAGATGGTAATGTCTCTCTCGATAGATGGAAGCGCGGTGTGACGTCTGGCCTGGCGGGAGGCGGATCTGAAGCGGCGACCATCCCCACCTGTCGGGTGCCCTAATGTGACGAGGAGGAATCTCAGACTCTTCCTGGTCATGCTGTGTATCCTGTGGGGCCTGGTGGAGGAGTCGAAACATGTTCATCCACCTGGGTGTGCTGCGACATCCGAGCTCAGTATGTTCTCCTCGGGATGTTGATCACTCCCCACGTATCATGTGATGCCGACATAGACGCCTGATATCCGTAGGCTCCTGCGCGATGAAATGTTTCATCATGAAGAATGAGGTCGCGTCAATTAATATAAAAACAATAAATATGAAGACGATACCTGCTGGCTGTGACGGCTGCTCTGACTCAAACACGAAGCTGGACGAGGGACCGTGCTGCTGTGGCTGTGGAGAAAACATGAAGCTCGACGAGGGACCGTGTTGCTGTGGCTGTGGAGCAAACACGAAGCTCGACGTGGGACCATACTGTTGTGGTTGCTGCCACGTTGAACTGCCAGGTTGGTCAGGACGGGGTGGCCTGGTTGATGTCGGTGCTAGACGTGCACGTGGTTGATGTCGGTGCGTGGAGTGACGCGGCTGCTGCTGCTGATGATGAACAACGCCGGTTCTCCGGGTGCACGTGATAGCCTCGCACACAGTCCGTATCTTGTTCGAATTCGTTCCAAGAAGGGTTGTAGCACCGACGGTGCTGAAGGAGAGGTCCGGATGCGGTGATCGCCCAAAGGTGGTCACGTCGTTGTAGAGGTCGTGTGTCAAGGTAGCCTGCAAATTTCCATGACAATGAATAATGTCATCTCTTGCACGCCAAAGTATATGACAACATTACTTAAAGAAAATATATCTTACAGCGTCGCCTAGAGCCCAAGTGTCATAGCTCGGGTACATATCCCACGGAGTAGGATCCGGTATCTCCTCTGGGTGGGAGTGCTCAACGATGCGTAACCGTGTTCCGGTCATGTAGCGCCGCAAATAGAGATTGAATGCATTGAGATCAAAATTTTCATTCGCGTGCCATAGATGCGTGTTTGCTCTCTCCCATTCTATAACATACGGCTCTAGTCTAACTAGCTAGTCAGCAGTTGTCCTGGTCATGCCCTTCCTTGTCGTCCTAAAATTGTGGTGTGTGTTCAACAATTACCTAAAGTTTCGAATGGAGTACTATGAAAGATAATGCAACATTGAAAAACTTGTTAATACCTGTGGATGTGTGCTAGCAGCGGGTTCTCTATAGGGGGAGGCACCTCCAACTGCAGAAGACCAAATTGCCTCATAACCCTCTGTTGTGCCATCTCCTCGACGAAGACATCAAGATGATCTTTGATTTTGTCATCCAGTAATCTCGGTCCCTTGTGCATAGCACAGACATACCACCTGTGGTATCTCGCTTGTATGGCTGCTTCCCTGTAGGGCTGCCAGATGACCCCGTGTATGAATCAAACTGCTCGCTCAATGCTGTGTATGCTTTCCTGGTCTGATTACTAGCAAAGCGCCTCTGCAGAAAACAAAAGTTAATAGCCGCTAGCATCGAACTATCTCTTGTGCAGAAAAAGTTGCATTAAACTATAACACGATGCATACCTCGCGACGTGTCCAACACATCGAAAGTAGGCATGTCGATGCCGCCAACATCAAACATGGCGCCTATAGGCTCACGAACACGGACATCTGGTCGCCCTATAGAGAACCTCTCCCACGACCACAGCTGTAGGAATAGAGGGCATCCAAGAAGGGCTGGCTTTCTCGATGTAAGCAGCAACCGCTGCACATACCTCGGTATGTAGCCGCTAAGACCGCCGAACCCCAACTCCTCGTCTCGATCTGATCCGCCGTTCGAGCGCCGCTATCTCGAGTGCCATAGGGATGTAGTCTTGGCGCTAATAGTGGTGACATGGTTCTCGTGAACATCACCTTGCCGAAAAGCCACATTAAGTAGGCCTCGAGGCTCCGAAAGTGATCTGTTCTCGCATTCAACGGTGCTCGAAAGTTCTTGATCTGCATTAAGTAAAGTGAAAGTTTTAGTAAGCCGCAATTATTTTCTGTAAAACCGTATGAACGACGACTTGAAGATAAGAGGTAGGGGAAATTACCTGGAAATTGAGGAACCACTCATACTTAGGTCCGTGATGCTCCCATACCGGATCCGGAGCATCCGGAAAACACCATGAAAACGTTGTGTAAGAGCTTGCTCCCAACCAACCGGTGCATCCAACGGTCCTATGGCATGACCTGCCAACGGTAGTCCGAGCAAAAGTGACACGCCCTCCGAGTAGGAGCCATCTCTCCCCATCGGAAGTGAAACGTGTGGGTCTCTGGCCTCAACGGTCCACTAAGCAGCTCAGCAAGGACCCGCCGATGGCGTAGACGCTTTCACCCGGAATAGACTCAACCAGACGCGAAAGGTAAAAGACCGCCCATTTCAACCTTCATCGAGAACATTTCGTTAGTGTCTCCCATTAATATGCATGTCGGTGTGCAAATTAACAAAGCACGCATCGCTGAAGCCATCCCGGTGTATCATCCAGTTTTCCTTAGGAGGCGAGTGACCAGAGGCTCAAGCTTGCGCTCATACCATATCGCAGCACGATGACCCCTATCAATGTCCCCATCCAGCAACCACATTCCCGACATTCCTGCACATAAAATTCAGAACATAGTGCCACACATAATAAAAATTCAGAACATAATGCCACACTTAATAAAAATTCAGAACATAGTGCCACACTTAATAAAAATTCAGAACATAGTGCCACACTTAATACAAATTCAGAACATAGTGCCACACTTAATACAAATTCAGAATATAGTGCCACACTTAATACAAATTCAGAACATAGTGCCACACTTAATACAAATTCAGAATATAGTGCCACACTTAATACAAATTCAGAACATAGTGCCACACCACACTTAATACAAATTCAGAACATACTACTGCTAGCTTAGCTTCTTCCTCTCACCCTTACTCCTCTACTGCCTCTACCTCCTCTTCTTCCCGGTTGCCTCGTCCACGACCAGTGATTTAAAGTGGGACAATTAGTGTCCCTATGGCCAAATTCATTGCATAGAATGCATTGCCTAGTCGGACCCCCGCTTCAGATTCGTCCATATCATTCCGGATCTACCGACACTGCCGTCTGCCTCTACTTGTACGCATATGCTCTGGGTTTGAATGTAACGCCTTCGGCGGGGTTGACGCTGTTGAAATTACCCATTGATCGAAAACCCATCAGCTCACCTGTCCATGTATTGAGAACAGACTCTTTCAAGAAAAATGGAGACACAAACGATATTGCGTCCATTCCAAGCTGCCCGCAAGCAGCAAGTACATGTGAGCAAGGTAGGTGAAGCAATTTGGGTTTGTTGCATGTGCACTCACACGTTGGCCAGGCTTCATTGCCAATTGTCACCTCATGCGTCCTCAACTCGTTTGCACATCCGAATTTGTTGTTGGCTAAGCGGACCTCAAACCTTCTTTCTTGATTACCGATGGCGACTACAGTGTGTGACCTAGCTTTTTGCATCTTGTTGTCCATATACTTCGTGACTCTTTCACAGTACCGTGTATTTGGGTTGTTGAAGATATGCTGCTCTGCTTTTTGACGTCTATCTCTGAAATACTTGACGGTGCCATAGAAAATACCCTCAACAATGGCTGTAAGTGGCAATGCCGGTTTCCTCTTAGGACAAAGTTGTATGTTTCCGCGAGGTTCGTTGTCATGACACCGCACCTTGCTCCATGTGTGTCATGTAGCAAAGACCACCTCTCCGAGGCTCATGCTCTATCCACTTTGCTCAAGGTTTTAATCGACCTCCCGAGCCTTCTCCTAGTACCTGTGGATCAAAGCCTGGCAGGTCACATAGCCCAACAGCTCCTCCTCCACCGCCGCTGTTCCTGTTGCCAACTGTGCAGCTACTGCTTCAACATGTGCCCTCACCGCTGCATCTCTTGCAGCTTTCTGTCCCTCACGTGTCTCTGCGTGCACACATTAAGTCATTGCGTATCAAATTGTACTTCCATAACTGATTCTGCTTGCGAGTTTTTGAACAGATTCATCAGGTTCTTATTTCTAAACTGCGAGAAGAAATTAGCCCCAAGATGTCGCATGCACCAACGGCTCGCAAGTCCTGCCATGGAACTTGTTCCTCGGGCCTGGGTTTGTCGGTGTCCTTATCGTGACCGAGTATACCTGCATGCTGTCATGAAGGATGCACACATTGGGCTTCTCCTTCACACAAGATATTTTCAACTGCTCAAGAACCATGTCCAACTTTCAATGTTCTCACTCTCCACAAAAGCAAATGCGAGTGGGACGACTTGATTTTGGCCGTCTTGACCTATGGCTGTCGGGATCTCGCCCTTGTACTTGCTCTGTGAGAAAAGTACCGTCAACACATATCACCGGTCGGCAATGCTCGAAAGCTTGATGCATACACCAAAGAGAAGAAGAGACGATGCAGCACCCTCACAGTTGGGAACTCGACATGAACATGTCTTGGATATCGATATAGGTGCACGGATTCCGCTGCTGCAGGTGTGGAGGAGCTGGACAACAGAGTCATATGCATCAAAATAAGAACCAAATCTCCTCTCAAGCGCCGCATGCTTAGCCCTCCAAGCCTTGCCATAAGAAATTCTGTACTTGAACTGGCGAAGACTTTTGTCCGACTGCCTTCACTTCCATAGCTTTGCCCTGCACTATCTCATCGTGAAACAACCGAGCAATAAGCGTGGATGAAAGGTTGGCATGATCTTGAGGGATGCAGGGAATAAGACAAGTGTGATTAACTAAGTCACTTATCACCCAACTTGTGCCATACTTAGGAGAAAGCCGTGCACCCTCGCGGGACAATCTGCGTTCTTGCATACCATTGTCGAATTTCATCGACACCGAGCTGTGAAAACCCTTTTGCGTGGACATTGCCCAATTAATTATTGCATCCTTCAGGGCTTGTTTGGTCGGATACATAGCACCCGTCGCAATATTGTTCTGGTGATATTGCCAGGCTGAGTCATGTCCATCATTCACGGTCATTGCAGATGAGAAGTCATGATTCCACGATGCAGGATTCGGGACCTCCACTTCATTTTCTTCTTCATCTGACTCGTCAGAATCATCGGCATGACCCCTTTCAACATCGGTGTCTTCTTCTTCCATCATGTCCTGCATGTGCCCATCTACCTCGTCGGCGTCCACCTCGCCATTGTAATCACCATCGGCATTTCCTCCTTCTACCGACTGCTCTGTCCTTGTTCGTAACCATAAACATTTCCTCCTTCAACCTGACTGCTCTGTCCTTGTTCGTAACCATCATCTTCAGCATTTGACATAGATAACTGCCTCCCTACACTGCTATGACCAGGATCGTAGCCACCTCGCCTTCATGTGCACTGACCTCCTTCACAACGGGAAGCACTAAAGCAATAGGATTGCATCCCTTCGCTCACAACCTTGTAACCACCGCACCCAATCGGAGTCTTGCTCTATCGGCCTCAAATAAAAGTAAATTATTGTACTTGACCGTGTCCATAATGCATGAACACCGACGGTGTGTGTTTCAAGATCAAGACCTAAACTTGCCGCAATCCATTCTTTCAACTGACCGACTGACCATGTTTGAGGTGCGCCATTGGCACCTCTATGTGAGTAAATTCACTCAGATCTGCTCCCATCTCAGTTGTTTGGACAGTACCAGGACCGTAGTAAAATCTGAACTTCACTACATCAGACATCTCGGCTCACCTATTTTTTTTCAACAACGAAATACAATTCACTAACAAATATTAGACATGTTTATATATATATATTACAGAATATTTACGGCGCAACTAATACAATTCACACACCTATAAGTATATTACAAATATTTGCCGGAGCAACTACAAATATATTACGGATTTTACCGGAGCTACTCCAAATATATTACGGATTTTACCGGAGCTACTCCAAATATATTACGGATTTTATCGGAGCTACTCCAAATATATTACGGATTTTACGGAGCTACTCCAAATATATGACGGATTTTACCGAGCTACTCCAAATATATTACGGATTTTACCGAGCTACTCCAAATATATTACGGATTTTACCGGAGCTACTCCAAATATATTACGGATTTTACCGGAGCTACTCCAAATATATTACGGATTTTACCGGAGCTACTCCAAATACTGACACTAATAAATACGGATTTTACCAGAGCTACTCCAAATCTGACAGTCTTAAATACTTCACATGCACATATAGTACCGAATATCACCGAGCAACTACACATTTTACACAAATAATTAGTTGACATCTAAATATATTTAAGTATACTACGGGCAAATAACAATAATCGTACACCTAATTTATTTCACATCAAACATATTAACAAATACTACCGGAGCACCTACGAAAAATAAAATGTTTGCTGAAATATACCCTTGAAGCGTGCGAATGAAGAAGCATTTAACGGCGGCCAACGAACTGCCGGTGCTCCGCCTCCAACGATTTAACGATTTAACGCAGCGAGCTTCACCTCCACCACAATGCCCCAACTTCACCACCACCACCTCCACCAAAATGCTCACCACAACCAGCACGAGCTACCCCATCAGAGATCGACACCTCTTTGGCTGCCCTAACTAAGTTGAATCCATTCACGGTGCCAAAACCGCAAAATACTGGCTCATTTAGGTGTAGAAATTGGTGCCTTTTTCTAAGAGAGAGGAGAAACTAAGAAAGAAAGAAGAAGAACAGAAGAAGAGCAGCAGCAGCGCGAGGATAAGGGCGAAGGGCGCCGGGCCAGCGAGCGCGAGGTGGGGCCGCACCCTGTCGGCCAGCAGCAAGCCGATCGGCCCGCGGCAGGCTGACAGGGGTGCGCCCGCGCCGACAGCTCCCTCTCCCCCCCTCGCGACGTGGCCTGCCCAATGCGAGGCCGACACGTGCCAAGCAGGCCAGCTGTCGGCTTGCTAGTGGCCGATCGCAGCCACTCGGCTTGCTGCGGGTCGATTAGAGCGGTCGGCCTGCTGTGGGCCGACGGTGTATTAGTTTTGAAAATAATTTTTTCCGCGTAATATTTGTGCAAATTAATAAAAAAAATGTATTATTTTAAAAAAATGATCATGCAGTTAGTCCGATCTTGTAGGACCGCGATTAATATCAATGGCGAGGTGGGGCCTTTCTTCACGTCCTCTGCGGGAGTGAAGCAAGGTGATCCGATATCCCCTTTCCTCTTCAACCTCGCCGTTGACGCTCTGGCAAGCATCCTGCATAAAGCTAGGACGGTTGGTCACATATCAGGGGTTGTTGGCCATCTGATCCCGGGGGGGTGGGGTCACCCATCTCCAATATGCAGATGACACCATGATTATGGTGGAAGGGTCGGCCCTTGACATAGTGAATCTTAAGTTCCTGCTCCTCTGCTTTGAGGCTATGTCGGGACTTAAGATCAACTTTGACAAGAGCGAAGTCGCCATTATAGGCTTCCCGGCAGACGAGCAACAACGAATTGCGGATAACTTGAACTGCAGACTGACATCATTTCCCATCACCTATTTGGGAACGCCGATGGCCGACTCAAAGACTCTAATGAGTGCCTCTGATCCGTTGGTACAACGGGACGCGGGCCGAGCCCTGGCGCGGACGGTTTATGTCCAAGGGGAGTAAATCGATCCTTATTTCTGCTAACCTTGCGAGTCTCCCCATGTTCTTGATGGGGATGTATATCATACCGGAGGGTGTTCATGGATCCTTCAATAAGGAGCTCGCGAGGTTTTTTCTGGCAGGCCGCTGACGGTCGACAGAAATATCACATGGTCAAGTGGGATGATATCTGTAAGCCCAAGGACCAAGGTGGGCTCGGCATCATGGCTTCCCGTCGCATGAACGTTGCACTTATGCTGAGATGGGTATGGCGGATCATGCGCGACGAGGGAGGACTGTGGCTACGGCTGATTCAAGCAAAATATCTGAGAGGTGAACCCCTCCTGGCATGCTCCCGGACGGGAGGTTCCCAGTTTTGGCATTCCATCCAAAAGATAAAGGAGGAGATCCGCCTTGGGATATCCTTTACTATAGGTAATGGGGACGGGACTCAATTCTGGTTAGACCCATGGATGGGTACCGAGACCCTTAGGGTGGGACTCCCTGCCCTTTTCTCTATATGCACGGACCAGTCTATTCTAGTGTCCGCGGCGGCTCGATCGTGACAATGGGATATCTGGTTCCTTCGGATGTTTGGGCAGGCAGAACATGCCGAATGACCAAATTGTTGGCGTCCCTGTCGCCCGTGTTGCCGGACTATCCGGACACGGTAACGTGGCGGCTCTCACCTTCGGGTGAGTTCTTTATCAAATCTGCATACAAGGCCCTAGGATGCCTCCCGGTGATCCCTTGGCTAGCTAACTTGTGGAAGGCCCCATTGCCACTGAATATAAGGATCTACGTTTGGCAGCTCCTTAGAAATCGCCTCCCTTCGGGGACCAAGGTGCTCAAGCGACAGGGCCGGGCGACGGACTTTGTCCTCTATGCAGGGTCCCGGAGACTATGGCTCATATCATATTCTCGTGCACGGCGGCTAGGGTCCTTTGGCAGTTTGTCCATGAGGCACTAGGGCCCGACTGGGAGGCCCTGGATCTCGTAGAATTCCTCCAGGATAGGGCTACCATGCCAGGACGGCACCGCCGCATATTCTGGCTAATCTTTGCGGCCATGTCATGGACTCTTTGGACGACTAGAAATAAAATGGTGATTGAGAAGGTGTTTCCGAGGCAGGTGTCTGACTCTTTGTTCAAATTCCCTGCTTTTCTACAACAATGGCACCCGCTTACTAGGCAACACGACCGCGAGCATCTAGGCTCCATGCTAGATGCGCTCCTGGCTTCGGCACGTCGGCTTTCGTCATCTTAGCTTCGCCCGTCGACCGCCACTAGGTGGCCTTGTTTTTCTTTTCTCTTATGTTTTTCTTTGGGCATTATTGTGCTGCTGCCCCAGCCGTCGTCTTTTTGGATTATCTGTATGTTGCTTGTATGGATCTTTGCTTTATCTATAAAGTGGGACGAAAGCCTATTTCGAGAATTTAAAAGGGAGGAGAAGTATTAATGACGGGAGGTAGCAGTAAGATTCAACCATCTATAAGCTGCTTTAAGATTGGGGTCATAGACAACCCATTTTTGTTTATACAAAATAAATACCAGGTTTAATACATCTATTGTCCCCCACCATTTATCCTTACATAGGAGGCATGGATGCGACAGCTCAATCTCTCTCTCTCTCTCTCTCTCTCTCTCACACACACACACACACACACACATACACACACATGCATCTGTCTCTTCTCTCTCCCTTGCACACAAATCCATGGACTTTAGTTCATAATAGCCAATTAAAAAAATATATCCTTTAAAACCGTTTTTGAAACTATTTACATATTCGGACCCCTGACGCCAAGACCTTTAGAACTGAATCACTTTTGGATACATTCCAAGCATGTTTAAATTTCACTGTTTACATTTTGTATATGGAGCAAACCTATTTCACTTGAAAAAATGTGGTTTTTGTGAAACAATAGAGTAAAAGTGAAATATGGGTTCTGAAAGTGAAAAAAAATGAAACGGAAATGTCAACTTGTGAAGCTCATTCGATAAAATGTGAAATAATTTATTTCAAAAAGAGTGAAATAGTTTATTTGAAAAATGGGTGATTGAAATAGACCAATCTTGGATACATGTCAAACACATTTATCTTTCAACGTTTCACATTTCATATGTTGAACAAACCTCTTTCACCAGAAAAATTATGAAACAAACCTATTTCACTATAAATATGTGAACAAATCGATTTTACTAGAAATCTAGTTAACCCAAATATATTTTAGATAAATGAAACAAACCTTTTTCACGCACACTAGGGATATGCAACTGAAATAGATGTGGTATTTTGCTACAGTGAACAATGAAATACTGAAATGTAGATTCTGAATTGTGAAATAGTAACTACAAAAAATAAAGAAATTGTAATGTATCACTGTGAAATTGATTATTTTGAAATGTGTAACAGTTTGTTCCAAAATAGTGAAATATGTTATATTTTCAAATAATCAGTCTCAAAATCGTATATTACAATTTCACACTTTTAAAATACACCATTTCACATTTTCAAATAACCAGTTTCATAATTATATATTACAAATTCACACTTCTAAAATACATTGTTTCACATTTTCAAATAACCAGTTTCCCAACTGTATATTAAAATTTCCCTTTCTGTCCGGATTTACACGTGAGATTTTTTCTTGAAATTTTTTAACTTTTCAAAATGTGTATTTAGACATTGGGTGCATATACACCTATGAGCCAAAGTGAATTATGCGGTTAATTGTTATTTCACAATTCTGAAATATGTTACTGACTTGTTTCACAAATATTACATCTATTTCGATTGACTTTTGTGAAATGAAATATCTCACACTTTTGAAACAGACTGTTTCACATTTCCAAAAATTCAGTTTCACAATCATACATTACAAATTCACACTATGTAGTTATATTTATCAATTCTGAAATATGTTACTAGCTTGTTTAATAAAAATCACATAAATTTCAACTGCACATTTCTGAAATGACATATTTTCACACATTTCCAAATAATCAGTTTTACAATTTGTCATTTCAGATCCATATTTAGATTAACATATGTTTCTAGTGACATCGGTTGGTTCCATGTTTTTCTATCTAAAGAGGTTTATTTTCACATTTTTGAAGTGAAATGTGTCTGCTACACATACGAAATGTGAAACATTGAAATTTAAATGAGTTTGAAATGTATCCAAGACCGGTCTAGTTATAAAGGTCTTGGCACCAAGAGTTCAAATATATAAATTATTTCAACTACAAACTTATAGTTTAAAAGATATGATTGTTTATTTTTTTTGAACCCAGGACCGTAGAACAATCGTTCTACGGTAATTTTATATTAAAATAAAGTATATGTACAAGACAAAAACAGACCAATAAAAGAAACTACCTTACTCCAGTTTTTGGAAACCCACAATGAGTCATGACTATTTATTGTAGAATCTGATCAATCCAGACCGCATAGCGTTCCTGGTGCTTGAACTTGATTTTCCTTCGAATAAGCATTAGATCCTCCCTTAATTTAGTTTGCCAACTCCGAAAGGAATGAGGTATACGCTCAAAGATTTTGGCATTCCTTTGAATCCAAATGTTCCAGCAAGACATGATAATAACTTCCATAGCAAACTTCTGCGGCAATTCTTGTACTGTGAGCATTATTTGGTCCAGCACCGAGATTCCTCTCTTCCTGTGAGGTGCCTGGCTATCCCAACATCGCAGAGCAAACGGACAGTCCCAGAACAGGTGAAGCAAAGTTTCTTCTGAGGAAGTGTTGCAAAGCTCACAATTATGAGATGGCAAGTGGAAGCTCTTTCTTTGAAGAAGATTTCTCGTGTTTACTCTGTCATGTAGCAAGAACCAGAAGAAGATCTTATATCTGAGCATAGCTTTATTCTTCCAAAGTGTCATGAAGATTGGCGCCGCTGGAGGAGCTTGAGTGATTGAATTATACATCTTAATTGAGGAGAAGTCAAAATTATTCCAAGTGTATTTCCATTTGTCCTGCACTTCCTGAAGTGTGATGTTTTGCAGAGTTTGATTCAGGTTTTGGAATTGCATGAAGGCTTGCGCCGAGAGTGGAGTGTGGAAGAACTCAATTGGGTTGGCTGCTACACTCATTTCATGAATTGCCACTGTTTGTTTGCGTGTGAAGGAGAAAAGTTCGGGTAATTCCTCTGCCAGAGTGTTGTCCTACCAAAGGTCATGCCAAAGCTGAATCGATTTGCCGTCACCAATCATAGGCCTGATATGTTGCTTGAACTGAGGAAGTAGTTTGAGAATACTCTTCCACCAAAATGATCCCACCGGTCTGTCAGTGAGAGGCCTATCGGAATAGTATGTGTTCCAAATCAGATCTACCCAAGGTAGCTTGTGCTTGTTTAGAAACTTATGCAAGTGTTTCATGAGGAGGCAGATGTTGTGTTGCTGCGGGTTCAAAATTCCAAGACCTCCTTGCTCTTTTGGTTTACAAACTTTGTCCCAACTGATTAGTGCAGTTCCTCTTTCCTCCAGACCATATTTTCTCCAGAGACAGTGTCTGAGGTATTTGTTGATATGCTCTAAAATTCCCATTGGCAGAGTTAGTGTGCACATGAAGAACACAGGGAGACTGGAGAAAACAGATTTAATGAGGATTAGCTTGTATCCATAGGAGAGCAAAGTTGAAGTACCAGCCAAACGCCTTTCAATTCTCTGGATCATAGGCACAAAATCTTCTGCTTTAGGCTTGCAAATGCCAAGTGGCAAGCCAAGGTAAGTGAAAGGGAAGGCACCCACTTTGCAGTCAAAGGAAGCTGCAAGGTGTTGAACATCAGTCTGACAAGTGTTGATGGGTACCATCACCGATTTTTCAAAGTTAATTCTTAACTCTGTGAAAGCCGAGAAGTGTAAGAGTAGACATTTTAGTTGCTCCAACTGAATATCACAAGCAGGCATGATGAGCACTGTGTCGTCAGCATATTGTATCACAGGGAAATCCTGACAGTGAGGAGTGCGAATTGGTTGTTTAATAAGATCCTCCTGTCTTGCAGCATTTAGAATGGATTGAAGCATATCAGCCGCCAGGACAAAGAGAAGAGGAGATAGAGGATCTCCTTGTCTAACTCCCCTCAAGCATCTGAAGAAACTTCCAGGAACCCCATTGAGAAGAACTGCTGAGAAACCAGAAGTGAAGAGCATATCCATCCACATGAGCCATCTTGGGCCAAAACCTCTAGCGATCAGAATATCTTAATTGTTTGATGCTCAATCATATCGAAAGTTTTCTCGAAATCCAGCTTAAGCAGTATCAAATCTTCCCCAGAAGCATGACATTGATGAATAAATTCAAAAGCCCATGCCAGGCAGTCTTGAATGGATCTAGCTTTGATAAAACCATACTGGTTAGCATGCACAATCTTCAAAATAATTGTTTGCAGTCTGTTGGCTAACAGTTTTGTTATGATCTTGATTGAGCAATTGAGCAAAGATATTGGTCTGAAGTCATTTGGAGAAACTGGATTGTCCTTTTTTGGAATGAGAGTGATGAAGGAGGAGTTAATACTAGTCAAGCTGATATTCCCATGATAGAAATCATTCACCAACTCATAGAAATCCTCAGCAATTATATCCCAGCAATGCTTAATGAAGCTAGTATTGAAACCATCGGGCCCAGGAGCTTTATCTGCAGGCAGATTTTTGACAACCTCATCAATTTCTTCTTTTGAGAAGGGAGCTTCCAAAAAATCCAGATCAGCTCGTTTTTCCAAAAGTTCATTGAGATTCAGCAAGTTAAAAATTGGAACAGAGGTTCCCAGTCTCTGTTAAAAAGCCCTTGGGTAAGTTTAAATATTTGTTTGGAGGGGAGATATAAGAGGCAGATGCAAGCGTGTCCTTGTCTGACAAAAGGTAGTGCTCCGGGCCAGCTAGACTAACAAAATAGTACTGAAGTGGTGGACCAGCTATTGAAATACTAATATTTCATAAACATTAAGAAACTTTCTATACAACACATGAGTCAATATACTGTATGAGGTGTCACTACCTGATTGTCCGGTAGCGGTAACGCGCAAGTTATCAATTTGCGTGCTTTTAAGCTTCAGTGTCTAGAAAAAATAAGATAAGAAATGTCCAACGTACTTGCTTATGTTTAAAGAAAAACGGTGCAGGCCAGCCGACCGGCTAATTTGTGGTCGTACGTCCCCAGACCGTCGGTCGCTTGCGCACCATGCGATCGTTTGTGATTGTACGTCGCAAGCCACACATGTGATGGATTCACCCGGTGTTTTTCGACAACTGGTGGGTTTATCAGCTCAAAAAGAGCATCGAGAGGATACGAAACCAAATAGCACACCCGGTCTCTACATAACCAGGATGTACATAACCAACAACATGAACGCGCGAGTGAATACACACAAAACACTACGGTAAATTGTAAATAAAGTCATATAAGATCAAAGCTATGCATAGACGAGGGGGAAAACCCCCAAACGATCAGATCCACAATTGGCAAGATGTAACCATGCATATCCATAACCTTGTCAATGTCGTGTTTAATTGATGTAAACTTTGTTTTGGATAACAGCCCTGGATCTTCAACTCTCAGAGCCACCCTTTGGCGTTTGTGTCTCTTTCTCTTGATGAGAGCTAGGATATATTTTTCATCTGGTGCAATATGGCCGGTTTAGTTACGCATCTAGGTTCCTGTTGCGTCCCGATCCTACCTAGTAGCTACGTTGATCAGCACCATGGTGTATGCAGATCCATGGAGTTGCCTTTCCTCGATCTGCTCGAGTCTCATCACGCTTTCCTCACCGGCTTCTTAGCGCTCTAGCTCGCGATTCTTTTATAGTACTACTACATGTTATGCACGGATGCGTACCTCATTAATGTGTGTTATTCAGCCAATAGTTAGTCCTAGTCGGATACGTGCACTGTACTAATACACGTTTCAACTAATGCATCCACCCGGTACGAAGAGGACAGATCATATCAGGTGCAGTTACAACTAGTCAACTACCACTGCAACTTAAGAGCATGGTTAATAATATAACCAACTGATGATTATAAGGAACCGACATGTCATCTATAACCATCATTTATATGCACTCATACAATAGTGTGAGCTATAAGATTGGCTATTACATTAGTATCTTTTTTCATTTTCTCTCTATCTCTTTCTTCACATTTATTGCATTTACCTAGATATGTATATAGCTAGGCTCTTGCATGAGAGCTCACTCCCCTTATTTTTTCACATCTCTCTCTGTCACATAGACAAAAATGCCATGTAAGCGGGCTATAAGCCCACTATTGTATTTGCTCTAAGCAGTTGCCCCTAACCTGACCATCCAACATCAAGCCAAGGTTTAAGATATGCTTGCCATCTCTCCCCCCTGTTCCTACCGCAGCTCTTTTTCTTTAAGAACATACCATCTTTATAAGAAGACATGGAACCGAACCAAACCAAACCATTTACAACACACTGCGCTATGAAAATATCGGAGATACAGTTCAAGTACTGACATCTTGAACACTGAGTGAACTGTGAAAAGCAGTAGATGCTAGCATAGTCGCATTAAACTTTAACAACTGCGTTCTTGTGTTAAACGGTGTTGTCAGTATGCCACACAATTACGTTTTGGGTTTTACTACTAAATCCCCATGGATTCGGTACCCCTCTGCGCTAAACGCTGTTTATTCGTTTTTTCTTGTTGAGAACATGTCATGACATTTCTCCTAAGAACTTGACTTACCAAATTGTTTCCTATTTTTTCCTTGCTACATAGCAGATTTGCAAAACTGGGTCAACACTTTAGAATTATTTAAAAATGAACATATATGTTAGTACTTGGACATACAATGGTACATGAAAAGGGCAAAAAGTTAGCTTAAAATAAAATTATGGGAAGCTCATAACTTATCATGACCACTGGCTGCAAGTTGTAAGGTCAGATCAAGGCTACAGCTTAAGTTACAGTGACTGTTGTAGCTAGGTTCACTTGGACTAATAAACAGATGGATCCGATCCAGAGTGTGTTGGATAGGGTCCGGAGTGTGCTCGCTTATGGCAGTCACCAGGATTGGCTCCGACCATGTTCCTCTGCTATTTGCGTCAGGGGAAGGGTCACCGGCGCAGTTGAGGCGCTTCTACTTCAAACCATCGTGGCTCCTACAACCGAGGTTCTTTGAGATGGTACTGGACCGGTGGCTTCAAGCGGCGGCCAACCCACCATGGGCGTTTTGTGCTACAAATATCTGGCACCATTCGCAAAAATCTCTTGTCAATTTATGCGGAGTTGGGGCGCCAACCTGGGTGCCGATCTCAGGGCCTGTAAAGCGGTCCTGCTAGACCAGATTAAGGCTCTAGACGTGGCTACGGATACAGTGGGTCTCTCGGCCAATGACTGGTAAAGGCGTTACTCCTTTGGGTCCTCGTTGATGGAGATATTCAAGGGAGAAGAATTGTTCTGATAGCGACGGGGAGGCCAGAAATGGCTCCTCCAAGGCGATGCGAATACGGCGTACTTCCAGGCGATTGCCAATGGGCGGCCCCGGAAGTGCTATATCCCGTGTCTCTGGGAGGGAGACTCCCTCCTGGAACACCCGGACGAGATTAGGTCTCACATTTACCCCTCTTTCAAGGGGCTCTTTTCGGGGGAACCCCGTGGTGGTGTTTCTTTGGAACACCGTGGCAGGCCACTTGCGGACAGGGTATCTAAAATTGAGAATGCGGAATTAACTGTCCCATTCTCGCCGGAGGAGGTGGGTAGGGCTATCGCCTCTATGAAGGCGGGGTCGAGCAGTGGGGCCCGACGGCCTGCCGGTGGCCTTCTTCCAGAAATTCTGGAATATCCTAAAACCTGTGATCATGCCGCTGTTCCATGAATTTTATATTGGGACGTTCGACATTTCACAAATAAACTTTGGTGTCGTTACCCTAATCTCCAAGGTAGTTGGGGCTGCAGACATCCGACACTTTAGGCCTATCACAGTAATCAATGTACCGGAGCGCATTTTCTCCAAAGTATGTGCGACCCGACTAGCCCCAGTCACGCAATGGTTGGATCATCCCCTCCGGACGATATTTCTGAAGGGACGAAGGGTCCACGACGGGATCCTAGCCTTGCACGAGATCGTCAATGAGGTTCGAATGCACGGTCACAAGGGTGTCTTCCTCAAATTGGACTTTCAGAAAGCATACTATCGTCTGGACCGGTCCTTCCTGCGGTTAGTCCTGCAGCGTCGGGGCTTTGATGACCAATGGTGCTCATGGATCATGCAGCTAGTTCAGTTTGGTAGCACAGTGATCAATATTAATGGCAACATGGGACCCTTCTTTAAGTCCTCTGCGGGGTGAAACAAGGGGACCCGATATCCCCACTCCCCTTCAACCTCGCCATTGATGCGTTAGTAGGAATCCTACATAAGGCTAGGGCTGGGCACCTCTCGGGCGTAGTTGGGCATTTGATCCCAGGCGGAGGGGTCACCCACCTACAATATGCTGATGAAACAATATTATGGTGGAGGCGACTGACCTCAACACCGTGAATAAGTTCTTGCTCATCTGTTTTGAGGCTATGTCGGGACTATAGATTAACATTGATAAGAGCGAGGTCATCATCCTGGGATTTCCGGCGGAAGAGCAACAACGGATTGCGGACAACTTGAACTGCCGACTATCCACTACCGATGGCCGACTCGAAGATCCTCACAAGTGCGTCCGACCCTCTGGTGGGCTAGGTGGCATTTAGGGACGAACCCTGGCATTGACGGTTTACCTCCAAGGGGAGGAAATCGGTCCTTATTACTGGCAACCTCGCGAGCCTCCCCATGTACATGATGGGGTTGTATATCTTACCGGAAGGCGTTCATAGCTCCTTTGATAGGGACCTCTCCCAAAGACCAAGGTGGTCTAGGCATTGTGGCCTCCCATCGTATGAACATCGCGCTCATGTTGAGATGGGTATGGCAGATCTTACGCGGTGAGGGAGGCCTATGGCTCCAGCTCATCTAGGAAATACACCTTAGAGGTGGGCCCCTCATGGCATGTTCTTGGACGGGTGGACCACAATTTTGGCGTTCCATCCAGAGGATCAAGGAGGAAATCTACGTTGGGATTTCGTTCTCCTTAGGGAATGGGAATAGGACCCAATTATGGTTGGACCCCTAGGTGGGTACCGAGCCGCTGTGCGTACATTTTCCTGGATTGTTCTTGATCTGTGCGGACCCATCCGCACTTGTCTCTATGTCGCTACGCGCTGGACAATGGTGTGTCCGGTTCTGTCGTATTTTTGGGCAAGCAGAGAGTGAAGAGTGGTCTAGACTGCGGGCTGCCTTACCATCAGTGCTTCTGGACTATCCGAACACTATGTCGTGGCAGATTGCTCCAACGGTGGATTTTTCGGTGAGCATCGCATATCATGCACTATGCCAATCACCTCCCACACCTTGGTTAGCACCATTGTGGAAATCTCCCATTCCCCAAAGTTTAAGATCTTCGTGTGGCAGCTACTTAGTAATCGCCTACCCACCGAGACAAGGGTAATTAAGCGGCACGGCCCGGGGAATGGCTTGTGCCCCATCTATGCGGTACCATAGACGGAGACCCATATCATATTCTCCTGTATGGCGGCAAGGGTGATGTGGACGTTCGTTCATGAGGCATTGGGGCCTGACTGGGTGGCCCTGAACCTTGTGGACTTCCTACATATTAGGGCTACGCAACTCGCACCGCCGCCACCGGTTTTGGCTTATCATTGTGGTGATGTCTTGGACATTATGGACGACTTGTAACAAAATGGTGATTGAGAAGGTCTTTCCGAGGAAGGTGTCTGCCTCTTTCTTCAAATTCCTTGCTTTTCTGCAACACTAGCACCCGTTCTCGAAGTGGCGTGACCGCGACCGTCTTGGCTTCATGATGGATGCGCTCCTGGGTGCAACGCATCGGATATCATCATCTTAGTGCCGCTTGTCGACTGCCACTAGGTGGCTTCTTTCATATTTCTTCTATGCTTTCTTGGGCTTGTCTGTGCTGCGGCCTCAGCCGTCGTTGTTCGTTTGAGATTTGGATGATTATTGTATGGACCGTTGCTTTATCTGTAAAGCGGGCGAAAGCCTATTTTAGAACCAGAAACTGGCCAACCTGCCCATCCAGGTCTCATACAACAATTTTTGGTTGGCAAGATAATAATACACTATAGGTTGCGCATCACTGAATCTCAATGCATTGTAGCGGGAGAAGGAACGACGGTTACATTGAGTACACCACCCCATGGGCACCAAATCCTGACTATACTTATTAATAATAATCTTGATATATTATTGCCCAATTACTTCTCCCCTGTCCATACATTCCATCCACTTAAAATAAGCCTAGACATCTGGCTCCATGATAACCAAATTCATCTCCCCTGCAAAAAAAAGTACAACAAAGTTTAATTCAACTCAAAATTTATAACCAGTGGATCACAGAAATATACAAAATGGTAGTTTTTATGCTCTATGTGTGAAAAATGAATATCTACTACAACTGCAGGTCATAATGGAATTGACAGACCAGTAATCTCTATATATGTAATTGAAAAATGAGCCACTAAGTAGTATAGTTGACAAGAACAAATGTAGTCTAGCATGCGCTACAAGTAATCTACCAAAAGCACATGTCCTCTGGGAAAAAACCTTTGGACTTTCTTCATGTAGAGATCACATAAAAGCAGAGATTAGCTAAATGTTGCTGGTGATGCTCTATTTTAGTGACACCGTACAATTTTGTTGTTATGGAGTCAGTATGAGTTGCCCTTGTTTCTGAAAACATCACCTTGAGCATGACTTAAATAAATCTGATAGACAACAAAATGGAACATTAAACAAGAATGTTGTCATGCAAAACACTAGTTCCTTGCCTCCTACATGCCTTGGAGGGGGTCTCACGGATGCTACATTTATAGGTTTGTCTAGAAAGTGCGAAGGACTAATTGAAGGAACTTATGGTGTCTACCATCAATTATTTTTCCGAGCATTAAGAATGTGTTCCAAGCTAGCACTTGAGGTGTTTTAGCCTCTAAAAAGACAACCCGAGGTGTTCTTATGTATGTCATAATTTTCAGACTTTCAAGAGAAAAACAACTCTTTTAGCTGGCGAGTTGGAAATAGGGGTAATTTGATACCTATTTTTCAGTTGAAGCATGATATTTCTGTAAGTATTAATAAATTTTGATTGTTTCTGAACTTACCGGTAATGAAAGCTCTCAGATATCTCTTCAAAGTATAGCACCCATCAACTTCAGACAATTAATATGGTCTTTTGCTTGCATATTTTATATAACTTGTTCACAATTGTAAAGCACAAAGGAGTTCCCTTCAATTATAACATGCCTGTATTGATGCAAACAACAATAGATATAGATTGAGCAAGAATGCAATCAAACACCCATAACCAAGAAAAAATCAACATTGTTAGTGCTTGATTTTACAACACTCGAAGTGCATTACGATCCTAGCTGAATCTATTGCAGTTTTGTTGAGAATGTGACGCCAAGTTTACAAATTAAATGAGACCTACATGGCTTGCATGCATTGACACTTGAACACGCAAGTTCCTATTTGCCTCTAAATCCTATGTAGTCTATACGTTTTTGGGAGGACAGGTGGCTAGGAAACACCACTCTTCAGGAACAGTATCCGGTCTTGTACCGAATTGTACGCGATAAGAATGATACTCTTGCGCACGTGCTCAGCTCCTCCCCGCCGAATGTATCATTTAGGAGGGATTTGATTGGCCTCCGCCTTGCGTCATGGCAACATCTTCTATCCCGTTTGGATTCGGTTAACTTGACACAAGGGAGAGATGTGTTTCGCTGGAATCTCACTACATTTGGGTCCTACACAGTTGACTCTATGTACCGTGCACTCTCGCACTTAGAGGCTCCATTGAATAATAATAAACTAATATGGAAATCAAAGATGCCACTAAAAAATAAGATTTTCATGTGGTATCTTCGGAGAGGAGTTGTGCTAACAAAAGACAACCTCGCTCGACGCAACTGGCAAGGAAGTAAGAAGTGTAGCTTTTGTACTCATGATGAGACAATTAAACACCTCTTCTTTCAATGCAAGTTCGCACGTTCTATATGGTCAATCATCCAAATAGCGTCCAATTTGTATCCACCAACAAGTGTTGCCAATGTATATGGTCACTGGCTCGATGGAATACCAAATACTTTTAGTACGCTAATACGGGTGGGAGCGTCTGCCTTATTATGGTCGCTTTGGCTATGTAGAAACGATTGTGTTTTTAATGGCAAAACCTCTTCTTCTATGCAGGTTATTTACCGTTGTATGCACTGACTTCGTATGTGGTCTACGCTACAGCGAACGGAGTATCAATCGCTGTTCAAGGCGGTGTGTATGCGGTTGGAGCGGGTTGCCAGGGAGGTTTTTACCCAACATGGGTGGCAACATAATCTCCGGATCGGTCCACCTCCCCCGTCGACATTGGCATAGTTTTGGACTCATATGGCTTTACTGTTGCCAACTTGTCATTTTTTTAATACATATTTTGCTAGACTCTTCGTTAAGGCTGTGTGCATCTTAGCTATGCAGAGGCCGGGTGTCGCTCATTATGTTTTGTATCCACTTGATGCTACATTATGAGTTAATAAAAACGCCCTTTGTCGAAAATATGAAGGGGGCGCCTCTTAAAATGGAAACTAAAATGTGAACCATATGAAAATAGTGTTTGGTCTGATCGACCGAGGCGACGGGTGTTGCACAGTAAGCAAAGCCAAAGAGAAAAGGCCTTGATATTGCTCTTTTTGAATGGGTAAAATGATTATCAATTTTCTATTAGTTGGTAGGATAAGCAAACTAAAGTAGTTTACTGGACGCCAAACTTAAGAATTTTAGAGAGGTAGGTTTCACGAATCTGAAAGGTTATGGTCTAGGAAAGATTCAGAATTGATTGCAGGAAATTTTATAATGTGTGATGTTAAAATGTGAGCGTTGTGTGTTTCGTGCACATGATAAGAAAGCAAGGAGCAATGTGAGGAGCAGGAAAAAATTAAAGCAGACAGCTCGTTGCTAACGCTAAGAGGCTTGCATGTGTGTTGTTATTCACTCTCTCCATTTAAGTGTCCAACTACCCATTGATTCAGACATACTGACTGTGGCCAGAAATTTAGTTTGAATGTCCGAAACACAAGCAACTTCTGAAAATTTCTGGCAATTAATCTTCACATACATGACAGGTGCTTTTCATGTTGAGGTGTTTGGTTTTTGCGGAGGTAACTCTTATGATGTAACTTAAAATGAAGCCATCCAAAGCATGTTTCACACAATATACATTCACGGGGGCTTTACGGGGCTAAGCGGACGTGGGTTGCGCTAATTGGGCGTTAGGCGACGCGGGCCCACCCTGAAAATAGGGGGGTGAGATTAGTGAGGGGGAAAAGGAAAGTCCGTTGATTAAGTAAAAAGTAGCCCGTGAGTGTAGCATTTTTGTATTTGCATGCATGCATGCGCGTTCACACCGTAGACCAAGAGCCAGTCGCCGGAGATGCCTTCACACGGTAGCGCTGCAATACTGCATGGTGGTGGTGGTGGCCATGGTGGAGTAGCATGGCCACGGCCTCAGGGTCACCGTCGCGGATGCCAGGTTTCGGCAAGCCGTTGGACCACGCTCTCTCATAAGGAGCCTTGCCAAGTCCCACAAGGTGATCATCACCGTCGAGGAAGGGTCCATCGGCGGGTTCGATCGGCTCTCATGAGGCTCAGTTGTGTTGGGCATAAGCCATCGTAGGACGCGTCGGACGCGAGCCAGGGCGCGCCGGGTCCGTGGCCGTGCGTGTGTGTGTTGTGTTGGGTGCGCGCGTGTGTGTGCATGCGACGCCCCGCTGTAGGGATAGGCCGTTGGCGACCTGGTCCGGGTGCGTGTAGAGATCGTGGAGGGCTCGGTGCGATTCGTTGGCGTGCGTGCGCGGCGAGATCGCGGGCCGAGCGAGCCGATCGGGCGTGCGGATGGGTAGGAGGCGAGGGGATCGTGCCCCAGCGCCGGCCTGGTATAAAGCCCAAGTGCAGGTTGTTGTAACGGCTGTGGTCTAGGGAATCGAGTACGAGCTCGAGAAAATATATGCCGTACGTGCGGCGGCGGGCGTTCGAGCGCCCGGGAAAACTCCTGTGTCCACTCCTTCCATCCCTTCTTCTTCCTCTGGTGATCTAGTTCAGAGAGAGAGAGAGAGGGGTGCAGAGAAAGAGAGAGGACTAGCTAGGGTTCGGCAAGGCCACCGCAACAACAAGTTGATGGGCGAATAAGCCACGGCGACGAGCTGGGCACGTCAAGCGCTGGTATGGGCGCGCGCCGGACGTGTCGAGCGCGTCGGGTCCGAGGAGTACAGCATGTGTGTGTGCGTGCGTTGGGTCCATGGGCGTGTCCATGCACCAGGGTAGTGTGTGTGTGTCTGTTGGCGAGCCGTTGGTGGCCTGATCGGGCGCGAGCCGTTGGAGCTGGGCGCAACGCGGGCGCGGTCAAAGCGCGGAGAGCGCGCGCATGATCAGGGGCGAGTGGAGGCGTGGGTGTGTGTCCAGTGCGCTGGCTCGGGGTATAAAGCCACACGGTGGTGTTGTAACAAGGAGGGACACGATCGAGTTCATGCTCGAGGGAACAAGGAGGCGTTCGTGAGCCGGAAAACCTACTGTGTCCGCCATTTTTCCGAGCTTCTTCTTCCTCTTTCTTTTGATCGAGCCACGGCAAGCGAGAGTGAGCTTATTGCGAGGGAGAGGAGAGCCAGGGCTAGGGATTGACGTTCCGACAAGTGGCATCAGAGCGAGGTAAGGATCAGGGCGTGCCGGCGATGGCTCTCGTCCCGTATGCTGGCGGCTCAGGCGGCTCGCTTGATGCCGCCGGGCTGTGGAAGGCCGATTAAGGTGGAGAATTACATCACCTGGGCGATTAAGGTGGAGGCCGATCTTGATGCCGCCGGGCTGTGGAAGGCGGTGGTGCCGCCGGAGGACGCGGCGTCGGTGGTGATCACCAAAAAGATAAGTCGGCGCGGGCTTACCTGCTGCGGGCGCTCGCCGACGATCTGCTGCTGCAGGTGGCTGCGAAGAAGACGGCGGCGGAGATATGGAGCAGCCTCAAGGCCCGGTTCGTCGGGGCCGATCGCGTCAGGGCGGCGTGGCTGGGCACGTTGCGCAGCGAGTTCGAGCTCCTACGGATGGATGGCGGGGAGTCGCTGGACGCCTTCGCGGGCAAGATCAGCGGCATGGCGGCGCGCTACGCCGGCCTGGGATCGACCGTCGACGACGCGATGATGGTGAAGAAGCTGTTGGACTGCGTCCCAGATCGTCTCGACGCGGTGGTCGCCGGGATGGAGCAGTTCTGCGACCTGTCGACACTGCTGTTGGAGGACGCGCTGGGGCGCCTGAAGGCGTTCGACGAGCGGCTGCGTCGATGCGGGCAGGCAGGCGGCGAGCGAGCTGATGTACACGGCGGCGCAGTGGCAGGCGCGGCAGCAGCGTAAGGGCGGTGGCGGCTTCAATGACGACGACGACGTGGCGAGCACAGCATCAGGCGGTGGGGACAATCGTCGCGGAAAGTGCTACAAGTGCGGCGTCAGAGGGCATTTCAAGAGGGAGTGTCCCCTGCTGCGGAAGGAGCCGGCGGCGGGGCGCGCACATCGAGAACGACGGGCCGCTCTGAGCCGCGGCTTAGGGCGTGAATGATGGGCGAATAAGCAACGGTGACGAGTTGGGCACGTCAAGCGCGGGTATGGGTGCGCGCCTGGCGTTTCGAGTGCGTCGGGTCCAAGGAGTAGGGCATGCATGTGTGCGTGCGTTGGGTGCATGGGCGTGTCCGTGCACTAGGGTAGTGTGTGTGTCTGTTGGCGAGCCATTGGCGACCTAATCGGGCGCGAGCTGTTGGAGCTGGGCGTGTGGCGCGGGCATCGAGGCGTAGCGTGGGCACGGTCAGAGCGCAGAGAGCGCGGGCACGATCAGGGGCGAGTGGAGGCATGGGTGCGTGCCCAGTGCGCTGGCTCAGGGTATAAAGCTGCACGCTGCCGTTGTAACAAGGAGGGACACGGTCGAGTTCGTGCTCGAGGGAACAAGGAGGCGTTCATGCGCCGGAAAACCTACCATGTCCACCATTTTTCTGAGCTTCTTCTTCCTCTTTCTTTTGATCGAGCCACGGCAAGCGAGAATGAGCTTAGTGAGAGGGAGAGGAGAGCTAGGGCTAGGGATTGGCGGTTCCAACATCAGTCCCTCTTAATACAAACCAAACCGGACAAGCTCAAAATGTGTAGCAACGTGTCATCCTAGCACCAAGTTCACCATGGAATAGATATAAAATCATGCATGTTATACAATAACACAACAAAGATCACCTTTCAAGTAGCTAGTGAGGCAAAATCTAGAGCTACGACAAAAAAGAGGTGGGATTTCACAAAGGTCTAACCAAGATGTGCCATCCGATGTTAATCAAGCACTGGATATATTCCTCCGTACATAAACATACCCAAGGCACCTCGCTCATCAGCAACGTGCCTACGGATCCTCCCAAATCCCCCCTCGCCCCAATCCTTTCCCCACGAGTTCTTGAAGCGCCAATACTTAATACCATCAGGATCCGTACCATAACCGACAACCAGGACAGCATGCCATGTAGTTGCGCTACCATCAGGTAGAGCTTCACACTCCATGATGCCTCCTTTGTAGTTAAATAGATCAGGCGTACCCTGTAGACGGACAACCACGGGCCGCTTCGCTACTGCTTCCTCGAGAGCATCCTCGGTCGAGTCGACGCACCAAAAGCCTAATATACGTGTTGTTGCTGCCACCGTCTTGTCCCTCTTGCAACCCGAAGCACTTCTGTTGGCCATGTATGGGTAGGATGATTCGCTCGAGAGTCCATTGTCCCGTATGTACTTGAAGGCATGTTGATAGTAGCCACCGTTGCAACCGTCGTTCTCTGTGTTGCAGTCGATAAGCTCTTGAACCGATAGGGAGATCGATTGCAAGGTCTGCAGATAGTGTGCGGCTTCGACCGATGCTGTCGTAGCCATGGCCCAACAACAGCCTGCAACAAATCCGCAAGTTAAGGTTGTGGTGTATGCTAGATATGTCAACAACCACGTTGCGTAATTACTCTTAATTAAGTGACCCCTGCCTGCGGAGCTGGAAATAAACTACTACCTATGTAAATTAACATAAGACGTTTTAGATCACTATGGAGGGAGTAAGATCTACTAATTGAGCGAATTGAAACACATGCATGTCAACTGCGAAGAAGACCCTTACCACAACCGCCTTGTTTCCTCACAACCGGAGAGACGGCGCCAGCTTCGACCCAGTCGATCTCTGATGGGCGGGTAGACTTCTCAGCATGCTGTCCAGTCTTCTTCATATGCCAAACTCCAAGACCAAGAGCAATGTGTACGGTGCACCATGCAGGGATCGCTATGGCATGCATCTTATGGTCCCTGGAAAAACGATGCAACAACATACTTAGTTATGAGAAACCTCATGAGCAATCTGAATATATATGGCCCCGTCAGGTATATGATTTTTTATCAATAGAGGGGCATGATGCACGTTTACATTGTGGCAACCATGCATATATTCTAGGGTTTGCTCGCTGAGGAAACATGATGCATGTCTATGATGATGAAACTATAAGAGTCAGCCGCCGCGGGTTTGACAGATTTACTACTACGTACATCACAAAGAGCCCAAAGCGCCGGACACTCCGAGACTGCAATTTGGTCACCAATGGTTGAAAGACCGAATCAAGCGAGGGGCGTAGGTGTAGCAGCCTAGCTCTGGACGGCCTCAACAGTGACCCTGCCGCCGGCGCGGCCTGGCAGCGGCGGCGCAACACGATCCTTCCCACGGCGCCTAATATAGGACGAAACATGGAAGCCTGCACCAGCTCGCTATCTCCATTGCCCGCTTGACAACGGAGCCGATGAATCTAGCGGACGAAGAGGAGGACGGGTGTTGAGCAAGAAAACGAGATCTCTTAGCTGCCGCTCGGACACGAGAAAGAGCAGCTAAATCGCCTCAAATCCAAAGCTCATGTATGGAGCGGCCCATTGGCGCGGCCCATTAGCCCATATTTTTATTTTCAACTTTTTTTTGTGGGTGTTTTCTACAGAGGAAAAATCAAGTAACAGAATTTTTTATACAACGTGAAAAGTAAAAAAAATGTTAACATACCTCAATATAAATGTTCAATTATATGGAATAAAGATTGATACCATATTTGCAAAAGGTTCCTGTAGATATAAGAAAACATTCATGTACTGGAAAATATTCATATATTCCTAAAAAAACAAATTTTAGGCTTAAGCAAGGTTCTTTCACGCACGTTTGGATATATGTTCATATAGTTTCACATTTTTTTCCCAAAAAGGGAAAGGGAAAGTGAGAAAGGAAACTCAAAAATATCGGATAAAACAAAAAAAAGTTAAAAAGGGAAAATAATAGGCAAGGAGAAAAAAGTGAAAAAAAAACAGCTAGGGAAAATAAAAGGAAGATGAAAAAAGAACATGAAAGGGAGAGAAAAAAATAGCCAAAGAAGGGAAGGTGCTTCAACGTTTTAGCCGCGACCTATGGGCTGAATGCATAACATCGTGGAGGAGGGCCTTAGTGCCCCTTCTCCGTGTGGAAGGTCTTTTAAAATTTAGCCCATCAAATGTCCCCTTATTCTTCAACTTCTTATATTCTCTCCGCTAAAAAAGCGGTTCCTAGGCAATTTTTTAAATTTAGCTCTTAGAAATATTCACACAAATTTGATCATCAATAGCCCAATTTGATCAAAACTACATTGCATAACAGATATAACCATAGATAGCACCAATATGTTCAAACTATAGTGCATAAACATGAAGTTAATCTCGTTCTTTCAAACGAAACAATAAAAATTAGTCGAATTAAACCTAATCAGAGTCTACTTCGGTGTCCTCATTGGCAACCCCTTTCTTGTACAGCTTGAGCCGCCGGTGCTTCTCAGAGACGAGCTTCGGATGCATTCGGTGGAGGTCGGCCATATACTGCTCATCAGTGCGCCCGCCTCTAGCCGCTTGAAAGCCTCCCGGTTCTCCCGCAACTTGTGGCGGGAGACCAGTCGGGGTTTCAACCTCGACGGGGCCGGGGCGTTGCGGCTATCAATGGGGAAGCTGAATTTCGTTGCTCTATCATAGAGGGCCACCACATTAAAGCCGTATACCCTCGCTGCCAGCTTGACTGGAATGAGCCCAGCCAGTACCAGACATCGGTTTCCGTGTCCTTTATTTCAAACACCCATATCCCCCACGGTTGCTGATGCATGTTGTGGTACTTCTTGTTTGGCAGTGGTGCCTGCATGTCAACAGCGAAGGAGCGGGAGAAAAGGGCGCCGCCACGGTGGCCTTAGGTGGGTTGTATGCCGGGGTGTGCATCCGCACTTCTAATCGGCCGCGACGACCTCCGAAGGCTAGGTTCCGCCATTTTGGAGGGTCGTAGGTTGATTGGAAGGTTGGATGGAGGTGTGTCATGGCTGCAGGAGGGCCCACGGGGAGGTGCGGGCTGGATTAGGTCGGTGGTGGCCTTGATGCGGGAGGGGGGAGGTGTGTCATCGCCAGACGAGTAATTATATAAGGGTCAGCCGATGCGAGGAGTAAGTTTTTTTCTTCTCTAAAGACTATATAAGGTATGGGTTAGGTTCGGTTTAGCCGCTTAATAAAATGATTTTTTTATACTCATCTAAAGGCTTTTAAGGGATGGAATAGCAAATTGATTCTGCGTTAAGTACCCTTAGAAAATCACACCCTTGTGATTGTGATCGTTAACCACAATTGGTAGAAAGTCTCTTCTCACAAATGTGTTCGAACATTCACCGTGAAAGTACCACCGACATTCGATCGAACACGAAATTCACAATAAGTACAATATGTCGTGGGAGATAAATTTGACCAGTGTAAAGATGTTTAGGGTTTCAAAATTCCATGGAATCATAAATTATAATGGAATATTTCCCTGGCAAAAGAATCTATTTGCACCGTCTCGTGTATGTTTGGCCTTCTCGATAAGACACTTCGATGCCAACTGTGAAAATTTATAACGGCCAAGTTTCTGACACAATAAAATCAAACAAGGATCAAGCTAAATAATATACTGGGCTAACTTACGTGAAATCGTAAATTATAATGGGAATACTTCACTGGGAAAAGAATCTATTTGCACCGTCTCGTGTATGTTTGGCCTTCTCCACAAGACACTTCGATGCCAACTGTGAAAATCTATAATGGCCAAGTTCCTGACACAATAAAATCAGACAAGGATCAAGCTAAATAATATACTGGGCTACCTTACATGAAATCGTAAATTATAATGGAATACTTCGCTGGAAAAAGAATCTATTTGCACCGTTTCGTGTATATTTGGCCTTCTCGACAAGACACTTCGATGCCAACTGTGAAAATTTATAATGGCCTAGTTCCTGACAAAATAAAATCAGACAAGGATCAAGCTAAATTATATATTGGGCTACCTTACATGAAGTGATCAAATAAATATGTGTTTGTATTTCTCTTTTACAATGGGCTTTTCCGCATGTCCTTTTATCCTGCAACGTGGAAGAGATGATCTCCTACAAGCTCCAGCGTCTTCCGTTGATAATTGGCGCATGGCTGCATGCTACTTTTTGCAAGGGAGACCGGTGTTATATTTGTTTCAACTCTCGACGAACTCGTACTCATCAGGAGAGAATTGCAACACTGTTACAATCTGGAGTGCACCATTTTCTTATATTCAAATTGGAATGATGTGACTAATGTAGAAAACAGGGACTAGTAGAAAACAGGGCTTTGGATCCGGGGCAATATTCACATTAGTCCCGGTTCATGCACGACCGGGACTAATGTGAGCATTGGTCCCGGTTCGTGCGGCTAAGGCATTAGTCCCGGTTCACCTGAGCCCTTTAGTCCCGGTTTGTGCCTCAAACCGGGACTAAAGGGTGCGATGCCTTTTAGTCCCGGTTCGTGCCTCAAACCGGGACTAAAGATTAGACCTTAAGTCCCGGTTTGAGACACGAACCGGTACTAATGGGGTTGAGACCTTTAGTGGATCGCCTTTTTAGTTTAAAAAAATAAAAGGAAATGATGGAAATGCCAAAAAAATAAAAGAAAATAAGTTTTCCATGTGATATGTGGTCTAGTTGTTGGGAAAATTTACAAATGTGAATTTCGACTTTATTTGCAAAATCTCTCTCGAATTTGTAAAAATGGGCATAACTTTTGCATACTAACTCGGATGAAAATGGGCATAATTTTTTATATGTGGCACGAACCGGGACTAAAGGTCTCAACTCCATCAGTACCGGTTCGTGTCTCAAACCGGGACTAAAGGTCTAATCTTTAGTCCCGGTTTGAGGCACGAACCGACTAAAGATCATCGATTTTTAGTCCCGGTTTGAGGCACAAACCGACTAAAGGGCTCAGGTGAACCGGGACTAATGCCTTAGCCGCATGAACCGGGACCAATGCTCACATTAGTCCCGGTTCGTGTCTGAACCAGGACTAATGTGAATATTGTCCCAGACCCAAAGCCCTGTTTTCTACTAGTCCCTGTTTTCTACATTAGTCACATCATTCCAATTTGAGTATAAGAAAATGGTGCACCTCAGATTGTAACAGTATTGCAATTCTCTCCTGGTGAGTACGAGTTCGTCGAGAGTTGAAACAAATATAACACCGGCCTCCCTTGCAAAAAGTAGCATGCAGCCATGCGCCAATTATCAACGGAAGACGCTGGAGCTTGTAGGAGATCATCTCTTCTTCGTTGCAGGATCAATTGCTATCATGTAAATTTTGCCGTTGTACCACACATTTGAGTTCCTGTTGCCTACCAACAGAGCTTTCCTTATCAGTTTGAGTATGTCTTCTCCCTCTAGTGATGAGAGCCGAGCTCATATGCTGCTTTTTTATATGATGAAGCTAGGCATACATGTACCATGGTGTGTGGTGTGCCCTTCCATGCAAGCATGAAGAAAGTATACATCATGCATTTGTCAGTAAGATAACTTGGTGTAGTAATAAGGTGCAGACTTCATGGCGATGTGTTACCAAAAGTGTTCTGTTCCAAGTGATCAAGTTCAGGTGTGCTAAATAGCGCGTGCCAGTGCTTGATGCTTCCTGAATGTTTACACTCTTGTGCAACTTACAACTTACGCTGAATGCTTGGTATGAGTTCTTTAGATGTTTCTTTTTCCTTCAATTTTCTGAGCAGATAATTTATTTAGATAACGTACGTCCGCACACACGCATCATCGTTAACTAAAACTAAGCCTGCTTGGGCGAGATGGTGAGCAGCAGGCCGAAGCGATGGCTGGGAAGAACCGGTAGCACGTCGGCATTGCCGTCGTAGTAGGTAACGGCTGGAATTGCCTCTGTGCCGACCATCTCGATGCTGTCCAGGTCGAAGTCCATGAGCTTGCAGAGGAACCTGTCCGGCCTTGTCCACCCCGGCTTGAACCCCCCTGAGCATCGGGTTCGCCACCGAGTCGTAGGTCCACCCGCCGGCCCCGTCGCCACCCCGCAGCTCGCACCAGGCGTCCACCCACCCAGACCCTGCGGGGATGGGGAAGGGGCCGTCAAGGTCGTCGTCCCAGTTCATGTCGCCGGCGAGCACCGCGTTGTGGTCGGAGACGGAGCATTTCCCGAAGTGCCCAAGGCACTCGTGGGCTCTGTCGATTCTGTCGACGGACCGAATGGCTGGTTGGGTGGGCTCTGGGAAGCAGCACGTCGCGACATGCAGCCTGTGGTAGAGACGGCCGTCGGGCTCAACGCTGTTGGTGTGAGTGGATCCGCTCTTCGACTCAAGGAAGGCCGACAAGAAACCTTCTGTAGTTGGTGGTGGCCGCAGCCATGCTGGCCCAGCATCGATGTAACGTGGGTCCACTTTATGCAACTTGGTCAGCTGCAGCAGATTATATGCGTTATTAGTACAGACAGTTAATCAGCATATTATATATAGGGATATTTACATCTATGCCCTTAACTCGAACCCACTACTCAGTTTTGCCCCTAATTTTTATGTATGCTCAGTTTTGGCCCTTCGCCGTTACTGTCACTTATAGAAATGCTCTTTTGCGCCGTTACCGTCTGGTCAAAGGATTTTGACCACCTAGAAAAAAATAACAAAAAAAATCAAAAAAATATGAATTTTTTTTCTATTTTTTCAAATTTACTGTTCACATACGTACAAAATTTATGATTTCCTTTGCCACGAGCTCCCAGGGTGTCCGAACGGCACACAAATTTGCACGCGCCTTGCGGACATGACTGTCTTCGATCCCACAAAATTTCAGATTTTTTTGATTTTGTTTGCTATTTTTTTCTGGGTGGTCAAAGTCCTTTTACCATACGGTAACGGCGCAAAAGGGCATTTCTATAAGTGATACTAACGGCGGAGGGGCAAAATGAGCATACCTGAAAATTAAGGGCAAAACTGAGTAGTGGGTTCGAGTTAGGGGCAGAACTGAAATTGAGATCCGGTCAAGGTCCGGTCCACCGTGCCAAAGGGTTGCACCCGACCATGTGAATCTTGAGCTAAGCAACAATGACATTGAGATCGAGTTAGCTTTTTTTTGAACATCAGTACAGACTTAAGCGCTTATACATACGCGCATACACTCATCCCTATAAACGCACACACGCACACCCTATCCTTATGAGCACCTCCGAGAGACTGAGCCAGCATGTCATCTTGAAATTTACGAAGTCTCCTCCCACTGAAAGCGCATCGCCGGAAATACTGAAATAAATCCAGGAATAATGCGAGCACCAGGACTTGAACCCTGGTGGGCTGAGGATACCACAGTCCCTCTAACTATCCAACCACAGGTTGGTTCGCGAGATCGAGTTAGCTTGTGGAACTATGGAAATTAGGGAATGATTGGTCATAATCAATGCACGTAAACTATGAAAATGGCAATGGCAATCAGCTGGATCCATGCATTGCTGAACGTGTGCATAAAGAAACTGCGCATCAAGAGAATTCCTACTAGCAAACATGTAACACACCTGAGAGGTACTCAAGTTCCTTGACCATTACGTGCATTAAAATGTAAGGCTGGCATGCACTTTTGAGTATTCTTTTTTTAGTGGTAACCTTTTTTTGGGGTTAACTAATTTGAGCTAAGACTTCAAGTTGCTTTGTGTTTCTCGGTAGTGCCACGTCTAATTGTGCATGATCATTTTCTTTTTAATATATTCACAGACTATTTACTCACACCAGTAATCATCTTTGTAAAACTTGAAGTCCATCAGGAGCAAATATATTTATCTCACGGCATTACCTAAAGCCCACATATGTCTTTATTTTGATCCAGACGGATTTCATGTTAGTAGTGAACTACGTAAACACTCGAATACAACACAAACTATGAAATTTATTCTATACCCATTGCAAGGTACAGGCTTTTTGCTTATAGGTGGAACCAATTAACAAATTTATTTGTTAGAGGCAGCCTTAAAGGTAGAAGGACGCTAAGGCCTTGTACAATGCAAGGTGCTTGGGGAGCTGCTTAGAAAAATAAACCAGGCTTTTCTTAAGCACCGGTGCTTATTTGTACAGGATAGACGCTTAACTAATCGTCTCTCCTATAGAAATAGGCACCAGTGCTTCAGGAAAACTCGGTTTATTTTTCTAAGCATCTCCCTAAGCATCTCTCATTGTACAAGGCCTAAGCTTGGAGATATCGACGCCAAGGCTTGCACTGTATGGAGGCTGCCTCTATAGGCTGTGATAACGTCACATGTTTTTAGTATTTTGAATGGCCTTTTAAAAGTTATTTTGTCAGCTTAAGTTTCAAAAAAGGAAATCTCTACGACGTCTCCCATTGCCTGATCTTTAATCTTGCACGATGTGTTCTGTAACTACGAGAGTGCGCTCGGCTGTGGATATTTTACGATTCAGATAGGACGAAGAAGGTGTATGAAATCATCTGTTGATTTTTTAATGAATTGCCAACCGTTTCCATCAAGCTTCACCGCGTAACACCTTTGTTATTTGATTCAAAATTATCCAACAGTAATTCTATCTATCATATATTGCGCACCATGGAAAAAGAGCAATTGCATACAATGGGGGGGATGGTGCACACATCAAGTAAAGATGAGATAAGGATGGCGCCCACCATCATCACAAGTCGGCGAAATTGTAAGTCGATGCAGGGAGGGGCTCACGAAGCGGCGTTTGAGAGTATGATGACCTCACTCATTGCCTTAGGATCGAACACTTTCATCATGAATAAGCGGACACTGTGATTATCATTAGCAACGATAGTGAAGAGGAGAGGCGTTGATATGGATGGGTCACCACTAGGCACATAAAAATATTTGTTTCTCCCATTGCAATGCACGGACACATTTCCTAGTAATACTAAAGTTATATAATTTAAAAGTTAATTCCATGTTACTCTGGTGACATTGATTTGGTATTGTGAATGCTGATAATTTTTCTTAAAAACTTGGTCAAAGTTTATGAACATTGACTTAACCCAAATATTATATGCAGACTAATAAATAGAGGCATAATACCAATATTGAGATTTGAAGGCAAACTTAAAAGGATTTAGAAATCCAATAAAATGGAAGAAACTAAAACTTCACGTGCATGCAAATTACCAAACAGGAGAAAAGGTAGTGCTTCATACTGGGTTTCCCTTTTAATAATCTTGGTATTAAGTGACCTCAGTTTATCAAAAATTTACTCTTGGTTGAGCACATCAGCTATGCTCAGATTAAACAGGAAGTGGTGAGGCTCCAATCTGAGCTGTTTACTCCACCAACTTCTGGTACTGATGCGAGCCAACCTGTGGTTGGATGGTTAGGAGGACAGTAGTATCCTTAGCCCATTAGGGTTCAAGTCCTATACTTCACATTGATGCTCACATTTTCCTAAATTTACTTTAGGTCTTCTGGTGATGTTCGTTCAGTGAGAGAAAATGTTCTCATCGACTATGAAGACGTGTGTGGCGACTTCCTCAATCTCAAGATTATGTGATGGCTTAGTCTCTCGAAGGTGCTCATAGGGATAGGATATGCGTGCGTATGTTCATAGGGATGCGTGTTTGTGCGTATGTATGAAGGTTTGCTTCTGTACTATGTTAAAACAAAACGTGTGGTACTGGCAGCAAGACACCAGGTCTTCCTCACAACCATAGTTTATATATGACTACGACTGAGATGTATAGTTAGGAGAAACAAAAGCGCAAACATGGCTAATAAAAACTCAAGTATAGAACATTATTAGTACCATGTAAATCACAATGTAGTAGTTAATTAATCAAATGCAAATTAGAGAATTTTTTAGCTCTATATTTTGGTATGTATATCTTATTCACAGATGAAATTTGTAACCAATAATATTGCAAACCCATGGTTCTTCGAAGTTCATCATTCCACTAATCAAGTACTTTAATTTGTAAGCTATCCCTTTTATGGTGCATCTGTAACATGTTCCCCAACTGGAAATTTGCTTCACTAGTAGAAAACGGGCCTTTAGTCCCAGTTCCAGAGGGCCTTTAGTCCAGGTTCTCGAACCGGGACTAAAGGGTCGGGACTAAAGCCCAAAACCTTTAGTCCCGGTTTGCTTACGAACCGGGACTAAAGGAGCTCCACGTGGCCGCTGTCTGGAGCTAAAGGAATTCTTTTGAACAAGAAAATTTTGATTTTTTTTTACTTTTTTATGAAAAAAATTCCGATTTTCAAGTTTCCAAAATATTTGACAATTTAATCTCTGATCACCCCTCATCACTACTCAAGTATGGACCACTCATTCCAAATTGTCTAACTTCCCGGCTGGTCACCCATCCTCTCACTAGCCCAGCCTAAGCACGCTTAATTTCCAAGTTCTATTCCCCCTAGTTTCCAAGTCTGCACTTGTTGTTTTCCTAACAATAGTAAGTTGTCAATCCAATTAACCCTTAGGAGTTGAACTTGAGCATGAAGCATCGTTTGAGTTTGACACTATTATTCTAAAAAACAATAATTATTTAGTAACACTAATATTTCTTGAATAAGTAGTTTGACCATAGTTTGACCAGAGTTTGACCAAAAATTCAAAAAAACTTAAATTTCAGGATAACTTTTTTCGTTTCAGAATTTGAGGATTCTAAAAATTTGCAAAACGGCCTATGGCAGTCGAATTCGGAACTGGGTTTTCGTGCTGAACATTTTGATATATTATATGTTTTTTTTCGATCGTATGCAAAAGTTATAGCCGTTTTACTTTTTCATAACAGCTTTTTGCAAAACATGTCGAAATTTATGTTTTTTAATTTTCCTAACTAGTAGATGTAGTAACATAGCTACAACTCGAAGGATTTTAATTCTTGAAGTTTTATCATTTTCTTTTGTTTTTTTCAAAACTGAAATGGCGATACCGGGGTGGGGGGTGGGGGGGTTAGAGTTTGAAAATGCACAACCCCTTGGGGGATGGTGTCCATCCAATCCTACCGTCGACTACATCTGCTAGCATCGTCCCAGCCAGAGTCACAACTAAGATTAACCAAGCTAGAGTCACGTTTTATTAAAGTGGCAAAAGAATTACTTTTTACTATAGCAAAACTAATTCTATCAACTATTATTAAAGGCTAAACAAATATTAATACAAAATATTAGAAAAATTAATATTATTTAATTATAAAATTTATCTACTGTTGTCTAATAGAAGCATAATACAACATGTTAAAACCTACAGAAAGAACTAAATAAACCAATTGAAAACAACAATTAAACGACTAAAACAACTATATAAGCAAAACAATACTATTTTAATTAAAATCCTAATTTAAATTATTATAAAAATAAACAAATAAATCTTACTGTGACAACAATCTAACATGTGACTAGGAGCAAAAATAATTAAATTAAAACTACTTTTAAACTCAAATTATTCACAATCTAGGGTTTGAAGAAAATTTGAACAAATTCATATTTAAATCATTCAAATTAGAAAACTAATGGCACAAACAGAAACTAAACAAAATTTTGAATCTAATGCAAAAAGAATTACTCAAAAACATCAAATATCCTAAAAGATATAAGCAATTCAAAACAGAAACTAAAAACAAAAAACAAATGGAAAAACAAAAAACAAATTTCAGTATGCCTTTAGTCCCGGCTGGTGACCTTTAGTCGGTGGCTCGAACCGGGACTAAAGGTCTAATCTTTAGTCATGAGGCGCTCTCATCTATTTGGGAGATTCGCCTCCCATTGAAGATTAAGATATTCTTGTGGCAGTGGATTCGTGGCCGCCTATCATCTGGCGTTGAGGTTCTGAAATGCAATGGCCCTGGGGATGGGCGCTGCCCACACTGTGGGCCTGAAGAGGATTCGAACCATATCTTCTTCACCTGCGTGTCTGCGCAGTTCCTTTGGAGCTGTTTCCGCAAGATTGTGGGTGGAAGCTGGGATCATACCAACTTCCCTGCTCTCTTTGCCGAACTCCAAGCGATTCCCCCCGCATTACACCGCATTAGGTGGCTGATCATCGGGGTCCTTGCCTGGACGCTGTGGACTGTTAGGAATAAACTTGTGATTCAGCGTATCCTCTTCGTCGTAGCTCGACGCTTTGTTCAAATGGTCTGGTTACTTGCAGCTTTGGCGGCCGCTTAGCCGCCCCAGGGAGAGAGACGCCATCACCTCCATTATCACTCAGCTTCGCGCGATGGCTCTCCGACTGGCTCCCCCGCTCCCTCCGCCACCACCTGAGCCAGATTAGCTCAGCGTCTTCGTCGCCGTCGCCACCGCCGCTTGTTGTCTGTGCGTCCCTGGGTGTTTTGTTGGGCTTGTTGTGCTGTGCCCACAGCTGAACCTTTGTTGCGTGTGTGTTGTGTTTTGTGCGTCTGTGTTGGACCTTCGTGCGGTGGCGTTGGGTGTGTTCGTGTTTCGAGTGGTACCTTGTGAACGTTATGCTTGGTGGTTGCTTTATTTATAAAGCGGGGCGAAAGCCTTTTTCGGTAAGCATACTTTTTCATGTGTGTCCTTCAGTCAATAGTTAGTGATAGTAGTTGATAAACTAGCAAGGTTACTGGAAGAAATTGCATATCCCCTAAACTATGAGTGTCGATTTTTTGCAGTATATTCTACGTGTTTTGCAATCGTCTATTAGTGTATTCCATTGCAACTCGCTCTCATATGTTGCTTCGCTCGCTTTACATTATTCTTGACCACTGGATCATGCTTGTCAGTGCACACGTGGCAAAAAAACAATGACATTAAATCACCAACTAAACCCACATTCTTTCTGAAACACGTGGTCAAATGACCTGAAATCTCCCAGTTGAGTTTATGTATGGTCTACTACATTTTGTGTCAAAGTTGTTGAAATTTGAACCAAATTTTTAAATGAGACAATTAAATCTGCAAATATCTCCAAAACATACGGTCTAAACGAGTTGAAACCAAAATTTTAAACGATCTTCGATAATATATGGGTGCGTGCATTTTTTTTATGCAGCGGCCAGGGGTTATCCTCCGTTTCTGATAAAATTAGTTTGTGTGCATGCGTCTTGTCAAAGAAACTAGAATTAGCAAACACATTCATGAATTTGGCATATTAGTGATGGATCAAGCGCAGTCATAAATCAAAACTACCACAACAGGTTAAGTAGTTGACTTAATCGGACAAGCAGCATGCAACCAGCGGCTACTATGCTTGCTGGTTTCCCGTGTTGCTAACCCTTGCTCGTTTTCTTGAAGAAAAGAACAACTCTAGAACAAGACACCTGTACTGAACCATTTGCATGTTCCAAAACAAACTCCCAAATTGCTTGTCCCCTCTTGTCCATATTGACGAGAAAACAATAGAGTATTTATTGATGAGGAATCATTCTTCAGCGTGCAAATTGGCCCATTTATAGTTACACATCTAAGTTTTCAATGCTTCCCGATCCTACCTAGCTGGCGAATACTTTATGGTGCAGTGCATGCAGGTCATGGAGCCAACTTAAGCAGCCACCCTTAATCTGAGCATTCAACATGCACAACTGCTAGATGATTCTTCATCATTATGCTCCCTTTGTTTCTACCCTTTGCTTTTTTCCGTTCAATAACAATACCACCTCTAACAAGATAACGGAAATGAACCATTTGCAGACACACACTGAAAATAGCAGAGATTCAATTCAAGTTCTTGCAAAACAAGTTAAATATCGACATCTTGAACAATGATAAGCACTAGATGTTAGCATAATCTGATCTTAACAATTGTAGTTTTGCACTGAAGTGCGTTGTCACTTGTCGGTAGACCAAGCAACTGGGTGTAACTACTAATTCCTCCGCACTAATGGCTACTCTTTTCTAAAAACATTTCTGGATTTTTCTAACTAATTGACTTCTACTTTTCCTTGTTGCATACCAGATACACAAAACTGGATCCGTACTTTAAAATATTTAAAAAATGAACATGTATATTAGTACTCTAACATATCATGGTACATGGAATGAGAAAAATGTAAATAAAATAAATATAATAAGGAGAAGCTCCTAACTGATCGTGACCATTGGTTGCAACGTTCTAATGATTAATTAGATTGAGGCTCCTGCTCAAGTTACAATGACAGTAGCAGCTGTACATGATCTTTGACAATACGAAAGCAGCTCAACCAGCGACTGGCCAACCTAATCGAGCGCATTTACATCACCAGTTCACCGTTCGACACGGGTAATGAGACAACAAGTTTGCGCTGTATCACCAGTTCGAACCTACATTCATGGTTATTGAATTTTGCTTAATTGATGTCAACAGAGGTTAGAGAAGCAACAAGAATATTCTAGAGCTATTAAGCAACCAAATTGCATGTCCTCGTTCCATTGGATTTGTCTCTTTCTGTGATGACGATGGATCCAAGATCACAGCGCAAACTGGCCCATTTGGTTAAACATCTGACTTCCCATTGCCTCTCGATCCTACCTACTCGTACCTCGCAAATTTTTACGAGCATCTGAGTAGCTACGTTGCGATGGTACATGCAGGTTATGGTGCTACCATCCCTGGATCAGCTTGAGTGCCATCTCTCTGTCCACGCCGGCTCAGCGCTCTAGCTGGTGGCCTCGTGTGCTACTTTAATAAAGCCTCGTTACTGAAGTATGCATGTCTCATGTGTCCTTTAGCAAATAGTTACTACTTGTAGTCCATACATCGACTAACAAGATTACGCAAGGAAATTGCATAAACCCCAAGCTATGAGTGTCGGTCTTACACAGAACATCTACTCTACAAGTTCTTCACAAAATATCGTCTGTTTGTATATTCCGTTGGATCTAGCTCTAATCCGTCATTTAGCTTGATTGACATGATTCCTGACCGATGGGCCCGCTCATGGGCTAGCCAGACAGATGGTAGCGTCATCTAAAAAACACTGTAGTAGGCCAGCCCAATAGGATCTTGTTGATTCATTACGCTGGAGTGTTTCATTCATGTTTACAGCTTTTTTATTTTGTAATTTTAGTTATATATACCAGACCAACGTAAATTATAGTTATCGTGTCAAGTTGTCCTTATTTTTTCACACAACGCAACGTAAATCGTAGGGTTAAGATTAATTATTATACAGATTGAATGGTTTGGATATTTCTAATGATGTGGATTAACATGGCGACTTGTATGGTGCCTCCAATTAGTAAATATAAGATATATATATATATATATATATATATATATATATATATATATATATATATATATATATATATATATATATATATATATATATATATTGATGCTATTCATCACCCAGGGTGCAGAATAACTTATTCTTCACCCGAGGTAATCTTACGATCATTTCATAATTAAATTACATTTGGAATTCAAATAGTTACATTCCTATTCATTCACTACGTAATATTTGACATAAGAAAATAAAAATATAGGTCATAAGACAAGAAAATTTGCAGTTTATGTGTATTTTACACTATGCTTTTACGTTTGTAATTTTACATAACATAAAATATTTTTTACGACGATGATATATTTTCTTACGGTCTCTTTTTATGTCGAAAATCTGACAAAACTTACAAAACGTAAAATTACGGTGCATTGATGGTAAAATAGAAGGGGGTGAAGAATAACTATTCCTCACCCAGGGTGACGAATAGACAATCCCTATATATAGTGTTATATATATATATATATATATATATATATATACTTAAAAAGTTTACCCAATCAATTTGTAAAAATGTTTACCGCGCACTAAAAAAATGTTCATGGCATGTAAAAATAAGTTTACATAGTTCAAAAATATATGTAGACAATTAAAAAGATATCACATTTTAAAAAATGTTTGTGAAATGAAAACAATTGTTCATGTAATTTAAAAAGTGCTCTTAACATTTAAAAATGGTAACACATTTAAAATTTTCTTAATGACATATTTGAAAAATATCAACACGCTTTAAATAATGCTCACTGCGTATTTTAAAAATGCCAAAGTGCATTGACAAATGTTCAACAGGTATTCAGAAAAATTGATAAAAGATGTTCAACCTGTGTATAGAAACTATCAATGTGTATTTCAAAAATAAAAAAGAGAATAAAGAAATAAGGATAAAAAGGCAGAAAATGATACAAAATGAAAAAAGTCAGAAATGGAAAAAAATGAAAAAAAAGGAAGTAGAGTAGAAAAATATAAAAATTGAAAATAATATAAACGGGAGGAATTTTGAGAAAACCCGCACAGAACATCCACTCAAACAGCGCTGAAGGCGAGAGGGGAAAATGTCTCACAATAAACAAGACATTACTAAGCGCACACGTGGCAAAAAAGGTCACATTAAGTGGCGAACTAAAAGTATATTTATGATCAACAATATTTTTTAGGATTTTTTCTTGAAATTTGAATCCAATATTTGAATGAACCACCTAAAACTGCCAATATTTCCAAAACATCTTGTCCAAATGAGCTGATTTTTTCTTCTCATGTCCATAGTGGGCACCATTATGATTTAAATACACGGTGTCGAGACGAGAATAAATCTTACAATAAACAAGAGATAGTTGCCGCGTCACTTCTAAGCACACACGTGGCAAAAAGAATAGCCACATCAAGTGACCAACTAAAAGCATATTTACGATCTACTACATTTTGGGGGGAAATTGTTCAAATTTGAACCCAAAATTTGAATGAGCCAACTAAAACTGCAAATTTCCCCGAAACATGTGGTCTGAATGTGTATTTTTCCCACATGGGTAGTGGGAACCATCATGATTTACTAGGATTTTTTTTGCATTTTTCAAATTATTTAATTTTGAACAAATTTTTTTGAATGAGCTTAGCACGAAGCAGCACGCCTGGCACGACAAATGATTGCTGGTGCCTCGGTTAACCATCTTTATTTACTTCTCATGATAGTTTTGAACTACATGTGTAAACGAGATGCAAATCCGCTCTACATCACTAGTAGAAAACATGGCTTTGGTCCAGGCCGGGTTAGCCCGAACCGGGCCTAATGTGAGCATTGGTCCCGGTTCATGCGGCAAAGGCATTAGTCCCGGTTCAAATGGGACCTTTAGTCCCGGTTGGTGCCACAAACCGGTACTAATGGGTGCGATGCCCATTAGTACCGGTTCGTGGCACGAACCGGTACTAATGGGGTTTGAGGCATTAGTACCGGTTCGTGGCACGAACCGGTACTAAAGGTCCCATTTTCAAACTGTACCCCCCCCTCATGATAAAAACTTCAAAAATTAAAATCCTTCGAGATGTAGTTATGTTACTACATCTACTAGTTAGGAAAATTTGAAAAACTTAAATTTGGACATGTTTTGCAAAAAGTATAGGGAAAATGTAAAACGGCTATAACTTTTGCATACTATGTGAGAAAAAACGTATAAAATATATATCAAAATATTCAGCACGAAAATCCGCATCCGATTTTGACAGCCTACGGCCCGTTTGCAAATTTTTAGAATCCTCAAATTCTAAAAGGAAAAAAGTTATGCTCAAATTTCAGTTTTTTTAATTTTTTTAATTTTTGTTAAATCTGGTCAAACTACTTATAATAATTATTCAAGAATATTAGTGTTACTAAATAATTATTTCAGTTTTTTTGAATTTTGGTCAAATCTGGTCAAACTGTGGTCAAACAATGGTCAAAGTACTTATTCAAGAAATTAGTGTTACTAAATAATTATTTCAATGTTTTTGAATTTTGTTCAAATCTGGTCAAACTGTGGTCAAACTATGGTCAAACTGTGGTCAAACTACTTATTTAAAAAATATTAGTGTTACTAAATAATTGTTGTTTTTTAGAACAATAATCTCAATTTCAAACAGTGAAATGTGTGACTTAATGCTCAAGCTAAATTCCTGAGGTTAATAGGATTGACATCTTACTATTGTCAGGAAAACAACAAGTGCAGACTTGGAAACGAGGGAGAATAGAACCCGGAAGTTAAGCGTGCTCAGGCTCGAGTAGTGAGATGGATGACCGTCCGGGAAGTTAGATGATTTGAAATGATGAGGGGTGATTAGAGATTAGAGATTAAATTTATCAGTGATGAGGTTGATTAGAGATTAGACGTTAAAATAATTCAGAAATTTAAAAATAAAAAAAATTAAAAAAATTAAAAAAAAAATCAGAAAATTTCCTTTAGGTGGACTAAAGGTGGACCTCTAGGCAGCGGCCACGTGGACCTGGGATGTGGACTAGTGCTCATTTCCAACAGAGATTAGAGGGAGCACAAATTTCCTAGCTTCTCCTTGCCATTGAAGAGTATGTATTGGCGCCGAGTTGGTCAACGTCGTGCAAACAGGCACAGTTGGTTACGTATTTAAGTTCCCACTGCCTACCAGTCCTACTAAGCGGGAGAAAGCCTTACGAACTCTACTGCGTAGCAAATAGCTAATACATTGCTCAGCACTATCGGGCATCCATCTCGTGGCCTCGTGTCGCTTTTATAAGCCACGTTACGCATGTCCCATGTATGTCCTTCTTCATCCAATAATTACTGCTAGCTGGTACGGCGGAGCACGGCTTGCCTGTGTACACGTTTTACTCCCTCGGATCCGAAAATGCTTGTCATCAAAATAAATAAAAAGAAATGTATCTAGATGTATTTTAGTTTTAGATACATCTTTTTTATCCATTTTGATGACAAGTATTTTCGGACGGAGGCAATACTTCCCAGAGCCGCACAACCTTGCATGCTTACGTCTTCACAATAAAATTAGAACCAGCAAACACACGCATGCAGTTACAGCTATGCCTGCAACTTAAGCAACCTTGCATGCTATCCTGATGTATTTTTTCTATGGGAGTCCATTGATTTGTAGTATTGAAATCATAAAAGATTTCATTAAGTAATTTTCGCACATAGGAAATTTCTAATGACTCAACCTCTTGGAAAGATTTTTTTGATCTTCACTTGGTCTAATCAGACAAGAAAAGCTCAAATATTCAACCCCACGTGATTCATGTGTAATGTGAAGGAAAAAAAATGTTTTTCCTACTCTTATTTATTTTAGAATTCGGTGAGTCAATTTTTTTTAAGAGATGGCTGCCAAGGATTAATTTACAATGGCAACACAGTCTACAGAATCATCTGACTACTAATGTTGCTTTTTCTCTAACCGCACACTCCTATGGCTTGAATAATTTACCAAGTCTTTTGAGCAACTAGAGGAAACACAGAAGATCTGGATCTGGATGCACTATGGTATAATGCCATTGCTACTAATTAAAATATCATCAGGTAGATAGGGAATGTTTTGGGATGCAATTTTTGTGTGAAAATGATCCACCATCTTTTCTTCCCTAACAACAACGAAGTTGTAGACTTCGCAGCCTCCACCATTCTTCAAATGGGTCACACTATTGCATAACTGATGCCTATGAATTAACTAAGTGATGGGTTTCACAACAAGATCCATGTTGATCTTCACGGAAGTCAAGGAGTGGGAGAAGGATTTAGGCCAAACTAGAGTTGTGGCACTTGAAGATATGGTGGCTATTCCAGCGGATACAAACTAGCCAACAGCTGACTTAACTACAACATAGACAAGGGTTAACAACAACGCATCCCCATCTTCTAGTTTTTTTTATGCGAGAACAGTGCTATCATGTACTCCCTCCGTCTCATAATATAAGAACGTTTTTAACATTACATTAATGCCAAAAACGTTCTTATATTATAAGACGGAGGGAGTAGTTACATGTTACCTGCTAAATACTAGTCTTGACCATGCTTCACATTACTATGAGGCCCAGTAGAGACGCATGAAGGCATTTTCATTCCATAATACTTGTTACACGTCCTTGAGGAAATTTTCGTGTCGATGCTATGTGCTACTCCCGTGTGTAGCATCCCATTGCCTCTCAATCCTATCTGGCTAAACTTCTTGTGTTGTACTCTTGAGCGTGAGGTGTATGGCTATTTGCGCACATTCTTACGTCAAGCAAGACAAAGTAAGATCGAGAAAATGCTGCACTGTTTGGTCAATTTAAATTGGTGTCTTTCACATTTATTCAATGTCACGCTTACTGTGAGTGGTGGAGGCAGGGGACCAGCCAAGGCAAAGGCCCGCCCCAACCAAGTGACTTTGCGTGTACAAAAAGTATGTGAACAGCAACACCCCCCCCCCTCTCTCTCTCTCTCAACATTAGGACATCTCCAACACCGACCTTCAAAAAGCCCGTACATATGTGTGTTGTAATCCAACACGGACCTATATCAGTCCGCCAACCGGTCCGGACGTGTTTTTTCCAATAATTGCAAGCACACTTGGGGGAGGGAGGACTCCGACACCCCCGACCCACTCAAACCCCCTCCCGGTCCCATTCTCTTTCACTCCAGCCCTGCTCCCCCTTACTTTGCATCCACGTCATCCTCCTCTGACGTTGCCGCTGTACCCCTCGGCCGCCACCTAGGTATTGCACGACGTCCGTAGTCAGCATCCACGCGCCTGCTTGCCTTGTACTACGGGGTCGTCCACCCAGGATTCGTTCGCAGCCAGGTACCCTCCACCCCATATCGACGACATCCATGGCGGACATTGTTGGGGAATGTAGTAATTTCAAAAAAATAATCCTACGCACATACAAGATCATGGTGATGCATAGCAACGAGCGGAGAGAGTGAGTCCACGTACCCTCGTAGACCGAAAGCGGAAGCGTTAGCACAACGCGGTTGATGTAGTCGTACATCTTCATGATCCAACCGATCCAAGTACCGAACGTACGACACCTCCGAGTTCAGCACACGTTCAGCTCGATGACGTCCCGCGAACTCCGATCCAGCAGAGCTTCACGGGAGAGTTTTGTCAGCAAGACGGCGTGATGACGGTGATGATGTTGCTACCGACGCAGGGCTTCGCCTAAGCATCGCTACGATATGACCGAGTTGGAATATGGTGGAGGGGGGGGGCACCGCACACGGCTGGGAGAGATCAACAGATCAACTTGTGTCATGGGGTACCCCTAGCCTCAGTATATAAAGGAGGAGAGGAGGGGAGGGGCCGACCCTCTCTATGGCGCGCCCTTGGGAGTCCTACTCCCACCGGGAGTAGGATTCCCCCCTTCCATGTAGTAGGACTAGGAGTCAAGGAAAGGGAAAACAGAAGAGAAGGAAGGAGGGGGCACAACCCCTCCCCCCCTAGTCCAATTCGGACTAGGCATTGGGGGGGGGGGACCTGCCTCTCTCTCTTTCCCTTAAAGCCCAATAAGGCGATTATACTTCCCGGCGAATTCCCGTAACTCTCCGGTACTCCGATAAATACCCGAATCACTCGGAACCTTTCCGATGTCCGAATATAGTCGTCCAATATATCGATCTTTATGCCTCGACCATTTCGAGACTCCACGTCATGTCCCCGATCTCATCCGGGACACCAAACTACCTTCGGTACATCAAATCACATAAACTCATAATATCGATCGTCATCGAACTTTAAGCGTGCGGACCCTACGGGTTCAAGAACTATGTAGACATGACCGAGACACGTCTCCGGTCAATAACTAATAGCGGAACCTGGATGCTCATATTGGCTCCCACATATTCTACGAAGATCTTTATCGGTCAAACCGCATAACAACATACGTTGTTCCCTTTGTCATTGGTATGTTACTTGCCCGAGATTCGATCGTCGGTATCTCAATACCTAGTTCAATATCGTTATCGGCAAGTCTCTTTACTCGTTATGTAATGCATCATCCCGCAACTAACTCATTAGTAACATTGCTTGCAAGGCTTATAGTGATGTGCATTACCGAGAGGGCCCAGAGATACCTCTCTGACAATCAGAGTGACAAATCCTAATCTCAAAATACGCCAACTCAACAATTACCTTTGGAGACACCTGTAGAGCACCTTTATAATCACCCAGTTACGTTTTGACGTTTGGTAGCACACAAAGTGTTCCTCCGGTAAACGGGAGTTGCATAATCTCATAGTCATAGGAACATGTATAAGTCATGAAGAAAGCAATAGCAACATACTAAACGATCAAGTGCTAAGCTAACGGAATGTGATCCCATTAATCAAATAACAACTCATGTCTATGGCTAGGAAACTTAACCATCTTTGATTCAACGAGCTAGTCAAGTAGAGACATACTAGTGATACTCTGTTTGTCTATGTATTCACACATGTATCAAGTTTCCAGTTAATACAATTCTAGCATGAATAATACACATTTCTCATGAAATAAGGAAATAAATAATAACTTTATTATTGCCTATAGGGCATATTTCCTTCAGTCTCCCACTTGCACTAGAGTCAATAATCTAGTTCACATCGCCATGTGATTCAACACCAATAGTTCGCATCTGTATGTGATTAACACCCAAAGGGTTTACTAGAGTCAATAATCTAGTTCACATCGCTATGTGATTAACACTCAAATAGTACTAAGGTGCGATCATGTTTTGCTTGTGAGAGAAGTTTAGTCAACGGGTCTGTCACATTCAGAGCCGTATGTATTTTGCAAATATTCTTTGTCTTCAATGCTCTGCACGGAGCTACTCTAGCTAATTGCTCCCACTTTCAATATGTATCCAGATTGAGACTTAGAGTCATCTGGATCAGTGTCCAAACTTGCATCGACGTAACCCCTTTACGACGAACCTTTTGTCACCTCCATAATCGAGAAACATATCCTTATTCCACTAAGGATAATTTTGACCAATGTCCAGTAATCTACTCCTAGATCACTATTGTACTCCCTTGCCAAACCAAGGTAGGGTATACAATAGGTCTGATCCATAGCATGGCATACTCTATAAAACCTATGACTAAGGCATAGGGAATGACTTTCATTCTCTTTCTATTTTCTGCCGTGGTAGGGATTTGAGTCTTACTCAATTTCACACCTTTGCAACACAGGCAAGAACTCTTTCTTTGACTGTTCCTGTAACACCCCCAATGTCGTGCTACAGTAATCTCTGTTAATGGCGCCATGTCATCGTTGTTACTGTTGCTAATCTCATGTTGATTCAAAACCAATTCAAATTCAATTTTAAAATAAAGTCAAATAAAATATTCCTCCAAACAGTAAAACAAAAATGTTCGCTGGGTTGAAAATATCCACTGACTAAATGTCATGAATGATTCAACATCATTAGAGATAGCTAATTTCCCCTGGGAATTAAAGCAGTTCCAAATCAGCATTTTTAAATGCTTTTCCAATTGTGAAAAATCCAAATCATTTCAAACTCCTCCCAAACTTTTTGTGGCAGGTGCCAAATATTGTAATGTATTTATTTGGCCAAGTCCCACATTTTTCAGAACTCCTTTTGGCAGCTCAAATATTGCATAGCATTATTTCTGTAAAAAGAAAAGAGCAAAAGAAAGGAAAAGGGGAGAGACAGAGAAAGGGCCCCTGACCCCCCTGGGCCTAACCCTCCGGGCTAAGCCCAACAGGCCATGTGGCCCACTACCCCTCCCCTGTCGTCTCCCACCTCCCACTGTTTGACCGACCGGGCGCCTCGGCGCCACCCGACCACCTCGCCGACCTCGCCGGGAGAGGATAAGGGCGACGCCTCGGGCTCCCCTTCCACTTGCCCTGCCACCCCACTCGCGCCAGTCCTTTCCCCTCGCCCGCTTCATCTCTCCCTCGCACCCCAGATCCCCTCCCCATCGCATCCGAACGCCACAGCCGCCATGGCCGCCGTCGCCCTCGTGGCCACCGGCCACCACACGTGTCTTCGCCAAGACATAGCTCCTCGCCATCATCCGCTACACCCCCTGGTGCCATCCGCAAGAGCTCGGAGGCGCTAGAGCGCCGTCACGCCGCCTTCTTCAACCTCCGTCCGCCTCGGGCCGCCGCACACCGACGCCGTCTCCGGCCACCTCGACTCTTCCTCGGGCCTTCCCAGCAACGGAAGTGAGCGCCGGACCTCCCCCCTTTCCTTCTCTTCCCTGCTTCTGCCGCTACCCGTAGCTGGTTCCCCCTTCATGCCCGAAGCCGTCGTCAGGTTCGCCCAGAGCCACGGCTCGCGAAGCTCGAGCCGCCACCCGTGATGCTCAAGACGCCCCGCAGGCGGGTCAAGCCTTCGCTCGCCTCGCCGTGCCCCTAGCAATGTCCCGCCGGCACCCGAGCGCCGCTGCTCGTACTCGCCGTCGTTGCTGCAGGCGCGCTCCGGCCAAGCCACCACCGCAGTCGGATGCGCGCGAGCCCTGCGGTGCCGTAGGTTCAAACCGCGGCCGAAACGGGCCCCTGAGGTCGTTTTCCGGCCAACTCCGGCGAGGAGCCGCCGCGAGAGGGTCGCCGGAGCGACTCCGGCGTCGCCTGCTGACCTGTCCGCCACGCGGCCCTCCTTGTGTCGCTGCCAATGGGCCCCACGGGCCCCGTTGACTGGGTTGACCCAGGCAATGTGCTGACTGGGCAGCCCAGTGTCATTGACATGCGGGCCCCACAGTTATTCTGTTAATTAAAACGTTTATATAACTAAAGTTAATTAGTTAATCTAATTAGCCACTGACATGTGGGGCTCAACTGCTAATTACCCCCCTGTTCTTTTAAAATAAGCCACTGTTAGCCCTCTCTCTATGACATGTGGGACCTACCGGTCAGCTTTGACCAGTCAACCGGACTGTTGACTGCTGACGTCACACCTATGTCATGCTGATGTCATATTTCCTTTTCTGCTAATTTAAATAATTCCATAAATGGCTTTAATCTTTGAAGATTCATAGAAATTAAACCGTAACTCGGATGAAAATGTTTTCTATATGAAAGTTGCTCAGAAAAATCCAACTAATCCGAATATGCGGTCCGTTCACCTGTCAAATGCCTCTAGCATGCTGAACATGGAACATTCCCCCTCCGGTCATCTGTCTGACACAGGCCCGGAACCGGGAAAACATTCGCGGTTGATTCCCCCCCTTAACCTTTATCGTGTAGCCATACGTTAGGTCACTCCCGGCACAGCATATTGCCACGTTCTGCTTTGTGATGCTATGTTTGCTTTATATTTACTGTTTCTTCCCCTCTTCTCTCCGGTAGACCCCGAGACCGATGCTACCCCTGTGATCGACTACGTCGACGACGACCCCTCTATGCCAGAGCAACCAGGCAAGCCCCCCTTTGATCATCCCGATATCGCCCATTCCATTCTCTCATGCTTGCATTAGATTTTGCTACTGTTATTGTTTGCTCCTATTCTGTTGCATAGCCTGCTTTTGTATCTGTTGTTGTACCTTACCGCTTATCCTAAACCGCTTAGTATAGGTTGGTTAGTGATCCATCGCTGACCCCGCCTTGTCCTTGTTTCCCGCTTCATCATTGAAGACCCGATCAACGGGATCAAGACCAGGCCCCGACACCGCACATCACTTTCCCTTAGTTGCTCGACAATACTAGGTTACTATCGAGTACCGAGGGTGAGTCCTCATCGATACTCGATGTTAACCCTGTAGTGTAGCTATTCGTCGTGGTCATCGAGGGTGATTTCCTCTTTAACCACTTCGATACAACTCGTCGTGCAACCCTCAAGTGTGGACCTCGAGGTGAATCATCTTACGCTCACCTTGATAATTACATCGAGTGGAATTCACCGGGGTGATTCCTCGGCTTTCCCTTGATGTTTAGACACACAGTTACTATGATTACTATGACTTTACATCGAGCCATGTTACTAAAGACGGGTCGACCCTGAGGGGTACCCGCGCGAGCTTAATTGCGAGTGATGTGGAGACGGGTTGACCTGGAGGGTGCCCGCGAGATAATTACGAGGCGTGGCTGGGCATTCCTAGCCCTTGCCGCAAGTCCTCGAGACGGGGCAACGGGGTCACATCTTTCATGAGTCTCTGCTTGTTACCACGCGTTACTAATCCACTACGATTTGGATATTTGATCCGAGGGGCCTGTGGCCCGATAGCACTAACCATCACGTGGGCATAGTATGGGCGTTCTGCGTCGTATACATCAGCCGAAGCTTAATAGACGTCAGCGACTGAGCGGCGCGCGCCGGGTTGGACTGCGTAAGCACCTGCCTTGTTGAAGGAGGTAGCTAGGAGCGCTCACCGGCCCCGTACGCAACGTGCAGGAGTTCCCGGGGAGATGGCCCATGACCCCTGGGGGCATAGGTTTAGTCCAGCGTGCTGGCCTCTCTATTAAGCCTAGGTCGGGTTGCGGCGTATTGTTTGGCCGAGGCCGGGCAAGACCGAGGAAAGTGTGTCCGGCCGGAGTTAAGCGAGCGTGGTGGGTAAGTTGGTGCACCCCTGCAGGGAAGAAAACATCTATCGATAGCTTGACCTACGGTAACGGACACTTGGAGTTGTATCCCGATCGATACAACTAGAACTGGATACTCATGATGAGAATTGGATGGTGATGAGAACTGGATTGTGATGATAACTGGATAGTATGGCTCTGGGATTGCTTTCTCGCAGGGAGTCGATAAAGGATCTCCGGCCGAGGTTGATAACACTACTACTACTTTACTTTATGCTACTCTAGTCCCTCCTGTTGCTGCAAGATGGTGGTTTCCAGAAGATGCTAGTCTTCGATAGGACTAGGCCTTCTCTCTATTCTGGCATTTCTGCAGCCCAGTCCACATATACAACCTTCTTTTGATAATGTTGCATATGTAGTGTAGATCCTTGCTTGCGAGTACTTTGGATGAGTACTCACGGTTGCTTTGCTCCCCCTTTTCCCCCTTTCTTCTTTTTCCGATTGATGCAACCAGATGTTGGATCCCAGGAATCAGATGCCACCGCCGATGCCTACTACTACATGGAGACCGTCGACGACCAGGAGTAGTTAGGAGGCTCCCAAGCAGGAGGCCTTGCCTTTTCGATCGTTGCTGCTTTTTGGTGCTAGCCTTCTTAAGGCAAACTTGTCTAACTCATGTCTGTAATCAGATATTGTTGCTTCCGCTGACTCTTGTGTATTCGAGCTTATGTATTCGAGCCCTCGAGGCCCCTGGCTTGTAACATAAAGCTTGTATTATTTTAATTTGTGTCTAGAGTTGTGTTGTGATATCTTCCCGTGAGTCCTTGATCTTGATCGTATACATTTACGTGTATGATTAGTGTACGATTGAATCGAGGCGCCACAAGTTGGTATCGAGCCATCGCCTGTAGGTAGCCCCCTTTCCAACTCCTTGGCCGAAGTTGAGTCTAGTCATTGAAAAACTTTTACTAACATTGGCTGTGTGGCTTACGGGCCCACGCCGCCATTTGGGTGGTATTAGGATCTTTTATTCCTCGTCTATACTCGGGACTCGATCTCTTCTATTCGGGTTAACCATTTTACTAAACTCGACATTAGGTTCTCGTACCCACTTCCTCCCGGAGAGCCTCGACATTATCGGTGATCGCTTGCTTCGCCAGAAGATTCTGCGGATACTCCTCGATGTTTCTCGAGACCCTGTACCAACTGCCTTGCAGTTCCTGACCATCGGTAATCCCCTTGAATAACATCCTTGCCGCTTGTACCTTCATCCCTCGTTGCTCTTGATATTACAAGATGCCCCGAAATTCTCTATTGTTTCGAGAATCCTTTGAGCTTACTGCCTTGCAGTTCTTTGCCCCATGAATACCCCCCCTTCGAATAATTCCTTGCACTCACCGAGGATCAGTTCATCCTCAGTTGTTCGTGTGATTCACAAAATACTTCGAAATACTATTTGATCTTCCGAAAATCCTCTACAACCTGTTGCTCTTGGAATTCTTGCATACTTGCTTTCTGGTTAATTCCATTTGCCTAGCGATATTCATTAAAATCCTGTGGGATTAACATTCTGATCCTGTTGATTCAGCATGTGTGAGAATGCACACGATCATGAATTAATCCTTGGAAATTTTCTTTCCGGCTCAGGCATTGTTTCGAATATGAGTTGGTTCTTGCCCAATCAAGATTTGATCGGGTGCACCTCTAAGTCTATTCAACTTACTCATCTTTTGATCGAGCCTCGCTTCGATCCTTCGCCTTGAAATCATAATTCCTGTGTACCCAAGCATCGAATCATTCAGACGTTTATATAAGCCGATGCCTTTGCATCCCTTCTTCATCTTATTGATTACCGATACTCACATCAACTCGTCGTGAATCGCGGATCCATTGCTGGGTTGTTATCCGACGTTGTCCTTCACATCCAAAATATTATCAAGATTTTCGATACATAATACCTTCAGTATATTGTATCATCTGCTTTGACTTCGATACTCTGCTTTCGAACTCGTATCTTTGCTTGGTTGATGGTTGTATAGATTCGTAAAAATGCCCCGATGGGTTGAACTTATGCCTTCCGTAATCCGAGTGAACCCGAGAGTTCTCACGAGTCTTACTCTTCTGGTACTTCGCCAGATAAATCCTCTGCACTACATTTTCTTTGAAAAACGAGGAGTGAATGAAAGGTTATGCATTGAAGAAGTGGGAGTCGACCTTGAACCCTTGTGTTCATGCCCATGGACCCGATGTAGAACTTACCGTGGAAGCTGCTCGTAAATATGATTACCCCTTTTTATAAGTTCGTCTTTGTAACATCCCAAATTTCCTATTTGGTATGTTTTACAATTATAGCTAAGCACCTATGCATGTTGTTTGAATTTGAGAGGCATTTGAAGTTTTGAAGTTTTGGAATTTGAATTCAAATTTTGGCAAAGGGGAATCATTTGAAAAATTAAGCCTGATAAATACTTGAGCAAAAGTATGAGAGGAGTAAACATGACACTCCAAAAATATCAGAGGAAAACAATGCCAAAAGTTTTGAATTCAAATTTGAGTTTCATTTGAATTGGAAAAAATGATTTTTTTAACTTTGGATTTTGCCCCTGGAAAAATGTTCAAATGATAGGGAATATTCCCCTGGTCATTTTGGTATATATGTCCTATATAAAATATTTATATTTTATAAGTTATCCCTGTTTTTGTTTTTATTAAAAAATAAATTTTAAAAAGAAACCCCCCAGTGTGCCAAAGCATCTGCTTGACCAGCCGCACCAGACCCACCAGTGCCCAGAGAGGCCAGCCCAATGAGCCAACGAGCCGGCTGACCACCCCCTCGCTCGAAACCCTTTCGTCTCGGCCGACCGCCCGCCCGCACCCCTCTCTCCCTCCGCAGTGGACCCCACCCTCCTTCAACCTCGCCCACGCCTCGCCAGCCGCCGCCGATCGCGGGATCCCGTGAGATCCGGATCCGATCTCCTCCCGATCGCCTCCCTACCCAAGGCCGAGGCCTCCCTATTTATACCCCTCCCCCCCCCACCCCCTCTCCCCTCGCTGAACCCTCCTCCTCCTCACCGCTCGCTGGAGACCCGAGCCACCGCCGCCATTTTCATCGCCGTCGCCCTAGACCTCCCGACCTCCACCGACTCCACCAGACCACCCCGAGCTCGTCCAAGACCCGCTGAGCCCTCCGCCGACCTCCCGACGACCGGAGAGGCTAACGACTTCGCCACCGCCGCCGCCGCCGCCGCCGAGCTCCGGTAAGTCGCGGAGATCACCTCCCGTCCGATCTATATCGACGGCTAGGATTAGAACCGAAGGGTATGTTTTTAAATAAAACCGCCCGGTTCGCTTACGGTTTATTTTAGTTAGGGTTTTCTTTATTTAGCCCGCCCGATTCATTTAACCCTAGGGCCCGCTTAGTTTATATTACGCTCTATCGTAGGTTAGGCCCATTAGGCCCTTTTTTCTTTATTTTCGTTTTTCTGTTTTAATGAATAGTTCTGTTTTGAAAAATTCATAACTTTTATTCTACTTAATATTTTTAGGTGATTCTTTTTTGTTGGTTTGAAAATTTTCTATAGTTTCTGTAGAAAATATAATTAGCTATGTTAAAATTATTTAAAATTGCTTTGTTTTAGATTTAGTCAGAATAGTAAATCTGCTATAAAATGAGTTAGGAAAATTATTTTTAATGATTCTTTTGTCCCCACTTTGTTTTGACATTGCCTAACCGTAGGAATTAATTTGGGCATTTTAGGATTAAAAAATTAGTTTCTAGCAGATTCATGTTATTCTTAATTAATTAACTAGCTTCTGTTTTCCTATTATTTTAATTAGCAAATAAATTTATTTTTCACATGTGATTGATTATTCTAGGATAGTTTCTGTCACTTTATAGCATGAACTTTTATTTTAAATAAAACTTTTATTTTATTTTTCTTAATAGAACTTGAATTAGGCCTAATAGGAGTTTCATAATAGCTTTTAAATTGATTCTTTTTGCTCCTAGTTGCTTAATGCATTATTTTCTGTTAAGTTAACATAAACTCATGCTTAGGTTATGTTAAGAAAAAAATTTGTTATAAAAAACTATTTTAGTTGTTGCTTGAAGTAGGAAAAACTTTGAGTTGGATTTCTTCGAGTTTTTCTTTTGGGTTTTGATTCGTTTGTTTTGGTGTGTTATGTTAATATGCTATTGTATTAAGTGATCATATGCTATGTGCTTATTATGGTTATTGTTTGCCTCGGTAGAATTTCCGAGTGCTAAGTTTGCTACCACGAGTCCCTAGTTTTCAAGATCGTCAAGAAGGCAAGTTCACTTTGACCATGCTTTCATACCTATGGTTTATTGCATTTAGTGGAATATTTGCAACCACCTCCAGTAGTGATATTGTGTTCTTGTAGCTGAGTAGTATGCATGAGGTAGGAACCCATCACCCTGTTACCAAGCCCGGGACGATATTTTATTTTAATGCTACGCTATAGTAGACGGGGCTTGGTATGAGTGCTCGAGAGTGGTGTGAAGAAGGAGGACTCTACGTCAATGACGACAACTCCATGATGGCATCTGCAAGGACTGCATTTTCAAGACCTCAAGACTTCAAGACTCAAGACAAGAATTCAATACACACTACTGGGTGAAGGACGGTTGACGGGCACCCTGGAGAAACCAGTGGTTGGTCGGGATGCATGGAGAAGCGCCATGACATCTTGCGGAAAGCTTCACCCAGACTCAAAGAGACGGAAGAATACTTCATGCCCGGAAGCTTACATGTGCAACCACAAGTCATTATGGGCTCTGGCTTGGTTGACCTTAGTTGTGACTCTGGCTGGGACGGTACTAGCAGATGTACAACTACGGTAGGATGGGATGAGTACCGGACAGTGGTCAGAGGAACTCTTCGGAAGACCATGTTTGATCGTCTTGTTCTCAAACACCCAAGTGCGAGAACGTAAAAGAGGATCGAATCTTGCGGGTAAAGTGTACAAACCTCTGCAGAGGGTTTAAACCTAATCGATTAGCCGTGTCCCGGTTATGGACAATTTGAGCATCTGGACTTGGATCTATCTCGGAACTCTCAACACCAGATTGATAACTTGATTGTGGGCAACATATGATGATTTTGGGCTATGAGACATCGGTTGGCGGAACCATGTCATGATAGAAAACTCCATAGTACAGACTTCATTTATTCCTTTGATGCAGGGAAAATAAAATCAGCTTTTACATAAACAAAACTCAGATCTGAGCCACAAAGCCAAATTGCATATAGTATAGTTTTACCATCTGTTTATTCATGTTGTGATCTTGCGGTACATTCAATGTACTGACCTACACGGCTGCAACGTATCATGTTGCAGGATTTTCTTCGACGAGTAAGAGTTACGATCTGAGGTTACGGTCTACACTCAACCCGCCGATGGCGTTGATGGGACTCCACACCCGCTTGATTGTTTCCGCTGAGTATTATGAGGTATATATCATTTTACGTTATTTGTACATGTGATTGCACTTTGATATATACATTGATGTCTTGTGTGTGCCAACATACTTGATCCGAGGATGGCACAGATGCACAGAGGCTTGACCGTCTGAGGTCGGGTCGCTCTGTAAATGGTATCAGAGCACATGTTGACTGAGGACGTGACCCTAGAAACCGGAAAATCCCTAGGACAGGATATCTCAAAAACTCTATTTACAAAAAGACTCTTACTTCTCATCTCTTCTGACACTCTCACCTCAAATAGTTAGAATATACCCCTTTCCTTTTTGACCACACGGAGGATCAACTGAAGCCGCTCCAAGAAGTAAAGATATCGGACAACTGATCGGACAACTGATGACCTCTTCAGAGTAAAGAGGATTTCACCATGTATTAGAAGCTACAACAGTTGAAGACTCCGAAGACTTGAAGGATCTGAAGAATTATTTGACCTTTAGAAGACCAAACCCTGTTATACACCTACGTTAGATGCAACGATTTGTGAGCTGTCATTTGTTTGATGTTTTCCGACAGCCACAAGGTAAAACTTGTTTCTTCAAAAACTATTGTTTGTATTGTGTGTATATCCCTCCCCACCTCTCTCATATCTCATCCCAAAACCTTTGAATCCCATAGATGATGAATGAAGTTGGACTGATATTCTCGGATCAAGACTCAGCCCGAGGCGAGCTATGGATGCGAACATGGAAAATCACTTGGAGCAATTTGGTTTCAAGGAGGTATGAGGTCCAATACGCTCTTCAAGATTTTACGAAAGTGCTGCAACCTGGTGGAACATGCATCAAGCCATACAGGATTTAATGGAGCAAGAACTTGGGAGGAATTCAAGAAGACCTGTTGAGATCATGTCTTATCCGGAAGCACCATGATACACCAAGAAATAAACCTTGTGCCTGCAAGATTTATGGAGAAATAGGACACACCGGGAGGAACACAAGGATGGATGCTCTCATTGTGAGGAGAAACACCCGGTGAGGAATGCCCAACTAGTCGATGACTTGTTTCTTGTGTGAAGGAACCACCCACTACCCGACCCAAAGGTCACATTTACCCCATGGTGCAACAAACTATTCAGGAGCAGGAAGAAGGAATGAAAGAAGCCCTCCGAGAAGTTATGAAAGAACCTGTGATGAAGGAATGTGTTGAAGACCCCGATGGAGAAGGCCTCAACAGATTTTACTCCAATGCCCGCTATTCATGTGGAGAAGAAGGACATTTTCGCAGATTGCACCAAGGAAAGAAAAGAGTATCGGATATTTCCGACAGCAGAAGTGAAGTTTGACCCTCGGAAATAGAAACTCTAATCATTAGAGAAATCCAGAAGAGAAAAGAAGGCAACCCGAGAACAACGCAATTTTTGCAGAGAAGGACCTAAGTCATATCACTTGTTACAGGTGCAAGGATTTAGGTCATTATGCTAGTAAATGCCAGTAAAAGAAGCCATGAATCCAAGGAGCCTACATAATCACAAAGAAGCCACGAGACATGTCGGAAGTCATTTGTTTTCGCTGCAAGGAAACAGGACATTATGCTATAAAATGTCCCAACAAGACGAAAGCTGGAGTTGAGTAGATGGAATTTTGATATGGATAATAAGAGTAGTAGTAAGCAATTTCATTTTCATGAGCTCGATGAGTTGAGTTATGTAATAGATTACTCGTAGATTGTAATAGTTCATGACTCAATAAAGTTGTAATGTCACATCTGAAAGGCTTTAAGGGTTGTTATATTTTATCTTGGAAATTAATATTCTGGATGAACATGGAAGAAAGTGAGTTGTGATGCATAAACTGGATATTGGAAATTGAGTTTGAAGTTTTGTTGGATGATATGAATGTGTGCCCTAGGAGATATGCACCTTATTCTGAGCACCATTTTGTAAGCTGCAGATGACGACCCTTTACGAGTCTTTCCTTAAAGGTCCGAAACCATCATGACCACGACAAGTGATCATGATTGCCCGAAGATCCTGAAGGACATGATGAAGCATATTCACCTTGAAGGAGATGCAGTCTACAAAGGCTACCCTTTCATGCAAAAGGGAGTGGAACTTTGGTATGTGGAGGTACACCTCCACCATTTGAAAAGAGTTTGTCCAAAGATGATGGGACAGTACTTTTTCATTTCACGTGTGCCACAAGCAACTTTCTTCGATGCTGTTCGTGAAGCAGCCATGGAAGCCATACGCCAGATCGGAGAAATACTTGAAGCAAGACTCCGTTATACTCAGGAATACCTAAGCGAAGTGCATGCAAAGATGATGGAGGTGAAGCTCAAGGCCACCACGATGAAACAGAAGATTGAAGATTTCAAGGAGCATGTCGCACAATTCCAGTGGGACTGAAGAATCCTCAAGGAGAAAAAAATGAATAAAGTTGGAAGTAATGTCTGACCATACCGAACCATGTGGGTGGCAGCATTTGTAATAAAAATTTTGGAATTTGGATTCACGAAAGATGGTTAAGGATGTAATAAAGGATTTATATGAAAATAATGAGATTTATGGATAAACTTGTGCATTTCCTTTGGTCATAGTACTCCATAAAGCCACAAGATCAATGAAGCAAGAAATGTGTTATTCATGGCGGTCCATAGAAGGAAGCTGGACAAAATAAGTTGGAGTTTTGTATGATCATCACCACAAGGGTATGAAGGAAGAAGTACTATTGGATGTACAGGAGGTGTAATATGGAACAAGAGAGTTACTCCAAGGATGAGCTAAAGCTGCACTAGTGTTGAAGTGGGCCATAACCCACGTGCCCGTGGATTTTGAAAAGGAACGGATGTAACCTTGATAAAGGAATAAAACTTGAAGAATCGGTGATCCACTCAGCATACGCTTCGTAGGAGGTTACGCAAAAACCTAAGAGTGGTGAAGTAACGATAGATGTTTTGTTTGGTTTGCAGAAACCATGGATTTACTCGAAACCAGTTCGAGGACAAGAGAAATTCTGCAATGCTTGTGAGTATGCCCAAGTGTTAGAATACGTGATTCACTGTTTACGTATGTGGTAATGATTCAAGCACGGGATGGATTGGCCCCATACCGAGACTTCTATCATGAACCATCATATGTTGATGGAAAATCGAGAGCCTTGAAAACCTTAGAAGAGTGTCGACGCGATAAGCCATAAAACCATAGAATGGCGGGACGATGGAACCCCTTTACAGCAACCGCTGCCAACGAGGTCATACAAATGAAACCCAACCCAACCCATTATTCCTGCAGGAGAAACCTGTAATGGTCGACCACCACGAGATTTTCGATAGTTGTTTAGTATTGGCGACAGGCCCAGTCTCAGAAGAACCTTAGCATGATGAAACGACACATGATATTGTTGCAAGGGTTATGCCCTACCTGAAGAGTATCAGTAAAGGATTCATACCGAAGATATGAGAAGATCGACCCCGCCAATCCTAAGGATGAAGCACATGAGTTTCATCAGAACCGTAACCTTGTTTAAAGTGTGGTAGCACCTCTGACCTTCCGACCAATATATTTAATAAGAAGACCCCCAACCCCTAACCTTTTCTTGCTAGCCCCTTCGAATCTCGAGGACGAGATTCATTTTAAGTGTGGTAGGTTTGTAACATCTCAAATTTCCTATTTGGTATGTTTTACAATTATAGCTAAGCACCTATGCATGTTGTTTGAATTTGAGAGGCATTTGAAGTTTTGAAGTTTTGGAATTTGAATTCAAATTTTGGCAAAGGGGAATCATTTCAAAAACTAAGCCTGATAAATACTTGAGCAAAAGTATGAGAGGAGTAAAGATGACACTCCAAAAATATCAGAGGAAAACAATGCCAAAAGTTTTGAATTCAAATTTGAGTTTTATTTGAATTGGAAAAAAATGATTTTTTTTAACTTTGGATTTTGCCCCTGGAAAAATGTTCAAATGATAGGGAATATTCCCCTGATCATTTTGGTATATATATGTCCTATATAAAATATTTATATTTTATAAGTTATCCCTGTTTTTGTTTTTATTAAAAAAAATAAATTTTTTTAAAAAAGAAACCCCCCCAGGCTACCAAAGCACTGCCCACCCACCAAGACCACCCCACCAGTGGCCCAGAGGGCCAGCCCAGCGAGCCAACGAGCCGGCCAGACCACCCCCCCTCGCCCGAAACCCTTTCGTCTCGGCCGACCGCCCGCCCGCACCCTCTCTCTCTCTGGCGGTGGACCCCCCCTCCTTCAACCCTCGCCCACGCCTCGCCCGGCGCCCCACGATCGCGGGATCTCAGGAGATCCGGGATCCGATCTCCTCCCGATCGCCTCCTACCCAAGGCCAAGGCCCTCCCTATTTATACCCTCCCGCACCCCATTTCTCCCCTCGCCCTCTGAACCCTCCTCCTCACCAGGCTGGGAGACCGAGCCACCGCCGCCATTTTCATCGCCGCCGTCGCCCTAGACCTCCCGACCTCCACCGACTCCACAGACCACCCCGAGCTCGTCAGACTCTGCCTGGAGCCCTCCGCCGACCTCCCGACGACCGGAGAGGCTAACGTTTTCGCCACCGCCGCCGCCGCCGCCGCCGAGCTCCGTGAAGTCGCGGAGATCACCTCCCCGCCCAATCTATATCGACGGCTAGGATTAGAACCTCAAGGGGTATGTTTTTAAATAAAACCGCCCGGTTGCTTACGGTTTATTTTAGTTAGGGTTTTCTTTATTTAGCCCGCCCGATTCATTTAACCCTAGGGCCCGTTTAGTTTATATTACGCTCCTATGTAGGTTAGGCCCATTAGGCCCTTTTTTCTTTATTTTTGTTTTTCTGTTTTAACAGAATAGTTCCTGTTTTGAAAAATTCATAACTTTTATTCTACTTAATATTTTTAGGTGATTCTTTTTTGTTGGTTTGCAAATTTTCTATAGTTTCTGTAGAAAATATAATTAGCTATGTTAAAATTATTTAAAATTGCTTTGTTTTAGATTTAGTCAGAATAGTAAATCTGCTATAAAATGAGTTAGGAAAATTATTTTTTAATGATTCTTTTTGTCCCCACTTTGTTTTGACACTGCCTAACCGTAGGAATTAATTTGGGCATTTTAGGATTAAAAAAATTTAGTTTCTAGCAGATTCATGTTATTCTTAATTAATTAACTAGCTACTGTTTTCCTATTATTTTAATTAGCAAATAAATTTATTTTTCACATGTGATTGATTATTCTAGGATAGTTTCTGTCACTTTATAGCATGAACTTTTATTTTAAATAAAACTTTTATTTTATTTTTCTTAATAGAACTTGAATTAGGCCTAATAGGAGTTTCATAATAGCTTTTAAATTGATTCTTTTTGCTCCTAGTTGCTTAATGCATTATTTTCTGTTAAGTTAACATAAACTCATGCTTAGCTTATGTTAAGAAAAATTTTGTTATAAAAAACTATTTTAGTTGTTGCTTGAAGTAGGAAAAACTTTGAGTTGGATTTCTTGAGTTTTTCTTTTGGGTTTTGATTCGTTTGTTTTGGTGTGTTATGGTAATATGCTATTGTATTAAGTGATCATATGCTATGTGCTTATTATGGTTATTGTTTGCCTTGGTAGAATTTCCGGAGTGCGAAGTTTGCTACCACGAGTCCCTAGTTTTCGAAGATCGTCAGCAAGGCAAGTTCACTTTGACCATGCTTTCATACCTATGGTTTATTGCATTTAGTGGCATATTTGCAACCACCTCCAGTAGTGATATTGTGTTCTTGTATTTGAGTAGTATGCATGAGGTAGGAACCCATCACCCTGTTACCAAGCCCGGGACGATATTTTATTTTAATGCTACGCTATAGTAGACGGGGTTTGGTATGAGTGCTCGAGAGTGGTGTGAAGAAGGAGGACTCTACGTCAATCACGACAACTCCATGATGGCATCTGCAAGGACTGCATTTTCAAGACCTCAAGACTTCAAGACTCAAGACAAGAATTCAATACACACTACTGGGTGGAGGACGGTTGACGGGCACCCTGGAGAAACCAGTGGTTGGCCGGGATGCATGGAGAAGCGCCATGACATCTTGCGGAAAGCTTCACCCAGACTCAAAGAGACGGAAGAATACTTCATGCCCGGAAGCTTACTGTGCAACCGCAAGTCATTATGGGCTCGCTTGGTTGACCTTAGTTGTGACTCTGGCTGGGACGGTACTAGCAGATGTAGAACTACGGTAGGATGGGATGAGTACCGACGGTGGTCGAGGAACTCTTGAAAGACCATGTTTGGATCGTCTTGTTCTCAAACACCCGAAGTGCGAGAACGTAAAAGAGGGATCGAATCTTGCGGGTAAAGTGTACAAACCTCTGCAGAGGGTTTAAACCTAATCGATTAGCCGTGTCCCCGGTTATGGACAATTTGAGCATCTGTACTTGGATCTATCTCGGAACTCTCAACACCGGATTGATAACTTGATTGTGGGCAACATATGATGATTTTGGGCTATGAGACATCGGTTGGCGGAACCATGTCATGATAGAAAACTCCATAGTACAGACTTCATTTATTCCTTTGATGCGGGAAAATAAAATCAGCTTTTACGCAAACAAAAGTCGATACTGAGCCACAAAGCCAAATTGCATATAGTATAGTTTTACCATCTGTTTATTCATGTTGTGATCTTGCGGTACATTCAATGTCTGATTTACACGGCTGCAACGTATCATGTTGCAGGATTTTCTTCGACAGTAAGAGTTACGATACAGGTTACGGTCTACACTCAACCCGCCGATGGCGTTGATGGGACTCCACACCCGCTTGATTGTTTCCGCTGAGTATTATGAGGTATATATCATTTTACGTTATTTATACATGTGATTGCACTTTGATATATACATTGATGTCTTGTGTGTGCCAAAGATCTTGATCCGAGGATGGCACAGATGCATGAGGCTTGACCGTCTCGAGGTCGGGTCGCTCTGCCTTGTATCGATGGTTTGATCATTCGTAACCGTGGTTCCACCATAGTTTCTCCTTAACTCCATTTCCGGACAAGTTAAAATACTTGTCTGCTGCAGATCATTTCATATGTCTAACCTCTATTTTTGATCTACCTCAAGTATTGCCCCTTGTTATCTCAAGTATATTGTGTCATTGCACTACCACTTGTGAATTCTCATTGGAATGATACTCCTTCACATCATTCCTAGCTTGATCGGTTATATCATTATCATGCTAAATTTTAAGTGTGCTACCAGGTCCTTTCCGAGCACAATTTTCATTTACGAGCTAAGCTTATGTCGATCTTCCTCGTCATACCATTTTGCCATGAACAGCAAGCTTGCTTTCGAGTTTGGGTCGTACTCGTGATTCAATTAACCTTACACTTCATCATTTCTTTTGCTTAATGTCGTCGTTGATCGATTACATCTTCATGAAACCTCTCGACAAATGTGTCGTGATCATCATCATCATTCCAAACTTTTCAAGGATATCAACCGAATTCATGATGAGAAATAACATCCTTACCCCCTCGATGAATTGTTTCTGAGCCCGTGTGCCCCATCCTCATCTTTTCCTTGCTGAAATTGTATGACTTATTTTATAAGTTGTTCCGATGGATCCTTTTATGTATCCGAAGTTTGACATTTCCCCGATGGCCATGTCAACACTATCCCGAAGCAAGTGTGTGGTACTCCGATCATCAACAAGAACATTGGGAGCGCAATGCTAACTGTTCTTGATCAATTATCCAAACACCGTTGTATGGGTAAACCTCATAAATTCCTTGCCCCTTTGTCTAAACGGCTTAATACTTGAAGCCCTATCATGCTCTGCCTTTCCTTGGGAAAGTTATACTCCAACACTTGGGTATAAACATCTTTCCTTTTCATTGGTCTGGTTATCATAATAATCACATTTTCCTTTCCATTGTTTTGTTTCACCTTTCTTGTCATCTAACTTGTCTAAGCAGAGATAAATCCCTGCTTAAGTAAGCACCTCGTGTACAACTCTGTCAAGAAGACCTGTTACTATTGTTGAGGACATTCCGGTAACCACCGATGGACGAGAACTTTGCCTATTGGTCCGCCTCGTATTACGAGTAGGAAAATGGTTCTCTTCGTCCCTCACCCTTGGTACCAACGCTGTTGCCAACATAATTGGCAGGCTATCCTCTGACCTGCCTTGCTATCATGGCCGTGCAAAATTTTAGTGCCTTCCTGCTTTTAACCCACATGGTGGGCCCATAACCCACAGTTCCACACGATCGAAACCTGAGTCTTCCGTATATCTTTGATTCCGAAACATTCTTGCATTTGGCTTCGTATCATGTCACGAGCCACCCCCGAGGGATGATCTATTCCTGATGCTCTGAACCCCTTCTCACACTCTGTCCAGGTATCGGTCGATTGTCCATCCACGTGAAACTTCTTATTGTACCTTCATATTTTGCTCTCGACGTTATTCTTAAATTTCAACTCGAGAGATACTTCTACCTCATTCCCTGAATTGTTCACCAGACAATCAACCCTACAAGTGTCAGTTCTTCTGAAGTTGCTCTTTACTTCCCCACCTAAATCTCAGGACGAGATTTCTTGTAGTGGAGGAGATTTGTAACACCCCCAGTGTCGTGCTACAGTAATCTCTGTTAATGGCGCCATGTCATCACTGTTACTGTTGCTAATCTCACGTTGATTCAAAACCAATTCAAATTCAATTTTAAAATAAAGTCAAATAAAATATTCCTCCAAACAGTAAAACAAAAATGTTCACTGGGTTGAAAATATCCACTGACTAAAGGTCATGAATGATTCAACATCATTTGAGATAGCTAATTTCCCCTGGGAATTAAAGCAGTTCCAAATCATCATTTTTAAATTCTTTTCCAATTGTGAAAAATCCAAATCATTTCAAACTCCTCCCAAAATTTTTGTGGCAGGTGCCAAATATTGTAATGTATTTATTTGGCCAAGTCCCACATTTTTCAGAACTCCTTTTGGTAGCTCAAATATTGCATATCATTTTTTCTGTAAAAGGAAAAGAGCAAAAGAAAGGAAAAGGGGAGAGAGAGAGAAAAGGCCCCTGACCCCCCTAGGCCTAACCCTCCGGGCTAAGCCCAACAGGCCATGTGGCCCACTACCCCTCCCCTGCCGTCTCCCACCTCCCACTGTTTGACCGACCGGGCGCCTCGGCGCCACCCGACCACCTCGCCGACCTCGCCGGGAGAGGATAAGGGCGACGCCTCGGGCTCCCCTTCCACTTGCTCTGCCACCCCACTCGCGCCAGTCCTTTCCCCTCGCCCGCTTCGTCTCTCCCTCGCACCCCAGATCCCCTCCCCATCGCATCCGAACGCCACAGCCGCCATGGCCGCCGTCGCCCTCGTGGCCACCGGCCACCACACGTGTCTTCGCCAAGACATAGCTCCTCGCCATCATCCGCTACACCCCCTGGTGCCATCCGCAAGAGCTCGGAGGCGCTAGAGCGCCGTCACGCCGCCTTCTTCAACCTCCGTCCGCCTCGGGCGCGCAGACACCGACGCCGCCTCCGCCACCTCGACTCTTCCTCGGGCCTTCCCAAAGAACGGAAGTGAGCGCGGACCTCCCCTTTCCTTCTCTTCTCGCTTCGCCGCTACCCGTAGCTGGTTCCCCTTCATGCCCGAAGCCGCCGTGTCAGGTTCGCCGAGCCACGGCTCGCGGCTTCGAGCCGCCACCCGTGATGCTCAAAGACGCCCCTGAGGCGGGTCAAGCCTTCTGGCTCGCCTCGCCGTGCCCCTAGCAATGTCCCCGCCGTGCACCCGAGCGCCGTCGCTGCTCGTACTCGCCGTCGTTGCTGCAGGCGCGCTCCGGCCAAGCCACCACCGCAGTCGGATGCGCGCGAGCCCTGCGGTGCCGTAGGTTCAAACCGCGGCCGAAACGGGCCCCTGAGGTCGTTTTCCGGCCAACTCCGGCGAGGAGCCGCCGAGAGGGTCGCCGAGCGACTCCGCCCGCCACGACCTGTCCGCCACGCTGCCCTCATTGTGTCGCTGCCAATGGGCCTCAAGGGGTCCGTTGACTGGGTTGACCCAGTCAACGTCTTTGACTGGCAGCCAGTGTCATTGACATGCAGGCCCCACGGTTATTCTGTTAATTAAAACGCTTATATAACTAAAGTTAATTAGTTAATCTAATTAGCCACGTACATGTGGGGCTCAACTGCTAATTACCCCCCTGTTCTTTTAAAATAACCCACTGTTAGCCCTCTCTCTATGACCTGTGGGACCTTTGGTCAGCTTTGACCATCAACCGGACTGTTGACTGCTGACGCCACACCTATGTCATGCTGATGTCATATTTCCTTTCTCGCTAATTTAAATAATTCCATAAATGGCTTTAATCTTTTAAGATTCATAGAAATTAAACCGTAACTCGGATGAAAATGTTTTCTATATGAAAGTTGCTCGGAAAAATCCAACGAATCCGAATATGCGGTCCGTTCACCTGTCAAATGCCTCTAGCATGCTGAACATGGAACATTCCCCCTCCGTTAAATCTGTTCGACACGGCCCGGAACCGGAAAACATTCGCGTTGATTCCCCTTAACCTTTTTTCGTAGCCATACGTTAGGTCACTCCCGCACAGCATATTGCCACGCTCGCTTTGTGATGCTATGTTTGCTTTATATTTACTGTTTCTTCCCTCTTCTCTCCGGAGACCCCGAGACCGATGTTGCCCTGTGATCACTACACGCCGACGACCCCTCCATGCCGAGCAACCAGGCAAGCACCCCTTTGATCATCCCGATATCGCCCATTCCATTCTCTCATGCTTGCATTAGATTTTGCTACTGTTATTGTTTGCTCCTATTCATTGTATAGCCTGCTTTTGTATCTCATTGTTGTACCTTACCGCTTATCCTAAACTCGCTTAGTATAGGTTGGTTAGTGATCCATCAATGACCCCGCCTTGTCCTTGTTGCCCTGCTTCATCATTGAGACCCGATCAACGGATCAAGACCAGGCCCGACACCGCACATCACTTTCCCTTAGTTGCTCGACAATACTAGGTTACTATCGAGTACCGAGGGTGAGTCCTCATCAAGTACTCGATGTTAACCTGTAGTGTAGTTATTCGGTCGTGGTCATCGAGGGTGATTTCCTCTTTAACCACTTCGATACGACTGTCGTGCAACCCTCAAGTGTGGACCTCAAGGGTGAATCCTCTTACGCTCACCTTGATGATTACATCGAGTGGAATTCACGGGGTGATTCCTCGGCTTTCCCTTGATGTTTAGACACACGCTACTATGATTACTATGACTTTACATCGAGCCATGTTACTAAAGACGGTCGACCCCGAGGGTACCCGCGAGCTTAATTGCAGTGATGTGGAGCAGGTTGACACGGAGGGTGCCCGCGAGATACTTACGAGGCGTGGCCGGCATTCCTAGCCCTTGCCGCAAGTCCTCGAGACGGGCAACGGGTCACATCTTCGTGAGTCTCTCGCTTGTTACCGCTGCCCTAATCCACTACGATTTGGATATTTGATCCCGTGGCCTCCGCCTTATAGCACTAACCATCACGTGGGCATAGTATGGGCGTTCTGCGTCAGATACATCAGCCAAAGCTTAATAGACGCCACGATCGAGCGGCGCGCCGGTTGGACTGCGTAAGCACCCGCCTTGTTGAAGGAGGTAGCTAGGTCTGCTCACCGCCGCAGACGAACGTGCAAGAGTTCCGGGAGATGGCCCATGACCCCGGGGCATAGATTTAGTCCGCGTGCTGGCCTCTCTATTAAGCCTAGGTCGGGTTGCGCGTATTGTTTGGCCGAGGCGGGCATGACCCAGAAAGTGTGTCCGGCGGAGTTAAGCTTAGCGTGGTGGGTAAGTTGGTGCACCCCTGCAGGGAAGAAAACATCTATCGATAGCCTGTCCTATGGTAACGGACACTTGGAGTTGTTATCCCGGTCGATACAACTAGAACTGGATACTCATGATGAGAACTGGATGGTGATGAGAACTGGATTGTGATGATAATTGGATAGTATGGCTCTGGGATTGCTTTCTCGCAGGGAGTCGAGAAAGGATCTCCGGCCGAGGTTGATAACACTACTACTAGTTTACTTTATGCTACTCTACTCCCTCCTGTTGCTGCAAGATGGTGGTTTCGGAAGATGCTAGTCTTCGATAGGACTAGGCCTTCTCTCTATTCCGCATTTCTGCAGTTTCAGTCCACATATACAACCTTCTTTTGATAATGTTGCATATGTAGTGTAGATCCTTTCTTGCAGTACTTTGATGAGTACTCACGGTTGCTTTGCTCCCCTTTTCCCCTTTCTTCTTTTTCGGTTGATGCAACCAGATGTTGGAGCCAGAATCAGATGCCACCGCCGATGCCTACTACTACATGGAGACCGTCGACGACCAGGAGTAGTTAGGAGGCTCCCAGGCAGGAGGCCTTGCCTTTTCGATCGTTGCTGCTTTTTGGTGCTAGCCTTCTTAAGGCAAACTTGTCTAACTCATGTCTGTACTCAGATATTGTTGCTTCCGTTGACTCTTATGTATTCGAGCTTATGTATTCGAGCCCTCGAGGCCCCTGGCTTGTAACATAAAGCTTGTATTATTTTAATTTGTGTCTAGAGTTGTGTTGTGATATCTTCCCGTGAGTCCTTGATCTTGATCGTACACATTTGCGTGTATGATTAGTGTATGATTGAATCGAGGGCGTCACAGTTCCATTTTGAACTACTTCAAAATCCTGTCAAGGTGTGTACTCATTGAAAATCTTATCAAGCGTTTTGATCTATCTCAATAGATCTTGATGCTCAATATGTAAGTAGCTTTACTGAGGTCTTTCTTTTGAAGAACTCCTTTCAAACACTCCTTTATGATTTCCAGAAAAATTCTACATCATTTCTGACCAACAATATGTCACTCACATATACTTATCAGAAAGGTTGTAGTGCTCCCACTCACTTTATTGTAAATACAGACTTCACCGCAAGTCCGTATAAAACTATATGCTTTGATCAACTTATCAAAGTGTATATTCCAACTCTGAGATGCTTGCACCAGTCCATAGATGGCTCGCTGGAGCTTGCACATTCTTTTAGCACCTTTAGAATCGACAAAACCTTCTGGTTGCATCATATACAACTCTTCTTTAAGAAATCCATTAAGGAATGTAGTTTTGACATCCATTTGCCAGATTTCATAAAATGTGGCAATTTGCTAACATGATTCGGACAGACTTTTAAGCATCGATACGAGTGAGAAAAAACTCATCATAGTCAACATCTTGAACTTCGTCAAAAACCTTATTCGACAAGTCTAGCTTTGTAGATAGTAACACTACTATCAGCGTCCGTCTTCCTCTTGAAGATCCATTTATTTTCTATGGCTTGCCGATCATCGGGCAAGTCAACCAAAGTCCACACTTTGTTCTCATATACATGGATCCCATCTCAGGTTCCATGGCCTCAAGCCATTTTTCGGAATCTGGGCTCATCATCGCTTCCTCATAGTTTGTAGGTTCGTCATGGTCAAGTAACATGACCTCCATAACAGGATTACTGTACCACACTGGTGCGGATCTTACTCTGGTTGACCTACGAGGTTCGGTAGTAACTTGATCTGAAGTTACATGATCATCATCATTAGCTTCCTCACTAATTGGTGTAGGAGTCACAGGAACTGATTTCTGTGATGAACTACTTTCCAATAAGGGAGCAGGTACAGTTACCTCATCAAGTTCTACTTTCCTCCCTCTCACTTCTTTCGAGAGAAACTCCTTCTCTAGAAAGTATCCATTTTTAGCAACGAATATCTTGCCATTCGGGTCTGTGATAGAAGGTGTACCCAACAGTTTCCTTTGGGTATACTATGAAGACACATTTCTCTGATTAAGGTTTGAGCTTATCAGGATGAAACTTTTTCACATAAGCATCGCAACCTCAAACTTTAAGAAACGACAACTTTGGTTTCTTGCCAAACGAAAGTTAATATGGTGTCGTCTCAATGGATTTAGATGGTGCCCTATTTAACGTGAATGTAGCTATCTCTAATGCATAACCCCAAAATAATAGTGGTAAATCGGTAAGAGACATCATAGATTGCACCATATCTAATAAAGTACGATTATGATGCTCGGACACAACATTACGATGTGGTGTTCCAGGTGGCGTCAGTTGCGAAACTATTCCGCATTGTTTCAAATGAAGACCAAACTCGTAACTCAAATATTCTCCTCCGCGATCAGATCGTAGAAACTTTATTTTCTTGTTATGATGATTTTCAAATTCACTCTGAAATTTTTTGAACTTTTCAAATGTTCCAGACTTATGTTTCATCAAGTAGATATACTCATATCTGCTCAAATCATCCATGAAGGTCAGAAAATAAGGATACCCGCCACGAGCATCAACACTCATTGGACCGCATACATCGGTATGTATTATTTCCAACAAGTCAGTAGCTCGTTCCATTGTTCCGGAGAACGGAGTAGTCATCTTGGCCAAAAGGCACGGTTCGCAAGCATCAAATGATTCATAACCAAGTGATTCCAAAAATCCATCTTTATGGAGTTTCTTCATGCGCTTTACACCGATATGACCCAAACGGCAGTGCCACAAATAAGTTGCACTATCATTATCAACTTTGCATCTTTTGGCATCAATAATATGAATATGTGTATCACTACGATTGAAATCCAACAAACTATTTTCGTTGGGTGTATGACCATCGAAGGTTTTATTCATGTAAACAGAACAACAATTATTCTCTGACTTTAAATGAATAACCGTATTGCAATAAACATGATCAAATCATATTGCTCAAGCAAACACCAAATAACATTTATTTAAGTTCAACACTAATCCCGAAAGTATAGGGAGTGTGCGATGATGATCATATCAATCTTGGAACCACTTCCAACACACATCGTCACTTCACCCTTAACTAGTCTATTTTCATTCTGCAACTCCCGTTTCGAGTTACTACTCTTAGCAACTGAACTAGTATCAAATAGCGAGGGGTTACTATGAACACTAGTAAAGTACACATCAATAATCTATATATCAAATATACCTTTGTATACTTTGCCATCCTTCTTACCCGCCAAATGTTTGGGGTAGTTCTGCTTCCAGTGACTATTCCCTTTGCTGTAGAAGCACTCAGTTCCAGGCTTGGGTCTAGCTTTGGGCTTCTTCATTGGAGCAGCAACTTGCTTGCTATTCTTCTTGAAGTTCCCCTTCTTCCCTTTGCCCTTTTCTTGAAACTAGTGATCTTGTCAACCATCAACACTTGATGCTTTTCTTGATTTCTACCTTCGTCGATTTCAGCATCACGCGAGAGCTTGGGAATCGTTTCTGTTATCCCTTGCATATTATAGTTCATCACGAAGTTCTAGTAACTTGGTGATGGTGACTAGAGAACTCTGTCAATCACTATCTTATCTGGAACATTAACTCCCACTTGATTCGAGCGATTGTAGTACTCAGACATTCTGAACACATGCTCACTAGTTGAGCTATTCTCCTCCATCTTGTAGGCAAAAGTACTTGTCAGAGGTGTCATACCTCTTGACACGGGCATGAGTATGAAATACCAATTTCAACTCTTGGAACATCTTATATGCTCCATGGTGTTCAAAACATTTTTGAAGTCCCGGTTCTAAGCCATAAAGCATGGTGCACAAAACTACCAAGCAGTCATCATATTGAGCTAGCCAAACGTTCATAACGTCTGCACCTGCTCCTGCAATAGGTCTGTCACCCAGCGGTGCATCAAGGACATAATATTTCTGTGCAACAATGAGGATAATCCTCGGACCACGGATCCAATACGTATCATTGCTACTAACATCTTTCAACATAGTTTTTCTCTAGTAACATATCAAAATAAACATAGGGAAGCAACAACGCGAGCTATTGATCTACAACATAATTTGAAAAGTACTATTAGGACTAAGTTCATGATAAATTAAAGTTCAATTAATCATATTACTTAAGAACTCCCACTTAGATAGACATCCCTCTAATCATCTAAGTGATCACGTGATCCAAATCAACTAAACCATGTCCGATCATTACGTGAGATGGAGTAGTTTTCAATGGTGAACATCATTATGTTGATCATATCTACTATATGATTCATGCTCGACCTTTCGGTCTCCAGTGTTCCGAGGCCATATCTGCATATGCTAGGCTCGTCAAGTTTAACTTGAGTATTCTGCGTGTGCAAAATTGGCTTGTGATAACCCACAAGTTTAGGGGATCGCAACAGCTTTCGAGGGTAAAGTATTCAACCCAAATTTATTGATTCGACACAAGGGGAGCGGAAGAATATTCTTGAGTATTAGAAGTTGAGTTGTCAATTCAACCACACCTGGATAACTTAGTATCTGCAGCAAAGTGTTTAGTAGCAAAAGTGGTATGATAATAAAGGTAACGGTAGCAAAAGCAAAGATAAATGTTTTTGGGTTTTTGTAGTAGTTGTAACAGTAGCAACGGAAAAGTAAATAAGCGAAGAACAATATGTGAAAAGCTCGTAGGCAATGGATCAGTGATGGATAATTATGCCGGATGCGATTCCTCATGCAATAGTTATAACATAGGGTGATATAAAACTAGATCCAGTTCATCAATGTAATGTAGGCATGTATTCCGTAAATAGTTATACGTGCTTATGGAAAAGAACTTGTATGAAATCTTTTGTCCTACCCTCCCGTGGCAGCGGGGTCCTAGCGGAAACTAAGGGATTTTAAGGCCTCCTTTTAATAGAGAACCGGAACAAAGCATTAGCACATAGTGAATACATGAACTCCTCAAACTACGGTCATCACCGAGAAGTATCCCGATTATTGTCACTTCGGGGTTGTCGGATCATAACACATAATAGGTGACTATAGACTTGCAAGATAGGATCAAGAACACACATATGTTCATGAAAACATAATAGGTTCAGATCTGAAATCATGGCACTCGGGCCCTAGTGACATGCATTAAGCATAGCAAAGTCATAGCAACATCAATCTCAGAACATAGTGGATACTAGGGTTCAAACCCTAACAAAACTAACTTGATTACATGGTAAATCTCATCCAACCCATCACCGTCCAGCAAGCCTACGATGGAATTACTCACGCACGGCGGTGAGCATCATGAAATTGGTGATGGAGGATGGTTGATGATGACGACGGCGACGAATCCCCCTCTCCGGAGCCCTGAACCGACTCCAGATCAGCCCTCCCGAGAGAGATTAGGGCTTGGTGGCGGCTCCGTGTCGTAAAACGCGATGAAACTTTCTCTCTTATTTTTTTCTCCCCGAACGTGAATATATGGAGTTGGAGTTGACGTCGGTGGAGGTCCAAGGGGCCCCCAAGATAGGAGGCCGCGCCCTAGGGGGGGCGCCCCCTGTCTCATGGACAGCCTGTGGGCCCCCTAGCATTGATTCTTTCACCAAAAATTCTTATTAATTCCAAAAAGTGCCTCCGTGGATTTCCAGGACATTTTGAGAACTTTTCCTTTCTACACATAAAACAACATCATGGTAGTTCTGCTGAAAACAGCGTCAGTCCGGTTAGTTTCATTCAAATCATGCAAGTTAGAGTCCAAAACAAGGGCAAAAGTGTTTGAAAAGTAGATACGCTGGAGACGATCAACTCCCCAAGCTTAAACCTTGCTTGTCCTCAAGCAATTCAGTTGATAAACTGAAAGTGATAAAGAAAAACTTTTACAAACTCTGTTTGCTCTTGTTGTTGTAAACATGAAAAGCCAGCATTCAAGTTTCAGCAAATATTATGAACTAACCATACTCACAATAACACATAGGTCTCACAATTACTCATATCAATAGCATAATCAGCTAGCGAGCTATAATAATAAAACTCGGATGACAACACTTTCTCAATATGATCATAACATGATATAACAAAATGGTATCTCGTTAGCCCTTTCTGAGACCGCAAAACATAAATGCAGAGCACCTTTAAAGATCAAGGACTGACTAAACATTGTAATTCATGGTAAAAGAGATCCAGTCAAGTAATACCCAATATAAACCAATAATAATGAATGCAAATGACAGTGTGCTCTCCAGCGGGTGCTTTTAATAAGAAGGGTGATGACTCAACATAAAAAGTAAATAGATAGGCCCTTCGCAGAGGGAAGCAGGGATTTGTAGAGGTGCCAGAGCTTGATTTTAAAATAGAGATTGAATAACATTTTGAGCGGCATACTTTCACTGTCAACGCAACAACTATGAGATGGTTGTATCTTCCATACTACATGCATTATAGGCAGTTCCCAAACAGAATGGTAAAGGTTTATACTCCCCCAACCACCAACAAGCATCAATCCATGGCTTGCTCGAAACAACGAGTGCCTCCAACACACAACAACCCTGGGGGAGTTTTGTTTAATTATTTTGATCTTCTTTAATCTTTTTGGATCATGGGACTGGGCATCCCGGTTACCGGCCCTTTCTCATGAATGAGGAGCGGAGTCCACTCCTCTTGAGAATAACCCACCTAGCATGGAAGATATAGGCAGCCCTAGTTGTAAAATGAGCTGCTCGAGCATACAAAACAGAATTTCATTTGAAGGTTTGGAGTTTGGCACATACAAATTTACTTGGAACGGCAGGTAAATACCGCATATAGGAAGCTATAGTGGACTCATATGGAACAACTTTGGGGTTTAAGAAGTTTGGACGCACAAGCAGTATTCCCGCTTAGTACAGGTGAAGGCTAGCAAAAGACCGAAGCGACCAATCGAGAGAGCGACAACAAATGTAAACATGCATTAAAATTAATTCACACCGAGTACAAGCATGAGTAGGATATAATCCACCATGAACATAAATATCATGAAGGCTATGTTGATTTGATTCAACTACATGCGTGAACATGTGCCAAGTCGAGTCACTCAATACATTCAAAGGAGGATACCATCCCATCATACCACATCATAATCATTTTAATAGCATGTTGGCACGCAAGGTAAACCATTATAACTCATAGCTAATCAATCATGGCACAAGCAACTATAATCTCTAAATGTCATTGCAAATATGTTTACTTCATAATATGTCACATCCCAGATAGACCATGCATTAGGGTGTGCATCATGTTTAAATTTCATCTGAATTTGAAATGGGAAGGCAGAAACCCTGAACACCCCCTTAAAAGAACTAGGGTTTACTAAAATTTATTTCAATGAATCAAATGCCCTTCAAAATGCTCATCCCCTTTGGTTGGGTTCAGATCCATGTCAAAGAAGGTGGAACATTTTCTAGGTCACCTAAGGGTTCTAGATTTAATTCACCAGTTTTTGAAATGAGCATTTTAAATTATGAAAATATTTTAAATGTTCAAAATTGTCAAACTAAAATGTTTCATGTTGGGAATATTCCAACAAGTGACCAGGAGCATTTTGGTAATTTTTGAAATAGTTTTGGTATTTTAAAACCCTAACAGAGTTGCAGAAATAGAAAACTTTAAAAAAGAAAAGGACTTACTGTCGCTCATGACCGCCCACCCGCTGCCCAGCCCAGCAGCCAGCTGGCCAATGAGCTGCTTGGCTCGGCCAGCAGCAGCCTGGTGTCGGCCGGCGAGCTTAGGGCGCGCCACGCAGCTGGCCGCCGCCCTGCCTCGCTCGCCGCCTCGACGACCCACGACCCGCGTCGTCGCCCGACCCGGACACCTCACTTTCCCCTGCTCTCTCTCTCGCCGCTTCAACCTGGCCGACGCCACCGCCGACGCCGTGCTCCCGCCGCCCACGCTCCTCCCGCCATGTCTAGCAGCTCCGCCGCACCCGTTACCCCTAGCTAGCTAGTTCCTCGCTCTAAAACACCCCGAGGCCACTACACGCACCTCGACCGAGCTCAAGGCCGCGGAGATCCCCATCGCCGCCGCCGCGATCGATCCACCCCGACCCCGACGAAGTTCTCCACAGGTTCACCGTGAGCCTGGCTACCCTCCGCTCTCTCCGCTTCTTCTTCTTGCACCACCACGAGCACACGATGATCACCGAACCCACCGCCGCGGAGCTCGTCGCCGACGAAGCTCGCCACCTAATGGCCACGCCACCACGCCCATCGTGACTCACCACGCCCCACGGGTCTAACTGCACTTCCGCGCCCGCCGAGGCCGCTAACCCCAAAACCGCCGATGGTCGAGCCCCGTCGCCGCCTCGACTCTGTCGCCGACGCCCACTCCGCCATCCCGACCTAAACTAACTCCACCACTAACCGCTGCTCACCTCCAGCCACACGTGAGGTGCTCCTCAAGGCCCATTTGGAGCCCGGAAAGTGCAAAAGCACTTGCTCCGCCGCGTCTGGCCTCGGCCCGGCGGCTAGACGCCGTGAGTTGACCCCGTCCAGGCCCTGCTGACCTCCGGGTCAATGACAGTGGACCCCTCCAAGAAACTAATTAGGATTAGTTCTAATTAATTAAATTAGTTTAGATTAACCCTGACATGCGGGTCCCACTGGTCAGTTTGACCTGGATGACCCCGTTGACCCCCTGACGTCATGCTGACCTCATGCTGACGCGTTAATTCAAATTCTGGAATTATTTTTATATAATAAATTTCAGAATATAATCCAAATTTCAAATGCTTATAACTTTTATTCTATAACTCCAAATGCAAAGATTTATATATGAAAATTATCAGAAAATACACTCTATCCATTGGTACAGGTTTCATGCATGTTAAAACAAGTTAACTATGCTGAATAACCAGATTAAGATTTTGCACCATTAGGCCTAACTCACATGAGCTATCATTTGAACCTTTGATTCAAATGAGCTCATCCCCTGTCCCTTCAACTTGCATTAGGCCAACACACATCCATATTGCCATGTCATAGCATGCATCATATTGTTGCACATTGTTTGTATGTTTATTTTGGTGTGTTTTCATGATAGGTTCTGCCTCAAGATAACCTCGACTACCCATCAAGGGCAGTTCTCACCCAGGCCCATCAGCAAGCAATTCATTGATCATTCCGATACAAACCCATGTTCTCGCTTCGCTCTCGCATCTGCATTAAGACAACGCGATTCAACTGTTGTGTGCTGCGGTAGTTGAACCCACTTCCTTTGCATGACCTGTCATTGCCACAAGAATTAGATGAAACCCACTAGTATGTGTAGGAGTTGATTGAGCCATGTTTGTGATTCCTACCATGCTATGCTTGCTATGCTTAGAGTTGTGTCAGTCCGCTCATCGGGATGATGGACTGGAGTGAAAGGTTGTGTTGGTTCGAGAGTGAAAGTGTTGAACACGATTTGGTAAAGGTATCGATGAGAGGCCATGTAGGAGTACATGGTGGGTTGTTTCATTGAGGCCAACTTAAGAACTGAGATCTGTGTTTGTGATCCATGAACTAGCTACTACCACGCATTGGGCCCAAACCAATGGACCCTCTCGGCTTCTTAACCACCCCTGCTCATAGTCCGGAGTTGCAAGTAGTTTCGTGTTTGTAGCATCTTTGGGGCTGCACGCAACGCTGACCTTAGGGGTGGGTTGTGTTGCGGTAGGCACTGTGGGTCGTGTACCGAGTGCCCGCTTGGTATCTCGGGAACCCTGCACACATCGCTCGGGCTGTATGGGAAACCTCGGCGGACTCCTGCGGATGGAACCCGAATAGGCGATAAACCTGGACTAGGGACTTGAGTGTTTAGGTAGGTGTGGCCGACACCCACGCTGGTCTTCCGCTTGAAGGTTGCCGAGTACATGTCGTGTAAACGATTTATAAGTGGTGAGAGCGTGTGAAGAAGTACACCCTGCAGGTTAAATATGATCTATTCAATAGCCGTGTCCACGGAGAAGGACTTCGGGTTACCTATATCAGTTCATAGGCAAGTAAATGGATACTACTAAAAGCCTCAAGATAAGTGTGAGTATCGTGGATGGCCCTCTCGGGATGACGAGAGAGGATCCACGGTGGAGTATTGTGATGGTGATTAGTGGACTCGTGTACGACAAATGCTTTACAAAGTGTGTCACGAAGATAGCTTAGCCAAGAGTCAAAGCTGGCTTGCTGCAAATAACTCCACTTCCTTCCTTGAGAATGTGCATGTATGATAGGATTCGTGGTAAGACTTGCTGAGTACTTTTGTACTCATGTTTGCTTAATCAATATTTTTCAGAGGACTATACTACCCCTCCGACGGATTCTATGTAGATGTTGACTTCGATTTAGTAAGCTAGCCACCTGTGTGGCGATCTAAGACTTGTGAAGGGCCATTGTAGATAGAAAGGCTCCAACAAGCTTTCTTTCTTTCTAGAGTCTGTACTCAGACATAACTTGCTTCCGCATGTGCTTGTATGATTGTATGATTTGAGTGTTGGGTCATGTGACCCCTACCTGTATGACTATAGTTATGTATGGCTCCTGAGCCTCTTAAATAAAGTACTTGAGTTGTAGAGTTTTGTTGTGATGCCTTGTTGTATTTACTCATATCGGGCATATTATGTGTATGATTGAAATGCTTGGTATGAGTGGGATCCGACAATCTAGTTGTTTATCCTTGGCAGCCTCTCATATGGGGAAATGTAGTCTCGTGCTTCGAGCGATAGTAGTCCGCTCTGCCGGTTCACTGAGTCCTGCTAGCCCAAAGACTACTGCTTGGACACTTGATCGGCCGGCATGTGATTCATTTCGTTCTTATGTCTGTCCCTTCGGGAAATGTCACGCGGTGATACTTGAGTCCTGCCTAGCTGCTACAGCCGGGATACCGGAGTCCTGTTAGCCAGTGCTACAGCCCGAGTTCATACGCTGATGACCGACATGCTCAAGTGCTTCATGTATGCCTGTCCCCATAGGTTAGTGCCGCTTTGGGTTCACGACTAGCCATGTCGGCCCGGTTCCTTGTCATGTGGATGCTAGCGACACTATCATATACGTGAGCCAAAAGACATAAACGGTCCCGGCCATGGTAAGGCGACACCGTGGGAATACCGTGCGTGAGGCCGCAAAGTGACATGAGGTGTTACCAGCTAGGTCGATGTGACTTGAATCGGGTCCCGACAGCGCTGGCATCGAGCAGGGCTGCTGTAGGTCCGCTAAGCCAAACTGGTCAAGTTGAGTCTAGAAATGCTTTAGTTATATGTAGGGAATTGATTGTGGAGGAACGAAGGCTCTTTTTACTCCTTTACCTTATGCCCTCTGATCTGAGTCATCCTCTTCTCATTCAACGTGGGTATAGGACTAGGCTCTCTTCTCTCTATCAGGTTCACGTGTTACTATCCGTAGTACCTTGTAGGATTGTTGGTTACATCCTCAGTTCAGTGCTACTAAATTTTAGTATGTTACCATTTGAACCAGAACCTTGATATGATGTTGTTGAGTGGTTTTGCAAATCTGATTTTGAATGTCTCAAATTTGATTTGAGCATTTACAGATGTTATGCTGCCCAATTTTTCCCTAGAAATTCTAATGCCTTTGCATTGTGGCTGTGCTTTCAGATGGCCACCCGTTCCCAGAACCAAGTGGTTCGCCTGACTCGTTGCATTGATGTGTGCGGTCAACGGCCATGTTGGTTAGGGTGATGATTGAGTCTGGTTATCGATGGTATCCTGAATATACCGTCGAGGAGCAGTTTAGGATTTCAATCAAAGCCAATACCTATGCACGGTCCGGATTTATCCATCTTATCCCGGAGCTATCGAGCCACTTCATCGTTCTTATGGGCTCGAATCACTATTGGAATGTCTGCATAAGATGCAGCCTATTCCATGATGACTATTATTCGAGCTGTAACTGCTTTGGTTGAGCAACACGATTTCCGCTATATGCCAAGATCTCTTCCGGGCGCATGGCTACCTTGAGGTTTGTACAATGATGCCTCCCATGAGGACTCACCTTCGCACTACTCTTGAGTTGTTGGAGGACAAGGACCGTGAGAACCGGCCTTGCGATGGAGCTGTTTAATGCCCGCTCGACCACTGGCTACTCGACTAGGTTTGCACCGCCGTGCAAGCGGATGTATGGACATGAGAGACTTGTACCCGCAAGGGCGAGTCTGCGGACTTCATGGAGTGGCGTGAGGTTGGAGGCATCACTCCCCTCGTGGGCCTCCTCGCCACCGCTTGTTGGTCCACGGCCACATCCGAGTCCTTATGGTCCACAGCCCCACAGGATTGTCTGCTTCTCACGATCATGTTCCACTTCAGTGACTGGGTGGTGACTTCTATGAGGACTACTATGGAGCTGCACGAGATAGTAGTAGTATTCCTAGTATGGTAATGGTTGTGTTTCCACCGCCCTGCGTGACTCGTGGAATACGACTTAGTGTGTATCGTTCCTAAGTGTAGAAAAATAATGTATAGGAGTTGGAATGCTTCCGATGAGATGTAACGCCTTTCCTTATAGTTGTACTCAGTCAGGCTTGTACTAAACTATGAATGGTGTGTATGACCGTTGGTATATACACATATGGCAGTTTATATTACCATGTCATACGGATGAACATCTTTTGCATTCCATACTGTCCATTACCTTCCACACTTCCTTGTTAAATTCTGCCATCCTGGTTTAAACCCTTGTTTTGTCTCCCAGGATGGTCAACACTCGAAATTCTCCTGCTGTTCCAGAGCAGGGAGAGGCCAGTGCAGCCAGAAATGTGAATCTGCCGCAACCGCCATCTTTGGCCGAGGTGATCTTTGGAAGCGTAATAATAAGCGCGAAACCAACCGCTTATTGGAGCGGATTGAACAAAACACAGCACGCCAGCCAAGAAACGATGGGGTTTCACTCAATGATTTCGTCAAGCTATATCCTCCAAAGTTCAAATGTTCCGTCGAGCCACTCGACGCCGATGATTGGCTCGCAGATCCACCACAAGCTGCGCTCCGCCAATGTGGCTGAGGCTGACAAAGTTACCTTTGCCGCCTATCATCCGGAAGGCCCCGCCTCTCGTGGGAAAACTATGAGGCTATGCGTCCGCTGGACAAGTTACAACTTGGGATGAATTCAGTGCCGCCTTCCGTGAGCACCATATACCGAAGGTCTTATGGACCGCAAACGTGAGGAATTTTGCAGTTTCACCCAAGGCAGGTGACAAAGGATGCCTACTGCCGTGAATTTGGGAGGTTAGCACGTTATGCTCCCAAGAAGTTTCTACCGATGCTAAGAAGCGGCGAGGTTCCGTAAGGACTTAGCCTCGAGCTACGCCGAGATCTCCGTCTCGCATGAGTGTACCTCTTTCTCGGCTAGTCAATAAGGCTATCGGCGCCGAGACCGGGCAGACTGATTTCGAGGCTTCACGCAAGCACATCCGTGATTCTCGATCGTCATCCGCTCGTTCCCGAAGCGCGGGTTTGGGTCCCAACACGGCTCTACCACCCTGTACACCCCGAGGCCATCCTTCGAGGCGCCGCCCCAACCAGCCGTATTTTCCACCCAAGACATATGGAGGTCCAATCGCTAATGTGGCCCCACGGCCAAATGTGATCACTTGCTTCAAATGTGGAGAGACGGGCCACTATATTCGAGAGTGTCCCAGAACAACCCCAATCAAGCCGAAAGTCATTGGCGCGGCAAGCCAGCAGAAAGGTTCCCTATGCCAAGCCGGTTGCCACCGCCGTGGCCATGTCAACTATGTCTCTCGCCAAGAAACCTATGAGGATCCCAACGCCGCCCTCGATGCACGCTTCTTGTTAATTGCCATCCGCAATCGTTTTTTGATATTGGAGCATCTCATTCATTTATTTCGAGAGCTATGCTCGATTGCATAACACCACATTCGTGACATGCCTACCTCCATGGAAATTAAACCCCGGTTCTAGATGGCAAACCTCTAGAATAAGTCATGGGAATGAAATTCTTGTCGACATGATTAGTCTTTCTTGCATCTCTAATAGCTCTCAAGTCCTCGGACATAAACATCATCTTGGGTATGGACTGGATGTCAGCCCATTATGCTAAGATTGATTGCTCTACTAGAACTGTTCAACTTACCCATCCTTCGGCAAAACAGTGGATGTTTTAACCCGAGTGTCTAAGCGCCGCCTTTACTCCTTAAATGCCAACCTCTTCCGGACCTCAAGACATTCCGTAGTCCGTGATTTCCGGATGTCTTTCGAAGAACTGCCAGTGTTCCACCGACAGGATGTCGAGTTCGTGATAGATCTTATTCCGGAACCGCCCCAATCTCTAGAAGACCTTATAAGATGGCACCCTAGAACTAGCTGAACTTAAGAAACAACTCGATGAGTCCTTGCAAAAGGTTTCATCCGTCCTAGTTCATCTCCATGGGCTTGCCCCGTCCTCTTCGTCAAGAAGAAGGATGGTACGAATCGGATGGTTGTAGATTACCGACGTCAATTTGGTCACTATCAAGAACAAGTATCCGCTCCTCAGATCAACGACTGTATGATCAGCTCGCTGGATCCTCGATTTTTTCAAGATGGATTTGAGGTTGGGCTACCATCAAATCAAAATCAAGAACGGGGACATACCTAAAACGGCCTTTGTCACTCGTTATGGCCAATACGAGTACACCGTCATGTCCTTCGGATTAACCAATGCTCCAACCACTTTCTCCCGGTTAATGAACTCGATCTTCATGGAGTACTTGGATAAATTCGTCGTGGTATACCTCGATGATATACTCATCTACTCCAAGAATGAGGAAGAACATGCCGAACACCTAAGGCTAGTATTGATGAAACTTCGAGAGCACCGCCTTTACGCCAAATTCTCTAAATGTGAATTCTGGTTACCAGAAGTGACCTATCTAGGACATGTAATCTCTGGTAAGGGTATTGCTGTCAATCCCGAGCGAGTTCAAGCCGTCCTTGATTGGACTCCACCTGAATCGGTCAAGCAAGTTCGAGTTTCTCGGTTTAGCGAGCTATTGCCGCCTTCGCCGAGAATTCTCTAAAGTTGCTAAACCTCTAACCGAACTCCTCAAGAAAGATAAGAAGTTCGAATGGACGCCACAAAGGCGAGATCAGCTTTCAGAACTGAAAAGACGCTCGACATCTGCTCCCGCATTTGTTCCACCAGATTTCTAAGGACTTTATTATCTATTGCGACGCCTCGCGACAAGGACTAGGTTGCATACTCATGCAAGATCGTCATGTGATTGCCTACGATCTCGGCAGCCGTGGCCCACATGAGGATAACTACCCCACACACGCATCTAGAGCTTGCAGCAGATGGTTCATGCACTCAAAACCTGGCGACATTACCTTTCGGGTAATCGCTATGAAATCTACATGATCACCAAAGTCTGAAATACATCTTCACCCAACCGGATTTGAATCTCAGGCAAAGACGTTGGGTCGAGTTGATTACAGATTTCGATTTAGGGATATCCTACACCCCAGGCAAAGCCAATGTCATGGCTGATGCACTAAGTCGCAAATCTTATTGTAACAATCTGATGTTACAACAAAGTCAACCAATTCTCCACGAGGAATTCCGTAAGCTTAATCTTCACATTGTTCCTCGAGGATTCCTTTCCACCCTGGTGGCGAAACCTACCCTTACGGATCAGATCATCAAAGCACAGAAGGTAGATCCGGGAGTCTCTCGTATCAGGAGAAACATCAAGAAGGAGTCGCAGATTGTTTCTCCATTGATGAACAAGGTGTCGTGTTCTTTGGAGACCGCCTAGTGGTTCCCAAGGTGCGCAACCTGAGGCGATTGATCCTTAAGGAAGCTCATGACTCTCCTCTCACCATTCATCCCGGTAGTACTAAAATGTATCAAGATCTACGCCGAGGTTTTGGTGGACTAGGATGAAGAGAGAAATCGCTCAATACATTGCTAATTGCGACGCGTCGTCGTCGAAAGTTAAAGCGAGCATCAACGGCCTGCCTGGTACCCTTCAACCTTTGGAAATTCCTGAATGGAAATGGGATAAAATCGGTATGGATTTCATTACCGGGTTTCCCGTGACCAAGAGAGGGAATAATGCTATCTTCGTTGTTGTTGATCGCTTTCCAAAGTAGCCCACTTCCTACCCGTTCATGAGAGTATAACCGCTAGTCAGCTAGCTGATTTATACATCTCTCTAATAGTGTCTCTTCATGGTGTTCCATTGAAATTAATTCCGACCGTGGGAGTCTTTTCACCTCTCGATTTTGGGAAAGTTTCCAAATGCTATGGGAACTCGCTCTCCTTTAGCACCGCTTTCCATCCCCAATCAAGTGGTCAAGTAGAACGAGTCAATCAAATCCTAGAGGATATGCTTCGAGCTTGTCATCTCTTTCGCATGAATTGGGAGAAATGCCTTCCATTCGCCAATTCGCTTATAACAATAGTTATCAAGCCAGCTTGGGCAAAGCCCTTTCAAGTTCTTTATGGACTAAAATGTCGAACGCCTCTTAATCTGGTCGAAACCGGGAGAGACAACTCTTGGCCCGGATATGATTCAGGAAGCAGAGGAGCAAGTTCGCGTTGTTCGTGAGAAATTGAAAACAGCCCAATCTCGCCGAAGAGCCAATATGATCGCAAGCATAAGCCTATGGCTTATGAAATTGGCGAAGGCTTATCTTCGGTTACTCCTTTGAAGGAACCCATCGATTCGTATCAAAGGCAAGTTGGCTCCTCGTTACATTGGACCCTTTCGCATTCTTGCCAAACGAGGGAAGTTGCCTACCAATTGAACTACCTCCGCATCTTTCCAAGGTCCATGATGTCTTCCACGCTTCCCAACTCAGCGTTGCTTCTCGGATCCTATCCGTGGAGTAGACCACGTAAACGCTTGATCTCCAAGATAACCTCACCTATCGAGAATATCCCGCTCAGATCCTCGATCAAGCCGAGCGCACCACTCGACGCCGGAATATCAAGTTTCTAAAGGTTCAATGGTCAAACCATTCCGAGCAAGAAGCAACTTGGGAAAGGGAGGATCGCCTTCACTTGAGTACCCCACCTTTTCGCAACAGATTCTAAATCTCGGACGAGATTCTTTTGAGTGGGGTGAGTTGTCACATCCCGATAGACCATGCATTAGGGTGTGCATCATGTTTAAATTTCATCTGAATTTGAAATGGGAAGGCAGAAACCCCGTAACACCCCCCTTAAAAGAACTAGGGTTTACTAAAATTTATTTCAATGAATCAAATGCCCTTCAAAATGCTCATCCCTTTGGTTGGGTTCAGGATCCATGTCAAAGAAGGTGGAACATTTTCTAGGTCACCTAAGGGTTCTAGATTTAATTCACAAGTTTTGAAATGAGCATTTTAAATTATGAAAATATTTTAAATGTTCAAAATTGTCAAACTAAAATGTTTCATGTTGGGAATATTCCAACAAGTGACCAGGAGCATTTTGGTAATTTTTGAAATAGTTTTGGTATTTTTAAAAACCCTAACAGAGTTGCAGAAATAGAAAAACTTTAAAAAAAAGAAAAGGACTTACACTGTCGCTCATGATCGCCCACCTGCCTGCCCAGCCCAAGAGCGCAGCCAATGAGCTGCTTGGCTCGGCCAGTAGCAACTCGGTGCCGGCCCGGCGAGCTTAGGGCGCCACGCAGCTGCCGCCGCCCGCCGCCCCTCGCCGCCTCGCCGACCCGGACGACCCAGCGTCGTCGCCCGACCCCGGACACCTCACTTTCCCCTGCTCTCTCTCTCGCTCGCCGCCCCAACCTGGCCGACGCCATCGCCGACGCGCCACCGCCGACGCCAGTGCTCCCCGCCGTCCACGCTCCTCCCGCCATGTCTAGCAGCTCCGCGCACCCGTTACCCCTAGCTAGCTAGTTCCCTCGCCTAAAACACCCCGAGGCCACTACACGCACTCGACCGAGCTCAAGGTCACGGAGATCCCCATCGCCGTCGCCGCCAGATCGATCCACCCCGACCCCGACGGTTTCCACAGTTCACCGTGAGCCTGCTACCCCTCCGTTCTCTCCGCTCTCTTCTTCTTGCACCACCACGAGCACACGATGATCACCCGAACCCACCGCCGCGGAGCTCGTCGCCGACGAAGCTCCGGCCACCTAATGGCCACGCCACTACGTCCATCGCACTCACCACGCCCCCACGGGTCTAACCGTGCACTTCCCGCGCCTCGCCGAGGCCGCTAACCCCAAAACCGTCGATGGCCGAGCCCCGGTCGCCGCCCGACTCGTCGCCGGCGCCCACTCCGGCCATCCCGACCTAAACTAACTCCACCACTAACCGCGGCTCACCTCCAGCTACACGAGGTGCTCCCGCGGCCCATTTGGAGCCGGAAAGTGCAAAGCACTTGCTCCGCCTGCGTCTGGCTCTCGCCGGCTAGACGCCGGTGAGTTGACCCCGTCCGTGGGCCCTGTTGACCCTCTGGGTCAATGACAGGTGGACCCCCTCCAGTAAACTAATTAGGATTAGTTCTAATTAATTAAATTAGTTTAGATTAACCCTGACATGCGGGTCCCACTGGTCAGTTTGACCTGGACGACCCCGTTGACCCCCTGACGTCATGCTGACCTCATGCTGACGCATTAATTCAAATTCTGGAATTATTTTTATATAATAAATTTCAGAATATAATCCAAATTTCAAATGCTTATAACTTTTATTCTATAACTCCAAATGCAAAGATTTATATATGAAAAATTATCAGAAAAATACACTCTATCCATTGGTACAGGTTTCATGCATGTTAAAACAAGTTAACTATGCTGAATAACCAGATTAAGATTTTGCACCATTAGGCCTAACTCACATGAGCTATCATTTGAACCTTTGATTCAAATGAGCTCATCCCCTGTCCCTTCAACTTGCATTAGGCCAACACACATCCATATTGCCATGTCATAGCATGCATCATATTGTTGCACATTGTTTGTATGTTTATTTTGGTGTGTTTTCATGATAGGTTCTGCCCCCGAAGATAACCTCGACTACCCATCTCAAGGGCGTTCTCTACCCCAGCCCATCAGCAAGCAATTCATTGATCATTCGATACAAACCCATGTTCTCGCTTCGCTCTCGTTTACTGCATTAAGACAACGCGATTCAACTGTTGTGTGCTGCGGTAGTTGAACCCACTTCCTTTGCATGACTGTCATTGCCACAAGAATTAGATGAAACCCACTAGTATGTGTAGGAGTTGATTGAGCCATGTTTGTGATTCCTACCATGCTATGCTTGCTATGCTTAGAGTTGTGTCAGTCTGGCTCATCGGGATGATGGTGGAGGAAAGGTTGTGTTGGTTCGAGAGTGAAAGTGTTGAACACGATTTGGTAAAGGTATCGATGAGAGGCCATGTAGGAGTACATGGTGGGTTGTTTCATTGAGGCCGAACTTAAGAACTGAGATCTGTGTTTGTGATCCATGAACTAGCTACTACCACGCATTGGGCCCGAAACCAATGGACCCTCTCGGCTTCTTAACCACCCCTGCTCATAGTCCGGAGTTGCAAGTAGTTTCGTGTTTGTAGCATCTTTGGGGCCGCACATAACGCTGACCTTAGGGGTGGGTTGTGTTGCGGTAGGCACTGTGGGTCGTGTACCGAAAGTGCCCGTTTGGTATCTCGGGAACCCTGCACACATCGCTCGGGGCTGTATGGGAAACCTCGGCCGGACTCCTGCGGATGGAACCCGAATAGGCGATAAACCCGGACTAGGGACTTGAGTGTTTAGGTAGGCTGTGGCCGACACCCACGCTGGGCTTCCGCTGAAGGTTGCCGAGTACATGTCGTAAACGATTTATAAGTGGTGAGAGCGTGTGAAGAAGTACACCCTCGCAGGGTTAAATATGATCTATTGAATAGCCGTGTCCACGGAGAAGGACTTCGGGTTACCTATATCAGTTCATAGACAAGTAAATGGATACTACTAAAAGCCTCAAGATAAGTGTGAGTATCGTGGATGGCCCTCTCGGGATGACGAGAGAGGATCCACGGTGGAGTATTGTGATGGTGATTAGTGGACTCGTATGCGACAAATGCTTTACAAAGTGTGTCACGAAGATAGCTTAGCCAAGAGTCAAAGCTGGCTTGCTGCAAATAACTCCACTTCCTTCCTTGAGAATGTGCATGTATGATAGGATTCGTGGTAAGACTTGCTGAGTACTTTTGTACTCATGTTTGCTTAATCAATATTTTTCAGAGGACTATACTACCCTCCGACGGATTCTATGTAGATGTTGACTTGATTTAGTAAGCTAGCCACCCGTGTGGCGATCTAAGACTTGTGAAGGGCCATTGTAGATAGAAAGGCTCCAACAAGCTTTCTTTCTTTCTAGAGTCCGTACTCGACATAACTTGCTTCCGCATGTGCTTGTATGATTGTATGACTTGAGTGTTGGGTCATGTGACCCCTACCTGTATGACTATGTTATGTATGGCTCCTGAGCCTCTTAAATAAAGTACTTGAGTTGTAGAGTTTTGTTGTGATGCCTTGTTGTATTTACTCATATCGGGCATATTATGTGTATGATTGAAATGCTTGGTATGAGTGGGATCCCACAATCTAGTTGTTTATCCTTGGCAGCCTCTCATATGGGGAAATGTAGTCTCGTGCTTACGAGCGATAGTAGTCCGCTACTGCCCGGTTCACGAGTCCTGCTAGCCCAAAGACTACTGCTTGGACACTTGACTGGCGGCATGTGATTCATTTCGTTCCTATGTCCTGTTCCTTCGGGAAATGTCGCGGTGATACTTTGAGTCCTTCCTAGCCTGCTACAGCCGGGATACCGGAGTCCTGTTAGCCAATGCTACAGCCCGAGTTCATACGTTGATGACCGACATGCTCAAGTGTTTCATGTATGCCTGTCCCCATAGGTTAGTGCCGCTTTGGTTCACGACTAGCCATGTCGGCCCGGTTCTTGTCATGTGGATGCTAGCGACACTATCATATACGTGAGCCAAAAGACGCAAACGGTCCCGGCCATGGTAAGGCGACACCCGTGGGAATACCGTGCGTGAGGCCGCAAAGTGATATGAGGTGTTACCAGCTAGGTCGATGTGACTTGGAATCGGGGTCCTGACATAATAGCCGACTCAGGAACGATGAACTCATCATATTTACAAAAACAAGAGAGGTCGAGTTCATACCAGCTTTTCTCATCCCAATAAGTCCATCATATATCGTCATTATTGCCTTTCACTTGCACGACCGAACGATGTGTATAATAATAAGAGTGCACGTGCATTGGACTAAGTTGGAATCTGCAAGCATTCAACTCAAGAGAGAAGACAAGGTAATAAGGGCTATAAGTTAAATAAACAATCATGCATATAAGAGCCACTAAGCATTTTCAATATGGTCTTCTCGACCCCCAAAGGAAAGAAAAGAAAATAAACTATTTACACGGGAAAGCTCCCAACAAGTAAAAAGATGAACTAGAAGTCTTTTTGGGTTTTCATTTTAATTCTACTACAAGCATGGAAATTAAACTAACTATTTTTTTGTTTTTTTAAGTTTATCAAACACACAAGAAGAAAGCTAGAAAAAGAAATTTAAACTAGCATGGATAATACAATGAAAGAGTATGAGCACCGACGACTAGTGTGTGAACATGAATGTAAAGTCGGTGAGAAATACGCATTTCCCCAAGCTTAGGCTTTTGGCCTAAGTTGGTCTAGTACCAAGGACCGCCTGGCTGATATCCATAAGTAAAACTGGGGTTGTACTGAGATGCAGAGGCAACAGCCTCCTGAGCAGCAGCGTGTTGGCGAGCTGCCTCCATTCCTCTCTCGTATTCAGCTACTTCTTCCCTGGTGATAACATATCTTCCTCTTGCCTGATAATCAAAAAGGTAGGGGGCAGGAAGAGTAACAGGGACGACGTTGCGTCTATCATAGATTAGTCGATAATGGAGGAATTGTTCATTCCTCTCAAGAAAATGATGATTAAACATAGCTTCTTTATCTAAATAAACAGGAGGTAAAATCATATCCCCCTCTCGTGGAGTTATATTAAGAAAATTAGCCACACGGGTTGCATAAATTCCTCCAAATAAATCCCCCCTTCTACTATTATTCTGCAACCTACGTGCAACTATTGCCTATTGGGGAACGTTGCAGAAAATTAAAAATTTTCCTACGGTTTCACCAAGATCTATCTATGAGTTCATCTAAGCAACGAGTCATGGAGAGAGATTGCATCTACATACCACTTTCTAGATCATGAGCGAAGCGCTCAAAAGAACGGGATGAAGTAGTCGTTCTCGTCATGATCCTATCACCGGAGATCCTAGCGCCGAACGGACGGCACCTCCGCTGCTCAACACACGACGGAGCGGATGACGCCTCCTCCTTCTTGATCCAGCAAGGGGGAGGAGAGGTTGAGGAAGATGGCTCCAGCAGCAGCACGATGGCGTGGTGTTGGTGGAGAAGCAAGACTCCGGCAGGCTTCGCCAAGCACGTGACGGAGGAGGAGAGGTGTAGCAGGGAGAGAGAGGCGCCAGAACTTCAGGGTGCGGCTGCCCCCTCCCCCCTCCCTTTATATAGGCCCCCAGGGGGGGCGCCGGCCCTTGGGGATCCCAGCTCCCAAGGGGGGGCGGCGGCCAAGGGAGGTGGAGTGCCCCCCAAGGCATGTGGTGCCCCCCCCCACCCTAGGGTTTCAACCCTAGGCGCAGGGGGTGGGCCTAGGGGGGCGCACCAGCCCACTATGGGCTGGTTCCCCTCCCACTTCAGCCCATGGGGCCCTCCGGATGGGTGGCCCCACCGGTGGACCCAGGACCTTCCGGTGGTCCCAGACAATACCGGTGACCCCAAACTTTCCGATGGCGAAATACCACTTCCTATATATAATTTTTACCTCCGACCATTCGAAACTCCTCGTGACGTCCGGGATCTCATCCGGACTCAACAACATTCGATATACTGCATACTCATATTCATACAACCCTAGCGCCACCGAACCTTGTGTAGACCCTACGGGTTCGGAGACATGCGACATGACCGAGACGACTCTCCGTCAATAACCAACAGCGGATCTGGATACCCATGTTGGCTCCTACATACTCCTCGATGATCTCATCGGATGAACCACGATGTCGAGGATTCAAGCAACCCAGATACTATTCCCTTTGTCGACGGTATGTTACTTGCCCAAGACTCGATCGTCGGTATCCCAATACCTCGCTCAGTCTCGTTATCGCTAGTCACTTTACTCGCATCAGAATGCATGATCCCATGACCAGACACTTGGTCACTTTGAGCTCATTATGATGATGCACTACCGAAGTGGGCCCAATGATACCTCTCCGTAACACGGAGTGACAAATCCCAGCCTCGATCCGTGTCAACCCAATGTACACTTTCGAGATACCTGTAGTGCACCTTTATTGTCACCCAGCCACGTTATGACGCTTGGTACACCCAAAGCACTCTTACGGTATCCGGAGTTACACGATCTCATGGTCTAAGGAAGAGATACTTGACATTGAAAAGCTCTAGCAAAACGAACTACACGATCTTGTGCTATGCTTAGGATTGGGTCTTGTCCATCACATCATTCTCCTAATGATGTGATCCCGTTGTCAATGACATCCAATGTCCATAGTCGAAACCATGACTATCTGTTGACCAATGAGCTAGTCAACTAGAGGCTCACTAGGGACATGTTATGGTCTATGTATTCACACGTATCACGATTTCCGGATAATACAATTATAGCATGAATAAAAGAAAATTATCACGAACAAGGAAATATAATAATAACCTTTTATTATTGCCTCTAGGGCATATTTCCAACAGTCTCCCACTTGTACTAGAGTCAATAATCTAGTTACATTGTGATGAATCTAACACCCATAAAGTTCTCGTGTTGATCATGTTTTGCCCATGAAGAGAAGTTTAGTCAACGGATCTCGCGACATTCAGATCCGTATGCACTTTGCAAATTTCTATGTCTCCATCTTGAACATTTTCACGGATGGAGTTGAAGCGACGCTTGATGTGCCTGGTCTTCTTGTGAAACCTGGGCCTTGGCAAGGGCAATAGCTCCAGTGTTGTCACAGAAGAGTTTGATCGCCCCGACGCATTGGGTATGACTCCTAGGTCGGTGATGAACTCCTTCACCCAAATTGCTTCATGCGCTGCCTCCGAGGCTGCCATGTACTCCGCTTCACATGTAGATCCCGCCACGACGCTTCGCTTGCAGCTGCACCAGCCATCGCTTCCACCATTCAATATATACACGATCCGGTTTGTGACTTAGAGTCATCCAGATCTGTGTCGGGTTAGCGCCGACGAACCCTTTACGATTTAGCTCTTCGTCAACTCCATAAACGAGAAACATGTCCTTTGTCCTTTCGTGTACTTCAGATATTCTTGACCGCTGTCCAGTGTTCCTGTCGGGATTACTTTGGTACCTTCCTACCAAACTTACGGCAAGGTTTACATCAGGTCCGTACACAAAGATGGCATACATAATAGATCCTATGGCTGAGGCATAGGGATGACGCCATCTCTTCTTTATCTTTTGCCGTGGTCGGGCATTGAGCTGAGCTCAATCTCACACCTTGCAAGACAGCAAGAACCCTTTCTTGACTGGTCCATTTTGAACTTCTTCAAAATCTTATCAAGGTATGTGCTTTGTGAAGACCTATGAGGCGCCTCGATCTATCTCTATAGATCTTGATGCCTAATATATAAGCAGCTTCTCCAAGGTCCTTCATTGAAAAACTTTATTCAAGTAGGCCTTAATGTTGTCCAAGAGTTCTATATCATTTCCCATCAAAAGTATGTCATCTACATATAATATGAGAAATGCTACAGAGCTCCCACTCACTTTCTTGTAAACGCAGGCTTCTCCATAAGTCTCAAGATAAACCCAAACGCTTTGATCATCTCATCAAAGCGAATGTTCCAACTCCGAGATGCTTGCACCAGCCCATAAATGGATCGCTGGAGCTTGCATACCTTGTTAGCATTCTTAGGGTCGACAAAACCTTCCGGTTGCATCATATACAGCTCTTCCTTAAGATAACCGTAAGGAACGCTGTTTTGACGCCCATCTGCCATATCTCATAATCATAGTATGCAATTGCTAACATGATTCGGACGGACTTAAGCTTCGCCACGGAGAGAAAGTCTCATCGTAGTCAATCCCTTGAACTTGCCGATAACCCTTAGCGACAAGTCGAGCTTTATAGATGGTGACATTACCATCCGCGTCCGCCTTCTTCTTAAAGATCCATTTATTTTCTATCGTCCACGATCATCGGCAAGTCTGTCAAAGTCCATACTTTGTTTTCATACATGGATCCTATCTCGGATTGCATGGCTTCAAGCCATTTGTTGGAATCTGGCCCGCCATCACTTCTTCATAGTTCAAAGGTTCACCGTTGTCTAACAACATGATTTCCGTGACAGGGTTGCTGCATCACTGGTGCGGAACGTGTCCTTGTGGACCCACGAAGTTCAAGAGCAACTTGATCCAAGTACCTTGATCATCATCATTAATTTCCTCTCCGGCTGGTGTAGGCACCACAGAACATTTTCCGAGCTGCACTACTTTAACCCAAATTTTGTTCCTTCCGTTTGATTTTTGGTTTATTAAAAATTTTAAAATCCCAAATTTTAAAAAATTAATTTTTCCCAAACCCAAAAAAGGGTTTTTAAAATTTAAAATCCCTATTTGGAATTTGTTTAAACTTTAAATGATAACGGAAAATTTTTAAAAATTTAAACATTTGGAAAGTTATTTAAAATTTTGATTTGGGGGTTTTCCCCCAAATTATTGGGCCCCAAAAAGCCATTCAACAAATTCCTTTTCCCCTTTTTTTGGGGTTTTTTAAATTTTTTTTTGTAAACCAATTTCCCGTTTTAAATTTTTAAAAACCCGTTTTTTGTTTCCCCTTTAAAAACCCACCCATGATTAACCCAATTTTTCCCCTATAAAGTTAGTTTCCCAAGGGGTTTTAATTTTGACCATTTTTTTTAAGGGTATCCCCGCCCTTAATTGCATTTCCCCCAAAAATTTGATTTTTCAGATAAATGGTTCAAAGTAAAGTTTATTGGGGTGAAGGGGTCCCTGGGGTTTTTTAATTTGGAGGTTTTAAACCCTAAAGCCCAGATTTCCCAAACCCAAAGGTTCGGCAACCCCTTTTCTATTGGGAAAGTTAATGTTGGTTTGGGGATTGGGGTTTTTTTTAAAATCGTTAAGAAACCCCTTGTATTGGGGAAGTGTGGCCCCAGTTTGGAACCAAGAAAACCCAAACTTTTTTTTAGGCTGGCCAAAATTTGTTTCCCGGGGAAGGTTTTTGTTGGGCCCCAATAAAGGTAAACCCAAAAAAACGAGGTTTTGGGTTATTTGGGTTTTTAAAGGCCCTTTTTAAAGGAAATTTGGTTGGGAACAAAATTTAAATTTGGGAAAAAACTCGGGTTTAAAAAATGTTTAGTGGGTGCCCAAAATTTTTAATTCCGGGGTGTTTACCCGCGGGTTTGGGAAATTACCCTTTGGGTTTGGGTTTCCCCTTTGGTCTTTAAAACCCTTTTTGGGAAAACTTTGCTTTTAAGGCGCCGGCCTGGGATCCCAGCTCCCAGGGGGGCGGCCAAGGAGGTGGAGTGCCCCCAAGGCATGTGGTGCCCCCACCCTAGGGTTTCAACCCTAGGCGCAGGGGTGGGCCTAGGGGCGCACCAGCCCACTATGGGCTGGTTCCTCCCACTTCAGCCCATGGGGCCTCCGGGATGGGTGGCCCCACCGGTGGACCCCGGGACCCTTCCGGTGGTCCGGTGCAACACCGGTGACCCGAAACTTTCCCGATGGCGAAATACCACTTCCTATATATAATTCTTTACCTCCGGACCATTCCGAAACTCCTCGTGGCGTCCAGGATCTCATCGGGACTCGAACAACATTCGGTATACTGCATACTCATATTCATACAACCCTAGCGTCACCGAACCTTAAGTGTGTAGACCCTACGGGTTCGGAGACATCTTGACATGACCGAGACGACTCTCCGTCAATAACCAACAGCGGGATCTGGATACCCATGTTGGCTCCCACATACTCCTCGATGATCTCATCGGATGAACCACGATGTCGAGGATTCAAGCAACCCCATATACTATTCCCTTTGTCAGACGGTATGTTACTTGCCCGAGACTCGATCGTCGGTATCCCAATACCTCGTTCGGTCTCGTTACCGGCAAGTCACTTTACTCGCATCGTAATGCATGATCCGTGACGGACACTTGGTCACTTTGAGCTCATTATGATGATGCACTACCGAGTGGGCCCAAGTGATACCTCTCCGTAACACGGGTGACAAATCGATCTCGATCCGTGTCAACCCAGCAGACACTTTCGGAGATACCTGTAGTGCACCTTTATAGTCACCCGATTCGTTGTGACGTTTGGTACACCAAAGCACTCTTACGGTATCCGGAGTTACGATCTCATGATCTAAGGAAGAGATACTTGACATTGAAAAAGCTCTAGCAAAACGAACTACACGATCTTGTGCTATGCTTAGGATTGGGTCTTGTCCATCACATCATTCTTCTAATGATGTGATCCTGTTGTCAATGACATCCAATGTCCATAGTCAGGAAACCATGACTATCTATTGACCAACGAGCTAGTCAACTAGAGGCTCACTAGGGACATGTTATGGTCTATGTATTCACACGTGTATCACGATTTCCGGATAATACAGTTATAGCATGAATAAAAGACAATTATCACGAACAAGGAAATATAATAATAACCCTTTTATTATTGCCTCTAGGGCATATTTCCAACATTGCCCCCAAGTTATAACCTTTATAACCTGACACAGCATTCTTGAGGACACAAAGATCAGGGACACACATGTGACATACTTCGTCCTTACTGTTAATGCATCTACCAATAAAGAGAGCAAAGTAATGTATAGCAGGAATATGAATGCTCCCTATTGTAACTTGTGCTATGTCCCTAGATTCTCCCACAGTAATACTAGTAAGAAAATCTCTAAATTCAGATTTGCGAGGATCATTGATATTACCCCACTGCGGGAGTTTGCAAGCAGTTGTGAAATCCTCTAAATCCATGGTATAAGATGTATCATAAATATCAAACATGACACTAGGAGTATTACGCGTACAGTTATATTGGAACCTCCGCACGAAGGAATCAGTCAGTTGATAGTATTGAGGACACTTATCTTGTAAGAAGTCCTCCAGCTCAGCATTATGCACATCCGCGTCAAATTCCTCCTTGAAGCCTGCTTCGACCATAAAATCATCGGATGGCCACTCACAAGCCCGTACATTTGCGTCCCTCGGCAATTCAACATCTTGCTCACGTATAGCAATCCTTGGCCCTTTCTTCGCCGAGGAACCTGTTGGGATCTACGGTAGGGTGCGTCGACTGCAAATTAAAAATTCCTACGCGCACAACATCCAGGAACATGCTACGGGAGATGGATCACAGTTCGTTACCACTAGCAGCGCGATGCCGCGGCAACGGAAGAAGAGTTGGGGCAGCAGCGTCCGAGTGGATCGTCTCCTCCTCGTCGATCTCCCTCGGCGGCGGTCGTCCGATCCCCGCGACGAGTTCGCGGAGCGGCGCAAGTGCACCGCCTCTAACGGTATCCGCGCGTGCGGGAGGAATGTCGTGCGGCGGACTGCTAGGTCCGATCACACAATCGGCGGCGAGTGGAGGTGGCTATTCGCAACACATGCAAACCCTAGCCGCAACGCCGAAGCGATCCGCTTTATGAGTGTGCCGCACCTCCACTTTATATAGGCGTCCGCTGCGGGCTCAACACTTGGGCCTCGCACGGACCCTAAAGCCCAAAGTCTACTCGGTCACGTTCCTAGTCGATTCGGATCACATCGACCGGTGTCCTCTGAACCGGCCTCGTAGGTTCCTTCCCTTAAGCGCGCGACCCCTTAGGTTCAAGTCGGCTTGGTCATAGTTCGGATCACCTCTGACATGCACGGTTGGTAGCGGCCTCTAGCAAGGCGTGCCGACCACCAAGCAGACTATGAAGCTGGTTAGGCGAACACAGCATAACGTGTCACACTTCATTCCCTTTGCGCATGATATATGTTGTCGGGCTCAAGGCGAGACTGTCATCCTTGTGCTAGCCCGACCTCTTTCTCGTTCGATGATACCGACCACTATCCAGATTATCTCATAATCCTTGTCGCATAGCCATGCTGTTCTGGTCGAATCACACGAGGGGCCCAGTATATCTCTCGATCGGAGGGCAAATCCCATCTTGCTCGACCATGTCTCACAGCATGGGATTGGACAAACCGAAACCTACCTTTGTAACTACCCGATCACGGAGTAGCGTTTGGTCGGCCCAAAGCAAGTCTATCACCATCTCGAGTACATGCGTCACTCAGGTCTTAGGACATAGAATGTATGTTGTACTAGAGACTCACAGATGACATATCGCTGCGTCTCATAGTTGGGTCTGTCCAACTCGGACCTTATCTCGACTCGGATCCGACTATGTCGAATCCGACCAGACCTTTCAAGTCCATATTATCCGGTTAGCATCCAATGCTCCATGGCTAGTGAGACCGAGCCATCGACCGTGTCATATGCTAGTCTAGTCGGTTCTTGGCGTCCACACAGCCCTTTCGACTAGGGACCTTTTAGGACAGTCATCATACAATGCATAGTCCCACAAACAAGTCACGTGCTTGCGATACACATCATTGATAATGTCCAAGGACTATCTTTATTCATAAACACATAGGAAATATCATCATACATGATTGCCTCTAGGGCATATCTCCAATAGTCTCCCACTTGCACTAGAGTCAATCAAATAGACATCGAATGCCCATAGCTCTAACGTGCCCCTCATGCTTGGGTTGTGGAAGCGGCTTAGTCAACGGATCTGCAACATTTGCATCCGTGTGAATCTTGCATAACTCTACATCACCATTCTTTACGATCTTTCGTATCAGGTGATATTTCCGGTCTATGTGTCTGAACTTGTGGTGATTCCTTGGCTCCTTGGCTTGTGCGATGGAACCAGAATTATCACAATAAAGGTCCAACGGTTTCACCGAGGCTGGGAAAATACCAAGATCATCCAGAAAATGCCGGATCCAAACACCTTCCTTTGCAGCTTCACAAGCCGCAATGTATTAAACTTCGTGGTAGAATCGCCACCGTATCCTGCTTGGAACTCATCGATTACACTGCTCCTCCGTTCAGGGCGTACGAATCCGGACTGTGATCGACAATCATCTCGCCGGTTTGGAAACTAGCATCGGCGTAACCCCTCACGACGAGCTCTTCCTCACCTCCATAAACTAGGAACATCTCTTTAGTCCTTTTCGGTACTTCAAATAGTCTTTACCGCTGCCCGGTGACTCTCACAGGTTGGCCTGGTATCTACTTGTTAGGCTTATTGCAAAAGCAACATCAGGCCTTGTACATATCATGGCATACATGATGGATCCGATTCTTTGAGGCATACGGAATCCTACTCATCCTGCTTCGCTCATCGGATGTCGAAGGACTCGAGTCTCGCTTAGCCTTATACCATGTGTGAGCGGCAAGAACCCTTTCTTCGCCTCACTCATGTTGAACCGCTTCAACACTTTATCTATGTATGTGCTCGCTTAAGCCGAGCAGCCTCCTCGATCTATCTCTATAGATCTTAATGCCTAAAATATAGACTGCCTCACCAAGGTCCGTCATCGAAAACTTGCCATTCAATGATCCCTTGTCCGAGTTTAACATCGAAACATCGTTCCCGATCAGTAGTATGTCGTCCACATACAAGATCAAAAACACTATCGAGCTCCCACTTAACTTCTTGTATAAACAAGAGTCCTCTTAAGCTTTTGATGAAACCGAGACCATGGCGACCTCATCAAAGCGAATGTTCCAACTCCGAGATGCTTGCTTCAACCCATAAATGGATCTCTTGAGCTTGCATACCTTACTAGTGCTAGTCGGATCGACAAAACCCTCGGGCTGTATCATATACACGTCCTCGGTTAAATTTCCGTGAAGGAAAGCCGTCTTGACATCCATCTGCCATATCTCGTAATCGAAATATGCAGCTATAGCTAGTATGATCCTCACCGATTTCAGCATCGCTACCGGCGAGTAAGTCTCGTCGTAGTCAATTCCTTGAACTTGTCCATAACCTTTAGCGACAAGCCGAGCTTTGTGGATCTGAACATTTCCATCCACATCGGTTTTCTTCTTAAAGACCCATTTGCAACCAATGGCAGTTACGCCAGGTGGCGGATCAACCAAGTCCTAGACTTGCTTCTCATCCATGGATTTTAACTCGGATCTCATGGCCTCTAGCCATGCCTCGGAATCTGGGCTCACCATCGCTTCCGCATACGTGGCCGGCTCGTCGCTTTCTAGCAACAATACATCGCACACTCTGCGCAATCTTTCTGACCTCCGTGGTTCCGGTGCCGCTTCCACTACGGGTTCTCTGACTGACTCCTGTATGATTTCATCACCAGCCGAGCCGTCCCAGAGTGGTCTTCGAATTTCTTCGAGTCGAACCGTCCTCCCACTGGCCTCCCGACTGAGAAACTCTTTCTCAAGGAAAACCCCGTTCCGAGCAACAAACACTTTGTTCTCTTCCGGTTGTAGAAGCTATATCCCAAGGTTTCCCTCGGGTATCCACGAATATGCATTTATCCGACTTGGGTGTAAGCTTGTGCGACATAAGTCGCTTGACAAATGCTTCACAACCCCAAATCTTTAGAAAAGACAAACTGGGACTCTTCCGGTCCACATCTCATGCGGTGTCTTGTCTACGGATTTTGATGGTACCTTATTAAGTGTGAAAGCTGCAGTTTCTAGGCGTATCCCCAAAATGACAAGGGTAAATCCGATTTGCTCATTATAGACCGGACCATGTCCAACAAGGTCCTATTCCTCCGTTCGACACGCCATTTCTCCGTATGGCGTGCCGGAGGTGTGATCTGAGGTACTATACCTCGACTTTTCAGATGATCATCGAACTCTGGCTCATGTACTCACCTCCACGATCAGATCGCGAAGCTTTATAGTCTTGCCGAGCTGATTCTCAACCTCGTTACGAAACTCTTTGAACTTTTCAAAGTCTCCGACTTGTGCCTCATCAAATAGATATATCCATATCTACTCAAGTCGTCGGTAAAAGTCACGAAATCTTGATAGCCACCTCTGGCGGTTGTGCTCATTGGACCACACACATCACTATGTATAAGTTCCAATAGCTCGGACGCCTCTCGCAACTCTTTGTGAAAGGAGACTTAGTCATCTTGCCGAGCAAGCATGATTCACATGTCTCGAACGACCGAAGTCGGACGAAGTTAGGAGCCCATCATCATGGAGCTTCTTCATGCGTTTCGCACTAATGTGTCCAAGCCGCAATGCCGTAAGTATGTCGGATTTATCTCATTAGGCTTATGCCTCTTGACATTTACGTTATAGACCGGTTCTGATCTAGATTCAATATAAATAGCCCATCAACAATGGGTGCATATCCGTGGAACATACCATTCAAAATATCGAACAACCATTATCCTTTAAATTGAATTCATAACCTTGACTCATCAAACATGAGGCAGAAATAATGTTCGACTAAGTGCAGGAATGTAATAACAATTATTCAATTCCATTATGAATCCGGAAGGAAGCTGGAGCTGCATCGTGTCGACCTCCAACGCAGCAACTCTTGCTTTGTTGCCGACCCTGATGTCAATCTCCCTTGTGCCACACGCCTAGTTCTTACCAGCCCCTGCATCGAGTTGCAAATATGAACAACCGATCCGGTATCAAATACCCAAGAGCTACTAGGTATGTCAGCAAGGTAAATGTCTATAACATATGCAACAAGTGTCCCTTTGCCTGAAGAAGCATTTCCGGCCTTCTTGCCATGCTCTGCAAGCCACTTGCTACAGTTTCTCTTCCAGTGACCGGTCTCCTTGCAGTGAAAGCAAACGGTCTTCGAGTCCGGTCCAGACTTCGGCGCAGCGGCAGAGGTTACCGTCTCCGTGCCCTTTGCCTTAGCCTTTTTCTTGCACCAACTCTTCTTGAACTTAGCCGATTTCTGCACCATCAACACTTGATGCGTGCCTTTCTTAATATCCTGCTCTGCCACTTTGAGCATCCCATGCAATTCAGTGAGCTTCTTATCCATGCCATGCATATGATAGTTCGAGATGAACGTCCCATAGCTGGGCGGAAGAGAACCCGAACAGCATCGAGAGCCAGCTCATCCAAGGCGGGAAGCCCAAACGATCCAAAGCTTGCACATATCCGATCATCTTGATCACATGTGGGCTCGATGGATCACCTTCCTTCAGCTTGCAATTCATCAAGGATCGCCAGACGTTGAACCTTTCGGTCCTAGCACGTGTGCGAAACATGCTCTTGAGACTCTCGATCATATCGTAAGCCTCAACATTTTCAAAATGCTGTTGCAAATCGGGCTCCATACAAGCCAGCATCGACACTGATCTCCGTTGATTCATCAACGAGTTTCGTAGGCATTCTTAGCTGTGGCACTAGCATTATCGGCAGGTTCCTCCGAAGTGGATCCTCTAGAACATGTTCCTTTTATCGTGCTTGAGAACAATTCTCAAATTTCTATACCAGGTAGTAAAGTTTGTTCCATTCAGTTTATCCTTTTCCAGAATTGATTTCAATGCAAAGTTGGGTTGAGCAGGTGGTGCCATTGATCTACAACAGAAAATATGCAATCACTAAGCAATGTGTTTATGTAGAGTAATTCTAGCCTGAACAGAAATACTCCCATTGAAGTCAGCATCCTCCGCAAACTCGCGGTGATTCAGGATCCGACTAGCGCATGCGACTAGTGAGCTTTAGCATCATCGGTAGCCAACATACCTATCCGTAAGCAACTCCTTGCTAATCGTTTCTCTATCGACTCACAGCCGGTCGGGAAGGTATCTCATACCCGGCTCCCAACCTTCTTTGCCACAAGGCCCAAAACCGCTTTTGATAGCCTTGTCAAGTTAACTGATGTAAGTGCATGTCCGTGTCCGACCACGAACCCTTCAGTTCAAGGACACCCAGCAGCACCCCAATTTTATGAGCCCACTACTAGGCGTACTTGGCGTGCGAAGGTGCAACATCGGGATGGAAATTAAGCTTGATATTCATGAGGATCATTCTATCGTTTTAACATGCATAGAAACAAAGAAGCATAACAATCACAAATATAACACATATTGTGAAATAGTATGGCTCCTTCATGGGCGTTCTTCCGGTCGGCTCCGACTCCGATGACCATCTCGAACTCCATCTTGTTTGTCACGCCGGGACGCCAAGCCGCCAACCTGATCTCTATTATCCAACTACTACAACTAGTAATGAATTTTACATAGAGTCACAAGTCGACACGCAGGTCATTATACAATATAATGACAACACTTTGGCTCCTGCCGGCTGACAAACATGACACGCAGGCCACGTATAAATTACACACATGCATCACATACACATGAGCCATACTATCCACATCAAACCTGCAAAACAAAGTTATGCATAGAATCGCATTCTACCGGTTTGTGTGGCAGGTACGAAATACACGGCGCTACGCACACGGCGCTACGCACACGGCGCTACGCACACGAAGGCCACGTTTTCGGAAATCACAGATCACATCTGAACTCCGATCACTCCGAATTCTCTGATCTGACCGATCTTATCGATCATCGCGAATCCGATTCGGATTTACGTTTCACTGTTAACCCCGATGGCGGATGACCGACCGGTAGGGGTAGATCGTGTCACGACCTCATCGATCCCGATTTACGAAAACATAGCCTCAACGATCCCCATGTGCGATTGATCACATCAACCGTGCACATAGCCGATCTCTTCAAGGACAACAGATCTCATCCGCCTCCACATATCTAATATGCATACGATCTGAATCCAAATCCTATAGCAGAGGCTCGATACCCTTTGTTGGGATCTACGGTAGGGTGCGTCGATTGCAAATTAAAAATTCCTACGCGCAGAACATCCGGGAACATGCTACGGAGATGGATCACGTTCGTTACCATTAGACGCGCAGTGCCGTGCAGCGGAAGAAGAGTTGGGGCAGCGCGTCCGAGTGGATCGTCTCCTCCTCGTCCGATCTCCCTCGAGCGGCCGGTCGTCCGATCCCATGTACGAGTTCGCCAGAGCGGCGCAAGTGCACCGCCTCTAACGGTATCCGCGCGTGCGGGAGGAATGTCGTGCGGCGGACTGCTAGGTCCGATCACACAGTCGGCGGCGAGTGGAGGTGGCTATTCACAACACATGCAAACCCTAGCCGCAACGCCGAAGCGATCCGCTTTATGAGTGTGCCGCCGCGGGCTCAACACTTGGGCCTTGCACGGACCCTAAAGCCCAAAGTCTACTCGGTCACGTTCCTAGTCCAGTTCGGATCACATCCGACCAGTGTCCTACGAACCGGCCTCGTAGGTTCCTTCCCTTAAGCTGCGACCCCTTAGGTTCAAGTCGGCTTGGTCACGATTCGGATCACCTCCGACATGCACGGTTGGTAGCGGCCTCTAGCAAGGCGTGCCGACCACCAAGCGAACTATGAAGCTGGTTAGGCGAACACAGCATAACGTGTCACACTTCGTTCCCTTTGTCAAGACGATATATGTTGTCGGGCTCAAGGCGAGACTGTCATCCTTGTGCTAGCCCGACCTCTTTCTCGTTCGATGATACCGACCACTATCCGGATTATCTCATAATCCTTGTCGCATGGCCATGCTATTCTGGTCGGATCACACGAGGGGCCCAGAGTATATCTCTCCGATCGGAGGGCAAATCCCATCTTGCTCGACCATGTCTCGCAGCATGGGATTGGACAAACCCGAAACCTACCTTTGTAACTACCCGATCCACGGAGTAGCGTTTGGTCGGCCCAAAGCAAGTCTATCACCATCTCGAGTACATGCGTCAGCTCAGGTCTTAGGACATAGAATGTATGTTGTACTAGAGACTCACAGATGACATATCGCTGCGTCTCATAGTTGGGTCTGTCCAACTCGGACCTTATCTCGACTCGGATCCGACTATGTCGAATCCGACCAGACCTTTCAAGTCCATATTATCCGGTTAGCATCCAATGCTCCATGGCTAGTGAGACTGAGCCATCGACCGTGTCATATGCTAGTCTAGTCGGCGCTTGGCGTCCACACATCCCTTTCGACTAGGGACCTTTTAGGACAGTCATCATACAATGCATAGTCCCACAAAAAAGTCACGTACTTGCTGATACACATCATTGATAATGTCCAAGGACTATCTTTATTCATAAACACATAGGAAATATCATCATACATGATTGCCTCTAGGGCATATCTCCAACAGAACCACCTTGGTATAATCTTCTAAGCATAATTATTTTTCTGAAAATTTCTGAAATTTTAGTAACTTCAAAATGAAAGTGAATAAAACTAAACTAGATTGATAGCAACTACTCCTACAAGTGCCTAGAGCCTATATTATGCATTGGAATTGCTTGGGACCTCAAAATTTTAACATGCAAGCTCAAGAAGATGGTCACCTAAGCAGCAAAAATTTGCAATGAATAAAGCACTAGAACAAAAACTAATTGGACTAATGGAGGAGTCATATACCAAGCAACAATCTCCCAAAGCAGTTTTGCGAGAGGAGCTTTGAGCTAAGAGATCGAAAATCGCAGCAAAACGAGCTAGAACTCGCGCTTGAGCTGGATGGGGATTTTTTTTGGGTAGAAGATGACGTGTGTGGGTGCTGGCATAAGTGGAGGGGGGCCACCAGGGGCCCACGAGATAGGGGGCGCGCCCTATAGAGGGGGCGCCCTACTCTCTCGTGGCCTGGTTCTTGCCCCTCCTGCAGTGTTTTCAGTGTCTAAAATCCTCAAATATTCCAGAAAAAATCATACTAAATTTGCAGGGCATTTGGAGCACTTTTATTTTCGGACTATTTTTTAATGCACGGATAATTCAGAAAACAGACAGATAATACTATTTTTTCTTTATTTATTCTAAAAAGTAGAAAGTAAAAGGAGGGTACAGAAGGTTGTGCATTCTAGTTTCATCCATCTCGTGATCATCAAAATGAACCCACTAACAAGGTTGATCAAGTCTTGTTAACAAACTCTTTCTGAATAACACGGAACCGGAGAAATTTCGAATAACACTAAGTTACCTCAACGGGCATATGAAAACCCCCAATAATAAGAATATCATACTTTTTCTTGACGGTAGGGAGAGGAAATTCAAAACCTCCAAAAATGATAGTTGGAACTTTTTCAATAGAATTGATGCTATGAACTTGAGATTGTTTCCTTAGAAAGTGTACTGTATGCTCATTACCATTAACATGAAAAGTGACATTGCCTTTGTCGCAATCAATAACAGCCCCTGCAGTATTAAGAAAAGGTCTACCAAGGATAATAGACATACTATCGTCCTCGGGAATATCAAGAATAACAAAGTCCGTTAAGATAGTGACATTTGCAACCACAACAGGCACATCCTCGCAAATACCGACAGGTATAGCAGTTGATTTATCAGCCATTTGCAAAGATATTTCAGTAGGTGTCAACTTATTCAATTCAAGTCTACGATATAAAGAGAGAGGCATAACACTAACTCCGGCTCCAAGATCACATAAAGCAGTTCTAACATAATTTATTTTAATGGAGCAAGGTATAGTTGGAACACACGGATCTCCAAGTTTCTTTGGTATTCCACCCTTAAAAGTGTAATAAGCAAGCATGGTGGAAATTTCAGCTTCCGGTATCTTTCTTTTGTTTGTAATGATATCCTTCATATACTTAGCGTAAGGATTTACTTTCAGCATATCAGTAAAGCGCATACGTAAGAAAATAGGTCTAATCATTTCAACAAAGCGCTCAAAATCCTCATCATCCTTTGACTTGGATGGTTTAGGAGAAAAGGGCATGGGTTTCTGAACCCATGGTTCTCTTTCTTTACCGTGCTTCCTAGCAACAAAATCTCGCTTATCATAACATTGATTCTTTGATTGTGGGTTATCAAGATCAACAGGAGGTTCAATCTCTACATCATTGTTTTTGCTAGGTTGAGCACCAACATGAACATTATCATTAACATTATCACTAGGTTCATGTTCATCACCTGATTGAGTTTCAGCACCAGAGATAGAAATATCATTGGGATTCTCAGTTGTGTCTACAGTAGGTTCACTAGAAGCATGCAAAGTCCTATCATTTTTATTTTTCTTCTTTTTAGAAGAACTAGGTGCCTCTAAATTATTTCTCTGAGAATCTTGCTCGATTCTCTTAGGGTGGCCTTCAGGATACAAAGGTTCCTGAGTCATTCTACCAGTTCTAGTAGCTACTCTAACCGCAAAGTCATTTTTATTATTTAATTCATCAAGCAAATCATTTTGAGCTTTAAGTACTTGCTCAGCTTGAGTAGCAACCAAATAAGCATATTTGCTAACGCGGTGAAGTTCATCTTTAACTCTAGCCAGATTATCGCTTACACGTCCTATCTCGAAAGCATTATTCTTTAACTCTCTACCAACACAAGCATTAAAACTTTCTTGTCTAGCCATAAAGTCATCAAATTCATCTAAGCATGGGCTATGAAATTTAGTAGAGGGTATTTCAAATTTATCATATCTATAGAGAGAATTTACCTTTACTACCTGTGTCGGGTTATCAAGACAATATGGTTCTTCAGGCGGTATATTCAGACCATGAATTTCTTGAATAGGTGGTAAATTCTTAACATCTTCAGCTTTAATACCTTTTTCTTTCATTGATTTCTTTGCCTCTTGCATATCTTCAGGACTGAGAAATAAAACACCTCTCTTCTTCGGAGTGGGTTTAGGAATAGGCTCAGGAGTTGGCTCAATTGGTTCAGGAATTACATCAGGAACTGGCTCGGGAGGAGTCCAATTATTTTCATTAGTCAACATATTATTCAATAGTATTTCAGCTTCGTCAACTGTTCTTTCCCTGAAAACACAACCAGCACAACTATCCAAGTAGTCCTTGGAAGCATCGGTTAGTCCATTATAAAAGATATCAAGTATTTCATTTTTCTTAAGAGGATGATCAGGCCATGCATTAAGTAACCGGAGAAGCCTCCCCCAAGCTTGTGGGAGACTCTCTTCTTTGATTTGCACAAAATTATATATTTCCCGCAAAGCAGCTTGTTTCTTATGAGCAGGGAAATATTTAGCAGAGAAATAATAAATCATATCCTGGGGGCTACGCACACAACTAGGAGCAAGAGAATTATACCAAGTCTTAGCATCACCCTTTAATGAGAACGGAAATATCTTAAGGATATATAAATAGTGAGACTTCTCATCATTAGTAAACAGGGTGGCTATATCATTCAACTTGGTAAGATGTGCCACAACAGTTTCAGATTCAAGGCCATAAAAAGGATCAGATTCAACTAAAGTAATAATTGTTGGGGAACGTTGCAGAAAATTAAAATTTTCCTACGGTTTCACCAAGATCTATCTATGAGATCATCTAAGCAACGAGTCAAGAGAGAGAGTTTGCATCTACATACCACTTGTAGATCGAGCACGGAAGCGTTCGAGGGAGTGGTGATGATGGAGTCGTTCCCAACGTGATTCCGATCACCGATGACCAAGCGCTGAAAGGACAGCACCTCCGCGTTCAACACACGTACGGGACGATGGCGTCTCCTCCGTCTTGATCCAGCAAGGATGAAGGAGAGGTTGAGGAAGACAACTCCAATGGCAGCACGACGGCGTGGTGCAGTTGGTACAGCAGTTCTCCGACAGGGCTTCGCCAAGCTCGCACGGAGAAAGAGAGGTGTTGGGGAGGGGAGGGGCTGCGCCTTCAATTGTGTATGCAGCCCTCCCCTCACCCCTCTATTTATAGGAGGAGAGGGCAAGGGGGGCCGGCCATCTAGGGGAAACCCTAGATGGGGGCGGCGGCCAAAGGGGAGGAGGAGAGGGGTGGCTTGCCCCCCAAGCTAGGGGGGCGCCCCCTTTGCCCCTTTAGGGTTTCCCCTCCCCAAGCCCTAGCCGCATGGGCCTAGGTGGGGAGGCGCGCCCAGCCCACCAGGGGCTGGCTCCCTCTCCCACACAGCCCATGTGGCCCCCGAGAGGTGGCCCCTCCGGTGGACCTCCGGAACCTCCCGTGGCCCCAGTACATTACAGTATACCCCAAACTTTCCGAGTCCGTTTAACCACTTTCCATATATAAATCTTTACCTCCGGACCATTCCGGAACTCCTCGTGACGTCAGGGATCTCATCCGGACTCGAACAACATTCGGTAATCACATACTTGTCTTCCTAATAACCCTAGAGTCACCGAACCTTAAGTGTGTAGACCCTACGGGTTCGGAGACATCTGACATGACCGAGACGACCTCGGTCAATAACCAACAGCGGGATATAGATACCCATGTTGGCTCCACATGTTCCTCGATGTTGTCATCGGATGAACCACGATGTCAAGGGTTCAAGCAACCCGTATTCTATTCCCTTTGTCGACGGTATGTTACTTGCCCGAGACTCGATCGTCGGTATCCCAATACCTCGTTCAGTCTCGTTACGGCAAGTCACTTTACTCATCCGTAATGCATGATCCCGTGACCGGACACTTGGTCACTTTGAGCTCATTATGATGATGCACTACCGAGTGGGCCCAGTGATACCTCTCCGTAACACGGAGTGACAAATCCAAGTCTCAATCCGTGTCAACCCAACAGATACTTTCGGAGGTACCTGTAATGCACCTTTATAATCACCCAGTTACGTTGTGATGTTTGGTACACCCAAAGCACTCCTACGGTATCTGGGAGTTACACGATCTCATGGTCTAAGGAAGAGATACTTGACATTGGAAAAGCTCTAGCAAAACGAACTACACGATCTTGTGCTATGCTTAGGATTGGGTCTTGTCCATCACGTCATTCTCCTAATGACGTGATCCCGTTGTCAATGACATCGATGTCCATAGTCAGAAACCATGACTATCTGTTGACCAACGAGCTAGTCAACTAGAGGCTTACTAGGGACGCATTGTAGTCTATGTATTCACACGTGTATTACGATTTCCGGATAATACAGTTATAGCATGAATAAAAGAAAATTATCATGAACAAGGAAGTATAATAATAATGCTTTTATTATTGCCTCTAGGGCATATTTCCAACAGTCTCCCACTTGCACTAGAGTCAGTAATCTAGTTACATTGTGATGAATCGAACACCCATAGAGTTCTGGTGTTGATCATGTTTTGCCCGCGAGAGAGGTTTAGTCAACGGATCTGCGACATTCAGATCCGTGTGCACTTTACAAATTTCTATGTCTCCATCTTGAACATTTTCACGGATGGAGTTGAGCGGCGCTTGATGTGCCTGGTCTTCTTGTGAAACCTGGGCTCCTTGGCAAGGGCAATAGCTCCGGTGTTGTCACGAGAAGAGTTTGATCGGCCCGACACATTGGGTATGACTCCTAGGTCGGTGATGAACTCCTTCACCCAAATTGCTTCATGCGCTGCCTCCGAGGCTGCCATGTACTCCGCTTCACATGTAGATCCCGCCACGACGCTCTACTTGCAGCTGCACCAGCCATCGCTCCACCATTCAACATATACACGTATCCGGTTTGTGACTTTCAGTCATCAGATCTGTGTCGAAGCTAGCGTCGGCGTAACCCTTCTGACGAGCTCTTCGTCACCTCCATAAACGAGAAACATGTCCTTTGTCCTTTTCGGTACTTCAGGATATTCTTGACCGCTGTCCGGTGTTCCTTGCGGGATTACTTTGGTACCTTCCTACCAAACTTACGGCAAGGTTTACATCAGGTCTGGTACACAGCATGGCATACATAATAGATCCTATGGCTGAGGCATAGGGGATGACACTCATCTCTTCTTTATCTTTTGCCGTGGTCGGGCATTGAGCTGAGCTCAATTTCACAGCTTGCAGTACAGGCAAGAACCCTTTCGTGGACTGATCCATTTTGAACTTCTTCAAAATCTTATCAAGGTATCTTCTTTGTGAAAGACCTATGAGGCGTCTCGATCTATCTCTATAGATCTTGATGCCTAATATATAAGCAGCTTCCCCAAGGTCCTTCATTGAAAAACATTTATTCAAGTAGGCCTTAATGCTGTCCAAGAATTCTATATCATTTCCCATCAAAAGTATGTCATCTACATATAATATGAGAAATGCTACAGAGCTCTCACTCACTTTCTTGTAAGCGCAGGCTTCTCCATAAGTCTGCATAAACTAAACGTTTTGATCATCTCATCAAAGCGAATGTTCCAACTCGAGATGCTTGCACCAGTCCATAAATGGATCGCTGGAGCTTGCATACTTTGTCGACATTCTTAGGATCGACAAAACCCTCCGGCTGTATCATATACAGCTCTTCCTTAAGATATCCGTTAAGGAACGCTGTTTTGGCGTCCATCTGCCATATCTCATAATCATAGTATGCGGCAATTGCTAACATGATTCAGACGGACTTAAGCTTCGCTCACGGAGAGAAAGTCTCATCGTAGTCAATCCCTTGAACTTGCCAATAACCCTTAGCGACAAGTCGAGCTTTATAGATGGTGACATTACCATCTGAGTCCGTCTTCTTCTTAAAGATCCATTTTTTTCTATCGCTCGCCGATCATCGGGCAAGTCAGTCAAAGTCCACACTTTGTTTTCATACATGGATTCTATCTCGAACTTCATGGCTTCTAGCCATTTGTTGGAATCTGGGCCCGCCATCGCTTCTTCATAGTTGAAGGTTCTTTGTTGTCTAACAACATGATTTCCGAGACAGGGTTGCCGTACCACTGCAGTGCGGGCGTGTCCTAGTGGACCCACGAAGTTCAGTAGCAACTTGATCCGAAGTACCCTGATCATCATCATTATTTTCCTCTTCAGTTGGCGTAGGCATCACAGGAACATTTTCCTGAGATGCACTACTTTCCTGCTCAAGAGGTAGTACTTCATCGAGTTCTACTTTCCTCCCACTTACTTCTTTCGAGAGAAACTCTTTTTCCAGAAAGGATCCGTTCTTGGCAACAAAGATCTTTCCCTCGGATCTTAAGTAGAAGGTATACCCAATGGTTTCTTTAGGGTATCCTATGAAGACGCATTTTTCCGACTTGGGTTCGAGCTTTTCAGGTTGGAGTTTCTTGACATAAGCATCGCATCCCCAAACTTTTAGAAACGACAGCTTAGGTTTCTTCCCAAACCATAATTCATACGGTGTCGTATCAACGGATTTAGACAGTGCCCTATTTAAAGTGAATGTAGCTGTCTCTAGAGTGTATCCCCAAAATGATAGCGGTAAATCGGTAAGAGACATCACAGACCACACCATATCCAATAGAGTGCGATTACGACGTTCGGACACACCGTTACGCTGAGGTGTTCCAGGCGGCGTTAGTTGTGAAACGATTCCACATTTTCTTAAGTGTGTACCAAATTCGTGACTTAAATATTCTCCTCCACGATCCGATCGTAAGAATTTTATCTTTCGGTCACGTTGATTCTCTACTTCATTCTGAAATTCCTTGAACTTTTCAAAGGTCTCAGACTTGTGTTTCATCAAGTAGACATACCCATATCTACTCAAGTCATCTGTGAGAGTGAGAACATAACGATATCCTCCGCGAGCCTCAACGCTCATTGGACCGCACACATCGGTATGTATGATTTCCAACAAGTTGGTTGCTCGCTCCATTGTTCCAGAGAACGGAGTCTTGGTCATCTTGCCCATGAGGCATGGTTCGCATGTGTCAAATGATTCATAATCTAGAGACTCCAAAAGTCCATCAGCATGGAGCTTCTTCATGCGCTTGACACCAATGTGACCAAAGGCGGCGAGTGCCACAAGTATGTGGGACTATCGTTATCAACTTTACATCTTTTGGTATTCACGCTATGAACATGTGTAATACTACGCTCGAGATTCATTAAGAATAAACCATTGACCATCGGAGCATGACCATAAAACATATCTCTCATATAAATAGAACAACCATTATTCTCGGATTTAAATGAGTAGCCATCTCGCATTAAACGAGATCCAGATACAATATTCATGCTCAAACTTGGCACCAAATAACAATTATTAAGGTTCATAACTAATCCCGTAGGTAAATGAAGAGGTAGCATCCCGACGGCGATCACATCGACTCTGGAACCATTCCCGACGCGCATCGTCACCTCGTCCTTTGCCAGTCTCCGCTTATTCCGCAGCTCCTGCTGTGAGTTACAAATATGAGCAATGGCACCGGTATCAAATTCCCAGGAGTTACTACGAGTACTGGTAAGGTACACATCAATTACATGTATATCAAATATACCTTTGGTGTTGCCGGCCTTCTTGTCCGCTAAGTATTTGGGGCAGTTCCGCTTCCAGTGACCCTTTCCCTTGCAATAAAAGCACTCAGTCTCAGGTTTGGGTCCATTCTTTGACTTCTTCCCGGCAACTTGCTTAGCGGGCGCGGCAACCTCCTTGCCGTCCTTCTTGAAGTTCTTCTTGCCCTTGCCCTTCTTGAACTTAGTGGTCTTATTGACCATCAACACTTGATGTTCTTTCTTGATTTCAACCTCGGCTGACTTGACATAGAGAATACTTCAGAATGGTCTTTACCATCCCTGCATATTGTAGTTCATCACAAAGCTCTTGTAGCTTGGTGGCAGCGATGGAGGATTCTGTCAATGACCGCCTCATCGGGGAGGTTAATATTCAGCTGGGTCATACGGTTGTGCAACCCGGACATCTTGAGAATGTGCTCACCGACGAACTATTTTCCTCCATCTTAAAACTATAGAACTTGTCGGAGATGTCATATCTCTCGACCCGGCGTGAGCTTGGAAAACCAGTTTCAGCTCCTCGAACATCTCATATGCTCCGTGATGCTCAAAACGCTTTTGGAGCCCGGTTCTAAGTGTAAAGCATGCCGACTGAGCGAGGGAGTAATCATCAAGACGAGACTGCCAAGCATTCATAATGTCTTGGTTCTGTGGGGACGGAGCGTCACCTAGCGGTCCTTCTAGGACATATTGTTTCTGGCAGCTATGAGGATGATCCTCAAGTTCGGACCCAGTCCGTATAGTTGCTGCCGTCATCTTTCAGCTTGGTTTTCTCTAGGAGCGTTGAAGTTCAAGTTGACATGGCGTTGGCCATTTGATCTACAAGACATATTATGCAAAAGTTTTAGACTAAGTTCATGATAATTAAGTTCATATAATCGAATTATTTAAATGAACTCCCACTCAGATTAGACATCCCTCTAGTCATCTAAGTGATACACGATCCGAGTCGACTAGGCCGTATCCGATCATCACGTGAGACGGACTAGTCATCGTCGGTGAACATTCTCATGTTGATCGTATCTTCCATACTACTCGTGTTCGACCTTTCGGTCTCCGTGTTCCGAGGCCATGTCTGTACATGCTAGGCTCGTCAAGTTAACCCTAAGTGTTTTGCGTGTGTAAATCTGTCTTACACCCGTTGTATGTGAACGTAAGAATCCATCACACCCGATCATCACGTGGTGCTTAGAAGCGACGAACTTTAGCAACGGTGCACAGTTAGGGGAGAACACTTCTTGAAATTGTTGTAGGGGATCATCTTATTTACTACCGTCGTTCTAAGTAAACAAGATGTATAAACATAATAAACATCACATGCAATTATATAGTAGTGACATGATATGGCCAATATCATAAAACTCCATTGATCTCCATCTTGGGGCTCCATGATCATCTTGTCACGGCATGGAACCATGATCTCCATCATCATGATCTCCATCATCGTGCCTCCATGAAGTTGTCAGCCAACGACTACTTCTACTACTATGGCTAAACGCGTTTTAGCAATAAAGTAAAGTAAGTTACATGGCTTTCTTCAATGACACGCAGGTCATACAAAAATAAAGACAACTCCTATGGCTCCTGCGGTTGTCATACTCATCGACATGCAAGTCGTGATTCCTATTACAAGAACATGATCTCATACATCACAATATGTCATTCATCATTCATCACAACTTGGCCATATCACATCACATGACAATTGCTGCAAAAACAAGTTAGGCGTCCTCTAATTGTTGTTGCATCTTTTACGTGGCTGCAATTGGGTTCTAGCAAGAACGTTTTCTTACCTACGAATAACCTGGCGTGATCTTGTCAACTTCTATTTACCCTTCATAAGGACCCTTTTCATCGAATCCGCTCCAACTAAAGTGGAGAGACAGAGACCCGCTAGCCACCTTATGCAACTAGTGCATGTTAGTCGGTGGAACCGGTCTCACGTAAGCGCACGTGTAAGGTTGGTCGGGCCGCTTCATCCCACAATACCGCGGAAGCAAGATAAGACTAGTAGCGGCAAGTAAGTTGACAAGATCCACGCCCACAACTAAATTGTGTTCTACTCGTGCAAAGAGAACTACGCATAGACCTAGCTCATGATGCCCTTTGTTGGGGAGCGTTGTAGAAAATTAAAATTTTCCTACGGTTTCACCAAGATCTATCTATGAGTTCATCTAAGCAACGAGTCAAGAGAGAGAGTTTGCATCTACATATCACTTGTAGATCGAGCACGGAAGCGTTCGAGGGAGTGGTGATGATGGAGTCGTTCCCAACGTGATTCCGATCACCGATGACCAAGCGCTGAAAGGACAGCACCTCCGCGTTCAACACACATACGGGACGATGGCGTCTCCTCCGTCTTGATCCAGCAAGGATGAAGGAGAGGTTGAGGAAGACAACTCCAATGGCAGCACGACGGCGTGGTGCAGTTGGTACAGCAGTTCTCCGGCAGGGCTTCGCCAAGCTCGCACGGAGAAAGAGAGGTGTTGGGGAGGGGAGGGCCTGCGCCTTCAATTGTGTATGCAGCCCTCCCCTCACCCCTCTATTTATAGGAGGAGAGGGCAAGGGGGGGACGGCCATCTAGGGGAAACCCTAGATGGGGGCGGCGGCCAAAGGGGAGGAGGAGAGGGGGTGGCTTGCCCCCCAAGCTAGGGGCCCCTTGCCCCTTTAGGGTTTCCCTCCCAAGCCCTAGCCGCATGGGCCTAGGTGGGAGGCGCCCAGCCACCAGGGGCTGGCTCCCTCTCCCACACAGCCCATGTGGCCCCCCGGGAGGGGTGGCCCCTCCCGGTGGACCTCCGGAACCCTCCCGGTGGCCCCGGTACATTACCGGTATACCCCCGAAACTTTCCGGAGTCCGTTTAACCACTTTCCATATATAAATCTTTACCTCGGACCATTCCGGAACTCCTCGTGACGTCCGGGATCTCATCCGGGACTCCGAACAACATTCGGTAATCACATACTTGTCTTCCTAATAACCCTAGCGTCACCGAACCTTAAGTGTGTAGACCCTACGGGTTCGGGAGACATGCAGACATGACCGAGACGACCTCAGGTCAATAACCAACAGCGGGATCTAGATACCCATGTTGGCTCCCACATGTTCCTCGATGTTGTCATCGGATGAACCACGATGTCAAGGGTTCAAGCAACCCCGTATTCTATTCCCTTTGTCAGACGGTATGTTACTTGCCCGAGACTCGATCGTCGGTATCCCAATACCTCGTTCAGTCTCGTTACCGGCAAGTCACTTTACTCGTACCGTAATGCATGATCCGTGACGGACACTTGGTCACTTTGAGCTCATTATGATGATGCACTACCGAGTGGGCCCAGTGATACCTCTCCGTAACACGGAGTGACAAATCCCAGTCTCGATCCGTGTCAACCCAACAGATACTTTCGGAGGTACCTGTAATGCACCTTTATAGTCACCCAGTTACGTTGTGACGTTTGGTACACCCAAAGCACTCCTACGGTATCCGGGAGTTACACGATCTCATGGTCTAAGGAAGAGATACTTGACATTGGAAAAGCTCTAGCAAAAGCGAACTACGATCTTGTGCTATGCTTAGGATTGGGTCTTGTCCATCACGTCATTCTCCTAATGGCGTGATCCGTTGTCAATGACATCTGATGTCCATAGTCAGGAAACCATGACTATCTGTTGACCAACGAGCTAGTCAACTAGAGGCTTACTAGGGACGTATTGTAGTCTATGTATTCACACGTGTATTACGATTTCCGGATAATACAGTTATAGCATGAATAAAAGACAATTATCATGAACAAGGAAGTATAATAATAATGCTTTTATTATTGCCTCTAGGGCATATTTCCAACAATAATCTTAGGATCAACAGAGAATTCATAATCCTTATCAGTAACACAGATAGGTGAAGTAGCAAAAGCAGGATCGGGTTTCATTCTAGGATTAAGAGACTGCTACTTCCATTTAGCTAATAATTTCTTAAGATCATTTCTATCATTGCAAGCAAAAGTTTCCCTAGCAGCTTCTTCATTCATAACATAACCCTTAGGAACAACAGGTAATACATAATCATTGGGGGAACCTTCATCATCACTATCATCAATAATAGGTTCTTCAATATTTTCATTCCCCCTAACTCTAGCAAGTTGTTCATCAAGAAATTCACCTAATGGCAAAGTAGTATCACGCACATAAGTAGTTTCATCATGCATAGCAGAAGTGGCATCATCAAAAACATGCGACGTATCAGAATTCATAGCAGTAGCAGGTTTAGGTGTTGCAAGCCTACTAATAACGGAATGAGAATCTAGTGCAGAGCTAGATGGCAGTTCCTTACCTCCCCTCGTAGTTTAGGGCAAAATCTTGGTTTTAGCATCTTTCAAGTTCTTCATAGTGATCAACAGATATAAATCCCGAGTGACTCAGAGAATAGAGCTATGCTCCCCGGCAACGGCGCCAGAAATTAGTCTTGATAACCCACAAGTGTAGAGGATCGCAACAGCTTTCGAGGGTAAAGTATTCAACCCAAATTTATTGATTCGACACAAGGGGAGCCAAAGAATATTCTTGAGTATTAGCAGTTGAGTTGTCAATTCAACCACACCTAGATAACTTAGTATCTACAGCAAAGTGTTTAGTAGAAAATGTGGTATGATAATAAAGGTAACGGTAGCAAAAGTAAAGATAAATGTTTTTGGGTTTTTGTAGTAGTTGTAACAGTAGCAATAGAAAAGTAAATAAGCGAAGAACAATATTTGAAAAGCTCGTAGGCAATGGATCAATGATGGATAATTATGCCGGATGTGATTCCTCATGCAATAGTTATAACATAGGGTGATATAAAACTAGATCCAGTTCATTAATGTAATGTAGGCATGTATTCCGTAAATAGTCATACGTGCTTATGGAAAAGAACTTGTATGACATCTTTTGTCCTACCCTCCCGTGGCAGCGGGGTCCTAGAGGAAACTAAGGGATATTAAGGCCTCCTTTTAATAGAGAACCGGAACAAAGCATTAGCACATAGTGAATACATGAACTCCTCAAACTACGGTCATCACCGAGAAGTATCCCGATTATTGTCACTTCGGGGTTGTCGGATCATAACACATAATAGGTGACTATAGACTTGCAAGATAGGATCAAGAACACACATATATTCATGAAAACATAATAGGTTCAGATCTGAAATCATGGCACTCGGGCCCTAGTGACAAGCATTAAGCATAGCAAAGTCATAGCAACATCAATCTCAGAACATAGTGCATACTAGGGATCAAACCCTAACAAAACTAACTTGATTACATGGTAAATCTCATCCAACCCATCACCTTCCAGCAAGCCTACGATGGAATTACTCACGCACGGCAGTGAGCATCATGAAATTGGTGATGGAGGATGGTTGATGATGACGACGGCGATGAATCCCCCTCTCCGGAGCCCCGAACGGACTCCTGACCAGCCCTCCCGAGAGAGATTAGGGCTTGGCGGCGGCTCCGTGTCGTAAAACGCGATGAAACTTTCTCTGTTATTTTTTTCTCCCCGAACGTGAATATATGGAGTTGGAGTTGACGTCGGTGGAGGTCCAGGGGGCCCACGAGATAGGAGGCCACGCCCTAGGGGGGGGGGGCGCCCCTGTCTCATGGACAGCCTGTGGGCCCCCTGGCATTGATTCTTTCACCAAAAATTCTTATTAATTCCAAAAAGTGCCTCCGTGGATTTCCAGGACATTCCGAGAACTTTTCTTTTCTACACATAAAACAACATCATGGTAGTTCTGCTGAAAACAGCGCCAGTCCGGGTTAGTTTCATTCAAATCATGCAAGTTAGAGTCCAAAACAAGCGCAAAAGTGTTTGGAAAAGTAGATACGTTGGAGACGTATCAGCTTGCACCCGTTGTAGATGAACGTAGAGCTTATCACACCCGATCATCATGTGGTGTCTCGGCACAACGAACTTTGGCAACGGTGCATACTCAGGGAGAACACTTGTACCTTGAAATTTTTGTAAGGGATCATCTTATAAAGCTACTGCCGAACTAAGCAAAATAAGATGTATAAAAGATAAACATCACATGCAATCAAAATATGTGACATGATATGGCCATCATCATCTTGTGCCTTTGATATCCATCTCCAAAGCATCGTCATGATCTCCATCATCACCGGCATGACACCATGATCTCCGTCATCTTGATCTATATCAATGTGTCATCACATGGTCATCTCGCCAACTATTGCTCTTGCAACTATTGCTATCGCATAGCGATAAAGTAAAGCAATTATTTGGCGCTTGCATCTTATGCAATAAAGAGACAACCATAAGGCTTCTGCCAGTTGCCGATAACATCAACAAAACATGATCATCTCATACAACAACTTATATCTCATCACGTCTTGACCATATCACATCACAACATATCCTGCAAAAACAAGTTAGACGTCCTCTACCGTGTTGTTGCAAGATTTACGTGGCTGCTATGGGCTGAGCAAGAACCGTTCTTACCTACGCATCAAAACCACAACGATATTTCGTCAACACTAGTGTTGTTTTAACCTTTCAAGGACTGGGCGTAGCCACACTCGGTTCAACTAAAGTTGGAGAAACTGACACCCGCCAGCCACCTGTGTGCAAAGCACGTCGGTAGAACCAGTCTCGCGTAAGCGTATGCGTAATGTCGGTCCGGGCCGCTTCATCCAATAATACTGTCGAACCAAAGTGTGACATGCTGGTAAGCAGTATGACTTGCATCGCCCACAACTCACTTGTGTTCTACTCGTGCATATAACATCTACGCATAAACCTGGCTCTGATACCACTGTTGGGGAACGTAGTAATTTCAAAAAAATTCCTACACACACGCAAGATCATGGTGATGCATAGCAACGAGCGGAGAGAGTGAGTCCACATACCCTCGTAGACCGAAAGCGGAAGCGTTAGCACAACGCGGTTGATGTAGTCGTACGTCTTCACGATCCGACCGATCCAAGTACCGAACGTACGGCACCTCCGAGTTCAGCACACGTTCAGCTCGATGACGTCCCGCGAACTCCGATCCAGCAGAGCTTCACGGGAGAGTTTTGTCAGCACGACGGTGTGATGACGGTGATGATGTTGCTACCGACGCAGGGCTTCGCCTAAGCACCACTACGATATGACCGAGGTGGAATATGGTGGAGGGGGAACCGCACACGGCTGGGAGAGATCAATAGATCAACTTGTGTCATGGGGTGCCCCTAGCCTCAGTATATAAAGGAGGAGAGGAGGGGAGGGGCCGGCCCTCTCTATGGCGCGCCCTGGGGAGTCCTACTCCCACCGGGAGTAGGATTCCCCCCTTCCATGTAGTAGGAGTAGGAGTCAAGGAAAGGGAAAAGAGAAGAGAAGGAAGGAGGGGGCGCAGCCCCTCCCCCTAGTCCAATTCGGACTAGGCATTTGGGATGGGGGGGGGGGCGCGGCCTGCCTCTCTCTCTTTCCCTTAAAGCCCAATAAGGCCATTATACTCCCCGGCAAATTCCCGTAACTCTCCGGTACTCCGATAAATACCCGAATAACTCGGAACCTTTCCGATGTCCAAATATAGTCGTCCAATATATCGATCTTTACGTCTCGACCATTTGGAGACTCCTCGTCATGTCCCCGATCTCATCCGGGACTCCGAACTACCTTCGGTACATCAAATCACATAAACTCATAATACCGATCGTCATCGAACTTTAAGTGTGCGGACCCTACGGGTTCGAGAACTATGTAAACATGACCGAGACACGTCTCCGGTCAATAACCAATAGCGGAACCTGGATGCTCATATTGGCTTCCACATATTCTACGAAGATCTTTATCGGTCAAACCGCATAACAACATACGTTGTTCCCTTTGTCATTGGTATGTTACTTCCCCGAGATTCGATCGTCGGTATCTCATTACCTAATTCAATATCGTTACCGGCAAGTGTCTTTACTCGTTATGTAATGCATCATCCCGCAACTAACTCGTTAGCCACATTGCTTGCAAGGCTTATAGTGATGTGCATTACCGAGAGGGCCCAGAGATACCTCTCCGACAATCGGAGTGACAAATTCTAATCTCGAAATACGCCAACTCAACAAGTACCTTCGGAGACACCTTTAGAGCACCTTTATAATCACCCTGTTACGTTGTGATGTTTGGTAGCACACAAAGTGTTCCTCCGGTAAACGGGAGTTGCATAATCTCATAGTCATAGGAACATGTATAAGTCATGAAGAAAGCAAAAGCAACATACTAAACGTTCAAGTGCTAAGCTAACGGAATGGGTCAAGTCAATCACATCATTCTCTAATGATGTGATCCCGTTAATCAAAAGACAACTCATGTCTATGGCTAGGAAACTTAACCATCTTTGATTCAACGAGCTAGTCAAGTAGAGGCATACTAGTGACACTCTGTTTGTCTATGTATTCACACATGTATCAAGTTTACGTGTTAATAAAATTCTAGCACGGATAATAAACATTTATCATGAAATAAGGAAATAAATAATAACTTTATTATTGCCTCTAGGGCATATTTCCTTCAGTCATCATACCTGGCAGGTGTTCATTGAAATGACATTGAGCTTATTTGAACTTCATATCCACTACTGCAGGAATGCCTAGCAGTGGCGGGCGCAAAAAGGCAATTAGTGGTGGGCAAGCCTCCCAAGGGCGCCGGCCACCGACCTCCCACCACTGCTAGCACCCGATCAGTGGCGGGCACACGCCCGCTACTGGTAAAGCACCTCCAGCGGCAGGCATCTCCTCCCACCCGCTACAGCTAGATGTTGTAGTTGTGGCCTTCCAAATTCCCTCGACCCCTCAGCTAGATGTTGTGGTTGGGGCTAGCAACCTGGGCTTCCCACCACAACTATACATATAACCAGCAAGAATTTACATATTCGATCATATGGATTATGATGTATCATAGTTTAGTAGCACATTTTATCATAGTTAATAAACAAGCTAACAACAAGTTGCCTAACTGCATATAACTAAGTCTCTAGGAATTTTCATAGAAACATAGAAACTACATTCAGAGTATCCATCATAGAGACCACATTATGGCACTGCACAAATAGTTGATAAATAAAAGTTCAGCTCCACCATAGCAACTTGCAATTAAGCTCAGCTCTGTGAAGAGTTGTCCATCTGCGATCATCTTCTTGACCTCGGCTAGGGCGGACTTGGTTGTTTCAAAAATTATCTCGGCAGCCTCGACGACTCTTTGTGCACTCTGTGCAGTAGCTTTGCGGCTTCTAGTGGACGCCCTTGCAAGATCGGGAGATCCTTCAGCGCTCTTGGCGTATTGTAGAGCCTTCTGGGTGTCTACTAGGGTCCTCTCCACATAGGTGAGCACAAACACCGAGTATCCAACCAGCCTCGAGACGACGTCTGGAGTTGTAGGAGTCGTAACGAGGCCTGTTGATACGTCTCTGACGTATCTATAATTTTTTATTGTTCCATGCTATTACATTATCATTCTTGGCTATTTTACAATCATTTTATAGCAACTTCATATCTTTTTTTATGACTAACCTATTTACTTACTGCCTAGTGCCAGTTGTTGTTTTTTGCCTTTTTTACTTCGCAAAATATCCCTATCAAACGGAGTCCAAACGAACAAAACTTTTGGAGATTTTTTTGACCAGAAGACAACTTGGGAGCCAAAGAAGCACCAGAGGGGAGGCCTGTGGGGCCCACAAGACACCAGGGCATGCCAGAGGCCCCTCGCGCGTCCTGATGGGTTGTGGAGCCCACGGGGGGTCTCCTCCACCGCCTCTCAACACTATAAATACCCAAATATTCCAGAAACCCTAAGAGAGTCGACAAAACACAATTCCAGCCACCGCAAATTTCCAGAACCACGAGACCCAATCTACAGCCCTATTCCGACACTCCGCCGGAGTGGAACACGATCACGGAGGGGTTCATCATCCTCATTGGTGCTCCTCAGATGATGCGTTAGTAGTTCACCATAGACCTACGGGTCCGTAGGTAGTAGCTAGATGGCTTCTTCCCTCTTTTTGATTCTCAATACAATGGTCTCTTGGAGATCTATTTGATGTAATGACTTTTTGCGGTGTGTTTGTTGGGATATGATGAAGTTCGAGTTTATGACTAGATCTATATCCATGAATATTATTTGAGTCTTCTTTGATCTCTTATATGCATGATTATTTATAGCCTCGTATTTCTTCTGTGAAACTTTGGTTTGGTTTGGCCAACTAGATTGATTTTTCTTGCAATGGGAAGAGGTGCTTTGTGATGGGTTCGATCTTGCAGTCTCGGATTGGCAAGGCATGTATGTATCATTGCTACTAAGGATAAAAAGATGGGGTCTATTCCTACGTGAATATATCTTGTCTACATCATGTCATCATTCTTATTGCATTACTCCGTTTCTCCATGAACTTAATACACTAAATGCATGCTCGATACCGGTCGATGTGTGGAGTAATAGTACTAGATGTAGGAAGGAGTCGGTCTACTAATCTTGGACGTGATGCTGAAGGACATATGCCCTAGAGGCAATAATAAAGTTGTTATTTTATATTTCCTTATTCATGATAAAAGTTTATTACTCATGCTAGAATTTTATTGATCGGAAACCTAAATACATGTGTGAATACATAAACAAATACCATGTCCCTAATAAGCCTCTACTAGACTAGCTCGTTGATCAAAGATGGTTAAGGTTTCCTAACCATAGACATGTGTTGCCATTTGATAACAGGATCACATTATTAGGAGAATGATGTGATGGACAAGACCATCCGTTAGCTTAGCATATTGATCGTTCAGTTTATTGCTATTGCTTTCTTCATGTCAAATACATATTCCTTCGACTATGAGATTATGCAACTCCTGGATACCGGAGGAATATCTTATGTGCTAACAAACGTCACAACGTAACTCGGTGATCATAAAGATGCTCTACAGGCATCTCCGAAGGTGTTTGTTGAATTGGCATAGATCAAGATCAGGATTTGTCACTCCGAGTATCGGAGAGGTATCTCTGGGACCTCTCAGTAATACACTCATAAGCTTGCAAGAAAATGACTACGGGGTTAGTGATGAGGTGATGTATTATGGAACAAGTAAAGATACTTGACGGTAACCAGATTGAACTAGGTATAGAGATACCGACAATCGAATCTCGGGCAAGTAACATACCGATGGACAAAGGAAATTACATATGTTGTCATAACGGTTCGAATGATAAAGATCTTCATAGATTATGTAGGAGCCAATATGGGCATTCAGGCTCTGTTATTGTTTATTGACCGGAGAGGTGGCTCTGTTATGGGCATTAAGGTTTTGTGGAAACGTAGTTTGCGTTGCGCATATGTGGATCTTCACATATGGCCTGACACGTTTCCTTTGAACACCATACACATTTGACAAAAAATGACTATTTATTACTCAGCTGAGTTGTTGCTATCTGAGACCTATTTTGTCGCTAGATGGGGTTCCCTTGCTTGGCAAGCATGGTAATTTGAATAACTATGGACGTATCATCTTGCTCGAAACCAAAGGAAAATCTGATCCAATCTTGTGCTGAGTGCGACAAGACTACCATGCATGAGACTCTAGCCACATGAACATGTGTACTTGCTCCAGACAGGTACTTTTTTTATGGTACTCCAGATTGGTGGTATATTGCTCGGCTATGATTCACAAGATTCCAATGGCATCCCGACTAGATGCAGACATGTACTGAACCCTACCAAGTTTCTCATCACAGGAGTTTAGAAGACTTCTTGTTTTCCCAATTTGATCCACGATGATGATGCCTCGCGACACACCCTTGCGGAACTTGACGTTATGTCCCAATCCTATTACACAAATGTGCATGTCTCCAAAAAAGAATAATTGCTAGCTACTTTCTTTGTCCATGTTTATTGGCTCCTCGTATTTTGGGTCAAATTTTCAGCATAACTTTATCTAATAAAATATGAATTATATGTCACAACAACAATATACGACAGGAAACCTCTTTCAAATACAAATCTAATATTATACGTTTTGCAGTATATATCTCATAGTTGTTAGTCAAATAAGAATGAATAACGGCCCCTGTACTTTTTTGTGTTGTTGTTTTGGCTAACCCCTGTCATAATTAACCTTCTCTCTTAATTAATGAACTATACAAATCTTTTGCCTCATCTTTCAGAGAAAAACTCAACTGGATTTATGGTGGTTGTCCTCAGTTAATCTTCAGGATATGAACATTGATTGCTTTACAAGTTGAGGCATTTGTACAAGCTTCTAATATTGCTATATGGAAGTTGGCATGTGAATTAAGTATATGTAATGTTCTTCTCTGTGATCTTTCGGACCCTCTGATAATAAAATAGTTTGTTCGTGGTCGCTTGTATGGTTCAAAGAAGAAGTATTTCCTGTACTGAGTGCCCCTAAACACAATTTGTTGTTGTGTGTAAAGGAGAAAGCTAGGAGTTGGGTGATCAATGATCATGTAATTTAATGATTTGTGGGAATGATTATTACTTGTGCAATTTCCTCTAACATTCCCAGAATAGCCTGGCAGAGCCAGGGCAAGTAATCCGTTTTGTCAGCGGGTTAGCGAGTAGTTTCCTTTAGAAGATTGTTGAAAACTGTCTACGTGCTTGCGCGAGTGATGATGTGCAAGCAAAAGCAAAGTGGAAAGGCAAATAGAAGGTTGGTCCAGCTGTAATAAAGAAACGGATGCCTCGTTACACTCATGACTCCAACTCTTCCGCTTGTCCACCCATGAGGATTCATCCCAATGCGTAGCCCTAAAGTCTATACTTGTGCGTAGATACAAAACCAATGCCAGAAGGTGTTTTCCAAAGCGAAGCCAGAAAGTGCGGTGGATCGTTAAGAAGGATTGATGAACCATATGAAGGAGGACCTTCTCAGGACTTCAGAAGGTACAAGTGACTACTCGGTTCGTTGATCAACAATATGCTCCTCATGTGCAAACATGCACATTCCCAATGCCTCCTAAACCCACAACTAATTTAACTAGCTCTTTTTCTAGCATCTCTTATGGTGTTGATCAATCCTCTCTCTTTTTGCTTATCAACACCTCGATTTATAGTTGATCCTGCTGTAATAAAGAAATCGATGCCTTGCTAGATCCACTCAAGACCCACATATTCTCTTCAGCGCTCGTTCGCCCTCTTCCGTAGCTCCACCGGTACTCATGGTACATACATGCAAAACGAATGCTAGAGGGCGCCCAAAGCTACCTAGGCCGGGAAGAGCTGTGGATCATCAACAAAGAATGGAAAACAATACTACCGACAAGACCTTTGGAGGACTTGAGGAGTCTCAAGCGATTAATCGGTTCTTTGATCCACAGGACTTTCCTGGAGCTTAAACTTGCTCTTTCCCAATGCCTCCTACACCCACAGCCAACACGATCTCTCTCTCTCTCTCTCTCTCTCTCTCTCTCTCTCTCTCTCTCTCTCTCTCTCTCTCTCTCTCTCTCTCTCTCTGTGTGTGTCTTTCTCTATCTCTCTTTCTCTCTCTCACAAAAACATGCACATGGACGCCCACTTACGCACACACTGATGCACTCAGACAGAATTTTATTTTCCCCGGTGCAGCAAATATTTAACCAGACGAAACTAGATCGGGTTATATAGCCTTCTGGGTGACCCCTAGTACAATCTATGTATAGCTCCATCAGAAACCAGATATTGCATTCATTATGTATAAGAGTTTGGGTGCAGGGAATAATGAGAGTTGAAAGTGTTGTTGACTGTTGAGGCCACGTACTATACATGACAAGGATATTATGTATTCTGAAAAACAATATATCATGCACAATATAATCACATAATTAATAACTATATTGTTTTAGAACATGGGTGGATATAACTAATGAGCATATTTTATTTGGTGGAGCATGGTTCAAAATCGTGATATTAATTTGTTATAATCAAAATTTGGATACGAAACATTAGCTACATCAACTCAATGAGGTCTTTCACTTTAGTTGCATGGACCGAATGGAGTTCTAGAACTATCTCGGATTTTTTTTTTTTTGCAAATTAACAGTTACAGTTTGTATTAATAAGACAATTCTATTTGTTATCCCAAATTTTACAAAAGGATCCATTCAAATGCAAAGCAACCTAGAAACTATCAATAAAAATCTGTCCTAGGGGAAGCCAAAGTTGTGGAGGCATGAAAAGCATTCATCGAAATAGACTTCAGTGACCCCTCCCCTCCCCTCCCTGGCCGCTCCATAGCGCCGCCTGGGAGGACCAATCTGGCTCGCCCTCCTCCTTGTTCCTCCCTTCCCTCGCCGCCGCCCCAGCGTCTGGCGGCAAAGCCCAACCAGCTCGGGCGGCGGCGGGTTTTCCTCTCCTCAAGACGGCGCTGGATGGCGCGGGCCATCTGGCTGGCGGCGCGAGGGCGCGCTCAAAGCTGGGCGGCACGGCGGTGGCGGTGACGACGGGCGCAGCCTGCAGGCGGAGGCGTGGAGTGGCTGGTGCGGGCTGGGGCGTTCTCTGCTCCCGGTGGCGGCGGCTTTGGGCGCGGCTCAGATCTGACGAAGCTGCGGCGCGGGTGGCCTGGGCCTCTGTGGTGGCGGGGTTCCGGCTCGCTGCAGGTGGTGGCCGGCTCCGGTGACCGCCCCCTGCTGCGGGGCTCCTTGGTGGTGGCGGGCCTGCCGGCCCCCGGCCGATCCGGCAATGGCAGGTGCCGCGGGCTGTGCTCGGCGTGGATGGGGCTGCCACGGCGTGGTGCTGGCCCTTGGCGGTGGTCGGGTTCGTCTCACGGCGGCGGCTGGACCTCTTCGGCGTCGGCCCGTCGGTGAGCGGCTTGTGCAGGCCTTCGACCCCTATTCTCGGTGCCCGGGCGCAATCTTCGTCGGAGAGTTGGCTCGTCCCCAGCTTTTGTCCATCGCTCGTCTCGCGCCCGGGCTGCAGAACTGATCTCTTCTCGGGCCTGGCAGCAGGACCAAGCCCGTCTCGCGCACGGCTGCAGGACCGAGCTCGTCTCGCGCCTGGCGACAGGACCGAGCTCGTCTCGCGCACGGTGCAGCGGGAAGAGTCGATGGTGGCCAGATGCTAGGGGCCGCTCAGTCTCTTTGGTTGGGGTAGCGGCGGGTCTCGAGTGAGGAGGTGTTTAGGCCTTGGATGCCGGGGCGGCGGCCCTGGTGGTGGTTGCGCGGTGCCCATGGGCAGAGCCCGTGGCTCGGTGCTGCCCGCTGACTATGGCCGTGGGGGCGGTGTGGTTACCGGGGTGTGGCGTTCAGTGGCAATGAGTGTTGGCCGGGGTGAAAACCCGCTCTTTCTTTGGACGGACCGGCGGCGGCGAAATTCGCTCCCTTCCTGAAGGCGTCGTCGCGGCTCTCATTGCCCGTCGTGTTACTCTAGGGGAAACTCTGACCCTCGGGTCGGGCGGTGGCGGCGCTCTGGTGTTGTTTCCTTCCTGAAGGCGCCGCCTTGGAGCTCACGGTTCGTCATATGTGGCTTCATCTCATCGCAGTGGCGTGTTCACGGCGGAGACCCCGGTGGCTTTTGTAGTGCTAGGGGAGGTGTTGCTGCGTTCAGCATCTTTGTATCCGGCCTTGGGTGTGTGCGTGTGTTTTGGTGGCGTGCGTTTGTGCCGTGTTGATGTGGATCGTGCTTTATATATAAAGCGGGGCGAAAACCTTTTTCGGTAAATAGACTTCATGAGCTTAAGTATCATGAGCGGATATATCTTCATTATCATGGAACGAATTCGAGTATGCATGTGATTTCTTTTTTTTTTTTCCGAGAAAATTTCCGATCTATTCATCTTCAATCATGGCAGTACAACGAATACCAGAAATAATAGAAATCACATCCAGATCCGTAGACCACCTAGCGACAACTACCAGCACTGAAGCGAGCCGAAGGCGCGCCGCCGTCATCGCCCCTCCATCACTGGAGTCGGGCATAACTTGTTGTAGTAGACAGTCGGGAAGTCGTCGTGCTAAGGCCCCGTAGGACCAGCGCACCAGAACAGCAACCGCCGCAGATGAAGAATAACGTAGATCAGAAAAATCCAATCCGAAGACACACAAATGTAGACGAACAACGACGAGATCCGAGCAAATCCACCAAAGATAGATCCGCCGGAGACACACCTCCACCGCCCACCAACGATGCTAGACGACGCTGTAACGGGGCTAGGCGGGAGACCTTTATTCCATCTTCAGGTAGCCGCCGCCGTCTCGTCTTCCTGAGCAGGACACAAACCCTAGCAAAACTAAAAGAAACGATTAAAAACGGAGCCCTCCCGCCGACCCTTACCGAGATCTGCTGCGCCCCCATGGCCCTAAGGCCATCGAAGAGGAGGCGGACCTGCGGCGGCGACGGCGAGAGGCAAAAACCCTAACTTTTTGTGGAGGAGAAGGAGGAGGCGGCGGCTACAAGAAGTTCACAATCCTAGTAGGAGTATTTCTGAACCCATCCGAGTATGCATGTGATTTCGTCCTGCAGCTATGAGGATAGATGTCAGAGAAGGCCATGTTTCTTCTTGTTGACTCTAATGAAGAATGTTTACTTGTTGTTCTCTAAGTACTCCGGGGAGCACGTCAGGTGGCCATAAGTGCGCACCAAGAAGCCCCTTCTTCGTCACCCATCTCCAAGACACACCACATTGTCTGTCGCCATGTCTCCAGTAAACAAATCCTCCATAGATGGATCCTATCTTAGGAGGTTTACAAAAGTCCCTTTGATGGACCCAAACCTAACTAAGCCATTGGGAATGAGTGATGTTAACCTGCCATAGGTGTTGACAACCAAAGAAGATATATTTTGTACTTTGTGTTTTTATACAGCTAGCTTGATTCACCTACCTTATCCTCCCCTTCCATTCCAGTTTTGGGAAATGCTTGGGTTTGGATTGGAAACACTTCGATATTAATACCTATACGGGTCATGTTGTCCCCACTATTCGCGAACTCACGGTAAATTAAGTTGCAACCAGAAAAAGAAGCTGGTCAACTAACTTTTAAGCCTTGCATGGACACCCTTGGTTACATAAATCCTTGTACTTTTGAAATAGTTTTTGTCCAAATTTGAAAATTGTGGCCATAAATATTCCATCGATTTTTATTCTTCTCTCAAAAACCGTATACGCCAATAGTAAATCGCTAGTGGTTTTTCTGGTTTTTTGGCTACACAATATGAAAAGAAAATAAACGTGCTAGAAAGGGGACTTGACCCCAGGTCTATTTATTAGAGTTTGAGCCCAATAACCAAGTAAGCCACCCTTAGTTGTTGTCTATCAAATATAAACAAGGTTATTTTAACCTTTCTTTTTTCTGTCATATCAGTGATAATAATTGTTTTTGCTTGGTAAATTTGGCATGACCAGCGTGATAACTATGACTTGAGCAACATGATTACTATACTATGATAAGCCTGATAACTATAATATAAGAAGGTTAATGACTATACGATGAGAAGCACGATAACTTTAGAATGGGGTAGTGGTAACTTCACACTGGGGCATGTTTCGACAACAAAAAGTTACCGGTACATGTTTCAGTAACGTTTTTCACATGGGTAAAGAGTTACCAAATGTGTTGTATGTAAGTTACCGGTTGTCTGGTGCGTAAATTACCATGCTATTTGCACTAGGTTATCAGGGCATATTTCTAGAATTTTTCGCCCAAGGTGAAAAGTTATCAATGCGTTTATATGTAAGTTATCAGGTTAATTGTACGTAAGTTATCATCTTATTTACACAGAAAGCTAATGGGGGTATATTTTAACAATTTGTTCACCTCGGATGGTAAAAAAAGTGGTATTTTATTTGAACTTGTCAGGAGCCAAGTAGTGGGTGAGTTGGCTAGTGTGTTAAGATCTCAATATTGAAGTCTTGAGTTCAATTATCAGTTTTATCATGATTTTTTAGGCTATAAAACTACAAGGTCGAAACTACAATATGGAAACTACTAGCATTAAGATTTGTTTCCAACATCTTTTTCTCCCAAAATTATCAGGCCTGCGATTTGTGAGTTATCAAGCTATTCGCACAAAAAATAACCAAGGGGTATTTAATCAACGTGCCTCCCTCCACCCGGTCGCCAAATTTACCAAGACCTATGCACATAAGTTATAACATCAGCGATGTGCGAGTTACCGTGATAGAAAGAAGAATTTTTATAAATCACTTCGGGTGAGCGGGGCCTTCAAGCGGCCTCAATACGCCGGGGGTTGTAAATGACATACATATATTCACATAAAAGTTATCGGAGTATATTTCATCACCTCTATTGGCCAAAAGTTATCAATACCGGGTTGCATAAGTTATCAGGTCTCCGATGTATGAGTTATCATACTATTCACACCAAAAGTTCCCGGGGGATGTTTCATCAACACCCACCCCTACGCCAAAGTTATCAGGACTAAGTTATATAAGTTATCAGATCTGTGATATGCGAGTTATCAGGTCTATGATGTGTGAGTTCCCATGCTGTTCACACAAAAAGTTACCGAGTGGATGTTTCATCAACTCCCCCTCACCCCCACCCCCGCACGAAAATTAATAGAGTGTTATCAACTTGAGACTCATGAAACTAGATATCATGATGATTGTACATGAGTTATTGGAGAAATCCAAAGAAAAAGAACTAGATTTTTTTTCATTTCTTTTCTCATATAGTGGTAAAAAGGTACAAATACCTCGTTATCTTTTCATAGAGAACAACCAGTACTAGTTGTTGTAATGGTAAGGATGATGTGTATAAACACAATAGGTGCTAGGTTCGAATCCTACACGTAGCACTTATTTTTTTTTTGCGCTGAAGGAAAAAAAATAGCACTGAAGGAAAAAAAAAAGCGCTGAAGGAAAAAAAAGGCAGACATGAGCGTTCAGAAAGAAAGATTGAAGGGAAAAAAGCGAGCGGGCGTAGGAGCGATCGTAAAGAAAGATCGAAGGAAAAAAAACTGACGGGAGCGATCGTACGTATCTGTCGCTAACTGCCAGTCGGCAGGAGAATAGCTTTGTCGATATTTAAAATATATTTATGACTACCAGTGTGAACTTCATATGCCACTACTACATAATAGACCACCGCGGACAACTCGGAACACCCATTATAGACATGTCTCTATGGCATTTGCTTAGCTAGGCCGGTCTTGCCAAGGCCCTTCCTAGTCGGCCAAGGACTTCCGCAATCAGCTCAAAATATGGAACACCTGTAAATAACACATTTTGCAAGAGATTTTGTAGACGAGCTATGTGGAATAACATATATCAGAGGGGTGCATATGAGTTTCAAGTTGCCTTCCAAAATCATTTAAGCTGGCAGTTGTTTCGCAACTGTCTACCGTAGCAACATATTGGCTTCTACGAGTTGCTAATAAATTCTTCTTTTATTCCTTCCGATATATTACCTTTGTTCTGAATTATAAGACGTCTTGGATATTTTAATATAGACTAAATACATATTGAAATGAGTGAACAAAAACACATAAAACACGCCTATATACATCCTATTCAGATTTTTTTGGAACATCTTATAATTCGCAGCTGAGAGTGTACTTAACAAGCAAAGTTAAGCACGGAAAAAACTTTTGTATTTATTCTTGTTCAAACACAGTGAAGAAAGTTTACAGAAGTACTCCCTCCGTCCCATAATATAAGACGTTTTTTGACACTACATTAGAGTCAAAAAACATCTTGCATTATAGGACAGAGGGAGTAGTATATAGTTGATACAAACATCAACAAAATGACAAAAACAAATCAATTGGTTCCTTACGGCCGATGCCGCCTTTTAGCCGTACCTGATCAGCATGCGCACGTACAACTGGCTGATAGATGCATGGGTGATACCGATTACGCCTTGGGCTGATTTCTTACGGAAGTTTTGGACCACAATAGTTCTGTCTCAACATCGATCCGAAATTACTAGTAGGACATAGAGCTGTATGTGTTTAATTCCAAGGAGAATAGAGAAGCAACATGTACATTCCAAAATGAATTCCCAAATTGCCGTTAAATCATTGGCCTCGCCTCCCTATCATACCTAAATTAGGGCATCTCCAATGCCCACCCGCAAATTCCTTCGATATATGTCTGTTTTTTTTGTCCGGATGTGGTCCGCAGAGATGGTACCGGAGTGAGCCATTCAACGCTAATTACAAAGTATCTGGCTGCGAAGAGAAAAAATAGATGGGGATCATGCGTGCGGTGGCTATTTGTGGTGTGGTGTCCGGTTGAAAGGAAAGAAAGGAGTGGAGGGCCATGCATGTGAAGAGAGAGAAAAGAGAGAAGGACCCCGTGGAGGCTTTTGATCGTTCAAATGGATGTCTGGACTTTGATATATCTTTCTTACTTTTGTCTCCACTTTAACGAAAAATGTATGTCTGAACCGCTTCACGGTTCCATACAGATCCCCATTGTATTGCAAAAATGAACAAATGGAAGTGTCCAGTCAGGCATATACAGAAGCTTTGCGGGTCTTCCTTGAAGATGCCCTTAGCAATATTTTACTGACTTGGCCCGTGCGTCTAAGTTGCGCATATAAGTTCCCAAATTGCTACTACGTTGCTCAGCAGCATGGTGCATGATGGTCTGCCCATAGACTACCCTCGATGAGCTCTAGCCCCGTTTCTCCATCCGCATAGGCTTCGTTGACGAGACCTTCGGACTCGTGCGAATTGGTTCATTCAGATACGCATGTAAGTTCCATTGCCTCCCGATCCTACCTGCGAGCATGTCTAGTAGAACCCTCAAATCCTCAAACCCTTAAAACAGTTTTAAGGGTTGAGAAGTGTCAGTTTTTGGCACTTTTAAGGATTGAAAAATAAAGGCAAAGACTAGAATACTCAAACCTAATCCTTAAAGACCCAACCCTTAAATTTAAGAATTGGGTTTGAGGGTTCTAGTCTTTGCCTCAACCCCAACCTTTAAATCTATCATTTGACAGCTCACAATTTATGACTACAAGAACACAATCAACCTCTAAACAAACTACCAAATGACAATCATTGATGCATGGTTTAATTGTTTACATCACAAAATCATCATCTTCCCCCTCTCATTGGCACCATCACCAAAAAGTTGCACCTCGGCGCCATCTTCTAGACCACATGCGGGCTCCATCAAGCATCTCCATAGGCGCCGGTGGAGTCGTCCACACCGCCATCGCCACAACTACTCATCGGAGTGTCACCTCGAAAAATAGAGGACGCACCACGGAACATCCTCTTCCTCTCCGTGATGTCCTTCTTGTAGTCCTTCCACCATTGCAATTGGTCTTCATCCATGTCCTTCTTGGACATCATCATGTGCTCCTTCTCTTCCACCATGAGTTCTTTCCATACCTTTGCCTCTTTGAGCTTGATCATCCTCTCCTCCAAGTCGGCCTTGCGCTTTGCTTCTTTATGCTTTGCTTCAACTTGTGCAAGCTTGACCTCTTTCTTCTTCTCGGTGATAAGAAGCTTCGTCTCCAATGTCTTCGTTGTCAATTCCTCTCTTGCCTTCATCATGTGCTCCATCTTCTCCCTTAGGCTTGACGTCTCTCCTTCCATCTTCACCCTTAGCTTGCCTTTCTTGGTTCCCTCGGGCTTGCCCAAGTTCCTCTCATCCTCATCTTGTGTCGGTCGGGTGCCCGTGGGGCGGGGCGGGCCTGAGTCGGCGGGCGGCGCGGGGGCGGCGGGGCGGGCGGCGCAGACCTCCATGGCCGGCGTGGGGCGAGGCAGCGGGAGGAGTCGGGGAGGCGGGGATGAAATTTCCCTCCCGCCGGAGAGGAAAGAGGAGTGCGGGTTGGGGGGAGTTTTTCCTCCCAACCCTCACTTCTACAGGTTGGGAAACAGTTTGAGGGTTGGACCTTTAAATTTTTTTACGGGTTTGAGGATTTAGAGGTTCTAGTCTACGGGTTTTTTTTTGGCAAAAACTGTAAAAAAAACACAGCTATTTTTAGGGGTTTGAGGGTTCGAGGGGTCTACTAGACTTGCTCTAAGTGATATTCTACTTTGCCAAGCGGCAAGCACCATGGTGCATGCCCTCGATCAGTTTGTGTCCACTTCATCTATCCACACTAGCACGGCGCTCTATACCGTGCTGCTTTTATAAAGCCACTTTACAGAAACATGCAGGTCTTGTCAGACAATAGTTGCTGCTTCTTGATGTGGCGGAGCGCAGCTTGCCTGCATACACGTGCACGCCTTGTCAGACAAAACACACTACCTTGCGTGAATGCACCTTCCGGACTGCATACAAAGTCACAATAAAATTAGAACTAGCATACACATGCATGCATTCGCCAGAACATATAGTGGCATATCCACCCCAACACGAAGCGGACAGCTGATCAAACGAGGTGTAGTTAGGCAACGTAACTACCACTGCAACTAGTAAGTAGTTTCTCTTAATCTTACCATCCATCATGCAGCCAACGGGTAGATATTCTTGCCGAAGTGGCCGACCAGGAAAAAAACCAGCATAGGTTGATTTGACCAAGAAGCTTCAAGGTTCCAGCGAATGGTAGCCCCGTTGTTCAAGATCTTGAATTAACCCAAGTCAAGTCACATGGAGTTCCAAGAACATCGTTCCGCTGCTGAAAGATTGTGTAGGAAAGTAATGTTATTGCGGTTGTTGGACATCGTGACTTGTACAAAAACATCAGGATCAGAGCAAATAATGAAGAGCTCCGAGTAATTGGCACACAAAGGCTGGTCGAAAAGCCATTTTTGATATCCAGAATTTGCTGTCATGCCGATTATCCACGATAAGAGCATCTCTTGCCGATCCTTTATAATTTAAATAAGTAAATGACCAAGTATTCTTTAATTCCCTTTATTTGCTCATCTAAAAAAGTGCGATTTCTAATCAATCTTCCAAATTTAACTGCAAAAAAAGCACCAAATCTTTCTAATTTTAGTTTACATACTACATTCCATTTACATATTTACACATATATTAATCAGAACATCACTCATGTAAAGGATGTTGGAGTAACCACCTCTTTGTGGCCTTCGTGGGCAAGAGTGCCCTCCGCACCACCCGTTTCGCTGTCGTGTGCCACGGGCCTTGTCGATGTCAAAACCGGCGGATCTCGAGTAGGGGGTCCCGAATTGTGCGTCTAGGAGGATGGTAACAGGAGACAAGGGACACGATGTTTTTACCCAGGTTCGGACCCTCTCGATAGAGGTAATACCCTACTCCTGCTTGATTAATATTGATGATATGGGTAGTACAAGAGTAGGTCTACCACGAGATCAGAGAGGCTAAACCCTAGAAGCTAGCCTATGGTATGATTGTTGTTCGTCCTACGGACTAAAACCCTTCGGTTTATATAGACACCGAATAGGGTTAGGGTTACACAGAGTCGGTTACAAGGAAATCTACATATCCGTATCGCCAAGCTTGCCTTCCACGCCAAGGAAAGTCCTATCCGGACACGGGACAAAGTCTTCAATCTTGTATCTTCATAGTCTAGGAGTCCGGCCAAAGATGATAGTTCGGCTATCCGGACACCCCCTAGTCCAGGACTCCCTCAGTAGTCCCTGAACCAGGCTTAAATGACGACGAGTCTGGCGCGCATATTTTCTTCGGCATTGCAAGGCGGGTTCCTCCTCCGAATACTTCATAGAAGATTTTGAACACAAGGATAGTGTCCCGCTCTGCAAAACAAGTTCCACATACCACCGTAGAGAGAATAACTTTCGCACAGATCTGCTGACGTATTCCGCGGCGTGACATCACACCACGGCCAAGCCTTTATTCGAATCGTTTTTTTACTGTTCCACCTTAGCGCGTTTAGCGAGGCGGTTTCCTTGGCACGTCTTATTAAAGCGGAGATCGTGCCCCCTTATTCCGGGATTCCCATCAATACGGACGTGGGTAACCTAACCGTGCCCGTTGGCACACCTCCTCTATCAAAGGCGAGTCCCAATCGACCACGGGGAGGGCTCTTGGTATTCAACCTCTTTATAATGAGACCAAGGCCCTCTTCTTTTTTAAACCCTCCATCGAGTTCGCCTCGCGCTTCGAGTTCTAACACACAAAGCTTCAGATTTAGGCGCTTCGGACCTTCGACGATGTCCGGCTCCGACCAGCTCGGCCGATGGATATCTTCTTCCGTCACAGAAGAAGATGTGCTAAACCTGCGAGACGCCAGGTATCTAACCGGCGAGATCTCGCATAGGCTGCCTGCTCGTGGCAGGTCATTCCCACTCCCGAGCCCGGCGAGGCGTGGTGTTCGTGTCTCACTTCCTTCGGGTTTAGGCTTCCGACGGATCCCTTTGTGCGGGGCTCATGTTTTATTATGGGCTGGATTTCTATGACTTGAACTGAGTCCATCCTCCATATCTCGTCATTCATCGTCGTATGTGAAGCCTTCCTCCATATTACCCCTCACTTTGGATTGTGGCTCAAGACCTTCAAGGTGGAGCCGAATATGATCGAGGGGCAACAAGTAGAGTGCGGAGGGGCGGTCATAAGCAAGTGTGCTGATGCTCCGTGGCCCGAGGGCTCTTTTCAAGAGGAGCTTGGTTTGTGGCAACGGGAGTGGTTTTATATCACCGCTCCCAGGGGTACCAAATGGGTGGCGCCACCCGCCTTCCACTCAGGTCCACCACAGCGGCTGGCCTCATGGGTCAACCGGGGGCTCGACTGGGGGCCGTCCAAGGATGTTCCTCATTGCAGGGCCATATTCGAGACCTCCAAGAAAGAGAGATCAATCTGGTCGTGGCGGCGCAGGTTATGCTGATTCGGCGTATACGCCTGCAAACGTCGCCCCTCCGTGCATGGGAGTTTAATCCGGAGGGACCACGAGCTCTCCAACATTTTATGGGCGCGACGCCCAAGGAGATGTACAAACTGTTCTTCGGATCACAAAAGAAGTGTCCGGACTTGACCGAGGACGCAGGTCTAAGCTGCAATCACTCAGATACTCAAGTAAGTAACCCTGTAACCGGACAGGCTGTTCATTCATTTATCATATATATGCCCTTTAAGGGAGCTGTTTCTTGAACAGGAGTGGATAGCCAAGGCAAAGTCGATAAGGTGTCCGGCTCCCCTCCTAGAGACCACGCCGGATCCCATGCTGACCAAGATGTTGAAGGCCGCGCCTTTTAAAGAAGGCGAAGGGGGGAGCAGGGGAGCAACTGCCTCCGTGAAGGAGGCTTTCAAGGAAGAGGAGATCAGGGATCCTCCCCTCCAAGGGGAGAAGAGGACCGCTTCCGAAGACCCGGAAGCCAAGGCCTCAAAACGGGGAAAGAAGTCTTCGTCAGAAAGTCCGGCGCCGGGAAGTACCCCAGCTGCACTATTTCCCCAAGGGGGCCAGCCCTCCAGCGAGCCGTAAGTAAAAAGAAGGGGTCTTGTGAATAAAGAACATCCCTGTATTTATTTCTGAAGATAATTGAAATTGTACCTTGTAGTTCGAATCTCAGCCCTTCTCAGCAGAGCTCGTCTTCGGGGGATCTTCGTCCGGAGATGATAGAGAGCGAAACGCCTCCACCTATCGCGCCTTCGTGCGAGGTGGGCGACCCTGAAGTATCGTCACAGAGAGTTTCCCCGAGTCCGGCGGGGCCGGACGGTCCGGCACCAACTGGCGTGCGGTCAGAGGAGCTGAAGGACCTGCTCGGGCGAGCGTATATCTCAGAAGATCACCGTGTGCTAATGGCTACGGTAATTGAAAGAATTGCATCCGCTGAGAGCGGATTGCATGAAGCCGCCAGAAGTTTACTGACGGGGTTTGAGGTACGAAAAAAATGATGTACCTTCTGACAGTTATGCATATAGAATGCGCCATGTATAGATAGTAGCCCCTGAGACTCGGTATGCTGTCACAACTGACAGCGTGCCGAGGATCATAATCTCAGTACTAACATGTCGTCGTTCCTATGTAGGTGGCGGGCCGTCCGGTGGCTAGCCGGACTGATGAATTTGCCGAACTAAAGCGGCAACTTGACGAGGCGGATGCGGACATCGCGTTGGTCAATAAACAGTTGGACGAGTCACAAGGTATGCGACATCGCCGCGGACACCTGGTAAGGGAGCTTGACGCCCATGCCTTACTACCTGTATGCTTTTGATGCAGACGGTGCCACTGCTGTGGAGAGGCTGCGGGCGGAACTTGCCCGAGCTAAAGAGCCAGCCCGAAAGAGTAATGCGGCCGCTTTAAAGGCGGCCGAAGAGCTGAAAGCCGAACGGGCTGCTCACTGCCGAAGCAAAGAGGAAATGGCCGATTTGGCCCTGAAACTGAAGAATACTACCGAGCGCTGCGAGGTTCTTGAAAAATAATGTCAAGCGGAGCAAGAGGACCTGAAAAAGGCCACCGCAGAATCCAAGGATGCCCGTTCCGCTATGAGAGCTACCAAGGAGGACCTGAGTCAGGCCGGGGCTATTGCGGCTGGAAAACCGTTTCTGCTGCGGAGGAAATATACGGATCCGAAGTATGCTCAGTTGGACAAGTTGTGGAGTTCGGAGGATGCTTATCTGGACTTAGCGGCGAGCGCTGCGGATGCGATTGAGCACTTCCGAGGCCAGAAGGGGCGCAGAAGGGAAGAGCTATATTGGTCGCAATTCCATAGTCCGGAGCGTCCTCTTCCGTTGCCCGATCGGTTGGCCGAATGGGCCGAGCAGAATCGATTATCCGGACTTGCCATGAAGCATGTCATGACTCATTTGTGGCCAGGCGGACCCCAGCCGAAAAGTTATTTTGGCTTAGTGCAGCAGTTTCTTGGTGCGGTACCGCGTATCGACGCAATGAAGCGGTCGGCGTGTATTGAGGGAGCGCGGATGGCTCTTGCCCGTGTCAAGACATACTGGGCGGAGATGAAGGCCACCGACGTTGCATCCCAAGATTCGGACAGAAGAAAAGTACCTGCCGAGCACTATTTTGATGAAGTCCTGCAGGGCGCTCGTTTAATAGAGACGCAGTGCTCGAAGGATATTATGTTTAAATGACATGTATGATTTGTGAAAACAATGTTTCAATATAATATAAGAGCTTTTTATACTTGTGCGTTCAAGTATTAAAACGCCTCCTGTGCGGCCGTTGATGTATATGTGTATATAATCTGAAAGATGGTAGTCTTCGGCTTCAGCCCCCACGCACATAGTGCGGGGGTGTTTGCAAAAAGGCACATTTTCACACTTAATCCAACGTCTTGGTCCTATGAAGGAGGTGATAGGGTAGCAAACTAGGCAACCGGACTATAATGCTTTATCACTTTCACTTAGCCATAGGAGTTCTATGGTGGGGCTACTATATAGCCCTTAGGGGCACCCCGCTCTCCCGAATTCGGGGCGCGTATGTGCCTGACTGGGAAACGGCCCTTCGTCAATGCGGGGGAATTCTAAACATTCCGCTGGGTCATCGAGTGGTTGACCAGTCTCACGCTATATCATGACAGTCAGTTTTAGCTTTCTCCACTGAGGTGCTCAACCCAGCTCAACCGGGGCACAATCGCAGTGGTTCTCCCAGCGCTACCTTAGCCGATATAACGGAACGTAAGGTACCAAAACGTTGGAGCCGGGCAAACCCAACATTTGACCAAAGACATGATTCGGAGCTGATGCATATAAGGCCTAACTCGAGACGCCGAACACTCCCTAAGGTATTCATTCTTTATGAAAACGGGCAGAATAATGCCCTAAGGCCCTGGTGTCCAGGTACGCGCAAAAATTCTGGTCCGGCCGATGCCAAAACGCCAGCCTCCTCCTCGGTTATAGTAAGAAACCGGGGGATGTGTATCAACAAAAGACAGTAAAAAAGGTTTACGCAGGGTCTTAATCTGAAAAGAATCCTTGCGACGGGTCCCTGCTGCACGTCTGCGCCTGTGTCTCCGTTGTGCCGTATCATGGACGGGTGTAGCACGGTGTTCATCTGTAAAAGAGAAGGACTTAGTTTAAAATAAAAAATACCGTGCGAGAAATGTACTTTATATTAAATAAAGAGAGTACGGTTCGGAAGGTGAATAAAATTGAGCTTTATTGTCTCTTGTTGTACGTGCGTGCAGCCCTTTGTATGGGGTATGCCGCTAGTAGGCGCTGGACTCGTCTAGCCGTGTCCGGGGTTTGAATGACCTATTCAGGTGCTTTGATTAGCGGAGCTGGATTGGTGTGGGGCTGTCAAGGCAGTATCACGTTCTTCCGTGCTCGAGTAACACTTAATACTCCCTTTTAATGAGATGATGCCGCGTGGACCAGGCATTTTAAGTGTAAGAGAAGCATAATTCGGTATTGCGTTAAAGCGGGCGAAAGCTTCACGCCCCAGTAGTGCTTGATAGCTACTTTCAAATGGGGCGATGTGGAAGGTTAACTTTTCGCGGCGGAAGTTGTCGGATGAGCCGAACACAACTTCTAGCAGTAGGGAGCCCGTACAATGGGCATACAGGCCTGGCATTACCCCTTTGAAGGAGGTGTTGCTATGGCGAGTTTTGGTTGGGTCTATCCCCATTTTGCGAATTGTGTCCTGATATAACAGGTTTAGATCGCTACCTCCGTCCATTAGGACTTGTGTAAATTGGAGTCCGTCGATTATAGGATCTAATATCAAGGCAGTCCATCCTGCGCTCCGGATACTTCCGGAATAGTCCTGATGATCGAAGGTGATTGGTTTTGACAACCATCGTTGGGACTCTGCTGGGAAAGACCGTGCGGCACGTGTTTCTATGGGCGCCGCTCTGTTTTTCCCTTTTGTCACTTGAATTGAGTTCACTGTTTTGACTTTTTGTGGGAAATTCCTTTGTTTTCCGGTGCTCTGCTTGTGGGCTTCGTCATCGTCCTCGCTTGGCGTGTCGAGCCCCTTGTGTTTGGCATTGAGTTTGCCGGACTGCTTGAAGACCCAACAATCTCTGTGGGTATGGTTTGCAGGCTTCCCGGGAGTACTGTGTATTTGGCATATTTTATCCAAGATTTTGTTTAAGTTAGATAGCTCGTCGCTGCTGTCCTTGAGAGGCAGTTTTTTATGATTCTGTCGGGAGCTTCTAAATCCGGCATTGACTGCCGTGCTCTTCGGGCTGTTTCCCTTTGTCCGGCGCTGGTCCTTGCTGCGTCGTGGTTTTCCATTTCCATCCCTGACTCCGGATGTACTTGGGTCGCTGGTACTGCATCTTGCCAGCCAGCTATCCTCTCCCGCGCAAAAGCAGGTCATGGGGCTTGTTAATGCAGCCATGGTTCTCGGCTTCTCCTGGCCGAGGTGTCTGGCGAGCCATTCGTCTCGGACGTTGTGTTTGAAAGCTGCTAAGGCTTCGGCGTCCGGACAGTCGACTATTTGATTCTTTTTGGTAAGGAACCTGTTCCAGAATTTGCGGGCTGACTCTCCGGGTTGTTGAGTTATGTGACCTAAATAAATGCGCATCCGGAGGACGGACATAAGTCCCTTGAAAATTTGCCCGAAAAGCATCCTCGAGCTCTTCCCAACTTCCAATGGTATTTTCAGGGAGGCTTTTGAGCCAATGCCGGGCTGGCCCTTTGAGCTTGAGGGGTAAGTATTTTATGGCGTGGAGATCATCTCCTCTAGCCATGTGTATGCCTCTATGTTTACGGGCTTGAATCCCGCTGGAAATTCATGATCCAGCACCTCATCGGTGAAACATAGAGGGTGCGCGGCGCCCCTGTATTTGGGTGTGCCGTGATGTTCGGATATTTGACGTGTTGTATTGCTCGCCAGAACTTGTTTCCTTGGCCCATAGATAGATCTAACTGGGCCATCCTTTTGGTGTGAATCCTTATGCGGATCGCGTGCCGGCTTGTGTGCGGCGCCGCTTGCCGCTCTCTGTTTGCCGTGGGGTCATCCATCCGACCGGGTGGCCTTCTTGCTTTTTGATTGTGGGGGCTCTACGGCCTCCTCATCAAATTCGGGTAGTAGTTTTCTCTTTGGGTAGCTCTTTGTTCGGCGACTGTCGTCGTATTTGTCTGCGGTGTTGAATACTTTGCTCCATCTGATTCTGAGCGCATCTTCCGCTGTTTTGAGCTTCCGCTTCTGCTTTTTCAAGCTACGCGCAGTGGCGACGAGCCTTTTGTGGAGGTTCTTCTGCTCCAACAATTTGTCCGGCGTGAGATCGTCCGGACTGTTATCTTCGCCGGGGACGGGTTGTTTATCCAAGTTGTCCTGTTCGGACGGTTGCTCGATAGCATGTTAAATGCGTCCACCGGTTCGCCCTGCTCTATGGCTGGGTTTTTGTAGAGCGGGACTTGGTGCGGCGTTTACGTTGCCGCTTTGACTGCGCCGAGGGATTTATCCTTTGTAGTGTCCGTTGTTCCTCGTCGTCAATTCCTTTAGGTGTATCCACCATGTATACATCATGGGATGAGGTGGTTGTCCGATTATCCTATAGGTGCTGGTTCATGGTTGTCTCCTACATCGTCGTCCATACCGTCGATGTCTTGAGTCAAATCGAGCACGTCATTTAAGCTTTCGGCGGTGGCTACAAAGTGTGTGGTGGGTGGGCGTTGAATTTCTTCGTCGTCCGCATCCCAACCTTCCCGACCGTAGTCCGCCAGGGCTCTCCTGATAAAGAGAGAGACTTTAGTGATTTCAAGATGTCGCCAAAGGGCGAGTGCTGAAAGACGTCCGCGGCAGTGAACTCCATGACCGGCTCCCAATCGGATTCGATCGGCAGGGGCGCGGAGGGTTCGGAGTCCGGAGAGGAGTCCGGCACCTTGGAGTCCCGGTCTTCGCAAAGGACAGGGATGGAGTTCGTCTCAATCGCCGTTGAGATCGTAGCCCCCGAGGCGGTGTCCAACCACTCGTCCTCGATCGGGGGAGTCGGCTCCGAGCTACGGGTCGGAGCGGACTCTGGTGGGGCTTCCAAGGCACTGTTTGGCGGCAGAGCTAGATCATGCCCATCGAGACAGTGCGGCGCACTTGGCTGTGGCTCCAGTCCGTCGAAGATCAAGTCTCCACGGATGTCGGCCGTGTAGTTCAAACTCCCAAATCTGACCTGATGGCCAGGGGCGTAGCTTTCGATCTGCTCCAGATGGCCAAGTGCATTGGCCCGCAGTGCAAAGCCGCCGAATACGAAGATCTGTCCGGGGAGAAAAGTCTTACCCTGGACCGCGTTGTTGTTGATGATCGAAGGAGCCATCGGACCTAAAGATGACGACACAGAGGAACTCTCAATGAAAGCACAAATGTCGGTGTCAAAACCGGCGGATCTCGGGTAGGGGGTCCCGAACTGTGCGTCTAGGCGGATGGTAACAGGAGACAAGGAACACGATGTTTTTACCCAGGTTCGGGCCCTCGCGATGGAGGTAATACCCTACTCCTGCTTGGTTAATATTGATGATATGGGTAGTAAAAGAGTAGATCTACCACGAGATCAGAGAGGCTAAACCCTAGAAGCTAGCCTATGGTATGATTGTTGTTCGTCCTACGGACTAAAACCCTTCGGTTTATATAGACACCGAATAGGGTGAGGGTTACACAGAGTCGGTTACAATGGTAGGAAATCTACATATCCGTATCGCCAAGCTTGCCTTCCACGCCAAGGAAAGTCCTATCCGGACACGGGACGAAGTCTTCAATCTTGTATCTTCATAGTCTAGGAGTCCGGTCAAAGATGATAGTTCGGCTATCCGGACACCCCCTAGTCCAGGACTCCCTCAGGCCTCTCGAGTGCTCTCCGTGCCTTCCAATCTGTCCGGACGGCGCCCACCCGAATACCAGTCTGGGTGGTCAATGACGGGTGGACCATAGGCGCGCCTGGGGCCACCATCATGCGGCGGCTTCCGACAACCCTGTAAGCGGAGGCGTCCTGTGCCATGGTTTTAAATAGCAGATAGCGGGCTGGTAGTAGATTGGGGTCCGCGTAGCGGCATGCGAATAGCGGGCGATGTTGCGGGCGTTATGTCCACATAGCAGATTTGTAAAAACACTAGATTATTGTGTCTATTTCTAGATCCTAAACAAAAAGTAATTACGTTTAATTTGAGCAATAGCGGACGCTATTGCGGACGCAATAGCGGATGGCGACTGATACGCGCCGACCCGCCGGCCGAAAGTTCGGCCGGTCTAACTGCGCACATACGATTAGGTTTATAACAGCCGCACGATTCCTTCTTTTCCAGTTACTTCGCTATTAAAAAACAGCCCGAGCAGCCCTGTGTTCCTAATTCCTAAATACTTATGCCAACTCGACGGCTGTCCACGTCGCACTGCCCATCTCTGCCAGCCACCGCCCTTGTTGCCGCCGGCTGACTCCCGCCGCTTCCATAGGACGCCGCCCTCGTCGGTGGTGGTCGCCATCGCATCCACGTCCTCGCCGGTTCCTCGCCTCCACTCGTAGCAAAACGACGCCGTCGTAGCAAAACGCTCGATGTATCTGTCGTTGCAGCACCTAGCCGCCGCCGTCGTAGCACGCCCGTCGCCGCACCACCATGCCTCCGGCCGCAGCACTCAGTGTCGCCGCTCGCACGCAGTGGAAGCTTATTTTCATGCTGGTTGAAACTTTTTCTCATGCCGGTGGAACCTTTTTTCCACCCGTCGACGTGCTTGCAGGGTCAAACGTACGATGTCTGCCAATGAACTCCATTTAAATTGATATAGCAAAATTCTCGCAGGTTGTAGCAAAAAACAGCAACGACGGCAGCAAAAAATGCCGTCGCCGCCGTCCTGGGTCGTATCTCCATCATTAATGAATATAGCAAATTTCTTCGTGGTGGTAGCAAAATCCGATTATGGTTGCAGCAAAAATAACCGTCTCCATTCGTCGCGGGTCGTTGCTACCAAAAAGCTACAACAGGTAACCAAAAAAGTTTCAATCGACAATGAAAAAAGTTTTAACCCGTATACGACGGAAGCTATGGACGACCACGAAACGTTGCAACCGGTGACAAAAGAAAGCTTCATCTAACAAGTAAAAATGTTTCGTCCGTCGATGGAAAAGGTTTCAACCGTAGACGACGAAAGCCATGGATGCCAACAAAAAGCTTCAAACGGCGGTTACAAAAGCTACAACCGACAGTGATAAAAGCTTCAAACTTGATGTCTTACTGTGACCCCTGCGACAGCGATGATGATGTTTTGCTGCAACCATAGTCGGTTTTTGCTACAACCGACGATGGAATTTGCTACAAACCATTTTTATGGCTACCATGGTGCTACAAAGTGCGCCGACCAGCACGACAAGGTCGATAGGGGGTGGGATGTTGCGAATCACGGATGGCGTGTCTGTTGTGCAGGCAACGAGCGGCGCGGTGTTGCAATCGGGATTGGTTAGAGTTGTGGCCAAAACAGATCGAGGCTACAATGGCGACCGCAACGAGCTACAACCTCGGGGAAGGGGCAAGATGTTTGCACGGCGAGGGCGCGATCATGACATGGTGTTGCAATCATGGGGCGCGCGGCACGGCGCTGCTCCCGCGGCGAGCCACCGATGGGCACAACCGAAACGGGGCAAGATTTGGCGGTTCAAAAGGCCCTCGCTCTTTCTCTCTGTGGCCAGACGAAGGAAGGGGATGAGAAAACAATAAAGAAGTGAAAAAAAAAACGATTCAAACAGGGCCTACTATTCCCACGATCGAGCGATCGCAAGGCCCGCGTGCGTCCGGCACCACCGTTTCGGCCGGCGCACCGGGTGGGAACGTTTCCCATAGCGGATGCTATCTCCGCTATTTGAAACTATGCGTGTGCGACGGGCATTTGGACCCGCCTGTCGGTGCCCTCGCCCCATGCCAGGCTGGTTCAGTGGCACATGTGGGTTGTGCGTGCCATCTGTGATGCTAGCTCGCGCCAAGGGCCCTTTTTCGGGGCGGTTCGCTAGTGCGACTCGCGGGCTGGATGGCATCCCACCCGGGCTGGTTCAGTCGCGCTAGCTGAAATGCGTGCGACGCCGACTCAAGCAAGGGCACCCTTTGTGGTTCGCTTAGGCGAGCCGTGTGCCTGCATGGCGTCGGTTGCCCAACCGGTGTGTATGTGTGTGTGGCGCCAGCAGCACCGACTTGCGCACATGCCCATTTGCCGGGGTGGTTCGCTCGCCTGAGCCGGGTGCGTGACTGGCTTTGACGAGGCCGGTTGTCAGCAGTGTTCGCCCCGTGACGGATTGTTTTGGGTTGCTTTCTCGGGCCCACCCGGCTACATACTAGCAGGGCGGCTAGCGCATGTTCCGTGCCGAGATCTGTGGCCTTTACAGCTCTTTTGCTTAGGTCGGTTAGCCCAGCGCTAGCCGACATGTGCTAACCCACGATTTATGGGCTTTTAGGTCTTTCTCTTATGTTGGTAACGTTTTGCTACTACAGTAGTTTGTTATTTTATGCCACATATCGGACTTGGTGTACACATTGATGGTATGGTATCCCCAACCCATCAGGGTTCAAATCACATTCTTCGCATTATTCCGGATTTATTTGAGATTTCGGCGATGTGCTTTCAGTGGGAGGAGACGTTTCCGTCGACGACAAGGCACCTACGGTGACTTCGTAAATCTTAAGATGATATGCCGGCTCAGTCTCTCGGAGGTGCTTATAGAGGTAGGGTGTGTGTGTGTGCGTTCATAGAGGTGAGTGTATGCGCGTGTATATGAGCGCTTGTGTCTGTACTGATGCTCAAAAAAAAAAAAAGCATTCGTCGTAGGTGTGAACGTCGAAAAGCTGACCCGGCCGATGCATCTTTCCGGTTTCATTGGAAGAGGTACGGGAGGAGTTTTCCGTCACCGCGATGTTCCTAGGTGTTCGCCATCTGTTCGGTGTTTTCACCGCGTGTCTTCTTTTTCCTACAGTTAATGCTTTTCACTTCCCGTTGTTCCATGTATAGAGAGAGTTTTGTCTGTTCGCCATCTGTTCGCCATCTGGTTCCCGCTCTTTTGTTCTTCGACGTAGCCGGCCATGTATAGAGAGAGTTTTGTCTGGGAAAATGAATTAGAAGGGTGAACCCTAGCTATTGAAAAAAGAAATTAAATCATAGGGAAAGGAATTAGAAGGAGGTTGGCCTGCTCTGGTGGAGGATGCGAGTGGGGGACCAGAGATGACATAATCGTGTCAAGCCTCCTACATTGTGGGCACACGGGGACGTGGTGCAGCGTTGACTTTGCACCACGTCGAGAGTAATCGTGTGCACTGCTTAGTGGGACCAGCATTATACGGGGCTAGGTGACAGCCACAAGAGAATCGTCTCTAGCCTAAATGGAATTGTTCTTGTAGGAATTTTATAGGAATGCTATAGGATAGGATTTGCAAAGAAAAAATTGCTTTGAAGCCCTTTAATTTGTAGAAATGGATTCCTACTTCTATGTAAGATAGGAATCAATCCTTCACATTTTGAAGGAAAAAAAACATTAGCTTGGACTTAATGAAAAAATTCCTATTCTATGCATTAAAATGACTTCTTTTTCTCTATAGGAATTGAGATACATTGCCGTCTCATTTTCTATGATTTTCTTATTCCTATAACATTCCTATCCCATAAACCAAAGGAGATCGTTATAGTTGGACAGGACAATCCAAATAATAAATAAATGCCAATACCATCTCTCCAACAGATGGTCTGAATCGTTATATCCTAAATCGAATGGTCCTAAACACGTATAGTCGAACAGGTCATGACCGTGTGGGTAGACAGCTCCACATAAAACTGTAGGCGATTGGCCGGCCAATCCGCACGCTGCGACGAGGTGTACCAGATGGAATGAAGAGTCGACATCGGTGGGTTTTCTTGCCATCAGGGCCGAAGAGGCGATGGGTGCAGTATCTTCATGCAAATTGACTCATTTAGTCACACATTCAAGTTTCCGTTGCCTCCCGCTCCCTATATCTGATGGACCGTAGCTACGTTTGCTCAGTGCGATCGTGCATCCCTATATCTCCCAACCCCAATTCTTCTCTGCCCCATGCCGGCTTAGCTCGACTCGTGCTGCTTTTATAAAGCCACGGTACACAAGCAGGAATGCCAGCCAATAGTTACTCCGGCTAGTTGATGCTGTGGAGCACAGCTTGCCTACATACACGTGCACGCCTCATCAGAAAAAAACACACGTTTCAACTTTTTTTTTTTTGAGAATCACTGGGGGAGGAATTCCTTCACCTAAATATATTACTCAAAGTGGCCAAATGCCAGAGGGGTGATCTAGTTTATAAGGAAAACCAAATCGAAAACCTTAACAAATTGATCCATTTATAAGGAAAACCGGGCCGAAAACCATATAAGGCACGAGCAAGCTAGTAGACATAAGACCATCACCACGAGAGACGCAAGTATATGTGGGGTGTCACCGGGAGATCACAATACCAAAGACTTTGCAAATAGCCGAACGCATCGGCAAGCATACCGGCCCCCATGGCACAACTCAGGAGCATCCACAATCAACGAGTGTCATCCCAGACACGAACCTTGACTGGTGCTTCGCCACAGGAAAACGGAACGATAGCAAGTTTGAGAGGCATCTTGCGCCGACCTTGAGCAAAGATAAGCTGAGACAACACCAAGAGCACGAAGCTTGCCACAATACAGTGGCAACCATGAGAAGGTCACCCTGCATGAATGAGTGTTCACTATAAATTTATACTACTAGCAAAAACACATGCTGACATGCATGCATTAATTTATTAGCATAGTGGCATCCACACCTCAGCACGCAGATCAGATGCACTTATAACATACTCTTTCCATAAGGCTGCACTACTAGGAAAAGGCCTACTAATGGCGCATCGGTTTTGCCTACTAATGGCGCACTACCGGTGCGCCATTAGTAGCACGCCATTAGAATTTTGGGTTTTTTACATCTGTGTCCCTAACTCGAACCCACTACTCACATTTGCCCCTAATTCGAAAGCCTGCTCAAAAATGCCCCTCCGCCGTCGTGTTCCCTTATAGAATTGCCCTTCCGTGCCGTTTCCGTCCAGTCAAGGCTGTTTGACTGGTAAGCGGCCGTTTCTTTGACATTTTTGCCCCTTCGTCCTTACAACTGGGCCCAGGTCACCGGTTCACTCTCTCTCCATCTCATTCTCTCACCCGAGCCGCACCCTCTCTCTTTCTCCCCCAAATCGCCTGCCGCCGTAACCCTAACCCTAGCTCGCTCGATCCGGTCGATCCCAACTCCTAAGGCTAGATCTACTGATGGCGGCCACGGTGGAGCTTCGGATTTGACTGTGTCGCTCTGCAACGGCGTGAAGGAGACACGGGCGACGGGATGGATGGGGACAGCGATTCGGCAGCGATTTAACGAGGAGCTGCTTGCAGCTCTGATTTAATGCTTGGCGGGTAAGTATCTCTTGTAATCTGATGCAGTCTCATGCCGTTTGTAGTTTGATTTGTTCTTGTAGTTTAATTTGTTGACCTAGTTCATAGTGCTCATGGCGTTGGGATCTGTCTGTTTTCCATGGTCATCGTAGGATGGACCCCGATAGAGCAGTTGGGATTGATTGTAGAATGGAAACCACACTTCTAGCTAGTGCTGGCACAAAAGCATCCAACACAGGATTCTCTTTTCCTTTTGTTGCTGACAATCAATGGACTTTCAATCAGTTTAGATCTGCTATAGCTGCTAAATATCCATGGGGTCTACACGATGCAGTGGAATTCAGGTACTGGGACATTGACAAATCAGCATGGGTCCCTGTCCAGTGTGATGATGAGCTTGGTATCATGTTTGCAATACATGATTCTTTCCCTGCTAAACTAGAAATCAGTGTCATACAAAGGGAGAGAGGAGAGCCAAAGAGCAGAGGAACAAGATCTCAGTCTAGGTCTACAGGTAAAGGTAGAACTAGCCAATCAAGGGGCAAAAAAGCAACTGCTCATAGTGGAGGAGAGCCAGAGAGCAGAGGAACAAGATCTCAGTCTAGGTCTACAGGTAAAGGTAGAACTAGCCAATCAAGGGGCAAAAAAGCAACAGCTCATAGTGGAGGCAGCAGTTCCATGCAGGCACCAGGAACACCTACTGTAGAAGTTCCTAGGCATGCAGCTCCCTCTCATAATAAAGATTCAGGTGACCCATACACTGAAGAGGGACTACCGGATGATTGGCCAAGTGATGATGAGGATGAAAGGTTGTTTCCACAGTTTGTAACAAGGAAGAAGGGCAAGGAGAAAGATGATGAGGGGGAAGATTATGTTCCACCCCCTGAAGGCATGTTTGGTGAGGCAGGTGAAGATGAGAAAGAGGAGGACAATGACATGGGGTACTCTGAAACATCTGATGAGGAAAGACCAGATGTGCAATACAATAGAGATGATCCTTCTTTGAAAGAGGGAACAATATTTTCCAGTGCCATAGACTGTAGAAATGCCCTTGCAACCTTCTCAATAAAGACTCAAAGTGAATTTGTGATTGACAAGAGTGACAGTAATAGGTTGACAGTGCATTGTGCTTATAAGAGGTGTCAATGGAGGATGCATGCCTCCTTAATGAGACACAGCACACTGTTTCAGGTATTAAATATAGCAACTAACAATGCATTTGTAGTTAGCAGCATTGATACTGTATTTTGTTTGTTTGTTGCAACACATAGGTTCTGACATGTATCTGAACTATCATGAATGCAGGTTAAAGTGAACAAGACAGCTCATACGCGTCCCAGTGTGAACAGGAGGAAGAGATTGAGGTCAGCTAAGAGTAGATGGGTTGCTGATGCTGTGAAGACCTGGATTTTAGAGGATTCAGAAGTGAGACCAACAGAATTGAAGAAAAATTTGAAGAAGAAGTATGGCCTGGCAGTTCCATATATGAGAGTATTCTATGGGAAGCAAATGGCACTTGACAATATCTATGGTAAGTGGGTTGACTCTTTTCAGTTATTGTATACCTTCAAGGCAGAGAAAGCATCTCCTGGCAGTGTAGTTATCATTGATAAACACACTGTACAGTACAAACTGAATGGGAAGAGTAGACAGAAGGAGTGCTTTAGAAGAGTATTTGTTTCTTTCAAAGCATGCTGGCAAGGGTTTTTGAATGGGTGTAGGCCTTATCTTGCAGTAGATGCCACTGCATTGAATGGCAGATTTAGAGGGCAACTAGTTAGTGCATGTGCTGTGGATGCTTGCAACTGGATCTTCCCAGTTGCATATGGAGTTGTAGAGAGTGAAAATATAGACAGTTGGACTTGGTTTTTCCAGAATTTAAGAGAGCTTATAGGACATCCACCAGGTCTTGTTATCCACACTGATGCATGCAAAGGCCTGGAGACTGCAGTGGAAGCTGTGTTCCCAGGTGTGGAGCACAGAGAATGCATGAGGCATTTGGCTGCAAATTTCACAAAAAAGTTTAGAGGAAAATTCTTTGATGAAAATTTATGGCCCTGCTCATTGACATACAGCATAAAGAAACACAACTACCATCTTAGGCAGTTACACAGTAAGGCTGGTGTGAAAGAGTACTTAGAGGAGCATCACACCAAGCTATGGGCAAGGTCACTGTTCAATGAAGTGTGCAAAATAGATTTTGTTAATAACAATCTAGCTGAGTCCTTCAATTCAAAGATTAAAAAATGGAAGGGTGTACACATTGTGGACTTGCTAGACAAAATAAGACAATTTATAATGGAAAAGTTTGATCTCAGACAGCAGATTGCAGCTGCTACATTCATTGGCCACATCATCATCCCCAAAGTCATGAAAATGCTTCATGCAAAATCTAAGGACCTTGATATGGAGATAGTGAAAAGAAGCACATATGAGGCAGAGATTACAGCAGTTGACAAGGAAAGGAGAGAGTGGAGATATCCAGTAAATTTGGAAAGTAGGAATTGCAGTTGTAGAAAGTGGCAGTTAACTGGACAGCCTTGCATACATGCTTTGTATTTTATTACTTCAATGAGAGGCCCGAGAAGTGAGATTGATCAGTATGTACATGAGTACTTTTCATTTGCTAGGTTCAATGCTACTTATGCTGAAAATTTGCACGCAATGGAGGGCAAACAACGATGGGATGTGGTGGACCACAGGTTTAAATTATCGCTCCATTGCAAAACAGGGCCCTGGTAGACCTAGGAAGACAAGAATTAGGGCAAAATCTGAGGAAAAGGACTTGGAGGAAGGAGAAAGAAATGTGGCAGGTGTGGAAGGCTTGGGCATCGTGCCACTCACTGCAAGGAATCCATTGACCCAGCTTTTGGGGAAGAAGAGCACTGGGGGGCTGAAAATGCAACAGATGAACCTCTAGATGCTAAAGCGATCTTTGAAAATGCTACAGAGGTGGAAACTGATGCTGAAAATGCTACAGAGGTGGAAACTGATCCTGAAAATGCTAAAAAGGTTGAACCTGATGCTGGCATTGCTACAGATGCACCAACAGTGTCATCAGCTGTAAGGTGAAAATGCTACAGATGTTCTCATTTCCTTTTTTGCTTCATTTAATGTTCTAATTTCCTTTTTTGCTTCATTTAATGTTCTAATTTACTTTTTGCTTCATTTAATGTTCTTATTTCAATTGTAGCCCAAGAAAGAACTACAAAAAGGCAGCTGACAGAGGGATGTCACCAGCCAAGAAGAGGCTCAAGTATGCACCAGATCCTACAATAGGATCTGTAACTGGAAGCAACCAGCTAAGCAAAGAAGTGAGCAAAACTGTCACCACAAGGAGGAGTTCAAGGCTCTTAACTAACCTGCTTGCAACACCAGGAGCAAGAAGATGAAAGATCTGTGAACTTGTTAGCTGCTATGTTAAGTGTGTTGTGTTGTTTTTGTTGTTTAAGAACTATTTGTGAACTTGTTAGCTGTTATCTTAAGTGTGCTGCTGAAATTATGAACTGCTAGACAAAATATTTTCAATGTGCAATGCTTGCAACACTAGGAGCAAGAAGATGAAAGATCTGTGAACTTGTTAGCTGCTATGTTAAGTGTGTTGTGTTGTTTTTGTTGTTTAAGAACTATTTGTGAACTTGTTTTTGTTGTTTAAGAACTATTTGTTGTTTAAGAACTATTTGTGAACTTGTGAGATGCTATCTTCAATGTGCAATGCTATTATGAAGTTATGCTATTTGTGAGATGCTATCTTCTGAGCTGCTAGACAAAATATTTTGTGAGCTGCTAGTTTTAACACAACAGATCATTTGGTCAGCTACTAGTTTCATTTGAGCCGCTACTTTCAAAATGCCAAGCAAGATTCTTCAGTCATTTCCAAATAGAAATATCACATCATTCCCAAATCACAACATTATTCTGGGATAATACATTCCCAAACTTAGCTCCATCAAAGCATACACTACAAACAGAAATCCATTTAGTATGGATTATTAGACCACCTAGAAACAAATGTGGCCAACATGCTAAAACCAAGAACTATGATAAATCCCCAGGCTTGCATAACCTCGTTCCTCTTCTTCATCTTTAGCTTCAGTTTCTTGTTCTTCTCGGTTAGATACATCACCCTCCTCTCTAAATAATGAGCTTTTAGCCAGATCTTCTCCAATCCTGCATGAAGCTCCTCAAATGCACGACCAACACATTCGGTCGATGGCGGGTCAATCCAGACAACCCAATCACATTCATCAGGAAGCTGCAAAATCAATGATCGAATTAGAAAGAGGAGAAAGAGCAGAATCAAGTCAAGCATTCAAAAGCAAAAACACTTACATCAAGAGGGCAGCCGAGAAACCTTCTGCCGGAGCTTGCTCCTCCCCAGGCGACACGACGAGCAGGAATAAGCCCGTGGCCAGGGCACCGCCGCGACGACCGAACCTCAAGGCCACAGAATGTCAGATCGGGGATGTAGAACTCCGATTGAAACTGAACTATCCCGACGCCATCAACCTATCAGCAAAGGGCAACCCAAATTGATGAACGCTAATTCCGCAATATCACCCAAATCGACCCTGAAACTTACATTGGCGGCCACCGACGAGGTCGTAGAAGACATGCCCGCCGTGCCCGAAGTACCCATCCCTCACCACGCCGTGCCCCTGCCCCTCTCTCTTCGATCGCGACGGAAACGCCCGATCCAGTTCTTGCTCAAAAATGCCCCTGTCGTCGCGAGGAAGAAGAAAGAGGGGAGAGAGAGTGAACCGGTTAGTTGGGCCCAGATGTAAGGAAGGAGGGGCAAAAATGTCAAATAAACGGCACGTTAGCGGTCAAACAGCCTTGACTGGACGGAAACGGCTCGGAGGGGCATTTCTATAAGGGCACATGACGGCGGAGGGGCATTTTTGAGCAGGCTTTGGAATTAGGGGTATATCTGATTAGGTGGTTCGAGTTAGGGACAGAAATGCAAATGGCCCTAGAATTTTTTACTAATGGCGCACCACTGGTGCGCCATTAATATCTGATATACTAATGGCGCACTGGCAGGCGCCATTAGTATGTAACTCCATGCGCCATTAGTATGCCTCCGGGGCCATATGTCAACATGTGCTTTGTCACACTAATGGCGCACTCTTCCTTGATCGCCATTAGTATCCTTTGGCATACTAATGGCGACTCTTGATGCGCCATTAGTATGAATATTTGGTTTTTTGCTTTTCTAATTTTTGCACAGGTTACAAAATATATTATTGGACAGAATATAGACAGCAGCACACAGCAACATCAGATTCATCGAATACAATAGAAGATTAGTCTCGAATACAATTCATCATATTAGTCCCAATTCAAAAGACCGAACAAAGATAAAACATTACAAGTCTCAAGACCGCGAGTATCGAGTTTGTCTTCACATTACAAGTCGATATCGATCATCTAAACTACCATCACATAAAAGAGAGTTGTGGTCATCACGATGAGCATCATCGCGATCAAACTGGTCCTCATCCGGTTCCTCCAACGCTCCCTCCTCTCTCCCGCTAGATAGCAGGCATATCTAGATTCGGCCTCCGCCCTAGTGGTGTACCCTTTGTAACAGATTACCGCTGAAGCGGTGAACCTGTCTCCGACACTTCTCCCGACCGTCAGAGACTCAGGAACCTTACCCTTGTACACGACATACGACGGCATCTCTATGCACAAGCCAAACAATAGACAATACATAAGCAATATGTAAGTATGCAACAAAAGGATCGAAAGAGAAAAAGCAAGACATTAATAGCACGATTCATGGTCCTACTAATAAATAGCATCGATTACATCTAAGTTGAACGACTGTCCAAACCAAAGAGACATACGAATTCATTAAAGTTTAATTACAACATGAGCTATTCAGTGTTTCAGAACTACACATCACTACTTTCAACTCGACTCATCGGACGGGGCGTGGATGAAGCCGCCGTCTGTCGTGATGGTCATGAAATCGCGATCGTTGTCACCCTGCATTTGTAGCGTTTCATCTATCTCACTGTTGGACGGTTGATATCGACGAAGAACTGCCCGAGGTATGAAGGACATCTTGATGGATGATGTCGCAAAATCCATTTGGATGCGAAAGGATTCTTATCCGAGGTCCGCGTCTGGACTGCCGACAAGCTCGCGCCCAATCTTTGAGATTATCTGGTAGCGAAGTTGATGATGGTCCTTACGATCGCCCGCATGTGATGGAGGGCGTAGTAGGCATCCTTCGACCGCCGGTGGCTGCTTGACACAGCAGAACTTCAGATTGTGTGAGAACATGTGCTTGTCGTGCTTACGAACTGCCCCCGTGAAGGTGCCTCCAGATTTGGCGTGGCAGGAGAACATCATCAAGAACTTTCTTGACATTTGTGTAGTCTATATTGGAGTTACGGTTGGGTTGAAATCGTGGCCATGGAATATTTCGGGCTTAAGAGGATGAGTGTGCAATGTGTCACCGCACGAACACGGAATCTTAGAAAAAAGAGCGATCAAAATCTAAGAAATCATATGTTACGGGCGGTTAAGGGATGACTTACTCGGGAAAGTAAGCCACAAGGAAGTTATCCTATATCGGGTTTGCGAATAGCGCCTTCGAGGTGTGAACTCGCAACTTGGCGGTCCCAGCGTTGTTCAAGTACTTGGCACGCATGTAGAAGGGGTCGACTATCACGATGTCCGGGTCTTGTCTCTAATGATCCGCATCTCCATACTCGTGAAAACAGCCGAGCGAAGGTGTAGTGCAGCGGATGAAGGTTAAACATAGCAAAGATGTCATCAAACCGCAGGACGATCGTACCCCCGATGTCGCCATCCGCAAAGCCCTTGCCCTCTGGCACCTTGGCCACGAAAACCGGGTATGCCACATCACTCTCTCTCAGACGCCGCTTTTCCAAAGAAAGAACAATGTCGTGCAGACTCCGCATAGCACCGGTTGCAGCATTCAGCATATTTGGCGGTAGCATCGCCCTACCCGCCACATGCACCCTCCTCGAGATGTCCTTAGGTGAAGGTGGCCCGTCCTGAGCACGGATCGAACTCGGTGCCGGCTGGCTCGCACCGGCGCCCTTGTTAGTCTTTCGTTTCCGTCCCTTCTTGATCTCCTGTAATGGGACCGAGTTCTGCTCACAGACCGCTTTCTTGAGCGTGTTGGGGCTGATAATATTTCAACCTCAGCTATCTCGAGGCTCGGTGAAAGCGGGAGCGGGGCGTCTCTCGAGAACTGAGCGCGGACGGCGCCTATTGCAATTGGATTTCTCCGACGTACCAGCTAGATTGCGGTCGTCTTGGTTGGGTTCTTGAGAAAGAGGCCCGCAGAACTCGTCAGCGTACCCATGTTCGGCAAAGTACTTATCGACTTTGGTAAATGTACCGTCGTCGTTGTCGTCGTCGTCCGGATCCTGTGCCATAGGGCTGTCCGGATCCTGTGTCATAGGGATGTCCGACATAGGGATGTCCGGCAGGTCCGGTAGCGTTGCGACGTTCTTGCCATGGCTTGGCACCGGCACGACTGGCGGTCTTTTCTGTGGGGTGGTGTCCCCCGCCCCCAAACGAATCTGGCTCTTCGGCCAAAGCAGCGGCCAGTTTACGCATGCGCTGAGGGTCATCTCATCTTCTTCGTCGGCCCCAGCGGGTCGAACTGGAGGTAACAGCTCGTCGCAGCCTGGCAGCACCCGAACCACTTCAACCCTATACACTGTGGGTGGCATCGGATTACCGTGGAACATGCGGTTGCCCGGTTGAACGATTCTGCCCTTGGCGACATCGACCAACTCGGCGCCCACGAAGTGCAGAAGAGTGCAAGGAACGTCGGCGGTGCCCTGCGAAAACATGTACAGGGCGTCAGGGATGCCCAGTCAAAGGCAAGGAGATGAAGTCATCGGCCGAGAGGCTTAGTTACCGTGATGCCGTCGAGCTCGGCTAATGTCGAGGCACCGCCAACGGCGGGCATGCAACTGACGGAGGGGGAGCTTGCTGGCGAGGTGCCGGCCGGCGTACACCCGGGTGCATTAAGCTCCAATGCCCGTGCCGGCGCCGGAGACACGAATACCGCCTCCGCCGGAGACACCAATGGCGCCGCCACCGGAGACACCAATGGCGCCGCCTGCGCGCTGTGCGAGTTGCTGGTCGTGAAGATGGGAACCGGGGGAGGCCCCTATTGGCCGCCCGCAATCCACGTCGTCAGCCCATGAATCAACGTAGGCACCATGGCGTTGAGCTTCGTTCCCAGTTGTTGTTCCACTTGCTTTTGGACAAGCTCCGGAATCCGCGCCACTTGTGCCTTGAGTGCTTCAACCTTGCGCGTCTGGCTTTCCGAGCTGGCCTTTTTCTCCTTCCGCACACCAGCGGTATAGTATATGACCCCCATTTTGTGGACAAGCCTTTGCCGGCCACACGACCAGCTGACGTCGGCTTAGTGAGCTTATCCTTGCTTTTCATTATGTTCAACGCCCTATTTAAAGGGCTGTCGAAAGGGGAGCTCTGAGACGACCCCGCGCTACTGCTTTTAGTTTCCTGCGAAAGGAACGTGAACCATTTAGAAATATTGGGGATTAGTTAGAGTCCAACCATATGGAGCTAATTACGCGGGGGTGTATTCCTTACCAGAACAAGCTCAAGCGCCCTGGTCTTCGGATCCGTGGTAAGCTCCTTTTGTTGGGGAACGTAGTAATTTCAAAAATTTTCCTACGATCACGCAAGATCATGGTGATGCATAGCAACGAGATGAGAGTGTTGTCTACGTACCCTCGTAGACCAGCAGCGAAGCGTTGACGCAAGCGTAGAGGAAGTAGTCGTACTTCTTCCCGATCCAACCGATCCAAGTACCGAGCGTCACGGCACCTCCGAGTTCTGCACACGTTCAGCTCGATGGCGTCCCTCGAACTCCGATCCAGCCGAGTGTTGAGGAGAGTTTCGTCAAGACGACGGCGTGGTGGCGATGATGATGTTCCACCGGCGCAGGGCTTCGCCTAAGCTCCGCAGCGGTATATTCGAGGTGTAGTTTGGTGGAAGGGGCACGCACACGGCTAAGGAACGATCTCAATGATCAACTTGTGTGTCATGGGGTGCCCTCTGCCCCTGTATATAAAGGAGGGAAGGGGAGGGGCTGGCCGGCCAGGAGGGAGGCGCGCCAGGGGTGTCCTACTCCTACTAGGAGTAGGATTCCCCCAAATCCTAGTCCAACTAGGGTTTGACCAAGGGAAAGGGAGAGAGGCGCCACCCCTTCTCCTAATCCTAATAGGACTAGGGAAGGGGGGAAGGCTGCGGCCAGCAATATGGCCCCTTTTCTCTTTCCCACTAAGGCCCATCAAGGCCCATTGACCCCCCGGGGGGTTCCGGTAACCCCCCGGTACTCGGTAAAATTCCCAATTTCACCCGGAGTGATTCGGAGTCAAACATAGGCTTCCAATATATCAATCTTTATGTCTCGACCATTTCGAGACTCCTCGTCATGTCCGTGATCTCATCCGGGACTCGAACAACCTTGGTACATCAACATCATAAAACTCATAGTAAGCTGTCATCGAAGCGTTAGCGTGCGGACCCTACGGGTTCGAGAACTATGTAGACATGACCGAGACACCTCTCGGTCAATAACCAATAGCGGGACCTGGATGCCCATATTGGTTCCTACATATTCTACGAAGATCTTTATCGGTCGGACCGCATAACAACATCGTTGTTCCCTTTGTCATCGGTATGTTACTTGCCGAGATTCGATCGTCGGTATCAATACCTAGTTCAATCTCGTTCTTGGCAAGTCTCTTTTCTCGTTCCGTAATACATCATCTCACAACTAACACATTTAGTTGCAATGCTTGCAAGGCTTATGTGATGTGCATTACCGAGAGGGCCCAGAGATACCTCTCCGAGCAATCGGAGTGACAAATCCTAATCTCGAAATATGCCAACCCAACATGTACCTTTGGAGACACCTGTAATGTACCTTTATAATCACCCGATTACGTTGTGGACGTTTGGTAGCACCCAAAGTGTTCCTCGGGCAAGCGGGAGTTGCATAATCTCATAGTCATAGGAACATGTATAAGTCATGAAGAAAAGCACTAGCAACAAACTATACGATCAGGTGCTATGCTAATGGAATGGGTCATGTCAATCAGATCATTCAACCAATGATGTGATCCGTTAATCAAATAACAACTCCTTGTTCATGGTTAGGAAACATAACCATCTTTGATTAACGAGCTAGTCAAGTAGAGGCATACTAGTGACACTCTGTAGGTTTATGTATTCACACATGTATTATGTTTCTGGTTAATACAATTCTAGCATGAATAATAAACATTTATCATGATATAAGGAAATAAATAATAACATTATTATTGCCTCTAGGGCATATTTCCTTCACCTTTGTTATCGGGTCCTCCTTGTACCGGGCCCTGACATAGTTCCTGGTCTGCTTGTTACCGCTGTATTTCTCGAAGCGGGGCGGTAGGCCTTGCTCGGCACGCTCGCGTCCTCCTTGTCCCATATAGGCTCCGCCACTCTGTAACCGTCGGGACCGAGTTTGTGTTCCCTAAGTTCAACTCCGCATTTCTTTCCCCATCGACTTGATTCGGAGGTTGCCTTTGGTCGAGCACTTGATCTTGAACTCCTTGTACTCATCTTCGCTCATCATAGGATATTTCGCCTTGATCTTCTCATAACTATCACCTTTATCAATCATTTTCTTCACCGCGCTTCTCCAAGTAGACAGGTCGTGCTCATCTTCGTGAGGGCGGCACTGTTCACTTTATTCCCCGAGAGGCGTGTGTTTTCAAATCGGCGGGGAACTTGTATCGTTCGTGCAGCCGTGAAGAGGAGGTTGCGCAAATTCCCACGGTCCTTATGCCTAAGGTTCTCGGTGTTGATCGAGGGTGCTCGGAGAATGCACCGAGCTGAACCGAATACGCCTTGACTATATGTTTGGGCTCCGTTGGATTCCGTCGAGTCCACTTGAGTGAATTCATCCTTGACGGTGCGGAGGCGCATTGGACGCCGGTCCTTCCTTTGCTTCTTCGATTGGCTGCCATCGTGTGTGCGCCGCCATCATCGATGGTGGCATCCTCGGCGGCACCATCGGTGGTGTCATCCCGACGCCACTAGGGGTTGTGTAATCAGGATCGGTGTCTTCCGCGGCGTCCTCATAGCGGTGAGGTTGTTCTTCCATCTCCTGGGACAGCTCCCAGAATTGCTTGCCGCCCGAACCACCGGCCTCATTGTTGTGGGCCATGTTTCGCTCTAAATAGGAAAAAAGTTTGGTCAAAAAGTTGGTTATTGTCAAGGAACAAGATCATGGTCTCATCATTTAGGGTTTGTCGACATTGAGGCACCCTAAAAGCCTAAGCTTTCATCATTTAGGGTTTGTCGACGTCGAGGCACCCTAAAAACCTAAGCGTACATCATTTAGGTTCTCATCGACACCGAGGCATCCGGGGCAGCCAAGTTAAGTTTTCATCATTTAGGGTTTATCGATGTCGAGGCACCCTAGGTTGGGCCTAATCACTTGGCACTAATCACTTGGCTCTATTGCCACCTATGTTGGGTTTATCATCTAGGGTTTATCGATGCTAAGGAGAATTCTAAGTTGGGCCTAATCACTTGGCTCTATTGCCACCTATGGTTTAATGCAGCAAGAATGGCAGGCAGTTGATCCTACTTAACTAAGTACTAAGATACCCGGCCCATGCATTAGTCATAAGTACCCCATATGTCCTATTTTTAGCAAAGTCATGCTAAAATTCACGGAAAATTTTAGCATGACCTTTGCTGAAAATAGGACATATGTAATACCAATTGCGGAGCGGAAGTTAATCGACATTCGCAAACTCAAGGGCCTATCTTTGCTCAAGTTTTTGACAGTAGCCTCTGAAGAAAACAGCATTGCAACATTCAAGTTCACAGGATAAAAAAATCATCCACATTCACCAACCCACATGATGTTAAAACCCACATGAGCTGTAAACAGACTTAAAAAACCCACATGATGTTATAACTGTATACACTGAACATGATGATACCAAATGGGAAGGAAAATTGTATCACTCTAGATTAGTGTAGCCACTATCTAACAAAACCAGAATGTTAACAAAATTGGTGTGGGTCACTCTATCTGCCCTCTAATGACTCACTCAACTTAACAGGACAGCCCACAAGAATTGTTTTGATTCCAACAGCTGCTGTAAAATACATCCAGCAAAGGTGCTCTAAAATCAGAAATACTACCCCCCAAATCTTTAGCTCAATTCTGAAAATACATGGTCTTCTAGTTACAATACTACGCCCCAACAGTCAAAATTTCAAACCACACACTTACTTTCAACTATAAACAAAACTGACTTGCTGTTAATGAACAGTGGCTAAAGATATATAAAACTCCATTGCAAATGTGCCATGAAAATAAAACAACTCATGGAAGTAAACTACTAGCAGGCTCAAAAGTCAAGTAAACTGAAGATTATGACAGCTTGCAAACACAGGACCATGTCATTATCATGGCAGTCCACTATATATTTTTATGACAAATACATCATTATCAGGGCACATTATGGCCATTTTCTTACATGATGCTAACTGTACCTAACTGAACATATTTCTCACCTTGGAGGTGTTGCTGCTGCTGCACTGTCTGAACTTCAATTCCTTTACCTCCTTGGAAACCTGAAATATGCAGACGTATATGATGATTTTAAGAAAAGGGAAAAGGTGTATCAAGAACAGATTCACATGTGTGGCTGTTAGCCATTTTATAACATTGCATAGCATTAGTCAGACAGAGCTGAGCCTTTCACCACTATATAATATTGCCATATAAAATTACAAATTTATGTAACCTGGATTTTTTTTGTATGATACCTAGTCAATGTGACAATATATAAACTACTGATCTACTAGTTATCGAGTTGAGAAATTGACCGCATATAAGCAAAAGCAATATCAGACTTGACTAGAGATACTTGTAAAGTTGTAAGTTATATCTTACCAGTGTGCTAACGGAAACTGTACTAATTAGGGTTCTTATTATGTTCTGGTATATAAATTCTTCTCAATTACTTAGGAAAATTACTGGATGTCTTACAAATTACAGAGGGAGTTAATAATTTCTGTTTCATAAGAAAAAATTCATCAATACTATGCATCATCTTCCTACTATGCATCATCTTCCTACTATACTTGCTACTCATCTTCAGAACCAAACAGCAGCAAAAACAGTTGAAGAGAGGCTCACGAGAGAACACTCGAATTTGCTAACCCTAGAACACGGGGGAAGAGGGTTGTGGTACTTATGGAGGTAGCCTAGGGGAGGAGGGAGGGGGAGGAGGGAAGGGGAGAGGTGAGGAATCACCTGTGGGATAACGGCAGGCTGCCGTAGGAGGGCGCCGGCGTCGAGGAGGCGGCGGGCGGCGGCGCGTCGAGGAGGAGGCGGCACGTCGAGGAGGAGGCGGCGCGTCGAGGAGGAGGCGGCGTGTCGAGCTTGCCACCCACCTTGGAGCCGGAACCCTAGGGCGTGCAGACGCGGTGGACGGAGGGGACGGAGGGGGCGGTGCTCGCGGGGGAGGCGGGGCTCGGGGGGAGGCGGTGCTCGAGGGGGAGGAAGGGGAGAGGGAGGCGGCGGGGGCGCGTGGGAGGCTGCGGCGGACGGAGGCGGCGGCTGCGTACAGTTGGGGTCGATCGAGAGGAATCTGGCGAGGGAGGGAGGGAGGACACAGTGCGAGGGCAGTAGGTGGAGTGAGGGGAGGGTTCTAATGGCGCACCACCCCCTCGTGCGCCATAAGTACGACTATTCTAATGGCGCACCTCCCCTCGGTGCGCCATTAGAATTTTGTTTTAATCTAGCCCGACTTGTCAGGTTATATACCACCTAACCCTATCTACATCAGAACCCACCCACTAGCCCGACTGGTCAGCACGCAGCACACACACCAGGAGGTCCTGGGTTCGATTCCCAGGCTCCCCAATATTTTTTTATGCATTTTAAATGTTGTTTGATATTTATTTGTGTTTAAATATGTTCAAACTGTTTAAATCATAACAGTAATATATTTTTTATAAAAACAGTAATAATTTAAAAATGTCCTCATGATGGTGGGATCGAGATGGAGGGGGATCGAGATCGAGATGGAGGGGGAATCGAGATCGAGATGGAGGGGGATCGAGATCAAGTGTCCTCATGAATTCAAAAAGTTCCCATGAAATTTAAAAATATTCATGATATCAAAAAGTGCCTATAAATACAATCGAGAAATGAAGACTACGATTTAAATACAATCGATCTTAGCTAGCTATCTGTTCACAATCTTCTTGCCCTTCTTTTTCGCAAATGGAGTTCTTTTGTGGAACGGACGTCCTTTAGGTAGGGTGGTCCTGCTTCTTCTTGTGGTGTGTGCTGCTACTTCATCGTCGTCGTCATGTTCGATCTTCGGGTCGCCGTACTTGTCGAAGTCTTGCTCATTGGCTACTCCATCCATTCCGATGATCTTCCTTTTGCCTCTCCTCACGACAACACGTTGGGCTTTGACGGTCGGTAATGAAGAAGCATTGGTCCACTTGGGAAGCCAGTACCCATGGCTCATTTTTCGTGGTGACGTTTGCCATGGTCTTGGATTTGGCCGGGTATAACCATGGTGGTGAAATACCGGTCTTCTTTTAGGGCGCTCTTGGCCCATCGACACGGAACATAGGGACCTTCTCTCCGGTGTAGCTCAGCTCCCGGATGTCCTCGATCCTTCCGTAGTATCTGTCCTTGTCGTTGCGGTGTAGGATTCCATCGTTACCCGGAGTTTCGATAACCATCGCTCTTCATGTCCTTGTCCTCGGTGTAGAATGTGTAGCCGTTGATATCGTGACGCCTCATAGGTCATCGAGGTTGTGCTCGGCGCTACGGGACAAGGTGAATATGAGTTGTTCTTCCGGAAGAATCCTCATGTAAAGTCTGTACGAAGCTTCGCTTGAACCAACGCGTGAAACATGAGTTGTGCTCTTTGAGTATATCTCCGTCCGTCCTCTGTTGGCCTCGGTCATTGTCGTCTTCTCAATAAAGGTTTTGTGCTCTACCACCCAAGGATCGACCACGTCTATGTGTTGTAGCGCGACTAGGTTTGCTCTTTCAAAGTCGGCGAGTCGACCCTCGTAGTCGACATGCATTTCGCGGCGACCCTCACGGTGACCCCATCCAGCAAGCTGCTGAGGTGCTGTTGATGAGCAGACCAGCGGGTTCTCGATGCCTAGATAATTTGTGCGATAGGAGATGCACTCTCACGGTCGAAAGCCCCGGGTATACTTCCTCTCGGGCGTGACATGTTCGAACGTATCCTTTGATGACACCATTCATCCTTTCGAGCGGCATCATGCTGTGCAGGAACGTCGGCCCGAGTTGGATGATATCCTCCATGATATGGACCAGCAGATGCACCGAACGTCGAAGAATGCGGGCGGAAGTACATCTCAAGCTCGCATAGTATCACCACGATCTCTTCTCGTAGCCTTCGAGTTGCCTCACGCCAATCGACTTCCGAGATGGCGTCGAAAAAGTTGCATAGGACAAATAGCGTTTCACGGACGTGCGCGTCCATGATCCCATGGATTGCAACTGGAAGTATCTGCGTCATCGACGCGTGGCGGTCGTGAGACTTCATCCGCTGAACTTCGCTTCGGCTGGGTCTAGGTATCTACTTATCTTCCCAGCGTAACCGAAGGAAGTTTTACTCCTAGGAGGCAGGTGAAAACTGCTCGATCTCCTCGACTTAGAGTGAAGCACGTGGGAGGGTAGTCATTTCCGGTCTTCTTGGCATTTTTTCCTTTGCGGCGACTTTCGTGTCTGCTTCGCCTCATCATCATCATCATCATCATTAGCATGAAGCTCCTGCACGATGCCCATTGATTTCAAGTCTGCCCTTGCTTTCAGCCCATCTTTGGTCCTCTCGGCATGTTGAGCAGGGTACCAAGCAGACTCTCGCACACGTTCTTTGTGATATGCATGACATCAAGGCTGTGAGGCACACGGTGGATCTTCCAGTACGACAAGTCCCAGAAAACAGACCTCGTTTTCCATACCTTCAGCAGCGGCTCTGGCGCCTTTCGCTTTTTTCCCGGCTCTGGCGCCTTTTTTCTCGGCAGTGGGCAGTCTTTCCAATTTTTCAACAGCTCGTCTATTTCCTCGCCGCTCCTCGTACACGGGCGTTTTCGGGGTTCGGTTTCACCATCGAACAAATCCTTACGTTTCCTCCACGGGTCATCGTCGCGAAGCCACCTTCGATGTCTCATGAACACGGTTTTCGAAGACCCGGGATCTCTATCTAGCTGGCGATACGTTGTGTCATCCATGCACCTTACGCATCCGAAAATCCGTGGACTACCTGCCCGCGAGATATCCGTAATCGAGATTGTGCGTGCACCGTCGTGAGCAGTGCGGCTCTCATAGGGAAATATTCTTTCTGCGGCGCCCCACGTATTGGCTGGCGTTTTCCACAGCGTGTCTAGCTCCTCCTTCAGCAGCCCCAGATCTGATTGATGTCGTTCCTGGTTGTTTGGCCCTTCAATTAGCATACTCATGTGAATGTACTTCCTCTTCATGCACAACCAGGGGGAAGGTTGTACATCCACACAAACACAAGCCAGGTGCTATGTGTGCTTCTCTGGCTGCCAAACGGATTGACTCCATCGGTGCTCGCGCCCAGCACGATGTTCCTTGGAACCTTCCCAAATTCTGGGTATTCGAAGTTCAACACTTGCCACTGGCTCGCATCCTTAGGGTGACTCAGCATCTTGTCTTTTTTATTTATCTCCGGATCATTTCCGTCATCTTCCCGCTTCTTCTCCTCCCTATCCGCGTGCCAATGCAGGAGCTTTGCTACCTTAGGGTCCGCGAAATACCGCTGCAGACGAGGAGTGATCGGAAAGTACCACACCGATTTTCGAGGAGCTTTCTTCCTCTTCTTGTATCGAGTGACGCCGCACACCGGACATATGGTAGACTCCGCGTGCTCGTCCCGATAAATGTTGCAATTGTTCATGCACACATGGTATTTCACGTGCGGTAAATCCAAAGGACACACGATTTTCTTCGCCTCCTCGAAACTGGTCGGGCACTTGTTCCCCTTGGGAAGACGTTCGTGCTAGAATGACAATGTTCTCGTCGAAGTATGCGTCGGTCATTTTGTGTTTTACCTTCATCTCCAGAGCCATGAGCGTTACTTTCAGGCGGGTATCCTCGGGCCTGCATCCTTCATACAATGGAGTAACCGCGTCTATCTCCAGTTGATCCAGCTTGGCTTTCTCTCGGGCGGCAGCTCTTGCGTTATCCGTCTGCTTGCGAAGCAGCTCTTAAATATGAGGGTCCTGCACCCAGCCTCCATCGTCGTCTGCTCCGGCATCTTCCTCATCATCATGTACGACATCTTCTACATGATGATTGTGTACATCATCACCGTCGTGATCATGTCCTGGAGATTCTTCGTCTTCTCGCCCGCCCTCGCCGCGGTGGTTGTCTTGTTTCCCTTCCTCATTTCTTGCCCTGCCCCCATGGACGACTTCATAGTCATCTTCATCACCTTGCCACCGATAGCCATCCATGAAACCACGCAAGAGCAGGTGGTCCCGCACCTGCCCGGAATCCGGGTCCGCAATAAGGCTCTTCAGCTTGCATCTTCGACACGGACATCTTATCTCCATCTCGTTCTTTTGAAGCATCTCGGCCTTTGCAGAGCTCAAAAGCCTATTCACGATGCCTTCGGTCATCGTGCGGACCATGGTCGCCTGCGGGGTAGAGCAAAACGATATTTTAGAACCAAGAAAAAAATTTGGCATGACCTTCCCTAAAAATAGGACCAAAAAGAATGCATAGTGCCAAAATTCTCGCCGAAACAGAAATGAATCAACATTCCGGCAAAATATTGGCAACTATCGCATTTTAAATACCGGTACCTGCAAACACAAACATATATGCAACACCACAAACACAAGCAACACCACAAACATACATAGATCTAGCTAGGCCACAAAAAGTGCATGTGCACGTTGTTGGAGCGAGCTAGGGAGAAAAAAAGTAGATCTACAACATGAAGATAGCTTTCCCCTTACTTACCTATCAAAAAAGGTAATTTCACCACTTAATTTTGATGAATCTATGGTGCAAATGAGGTGAGGAGGAGGAGGCAGCCGACAAGCTTAGAGAAGGAGGTGGGGGGAATGAAGTGGGGAAAGTGAGTGTGTAGGTGTGGCTGTCCAAAAATATCTAGCTGGTCCCAGGTTACTAATGGCGCACCACTAAGCCATGCGCCATTAGTAACCCAACATACTAATGGCGCACCACAGAGACATGCGCCATTAGTAGTTTTGCAAAAAAGTAAATAATAATAATTTTTATGATAATGGCGCACCGTGGCACAGTGCGCCATTAGTAGTTTAAACTACTAATGGCGCACTTTGGCATAGTGCGCCATTAGTAGGTTTGCCAAAAAAAAAAAAAATATACTAATGGCGCACTGTCTTGGTCGTGCGCCATTACTAGTTCTAACTAGTAATGGCGCACTTTGCCATCCATGCGCCATTAGTTTGTATGGAAAAATGGGAAAAAAATCAATAGTAGTGGCGCACCGTGAGCACGGTGCGCCATTAGTGTCTTCCACACTAATGGCGCACTGGCAACCGGTGCGCCATTAGTATATAGTAGTGGCGCACTACTTACCTGGTGCGTCATTAGAATCAGTCATATCTATAGCCATTTTCCTAGTAGTGCTGGTCGTAATGGCGAGTATCATATACTAGTATCATGCATACACTAGTAGAAAAAGGGTCATACGTGAAGCACATTAGTGCCGGTTTGAATTTGAGCCGGTACTAATGTATACATTAGTGCCGGTTCGTGGGGCCGATCAATAGCACCGGTTCGTGGCGAACCTTTAGTACCGGTTCATGCCACGAACCGGTACTAAAGAGGCTGTGTCAGCCTGCGGTCAGGCTATGGCCCCACCATCACCATTTAGTACCGGTTCATGCCACGAACCGGTACTAATGACGTTATGGCAGGATGTTTTAATTAGTCCCACCTCGCTCCCCTAACAAGCCTTTTACCACCTTAAATATGTTATTTCTCAAACTATCATAAGCACTTGGTCTTCATTGAACTCTATGTGTAGAATTTGTGGCCTCAATATGAGTCTTCATCGGTTTATAAATCGTTGATGACTCATATTGACAATTCAGATTGTACACACAAAGATCATTGATGATCAAAGTATTTTTGATGTTATATGATCATATTGACAATTTAGACTATAAAGAAATATAAGATCATGATGTAAATGCTCTTATATTTTTTATGCGTTCAGTATGCACCATTCAAAGCGACGCCATCAACTTTCAACTATTTCTGCCTTCATTTGCTATTTTCATGCATTCAATGATTTGTTTTGAGAACTAAATGACCTGGAAATTGAAAAGCACTACAAATGAACTCTGAAAAAGTTGAAACTTGGCATGGTATCATCATTTCACCCACATAGATTGTTCAAAAAGTAGAGAGGGTTACGGCAAAAACTAGATGCACTTCGTTCACAAACTGGACAATCTCTTTCGAAGTATTCAGGTTTCGGACGAAATTAAACTCATCTGTTATACAAAGGCATTTCATTTTTTTTAAATTATTACAACTCCAGACTTTTTGTGCATTCAGTATGCACCATTCAAAGCGACGCCATCAACTTTCAACCATTTCTGCCTTCATTTGCCATAACTGTTTTAAGCGCACCACCTTTAGTGCCGGTTGGTGGCTCCAACCGGTACTAAAGGGTGACCAGTACTACAGTTGCTTAGGAAGCTGTTTTTTAGTCCCACCTCGCCAAGAGAGAGGGACTAGGAGCGGTTTATAAGCCCTGAGTGCAGAGACGATGAAGAAGAGGCTCAATGCTCACGTTGCTTAGCTTCAAGCCTTGCGGAATATGGTAGATTGCACGGAGCTATGCGCAGTGCAGTTTACACTATTCTGAAAGGCTTGAAGCAAATTAACGAGCATTGCACCTCTTTTTTAATAACTTATTACAACTCCGGACTTTCTTCTGTTATGGCAAAAACTAATTGCACGTCGGCATTTCTTTTTTTTAACTAGATGAAAAACTACTCACAAATAAATATAACAAAATAAATATAGCAGAAAAGAAAAAACTGCTCAAAAATAAATAGAAGAAAAAATAAAGCAGAAAAGGAAAAAAATATATTTGCTATTTTTCAATCGTTTACAAAATGACCGTGAAATTTAAAATCACTACAAAATAAACTCTGAAAATGTTGAATTTTGGCAAACTAGATGAAAAACTACTCACAAATAAATATAAGAAAATAAGTATAATAGAAAAGAAAAAATTATACAAAAAACTACACAGAAAGAAATAGAAGAAAAGAAAAAAACTACAAAAAATTTTGGGGCGCTGCTCTGTGGGCAGAAAAGGAAAAAATTATATTTGCTATTTTTCAATCGTTTACAAAATGACCGTGAAATTTAAAATCACTACAAAATGAACTCTGAAAATGTTGAATTTTGGCAAACTAGATGAAAAACTACTCACAAATAAATAAAAGAAAATAAATATAACAGAAAAGAAAAAACTATACAAAAAAATTTTGGGCGCTGCCCTGTGGGCCTGCTAGGCCACAGGAGTGCAATTACAGGCCTTAAAGGCCCAGCAGACTCACAGGGCAGCGCGCAGAATTTAGGCCCGCAAGCCTGCTATATAGAGGAGTTCGAAGAGGTAGCCGCTGCTGGGTTTATAAACCAGTGCGGCTGCCCTTCGCTGGCGAGTGGGACTAAACTTTGGGTTGTAAAGCGAGGCCTTTAGTACCGGTTGGTGGCTCCAACCGGTACTAAAGATCACCCTTTAGTACCGGTTGGAGCCACCAACCGGTACTAAAGGCCTACTCTTCCCGCCTCTTGGCCTGGCCTTTAGTACCGGTTGGTGGCTCCAACCGGTACTAAATGCTCACCCAATATATACAGCACTTACGAAATTTCAGTTACATCTCCCCACTTCTTTCGTCAACCTCTCTCTGCGCGCCCGCTCGTCGTCGTCGTCGTCGTGCCCGCCGCCGCCCGAACGCCCGCGCCTCGTCCTTCGTCGTCCCGCGCCGCCGTCCGACGTATCTCTCTCTCTCGCGTACCGGCCGCCGCCCAATCGCCGTCCGTCCCGCCGCCGCCCCAACGCTGGTGCCCCGCCAGTCTTGGCGCCCCCAGACAAGTCGTGCTGAAGCGGCGGCGTCTGGGCCGCACACACACACACACACATATATATACCACACACGCATACACACACATACACACATACGTACGTACTAGATTAATGTCGAATGTTAGATTAATGTCGAATGTTAGATGAATTAGCTAGCTAGATAGAAAAATTGTCGAACTAGAGATTAGAACTAGTTCAATAATTAATATAACTAGTTTATTTGTAGTTAGAAAATTTAGGTATATGAGATCTGAACTAGTTCAATAATTAATATAACTAGGTTAATGAGTTTTTTGTTTATTTAAATTTTTTATATTTTGAGTTTATATAAATGTTAGATTAATGTCGAATGTTAGATGAATTAGATAGAAAACTTCAATATATAGTAATGTCAATTGAATATATAGTTAGATGGACTATGGACTACTTAGAAAGTGTTTAATGGACTTAGTTAAAACTAGGGAAAATTGTTTATTTTAGTAAGTACTACATTATTTTATTTATAGTAAGTGCTTAGTAGTTGAACTAGTTGATTTAATAAAACTGGTTCATTTTACTAATTTGAATACTACTTAATTTTGCGATTTGATTTTTCTTATTTAATGCTCAAATTGGAGAGCACTATACAAGGCATATGCATATGATTAGTTGAATAATAATGATCTAATTTAGTCTTTGAATTATGAATGCATAGGAAATGTCATCATCGGAGGACGAAAGTCTCCCGGGGGAGTGCGACTGGTGCCACGACGATCGAGGTGAGTGCGACAGGCCTCACCTGCACGATGGTCGGCGCTTCAGCATTAAGCTCGAGGAGACCTTCGAAGTTGAAACGGTATGCAACGCGACGACAAGTGTTTTTTCATAATTAAGCATGACTTCAACTATTTCAACGTGTAATTTTCATCTTTTACAATTCGAGTATAGTTAATCCCATGCCATGCAAGACGCTATGTCTTGGAGAGTATGGATTTTGAAGACCATGAAAATTTTGAAAAGAAGAAAATTCACCTAAGGACCCATCATGATGTGGATTTTTGAAGTAAAGTTGTATAATGCTGAGAGCGTAACCCATTTTGGTTGCAAAAATTGGGAAGCATTTTGCAAATTGTATGGTTTTCATGAGGGTATGCTTGTCACCATGGATCTTGGTGATCCTGAAATCGAGCAAGACAATATGGACATTTGGGTCCTTGTTGATACTCCTCCAGTTCTACCGCTATGTGAGTTTCTCAAACATAGTTAATTATTAATAGAACTTATATTGTTCATTTCAAAATAGTTGACAGCTTATTTCCATTGACAGCTTATTTTGAAGTATCAAAGAATGTGCAGAAGATGGTAGATAGAACTTACTACACCGATGGCTCTGAGTTAACTTACAAGGAGAAAACTCATCTGGTTGGATTTTGTAATGATATTGAGAATTACAATATCTACAATCGAACTCCTCAACATTATGGTCAATACGTGCCACTAGTGCACGTGTTGAACTATGGTAACTACCATGGAGATGCCCTGGTAAGTTTTTTTACTATTACGACATCCGTGCATCTTTTTGCATACTTCTAAAACTAGTACATCATTGCTAACTACGAAGTTATTACTATATTTTTCAACAGAGAATCCCAGAGGATTGTGTGCCTCATTTGATGTATCAGAATGGCGGCAGCCTTCGTGTTTAGAACATATATCCAGGTCATCCTACGAATCTCAACTGTCCATACCGGATTTCTAAAACAAGTGGAGACATGACAATCAAAGGATGGAAAAAATGTATGGACAGTCGTAAGGATCTTCTTGGAAGCAAAAGGAAGCGAGGCGCAAGAATTGGAGACAGGATGATCTCCATTCTTCATAATGGAGAGTCGGGGTCTATATTGTTTTATGCTATTTTACCTTAAGTGTGTTTAGGTCCGATCCTACCTGATACTGATGATCATGCGCCAAGAACAATTATGTAGGGTTGGGTTCGATGACTATGAGGATGATGATCGTATGACTTATTATTAATAACGAGTAGAAGTTGTATGATGATGCTTGATTAATTAACTAGTAGGACTTGTTATTATATATGATGATGTATGATGCGAGCATGCATGAGTTATTATATATATATCTGCGGGTGAAACGAAAAAGAATTAAAATGGAAAACACAAAATTAAATGAAAAGAAATCATAAAACCAAAACCCCCAAACATTTTAGTACCGGTTGGTGTTACCAACCGGTACTAAAACTCCTGCTCCCGGAGCTGGCTCGTGCCACATGGTTGCCCTTTAGCACCGGTTCGTGCTGAACCGGTACTAAAGGGGGGGCCTTTAGTGACCACACTTTAGTGCGGTTATGTAACCGCACTAGTGGTTTTACTGAACCGGTGCTATTGCCCGGTTCTGCACTAGTGATATGATACTAATGTATGATACTACATCCATAGTGCATGGTATCATAAGTTAGTATCATAGCTAACTTCATTTATTGCCATGTATGACACATAGTAGCATACCATTTAATATGATACAGTAACATGATATGATACTCAGCTCTCTTTTTCTTCATTTAATACTATGCCACCTCATCAAATTTGCCTAGTTGGCATGCATGATACTACCTATGATACTACCATTACGACCAGCCAAAACTAATATAAGAGTGTTTAGATCATTATTTTAGTGATCTAAATGCTTTTATATTAGTTTACAGAAGGAGTACTAACTACCACTGCAACTAATAAACCGTTGCCCTTAATCTTGCCATCCAACATGCAGCCAACGGCTAGATATGAATATGATGGTTGTTTTCCTCTGTTTCTATCAATTGCCTTTTTTAAAGAGCACAACCTGTTGGAAGACTGACTTTGCTCCTGTAACAAAACCGGAGTGTCGGGTTGCCTCTCAGGTCACAGTACGCATGCATGCATGCAGAATCTCCCATTTGTGTCACACACAAATCCATCCATTTTACCTTTGTTTAAAATTTTAGATGGACAATATCTCTAACACTAATTTTTTATTGAAATTTTTTATATATTGAAATTCTTGAACATGTGATCTGTAGAACAAGACCAATTTTGAATATATTTAAACTAGTTTAAATTTTTGGATTTCAATCATATCAAAATTTAAATTTCACTTATTTCAAATGAGTGAGTGTAATTTGTTTTCTGAAACTAGTGAAATGTGTGAGATCTATCTTTTGGAATGAGGGAAATCAATTTTTGAGAAACGAGTGAAACATAGTATTACAATTGAGTGAGTGTAATGTGTTTCTCTAAATTGAGTGAAATCTAATTATGTAAGTGAAATTAGTTTTCTGAAATAAAGGAACCAAATTTTTAAGATGAGTGAAATCCTTTTAAATACACATGCCACATTTTTTCGGTGTGAAATACGTGAAACTAGTTATTTCAAACATGTGAAACTGATTATTTCAAAACTTTTTTGAAATGAGCAAAATATGTTTTATGAAGTGAGTGAAATTGTTTCTGGAAATAATTGAAATATGTTTTTGAAATAACTGAAATCGGTGAATCAAAATGACCGAAATCAAGTTTGTTTGGCAAAACCTGTGGAATCGGTCTCTTAAGGATTGAAATAAGTGTTTTGAAATGAGTGAAATTATATTCTGAAATGAGTCAAGTGAGTTTTATGCAATAATTTAGGTCCATTTTTTAAATATGTGAAACTGGTTATTTCGGCTATGTGAAATAGATTGTTGCGTGTGTGGAACTGATTATTTCTTCTTCTTTTTTGCGAGGAGTGAAACTGATTATTTCAAATATATGAAATGTTTTTTCAAAGCGAAACAATTTCATGCTTTGTGAAAGTCATTTCAAAGATAACTGAAATACATAAAATAAAAAGTATTTCAAATATATCTAAAATTGATCTTGTTCTAAAAATCTTGTCACCACGATTCCAAATATATAAAAAGTTTCAAAAATAAACATTTCATTTAACAGATATCGATCATTTAAAATTGAAGGATGGAATTAAGTACATGTCATTTGTATGGAGAGAGAATGCATGCAGCGTCCGTCTCTCAAGTCTAACTATCTCTCCTCTGCAAAAAAGCTGCTACTCACTGTTTTGTCTCAGACCATATTACGAAGTATAGTTGTTGGACTGAATTATTGTGTTATACCAGGTCAGACTGCACAGATCTTGATGAAACCGATGGACAGTGGATCCAACACCGGTACATCCCGACTCCGGTAAAATTACTTATTCGCTACTATGGCGACCTGACTAGCACCACTCATCCTCCCATGTCTCCGGTGCACCCCTCCTCCGGGCTCACCACCGCTCCTCATGCCGAGCCAGTCCCAACTTCTCCGTTAGCAGCCGTTGCGCCCTCCTGATCATATTAGCCAGCCGATCCGCACGTTGTGATGGGGTGTACCAGTTGTGTCATTTAGTCACACATCTAAGTTTCTGTTGCTTCCCGATCCTAGCTAGCTCCGGCGATTTTCTGACGGACCCTAGTTACGTTTGCTCAGCGTTGTGGTGCATCCCTATATGTCTCTACCCCAAGTCTTTTCTCCCCATATTGGCTGAGCGCTCGACTCGTGCTCATTTTATAAAGCGGTGGTACGCAAGTGTGTCCTTGAGTTAATAGTTATTTCTAGTTGATGTAGTGGCATGGCTTGCTTGCATACACGTGCACGCCTCGTCAGACAGAATACACGTTTTCACCTTCCAGAGATGCACTGCCATGAATGCATGAGTCTTCACTGTAAAATTAGAACTACTAGCTTTGCCAGAATTGTGGCATCCACCCACCACCCAGGACGAAGATCAGGTGCAGTTATATAAAACATAAGAGTGAATTCCGTTTTTACCCCTTATTTTGACGTTTTTAGCGAAATTTCAACACTTTTTTTGACACAATTTACCCTGTTTAATTTTTTTGAGCATTTTGACCAGTCGGTCATAATTTTTAGGTCCAACTGGCATGTCACGTCAGTGGTTTTTCCTGGCTATTTTTCTCACTGCTAAACCGGGTCGCGCAGCTTCTCCCGACCGGCTCGGCCTGATAGCGGTCGCTCGCGTCACATCCAACGCACAACGCCCAAGTCGGCTGCACGCCACACTCGCCTCCCGTGGCTTCTCGTTTGCGTTGCTCGTCCCCAATCAAACATGCAAACTGATTTCCGTATAAGCATCAAATTCCTATAGCATGTTCATCATGCCTGCATCATTTGTTAATTCAACCATGGGGTTCCCGTTGGCCACCTTCTTCTGATAATAAACGTTTTCCCAAGGGCTGGAAGCCAACTCCTTGATCTTCTCCTTTATATCAAAATAACTAATGAAATTCCTCTCAATAATCTCTAGCTAGCTTTGGATTCTTTTATCCACGGACATGTAAAATTATGCCTAACACTCCACAGCTTGGTTGCCATCCGCTTTTTGCAAGAAAAAATGAATTAGTGGCTGCAATCATCATCTACTCTAATTAGGAATTTTGGATCTTTGTATCTTACAATGCATGCTGAAACATATTTGGAGTTTCAGCATGCATGGTAAGATACAAAGATTCAAAATTCCTTTACAGCTAGCAAGTAGCAACAGATGCTATCACTTGTGCATGTATTAACACTCTTTCGATCAACATATTTGCTACCTAGATATTCAGATATGTAGGTGTATCAGAGTTAGTAAAGTAGTATATTTACACCACTTTAATCTAATCGATAGAACCATGGATACTTAAGGCCGTATATGATAACTGAAGAAAAACATACATGATTTCAAATTACACCAGTAACAATTTGTCCGATAATTTATTCATTGGTAATATGCCATGCCGATCAAGTATAGTCGTGCCATCAGAATACTTCAAACTAGAAATAAATTGAGTAGGGAGAAAAATGGGCAGAAAAAAACTGTAGACGTGGCATGCCCGCCGGTCAGAACGCAAAAAAAATAGGGTAATTTAGGGCAACACTTTTGCTAAATGGGGTAAAACGGATGAAATCCAGCTAAATGAGGGTAATTAGTGTAAAAAATGTCAAATAGGGGGTAAAAGCCGGAATTCACTCAAATCATAATAGCTAGGACTGCACCCAATAGGCAGCTGCCCTAAATCTTACATCCAACATGCAGCCAATTGCTATATATGCTTGTTGTTTTCCTTTAGTTTCTACTCGTTGCCTTCTTTAAGAATAGAACCAATTCTAGAACAAGATATCACTGAAACTGAACATTTACAGAGATAAATAAACTGAGCTTAAAAAATATCCAAGACTTAGTCCAAGTTATTGCAAAAAATGTTCATTACTGATATCTTGAATACCATATGAACTATGAAACGAATTAGAAGATGCTAGTATAATCAGATTAAGTGTTCACAACTGTGGTTTTCATGAAGTGTATTGTCAGTATTCCCATTGATTTGTTATTTTTCTACACTAATTGTTATTTATCTAAAATGTTTCTGGAGTTTTCTCCGAAATACTTGACTTACCAAATTGACTTCTATTGTTTCCCTTATTTCAGAGGACTAGGTAATTGCCTGTGCGTTGCAACGGAGCATACTTATATATATTCGAATGGTTCAATATCAATTATGTCTAACATTTACCTTTAAAATCCTCATGCCCACCATGCGACATTTACAAGTACAAATTTTGAGCTAATAACTGTGTTTATAATTAATTCTACTTCCTCTGTCCCAAATTATAAGGAGTTTTTGGTGGGGCAAACTCCTTATAATTTGGGAGGTAGTAATACTCTATGAAAATCAGTATGAACAGCAAAAAACTGAGATGTTCTCTGAAGTTATTGAGAGTTATACTAAATGGAAAGGTGTGGCTACACTCAGGTGTAATACACTTGAGTTTTCAAAGAACCGACAAAAACATATCAAAAGTTATCCAAAATCCATTTTTTGCGACATCAAGCATGATCAAATGTTTTAGATACTTGCGAAATTTCAGCCACAAATAACACTGGAGGTGCTCTCACAAAAAAATTCACTCGTTAATGTTTTCTTCATTTTGAGTGCATGACTTTGATTTTTCTTCGAGAGATCCTCGAATGTTTTTTGTGGATGAAGTTCTGCAACAACCTAAAACATTTGATCATGTTTCATCTCAAAAAAAAAATCAGAGTTTTTGGATCACATTTGATATTGTTTTTTGTAAACTCGGGTGTAGTACACTCGAGAATAGAAAATGCACTGCCTATATTAAATTAAACATCCTGGACAGAGAATTGTACTCGAAAATACGATGGTAATACATAGCACTTACTACCTCTGTAAACTAATATATGATGTTTTACATCACTTACAGAGGGAGTATTATTTTATTTCTCACGTTCAAGAGACATACTGAATCTATGACCATCTCGTTTAATTTCATAAGTTTCAACAGTAGTGATCTTAAAGAGTGTGTATCTGAAATTCCAAATGGTTGGTGTTAAATGCTTTCGCACTACTTGCACACCCATGTAGAAGTTATTCTATCTAACAAGGTGCTACTTACTTGAACTATCATAAAGGAATCGTCGACATTGACCACATGGCATTTGCTTTGGCTCATGACATAGGAGAACGAAACCTGTACAACGTCAATTAGGATATCACAAAGAAGTTCAGCTGGTCAGGAACCAAATGTTCAGACTCTGCTTGCTTTTGGGGATTGCTTTTGCCTCCTTACTCTTGCATGGAACAAAATCATAACTCATTACTTTCTATGCGACAACCGATACTAACCACGGAAACACCATCAAAATAATCTTAACCATGGAAATCAATCAAGAAACACACAAACAAATGGGCATGTTTGAAGAAGAAAAGTTCTTGCTGTCGGCACATTAAAACAACAACAGAAAATGGAAAGTGAGAATACTTCGAATTATCCTAAAGGCTGCAGTGGGCATTCGAATCGTTTTTATCCTTCTGTTGCCTGCTCTGGGCATACCCTCGGATCTACTACGTAAAAATTTGATAACACAAACTGAAGGTATGTATATGTTCATCTAGGCAATGAGGAGGTCAATGGCGTGAGGACGAGTCAAGGCCGAACAGGAGGCCAAGTGTGGCATGGGCGCATGGCATCTAAACCAAGTTCTACATCGATAGGTATGAGCTGCGACTGCATGGAGCGACGATCAAGATCATGGCGGCAAGGGGGGATATGATCTCGTGTACCTGAGTTTTCTGTGCGGCCGTCCGACGTATCCGATCGCTGGCTTAGCTAGCTAGCTTTCCTACGTGAACTCCGAAGATCGATCCAGTGGCTTGGTTTGGCCTAAGCATTGTACGTGCGCGTACCCGCAGGAAGAACTCGGCGGCGGGCTGCATCGTGAAGGTCGTCAGAGGGCGTCGTGCTGGATCATGTTCGAGAGAATTGGAGTGCACGATCGAAGGTCCAGCCGCAGGGAAGATGTTGCAGTCCTGAAACCCTCCACATCGCCTCTTTCGGTTCCATGGGAGGGCGGCTCTAGATCTACGCGGCAGGAGTTAGCTAGGCTAGACGATGGCATCAGGAGAAGGCGACGGGAAAACCCTGGTATGGCTCCCCAACCGAAGGCAATAGGGGAGACAAATTAGAGCGTAATTTAAGGCTGGTTTTGTAGAAATAGAAAACATGTGAAAAGAAAACCAGAGATGGATGGGGCGAAAAAAAACGTAGGGGCGCGGGGGGTGGGGGCGATCGAAGGAAGTCGGACGAAGGCTGCGACGTAAGAGGGGAAACGGAACGTTCCGTTTCTTTTAGGTAGTATAGAGATATAGAGATAGAGATTAGGTAGTAGAGAAGAGATAGAGAGTAGAGATAGAGAAGAGATAGAGATAGAGAAGAGAAGAGATAGAGAAAAGGGCGCCCAAGCCCCGGCTCCATTGTATTCCAATGAAACCCAAACGAGCCCCAGCAGCCATGGAAGGAAAGGGAAAAGGGAAAACATGGCCCCAACGAAAAACAAACTATGGAAGTAAAAAAATAAACAAACATCTGTGTTCACGATCACACACATTCCCCAGCATGACTGTTTCTGTGACTTAAAAGCCAATATTACTAAGCAAGCCAGCTTTGTATCTGCCTTCTTATCTCCCTCGTGGTGCTGCTACACGTCTCCGTCCTCGCCATGTGCAGTTCTGCCCTTTCCACGAGCCACTGCGTCGCGGAGGCATAACTGCAAGGTGTCATTGTCCCTCTCGTCATCTTCATGTTCGGGACGCGACCCACCCAACTCGACTTGTCGTAATCCTCGTGCTCGGCACCATTAGCATGTAGGACTGATGTTTGTTGAGCATGTCGTCGCCTGGCCGCAGCTCCCCGGATGCATACATACTCGGCACGATGCGCCGCCACAAGCCACACAAGCTCAACGTCCTTCTCCTGTTTCTCGATGTGCGCAAACTGGTCGACGAAATGCCCCATTTAAGTAGAAATAGGAGGGAAGAAGAAGATTGCCACATGGGCAACAGCTGGTCAAAACCATGACAAGTCAGCATGAAAACTACTTTTGTTGAGTCAAGGGACTAAACCAATCCTATTTGAGAAGTTGAGGGACTAACATTTGTTGGTTTGAAGTTGAGGGACCGTTTCTATACTTTCGAGAGAGTTCAGGGATGAAAAACATACTTTTCCCTAACAAAAATCTGGTAAGAACTTCTCTTCTTCATTTATAAATATTTCTTCCTATGTTCACTTAAATTCTTCTTTTGAGAAGAAAAAGAATAAATAAATTAAACCTCTCCAGACTCCCCTTAAAGGCGGACCTTGCTGGTCTCAGCCTGTGCTGGCTGGCCTAAGGCTCCGTTCGTGGTGGATGTAGGGTGCAGGGCCCGATCTAGTTTCTGCATGCCCGTCGTTGGGGAGGCTTGCTGGCGGCGCGGCACAACATTGGCGTGCTCGCTGTGTTGGGGGTGCAAGGTCCATAGGAGGTACGGGTCGGCCACGGTCGGCTGCGTGGGAGTGGCTGCCCCAGGTGAAAGCCTGGCTGGTGCTCACCCACCGGCGGCGACGATGCCGATAAGCTACGTTATCCTCCTTGGAGGTGTCGTCGGGATCTACACAGCCTGAACTTCCAGATCAAGTTCTTCGGGTGAAATCCTGGATCCTGCTGCTGTGTCGGGCGGTGGCGTCGTCTTCAACGTCGTTTCCCCCCTTTAGGGCGTCGTCTTGAAGATTTTGACTCCATGGGGTGCTTCCTATGGCTGTACGTGCAAGGTGATTATGTGCCAATGATGAGGGTGGTGAGCAATGTCGGAGGCATGTCATTGGTCATGGTAGTCGGCTCTTCTTTGATGTGTCCGTGGGGTTGCCTCGGCCAATTGTTGCTGTAAAGTCGAATCTGCTGCGGTGGAGCCCTGGTGGTGTACGATGACGCGTGACAAGTGGTTCATTCGGCGATCTTTCGTGATGCCGACCTTGCCTAGTTTCTTCGTAGTTCATCGTCGGAGTCGGAGCCGTGTTGCCTTGTTGTAGCTTGTTTGGAGTGTTGTTGTGCGGCTAATAGGGCTGTTCTATTTTTTGTTCTTTGATCTTCGGATCTTCACCATGTTGTTTCTTCCGCTACTTTCTGCTAAATCTGAATCAAGCCAGCAAGTTGGTGGATTTTTCAAAAAACAAAATGGCTCGCAATACAAATTGAAGCAGTATACAATACAAGGTAATTAATGTATGTATCGTGCCTCGATTTTGTTTGTCGTGTTGACTTGATGGAACGGATGGGCCCTGGTTACTTCAAGCGCCGCCGAACCATCATGAATCACACGGTCTGCTCACTGAACACATAAAATAGCCCATGCCAGCCCAATTAATCTAGGAAGCTTCAAATTTGTACTCAAACTTAGTAGAAAATGTAACATTGTGAGTGCCATTTAAAATATTTTATTTTAACAAAGATAGTTTCAGAAAATCTAACAGAGATAATATCATCATTGGTATACGCCCAATTTAGCTACGAAAGTCTTAGAAGATGCATAACAATTGGATGAAGTCGTATCTGACAGAACTGACCATCCACCTTAAGTATACATAACCGAGTATGCACATCCCGATTGCATGTCTCTATCCCTAAGCTCCAGTGCCTTGCGTTGTTTTTTTTTCCTTTTTGTTTTTAGGTTTTCTTTCGGTTTTCCCAGATTAACCAAGAATGTTAGGTTTTTGGGTCCGATTTTTGTTACAAACTGGATCATCTTTCTTCTTAATGAAATACAGGAACCCTCTGCCCTTGCACGAGGTTTCTCAAAATAAAAAAGATTGCATGTCTCTCACATCAGCAAATCGGAAATCCCTCTATATCACAAATTCATGATGTCCACAGTCCATTGCATCAGCCAAGCATGCATCGTTCACATGCAGAGACCAACGGTTTATCCTCCTTTAATTTTATTTTTTTGCATCAGGCAAGCCACAACCCCCGGACTCATATGGCACACTCCTCACTCCCACAGGATCGAGCAGCATTTGAAGTCAAGAATCACTACCGCTATCCATCCACAGGACGGAAGGGCCCTGATCCCGATTGACGTGCGCTTTCCCAGCAGCCCAAATTGGGTTCATTTGCATCCCCGGTATAGGATATAGCTCAACTCACCCAGTTACCTCAACTTGGAGCTGCATACACCTCTATAGACTATAGGTGCGCTCAGACCTTTCTTGGTTCTATGTCCCATTGATCCTGCTCTGTGTTGTGACGAAACTTCATAGTCCAGTACCATTCTAATGGAGTGCATTTACATCACCACTCGATGTATACGTATAAACGAGACAACCAAATCTGCTCAGACCTGCTTAACTTCTTTTTTTTTGGACAATGCTAAATGTGTGTACCCTGTACCCCCACAACATGAGCCTGATCTAGCTGACGTTTTATAGCTTGTGCCTCCATTCTGGAGTAGAGCCGCTTAATTTCAACAGAGACTACAGAAGCAACAGAAATATTCAAGAGCGACATCCCGATTTGCGAGTCCTCTCTTGACCCATTGGAGTTGGCGCCTCTTTCTTCGTTGACGAGGGATTGTTAAATGCGGCGCAAATTGACCCATTTAGTGACACATCCGAGTTCCCACTGCCTCTCGATCCTACCTATATAGCTGACGGTTTTTTCTGAACACTGGGTTGCGATGGTGCATGCAGGTCATGGAGCTGCCATCGCTATATCAGCTTGAGTCTCTTCTCTCTTTCCCGCAAAAAAAGAAAAAGAGTCTCTTCTCTTTGCTCACACCGGCTTGGCGCCATAGCTCGTGGCCTCTTCCTTAAGTTATAAAGGCACGTCTCGTGTGTGTCCTTCAGTCAAGAGTTACTGCTAGTAGTTCCTAGTAGAATTATTACAACTACCGTTGCTACTTTTTTTTTAATCACGGGGAAAAAGCACTGCAACTTAAGCGGTTGTTCTGACCATCCAATGCTCCCTTTGTTCCTACCCTTTGCTTTCTTCCTTCAAGAGAAAAAAAAACTCTACAACAAGACAGCCGAACCCAACAATCTACAGAAATACAAACACTGAGATAAGAAAATAGCGGAGATTAAGTTCAAGTTTTTGCAAAGGAAAGTTCATTGCTAAATAGTGATATCTTGAACTATGAAAAGGAGGAGATGCTAGCACAATCTGATTAAGCATTAACAACTGTGTTTTGCACTGAAGTGTGTTGTCCGACCATATAGCAAACAATTGGGTGCCTCTTAAGAGGGATAACCCGACAACATAAAACGCACGTGACTGTGTTGGCGAAAATAAATACACGAAGGTCTGGATACAATGCCATACCATACCCTACGAGACCTAAGCTCTATGACAACACCCCCAGGAGGGAGAGCGGTGCAAAGCGTCGCAGCTGCCGATTCAAAAATGGACAATTGTCTTCACCCGGAAACCTGGCAATGCGTGGATCTTTCGCTCGGCAACTCAGCTGTATCACCACGATGCATTCAGGACCGCCCACAGCGAACACAGTCATCCAGATCCAGATCTGGTCATCGCCACTACCAACTATAGAGAACGAGCCCGAGCCACCCACCACTACACCCCTTGCCACCCACATAACCAAGAGGCATAGCCGCCACGGCTGCCATGATTCCTGTAAGGAGAGCCAACCATGCGGACCGCCATTTGGGCCCGCCGCCCGGGCGTCGATGTAAGTGCACATGTGGAAAAAAAAGCCACTTTAAGTGGACAACTAAACCAATATGTATGATGTACAAATTTTTGTGGATTTTTTGTTGCAATTGAACCCAAAATTTGAATGACCCAAGTAAAACTACAAATATCTCCAAAACGTGTGGTCTAAATGAGATCGATTTTTTATCACACCAGTTGCGGGTACCATTATGATTTAGTGGGATTTTTTCATTTTTCAAATTATTAAATTTTCAACCAAAATTTTGAATGAGCTTGACACGGAACATCATGCCCGGTGCGACGGAATCGATTGGTTGCCCATGCCTCAGTTTACCAGCTTGATTTCTCACAGTAGTTTTCGGCAACACGTGTAAACGGGGCAAGCAAGTCCGCTCTATATCAACGTAAGAACATACTGGGATGTGGACTCCTGCTTAACTAGAACAGAGATTAAAGAAGCAACGAGCATACACGGATTGTACTTCTGCTCGCGAGCTATGTTTCCCGAGCATACTCCAAAGCCAACTCCCAAATTGTCCATTGACAAGAAGAGACAAGAGTATTGATTGCCGAGCGATGGCTCAACATCATGCAAAATGGCTGATTTGGTTACGCATGTAAGTTCCCATTGCCTCCCGATCCTACCTAAACCGGTGAAAGCATTACGGACTCTAGCTATAGCAAATATGTTGCTCAGCACTATGGTGCATGCACTTTGTTGCTCTAGCTCGTGGCCTCCTGCTTTTATAAAGCCACGTTATGCGTGTCTCATGTGTGTCCTTGACACAATAGTTACTGCTAGTTGATACGGTGCAGCGCGGCTTGCCTCCGTACAACTGCACAGCTTGTCAGACAAACACACATTTTCAACTTTCCATAGATGCACAATAAAAATACAACTATAAAACATACGCACGCAGTTACAACTACCATTCACAATTGCAACTTAAGCATCGAAGAAAAAACCATTGCAACTGAAGCAGTCGCTCTGATCATTCAGCATGAAGCGGCCTACTACTTAGATGATTTGCCATTATCATGCTTCCTCTGTTGCTATGCTTTGCTCCCAGATACTTATACATATTCTATATATAATGGTACTTCATCGGCCTCGTAATATAAGAGGTTATTACAACCAATATAGAGTGCATTTGGTTGTAATAATATCTTGTATTATGGGATGGAGGAAGTAGTTTTTACCCTCCCGGGTTGTGAAAAAAGATGTATCTACTCCAATTGCAGGTTCAAGTCCGAATTGAAAAATGATATTTACATATGTAACTGAAAAAGATGTACCACTAAGTAGTTGACCAGAACAAATGAAGTTGAGGATGTGCAACAAGTAGTGTACCCAAAAAAACAAGTAGGGTACCAAAATGACATGTCCGGACTTCAGACTTTTTCAAGAGATCATAGAAAAACCCACATTAATCCTGAAAAGCCAAATTAGCTAAATGTACGGTGATGATGCTTGGTTTCAGCGACCCTGTATATATAGCTTTCTTGTCGAGTCAGTATGAATTTCTTTCGCCTATGAACACATTACCATCAGCATGACTCGGATAGATCTGATCATCTGAATGCAAGTCAAATAAACAGTGGAATGAAATTCTCGTCCTCTCTCTGATAAATTGGACCCTCTCCTATGTCGATGTATATTTCTTTGAAAGAATGTAAATTCAATTTGTTTATATATATGTATATCTCCTTTTATTATATATATTCATCTACACGTTGAGATGTTTGATACTTCGGGTTCATAGATCCTTTATGTGTACCCTTCTTTCCCTCAAAATAGAAGAGACGTGAATAATATCCAGTGGGGTCGTGGGTCTATGGTCCAGCAAACACATTGCTGCACGTCCTACATTTCCCTGCTGATAAAAGAGAAACGGCGAGCCAGTTCCACTACCTAGTGTGCCATTGTCATCATTATACAACTACAATGGTATCTGGAATATTGGCAGAACTTCCTAACACCTCCTAAGCCCATAGTGTGCATGCCTGCAGGCTCAACATCCGATACGTCGTGCTCGACTCGTCATGTAGACAACGGGTAATGTTGAGAGCAGGGAGGAGACAAGTAGCTAGAGCAAATGAGTAGAGTTGATAACTTTTAGCAAGAGACATGTGAGGATGTTTACTCTCTATTCACTTTCGCCTCCAACCGTTTAATCAATTTGGAAATACCCCTATATGGGAAAATGAAAAGTGGGCCACTCCTACATGCCTTGCCCAAACTTATGGGGATGATATGTTTGCAGCTGGCGAGAAAGTACAAACATCACATCAAAGGACCAAATTTATGGTGGCTACCAACAATTAATTTTCATAATGTGCAAGATACCTTTCAACCTAGCGATGTTTTCTTCCTCCGTAAAGCCATAATTGAGATGTTGCTATGTGCATATTCGACATATGAATATACCAATTTCACATGGGGAGTCACAGTTCAGACCGTTCAAGGCCTAAACCAGACTCTTTTGGTCATGAGGTGGAAAATATAGCTTACTTGTTGACAATCCGTTAACAAATGCAAGCCCTTTATGTATTTGATAAATCTTGATGCTTTCCGGACTTCCACGGTTGATTGAAAACTCGGTTTTCTCCACAAAAAGTATCCTTCAAACTTTATAAGTCCAAAATGCTTTTGTTTCCACCATTTGTTGCAAATTATTCACAGTTTTAAGTCACAAAACAATTTTAAATGTTCCTTTAATTAGAAAAATCAATCTACATTCGCAAACATCAACAAATATCTATTTTTATCTATTGAATAAACACACAAGTAAACATGCCTGGCCAAACAAAAATTGGCTAGCTGATGGTAGTTGTTAATTAGTATTGTATGCTCAAAATGATTTAATGGTCCTAGTTCAACGTATCGTGAATTGTAGATTGATGTTGGAACTTGCCGTTCTCATTCCTTGAACCATTTTTTATTTATTGCTAGGCACGTTCAAATTAGCTCACTGTTAGTAATTGCTAATTAGTACAATACTCAAAATGTTTTATGATCCTAGTTCGACTGATTGAGATCGTCGGGCAAATATCATGCCAAGTTATTGGAGATTCACATATGGCGATGATGCCTTGGAACACCTCGCATGCATAAGTTCGTGCAATCTCTCGAGCCTATGTAGGGGAAGCATCTAAGCAGGCGACCATCTCAGAGGACTTGTGATGTGGTCAATCAAAGGCAATAGAAAACGCCTTGCTATTATGCTCTTAAAGTGGAGCAAAATGGTCCTGAGTTACACCTACGCGTGCATGGGAGGTTGACTTTGGATATGCCATCATCCAGCCTACTAGAACTGCGACGAAATGCTCATCTGAAGCATGCAAAACAAGGTGCCACTATAGCTACACCCATGAACTTGGCTTTGTATTGTCGCGGTGGGCTCACGTCGCGGTGTCACGCAAACACACACAGCAAAGCAGATGATATATGTCCTGCCTTGCCTTGCATAGCAGATGTCAGTGCCTATGTGACAAGATCCAAACAACTAACATATGTATCGGCATGGTGATACTCCTGAAACCTACCAAGCCCATAGTGTGCAATGTTATTGTTGTTGTTGTCCTCCACCTCGGCATAGCCCACCAGTTTGATGTCCAGAGCGTTGTTCCCGGTGGCCATCTTATGAGGCAAGAAGAAATGCTGAGAGCAAGGAGGAAACAACAAGATAGAGTGAATAACTAGAGTTGATAACAAGGGGTCTTTGTGTGTGAGAGGTTGTTCACTCTATTTCTGTTGGGGTACGCAATAATTTCAAAAAAGTTCTACGCACACGCAATATCCATCTAGGTGATGCATAGCAACGAGAGGGGACAGTGTTGTCCACGTACCCTCGTAGACCGAAAGCGGAAGCGTTATGACAACGCGGTTGATGTAGTCGTACGTCTTCACAATCCGACCGATCCTAGTACCGAAAGTACGACACCTCCGCGATCTGCACACGTTCAGCTCGGTGACGTCCCACGAACTCTAGATCCAGCTGAGTGTCGAGGGAGAGCTTCGTCAGCACGACGACGTGATGACGGTGATGATGAAGTTACCGACGCAGGGCTTCGCCTAAGCACTACAACGATATGACCGAGGTGGAAATCTGTGGAGAGGGGCACCGCACACGGCTAAACAATCAACTTGTGTGTCTATGGGGTGCCCCCTCCCCCGTATATAATGGAGTGGAGGAGGGGAGGGCCGACCCTCTCTATGGTGCGCCCTGGGGGAGTCCTACTCCCCCCCTTCCCAAGTTGGAGTAGGAGAGGAAGGAAGGAGGGGAGAGGGAGGAAGGAAAGGGGGGCCGGCCCCCCACCCAATTCGGATTGGGCTTGGGGGGGCGCCCCCTCCGTGTCCGCCTCCTCCTCTCTCCCACTAAGGCCCAATAGGGCCCATATACTCCCCGGGGGGTTCCGGTAACCCCCCGGTACTCCGGTAAATGCCCGAACATACCCGGAACCATTCCGATGTCCAAACATAGGCTTCCAATATATTAATATTTATGTCTCGACCATTTCGAGACTCCTCGTCATGCCCGTGATCACATCCGGGACTTCAAACAACCTTCGGTACATCAAAACACATAAACTCGTAATACCGATCGTCACCGAACGTTAAGCGTGCGGACCCTACGGGTTCGAGAACTATGTAGACATGACCGAGACTCATCTCCGGTCAATAATCAATAGCGGAACCTGGATGCTCATATTGGTTCCTACATATTCTATGAAGATCTTTATCGGTCAAACCGCATAACAACATACGTTGTTCCCTTTATCATTGGTATGTTACTTGCCCGGGATTCGATCGTCGGTATCACCATACCTAGTTCAATTTCGTTACCGGCAAGTCTCTTTACTCGTTCCATAATGCATCATCCCGCAACTAACTCATTAGTCACATTGCTTGCAAGGCTTATAGTGATGTGCATTATCGAGAGGGCCCAGAGATACCTCTCCGAAACATGGAGTGACAAATCCTAATCTCGATCTATGCCAACCCAACAAACACCACCGGAAACACCTATAGAGCATCTTTATAATCACCCAGTTACGTTGTGATGTTTGATAGCATACTAAGTGTTCCTCCGGTATTCGGGAGTTGCATAATCTCATAGTCATAGGAACATGTATAAGTTATGAAGAAAGCAATAGTAACAAACTAAACGATCATAGTGCTAAGCTAACGGATGGGTCATGTCAATCACATCATTCTCTAATGATGTGATCCCGTTCATCAAATGACAACTCGTGTCAATGGCTAGGAAACTTAACCATCTTTGATCAACGAGCTAGTCAAGTAGAGGCATACTAGTTACACTCTGTTTGTCTATGTATTCACACATATACTAAGTTTCGGGTTAATACAATTCTAGCATGAATAATAAACATTTATCATGATATAAGGAACTATAAATAAAAACTTTATTACTGCCTCTAGGGCATATTCCCTTCAATTTCTACTCTAGCGGTATTCCTTTTTATGCCAATTGGTTGTCAACTTTCACAAACCCTATATGGAAAATAAATGTGGTTGTAGCACAGAACACTAGTCACTCACCTGCTACATGACCTGAGAACATATGAGAGGTGATAACCCACAAGTATAGGGGATCAATTGTAGCCTCTTTCTATAAGTAAGAGTGTCCAACCCAACGAGGAGCTAAAGGTAGAACAAATATTCCCTCAAGTTCTATCGACCACCGATACAACTCTACGCACGCTTAACGTTCGCTTTACCTAGAACAAGTATGAAACTAGAAGTACTTTGTAGGTGTTTTTGGATAGGTTAGGAAGATAATAAAAAGAGCACGTAAATAAAAACTAGGGGCTGTTTAGGTAAAGAAGCTACAAAAGTTAGTATAGCGAGTGTGGAAAAGTGATGGTAGGAGTTGCGAAATTGTCCCTAAGCAATTGACTACTTTGCTAGACCGATAGCAAGTTTTATGTGGGAGAGGCCATTGCTAGCATGTCATCCCTGACTTGGAATTCTATGAACTTATGATTGGAACTATTAGCAAGCATCCGCAACTACTAACGTTCATTAAGGTAAAACCCAACCATAGCATTAAGATATATTGGTCCCCCTTCAATCCTGTATGCATCAATTTCTATGCTAGGTTGAAGCTTCTGTCACTCTTGCCCTCCAATACATAGTCCTATCAACATACAACTAACCCTATGGTGTGATCCACGCGTGCGCTCATATGATGGGCACCAAAGGACAGCAACATAACCACAAGCAAATTAAACCAATCATAGCAATTCACCAATTACCGATAGGACAACAAAAATCCACTCAGACATCATAGGATGGCAACCCATCGTTGGATAATAATATGAAGCATAAAGCACCATGTTCAAGTAGAGCGTACAGCGGGTTGCAGAGTGGACCGTTGTAGATAGATGGGGGAAGGTGATGAAGATGTTGGTGAAGATGACAGACGTATTGGTGTAGATCGCCGCCACACGATGATGGCCCTGGCGGCGTTCCGGCGCCACCAGGAGAGAGGGGGAGAGGGCCCCCCTCCTTCTTATTCTTCCTTGACCTTCCCCCTAGATGGAAGAAGGGTTTCCCCTCTAGTCCATGGCCTCCATGGCGGTGGAGGGGCGGGAGCCCCTCTGAGATGAAGGAAATATGCCCTAGAGGCAATAATAAAGTTATTATTTATTTCCTTATTTCATGATAAATGTTTATTATTCATGCTAGAATTGTATTAATCGGAAACATGATACATGTGTGAATACATGGACAAACATATAGTCACTAGTATGCCTCTACTTGACTAGCTCATTAATCAAAGATGTTTATGTTTCCTAACCATAGACATGTGTTGTTATTTGATTAATGGGATCACATCATTAGGAGAATGATGTGATTGACATGACCCATTCCGTTAGCCTAGCACTTGATCGTTTAGTATGTTGTTATTGCTTTCTTCATGACTTATACATGTTCCTGTAACTATGAGATTATGCAACTCCTGTTTACGGAGGAACACTTTGGTGCTACCAAACGTCACAACGTAATCGGGTGATTATAAAGGAGTACTACAGGTGTCTCCAAAGGTACATGTTGGGTTGGCGATTTCAAGATTAGGTTTTGTCACTCCGATTGTCGGAGAGGTATCTCTGGGCCCTCTCGGTAATGCACATCATTATAAGCCTTGCAAGCAATGTGACCAATGAGTTGGTTACGGGATGATGCATTACAGAACGAGTAAAGAGACTTGCCGGTGACGAGATTGAACTAGGTATTGGATACCGACGATCGAATCTCGGGCAAGTAACATACCGATGACAAAGGGAACAACGTATGTTGCTATGCGGTTTGACCGATAAAGATGATCGGACATGGTTTAGTTGATTTGGATCACGTAATCACTTAGATGACTAGAGAGATGTCTGTCTAAGTGGGAGTTTTTAATATGATTAATTAAACTTAAATTTATCATGAACTTGGTCCTAGTAGTATTTTGCAAAATTATGTTGTAGATCAATAGCTCGCGTTGTTGCTTTCATATGTTTGTTTTGATGTATTCCTAGAGAAAATTGTATTGAAAGATGTTAGTAGCAATGATGCGGATTGGATCCGTGATCTGAGGTTTATCCTCATTGCTGCACAGAAGAATTATGTCCTTAATGCACCACTAGGTGACAGACCTATTGCAGGAGCAGATGCAGACGTTATGAACGTATGGCTAGCTCAATATGATGACTACTTGATAATTTAGTGCACCATGCTTAACGGCTTAGAATCGGGACTTCAAAGACGTTTTGAACGTCATGGACCATATGAGATGTTCCAGGAGTTGAAGTTAATATTTCAAGCAAATATCCGAGTTGAGAGATATGAAGTCTCCAACAAGTTCTATAGCTAAAAGATGGAGGAGAATCGCTCAACTAGTGAGCATGTGCTCAGATTGTCTGAGTACTTCAATCGCTTGAATTAAGTGGGAGTTAATCTGCCAGATAAGATAGTGATTGACAGAATTCTCTAGTCACCATCACCAAGTTAGTAGAACTTCGTGATGAACTATAATATGCAAGGGATGACAAAAGTAATTCCCTAGCTCTTCGTGATGCTGAAATCGACGAAGGTAGAAATCAAGAAAAGAGCATCAAGTGTTGATGATTGACAAGACCACTAGTTTCAAGGAAAAAGGCAAAGGGAAGAAGGGGAACTTCAAGAAGAACGGCAAGCAAGTTGCTGTTCGAGTGAAGAAACCCAAGTCTGGACCTAAGCCTGAGACTAAGTGTTTTTGCTGCAATGGAACTGGTCACTGGAAGCGGAACTACCCCAAGTATTTGGCGGATAAGAAGGATGGCAAAGTGAACAAAGGTATATTTGATATACAGATTATTGATGTGTATTTTACTAGTGTTCGTAGCAACCCCTCGGTATTTGATACTGGTTCAGTTGCTAAGAGTAGTAACTCAAACAGGAGTTGCGAATAAGCAGAGACTAGTTGAAGGGAAGTGACGATGAGTGTTGGAAGTAGTTCCAAGATTGATATGATCATCATCGCACACTCCCTATACTCTCGGGATTGATATGTTATTTGGCGTTTGTGTTGAGCATTAATATGATTTGATCATGTTTATTGAAATACGCTTATTCATGTAAGTTGGAGAATAATTATTGTTCTGTTTACATGAATAAAACCTTCTATGGTCATACACTCAATAAAAATGGTTTGTTGGATCTCGATCGTGTGATACACATATTCATAATATTGAAACCAAAAGATGTAAAGTTAATAATGATAGTGCAACTTATTTGTGGCATTGCCGTTTAGGTCATATTGGTGTAAAGCACATGAAGAAACTCCATGCTGATGGGATTTTGGAATCACTTGATTATGAATCACTTGATGCTTGCGAACCATGCCTTATGGGCAAAATGACTAAAGACTCTGTTCTCCGGAACAATGGAGCGAGCAAATGACTTATTGGAAATAATACATACTGATGTATGCGGTCCGATGAGTGTTAAAGCTCACGGCAAGTATCGTTATTTTCTGACCTTCACAAGATGATTTGAGCAGATATGAGTATATCTACTTAATGAAGCACAAGTCTGAAACATTTGAAAAGTTCAAAGAATTTCAGAGTGAAGTGAAGAATCATCGTAACAAGAAAATAAAAGTTTCTACGATATGATCGCAGAGGAAAAATATTTGAGTTACGAGTTTGGCCTTCATTAAAACAATGTGAAATAGTTTCACTACTCACGCCACCGAACACCACAGATAATGGTGTGTCCGAAAGTCGTAACCGCACTTTATTGGATATGGTGCGATCTATGATGTCTCTTATCGGTTTACCACTATCGCTTTGGGGTTATGCATTAGAGACAGCTGCATTCACGTTTAATAGGGCACCATCTAAACCGCTGAGGCGACACCGTATGAACTATGGTTTAACAAGAAACCTAAGCTGTCGTTTCTTAAAAGTTTGAGTTGTGATGCTTATGTGAAAAGTTTTCACCTGATAAGCTCGAACCCAAATCGGAGAAGTGCGTCTTCATAGAATACCCAAAGGTAACTATTGGGTACACCTTCTATCACAGATCCGAAGGCAAGTTATTCGTTGCTAAGATGGATCCTTTCTAGAGAAGAAGTTTCTCTCGAAAGAAGTGAGTGGGAGGAAAGTAGAACTTGATGAGGTAATTGTACCTTCTCCCTTATTGGCAAGTAGTTCATCACAGAAAACAGTTCCGGTGATTCCTACACCAATTAGTGAGGAAGTTAATGATGATGATCATGAAACTTCAGATCAAGTTGCTACCAAACCTCGTAGGTCTTCCAGAGTAAGATCCGCACCAAAGTGGTACGGTAATCCTATTCTGGAAGTTATGTTACTTGACCATGGAAAACCTACGAACTATGAGGAAGCGATGATGAGCCCAGATTCCGCGAAATGGCTTGAGGCCATGAAATCTGAGATAGGATCCATGTATGAGAACAAAGTATGGACTTTGATTGACTTGCTCGATGATCAGCAAGCCATGTTAAATAAATGGATCTTCAAGAGGAAGACGGACACTGATAGTAGTGTTACTATCTACAAAGCTCGACTTGTCACAAAAAGGTTTTCGACAAGTTCAAGGTGTTGACTACAATGAGATTTTCTCAACTGTAGCGATGCTTAAGTCTGTCCGAATCATGTTAGCAATTGCCAAATTTTATGAAATCTGGCAAATGGATGTCAAAACTACATTCTTTAATGGATTTATTAAAGAAGAGTTGTATATGATGCAACCAGAAGGTTTTGTCAATCCTAAAGGAGCTAACAAAATGTGCAAGCTTCAGCGATCCATCTATGGACTGGTGCGAGCATCTTGGAGTTGGAATAAACGCTTTGATAAGTGTGATCAAAGCATATGGTTTTATACAGACTTTTGGAGAAGCCTGTATTTACAAGAAAGTGAGTGGGAGCACTACAACATTTCTGATAAGTATATGTGAATGACATATTGTTGATCGGAAATAATGTAGAATTATTCTGCAAAGCATAAAGGAGTATTTGAAAGGAGTTTTTCAAAGAAGGACCTCGGTAAAGCTGCTTACATATTGAGCATCAAGATCTATAGAGATAGATCAAGACGCTTGATAAGTTTTTCAATGAGTACATACCTTGACAAGATTTTAAAATAGTTCAAAATGGAACAGTCAAAGAAAGAGTTTCTTGCCTGTGTTACAAGGTGTGAAATTGAGTAAGACTCAAATCCCGACCACAGCAGAAAATAGAAAAGAGAATGAAAGTCATTCCCTATGCCTCAGTCATAGGTTCTATAAAGTATGCTATGCTATGTACCAGACCTATTGTATACCTTGCTCTGAATTTGGCAAGAGGTACAATAGTGATCTAGGAGTAGATCATGGACATTGGTCAAGAACATCCTTAGTGAGGACTAAGGAAATATTTCTCGATTATGGAGGTGATAAAAGAGCCCGTCGTAAAGAGTTACATCGATGCAAGCTTTTTACACTGATCCAGATGACTCTAAGTCTCAATCTGGATACATATTGAAAGTGGGAGCAATTAGCTAGAGTAGCTCCGTGCAGAGCATTGTAGACATAGAATATTTGCAAAATACATACGGCTCTGAATGTGGCAGACCCGTTGACTAAGCTTCTCTCACGAGCAAAACATGATCATACCCTAGTACTCTTTGGGTGTTAATCACATAACGATGTGAACTAGATTATTGACTCTATTAAACCCTTTGGGTGTTGGTCACATGACGATGTGAACTATGGGTGTTAATCACATACAGATGTGAATATTAGTGTTGAATCACATGATGATGTGAACTAGATTATTGACTCTAGTGCAAGTGGGAGACTGAAGGAAATATGCCCTAGAGGCAATAATAAAGTTATTATTTATTTCCTTATTTCATGATAAATGTTTATTATTCATGCTAGAATTGTATTAACCGCAAAACATGATACATGTGTGAATACATAGACAAACATATAGTCACTAGTATGCCTCTACTTGACTAGCTCATTAATCAAAGATGGTTATGTTTCCTAACCATAGACATGTGTTGTTATTTGATTAATGGGATCACATCATTAGGAGAATGATGTGATTGACATGACCCATTCCATTAGCCTAGCACTTGATCGTTTAGTATGTTGCTATTGCTTTCTTCATGACTTATACATGTTCTTGTAACTATGAGATTATGCAACTCCCGTTTACCGGAGGAACACTTTGGGTGCTACCAAACGTCACAACGAATCGGGTGATTATAAAGGAGTACTACAGGTGTCTCCAAAGGTACATGTTGGGTTGGCGTATTTCAAGATTAGGTTTTGTCACTCCGATTGTCGGAGAGGTATCTCTGGGCCCTCTCGGTAATGCACATCATTATAAACCTTGCAAGCAATGTGACCAATGAGTTGGTTACGGGATGATGCATTATAGAACGAGTAAAGAGACTTGTCGGTGACGAGATTGAACTAGGTATTGGATACCGACGATCGAATCTCGGGCAAGTAACATACCGATGACAAAGGGAACAACGTATGCTGTTATGCGGTTTGACCGATAAAGATCTTTGTAGAATATGTAGGAGCCAATATGGGCATCCAGGTCCCGCTATTGGTTATTGACCGAGAATAGTTCTAGTTCATGTCTACATAGTTCTCGAACCCGTAGGTCCGCACGCTTAAGGTTTCGATGACAGTTATATTATGAGTTTATGAGTTTTGATGTACCGAAGGAGTTCGGAGTCCCGGATGAGATCGGGGACATGATGAGGAGTCTCGAAATGGTCGAGACGTAAAGATCGATATATTGGACGACTATATTCGGAGTTCGGAAAGGTTCCGAATGATTCGGTATTTTCGAGTACCGGAGAGTTACGGGAATTCGCCGGGAGAAGTATTGGGCCTTATTGGGCCCTCAAGGGAAAGAGAGAGGGCTGCCTAGGGCAGGCCGCCCCCAAGGCCTAGTCCGAATTGGACTAGGGGAGGGGCCGCACACCTTCCTCCCTTCCCTTCCTTCTCTCCTACTCCTACTAGGAAAGGAGGAGTCCTACTCCGTGGGAGTAGGACTCCCCCTTGGCGCCTCCTCCTCCTTGGCCGCCCTCCCTTGCTCCTTTATATACGGGGCAGGGGGCACCCCATGACACACAAGTTGATCTACGGATCGTTCCTTAGCCGTGTGCGGTGCCCCCTCCACCATATTCCACTTGGTCATATCGTCGGAGCTTAAGCGAAGCCCCGCGCCGGTGAAGTCATATCGTCATGAGCTTAGCGAAGCCCCGCGCCGGTGGAGCATCATCATCGCCACCACGCCGTCGGTTGACGGAACTCATCCCCAATGCTTTGCTGGATCGGAGCCCGGGATCGCCATCGAGCTGAACGTGTGCAGAACTCGGAGGTGCCGACGCTCGGTACTTGGATCGGTCGGATCGTGAAAACGTACGACTACATCAACCGCGTTGTTATAACGCTTCCGCTTACGGGGTACGAGGGTACGTGGGCATACACTCTCCCCTCTCGTTGCTATGCCATCACCATGGTCTTGCGTGTGCGTAGGAATTTTTTTTTTAAATTACTACGTTCCCCAACATGAGACTGGATCTCTCTCTCTCTCTCTCTCTCTCTCTCACTCTCTCTCTCTCTCTGTGTGTGTGTGTGTGTGTGTGTGTGTGTTTCCTTCTGTTTCTGCGCTTCCTGATTCTGCCCTTTCACCATTTCTTAAATTCCCGGAGATCCGTAACTCTGATTGGGCTGAAATTTGACACAATTTTTATCCGGATATTGGCTTTCTTGCGGCAAAAGAAGGGCACCAACCGCCTTATGGAGTGGCCACGAGGGCCCAGGCGCGACCCGACTGGGCACGCCCTCACCTCGTGGGCCCTCGGCACCGTCTCGCGTTGATTCCACTTCCGAAATTCACATATATTCGGAAAAAAATATCTGTCAGTTTTTATCCCGTTTGGACTCCGTTTAATATGGATTTTCTGTGAAACAAAAAACATGCAACAAACAGGAACTGGCACTGGGCACTGGATAAATATGTTAGTCCCAAAAATAGTATAAGAAGTTGCCAAAAGTATGTAAAAGTTGTAGAATATTGGCATGGAACAATCAAAAATTATAGATACGACGGAGACGTATCAGCATCCTCAAGCTTAATTCATGCTCGTCCTCGAGTAGGTAAATGATAAAAAAGATACATTTTGATGTGGAATGCTACCTAGCATAATCTTGATCATGTAATCTAATCATGGCATGAATATTAAGACATGAGCGATTCAAGGCAATAGTCTATCATTTGACATTAAGACAATAATACTCCAAGCATACTAATAGAGCAATCATGTCTTTTCAAAATAACATGGCCAAAGAAAGTTATCCCTACAAAATCATATGGTCTGGCTATGCTCCATCTTCACCACACAAAATATACAAATCATGCACAACCCCGACGACAAGCCAAGCAATTGTTTCATACTTTTGACGTTCTCAAACCTTTTCAACTTTCACGCAATACATGAGCGTGAGCCATGGATATATCACTATAGGTGGAATAGAATATGATGGTGGAGATTGTATGGAGAAGAAAAAAAAGGGAGAAAGTCTCACATCGACGCTGCTAATCAATGGGATATGGAGATGCCCATCAATTGATGTCAATGCGAGGAGTGTGGATTGCCATGCAACGGATGCACTAGAGCTATAAATGTATGAAAGCTCAACAAAAGAAACTAAGTGGGTGTGCATCCAACTTGCTTGCTCACGTGACCTAGGGAATTTGAGGAAGCCCATTGTTGGAATATACAAGCCAAGTTCTATAATGAAAACACTAGTATATGAAAGTGATAACTCAAGAGACTCTCTATATGAAGAACATGGTGCTACTTTGAAGCACAAGTGTGGTAAACGGATAGTAGCATTTCCCTTCTCTCTTTTTATCTCATTTTTTTGTTTTTTTGGTGGGCTTCTTTGGCCATTTTTATTTTTTTTGTGGGCTTATTTGGCCTCTTTTATTTCTTTTAAAGTCCGGAGTCTCATCTCGACTTGTTGGGGAATCATAGTCTCCATCATCCTTTCCTCACTGGGGCAATGCTCTAATAATGATGATCATCACACTTTTATTTACTTGCAACTCAATATTACAACTTGATGTCTAGAACAAAGTATGACTCTATATGAATGCCTCTGGCAGTGTACCAGGATGTGCAATGATCTAGCATAGCAAAGATATCGAAAAACGGACAAGCCATGAAAACATCATGCTAGCTATCTTACGATCATGCAAAGCAATATGACAATAAATGCTCAAGTCATGTATATGATGATGATGGAAGTTGCGTGGCAATATATCTTGGAATGGCTATGGAAATGCCATGATAGGTAGGTATGGTGGCTGTTTTGAGGAAGATATAAGGAGGCTTATGTGTGATAGAGTGTATCGTATCACGGGGTTTGGATGCATCGGCGAAATTTGCACCAACTCTCGAGGTGAGAAAGGGCAATGCACGGTATCGAAGAGGCTAGCAATGATGGAAGGGTGAGAGTGCGTATAATCCATGGAGTCAACATTAGTCATACAGAACTTACATACTTATTGCAAAAATCTATTAGTCATTGAAACAAAGTACTACGTGCATGCTCCTAGGGGGATATATTGGTAGGAAAAGACCATCGCTCGTCCCCGACCGCCACTCATAAGGAAGACAATCAATAAATACCTCATGCTCCAACTTCGTTACATAACGGTTCACCATACGTGCATGCTACGGGAATCACAAACTTCAACACAAGTATTTCTACAATCCACAACTACCCACTAGCATAACTCTAATATCACCATCTTTATATCAAAAATATTGCAAGGAATCAAACATATCATATTCAGTGATCTACAACTTTTATGTAGGATTTTATGACTAACCATGTGAATGACCAATTCCTGTCATCTCTCTAAATAGATATAAGTGAAGCAAGAGAGTTTAATTCTTTCTACAAAAGATATTCCCACGCTCTAACAAATATAAGTGAAGCAAAAGAGCATTCTACCAATGGTGGTTTTCTATGTGTAGGGAAACAGGCAATCCATACTTCAAATGATATAAGTGAAGCACATGAAGCATTCTATAAAGCCATACTCAAAAGATATAAGTGAAGTGCAATGACCATTCTATAAATCAACCATGGACTATCTCATACCAGCATGATGCATAAAAGAAAGTGAAAACTAAATGCAAAAGACGCTCCAAGATTTGCACATATCACATGAACGAAACGAATCCGAAAACATATCGATACTTGTTGAAGAAAGATGGGATGCCTTCCGGGGCATCCACAAGCTTAGACGCTTGAGTCTCCTTGAATATTTACTTGGGGTGCCTTGGGAATCCCCAAGCTTGAGCTCTTGCCTCTCCTCCTTATCCTCATATCGAGACACCCTCGATCTTCGAACACTTCATCCACACAAAACTCAACAGAAAGCTCGGTAAGATTCGTTAGTATAATAAAGCAAATCACTACTCTAAGTATTGTTGCAAACCAATTCATATTTTGTTTTTGCATTGTAGCTACTGTAATATAACTTTTTCATGGCTTAATCCACTGATAGAAATCAACAGTTTCATCAAAACAAGCAAACTATGCATCAAAAACAGAATCTGTCTTAAACAGGATAGTTTGTAATAATCTGAATATTCACCATACTTCTGCTACTCCAAAAATTATAAAATAATTAGGAAAAATAAACAATTTGTATAGAAATACAGTGCAAAAAAGTTTCAGAACCGTTTCATGTTCCAGTAAACAATGTAAAATCGCGCACTACAGCCAAAGTTTCTGTTTTGCACCGCACAAACCAACAAGCAATGTAAACATCCTAAAGGCAAATCTTGGCACATTATTTTTATAATACAATGGAATTGTACAAGGGGATAATTATTTTTGTTGAAAAGTTTCTGTAATGAAGATTCACAAAGTTTCTGTGAGCATGAACAAAGTTCAAGGAGCTCCCTCACTTCAACAATGCTTGTCTCTCTCACTTTCACTTTCCTTTTTGAAAGGTTTTGGGTTCCCCTCTTTATTTTATTTTATTTGTTTTTAAACTTTATAAAACCACTCAACATAAATAAATGACTCTCTAAAACTTCCGGGTTGTCTCCCTGGCAGCGCTTTCTTTAAAGCCATTAAGCTAGGCATATAGTGCTCAAGTAATGGATCCACCCGGATCCCAAGGTATATCAAAGCCAATTTGAATTAGCAATGATTTGGCATTTAGTAGTGAGCACAAAGCAACATATATCATGCAACAACGAAGTCTAACTCTCTTCCTATGCATCGGCATGTCATTAAAGAACAATTCATGCACACATAGTAAAGGCCAATGCATAGTATAAACAGTTTCTTGCAATTTTATCATATTGGAAACATAGAGAGGTGGAGATATAGTTCCTCTCTCATAATAACTACAAGTAGGAGCATCAAGCACATGCATATTATATCTATCAAAATCATCATGTGTAGAAGTAAAACGCAACCCATCAATACAATCCTTAATAAGCACAAACTTCTCCGATATAGTGTAGTTTGGAGAATTCAAAAACATATTAGGACTATCATGCGTGGGTGCAATAGAAACAATTTCATTCTTAACATAAGGAACTATAGCAAGTTCATCTCCATAAGCATCATTCATATTGGCATCTTGGCCACAAGCATAGCAAACATCAAGTTCATCAAAAAGGGATATTTCAAACGAATTAAAGGGATCATAGAAATTATCATAGCAATCATCCTTCGGTAAGCACGAAGGGAAATTAAACAATGTATGAGTTGAAGAGTTACTCTCATTAGAAGGTGGGAACGGGTAGCTAATCCGCTCTTCCTCCTTTTGTTCTTCGCTCTCCTCCTCATCTTTTTCATCCAATGAGCTCACAATTTCATCAATTTCTTCTTCCATAGACTCCTGCAAAATAGTATTCTCTTCTTGGACAGCAGAGACTCTCTCAATAAATTCATCAATATTGGAATTGAATTCATAATTCTCATAGCAATATTTAAGTATAGCAAAATTTTCAGGTTCGTAAACAGCATCATCAAGATTTTCACACTCTTTAAACAAAGATTCAATTTCATAAGCACACATAAAAGCAACAAATTCTTCTATTTGTTCCACATCATAGTAATCATATATAGCATTAGCATAAGAATCCAAGGTTTTATTATCATTAAATCTGCATGAAAAGGGAAGGTGTGGAGCCTTCATCCTAGAGCAACAAGTATAATCATATCTCAAGCATAGTTCCCGAGCATACCAATGCGACACATGAATTTGATCCCATAATAGTTTCCCTTTTTGAGTCAAGCGATAATCCCTAAAGTATTCACGTTGATCCAACATGTCTCCCATTATATAATTGAATGGGGTTTTCTCAGGATTATTGAAGTAGTGCATCATATCTTTCACATAATGAGCATCGAGGGTTTTAGGAGGTTCCCCATCTCCATGAGTAGCAAATAAACCTAATTTTTTGGTATTTCGTGTTCCATATCCATAACTAAGAAAGAGAACAACTTAGAAAAGCAAATAAAAATTACTTAATGATAAAGCAAACAAGCACACACGAGAATATTCACCCCACGCTATAACTCCCCGGCAACGGCGCCAGAAAAAGGTATTGATAACCCACAAGTATAGGGGATCAATTGTAGGCTCTTTTGATAAGTAAGAGTGTCGAACCAAACGAGGAGCTAAAGGTAGAACAAATATTCCCTCAAGTTCTATCGACCACCGATACAACTCTACACACACTTAACGATCGCTTTACCTAGAACAAGTATGAAACTAGAAGTACTTTGTAGGTGTTGTTGGATAGGTTTGCAAGATAATAAAAAGAGCACGTAAATAAAAACTAGGGGCTGTTTAGGTAAAGAAGCAACAAAAGTTAGTATAGCGAGTGTGGAAAAGTGGTGGTAGGAGTTGCGAAATTGCCCCTAAGCAATTGACTACTTTACTAGACCGATAGCAAGTTTTATGTGGGAGAGGCCACTGCTAGCATGTTGATAACCCACAAGTATAGGGGATCGCAACAGCTTTCGAGGGTAGAGTATTCAACCCAAATTTATTGATTCGACACAAGGGGAGCCAAAGAATATTCTTGAGTATTAGCAGTTGAGTTGTCAATTCAACCACACCTGGATAACTTAGTATCTGCAGCAAAGTGTTTAGTAGCAAAAGTGGTATGATAATAAAGGTAACGGTAGCAAAAGTAAAGATAAATGTTTTGGGGTTTTTGTAGTAGTTGTAACAGTAGCAACGGAAAAGTAAATAAGTGAAGAACAATATGTGAAAAGCTCATAGGCAATGGATCAGTGATGGATAATTATGTCGGATGCGATTCCTCATGCAATAGCTATAACATAGGGTGACATAGAACTAGCTCCAATTCATCAATGTAATGTGGGCATGTATTCCTTAAATAGTCATACGTGCTTATGGAAAAGAACTTGTATGAGATCTTTTGTCCTACCCTCCCGTGGCAGCGGGGTCATTACGGAAACTAAGGGATATTAAGGCCTCCTTTTAATAAAGAACCGGAACAAAGCATTAGCACATAGTGAATACATGAACTCCTCAAACTACGTTCATCACCGAGAAGTATCCCGATTATTGTCACTTCGGGGTTGTCGAATCATAACACATAATAGGTGACTATAGGCTTGCAAGATAGGATCAAGAACACACATATATTCATGAAAACATAATAGGTTCAGATCTGAAATCATGGCACTCGGGCCCTAGTGACAAGCATTAAGCATAGCAAAGTCATAGCAACATCAATCTCGTAACATCTTGGATACTAGGATCAAACCCTAACAAAACTAACTTGATTACATGGTAAATCTCATCCAACCCATCACCGTCCAGCAAGCCTACGATGGAATTACTCACGCACGGCGGTGAGCATCATGAAATTGGTGATGGAGGATGGTTGATGATGACGACGGCGATGAATCCCCCTCTCCGGAGCCCCGAACGGACTCCAGATCAGCCCTCCCGAGAGAGATTAGGGCTTGGCGGCGGCTCCGTGTCGTAAAACGTGATGAAACTTTTTCTCTGATTTTTTCTCCCCGAGACGGAATATATGGAGTTGGAGTTGAGGTCGGAGGAGGTCCAGGGGGCCCACGAGATAGGGGGCGCGCCCTAGGGGGGGCTCCCCCCTGTCTCGTGGATAGGCTGTGGGCCCCCTGGTGTATTTCTTTCGCCCAACAATTCTTATAAATTCCAAAAAGTGCCTCCGTGGATTTCCAGGACATTCCGAGAACTTTTCTTTTCTACACATAAAACAACATCATGGTAGTTCTGCTGAAAACAGCGTCAGTCCGGGTTAGTTTCATTCAAATCATGCAAGTTAGAGTCCAAAACAAGGGCAAAAGTGTTTGGAAAAGTAGATACTTTGGAGACGTATCAACTCCCCCAAGCTTAAACCTTTGCTTGTCCTCAAGCAATTCAGTTGATAAACTGAAAGTGATAAAGAAAAACTTTTACAAACTCTATTTGCTCTTGTTGTTGTAAACATGAAAAGTCAGCATTCAAGTTTTAGCAAATATTATGAACTAACCATACTCACAATAACACATAGGTCTCACAATTACTCATATCAATAACATAATCAGCTAGTGAGCCATAATAATAAAACTCGGATGACAACACTTTCTCAAAATAATTATAACATGATATAACAAAATGGTATCTCGCTAGCCCTTTCTGAGACTGCAAAACATAGATGCAGAGCACCTTTAAAGATCAAGGACTGACTAAACATTGTAATTCATGGTAAAAGAGATTCAGTCAAGTCATACCCAATATAAACCAATAATAATGAATGCAAATGACAGTGTGCTCTCCAGCGGGTGCTTTTAATAAGAAGGGTGATGACTCAACATAAAAGTAAATAGATAGGCCCTTCGCAGAGTGAAGCAGGGATTTGTAGAGGTGCCAGAGCTCGATTTTAAAATAGAGATTGAATAACATTTTGAGCGGCATACTTTCGCTGTCAACGCAACAACTATGAGATGGCTGTATCTTCCATACTACATGCATTATAGGCGGTTCCCAAACAGAATGGTAAAGGTTTATACTCCCCCAACCACCAACAATCATCAATCCATGGCTTGCTCGAAACAACGAGTGCCTCCAACATACAACAGCCCTGGGGGAGTTTTGTTTAATTATTTTGATTTGCTTTGATCTTTTTGGATCATGGGACTGGGCATCCCGTTACCGGCCCTTTCTCGTGAATGAGGAGCGGAGTCCACTCCTCTTGAGAATAACCCACCTAGCATGGAAGATATAGGCAGCCCTAGTTGTAACATGAGCTGCTCGAGCATACAAAACAGAATTTCATTTGAAGGTTTGGAGTTTGGCACATACAAATTTACTTGGAACGGTAGGTAAATACCGCATATAGGAAGGTATAGTGGACTCATATGGAACAACTTTGGGGTTTAAGGAGTTTGGATGCACAAGCAGTATTCCCGCTTAGTACAGGTGAAGGCTAGCAAAAGACTGGGAAGCGACCAACTGAGAGAGCGACAACAATCATAAACACGCATTAAAATTAATTCACACCGAGAACAAGCATGAGTAGGATATAATCCACCATGAACATAAATATCATGAAGGCGATGTTGATTTGATTCAACTACATGTGTGAACATGTGCCAAGTCGAGTCACTTAATTCATTCAAAGGAGGATACCATCCCATCATATCACATCATAATCATTCTAATAGCATGTTGGCACACAAGGTAAACCATTATAACTCATAGCTAATCAAGCATGGCACAAGCAACTATAATCTCTAAATGTCATTGCAAATATGTTTACTTCATAATAGCTGACTCAGGAACGATGAACTCATCATATTTACAAAAACAAAAGAGGTCGAGTTCATACCAGCTTTTCTCATCCCAATAAGTCCATCATATATCGTCATTATTGCCTTTCACTCGCACGACCTAACGATGTGTATAATAATAAGAGTGCACGTGCATTGGACTAAGCTAGAATCTGCAAGCATTCAACTCAAGAGAGAAGACAGGTAATATGGGCTCTAAATTAAATAAACAATCATGCATATAAGAGCCACTAAGCATTTTCAATATGGTCTTTTCCACCTCCAAAAGAAAGAAAAGAAAATAAAACTATTTACACGGGAAAGCTCCCAACAAGTAAAAAGAAGAACTAGAAATATTTTTGGGTTTTCATTTTAATTTCTACTACATGCATGGAAATTAAACTAACTAATTTTTTTGGTTTGTCTCAAGGTTTATCAAACACACAAGAAGAAAACTAGAAAAAGAAATTTAAACTAGCATGGATAATACAATGAAAGAGTATGAGCACCGACGACTAGTGTGTGAACATGAATGTAAAGTCGGTGAGAAATACGTACTCTCCCAAGCTTAGGCTTTTGGCCTAAGTTGGTCTAGTACCAAGGACCGCCTGGCTGATATCCATAAGTGAAACTGGGGTAGTACTGAGATGCAAAGGCGACCGCCTCCTGAGCAGCAGCGTGTTGGCGAGCTGCCTCCATTCCCCTCTCATATTCAGTTGCTTCTTCCCTGGTGACAACATATCTTCCTTTTGCCTTATAATCAAAAAGGTAGGGAGCAGGAATAGTAACAGGGACGACGTTGCGTCTGTCATAGATTAGTCGATAATGCAGGAATTGTTCATTCCTCTCAAGAAAATGATGATTGAACATAGCTTCTTTATCCAAATAAACAGGAGGTAAAATCATATCCCCCTCTCGTGGGGCTATATTAAGATAATTAGCCACACGGGTTGCATAAATTCCTCCAAATAAGTCTCCATTTCTACTATTATTCTGCAACCTACGTGCAACTATTGCCCCCAAGTTATAACCTTTATAACCTGACACAGCACTCCTGAGGCCACAAAGATCAGGAGCACACATGTGACATACTTCGTCCTTACCATTAATGCATCTACCAATAAAAAGAGCAAAGTAATGTATAGCAGGAAAATGAATGCTCCCTATGGTAGCTTGTGCTACGTCCCTAGATTCTCCCACAGTAATACTATCAAGAAAATCTCTAAATTCAGATTTGGGAGGATCATTAATATTACCCCACTGCAGCAGTTTGCAAGCAGTTGTGAAATCCTCTAAATCCAAGGTATAAGATGTATCGTAAATATCAAACATGACACTAGGGGAATTACGCGCACAGTTATATTTAAACCTCCGCACAAAAGAATCAGTCAACTGATAGTACTGCGGACACTTATCTTGTAAGAAGTCCTCCAGCTCGGCATTACGCACATACGCGTCAAATTCCTCCTTGAAGCCTGCTTCGACCATAAAATCATCGGATGGCCACTCACAAGCCCGTACATTTGTGTCCCTCGGCAATTCAACATCTTGCTCACGTATAGCAATCCTTGGCCCTTTCTTTGCCGAGGAGCCTCCTTGGTACATTCTTCTAAGCATATTTCTTTTTCTAAAAATTTCTGAAATTTTAGTAACTTCAAAATAAAAGTGCATAAAACTAAACAAGATTGATAGCAACTACTCCTACAAGTGCCTAGAGCCTATATCATGCATTGGAATTGCTTGAGACCTCAAAAATTTATCATGCAAGCTCAAGAACATGGTCACCTATGCAGCAAAAATTTGCAATGAATAAAGCACTAGAACAAAAACTAATTGGACCAATGGAGGAGTCACATACCAAGCAACAATCTCCCAAAGCAGTTTTGTGAATGGAGCTTTGAGCAAGGAGATCAAAAAATCGCAGCAAAACGAGCTAGAACTCGTGCTTGAGCTGGATGGGGATTTTTTTGGGTAGAAGATGAAGTGTGTGGGTGCTGGCATAAGTGGAGGGGAGCCACCAGGGGCCCACGAGACAGGGGGCACGCCCTCCTCTCTCGTGGCCTGGTGCTTGGCCCTCCTGCAGTGTTTTCAGTGCCTAAAATCCTCAAATATTCCAGAAAAAATCATACTAGATTTGCAGGGCATTTGGAGCACTTTATTTTCGGACTATTATTTAATGCATGGATAATTCAGAGAACGGACGGATAATACTATTTTTGCTTTATTTATTCTAAATAACAGAAAGTAAAAAGAGGGTACAGAAGGTTGTGCCTTCTAGTTTCATCCATCTCGTGATCATCAAAATGAACCCACTAACAAGGTTGATCATGTCTTGTTAACAAACTCATTCCGAGTAACACGGAACCGAAAAATTTCGAATAACACTAAGTTACCTCAACGGGGATATGTAAATCCCCAACAATAAGAATATCATACTTTTTCTTGACAGTAGGGAGAGGAAATTCAAAACCTCCAAAAATAATAGTTGGAACTTTTTCAATATAATTGATGCTATGAACTTGAGATTGTTTCCTCGGAAAGTGTACTGTATGCTCATTACCATTAACATGAAAAGTGACATTGCCTTTGTTGCAATCAATAACAGCCCCTGCAGTATTAAGAAAGGGTCTACCAAGGATAATAGACATACTATCGTCCTCGGGAATATCAAGAATAACAAAGTCCATTAAGATTGTGACATTTGCAACCACAACAGGCACATCCTCACAAACACCGACAGGTATAGCAGTTGGTTTATCAGCCATTTGCAAAGATATTTCAGTAGGTGTCAACTTATTCAATTCAAGTCTACGATATAAAGAGAGAGTCATAACACTAACACCGGCTCCAAGATCACTAGCAGTTCTAACATAATTTCTTTTAATAGAGCATGGTATAGTTGGAACACCCGGATCTCCAAGTTTCTTTGGTATTCCACCCTTAAAAGTGTAATTAGCAAGCATGGTGGAAATTTCAGCTTCCGGTATCTTTCTTTTATTTTTGATGATATCCTTCATATACTTAGCATAAGGATTTACTTTAAGCATATCGTTGTTTATAAGTAAGAAAATAGGTCTAATCATTTCAGCAAAGCGCTCAAAATCCTCATCATCCTTTGACTTGGATGGTTTAGGAGGAAAGGGCATGGGTTTCTAAACCCATGGTTCTCTTTCTTTACCGTGCTTCCTAGCAACAAAATCTCTCTTATCATAACATTGATTCTTTGATTGTGGGTTACCAAGATCAACCGCAGTTTCAATCTCTACATCATTGTTTTTGCTAGGTTGAGCATCAACATGAACATTATCATTAACATTATCACTAGGTTCATGTTCATCACCTAATTGTGTTTCAGCATCAGAAATAGAAATATCATTGGGATTCTCAGGTGTGTCTATAGTAGGTTCACTAGAAGCATGCAAAGTTCTATCTTTTTTCTTCTTCTTCTTTTTAGAAGAACTAGGTGCCTCTAAATTATTTCTCTGAGAATCTTGCTCGATTCTCTTAGGGTGGCCTTCAGGATACAAAGGTTCCTGAGTCATTCTACCAGTTCTAGTAGCCACTCTAACAGCAAAGTCATTTTTATTATTTAATTCATCAAGCAAATCATTTTGAGCTTTAAGTACTTGCTCAGCTTGAGTAGCAACCATAGAAGCATATTTTCTAACGCGGAGAAGTTCATCTTTAACTCTAGCCAGATTATCACCTACGCGTCCTATCTCGAAAGCATTATTCTTTAACTCTCTACCAACATAAGCATTAAACCTTTCTTGCGTAGCCATAAAGTCATCAAATTTATCTAAGCATGGGCTATGAAATTTAGTAGAGGATATTTCAACTTTATCATATCTATAGAGAGAATTTACCTTTACTACCTGTGTCGGGTTATCAAGACAATGTGGTTCTTCAGGCGGTAAATTAAGACCATGTATTTCTTCAATGGGTGGTAAATTCTTAACATCTTCAGCTTTAATACCTTTTTCTTTCATTTATTTCTTTGCCTCTTGCATATCTTCAGGACTGAGAAATAAAACACCTCTCTTCTTCAGAGTGGGTTTAGGAATAGGCTCAGGAGTTGGCTCAATTGGTTCAAGAATTACTTCAGGAACTGGCTCGGGAAGAGTCCAATTATTTTCATTAGTCAACATACTATTCAATAGTATTTCAGCTTCCTCGACTGTTCTTTCCCTGAAAACACAACCAGCACAACTATCCAAGTAGTCCTTGGAAGCATCGGTTAGTCCATTATAAAAGATATCAAGTATTCATTTTTCTTAAGAGGATGATCCGGCAAAGCATTAAGTAACCGGAGAAGCCTCCCCCAAACTTGTGGGAGACTCTCTTCTTTGATTTGCACAAAATTATATATGTCCCGCAAGGCAGCTTGTTTCTTATGAGCAGGGAAATATTTAGCAGAGAAGTAATAAATCATATCCTGGGGACTACGCACACAACCAGGAGCAAGAGAATTATACCAAGTCTTAGCATCACCCTTTAATGAGAACGGAAATATCTTAAAGATATATAAATAGCGAGACTTCTCATCATTAGTAAACAAGGTGGGTATATCATTCAACTTGGTAAGATGTGCCACAACAGTTTCAGATTCGAGGCCATAAAAAGGATCGGATTCAACTAAAGTAATAATATCAGGATCAACAGAGAATTCATAATCCTTATCAGTAACACAGATAGGTGAAGTAGCAAACGCAGGATCGGGTTTCATTCTAGCATTAAGAGACTGCTGCTTCCATTTAGCTAATAATTTCTTAAGATCATTTATATCATTGCAAGCAAGGATTTCCATAGCAGCTTTTTCATTCATAACATAACCCTTAGGAACAACAGGTAATACATAGTCATTGGGGGAACCTTCATCATCAGTAATAGGATCTTCAGTAATTTCATCCCCCCTAACTCTAGCAAGTTGTTCATCTAGAAATTCACCTAATGGCAAAGTAGTATCACGCACAGAAGTAGTTTCATCATGCATAGCAGAAGTGGCATCATCAATAACATGAAACATATCAGAATTCATAGCAGTAGCAGGTTTAGGTGTCGCAAGCTTACTAATAACGGAAGGAGAATCTAGGCAGAGCTAGATGGCAGTTCCTCACCTCCCCTCGTAGTTGAGGGCAAAATCTTGGTTTTAGCGTCTTTCAAGTTCTTCATAGTGATCAACAGATATAAATAACAGGTGACTCAGAGAATAGAGCTATGCTCCCTGGCAACGGCGCCAGAAATTAGTCTTGATAACCAAAAGTATAGGGGATCGCAACAGCTTTCGAGGGTAGAGTATTCAACCCAAATTTATTGATTCGACACAAGGGGAGCCAAAGAATATTCTTGAGTATTAGTAGTTGAGTTGTCAATTCAACCACACCTGGATAACTTAGTATCTGCAGCAAAGTGTTTAGTAGCAAAAGTGGTATGATAATAAAGGTAAGGGTAGCAAAAGTAAAGATAAATATTTTTGGGTTTTTGTAGTAGTTGTAACAATAGCAACGAAAAAGTAAATAAGCGAAGAACAATACGTGAAAAGCTCGTAGGCAATGGATCAGTGATGGATAATTATGTCGGATGAGATTCCTCATGCAATAGCTATAACATAGGGTGACATAGAACTAGCTCCAATTCATCAATGTAATGTAGGCATGTATTCCGTAAATAGTCATACGTGCTTATGGAAAAGAACTTGTATGACATCTTTTGTCCTACCCTCCCGTGGAAGCGGGGTCCTGAAAGTGCGTTATATCGACTAGAGGGGGGGTGAATAGGCGATTTTTAGAGAATTTTACAAATTCTTCACTGAGGAATTTGCTGGTGAGGAAATTCCTTAGCGAAGAAATACATGCAGCGGAATAAGTACTCAGAAGTAAGCATAGCAGATTACAGGCATAGTCATCATGATGAAATGAAGACAATCATGGAGTACAGCAAGCGTAATCACAGGATAACACAAGATGAAGACAAACAGACTGAAGAAATTGAACTGAGGAAATTGAGAAAGTCTTCAGTCAAAGTCTTCAAACACAGATATGAACAAACACTCAACACAGTAATGAGGAAATGAAAGGGTTGAGGAAATAGAACCAGTTAGGTTGGTGAAGACAATGATTTGGTAGACCAGTTCCAACTGCTGTCTCAATTGTACGTCTGGTTGGAGCGGCTGAGTATTTAAACTCGAGGACACGCAGTCCCGGACACCCATTCACTGAGCACGCAGCTCAGGACACCAAGTCCTCACTGTATTCTCCTTGAACTAAGGTCACGCAGACCTCGTCCAATCACTCGTGGTAAGTCTTCAGGCGACTTCCAAACCTTCACATACTTGGTCACTCGGCGATCCACAATTCCTCTTGGATGTTTCTAGACCTTGACGCCTAACCGTCTGGAAGAAGCACAGTCTTCAAAGGTAAAAGCGTCGGATCCACGCAGGATCAATTTCTTGATGATGCTCAATCACTTTGGGTTTGTAGGGGTTTGGTTTTGGGTTTTCCTCACTTGATGATTTTCGCCAAAGTCCTCGGAGGACGGGTTGCTCTCAAATGACAAGTGTCAAGTTCTTCGAGCAGCCAACCAACTAGTGGTTGTAGGGGCGGCTATTTATAGCCTAGGGAGCAGCCCGACATGATAAGACATAAATGCCCTTCAATGATATGACCGTTAGGTGGATAAGATATTTGGGACAGCCGGTAGCCAAGAAGATAACAACGGTCGGAATTTTGAATATCAAATTCCTCGGGGCTATCATGTTCCTCATTGTAGGCAATTCAGATGGCGAATTCCTAACTCCTCGCCGAACAAATTCTCAACGACTGTAAGAGCTTCGTCTCTCACATCAAGAAATTGACTGAACTGTATGAGATTTCCAAAAGCTTCACTCGAAGGGATTGGTAGGTGTAGGATTTGAGTTGAGCACGACCCCTTTAACAAAGACGGTGTTTCCTATGACTCAAGAAAGAGAAAATGAAACTACGAAAACAAAAGTCTCCACGCTTCATGTTCCTCAAATGAATACCAAGTCTTCAAGGTCACACCAATTTCTTCACTTTCAAAGTCTTCTAAAGTCTTCGTAATATCAAAGTCTTCAGTTGAAGAACTTCATTTTAGGGTCGACTTTCACCGTAAATATCAAACTCCTCATAGACTTATAGACCTGTGTACACTCACAACGATTAGTTACTTAACCTATAAGTCTTCAATACACCAAAATCACTAAGGGCACTAGATGCACTTACAATCTCCCCTTTTGGTGATTGATGACAACATAGGTTAAGTTTTCAACGGGGATAAACATATGAAGTGTAAATACTGATAATGAGGATTTTGATTGCAAGATATAGAAGAACTCCCCCTGAAGATGTGCATAGTGAGGAATTTGCTTTTGAGGCAATGCACATTTGAAGAATTGAATCATGGAGATCTCCCCCTATATCTTGTAATTCATACACGCATTTAACATATAGTGTGAAGAATTTGAAATGCATGATGAAATATGGTGCTTGATGTTGTGCAATGCATACATAAAAAGTATCAGAGCCCAATGCGTATGAGGAATTTGAAACTTTTTCATGAGTATCAGAGCCCAAATCGATTTGAAGATTTTCAACGAGCTCATGAGGATCGAGCATAACCAATATCAAAACTATCGTAGTCGAGCATAGAGCAAAAGCATAATGCATCAAAAGTATCAAAGCACCATCGGATTTAAGATTACAACTCGATCCAATAAAAGGTTTCGTAAGAACGAGAGTTGTAACTTAATAAAATATCTGTATATAGACAAAAACGAGACCCGCTTGAAGGTTAACTCAAATTTCTCCCCTTTGTCATCGAATGACCAAAAGGATCGAACCGAGGACTAACGCTCTTGAAGAATTTCAAGTTGAAGACGGAGCGCCAAAGATTGTCGGGTTGTTTGTCAAGTAGGACCAGCAGAAGTTGTCTTCCAAATCTTCATTTTCATCGATTGTCGCGAGATGAAGAATAGGAGCTGGCTACCAAGGAAGGAACTTTGACTTTCTTGAATTTCTTCGGAGGAGGTGCAGACCAGTCAAATTCTTCCTTGAGACCCATTGATTTCAGTTCTTCTTCATTGTAGACATGTGAAAGAACAGCCCAGGAGCGTTTGAAGGTTTCATGAAGATAGTAGTGGTTTTTCTTCACAGCATTGTGTGTTGAGGTCAAATTGTAAAGTAGAGTACCAAACTGACGTTTGACCCACTTATGATTGCGATCAACCTTCTGATGAAGACTGAGGAGTAACTCACGATCAGTCATCACCCCGGTGCGAGAGCTTGAGGACTAAGCTTAACTGAGGTATTTGCTGCTGAGTCATGTGTGGCAGAGTCATCATTGGTGGAGTAAGATGCTGCTTTGCGAAACTGTCCATCCAATGGACGAGTGCCTTCATCTATCACAGCAGTAGCCTTGCCCTTTTCATCAGCTGAGGTAATTGTCCGTTTGAGGACTTCAATCGGGGGCAGATAGCTGCAGTGGTTCAAAGTATCAGCCTTGTAATTCAGTGAAGATCTTGACCTGATGAATCTCATAATCCAAGGTGCATAAGGCTTCAGCTCAAAAGGTGACATGGCAATGTTAGCCAGAGTCCTTATGAAGAAATCATGGAAATTGACGGGAACGCCATGGATGATATTGAAAAGCATATTCTTCATGATGCCAACGACTTCTTCATCGTTCGAGTCGTGGCCTTTGATAGGACTCATAGTCTTCGCCGAATCCGATAGACTGTTCGAGGCACATATAATAATTCCTTGACGAGGAATTTGGTCCTTGGGGCTTGCCTTGGCTTCAAAGGCTTCATCAAGACTTGCATATAGTGATTTGAAAGTTCTTTTCTTCATAGATGCGACGTGCACCATCAAGCGGAGGATCGAGTGGTAGGGCACGAAGCAATTCACTTGTTGGTGCCTTGTAGTGGTGTTTTCGGTCATCCAATCCAAGACCCATGAATTCACATCTTCAGCGTCTCCGTGATGTGCAAGTGTTGCATAGAATCAAGAATTAGCTCTTCATTCCATCCACAAGATATCGGCAGAAGTTTAGAAGTCCCGCATCGTGAAGAACACCGAGGATCGGCTCAAAGCTCGGCAGCGACTCCATATCCACATGAGGAATATGAGCATGATCGAAGATTTTGTCCTTGTTGAAAAGCACTGAGGAATAGAAGTTTGCTTGACTAGCAGTCCAGAAACGCCTCTTCCTAATGCGAGCAGAATCATAAGGATTGTATTCAGTGAAGAACACATGCTCGGCAAAGAAATCTTCAGCCTTGAACTTTTGTTTGGTTGAGAACGGATTCTTTTGCTTTGGCAGAGGGGTGTCAGTCAGTTGCATCACCACCTCAGAATCACAAGTTCAGGTTCTTCACCGAGGAATTTCTTGTTCCTCAACAAAGTACCGAGGATTAGCAAGAAGAAGCAGTTTCATCAAGACTAGCGGCTGGAATTTCTTCATGCACGTAATCGATGGGTTGATTTTCTTCAAAGTCCATTTGGACTGTTTGTGCAGGGAGTGAGGAACTTGTTGGAGCGGGTGAAGAGAGGAGTATTGGGATGCTGACTTTCCCAAAAGTCATCATTGATCACTGGAGTGGTGCATCCAATATCCACATCTTCATTTTCAATTTCCTCAGTACCAGCTTGAGGAATTTCATGGTCTGATGAGGAAATAACTGGGGTTGAAGGGATTGCTTCCACTTCAATTTCTTCATCAATTTTCTCTGATGAAGCAGCAGATTGATGTTCTTCATCAGATCCGGTTGGGATCTCATATTCTTCTCCAAAAGGAACTACTTCCTTTGATGGTACGGAGGAAATTGGAATAGCATCAATTGGGTTTTCAATGGAGCTGGTCATTGGCTTCATTTTCTTCGCAGCCGAAGAATCTGACGCAGCTGATGCTTTCCTTTTCTTCACAGCAGCTCGTTCTGCAGCCTTGGTTTTCTTCACATCAGAAGCAGATGGAAGAATTGGAGTTGGAGTTGGCGCAGGAGGAGCTGAGGAATTTGGTGCAGTTTCTTCAGGAGCAACTGATGCAGTTCCCCTGTCTTGAGCAGTTTCTTCAGGCGCACCACTAGTGGGTGCCCTGGCAGTTTCTTCAGCGGCTGGAATGGGATCATCAGCCCTGGAATCAGCATTTTCTTCAGCAGGCTGAGCAGAGGCTTCAGCGGTGCTGGCATTTTCTTCATTTGGCTGAGCAGAGGCTTCAGCCTGAGGAATTTCAAGTTGCACAGGTGCAGCAACACTTGTGATTTTCTTCGTCAGATCAACGAATCTGGTCTTGACTCCTTGCCAATCAGCATAGTATGTGTCGAAGTTCTTGCTGAGGTTTTGAATTTCAGTTTGGATTTTGAGAAGCTCCTCCGGTGTCATCTTGACAACGTTTTTCTTCAGGAACCTCTCCTTCCTGTATTGAGCCTTTTTGATTTCCCTCGCCTTCTCAAACTTCCACTTTTCTTCAGCTATGAAGTGAGTCAGTGCATGACTTTGACCATGTGTCAAAGGAAGATCAGGCAGAGGGGTATTGGGATCATTGTGCCAGAGATCAATGAAGTCGAGGACTTTCTTCGGATCCAGTAGCAGTGGCACAGTTGTACCTTTGGCTCTAGCGGCTCTTACTTGGCGGTCTCTGATGATTTCTTCAAGTTCTTCATCAGATGTCTCATCATCAGATGGCACGTGTACTACAAGCTGTTTCTTCCTTGGGCTAGGCCGAGGACCACGTCCAGCTGTTGCTTTTGTCTTCAGCAGAGTCGGGCCAGATGAGGAATTGGGGGCAGCTGAGGAACTTGCAGAGATGCCTGAGGCAATTGAGAAACCAGCAGTCCTTTGACATGTAGCTAGGTGCACAGGAACTCAAGGTTTGGACGGAGCAGTTGAGGACTTTGGTGGAGCAGCAGCAGTGTGAGGAATTTGCTTGGAGGGTGCTGCTGAGGAACTTGGTCGTGAGGGCACAGATGATGAAGCACTTGGTTTATGAGCAGGCTTCTTTTGCATTGATTTCCTCGGTTTGACCGAGACCTCAGTGGCAGTAGCAGCAGCAGAATCCTCATTGAATTTCTTCACTGCTTCCTTTGCTTGCTTTGCCAATTTTGCTTGGCGTTTCGCCCATTCATTAGGAAAGTCCTCACCGCGTTTGATGCTAGTGGGATCAGCTATTTGGCCAGGTGCCAAAGGAGCTCTTGGGCATGGAGGATTCAAGGCGAATTTCTTCATGTACTTAGGAGTTACATATCTGTATTCCTTCCATTCTCGTGCCCACCTCCGTTCAATCTTCTGAATACGCACCTTGCGTTGATTTTTGCTTTCTTCAACCGGAGTGCAATAGTCAGCATATATTTCCTCAGGGATTTCAAACGCTGTCATAACCTCGGTTTCTTTCCTCCCTTCTGCTTCTTACCATCTGCCATTTTCTTCAGGTGAGGAAATTGAACAATTGAGTTCTCTGAAGAAGTGTGCAGTTTTTCTTCGAGGAACGCTGCAAATGAGTTAAGTTGATGAGAACCTAGGGATTCAGCAGCGGACATTTGTACCTGTGAACAGAGTATAGGTGCGAGGAATTTGAAGAGGTCATATGCGTTCTCAGAAGGTTTTTCAAAAAGAACAAGTTTGAGGATTTTGACCAGATGAGCCTTGAAGAATTTCACTAAGCGTTCTTTGTCTTAGGTTCCAGAGTTGTATAGATCGAGGATCCACACAATTGAGGAATCTTGAAGAAAATAATTGCTTAGAGAAACGAGTCAAGAGATTTGAGGTGTTCATATGTGTGAGGAATTTGAAGAATAAACACCTTTGAAGAATTTGAAGAAGATTAGAGAATCAAAGCGAGTAATAAAAGTAACTTTTAATTTACCCGAGTGAAGAACACGACGAACTGAGATGAACAGTTGGGAAGTTCGTCCGTTCAGATCTTCCACGCCCTAACTTGGCAGAGGAAATCAGCTACGGCGACGGCGGAGTGAAGATTTTCCACGGTCGGCGCGAGCACGTCGGCGAAGAGGTCAAGGCAGTGAAGCTTTTCCTCACCGGCGACGATGGAGTAGCGGCGGCGCTAGGGTTTCGAGGAGCTCGAGCGGGAGAGAGAGGTCGAGCGAAGTAAAAGAGTGAGGAAGGGATAGAGGGGTATTTATAGACACGGTGAAAAACGGATCGTCCGAAGATTTAGGACGAACGTGCCCCTGACCGCTTCCCTTCTCACGACATGTGTCACCCACGTAATGTGTAGTGGAGATCGTGTACGATCGTGGGTGAATATAATAATGCATCGTGGGATGCGGAACGGTTTGAGCGGTAAAAGTGAAGGTTTGAATAAGATTTGTTTTAAAAGTTCCGTTGCAATTTCTTCAGCTGTCAAGGACACAGTGAAGAATTTGAACGAGTTTCAAAGTAGAACGCACATGAAGAATTTGTGAATGGATTGGGCGAGTATAGCATAGAGGGGGAAGGGTCCGATCACATTCACTTAGCAGAAAAAACGACTTGAAGAAATAGCCATAAGTGAATGCTGTAGAGGACATAAACCCATATATATATATATCCAATGAAGAAAGACGACGGAAACAGTGAAGATTTTGCAAAGTTGAAGAATTTGAAAAACTGAAGACTTTCAAAACTGAGGAAAAACTCGAACTGAAGATTTTCAACTTTGGTGGTGGCGTGACCCATCAGATAAGAATGATGATTTCAGACACCGCGCACAATTGTCGAGGGTTACGAGAATCAAATTCTTCATTAATTTCTTCACACTTAGAGTGTTATTCTTCATTGATTGAAGAAAACGCTTCTTCATGTGTTGCACATCTAAGTCATCAATTTTGCATAAGTGTTAGGATGTGTGTCTTTTCAAAGAACGTTCAAGATTCTAAGATATTTAGCTCACACCGCAACTTGCTAAATCTCTTCTCATCCAAGGGCTTAGTGAAGATATCAGCTAGCTGTTCTTCAGTCTTCACGTGCTCGATGGAGATGTCGCCTTCAACACATGATCACGAAGAAAATGATGACGAATTTGAATGTGCTTTGTCTTCGAGTGCTGAACTGGGTTGTGAGCAATCTTGATGGCACTCTCATTGTCACAGAGAGAGGCACATTCTTCACGTTGATGCCGTAGTCCTTGAGGGTTTGCTTCATCCATAGTAATTGAGCACAACACGAGCCAGCAGCAATGTATTCAGCTTGCGCAGGGACAAGTGATACGCAGCTCTGTTTCTTCGAGGACCAATGGACCAAAGATCGTCCGAGGAAATGACAAGTACCAGATGTTGACTTGCGGTCCACACGATCACCAGCATAGTCGAGTCGAATATCCAATGAGATCAAAAGTAGAGCCCTTGGGGTACCATAATCCTAGTGTTGGTGTGTGAGCTAGATATCAAGAATATGCTTCACAGCCTTATGGTGTGATTCCTTCGTGTAGCTTGAAATCGGGCACACATGCAAACACTAAGCATTATATCTGGCCTAGATGCACATAAGTACAATAAAGAACCAATCATGGAGCGATATACCTTGTGATCAAGTCAATACCATTTTCATCAAGGCATAGATGGCCATTTGTGGGCATAGGAATTTTGACGCCTTTGCAATCTTGCATGCCGAATTTCTTGAGGACATCTTTGAGGTATTTCTCCGAGATATGAATATGCCATTGTGTTGTTGACGAATTTGAAGACCTAAGAAGAATTTCAACTCTCCCATCATAGACATTTGATATTCTTCACTCATCATATAGGCAAATTCATCACTATAACGTTGGTCAGTACAGCCAAAGATAATATCATCAACATATATTTGGCACACAAACAGTTCACCATCATAAGATTTAGTAAAGAGTGTAGGATCGAGTGAACGGTGTGAAGCCATTCTTCACGAAGAATTCCTTCAATGTATCATACCACGCCCGAGGGGCTTGCTTGAGGCCATAGAGGGCCTTATTTAGTCTCAAGACTTTGTCGATTCTTTGGATCTTCAAAACCGGGATTGAGCAACATATACTTCTTCCTCAAGCTTACCATTGAGGAATGCACTTTTCACATCCATTTGATATAAAGTGATATTGTGATGGTTAGCGAGGCGAGTAATATGCTAATAGACTCAAGTCTAGCGATAGGTGCAAAAGTTTCATCGAAATCAATTCCTTCAACTGCGTGTAGCCTTGAGCTACTAGTCGTGCCTTATTCCTCACCACAAGACCATTTTCATCTTGCTTGTTGCGGTAGATCCACTTTGTGCCAATGATATTATGCTTGCGAGGATCTGGACGTTTGACCAGTTCCCTGACGTTGTTGAGCTCGAATCGATGTAATTCTTCTTGCATGGCCTGAATCCACTCCGGCTCGTAAATGCTTCATCTACCTTAGTGGGCTCTGTGATAGAGACAAAAGCATAGTGCCCACAAAAGTTAGATAAATGTGAAGCTTTTGAGCGAGTGAGAGGACTGGCGCTTTAATGTCATCGATGATCTTGTCAACTTGCACTTCTTTTGCAACGCGAGGATGAGCTGGTTGTCTTCGAGGAATTTGATCATTTTCCTCAAGACCATTTTCTTCAGATTATCTTCAGTGCATCACTCGACGTTCTTCGTCAGACAGAATGAATTCTTCAGCAGTTTCTTCAAGAGGGATGACATCCTCGGTTGCCTTGAACCTGATAGAATCCTCGGTGCTGGTTCGTCTAACACAGAAGGTAGGTGCTCTCTTTGCAGCCATTAGTTTCATCGAACCGCACATCTACAAGGTCAACAATCTTGTGAAGTGCGATGTTGAAGACTCAGAGGTGTGCGAGTCCTTTCCGTAACCAAGCATAAAACCCTCATGTGCTTTCGTGCAAATTTAGAGGTGTGGTGAGGATCTCTAATCCAGCATTTAGCAATCAAGACTTTGAAATAACTTACATTGGGTTTCTTGTCGTTGAGGAGTTCATAGGCAGTCTTCTTGAAGAATTTGTGAAGATATACTCTGTTGATGATGTGGCACGCAGTGTCAATTGCTTCAATCCGAAACGATAGGCGTTTTGTATTCATCAAGCATAGTGCGAGCCATCTCAACAAGAGTTCTGTTCTTGCGCCCACGACGCCATTTTGCCGAGGAGTATAGGGAGCAGATAACTCATGAGTAATACCAAGTTCATCAAGATAATCCTCAAGTCCGAATTCTTGAACTCAGTTCCATTGTCACTCCCGATGTGCTTGATCTTCACACCAAAGTTGGTTGAAGCCCTCGAGGAAAATCGCTTGAAGATTTCCTGCACTTGATTTTTGTAAGTAACAATGTGTACCCATGTGTAACGAGAGTAATCATCAACAATAACAAAGCCATATAGTGATGCTTCATTAACGACAAGCTGAGTAATGATTGGGACCAAAGAGGTCCATGTGAAGCAATTCAAGGACGAGTAGTGGTCATGATAGTCTTCATTTGGATGCTTGGCCTTGGTCATTTTTCCTGCTTCACAGTTCGCATAAGTGATCCTTGAGGAATTTGACATTCTCAAAGCCAATGACATGCTTCTTCTTCGCAAGCGTGTGCAAATTCCTCATGCCTGCGTGACCAAGTCGTCGATGCCATAGCCAGCCTTCTGAAGCTTTTGCAAGTAGGCACACGGCTGGTTGTGGACCTGTTGAGAAATCAACAATATACAAGTCTCCTCTCCTAAAGCCTTCGAAGACTTTGGAATTGTCAGCTTCCATAATCACAACACAACGATTCTTGCCAAAGATAACTACCATATCAAGATCACAAAGCATTGAGACTGACATGAGGTTATATCCTAAAGACTCAACAAGCATGACTTTGTCCATGTGCATGTCCTTAGAGATAGCAACCTTACCAAGTCCCAATACCTGACTTTTGCCTTTGTCAAGCAAAGATGATATGCTTCAGATGTGACGGTGATAAGGAGCATCCATCAATAGATTCTTGTCACCAGTCATGTGATTTGTACATCCACTATCGAGAACCCACTCTGGCTTTGGGTTGATCATCCTGCAGATGAATTAGTACAACTTACGATCTCATATACTTCATCGGTGAAGAATATGATATCAAGTTCATCGATGAATTTCATCACCAGTTTTTCGATAAGCAAGATGAGGACGTGTGAAATGAAAGTTCATTTCATCATGATTAGCTCTGCGCCCTTTTAGGCAGTTTTGTCGGGCCCCAAAGAAATTCTTCAGACGTTAAGGCACGCCCGAGACCTGACCCTGCAGAAAAATTAGTTCTTTTCTTCACCACCCACATCTGAAGGGGTGGCAAAGAGTTCATCATTCATGCGAGCACCATATGAAAATGGTGGCATAGAGGCCAAACCATTTCGTTTCACATAAGAGGGGTTAGGGTAAGCATATGAATAGCGGAGAAATTCTTCGAGGACTTATGAACATATTGGTTTGAAGAATAATGCACATATTCATAGCCCTTAGCTCTACCCTGCGAAACAGAGTTGTTAGCACGATGATAATCATATGAGGACTTTGATCCTTTTGAGGAATTTGATCCACGTGAGGAATTTGGTCCGTATGAGGACTTGGATCTATATGAAGAATTTTGTCCATATGAAGAATTTGATCTGGGGTTCCTATTCTTCACGGGTGGTGTCATGAGGACATTCACCTGAAGATTTTCAAGGTACTGCTTGGGAACCCAGATTTTCTTCATAGGGGAACCGTTCCTGCAGTTAGTGCCAACCTATCTAGCAAATACTTCACCATTCTGATTTTTGAACAGTTTATAGTTTGAGTCAAATGACTCATCAACAGAATGAGGAAATTCACATGTAAAGCCAGATAAGTTGGATGGATCAACTGGAGGTCCCTTTGCAGAACCCATGAGGTTTTGGGATACCGCTCAAAGCTTCCAAAGACGCTCCATCAGCATTGAGTTTCCTCTCAAAGGCAATACCCTCTTTCCTAGGGTTCTGTTGAGGATCTGCTTTTAAGCACATCACAAAGAGTCTGATGCCCTTTGAGGCTTTTATACATGCTGTCATGTACAATTCCTTCACCCTGCATCGTCGGTGATACTAGCAATGTCCTCGATGAGGAATTAGTGATAGCAGAGGCAGGTGAAGAATTTGTAACAATTGAAGCATTTGAACATTCAGGTGAAGAATTAGCGATTCACGCTCAATGCACTTTAAGCATGGAGGAACAAATTCTTCTTGAGAAGCGCTGATTTTTGAGCAAGTAATGAATCGCGCTCCTTCAAGATCTTCATAACTCGCTCTTAGCTTCTCAAGATCTTGCTTTCTTTGAAGAAATTCATAAGAAAGTTTCTCATGATCGATAAGAGAGTGTTATGATGACCTTGAAGGCTGTCAAGCCTAGATGAACTTTCAAGATTTTCATCAGGGCTTGAGTGCGATCCATTTCTTCACCTAACATATCATCACTCTTATCTAGCATGTTTTGAACCTTTTCAAAAGCCCTTTGTTGTTTTATAGCAATCTTAGCAAGTTTAGAGTAGCTGGGCTTGAGATCCTCATCAGATTCATTTTCACTAGATTCAGAGGAGGTGAAATTGAGTACCTTTGCACCTTTTGCCATGAAGCAATAGGTGGGAGCGTAGTCATCATTTTCCTCATCGGTTTGTTGGCGGAGTCAGTTTCTTGATGTTGAAGATGGACTTGCTAACATAAGCGATAGCAAGAGCCGACTAGCCAAACCAGATTCGGATTCTTGAGACTCCTCCTCTTCCTCATTTTCCTCAGATTCAGCTTCAGAGTCCATTTCCTTGCCAATGAATGCCCGAGCCTTTTTGGAGCTGCTCTTCTTGTGAGACGAAGGCTTTGAGGATTTTGATGATGAAGATTTTGATGATTTCTTCTTCTTCTTCACGCCATCGTAACTGTAATCCTTGTGTTTCTTCTTTCTTAATTCCTTTTCCCACTGAGGACAATCTTGGATATAGTGACCAGGTTTCTTGCACTTGTGGCAAAGTCTTCGCTTATAGTCACTAGATGAGGAATCACTGCTTCTTGAGGATTTTCCAAAGCGACCACGCCTTGTGAATTTCTGGAATTTCTTCACGAGCGTGCTAGCTCCTCGCCAAATTCTTCAGATCTCCAAGGCTACTACCGAGTCTTCACTCTGATTCAGATTCAGCCTTGGCCTTGTGGCACGTGTTTTTCCATAGCCGTAACCATAGAGATCTCTCTTTTCAGCAAGTGGAACTCGTGAGTATTTAGCCTTCGAGGATATCAGCAGGATCAAGAGACTTGTAGTCAGCTCGTTCTTGTATCATCGTGCGAGTGTCAAATGAGGAATCAAGCGATCTTAGTAATTTCTTCACCACCTCATGGTCGGTGATGTCGGTGGCACCCAAAGGCTTGAAGCTCATTTGAGATGTCGGTGAGGCGATCAAGGTTTGTTGAACATTTTCGTTGTCGAGTCTTTTGAAGCGGTTGAAGAGATTCGAAGAACATCAACTCGAGAGTCACGCTGAGTTGAAACACCTTCATTTACTTTGGACAGCCTGTCCCAAATGAGTTTGGCAGATTCCAAAGCACTCACTCTTCCATATTGACCTTTGCTCGATGGCCACATATGATATTCTTCGCTTGAGAATCGAGTTGCTTGAATCTCTTCACATCAGCATCATTCGGGAGGGTGTGACCGAGGAAACACCTTTTGTCACAACATACCGTAGATCGTTGTCAATTGCTTCAAGATGCATTCGCATTTTGTTCTTCCAAGAGGGATAGTCCGTCCCATCGAAGGTAGGACACCCTGCTGAGACCTTGATCATACTGCGGTCGACATAACTAAAACTCCGGTGGTTAAACCAAAATCACACGTAACAAGGGAGTACCTTGCTCGATACCAATTGAAAGTCGTTATATCGACTAGAGGGGGTGAATAGGCGATTTTTAGAGAATTTTACAAATTCTTCACTAAGGAATTTGCTGGTGAGGAAATTCCTTAGCGAAGAAATACATGCAGCGGAATAAGTACTCAGAAGTAAGCATAGCAGATTACAGGCATAGTCATCATGATGAAATGAAGACAATCACAGAGTACAGAAAGCGTAATCACAGGATAACACAAGACGAAGACAAACAGACTAAAGAAATTGAACTGAGGAAATTGAGAAAGTCTTCAGTCAAAGTCTTCAAACACAGATATGAACAAACACTCAACACAGTAATGAGGAAATGAAAGGGTTGAGGAAATAGAACCAGTTAGGTTGGTGAAGACAATGATTTGGTAGACCAGTTCCAACTGCTGTCTCGCTTGTACGTCTGTTGGAGCGGCTGAGTATTTAAACTCGAGGACACGCAGTCCCAGACACCCGACCATCGAAAGCACGCAGCTCAGACACCAAGTCCTCACAGATTCTCCTTGAACTAAGGTCACGCAGACCTCGCCCAATCACTCGTGGTAAGTCTTCAGCGACTTCCAAACCTTCACATACTTGGTCACTCGGCGATCCACAATTCCTCTTGGATGTTTCTAGACCTTGACGCCTAACCGTCTGGAAGAAGCACAGTCTTCAAAGGTAAAAGCGCCGGATCCACGCAGGATCAATTTCTTCATGATGCTCAATCACTTTGGGTTTGTAGGGTTTGGTTTTGGTTTTTCCTCACTTGATGATTTTCGCCAAAGTCCTCGAGAGGATGGGTTGCTCTCAAATGACAAGTGTCAAGTTCTCTCGAGCAGCCAACCAACTAGTGGTTGTAGGGGCGGCTATTTATAGCCTAGGGAGCAGCCCGACATGATAAGACATAAATGCCCTTCAATGATATGACCGTTAGGTGGATAAGATATTTGGGACAGCCGGCACGGCAAGATAAAGAACGGTCGGAATTTTGAATATCAAATTCCTCGGGCTATCATGTTCCTCATGTGTAGGCAATTCGCAGACTGGCGAATTCCTAACTCCTCGGCCGAACAAATTCTCGGCGACTGTAAGAGCTTCGTCTCATCACATCAAGAAATTGACTGAACTGTATGAGATTTCCAAAAGCTTCACTCAAGGGATTGGTAGGTGTAGGATTTGAGTTGAGCATCACATGGAAATTTTTCCTTAGTATTTCCTCGACCCCTTTAACAAAGACGGTGTTTCCTATGACTCAAGAAAGAGAAAATGAAACTACGAAAACAAAAGTCTCCACGCTTCATGTTCCTCAAATGAATACCAAGTCTTCAAGGTCACACCAATTTCTTCACTTTCAAAGTCTTCAGAATATCAAAGTCTTCATTGAAGAACTTCATTTTAGGGTCGACTTTCTTGTAAATATCAAACTCCTCATAGACTTATAGACCTGTGTACACTCACAAACGCATTAGTTACTTAACCTATAAGTCTTCAATACACCAAAATCACTAAGGGGCACTAGATGCACTTACAGGTCCTTACGGAAACTAAGGGATATTAAGGCCTCCTTTTAATAGAGAACCGGAACAAAGCATTAGCACATAGTGAATACATGAACTCCTCAAACTACGGTCATCACCGAGAAGTATCTCGATTATTGTCACTTCGGGGTTGTATGATCATAACACATAATAGGTGACTATAGACTTGCAAGATAGGATCAAGAACACACATATATTTATAAAAACATAATAGGTTCAGATCTGAAATCATGGCACTCGGGCCCTAGTGACAAGCATTAAGCATAGCAAAGTCATAGCAACATCAATCTCAGAACATAGTGGCTACTAGGGATCAAACCCTAACAAAACTAACTTGATTACATGGTAAATCTCATCCAACCCATCACCGTCCAGCAAGCCTACGATGGAATTACTCACGCACGGCGGTGAGCATCATGAAATTGGTGATGGAGGATGGTTGATGATGACGACGGCGACGAATTCCCCTCACCGGAGCCCCGAACGGACTCCATATCAGCCCTCCCGAGAGAGATTAGGGCTTGGAGGCGGCTCCGTGTCATAAAACGCGATGAAACTTTCTCTCTGATTTTTCTCCCCGAGACAGAATATATGGAGTTGGAGTTGAGGTCGGAGGAGGTCCAGGGGGCCCACGAGATAGGGGGCGCGCCCTACGGGGGCGCCACTGCCTCGTGGAAAGGTCATGGGCCCCCGGTGTATTTCTTTCGCCTAATAATTTTATAAATTCCAAAAAGTGCCTCCGTGGATTTCCAGGACATTCCGAGAACTTTTCTTTTCTACACATAAAACAACATCATGGTAGTTCTGCTGAAAACAGCGTCAGTCCGGGTTAGTTTCATTCAAATCATGCAAGTTAGAGTCGAAAACAAGGGCAAAAGTGTTTGGAGAAGTAGATAGGTTGGAGACGTATCACATGTCATCCCTGACTTGGAATTCTATGCACTTATGATTGGAACTATTAGCAAGCATCCGCAACTACTAACGTTCATTAAGGTAAAACCCAACCATAGCATTAAGATATATTGGTCCCCCTTCAATCCCGTATGCATCAATTTATATGCTAGGTTGAAGCTTCTATCACTCTTGCCGTCCAATACATAGTCCTATCAACATACAACTAACCCTATGGTGTGATCCACGCGCGCGCTCATGTGATGGGCACCAAAGGACAGCAACATAACCACAAGCAAATTAAACCAATCATAGCAATTCACCAATTACAGATAGGACAACGAAAATCTACTCAGACATCATAGGATGGCAACACATCATTGGATAATAATATGAAGCATAAAGCATCATGCTCAAGTAGAGGGCACAGCGGGTTGCGGGAGAGTGGACCGCTGTAGATAGATGGGGGAAGGTGATGAAGATGTTGGTGATGATGACATAAGTGTTGGTGTAGATCACCGTCACACGATGATGGCCCTGGCGGCGTTCCGGCGCCACCGGGAGAGAGGGGGAGAGGGGCCCTCCTACTTCTTCTTCCTTGACCTTCCCCCTAGATGGGAGAAGGGTTTCCCCTCTGGTCCATGGCCTCCATGGCGGCGGAGTGGCGGGAGCCCCTCCGAGATTGGATCTCTCTCTGTGTTTCCTTCATTCAAGGCCCCGATTCGCCTTTCACCGCTTTCTTAAATTCCTGGAGATCCGTAACTCCGATTGGGCTGAAATTTGGACACGATTTTTATCCGGATATTGGCTTTCTTGAGGTGAAAGAAGGGCACCAACCGCCTTACGGAGTGGCCACAAGGGCCCAGGGCGCGCCTGACCCCCTGGGACGCGCCCCTCACCCTCGTGGGCCCCTCGGGCATCGTCTCGCGTTGATTCCACTTCCCAAAATTCACATATATTCCAAAAAAAATCTTCGTCAATTTTTATCCTGTTTGGACTCCGTTTGATATGGATTTTCTACAAAACAAAAAACATGCAACAAACAGGAACTGGCACTGGGCACTGGATCAATATGTTAGTCCCAAAATAGTATAAAAAAGTTGCCAAAAGTATGTAAAAGTTGTAAAATATTGGCATGAAACAATCAAAAATTATAGATACGACGGAGACGTATCAAGAGGACATGTTCTAGTTGTCTTGAAAGTGTGAAGGTCTGACTGAAGGACACCTGACTTATGGTGGCTATGAGAAATTAATTTTTCGAACGTGCCGGATGTGTTTCAAGCTAGCACATGAGGTGTTTTCGTCTGTGTAAAGAAAGAGAAAAAGGTTGAGGTATTGTTATGTACTCTTTCAAGACGTAAAGTAACTCTTTTGCTTCATGAGAATGAAAACAGGGGTCATTTGTTGCTAATTCGTCAATTGAAGCATGCACTTTCTATAATATTGAAAAAATCTGGAAAAAAAAGATCTGAACTTCCGGGTCGGATGAAAACTCTTAGTTTTCTCTACAAAATATACATCCTTGATTTTTTTACAATTAACATGACTTCTTTCCTTCACCATCTCTTATAACTTCTTCACAATTGTAAACCGCAAAAGAGTTCCCTTTAAGTCATAGAATGTCTCTATTTATGCATACAACAATAGACATGAACAAGAATGCAATTAAATATCCATAACCAAGCAAATTTCAGCTTGTTGCTAGCGATTTCTATTACAACACTCGAAGTGAATTATGATCCCAACCCAATCTATAGTGGATTTGTTGGGAAACTATGGTGCCAAGTTTACAAAGTAAATGAGGCACATATGGCATCCATGCCTTGACATTTGAACGTGCAAGTTCATGTTTGTTTCTCCTATTTAGTATATATGGTGTGCATGCCTCTAAAAAATTGAAACAAAATCACGAACCATTATGAATAGAGTGGTTGATCTCATCGACCGAGGCGACCGACGTTGCATAGTCAAGCAGAATCATAGATAAAGGTTGCCATTGATCTTTCTAAATGGGTGAGTCATATACTCGGAGTAGGAGCTTGAATCGCGGTCAGAGCCGAGTGTCCCCTTGCCAATAAATATTGCTACGAGATTTATTCTTGGGGTACGTACCTCTGGGAGGTATTTGTATTTCTTTTCAGGTGCTCTCCTTGTCCTTCTTATCCATCTTCTTAGGAGTTTTCATCTTTCGAGGACAATTGGGAAGGGTTCGATACGATTAAGGACATTTTAGAATATATTTATCCAAGATCACTTTGAGTCATAGGTATGCCAATAGTATTAAAAAGGAAATCTTGAACCTAGTGCAAAGAAGAAAATTCTAACTAAGCTCTCAAATTCAAATTTCCAAAAAATCTATCAAATCCTCACAACTTCCAGCAAAAACCTCTCTCTATATACTTTCCTGGTCGGAGCCACCAAGTGTTAGTCGTTTGGTCCCTCCTAGTCAACTTAGAGAATTGCACTAGAAAATTGTGTATGTGTCTGGAAATGGGGTGACTGGAGGTGGGTGAATGGACGATTAAAATAAACCTTAACGGAAGTTGAACAATTTTAGAAAATTGTTAAATATGGTTGAAGGACCAACCCATGAAAGTTTGCATAAGTAAAAGAATTGCGGAGGATATATTGCATGAAGATAGATTACAAACACAAAGGTGCATCCAGAGGTTCGAATTGTTGGCACAATCTTACCTCCTAGTTGGAGGAGGTTCAAACACAAAGTCCTAATGCCACCAAGGTATCAGGCGCAAAGGCCCACCTATCCATCTCGGACAGGAAGTCATGGATAATCACTCGAGGTATATGGTCGCACAAAGTAGGCGATCTTGGGGGCCCTCGCAAACTTGTCGGCTTCTCTAGATGATCTCGGAGACTTCCAAAAAGCTAGCCGATCTAGGGTGCTCAAACCCTCCAAAAGTAACAGAAACTTAGCCTTGGTTTGATTAAAAAAACTTGTGCTGAAAAACAATCTCATATGCTCTTTGTAGAAGTGCATGCTCTAGCCAATGCAACCAAAAAATCGATCTGATGGAAGAGACTAGGCAGCACATTATACGTCAACACCCCCCCCCCCTCCCTTAACGTGGACCAGAAGTGGGTTGCAATTTAATTGCGCCAGCCGGGTCTTGAACTCAAGACCTCTTAGCTCTGATACCATGTAGAAGTGAATGCTTTAGCCAATGCAACCAAAAGACCAATCTGATGGAAAAGACTAGGCAGCACATTATACGTCAACACTCTCAATCTCACACAAGATAGATCGCTATGATTAGGGATGAATGAGTTCCCATCAAAAGATAGGAGTGAGTCTTAGGAATGAAGGAGAATATATCAACTTAGATCTAAGTATTTCCGCCAGGGCTGGCCCTGAGGGGGGGCAGGGGGGCGGCCGCCCCGGGCCCCCCAAATCCAGGGGGCCCCTCTGACCAGATATGCATGTACATAGCAGCAGGTCAGATCACGTCGTACGTTGTCATGTTTTCATTTTTGCGATCCATCCATCCCTTTCGCTGAGATACTGGGCCTGGCCCAATGCATGGGCGGATGACCAATGCTACCGAGGCCTAGGAAGCGCACAATACCCTCGTCTCCTTTTCTCTCCGTCGCGCGTGGATGCCCATCGCCCGCCGCCGACGCCAAACTTCAGGACCCAATCGCGGCAAGGCCACCGCCGCCGATGCTATGACGGCGGCGAGGGAGGAGAAGCACACAGTTGCGCTGTTCTTCAGGCCCTGGTAAGGATCTCTTCCCTGTTTTTTGGTTGAATCTCGATGGAAAGAAATAGTCACCATGAGCAGGATTTAAGTTTGGCATTCGAAAATTAGGCTCGTGATGTTACTGTTGGATTTAGAGAAATTATGAGTAGGGGATGATGTCAACTGAAGCAGCATTAACCCCTTAGTTATGTCAAATTTTGTATGACACTTGTCTGTTCAATTAACTTGCTCATCAATTTTATGGTTTCGTAGTGATTCTGCAAAATCAATTTTCTCAAAAACATTCACATGGTTCCTTCCTTTTAGAAAGTTTCAACATATATCTTCAGGATCAAAGTTGATAGAAAACAATGCCTTTTGGATCTGGAGATGGTATCTAGTAATATACTGAATATTCTGCTCATCAGTTTTCTCATATAGTTTATGACATTCAACTCATTATCTGTGCTATCTGTAGAGCTTTGAAGATGGTTCGAATGCTCGAAGGACATGTATAAGAAGAGACTGGATGTCTGAATGATGGCTGAGGTATGCTGGCTTATGTATAGTTACTAGACCATTAAGGCGCGCGTTGCCGCGCCCGTCCATTTTTACGATAAAATGGTAGGGATTTCTATGAATATGTACAATCACAAAACATGATTTTTGTAAAAGCTGCATGATACATCAGTCAACAATCAAAGTGGGAAATACTACCTGTTTTACAGAACCATAAAAATAGGGACATCTTAGCACATATTAGGCAGATAACATGAGCATTTTATCGGATATTTGGTATTGAATCATATCAGGAGGGCTAACCATGAGTAAAACATAGGCTACCAACTCAACTGGCAAGACTCTAAAGAGAAAGCATCGGACCGGTTAATGGTGATCGGATCCATTTTTGTTAACACCGAATAACTTTTGTAGTTTCAGACACATATACAACAAAGATATTGATTACTGGCCTGATGGTATTGTCGCAGAACATTAACAACACCAGTTCAATGAATAAATAAATTTGAGCACAAACTTGCAAGTTCCCCTTTTTTGCTACATGGTTCACATAAACTGGTACAGTGTAAGAGAGGTATTTGTTACCAATGTGTTGGCCCATTCCACGCGTCCGAGTTCAAAATAGATCCTCAAAGCATTGAGATTGGGTGATAAGGTGGACTCTTCTGCTACCATCGTCTCAATCCTCTTATCCTACCCGGAAGGAAGGAGGTAGAGGAGTGCAGTTGCCGTGCAAAGGACCTCACCACCGACAGTTGCTTGAGCACCATCCGGCTGAGGATGTGGCATTGGTAGGTTGGAGATACAGAATCAAGGATGGCATTGCATTCATTAAAGACAAGCAACATAACCTATCAAGAATAAAATTGGTACTTAATACATAATATTTAGCTGCTTCAAAGTTTCAGAACATAAAAACAATTAGCTTCATAAAGTTCAGAATCTGGAGGATTAAGCATACGATCAATCTGTATAATAAACAATATTAGCAAACAAATTTTGGATATTTTATTGGATTGATTGGAGATAATGGAACAAATAATCAAACAACCACATGGTCATGCTTGTGCTATGAACTATATATAAAGGACTTGTACATGAAAATATAAATTGTAGGTTCACGTTGAATAAGCTAGGGAAGGATGTTTTCTCTCACTCGGTCAAGCAATTCAGGAATCTGCATGTAGGTACAGATTATCTATTAACCCCAAACACCCAATCCTGTCTAAATAAGTTAGCTAGTATGATGATTACAGTCGAAGTGTAAAGGGGGTAATACACACTTACAGAGATGACAAGCAGATATGAACAAATAAGTGCTATCAACGAGAAATTAACCTATATGGCTCTGCATGCAAACATTAATTGCAACCAATTTTACTAAACCTGTATGGCTTTGCATGGAAACATTTCTACCAATTCAAAAAAATCCCAGACCCTTTCCTTCAATCCAAACCTAAGAAACAAAAACACATTCCAAATGAATTACTTGCATCACCCGAGAATAGGCATGAGTCGCATGACCGAGCTGGAGAGTGACTGCTGCACAGGAACTCACAACCGTTAGCCATCGGAGCAAGTCAGTGACGGATGAGGTAGAAGAACTGTCATGGCCAAACACCCACCTAGGCACTGAACAATGTAAGAATCTGGCAGGAGTCTCCATGAGGAAGGAGTGGAACCGTGCGAAGAAGGCAGGGATGCATCACATGGACACCTTCACCAAGATTCACCTTCGAGGTGAGGGCAGCATGGTGGAGTTTATTGAGGCCAGCATGCCATTTCGACATGGATCATGAATAGATCTGTACAAGATGTTGGTTGAAATAAAAATTGGACCTGCAGCGAGATATCCACATGGGTAGTGGAGAAGCTCCTCGCGCGTGCGCCGCTGTTGCCGCTATTGCCTCGTGCCCAGCATCGTCGTCTCCTCTCCTTAGCTCCACCGGGTAAGTTGCCGCCGCCGCCGTAGCCTCTCACGCCCACCATCGTCGTCGCCTGTCCACAGCTCCGCTAGGCCAGTGGAGATCGAATCCGTCAACTAAGAGCATCCCCATTGAGCGAGTACAAAAAATAGCATCAATAAAGATGAACTCCAAATTTGATAGACATGAGGGAGTAGAAGGAACGGAGAAGATGAAGCAATAGTCAGCCGAAGTGATGAAGAGGGTGCGAAGGGAACAGAGGGGCGTAGGAAACTATATGTATTGGCATGGAGTAAGAAGAGCACAGATCGACATGGTAACTGACCTGCTATTAGTGTCATCTAGCGGCATTGATTTTCGTCTTCAATCTTCAGTTAATGGACTTCAATTGGCAGTGACCGTTTGCTGCCCTCATCACCGCATTCCTGGCGTCTCTCTCGCCCGGATCGCAAGGGTCAGGCGCATCTCTAGGCCGGCGGCGAGGCATGAGGCGCTAGCCTTGCGTCTCTTCGCGACCAGACGACAAAGAGAAAATGGATCACAGGCCCAGCAGGCCCAAACAACAGCGGATCGTCAATTTTGTTACTGGAGCATCCGCCCAGCCCGTGTAGCGCTCCCAGCAGCAATGAAGGTGCATCCAACGGCCAGAAATGCCAAGTGTTACAAATCTGACGGTTGAGACATTGATGGCCTGGGAGAGCAGGATTAGTGCACAGTTTTAATGTCTCTAAATTTTCATACTATAAGAAGCATGAACATCTTTTAAGTAGCCATATAATTAGTAGAAAGGATGTGAGGTTTGTAAATTTCCAAGGGAGCTTAAATAGTTTGGTAACTTCAAAAATTATTGAATGAGATTTATATTCATACCATAGTAAACGTAAATGCATCTAGCTATGTTAGAGGAAAAATTTAAGGTAAATGATAAAATATTTGATTTCCGATGCACTTTACTATACTGCTTATTAATAATATTTCACATATACGTATATTGAATATTATTGTGATGTTTATATTGAGGGCCCTGATTCTAGTCTCGACCCGGCCCCAGAAATCTGGGGACCGGCCCTGATTTCCGTCCACACGCGCCGCCGCGTCTTACTGCTGCCCGCCACCGGCCAACTTCACTTCACCACTGCTCTGCTCCACGGCGGATCCTCCCCCGTTACTTCTACTCCCCCTCCTACTGCCCCTGCGCCACCGGCTGCCACGGCGGTCTGCTGCTCCCGGATTGGACTATCGGCAGGTCAAACAATTTGCTTGTGGCAGGTCGAATAAGTTGCTTCAGTTTGGGCGACTACGAGTGCGGAGGCCGCGGTTGTCCGGCCTGTGGAAGCGGACGAACAGGGACCGTATGGAGGCCTCAGTTCAGGGACGACGAGTGCGGATGCCGCGGTTGTCCGGCCGGATGAGCTCCTCGTGCATCACCTCCCTCTCGCACGGGGCGCTGCTCTCCATCTCTCTCTGTCTGTGTCCATCTCATTCTCAGGCGCGTGTACGCTGTGGTGCAGCTACTGCCGTTGCCTTTTCTCATGCCTGCACTTGCGCTGTCCTGTTGGTGCTGATGCCTTCTCGTACGTGCAGAAGCTATTCTCTCTCTACATCAATAGGCTAGTCCAGTGCCATTTGATTATTCTACCATTGTTGCTTTTCCTTTCCCATCTGTCCCCCTCTTTAATTCAGTCAATTTACTACTCCCTCCGTTCAATAATTGTCTTTCTAGCCATCTCAAATGAACTATAACATACGGATATATGTAGACATGTTTTAGAGTGTAGATTCACTCATTTTGCTTCGTATATAGTCATTTGTTGAAATTTCTAGAAAGACAATTATTTAGGAACGGATGGAGTAGTAATGTTCTTTGTTTTTTTGTTTTTTGCGGGGGAGTAATGTTCTTTGTTGATTCAGCACTACCATATCTCTTTCTTGCATCGCATTGCACCACACTTGTTCGATGGAATGCGCACAAGGAATGCTCTTCCAAATTAAAACCCGTGAGCGTGCGGCAGCCCAACTCCCATGAGCTTGTTCACCGGTGAGTCCTGCTGTCGCTGATGCTACTGTTGTTTACAATTGTGTGGCTGTACGTCCATGGAAGGTCAAGTACATTTCTCGTGCCAGTTCGAATAAAGTGCAGCGCCAGCGTGGCCGCCGGCGGGCTAGAATGCCATTTTATTATGCTGGGGCATCGAGCAGAGCAAGTCGCGGCTATTTTCCTATGATCATGATTCTGAATTCTTTTCCGTTGATGAGATGTGGCCGCTAACTTTGGATGCTATAGAGCAATGGATAAGATAGTGCGGTGCCTGATTCGATGGAGTAGTAATGGATAAGACAGATGTAGTGACTAATAAATTATTTGGGGGTGGATGAGAATAGTGTGGTAGAAAAGGGCCTTGTATTTGTATATACCGTGGTCATTTTGTTGTTTGGACTCCGTATGTTTCCAAAAGAAACCAAGAAGTTCGAATTAAACTAATGGGTTAGTTCGATCTTAACTAAAAATTTAGATTTTGTCTGTTTATCGATAAATAAAGTTCTAACTAAAAAGAGCAACCAGTACGAATTAAAAAAACAACCATTCAAAAAAGTTTATAACGAACAGATTTCCCTCGTTTGGATTTTTTTAGTCAACTTAAAATTACAAAAATGGAACAGTTCACAAAAAGTATACAAAATGATTTTCCTAACTTTAAAAAAACCTAGAAGGTCAAACTCAAAAATGGAGCGGTTTTGATGTTTATTAAAAAACATAGGATTTTTCCCGTTACTAAAAGAAATAAAACCAACAAATCCAAATTAAAAAGTAGCAGTTGAATTTTATACAAAATTCAGATTTTCCTCATTATTAAATAATGAAAACAATAAGTCCAAAAATAAAAATACCAAGAAGTTCAAATTAAAAATAGAGCAGTTTAAAATTCATAAAAAATATTTTACAGTTTCTAAATAAATAAACTCTAGAAGTTTAAATTTAGATAACGGACTAGTTGGATATTTATTACAAAGCTAAGATTTTTCTGTTACTAAAATAATAAACCAAGAAATCTAAATTACAAAAATATAGAGCAATTCGATATTTATAAAAACCATAGATTTTCCTCATTGCGAAAGAAATAAAATCAACAAGTTCAAAATAAAATACGGAAGCAGTTCGATGTTTCCGAAAACCAATAATTCTTTTTGTTTCTAGGAAAAATAAAAGTATGAAGCTCAATTTTTTTAAATGATGCCTATTTCTAAAAACAACTAAGAAGTTCCAATTAAAATAGCAGAGAAGTTTGAAGTTCATAAAAAACTCAGATATTTTCTCGTTACTAAAGAATAAAATGAAGAAGTTAAAATTAAAATAAAAGGAACAACTAAAAAAGTTTTAAAAGAATTTCCCTTTTTTAAAACGAGAAGTTCAAACTAAAATAACAAATTGGTTTGATGTTTAATAAATCTAGGATTTTTACTGTTATTATTAAAGAATCAATCATGAAGTTCAAATTGAAAAACTGTTAAATTTGATGTTTATTTAAAAATAAAAAACAATTATTTACTCAAATGTAAAAAATGCGAAGTTCGAATTAAAATAGCATAGAAGTTCAAAGTATATTAAAACCTAGGATTTACATGTCCAAAAAACAGAAAAAACCAGCATCATTTTTTTGGCATAAAGGACAACTCATAAACGGCGATGAATTTTCAAAAAACTTTCTACATGCCAAAGTATCTCCTACTCAAATCCAACAGGGCATCAAATGATCTATTCCGTTAAATGGCTTAAATTTTTAGTCTATATCGTTCTAAAAAAATTAACATACTAAAGAAATGCTCTTAAACCGTCGCGAATTAGAAAAACTACACAACACATAGAGTTTCGCCTTTTCGATGGCTTTCTAACGTTATATCTTTAGCTCAGTTACAATGAGTGTTTTAGGAGTTATGGGTAAAAAAGCAAAGAGAAGTTCAAAGTGAAAATAACCAGCGGTTCAATTACTAGATGGAGTGTGTTTCATATAAGAAAAAGATAAAAAGGCACAGTTTAAAAAGACTTTTGCTAGAAGTTCACGTGGTCGGCCCCGAAGCTCAAAAATTCTTGTAAAGGAGGTTCACCGTATATATACATGTGCAAAACACACAAATGTTGTTTTTATGTTCAAAAATAATTCTCAATTCAATACAAATTTGAAACAAAATGCTCTACATGAAAAATGTTCTCATATTCAAAAACTCTCTAAGGGTATATCGTATTCTTATCCAGAATAAACGGCTAAAACAAATTGTTGTACGTTGTTTCAATTAAAAGTTTAACAATATATAAAAAAAGTTGCATCTTTTCAACAGGTTTCTAATGGTACATCATTTGTGCAACTCCGGCGAAACGGGTGAGGAATTACGAAAAAATACATGACAGAAGTTCAAAGTAAAAAATAGCGAGCAGTTCAACTGCTACACGGAATGTGTTTCATATGAGAATAAAAGAATACAAAACTAAAATCCCAAAAGGTTTGTTGCAAGAAGTCCACGTGCTCCACCCTACACAGTTCAAAAATTATATTGCGAGATGTCCGACCTTCAATTACATGTTAAAACAAAAGCAAGAACGGCATTGTTTTTGCTATTTTTAAAACTGCTCTCAAACGACAACGAATTTGTAACAGGTCTACATGAAAAATTTGCTCCTACTCATAAGCTTTCCAGCAGTATATTATATGCTACATTCCGATGAATGGTTTAAAAGTTCCATGTATACTCTTAAAACACCTTTTTATGTATTAAAAAATCTATTGAACCGTCGCGAGTATGAAAAAATAATCAACACGGAAAAGTTGCATGTTTTCAACAACTTTTCAACAGTATATCATTTGCTCAATTTTAAAAGGTGGTTGGGGAGTTACGGGCAAAATACAGCACGTGAAAAACAAGGTGAAGTTTAAACACACATACCCCACAAGTTCAACTTCTTCACAGAGTGCATTTCCAAAGACTCTGTTTTCGTAATGCATGATCTCGTCATTTTCAAAATAACTTTAAAATGATTAGGAATCAGATAAAACTTTCTATATGAAAAAGTTTCGCATTTTTTATTGCTTTCCAACGATATATTATTTGCCTCATTCCGACAAAGCTTGTGTAAAATACTGTAATTTTTTTTGCCATTTTCAAAATTGAATTTAAACCGTAAAGAATTGGGAGAAACATTACATACAAAAAAGTTTTGCATTTGTTCAAGATTTCCAACGTCATATCATTTGTTGTATTCCGAAAAATCATTTGTAAAATAACCCGGAAATATGAACTCAGAGGAACTTTGACCGTTTCCTAAATTACTTTTATTAAACCGTTCAAAATTGGAACAAACTTTCTATATGAAAAAGAAGCGCATTTTCATAAGCCTTCCAACTCATATCATTTGCATAATTTCGATCAGCCGTTTTCAAATTGCACCAAAAAAACTAGCTCGGTTGTTTGTTTCAGAAATTGCGCCATTCTTCAAATTGCTCTTTAACCATAGGGAATTTGGAAAAACTTTATATGAGCGGAATGAGCGGATTTGCAGCAGCTTTTCAACATCATATTATTCGCCTCATTCCGATAGACAGTTTCTAAATGGGCTCGAAAATATGATTCATGTTTATTTTTGTATGAAGAAAACAGTTTGTAAAACTGCTCTTAACCGTGTAGATTTTGACAAAAATTTAACTTAGGTTGTAATCCATGTGTCCACGGCTTTCCAATAGTATATCGCCAGACCCATTTGGACAATGTTTGCGGAAGTTCAATTTATCCCTGGGTGAAGTTCAACTACTACTGCTCTGATGGGTCGACTAGTTATCAGAATATTCCCATCCCGTGATCAGAATAATGTTTGTGTGTGTGTGTGTGTGTGTGTGTGTGTGTGTGTGATGCGGCTTGAAGCTATGTCGGTATTTTCCCAAAGAGGAAGGGATGATGCAGCACAGCGGCGGTAGGTATTTCCCTCAGTTATGAGATCAAGGTTATCGAACCAGTAGGAGAACCAAGCAACACAACGTAAATAGCCCTGCACACAGATAACAAATCCACGCAAGCTGACGTGTAAAAGGGGTTGTCAGTCCCTTTCGGGTAGCGGCGCCTCAAGATAGGCAAACAGACGTGAATAAAATTGTAGTAGATTGATAGATCGAACGCTAAATAAAATAAATAAGAATAAAATGCGGCAAGGTATTTTTGTATTTTTGGTTTAATAGATCTGGAAATAAAAGCAAAGGAAAAGTAGATTGCAAAAGGAAATAATATGAGAAAGAGACCCGGGGGCGTAGGTTTCACTAGTGGCTTCTCTCGAGAAAAATAACAAACGGTGGGTAAACAAATTACTGTTGGGCAATTGATAGAACTTCAAATAATCATGATGATATCTAGGCAATGATCATTACATAGGCATCACGTCCAAGATTAGTAGACCGACTCCTGCCTGCGTCTACTACTATTACTCCACACATCGACCGCTATCCAGCATGCATCTAGTGTATTAAGTTCATGGAGAAACGGGGTAATACAATAAGAACGATGACATGATGTAGACAAGATCTATCTATGTAGAGATAGACCCCATCATTTTATCCTTAGTAGCAACGATACATACGTGTCGGTTCCCCTTCTGTCACTGAGATCAAGCACCGAAAGATCGAACCCACTACAAAGCACCTCTTCCCATTGCAAGATAAATAGATCAAGTTGGCCAAACAAAACCCAAATATCGGAGAAGAAATACGAGGCTATAAGAAATCATGCATATGAGAGATCCAAGAAACTCAATAACTTTTATGGATATAAAAAGATAGATTTGATCATAAACTCAAAGTTCATCCGATCCCAACAAACACACCGCAAAAAGAGTTACATCATATGGATCTCCAAAAGACCATTGTATTGAGAATTCAGCGAGAGAGAGAGAGAGGAAGCCATCTAACTACTAACTAAGGACCGGAAGGTCTACAAAGAACTACTCACGCATCATCGGAGAGGCACCAATGAAAGTGGTGAACCCCTCCATGATAGTGTCTAGATTGGATCTGGTGGTTCTGGACTCTGCGGCGGCTGGAATTGATTTTCGTCGACTTCTCTAGGGTTTCTGGAATATTGAGGTATTTATAGAGCAAAGAGGCGGTCCGGGGGGCATCCGAGGTGAGCACAACCCATCAGGGCGCGCCTGGGCCTCCTGGCGCGCCCTGGTGGATTGTGCTCCCTAGAACACTTCAGCAGCAGCCTTGGCCCACTGGGTGTGTTCTGGTCCATAAAAAATTTGTGTAACCATTTGGACTCCGTTTGGTATTGATTTCCTGCAATGTAAAAAATATGCAGAAAACAGCAACTGACACTTGGCACTATGTCAATAGGTTAGTATAAAAAATGATATAAAATGATTATAAAACATTCAAGATTGATAATATAACAGCATGGAACAATCAAAAATTATAGATACGTTGGAGACGTATCAGTATACACACACTTTAGGCACCGACCTCATTAGGGGAAGGGGCTAAATAAGAAAATGTGCTAACTTTCTTTTAGCTCGTAGGGGCAAGACATACCTCATTCGGAATTTGAGAGACAAAATGATCCGACCTCGGCCGGTCTTGATGAAACAAGCCTGGTGTACTCGTCCAATAGATCAGAGGCTCCAAACACTCACCATTGAGAGGGTCCAACCGGAAGATAGGCTTTGCATAGCACACAAGTCCTAGCTTGGAGGCTCTCACCGCTCACCATTAGGATGGTCCGAATTATTACCGGGTCACTAAGATTTCACTATTAATTTCCTTCATTTTGTCCCAATGGGATTTGCTCGAAGTGTCTGAATCCATCTTGGGGTCGAACTGCATTGTCTCGGACGATCTATATATAGTTCACTCGCAAAAGTCGAGATGGGTTTTAGGTTTTGTACCCTCCTAAAATCCTGAAATACCCAAACATGGTCAACCTCAGCCACCCCCCAACAGACTCGAAGGGACAGGATAGCTTGACTTAGTGGCTGTAAACAAGAAGAAGAAAATGGGGAAAGGATTTTTCAAGATTTGAGTTTGAGCACTTCTAAAAAGATCTCCCTAGGTCCAAAGGTCGCTTTGATAACGTTGGCAATATCTACTACCTCCGTCCTGGTTTATTGGTCCCCTTCGTATTTGGTGCTAAATTTTAATTTTAGATTTCACTAACAAAATGTTAATGCATGTAACCAAAAATAATATCACTGGAAACTAGGTTCAAATATGAATCCGACGATATAATTTTTGATGACGTGTAATATTATTTTCTTAGTTAAATCTGATCAAAGTTTGACACAAAATACTAAGAAGACTAATAAACCAGGACGGAGGTAGCAGGGCTCAAAGTGATATGGGGTTCTAGAAGGTCAGGTCCATAAAAGCAGATTCTAGAAACATCCAAAACTTTTGATTAGTCTATGAGGCCATCTGCTGGCGCAGTCAAATTTCCACAAAAGCACTCACTCACTGTGCATGTGCTTTTATTCAGATATGAAGCTTTCTTATTACAGTACAATATCAGCATAAGATTGACACGTGTAGTACGTTTAAACATGTTTCATGTACAATTCAGTGTGTACGCCTTATATGTATTGTCCCATCTCCTCGATCTGTCAGTTCCACGGTCGCGCTTTCATGCTGCTCGGCCCCCCGCTGGTTTGCTCACTCGAGCCTGTCAATGGAGACGCCCCCGCAGAAGACGTCGGTGAGCGCCGTCTTGGACTCGAGCGCGGCCTTGAGCAGCAGCACGGCCTCCTTGTGGCCGAGGTCGACGGTGAGCTCCTCCAGGGCGGAGCAGTCGGCGACCTTGAACTTCTTGAGCAGCATGATGGCGGAGATGGTGGACATGGGCTCCACCGTGAGGTCGTCCATCACCAGGTAGCTCACCACCTCCTTCACGTACCCTCCTGCTCCTGCAGACGCCGCCGCCGCCTCCTGGGCCGCCGCCTGCGCCAGCTTGCCCTGCGCGTCGCCGGGGCTCCACCGCATCTCCACCGTCATCGGCTGCCGGCACACCGGGCACGGCAGGCCGGCCACGTCCGTCACGCACGTCGGGTTCCCGCGGCACGACGTCCCGTACGGGCCCGCGCAGCGGAAGTACCGCTTCGGCGGGGCGGGCGGGGCGGGAGCCGGTGCGGCCGCCGCCGCCGCGGCCGGCTCGCCGTCAAGCAGCAGCGCGAGCGCGGCGGAGGGGATCGCCGGGCAGAGGATCGCGTCGCGGTCGGGCGCGGCGGCGACGAAGAACTCGTCGCCCAGTGCCTTGGCCCCGGCGTAGAGCGTGCCCAGGGAGCCCGGCGCGGCGTGCGCCTCGTCGGGGTGAACGTCGCCGGCGCCATCTCCAGCGCCGGCGGCGTGCTTGGCGATGACGCGCGCGGCGAGGCCGGCGGGCACGCGGAGGAGGCCGATGAGGAAGTCGACGGCGTCCTTGCGCGCCTCGGCGTACAGCACCCGGCGCGACCGCCTGTCCACCAGCAGCTTCATCTGCAGCCCCGCCGCCGTCCCCTTCTTCTCCGCCGCATCCTTGGCCGCCGTCGCCATGCCGTTCAACGCAGGTGAACCGCTGCTTCTCTCAGTCTCAGGCAACTCGCTGCCGTCGAGCTACGTGGACAGAAAGAAAGAAGCGGCTTGCAAAGCTTGGAGGACCATGGCCTCGCACTGCCTCTACTTATACGAGCTCGACAGAGGAAGGAGATCAACAGGCAGGAGCCTTGCGGTGCAGGGACAAGTCACCGTCCATGCAATGCAAGATGCTGCATGCCTCCAACTCCAAGGCAAGGCGTACGATCAGATGAGAGCGGAGAGGAAGGCCACGGTTGGCATATTTGCAGCGCAAGCATACCACTTTTTTCACCTGGCATGAGGTTTCGATGGCTTTGCCGTGCCGTGTGGTTCGTTCAATAACAAAGGTGCCCTTTGCTTCCTCCATGGAGGAGAAGCCAGGCTGATCCCACAGGCCAGGCCAGAGAGAAACTACTGTACTGGTTAAGACAATAACTGCAACCAATTTGCACACAACGGCATCAATGAACGAGCAGTGTCACTGTCACTGTACTCATTCCAGAGATGAATGAAGTGACCGTTGATCACTTCAACGGCTGCGATCAGCTCAAACCACAATTAATAACAGTACCAGTAGGCAAAGCAAAGATATGAAGAAACTAGCGTCAGATCGGTTCATCAAGGAGCATGCAAGTACAGACATTTGTCAGACATCATCAGAATGCACGGCCACCGGAGTGCAGCACAACAAACATCCCACTGCAACTGCAGTTAACTGTCACAGCACCACTGGTGGCTTCAGAGGACACAAAAAACCTACAGCAGCAACAGCAGCAGCAACATCTCAAGTTCAATCGGTTGCTGCCTTGCTGCCCAACCCAACCTGCTAGCTAAGCTAGTATAGACATGAACAAGGGGTAATACACACAGCTGACTGACTGACTGACACATGAAACTAGACGGCATCAAGAGTTCACTTGCTCCATCACTGGGTGAGCAGGGAGGGGGTAAAAGGTACACGGTTCCGCGGATCGATCGCGCTAAGAAAGCACAAAAAAGAATGACTGATGTTGCTTCTGTACAGGGAAGCTCTAGCCCTACCGACCGGATCACTATCTGTTGAATGATGATGATACCTGTCGACCTCGCCGAGGAGGCGCGCGCCAAAAAACTCAATCCCTTTCAGGAGCGTCTCCGGCTTCTTTCCGCGCGCTCAGGTTTCCGGCATAGGTCCACACCTTCTCTACGTCGCCGGAGAAGAGCTTCTCGACTTTGATCTCGGGTTGTTTCGCTGGCGGGTTCTTTTTGCTCGGCGGAGGCTGTGGTGCTCTTCCGGGGCTGTTGCCATTGACTGGGGTGGAGGAGCAGAAGGTGGGTGTGGCGAAGGGGGAGGCGTACGGCGTGTGCTGGATCGAGAATGGGCTCGGGGAGATCTTCTTCTGGACTGGTGCGCCCGTGCCGCGGTTGAAGATCGAAACGGTCTCCGCCGCGGCAGACTTCTTCGTGGCGTCGTCCACGTAGATCACGTCGTCGATCCTCGCAATTGTGTTGAACGCCAAGCTCTCCAGCACCCTTGAGTAACTTTCAAGTATGGACTGACCGACATCCTGGGCAAGACAAGGCAGGAACAGGGTGAAACTTTGTTTAAGCAAGTCATCTAGTAGAAAGTTGAGTGATGTTAACAGAGCAAGTTTCAAATGATAAATGTATGCTCCAGGTCTAGCTAGAATCAGTTTTCAATGGACAGATAAAAATGCAAGCTATCACTTTCAAGGCCATTGTTTTCAAACTGAGCAGGTGTGAAGAATTATTAACCTTGTTATACTGGATCTTGTTCATGTCAAGGCAAGTCTGTGGCAAACCAGGGTGTCGCAATCTTAAGCTCTGCAGCAGACCGTCGGCTCTTTGGGACAGCACTTGGCTCTTTGTATCTCCAACAAGACCCTTCACTTTCCCACCCCAAGATTTCTTTGACTTTGCCTGAGGCGCCGTTTTCTTCTGGCCCTTTAGTCTCCAGACATGGATGGAAGCCTCTATTCTGTTTGCCACTTCAAGTGTATGGTGCTCCGATGACAGGTCCAAGCAGTCCAGGAGGCATTCAGGTGAGAATTGTTCAGCCGTGATGTACCGGTAAATTATCTCACCCAAGCAAGATCGGCCACTCTGCAGAAAGAAACAAGACATTATAATTGACAAACCTATTGATAGAAATATACAGTACATTTTTTTGGCCATTTCACCAACAATTGATTGAAATATCCATGATCCAAAACAAGTACTTCATGCATTTGGTACACTCTTCTCAGCAACTTAAGCGTGCATAGCAGCTCATTGACAGTTAGTACTGAATTACAAGTGTTTTACCTTTGGTAACGACTCCAGGTAGGCCTCCGGGATCTCCATCTCAGCAAGCACGTCGCTGTTGATCGCCATGGCGGCCTTCAGAATCTGGTTGGCGCAGTCCCTGCTCTGCTGCAGCTTCCTCCTGGCCTCCTCGGGCAGCCCCTTGGGCGGCACCCGCGGGCAGGGCAGCCACCACTTGTCCTCCTGCCGCACCGAGGACGGCCGCCCGCAGGAGGAAGACGAGGAGGACGGGCAGGGCCCCCCGCCGCCGTCGTCGACGACGATGCCCCTGTCGACGTACCAGAAGTCGGTCTCCTTGAACTCGTCGATCATGGCGAGGAGCATGGCGTCGAGCTTCCTGAGCGCGGGGAGGTTCATGTAGAGGTCGCTGCGGGGGCGCGGCACCATGACCTCGAACTGGCCGCCGCCGTCGGGGAGCTCCTGGAGCGAGGGGATGAGCTCGACGATGGAGTCGGCGACGGAGAGCAGCCAGTCCATCTCCCGCGTCCACATGGCCTTCCTGGCCGGCGCCAGCGGCTCCAGCCGCCACAGCTCGCCGAACACGGTGGCTGGACGGGTTCGGAAGGAAACAAACGCGCACATTCCGTATGAGTTTTCCGCCGGAAATCACGGGAATGCGGGCGAAGTGATTGACCGGCCGAGGGGAAGCGCGTACCGGAGAGGTTGGTGATGGCGTTGGAGACGGCGAGCGCGGTGCAGACGCCCTTGCCGCTGCCGGACATGTCCTCGCCCAGCAGCAGCTTGGCGAAGCGCTCCTTCATCATGTCGATCTCTGGCATGGCGAACGCATCAGAAAAAGCTCTCCCGTCAGAAACAAAAAAACAGAAAAAAAAAGCGCCAGTACCAGCGGTGCGGAGTGGAGTAAGATCTAAGCAAAGGCAAAGGGGGGGTACTTACCGGAGAGGTCGGAGGCGGGGGTGGAGGGGCGGAAGGCGGCGGAGGGGGTGGGGAGCTGGGAGGAGGAGGAGGAGGCGAGGCCGCGGGAGGCGGAGGCGTCGGAGGAGGAGAAGGGGAAGCGGCGGGTCGGGGCGGAGCAGTCGCTGGAGGTCTCGGAGCCGCTGACGTCGGCGCTGGGGCTGTAGCTGCCGCAGCAGCGCTCCGAGCCGGCCTCGTCCTCCGACGCGCTCGCCATTGCGGGGTGCCGCCGGCGGGAGCGAGCGAGCTACGCGCGGCGGGACTGGTGGCCGCGGCGGTGGCGCATCTGGCGGGGGGACGGGAGGGGATGGGAATGGGGGGCGATGTGGATGCGGAGGCGGGGAGGGGAAAGCGACGGGAGTCCACCAGCGCAGCGCAGGCGGGGGCGGGGGAGGACTAGTACTGGTACTGGTACCGCCGACTGATGTGGCCGCGCTCCTCCTCTTTTCACATCCTTTTCTATGCGCGTACCAAAATATGTAACCTGCGCCGGTGTGGCTGTGCTGTGTGACGACGATGGTAACGGAAGCTTGTAAATAGCTTTCGGATCGGATGAGGGAGGGGTTGTTACCTGTGGACCGACTTTGAGAATATGGTTGACATTGATAGCCTCGCATTACGGCTTTCTTCTTCGTTATAATGCGTGTGTATGAATCATGAATGGATCTTATGTTTAGATCAAACCGTTGTTGTTTTTAACGGTGAGTTGGAAGTGGTTGTTCGTGCTATTCGGACGCCTGAGAAACAGCAAAAACCGATAGATTTCTTCCATTTTATGCCAATGGTGTGAGTATGGTCGGAGAGGGATAGGCATGGAATGAAATTATGTTTATCTGGGAAACCTTAACGTGGAAGCGCGAAATGGAAAGCGGGTGCTTTTCTTGAGACGGGGGAGTAGAAACAGGGCGTCGATTCCAGGCGAATCGCTAAAGGGGCGGCTGTTTTCGGCGGGAACCTATGGAAACGAAATTGCCACATTGACGCAAGAAGGAGGAATGGAGGGAGACCGGGACCAAGGAGATGAAGGACTAGAAGAAGGGTGGGGAGAGCTCGGTAGTAGTCAAGTCCTTCCATCTATTGGCTTCTCGGGGTGGCGGGCGGATGTACGAGGGCAACGAGTGAATGAAAGCTGAGGGGCCGCCGTATATAAGACGGGTCCGGGGACCCCCTCCGGCAGAGAAAAAACCCTAGGACTGATACACTTGACAAAGACCCCACTCTCCGCGGCCAGGAGGAGAGGGTTGTAACCACCAGGATAGATCTTGTCGTTGATCCCCTAGATATTCGGCGACCATAGCAACACTAAAGGTAGGAGTACTGTCTTTCCTTCTTCGCGAAGGGCCCTTCTTGAGGTGAACTTGTTGTGTCTTCGCCCTAGCCCCTCAATCGGTCGTTGTCTGTCCCTACCAAACAGCCGTTCCCCCAGTGACACTGCTGCACGAAACTCCGACACACATCCATAAGTATATAGAAAGCTCATGTTTGCTCATGAGTCTAGTCTAACCCTGAATATCTCTTGGTCACGATTCTTATTGTAACGTCATGCACACTGACATGTCATCTGGTGGAAACATGCAGAACTCGAGCATCATCTTCAGTGGGAAACGTGTAGAAACGGCATTGTCATTTCCGCAAGTATATAACGGCTATGTTTGCTTATGAGTCTAGCTTAACCCTAACTCCCTGACTATCTCTTGATTCTTCATCCTTCTCTAACAACGCAATCAGTGACCTGTAACCCCCAATGACTCCATGAATCATGAGTCGTATGTTCAAATCAAACTGTGGTACATGCAGAGAGTGGTAGAAATAGATATTTGTTTTTCGGGACACGTAATGTAGAAGTACAAAGTGGAAACAAGGTATTTAGAGAGTTGGCGGGACTAGTGGTAGTGGCGCATCTAGAGGGAGGGGTGTATGCCAGAGAGGGGAGTGGAAAGCGACAGGAGTGCAAGTGGGGAGGGGAGGGGGGTAGTAATGTTGACTGATGTGGATGCGAAGGAGGGACGGGAGGGGAAAGCGACGGGAGTCCACCAACGCAAGCGGGGGAGGAGAGGAGTAGTGCTGCTGACTTATGTGGCCGTGCTCCTCTTTTTAGATCATTTTCTATGTGCAACTGTAACCTGTACCGACGTACTTGTGTGTGGCGATGATGTTAACGGAAGCTTGTAAAAGATTTTGGATGAGGGGTTGCTATAGCTAGATCGACTTTGAAAATATGGTTGACATTGATGGCCTTCGCATTAATGCTTTCTTCTTCTTTCTTATTGCGTATATGAATCATGAATGAATGTCATGTTTAGATCAAACCATCGTTTTTACGGTGACTTGGAAATGGTTGTTCGTGTTGTTCGGACGTCTGAGCGATAGATTTCTTCCATCATACTGTGCCAGTGGGGCGAGTAAGGTCAGAGAGGGATATAAATAGATTTTTGTGTTTTAAGGTATACCCAAATGTAGAAGCGCAAAATGGAAAGTGGGTACTTTTCTTAAGAGGGGGAGTAGAAACAAGGCGTCGATTTCAGGCAAAACCCAAAAGGAGCGGCGGTCTTCAGTGGGAACCTACGGAAACAAAATTGCCACATTGACACGAGGACGAGGAATGGAGGGAGACCGGGACCAGGGATAGGAAGGACTTGAAGAAGGATGGGAAGAGCTCGAGAGTCGGGTCCTTCCATCTACTGGCTTCTCAGGATGGTGCTCCCTCGAGAGCGATGTAGGAGGGCAGTAAGTGAATGGAAGCTGAGGGGTTCCGTATATAAGATGGCTCCAGGGACCCCCTCCGAAAGAGAAAAAAACTAGGACAGATCCACTTGAGAAAGACCCCACTCTCCGCCGCCAGGCAGAAAGGGTTGTAACCGCCAGGATACATCTTGTCGTTGATCCCCTAGAACTTCGGCGACCACAACAATACAGAAGGCAGGAGTAGTGTCTTTCCTTCTCCCCGAACGGCCCGGCTTGGGGTGAACTCGTTGTGTCTTCGCTCTGACCCCTCAGTCGGTCATTGTCTGTCACTACCAAACAGCCGTCCCCCAAATGACACCGTCGCACGAAACTCCGACACACATCCCTAAGTATATAGAAAGGTCATGTTTGCTCATGAGTCTAGTCTAACCCTGAATATCTCCTGGTCACGTTTCTTATTGTAACGTCATGCACATTGACATGTCATCTCGTGGAAACATGCAGAACTAGAGCATCATCTTCAGTGGGAACGTGTAGAAACGGCATTGCCATTTCCGCAAGTATACAACGGCTATGTTTGCTTATGAGTCTAGCTTAACCCTAACTCCCTGACTATCTCTTGATTCTTCATCTTTCTCTAACAACGCAATTAGTGACCTGTAACCCCCTATGACTCCATGAATCATGAGTCTTATGTTCAAATCAAACTGTGGTACACGCAGATAGTGGTAGAAATAGATATTTGTTTTTCGGGAAACTTAATGTAAAACTACAAAGTGGAAACAAGGTGTTTCGAGAGTTGGCGGGACTACTGGTAGTGGCGCATCTAGAGGGAGGGGGTGTATGCCAGAGAGTGGAGTGGAAAGCGACAGGAGTACAAGTGGGGAGGGGAGGGGGTAGTAATGTTGACTGATGTGGATGCGAAGGAGGGACGGGAGGGGAAAGCGACGGGAGTCCACCAACGCAAGCGGGGGAGGAGAGGAGTAGTGCTGCTGACTTATGTGGCTGCGCTCCTCTTTTCAGATCATTTTCTATGTGCAACAGTAACCTGTACCGACGTACTTGTGTGTGGCGATGATGTTAACGGAAGCTTGTAAAAGATTTTGGATGAGGGGTTGCTATAGCTAGATCGACTTTGAAAATATGGTTGACACTGATGGCCTTCGCATTAATGCTTTCTTCTTCTTTCTTATTGCGTATATGAATCATGAATGAATGTTATGTTTAGATCAAACCGTCGTTTTTAACGGTGACTTGGAAATGGTTGTTCGTGTTGTTCGGACGTCTGAGCGATAGATTTCTTCCATCATACTGTGCCAGTGGGGCGAGTAAGGTCAGAGAGGGATATAAATAGATTTCTGTGTTTTAAGGTATACCTAAATGTCGAAGCGCGAAATGGAAAGTGGGTACTTTTCTTAAGAGGGGGAGTAGAAACAAGGCGTCGATTTCAGGCAAAACCCAAAAGGAGCGGTGGTCTTCGGCAGGAACCTACGGAAACAAAATTGCCACATTGACACGAGGAGGAGGAATGGAGGGAGACCGGGACCAGGGAGAGGAAGGACTTGAAGAAGGATGGGAAGAGCTCAAGAGTCGGGTCCTTCCATCTACTGGCTTCTCAGGATGGTGCTCCCTCGGGAGCGATGTAGGAGGGCAGTAAGTGAATGTAAGCTCAGGGATTGCCATATATAGGACGGGTCCAGGGACCCCCTCCGAAAGAGAAAAAACTAGGACATACCCACTTGATAAAGACCCCACTCTCCGCCGCCAGGCAGAAAGGGTTGTAACCGCCAGGATAGAGCTTGTCGTTGATCCCCTAGATCTTTGGCGACCACAACAATACCAAAGGCAGGAGTAGTGTCTTACCTTCTCCCCCAAAGGGCCTGACCTGGGGTAAACTCGTTGTGTCTTCTCCTTGGCCCCCCGACGGGTCGGTGTCTGTCCCTACCAAACAGTCGTCCCCCCAATGACACTGTCGTGCAAAACTCCTGCACACATCCGTAAGTATATAGAAGGTCATGTTTGCTCACGAGTCTAGTCTAACCCTGAATATCTCCTGGTCACGTTTCTTATTGTAACGTCACGCACAAATTACATGTCGTCTGGTGGAAACATGCAGAAATAGAGCATCATCTTCGGCGAAAACGTGTAGAAACGGCATTGCCATTTCCGCAAGCATATAAAGAGCTATGTTTGGTTAGTCTAGCTTAACCCTAACTCCATGATTACCTCTTGATTTTTCATCCTTCTCTAACATCGCAATCCGTGACCTGTAACTCCCGATGACTCCGTGAATCATGAATCTTATGTTTAGATCAAACTTTGGTGTAGGAGAGAGTGATAGAAATAGATATATTTTTTTGGGAAACCTAATGTAGAAGTACGAAGTGGAAACAAGGTATTTCGTGAGTTGGGGGGACTAGTGGCAGTGGCGTATCTGGAGGGGGATTTGTATGCCGGAGAGGACCCAGGCCTGCTGTATATAAGGTGGACCGAGGGACCCATGCGGGAGAGAAAAAAACCTAGGACAGATGGACTTGAGAAAGACCCTGCGACCAGGCTGAGAGGGTTGTAACCTCGAGAATACATCTCTCCAGTGTTCCCCTAAATTTCCGACAACCACTGCAATACCAAAGGCAGGAGTAGGGGTCCTACCTCCTCCTTGGAGGGCCCAAACCTGGGTATATTCAATGTGTCTTCACCCTGACCTCTCGATTGCATGTTGTCCGTCCCTACCAAACAAACAGTCCCCCCCCTCGGCGACACTGTTCACACGGAACATGCGGAAATGGAGTTGCCATTTTCATAAATATACGAAGGCTTGACTATGTTTGCTTACAGTCTAGCCCGACCGTGACTCCCTAATTATCTCTTGATTTCCCATCCTTCTCCTAGCCCGGTCGCCCTAGTGACTCCACGACCAAATCTGTAGGTATGTCGTGCCACTAAAGTCGTAGTGGGACATCTCGTCTATGATCCCAACTATATTGGTCCATGGAGTTTTTTTATCATGGCAAACTAATCTATTCTAATTGTTATCTTTTTTTGCAAATCAAGAATTTTATTGCCCCACAAGCATTTGTTTACGAATATGTGTACTATTTGTATTGGCTCTTCTGTTTTCGATGGTATTATCCGTTTCCACGTCCGTTCCAATGATCCCATATATGTGTCCATTTCTACTACCGTCAAAATAATGTAATAACAAGTATAACGGTACCTATTTGACATATATTTCAACCCCATTTTCACGAGGAAACATGACAAAGTTATTGTATTTGTGGTGGTTTTTATTTTGTGTGGCATCGTAAAAAAACATGAAACCAAATGGAGGAGCGGGGTGAAGAGTAAAAAAACCAAGAGAGGAGGTGAGGGAACCTATCAACTCTCCTTTAATACTCCCTCCGTTTCTTTTCACTCTGCATATAAAATTTGTCTGAAGCGCAACGAAACTTCGTGAACTTTGACCACATTTATGTTGAAAAGATATCGACATCTACAATACTAAAGTTATATGATATGGAAATTAAATTAATTCTATGATGCATCTAATAATATTAATTTGGTATCATGAATGTTGATATTTTTTCAACAAACAAACTTTATGAAGTTTGACTTTAGACAAATCTTATATATTAAGCAAAGAAACTGAGGAAGTAATATTAGAGATAGAGATAGAGATATAGATAGGGATAAAGACGGGTTTGAGGCGCCCGGCTATAGATACTTTAATACGTAGTAGAGATAGAGATACAGATAGAGGTAGATATTTTGTAAAGGCAGATTGTCGCTTTACCAAATACCAATAAGAAATAAAACTCTATAATTTTTTTCCTTGCAAAAGAAATTGAAATACTCGTACGTACTCGAGCAGGCAAGGACATAGGAAGGGCGAAAAAAAAGAGAGGGCACGGCAGGTTAACGTTAACCACGTACTCGCATCGCATGAAGGAAGGGAACAGGATGGGGGAAGAAGGCTCCATTCCATTTCTACTGAGTGTGGGCGAGGACCACCACGTCAGCCGGCATCAGTTATTACGGCATGGATTATTCGGCTGGTCGCGCCTCGAACTTCGCGGCCTGTAACGGCGGGTGGGTGGGCCTGCCTCCGTTCCGTTGATGAGTGCGTGCGGGCCCTCCCGCGCGTGACCGAGATGCCTGGGCCCGCGTGTCTGTCGGCTTCGTTGATTGATTGATCGGTGTCCGTGGAAAGCTTGACCGGTCAGTTGACCCGCGTCTCCTCTGTATTTTTATTTCTTCCGTCCAAGGAGTGAGTGTAGGAGTGGAGTATAGGCCCAGTGGAGCAAATGAGCAGTGGATCTGCTGCCGTCTTCTCTTCCTTGGAGCTTCATATTCAGGAACGTAAAAAAAAAAAATCTGTGTCACGGGCTCCGAAAATATCGTGTTAGCACTCCGCTTCATGATTGCAGTCTGCTCGCAGCGTTGTACTCCTTCCGTCTGGAAAAACCTGTCATTAAAATGTACAAAAAAGAGTTTATATAAAACTAACCTCGTGCTTAGTCGGCAGGCTCTCTCTCCCTTCCTCTTTGTCGATGGGACGCAATGATGGCCCAGCCCCTTCTTTGTAGGTTATCCGCAGTCAAAAAAATGACCAGCCACATGAAAAATTTACATCTAGGTGAAGTTTTTGATTTCCAGATTGGTTTATGGCAAGCAAAACGCAGTGATGAGCCGATTTCTGGAGCATAATTCCCGCATTTCATAATGTGGTGCATATAGATTTAAAAAAAATCAAATTTTGCAAGCTCTGAACAATATTATAGAGAAATATTAATATCTACTCCCTCATTTCCTAAATGTAAGTCTTTTTAGAGATTTCACTACAAACTACAAACGGATGTATATGGACATATTTTAGAGTGTGCATTCACTCATTTTGATCCGTATCTAGTCCATAGTGAAATCTCTAAAAAGACTTATATTTAGGAATGGAGGGAGTACAATATCAAATACTGCCATGATTGAAGATGAACAGATCAAAAGTTTTCTCGAAAAAAAAATACTCCCCTCCGTTCTTAAATATAAGTCTTTTTAGAGATTCCAATGCGGACTACATACAGAGTAAAATAAGTGAATTTATACTCTACAATATGTTTATATACATCCGTATGTAGTTTATGTTGAAATCTCTAAAAGGGCTTATATTTAAAGGGTACTGCTACGCATTGGCCGGCCGACGGATCTTCCGCCTCGCGAGCCGAGCGTTATCTTCTATCATTGCAACACATTTGTTTCGCAAGAAATTTATGCAACATAGTTCATGTTGCAGAAAATCTTGCAACAAATGTCTTACTACATTTTTTTTGTTTTTCAACAGGGGTGTTGTTGCATTTTTTGTGACCGAGGTCTTGTTACAATTTTAATTTATTCTACAACAGAGGTCTCGTTGCAAAATAAAAAATTCTGCAACAAAGATCTTGTTACAGTTTTATTTTTGCAACAAACACCTTGCTGAAACTCACTGTAGCAGACGGCGAACAACAAGCGGCGGCCATGACGGACACATAGGAGACGCATTACACGGACGACACGGCGGATGCTTGTGTGCGGTCTACCGGTAGAAGCCAAGCGTTCTTCGTATTTAAAAACGAAGGGAGTATATAAATAGTTTGTTATACAGTACACTACTTTTTTTTTGCGGGTGTTAGAGCATCTAAGCCGGGCGCCTCAAACTTGCCTCATATGCCCGGGCGGGGCGCCCGATCACTGCCTGGACATGATTTTTTTTACCCAGACAGGCTCCTTAAATGCACGGGCTAACCGGCACCCCCATATCCAGCCCAAATATGGGATGGATATGGGGACGCTGGGGCACGCCCTTCACGTCGGTCTGACGGCGGGGTCCCATGCGAAAAAGTCCGGATAGCCAACGGTCCGACGGACGCCGCGTCCGTCGTCGTGGTGTGAACATCGTGTAACGCCGCTCTGGCTCGCCGCACAAGACCAAATCCGGCTATTTAAGCCAGCCGGCGTCCTGCCACCCTAACCCATCCCCCTCCTCCCTCTCCGCGCCGCTAGTCCAAGCCCATCCACCTCGTCCCTCTCCCGCTCCGGCGCTCTGCCCACGGCCGGACGTTGCACCCACGCTCCGGCACTCCGCCATGGTCCGGAGCAAGATCACCTACTTCGCCATGCCGACGCCGGAGCACCGCTACGAGATCCGACAGGAGATCTGGGCGAGGCAAGCCGCGCGCGCCGTCCGCATCGCTGACGGCTTGCATCCGGACTCGCCGGAGCCAGAGGAGGAGAAGGGGGAGCCGGGTTTCCAGAGGAGGAGGAGGAGGAGATGGCTCCGATGAAGGTGAAGGAGGCGGAAGAGCCGGACGAGCATCTATCGGCCTTTAACATGGAGCAGGCGGAGGCGAAGTTCGCCATCGCCCAATCCGACGAGATGGCCGAGCAGCAGGGCATCCTGGAGTCCATCCAGGATGAGGCCTATGTGGAGGTCAACCGGGCGTTCCTCCGGCGGGAGCAGGCGGAGTCCTACGCGCTCTTCACCGAACTCGACGCGGAGATAGAGGCAGAGGAGGCCGAAGCGGAGCAGCCGGAGCCGGGCACGAAGATCGTCGTGATCTCCCACGAGGAGTAGATAGAATCGACGTAGTATGTAGGTTATATTTCCTTTTGCATGTCTTTGTATGGAGACTGTCTCCTCTGTTTTTCTTTTCTTTTTTCTTGCATTGAAGGAGTGGGGTGTAAAAAAAGATAGGGCACTCTGCCTCCCGCCGATGCCGGTGCCGGTATGTCCCGTCTCCGGTGGCCTTAATTAGGGCCATGTAGGCGGAGTGGATCTCGGACCTTGCTGGTGGGAGGGCTCCGTTTTTAGATTTTTTTTTCGAATTTTGTTAGGATTTGTGTCCTGCTCAGGAAAGCGAGACGCGCAGCGGCTACCTGAAGATGGAATAAAGGTCTCCCCGCCTAGCCCCCATCCGGTGATGCGTCTAGCATCATCGGTGGGCGTGTGAAGGTGTGTCTCCGGCGGTTCTGTCTTTGATGGATTTGCTCAGATCTGTTCGTCGTTCGTCTTCGTTCATGTGCTTTCAGGTTGGATCCTTTTGATCTACACTCTTCATCCGCGGCGGTTGCTGTTCTGATGCGTTGGTTCTATGGAACCTTAGCACGACGACTTTCCGACTGTCTACTACAACAAGGTTTACCCGGCTCGCCTTTGGCTCTCTTCAGTGCTTGTAGTCGTTGCTAGGTGATCTACGGATCTGGATGTAATTTTTATCATTTTTAATGTTGTACTATCATGATTGAAGATGAATAGAACGAAAGTATTAAGAAAAAGGAGTGGGGCGTAGGAGTGGAGTATGACTATACGCTCAGTGGACCAACGCAGCCCACTGGATCTTGCGACTCTTCTTCACTGCTGCCGTCTTCTCTTCCTTGGAGCTTCATCTTCAGGAAGGTTAAAAAAAAATCTGTGTCACGCGCCCCGAAAATATCGTGTTAGCACTCTGACTGAGGATTGCAGCCTGCTTACTACTCGTATAGTATAAAAAGAAACCTCGCGTTTGTTTAGTCGGCAGGCTCTCTCCCTCCCTCTTGTCCACGGGACGCACTGATGATGAGCCGATTTCTGAAGCTTATGTTATACTACTACTACTACTGTACAAGGTAGGGTACGTACGGCGCGGGGACAGGCATGCATGCATGCATGCATCATTGCTAGAGCCGCGCGCGCGCCCACTACCGCCTACCGCTACGTACTCGTGCCCTTTCACGTGCGCTTGGGCATACGCATGCATACATACAAGACGGATCGATCCTGGAATCTTCGACATGGGCCGAGACGTACCGTGGGCCTAGCCAGCCATGGCCATGGCCATGGACCGACCGTCGATCGACAGTGGAACGTAGAGCTGGGCGATGATGATGATATGTATGTGTAGGAAACTGGTGCTAGTGGTACGTAGCGCTAGCTGGCTATAGCTAGGGCAAGTACTGTGTCCGAGTGTACACGTACGTTTGTCCCCCCGCCCAAAACCCCAATTGCATTATTCACTCTCTCATCTTTATTTTGTTTTTGGCAGAGGACGCTGGAACAGTGGTAACGACTTTGTCGGGCAACCACCGCTGCTCTACCCTCTATATATGCATGTCATGTGGGATGTGGCCTCTACCCAACCACACTCTGATCACTGACCAGTGTCGTGGAACGCCGAGTTTGTCGCTGGGGTCGATGCATGAGCAGGTGCACATGCAAATTTCATTTTATTTAGACTGAACTGGTCACAAAGTGTGATACAGTATATGATACAGAAACGTGCCGGCCGGCCTGCTCCGCCGCCGTCACTCTGTCTCTGGCCGTGCATCATCTCCGGCCGTCAATTGCCCCGAGACATCTTCTTCTTCTTCCTCATCTTCCGTGGCGCGACGGCGCCTGCTCCTACAGCCGGCCTCCTCCATTATCTGCATCCGCAGACCTGCCATGCCTACACGGGATTAGCAAACGAGCCCTCCTCTTCTACATGGTGAATGAAATATCTCTTTATAACATTATTATTATGCATCAATTCATATGATGCCGACGGATTAATGAATAAGATAATCTACTGTCATGCAAAGTGCAACATCTCGATCACATCTGATGTTGCTGGTGTACGTGTGGTGTAGTGGGGAGTGGGCTAGCTGCTGGTAGGTGTTATTTCTGGCGGCGACATGTAGGTGCTAGATATGCACACACGCATGAACACCTGACCTGCTTGTACTCTATTAGTACCTTGATAAAAGTAAAGTAAATTATTTTTGCGCCTAAACAATAAAGCAAAAGATGTGTAAACATGGAAGCTAATAAGACCGGCAGCTAGCTATAGCTATGGCTAGTGCTCTGTCACTGTTCGGCAACACAAAGGGTGGTGGCAGTACTGGCTAGTTAAGCTAGCTCCCTCTTCTTTTGAGAGGGATGGGGATTGGTGTGGATGATGAGCCCTTTTTTCAGTTTACCTTTTTCATTATATAATATATTTGCAAATGAAAACAAGGAAAAGCTATTGTGGTGCGCCAAAGAAGAAAAGAATGTGGCAGATAGGTAGGTGCCTGCCTCGATCAGATGGGATCCAAGAAAGCAGGAATGATTAGCAGGACAAGGACCCCGAGCTTGGGCGGCTAGCTAGGCAGTACTGTGCAGCTAGAGTTGGCTAATGGAGCCGCATGATTTTGATTCGTAGGAAAATCAAGGATACAGTCTTCTTTTCCTCTGATTGCAATATTCAGCTTTTGTCTCAAAAGAACGGTAAAAAGTAGAGGTTGATCTCAGTTTCAGAGAAAGAAACACCAACTTTACAATTTATTTGGACCTATTTACGGACAATTCCCATAAAAGGGAGTATGGACGTACTATGGCAGGTGTTTAGTGGCATAAAAAGAAATGCATGTGGTTTGACTTTGATTGAACCATTGTTTTTGGCTTCGCTCGTTTTCTCTTAATCGTGTGAACTTAGTCATGTGCTCGTTTTCTGTGGAGTATCAATTCTTTTTAAGTTTTTTCTAGAAGCGTACAAAGCAAAAAAGAAAAAAAAAAAAAAGAAGAAGACCATGAGCATGCTTGGAACGCGGCTTGAAGCAAATATTTTTCCAAATGAGACCTAACTCCCTATGACGAAGGTTGCGCTACTATACTCTCGTGGGTGGACTGACTTTGACGATCGATCGATGCATATTTTCACATGTGCCGGTGCCGGGCAAGCGCAGATGTATGTTTGCATTTTGACCAATTTCTTATACGTATTTCTTTACGGAGGAAGAGTTTACTATTCCGTTTGCGGAAGTATAAGAGCGAGCGTGGAGCCGACGGACCATACTTGTGCGTGCGTCTGTTCATCAGTCGTCACGACCGCAAAGGCGCCGGAGGATCGATCCAGGCAGGCGGAGGTAGTAGGTATTGCCTTGCGCCAACTCGAGATAAAAGCTTGAAAAGCATCATGATTCTCTCACGCACCCACGTAGGAGACCGTGCCCGCCCGCCCACGGTGTCCTACGCTTCGTTCGGGGTTCAGGTTCATCAGATTCTCTCTCGCTCGCTGGCTTCCCCTTTTGCTTTTGCTCCGGCTTTTTTTCCCCCTTCCCTTCCCTTCCCTTCCGTTCCACCGCCGGATATTCCCTGGCTGGATACCGTGAACTGAACCGTCGAGATTCCGGTGCGCCACGATTGCTTCTTGGTCTTCGGTCGTCAAACTAACACTCTCCCTCTGTCCCATCTGTCCCATAATATAAGGGCGTTTTCGACACTAGTGTAGTAGTGTAAAGAAACGCCCTTATATTATGAGACGGAAAGAGTACGGCAGTCGCAGCTACGTAGCACTCCATCTGTAAAGAAATATATGATCATTCAGATCACTACTACTACTACTGCTGACGGAAAATTTGGTGTTTTTGCCTTCCTCGTGGATATAGTTTGTGCGCTTGCCAGAATCCATGAATTTTGCAGAAAAGAAAAAAAAAAGGAAATGATCGATCTCTTTTTTCCGTAAAACATTCCAATTTCGTATTAGTTTCACGAGCAAAGAAAAACAAGTACCTTTTTTTTTTTTTTGCGGGGGAACAAGTACCTATTAATACGAGTATATCATCTGCAGAACCGTGCAGAACACTTGTCACCTCTTACGAGTATACTAGTTTACAACGGAAACCATCCTCTTTTCAGACCACCACAGTTAACTAATCAAAGCACCGATTAAAAAGTATGTATATTCCTCACAGCACTTACAATGATGAGGGGATGTGTTTGAGCAGCACGTATCCGGAAAGCACGGCTCGGTCACGCTCTTTCGCCTTGGTCTGGTACTGCACCCTGCACAAGCCAATCATTCCAATCCCATGGGTTTCTTTCTTTGTTGACAACATCAGCAGCTAGGCTATTACAGAATCGAATTCGACCAACTGGTGCTAGAGCAACACTTACCTCTGGCCGTCGACCCACATCTCGGTGACCAGCGTCTCGCCGGGGTAGACGTGCAGCAGGAACCGCCCGAAGATGTTCCGCACCGCCGCTGGGTCGCCGTTGCAGAACGACTTGATGACCGCCCTGGCCGCGAACCCCAGAGTGCAGAGGCCGTGCAGTATCGGACGGGTGAACCTGCAGAGGTTATCATCAGATAAAGTCTTCGCAAGGTAACCTGAGCCTTTTCAAGCACGGGAAGCTGTGCCCTGATAACAGAAGATCTTGCGCTAGGTACAGCATATTGAGAAGCTTTTGTTGCATCGTGTGAGCATGAAAGCCCTGGAGATTTCACTCAGATAGGGACTCCGATCGTAATCATCTCAAAACGAAATTTAGTTTTCATTCGTGCAGGAACATTGCTCGCCTATTCTTCAGGATATATAAAGCATCGTTTGGACTTTCGAGTGAACATTACTCTGTACATCCATCATCTATGGCTAGTTACTACCCCTACCACATTTTTTGCTAGGAACTTAGAAGCTCCAAAGCAAGATCTGGCCCAAGTATTTTCTTCAATGTCAGGATTCGAAAATAACAACATAAGAAGGATCAAGTTGAAGTGACATACCCTGCAATCTGTGCAACCATAGGGTCTGAGTGCAAAGGGTTGTAGTCCCCAGATAACCTGTATAAGAGTGCCTGGATTGAAAATGAGAAGGAATCAGGCTGACAGAACAATTGCATGTTAATAAAATGAGAAACTGATTTCTTCTGCAGAACAAAATTCAGCATGACTCAGTACCGGTTGGACAAGCATTAAGACAAAATGGTCTACTTAGGATAATTACTGTAAGATGAGCAGTTGAGCATATAATTCACAAAACAACACATGACATAGTTATAACTTATATGGTTATCATAGTTTCTCCGAGATATAAGGTGCACATTATTACCAAGAATGACGAGTAACTGCACAAATAAATAAAATAACAAGCAGAATGAGTAGCATGCCTGGGATTGTTGTGTCTGGTCTTCATGCACTGCGGAAGGTGCGGAATTTGGAATAGAAATGCGAGGAATCTGGTTGGCAGGATAAGTCATATACGAGTATGGCCGGGAAGAGTCCGAAAAACCTCCCGCACCACGCAAGAAAATAGTGCTCCTGCATTAACATAATCGCTTCTTTGTAATTTTACAGAAAGAAAACTGGAAGACTCAGAAGGTTATAGCCATATCACAGACCTGTTCATACATAACACTTCGCCAGAATCCTTGAGACTGGTCGTAGTTTCGATCTCAAGAATAGTTGCTTTCCCTGCATATTAAAACAGTGACTCAATAAAATGATTCTCAAATTTAAGTATAATTCCCTTAGGTTTGTTTTTGTATTGCTCCAAATAGGTGGTCAAAAGATTTGAAGGATGTGAATGATGGTCACTCAAAACTTCATAGCTATTGGATGGTACTATGACTAAACACTCCTGCAGGAGTGGATGGACACTGACAACTGAGGGACAAAATGAAAAGGTGATCTTTGTTAAGCTTCATGCACTAGCCAAAGCAACCAAAAATCCAAACTTATGGAAAGGGCTAGGCAATCCACATATACACTTCAACACCCCCTCTCACGTATGACGCAGGAAGTCAAAACGTGAATAGACTCAGAGGTATGGCTCAAGAAGCCTATACGTGGACATAGAGGGGGCGGGTGGGAGCAACGATTTTTGGATAAATTGCGAAAGCAGGACTTTAGCTCAAGATCTTAGACTCTGATACCATGTTAAGCTTCATGCACCAGCCAACGCAACCACATATACACTTCAACAATCTTGATACTAGCATAGGATGAAATGGACCAAGGAAGAGATTGTTATTCAACAGAGCACTTACTCCTACAATAGTGGAATTTACGACAACGAAGTTGATGGTTCAATAGAGTATGAAAAGTTATATGTGAGGAGCTCCACAGGAAGGACTCGGCACATTATGCTTCACTATTTCTCAGAATATGCTGTGTAGTTGTTACACTCGTCGTACTTAAGGAAAGCTGCAGTGCTTTTATTTTTTTTCAAGATACTGTAGTAAAGACTACTGTTGGTCTGCAATTGAAACAAAATGTTGGAGAATGCTATGTACGAAATTTGTCCTAGTTCCACCAGCTGTAAGATCATTCAAATATAGCAATTGCATGGATCAAAGCAATGATAAAACAAATAAAAACAGGAAACATGTAGTAATTTTCAGAATAGAAAAGGCAATGAGCACAAATCATCGAGTATGTATGCACCATGGAATGATCAACCATTTATTGTACCTTTGTCGTGCAAACCAGCTACCTTAACCTTGTTTACAACCTGAAGAGAAAGAACAACAGGCAATGCGCGCCAGAGATGAGAGCTCTGAAGAATATTCCATCTTAAAACCAATAACTTGAAGCAATCTTCAGTACACAGTACCAGTAGTCCAGTATACAGCTAGTTTTTCCAATAATGCTGGATTAATTAACATTTAACAAAGAAAGGGAATATGTTCTCTCTTTTAATTTAGAGAACAGCATCAACAGTAAGCTATAATATCCTCAAGTCACAACTAACATGCACACACATGCAAGTCAACTAGAAGAGTTGATTATCAGTGGAGTTCTTTTAGCATGTTTATATGTATCCACATAGAAGAAACAATTTGGCAATGCAGTTACTGGGAATTGTTCAAGCCACTTCTAGACAGGAACAAGTGGAAAATGTTGGGTCAATCAGTCTGCACCTATGATGTTACAATAAAACATTTGAGAACGATGGTAAGCTACTTACACTGGCACATGAAGGAATTGGCTTGTAGATCTCTATGTATTGTTGACCATGCAATAGAAGGCTTTCATCGAAGCTGGAAAACAGAAAACAAGATAAAGTGCTTGTAAAAAAATATGTATGTTAACATATTTGAGCTGCTTAAAATTCTAACTGACAAAACCTAGACAACTGAAAAACAAGGACCAAGAAGAAATGTGCAAAGTAGGGGAAGTTTGCGAATATACAGAATAGGAAGAAAGTAAATCTTAAAAGTGACATGTCAGTCTTACTGAATGCCAGGCACATTAACAATTCCACGCCCATTGGTGTTCTTGTTAGGAAATAAAGAAACAAAGGTAGGAAGCGCCTGCAATTTAATTGAAGAACAAAATCATGAGTGTCTCAGAGTCAGCAAGGGTATTGCTTTCATCATGGTGATTACGACTCAATTATTCGAACTTTTCATGCACAGTTTATGGATGACATGTGAAACATTACGACTCAATTATTCGAACTTTTCATGCACAATTTATGGATGACATGTGAAACATTACGACTCAATTATTCGAATGTTTCATGCACAATTTATGGATGACATGTGAAACAGATGGCAACACAACTATAGAATAGACGAGAACCAGATGAACACACTGAATGAAACATTCCTGAGTACAGTTGCTTTGGATTTCTGAGCTATACAATTAGCTTTCTAGTCATTGACAGGCACCAAATGTTGTTTATTACCAAAAAAAAAAAAAACTAAATGATGTCTAACAGTTACTCCCTCCATTCCGAATTAACTGAAGTTCTAGCTTTGTGCAAAGTCAAACTTCTCTATATTTGACCAAGTCTGAAGAAAAATATGCTACTATGTGAAACGTCAAATACATATTATAAGAAATATATTTATGATGAAACTAATTTGGTGTTGTATATGTTGATATTATTTTTATAGAATTGGTCAAATTTGAAGAAGTTTGACTTAGCTTAAAATTAGAAGTTGGAATGAAGGAGGTATATTTTCACTGGATTGCTAGTCCCAGGACCAAAATGAAATTGACTAAGGTCAGCAATGACATCAGCTCGTGAACATTGAAGCTCCTGGTTCATCTAATTTACTTACTAGGGGTGACTTAGTGACATCTAAGTCAACATAAGACCTGGAATGAGCTGTCGACTAATCTCCAAGCCTAAGCTCACAAGTACGAACTGCCCTCACTGATAACAGTTCAAATCAACCGGAATTCAGTAAAAAAAAAAAAACTAGGAAGCCTCTGCATCATTTGGATGCATACGTCTGCACGTGTAGGTGGGAAGATTGTTTGCGTAATTGCCTCCCTGCTTAACTACGAGCTATATCAGTACAGTTGTAGAAAACAATGTGCCCCCCAAAAAATCAATTTCAGCAGTCAAATCGATTCGATTTGGGCATCCAAGTCGCCTCAACCAATTCGCACTGAAACGAGAGGGGATCGGACCGGGGGGAGGGACCTTGATGTGGCGCTGGCCGTCCCTGTGGTGCACGAGGTGGAGCTCCTTGTCGTCGACGGCGTCCGCGCCGCAGGCCCCCACGCCGAGCGCGTAGAGCGCCACGTCCCTGCAGGGAGCACGGAGACGGCGTGAGCACGTACGGGATCAACCGACCGGGGGAGGCGTTCCGTGGAGCTGAGGTCCGCACGCACCTCTCGTCGTAGGCGAAGGAGACCTGCGCGGGCCAGCAGAGAGGAGTGAGGCGGAGGAAGCGGAAGGGGGAGAGGGGCCGCGCGAGCGGGTTAGTTTACCTCGGGGAACTTGTAGGCGAGCGCGACGCCGGGGTCGACGGACGCGGCGGGCCTCTCGTTCGTCGCCATGGCCGCCGTCGAGATGCGCTCCGCTGTGTCTGCCGCCGGGGGAGCGGCGATTGATATAGGAGGGTGTGGGAGGAGAGCGGTGCCGTGAAGGATGAAGCGACAGGAGAGGGGAGAGAGGGGGGGTCAAGGAAGACGGAGCAGCTTAGCCGCCGGCGACCGGTACGTGTCAGTTGTCACAGTGACCAGGCGGGGACAGCGCGACACAGCACATGGTTTTACCTGGGCAGATAGGCCGCAGCAGCCGGTCTAAACTTTGGACTTCCAAATATTGACAAACATATAAACTATACTCTCTCCATTCAAAATACAAGAAGTGCAAAATTTGACTTGAGTCAAATGTTTCTGTGTTCGACCTAATCTGCGGCGGAGACATGGTCGTTCCACAGAACCAAATCCAGATCATTAGAGCATGAAATGTGTTTTTATATTGCATCTATTTGATTTTGCAAACCATAAACTTTACTGGGGCTCTCGCATGCTTCTATGGTTTAGAGTGAAATGCGTCATTAGTCCATCAACTCAAAACAAATGCACGCTCTAGACCAACAACTCAGGAAGTGATCGGATTCAATCCATAAACGTTTATGTGCTAGATCTGATCACTTCTTGAGTTAATGGCCTAAAGTGTGTATTTAATTTGAGTTAATGGACTAATGGTGCATTTCACTCTATGGTTCATTAGGCCCCTCGATGGCATTTTGTAGGGATCTCCAATGGAACATCCAGTTGTACAGACTAGAGACCTTGACTAGAGCGTTCAATCTCACTTCAAAATGGAGACTCAACTTAATGAATGTTTAATGGATTTGCTGGACACAACAACAACACACAATCATACAACACAACAGCAACATAAAAAAATGCCTCAAATTCCAGCGGAATGCAATAATCATATTTTTCTTGTCTCATCGGCAGATGATGATAGAGCAACAAACAACTTGCTTTGCTTGCCGGGGGGTCTCCAATCCATGTGTTTGTCTCCATTACCAACAATAGACGGTTTTGCGGTGATTGGTGAACTCCAATCTGTATTTTTGTCTCGGTTACAGTTACATCATTACTCTACTCTTCATTTGCTCAACCTCGAACCATATGTTTTCGTCTCCATTGCCCATGACAAGGCACTTGTCTCTTTCCTCAAACATGCATGTGAAGTGAACGTGTTAATCTTGTCATTGTCAACTAGCTAGTACGTATAGATTACGATTGATTTAAGACAGTCTCATGGTTACTACATATCCACCTCCGTCCATGAAAGCACACACATACGCGTTGTCCTCTTGGACGATGGACAGTTGTTGTTGTTGTTTCCCTTGTTGTCTCATTCAAATGCCCAACTCCAACCTGTAATTGCTTAGCACTAATTGTCGTTAGCGCATGGGCTCAACCGCTCTCAGCTTGGCAAGCTCTGGGTACTCTTCGCACATGTCACACTTAAGATAAAAACATGTAATAAACTCGATATGATGATAAGTACAAAGAGGGATAACTGCAATTTAATTCATCCAATTCTTCCTATGGCATCCCTTTTTTAAGATGACCCTTGATATATCCCTTGAAATTGAAAACATGCTCTTCCACACGCTTCGTGTCTGCATAACCTCCTCGTCGGACGACTCAATGTAGAGCTCATACATGTACTCCATGCCCAAATCCATTCCTTCAAAGAAGGGGCAAAAAAAAATTAGCACACGCATTTCACCAAACACTTGTTGGGCGTGGTGACTCCCGCAGGGGCGGATGGTGCCTCCGTGGAGGACGGATGAGGTGTGTGGAACGACGGCGTAGGCAAAGTGGTGTCCCGACCGGGTGGAGCGGTGGAGATCGCAGAAGTCCGGGAAAGCCTTGGCGGGCGGCGGGGTTGGTACAATGACGACCTTGGCGAGGGAGGAAACAGTTACGGAGAAGGGAAGGATCACTACACTATTAGGAAAACCCTTATTAGTAACGCTGGTTTTTTGCCTATTAGTAGCGCGGGCAGGCGCGCTACTGCTATGGCGCTAGAGCTATGTTTTAGCAGTAGCACTTGTTTGAACCAGCGCTACTACTAGATATAGATAGCAGTAGCGCGCCTCTGTCCATCGCTACTGCTAATACTAGTAGCGTGCCCCTACAACCAACACTACTGGTAAGCAGCGCTGCTACTACTCCAATAGCCCACGCTACTGCTAGTATTTTTTTTATGTTGCTGTATTCGTATTTTTTACAGGTTTTATACAATTACAACATACACATACATTGAAACTATATGAAAAAAGAATGTCTCATCATCATCATCGAAGTGGTACAACATAGTCTCATCATATCAACATAGTCTCAACACAAATGATGTCGATCTCATCATCATCTCGAAATAGCGATACAAGTTAATGATCACATGTCTCTTACATTGTCACCCTAGACACATGTTTCATCATCTACCTAAACTATGACATACGAGATAAGAGCGATCACGATGATCAAAAGCGGTATTATGTAGTAGTTTTTGCAGCGGCGCTGGTTCGAATCCTGTTGTGCTATGAATCTCAAGTAACTAGCTTCGCTTCCGCTCTGCTATCAAACCCTTTTCGCTTCCACGGAGAAGCCGAGACTTGGGTCCGACACTGCCACTCATCATACACACGGAACATGCCCTACATACACGGCATACCACTTCCTCGCCATCGTTGATCTATATACCTGTCAGAGATGCACACACACACACACACACACACACACACACACACATATAGTAAACATAGTTAACAAATATCATTGTACCAAAAGTAATTAACTAGAGCACGGCACCATACATCTAATAGTTTAAAGACCGAGAGATTCAAGTTTAAATGCATACAAAAAGTAACAAGTAACTAAGCAGACACATTGTTTTTAAGCAGTGCACTCTTCCCATCTGTCCATATCCGGAAGGATGCACCCAAGCTTAGTGAAAGGCGTCATGTCCCGTATTTGTAGGGCAATCGGGTTTGGACGTCATTTCGCGATATTGGGCCAGTAGAACATACCATTCTCTTCGAGGACATCTTTCATGATGATGGACGCAATTTCCTGCTGGATCCGGTAGAAATAATTTCGAAGTCGATTATCCGGCACGGCTCCAAAGGCTTCGACCCATCTCTGGATATGGGTATCGGATGAAGATTTCATGCAAAGTGATTGCACATCCCTTATGTACTCCATCATTAGATGGATGACGAGAATCCATCATTCTCACTTCTTGCGGTTCTTTGGATGCAATGAAGTCGATCTTGTGGCCGAAACAAAGCCCGACCTTATTTGTTTTTTTTTTGCATTGGATGTAGCCACCCCGCATGCTGAAGCCCAGCATAGCTATGTCTAGAACATACTTTATGTGTGTGTAATCTTTCTTCTGTATGTTCTTCGACGGGTCCAAATATAGAGCGCGGGAGTAAGGCGGGTAAAGAACAATGAGAACGGCATGACACCCCCCGCTGCGCAAAATACACGATCAAGTTTAGCCTCCATGCGTGCAAAGTAACTATTGAAATGCACGAAAGGATGTATGTGTTATAGTGCTATCCGTGGATGACTTACCTGGGATGATAAGGTAGGAGAATCGTTTCTTTGTCCTTATTGCTGACCAAGAATTCTTCAATGTACTGACTCGCATATTGACGGTTGGTGTCGTTGATTGACAAGAAGCCCTCATGCATGTAGTATGGGTCCGCGATCGCAAGACCGATGACTTGCTCTCTCCTGACGATGTAGTTCATGTGCAGCGCATACAGGCGGACGAACGTAAAATCGAGTGTCCTCATTTGAAACATCTGGAAGATGTAATCAAACCTCAGGAAGAAGAGGTCCGCGAGGCATGTGTGGACATACATCTTGCAACTGCTCAGCACATGAACCGTATAAAGTGGGTATCCTGGATCATTCGAGGCGAGGAGGCTTCTCTCTGTCGAAAGCACATGGTCATGGAGTCTCCTGAGATCCCCTGCTATGGCAGCTAGTGCATTCGCCGGTACCATTGGCTCTCCCGCAACATGGATTAATGGCGCATGTTTCATCGGTACACGGTCAACCTTGGTCGAAGGCGGCTGACTGCTAGAACCAACATTGCTAGCTTTATTGGATTTTCTCGCCACGGTCTCTTCCTCTCGCTTCTTCTTGGTGGGCTCAGTCTTTGGTGGGTCTGTCAGACCCTCCCTGAGCACCACTCCTAGTGTTTTCGGGCTTAGCTTTGGACGACTCTGGCTAATTAGTTGAGCTTGGGTGGAGCCGGCATTTGGAGCCGTGTCCTGTGAGGATTGCATGAACAAAGACTTCTTGCACTCCCGAGGACGTTCCGGCTCTGGTACAAGCATCGCATATTCATATGGTTGACTCATTGTTACTTCATTGTCAAAGGCAGTATTGGGATACTGGAGAGGGTCATCGGCCTCCTCCATGTCATGATCCATATCCTCTTCCATGGGGCAGATGGCATCATCCGCCGGAACGGTTGGCCCTCCTTCCTCATGTCTCTCGATCTCAGCAAGCAGCACATACGATGGTTGTACTTGTGTAGGTGGTGTTGTGGTCATACCTTCCTGAGGTCTCGTTGGTGTGCTCCCGGCCACCTCAACACGAAGAAGATTTTTCGGCCACAGGATCGACCAATTTTTGCATTGGCCAAGCTGTGTGGGGGTCTCGTCATCCTCTCCATCGGTTTGTGTCGGACGAGGGAGACCCTCGTAGCCCGCTTTCACACTCGCCAGGGAGACCCTTAAGGCGTTATCAGACATCTGTCGGCGGTGAAACAATCGATCCTTAGGCTTCACTATAGTACCCTTCCCCACATCCACCAACCCGCCCTTCATGTTGTAAAGGAGGGTGCACAGAGTGGAGTCGGCCTACAAAGACATATACGTGCGGCGTCAGAGATCCAAAAAGAACGGCAACTGAAGATTAATTAATTAGTTGAGTTGATGAAGGTGCGACACGTATTTACCGTGAGGGCGTCGAGCTCAGCCAATGTCGACGGCCCGACATTCAAGCCAGAGACGGAGCTAGGGCTGCTGTGAGAGCTGGGTGTAGGAGCAGGTGCTGGAGGAGGTACGGGTGCGGTTGCCATACTAGGTACGGGTATGGGTGCGGTGTTCATTGAGTTGCTCCCGGTGAAGCTGGGCATGGGAAAATCACTTGGTGGCGCGTTTGGATTTTGTTGCACCCATGTGACCACTATTGGAATCAAGCTTGTAAAGGCAGCCACCATATCACATCTACAGGCAACGATTATCTCAGCTTTGGTACCAGCTTTTGCTTTCTCCATCGCCTGCGCCACCTTCTTGTCGATAGTCACTTGACTGAACTTCTTTCTCTATCTTTTGGCCTCGGGGTCCTCGTTATAATAGTACTTCTACGTGTCCCCATTCCCGGCGTCGTGCACACGTCCATATTGCGGCCGCTGGCCGGGCGGGTGTCCCATCATTATGTTCATGGCCCGGTTGAAAGGAGTGTCCCACTTGTACTTCGTCGACGACTGAGTCGACTGAGTCGACGAGTCACTCTCGGCTGCAAGCTTGTGTTGCTCTCTCTGCAAAATGGACCGTGAATCATTTACGAATGCGACTAGAATGTAGTAGACTTCGTTGATCAGAATCTAATATGTAAGGTGGTAAAAGGATAATTACCAGTATTCTCATGAATTTCCTAGTCGGCCCGTCGGTGAAAAAAAATCTTTTTCTTGGGGTCCCACGAGAATCGGGCCCTGATGAAGTCGTGCTCCTGCTGGTCGGTGAACTCAGCCAATGGGTCTGGGATCCCCTGATGTTCACGTTCTGCATCCTCCTTAGCCTACATGGGCCTCTTTCCCGTGTAACCACGACTTCCAAGGCGGTGGTTCCCCATGTTCTTTGCCTGCAACTGCTTGCCTCTCTCCGACCTGGCCTTGGCAGCTTCTTCATTGCAAGTATCCTTGAACTTTTCGAAGTCCTCTATCGTAATTTTTGGATTGTCTGCAACAATCTTGGCGTAGGTTTCATGGTCTACTTGAATCGCCTTTTTCACCCTAGTTTTCAAAGCGCTCAATGCTTTGTTGAACTTCCCTAGGGCTTTATTGTTGATTTTTTTCATGGCATCATCATCCCATGGGTCGACATCGTCATTCCGACCGGGGAACAGGAATCTTGCGTGCAACCTAGTTAGAAGCAGCTTCTTCAAATGTTCATTCTTCCGTATTTTTATGGTGTTGATGTTAGCGGTATCCCGTAGGATGCATGCTAGTTGGTTGTCGTAACACGCTGCCACTTCTAGCGGCTCTATTGGCTCGAACTCGCCAGGGTGCACCGCCGTGAGCACCACTCTTCCGGTGCCGAGCTCATTTGGGCATCGTGTCCTCTTTTCCTTCTTTCCCTCACTGGCTTGGGAGGTCCCACCTTCCGTGCTGTAGTTAGGATCATCAGCGCCAGTCTCAGTGCCGGTGTCGTTGGTGGCATCAGTGTCAGCGCCGGCGCCACCACCGTCGTCAGCCGTCATGACAAGGGGGTCTGGACACCCAGCTTGCTGTCTCTCCTGATCCGCCAGAAAGTCGAGGTAGGCGTGTGCTCGACCTAATTGGGACTGAGAACCTCCGGCCTCATCGGTGTCGGTCATGTTTCCTAGGGTTCAATGTCGTAGTCGTTTAATTATCGAGCTTTATATAATAAAGTGAATAATGACAAAAAAAGTGACCTTTGTTTTGCCAGAAATGTCGTTTCATTCCCGTCGTGACAAATCTCAAGCACTCGATATGTCCAACTTTCTAGCACAAGTCATGCCGAAATTCACGGAAAATTTTAGCATGACCTTTGCTAGAAAGTGCACATATAGAGCGCCTGAAATTTGCCGGAATGGAAATGAATCAACATTTCCGGCAAAACATAGGTCACTCGCAACCGGCAAAACATAGGTCACATATAGAGCATCTCGCAAGCAATGTAGCAACTCCAAATGGACTCCAATGGACATCATTTCATTTCATTTCATAAACTTGCTGCTGTGTCCATCAACATTGCATTCAAATAAAATTGCAGACTACTGTAATGGACTAGTTACAGAAATGCAAAATTGATCACCACAAATTTTCACTAACAATACTTTCTGCCAATACAACTACTTGTGGCTTAATACAAAAAACAATCTTCAGTTTGCACTAATCTTCAGTGGCAGAAAAATGCAAAATTGATCACCGCATATTTTCAGTTCCAAATTTGCTGCAAACATGACACTTTCCAAGATATTTTTTGAGCATTGTTTTTGCAATGATGCTAGCTACTCCATTTTCAGTGGCATATTCAGTGGCATCTACTACTCCATTTTCTGAATTTTTAAAAATCCTCAATTTCATTTTCATTTACTTTTTTTTTGATAACCAGTTTTTTACATTTTGTAGGTTAATTCCTTGTGCTTATCAAGATAGTTGGTCCAACACTAACTAGTTATCAATAGAGTCTAAAACCACTGATCTAGGAAACAAAAAACATGCAAACCGACTTAACAAAAAGGGTTTAAGAATTAGTATTCACTTTCTTGTGGTCTTCCCACTGTTCATTCTGAAAAATGTTCATTTTCAGTATATGCCCCTGAAACTTAGTTTCAGTATGGTCTCTGCACCATTAGTTCATCGTATTTATCTTAATTACCATAGAACCTAGATACTAATGCTACTGTTGCTGCTACCTGACCAGACATGGAACACTGCATAAGGCAAAATCCTGCAGCCCAAATTTACTACGTAATCAGTACACACTAATCACCCTACATTGAAAAAATTGGCCCTAACTAAAGAACAACAGGAAAGGAGGGGGTGGCTCACCGCACGTCGCGGTCAGGGTCGCCGGGGCTGAGGGGGTGGCGTCGGGGTCAGGGCTCGCCGGGGCTGAAGGGGTGGCGTCGGGGTCGCCAAGGCAGAGGGGGTCCTTCTCCTCCTCGTTGATCTGCAGAGAGACCAAATTTGGTCAGAGAGAAAGAGCGCCGGGGTGGGAGTAGCCGGGCCAGGGGTGAACCTAGGGCATGGGGCAGCACGGGGGGAGGGAGCGTCGGGGTGGCATGGGTGGTCGGGGTCGGGTCGGTGCGGCGTCGACGGCGCGGCATGGGCTGTGTGGGCGTCGGGGTGGCGTGGGCAGGTCTGGGCGTCGTGGTCTGAGGCGTCGGCGGTGGCGTGAGCGGGTCTTGGCGTGGTGAAAGTCTGAGAGAAAGGGGATCGAGCGAGAGAGTGAGAGAGAGAGAGAGAGGAAAGAGATTGAGCGTGGGCGTGGGCGGGTGTTGTAGGCAACTTAGCTATAGCGCTGCCTAGCCAAAATGCGCTACTGCTAACTCTTTTTTTATTTTTTTATTTTTATTTTCCTTAGCTATAGCGCTGCCCAGACCAAGACACACTATTGCTAACTTTTTTTCTTTTTTTTTCTTTTTCTTTTTATTTTCCTTAGCTATAGCGCTGCCCTGGCCAAAACGCGCTACTGCTAATTTTTTTCTTTTTCTTTTTCTTTTTATTTTTCATATTCCACAAACTCGCTTCCTTTTTATTTTATTTTTATTTCTCTTTTTATTTATATTATTATTTTTCTTTTTCATTTGCACTTTTAATTTCTTTTTCTTTTTATTTTTCATATTCCACTAACTTCCTTCCTTTATTTTTCTATTTTTCTTGCATTTCATTTTCCACAACTTATTAGTTCTTTTTTCTTTTTCTTTCATTTCATTTTGCAAAACTTCCTTTCTTTTTCTTTTCCTTTTTCTTTTTCATTTGCACTTTCCTTCCTTTAATTTGGTCAGTCGTTTGAGCAATACCACTGTTACCCTCCGGATAATGATTAGTATAATATATCTTACATCATTTGACCGCTATCGGCGGTATACAAAATAGCTAGACACACACAAACTTTGGGGATTAGTTTGTCAGCTTGGGCGACGACGATGCTTCAGACTGATCTTCTTCCCTCTTTTGTTCGTTGTCGAATAATTGAGCCCATGGTCGTGACTTTTCCTTCTCCAGGGATTATGATCTTTCGTAGGTAATGTAGTCTTCATTCTTCTTTTGACGTATTTTTCGTCGTCATCAGCATCATCTTCCCTCATCGGATCACCGTACTGGTCATAGTCTTCCTCGTTGGCGACTCCATCCATTCCGGCGATGCTCCTTTTGCTTCTCCTCACGACAACACGGCTGGGATTGATCGGATCAGTTATGAAGGAACATTGTGTCACGTGTTTAGCGTGTACCCATGGCTCATTTTTGGCGATGGCCTTGATGGTACCGCTATCGGAGTCGGGTATACACATGGTAGTGAAATGTCGGTTTTCTCTGTGTATATTCTTAGCCCATCTGACACGGAACATTGTCGCGCTATGCAATCCAGAGTAGTTAAGCTCCCATATCTCTTCGACCCTTCCGTAATATCTTTCAATTACATTCCCGGTCATGGCTTCCATCGTCACCCCCAAGTTTTGGTCATCACTGTTTATATCTTTCTCCTCCGTGTAGAACGTGTATCCGTTGATATCGTATGCTTGATAAGTCACGAGGTTGGTCGAGGGGCCATGTGCTAAGGTGTATATGAGTGTTCCGTTCGGACAACCCTCTTCCCGGGGATTAGCCAGAACTCGCTCTTTGAACCAACACACGAAAGTGGAGTTGTGCTCTCTAATAACTTCAACGTCCGTCCTGTGCACCCCACGGTCACGGTACTTCTTTGCGATGGTCTCTTTGTTCAGTGTCACGGAATCTTCTAGCACATCTAGGTGTTGTAGTGAAGGAAATATGCCCTAGGGGCAACAATAAAGTTATTATTTATTTCCTCATATCATGATAAATGTTTATAATTCATGCTAAAATTGTATTAACTGGAAACATAATACATGTGTGAATACATAGACAAACATAATGTCACTAGTATGCCTCTACTAGACTAGCTCATTAATCGAAGATGGTTGAGTTTCCTAGCCATGGACATGAGTTGTCATTTGATTAATGGGATCACATCATTATGAGAATGATGTGATTGACATGACCCATTCCGTTAGCTTAGCACTTGATCGTTTAGTATGTTGCTATTGCTTTCTTCATGACTTATACATGTTCCTTTGACTATGAGATTATGCAACTCCCGTTTACCGGAGGAACACTTTGTGTGCTACCAAACGTCACAACGTAACTGGGTGATTATAAAGGTGCTATACAGGTGTCTCCGAAGGTACTTGTTGAGTTGGCGTATTTCGAGATTAGGATTTGTCACTCCGATTGTCGGAAAGGTATCTCTGGGCCTTCTCGGTAATGCACATCACTATAAGCCTTGCAAGCAATGTGACTAATGAATTAGTTGCGGGATGATGTATTACGTAACGAGTAAAGAGACTTGTCGATAACGAGATTGAACTAGGTATTGAGATACCGACGATCGAGTCTCGGGCAAGTAACATACCGATGACAAAGGGAACAACGTATGTTGTTATGCGGTTTGACCGACAAATATCTTCGTAGAATATGTGGGAGCCAATATGATCAACCAGGTTCCGCTATTGGTTATTAACCGGAGATGTGTCTCGGTCATGTCTACATAGTTCTCGAACCCGTAGGGCCCGCACGCTTAAAGTTTGGTGACGATTGTTATTATGAGTTTTTGTGTTTTTATGTACCGAAGGTAGTTTGGAGTCCCGGATATGATCACGGACATGACGAGGAGTCTCGAAATGGCTGAGACGTAAAGATCGATATATTGGACGACTATGTTCGGACACCGGAATGGTTTCGGGGAGTTTCAGACATATACCGGAGTACCGGGGGGGTTACCGCAACCCCCCGGGGAGTTAATTGGGCCTCATGGGCCTTAGTGGGAGAAGAGGAGGGGCGGCCAGGGCAGCCGTGCGCCCCTTCCCCCTCTAGTCCGAATTGGACAAGGAAGGCGCCCCCATTTCCTTCTCCTCCTCTCTCCCTTCCTTCCCTCTCCTACTCCAACAAGGAAAAGGAGGAGTGGCGCGCCCTGATACGTCCATTTTGCATCATGCTTTTATATCGATATTTATCGCATTATGGGCTATTATTTCACGTTATGTCACAATACTTATGGCTATTATCTCCTATTTTACAAGGTTTACATGAAGAGGGAGAATGCCGGCAGCTGGAATTCTGGGTTGGAAAAGGAGCAAATATTGAAGGCCTATTCTGTGCAACTCCGAAAGTCCTGAAACTCCACGGAATACCTTAAAATAAATAAAGAAAAATCGTCACCGAAGATGAAGGCCAGGGGGCCCACACCCTGCTCACGAGGGTGGGGGCGCGCCCTCCCCCTGGGCGTGCCCCCTACCTCGTGGGCCCCCTGGTGGCTCTCCGACGTCCATCTTCTCCTATATGAAGTCTTTCGATGAGAAAAAAATCATAAGCAACCTTTCGGGACAAGACTCCGCCGCCATGAGGCGGAACCTTGGCGGAACCAATCTAGGGCTCCGGCAGAGCTGTTCTGCTGGGGACACTTCCCTCCGGGAGGGGGAAATCATCATCATCATCATCACCAACGCTCCTCTCATCAGGAGAGGGCAATCTCCATCAACATCTTCACTAGCACCATCTCATCTCCAAACCCTAGTTCATCTCTTGTATCCAATTCTTGTCTCCAAGTCCGGGATTGGTGCTAGTAGGTTGCTAGTAGTGTTGATTACTCCTTGTAGTTGATGCTAGTTGGTTTACTTGGTGGAAGATCATATGTTCAGATCCTTTATGCATATTATTACCCCTCTGATTATGAACATGAATATGCTTTGTGAGTAGTTACGTTTGTTCCTGAGGACACGGGAGAAGTCTTGCTATTAGTAGTCATGTGAATTTGGTATTCGTTCGATATTTTGATGAGATGTATGTTGTCTAACCTCTAGTGGTGTTATGTGAACGTCGACTACATAACACTTCACCATTGTTTGGGCCTAGAGGAAGGCATTGGGAAGTAATAAGTAGATGATGGGTTGCTAGAGTGACAAAAGCTTAAACCCTAGTTTATGCGTTGCTTCGTAAGGGGATGATTTGGATCCATATGTTTCATGCTATGGTTAGGTTTACCTTAATACTTTTGTTGTAGTTGCGGATGCTTGCAATAGAGGTTAATCATAAGTGGGATGTTTGTTCAAGTAAGAACAACACCCAAGCACCGGTCCACCCACATATCAAATTATCAAAGTACCGAACGCGAATCATATGAACGTGATGAAAACTAGCTTGATGATATTCCCATGTGTCCTCGGGAGCGCTTTTCCTATTATAAGAGTTTGTTCCGGCTTGTCCTTTGCTACAAAAAGGATTGGGCCACCTTGCTGCACCTTATTTACTTTTGTTACTTGTTGCTCGTTACAATTTACCTTATCACAAAACTATCTGTTACCACTTATTTCAGTACTTGCAGACAATACCTTGCTGAAAACCGCTTATCATTTCCTTCTGCTCCTTGTTGGGTTCGACACTCTTACTTATCAAAAGGAGTACGATAGATCCCCTATACTTTTGGGTCATCAAGACTCTTTTCTGGCGCCGTTGCCGGGGAGTGAAGCGCCTTTGGTAGGTGGAATTTGGTAAGGAAAAATTTATTTAGTGTGCTGAAATTTTCTGTCACTTGTTACTATGGAAAGTAATTGTCCGAGGGGCTTGTTAGGGTATCTTCACCCCGCCCAGAGAAAAAGAGTTGCTCCTCAACCTACTCAACCTACTGAACCTATTGAAAATGAAACTCCTTTTGAATTTCCTTCGGGTATGATGGAAAAACTGCTGGCTAATACTTTTACAGGAGATGGAACAAAGCATCCTGGCGAGCATCTACGCTATGTGGATGATATTTGTGGACTATTTAATCTTGCAGGTATACCCGATGATGTTGCTAAGAAGAAGGCTTTCCATTTATCTTTGGAGGGAGACACATTGACATGGTATAGGCTATGTGATGATACGAGATCATGAAACTATAAAAGAGTGAAATTGGAATTTCATCAAAAGTATTACCCTATGCATCTTGTTCATCGTGATCGCAATTATATATATAATTTTTGGCCTCGCGAAGGAGAAAGCATCGCTCAAGCTTGGGGGAGGCTTAAATCAATGTTATATTCATGCCCCAATCATGACCTCTCAAGAGAAACAATTCTTCAGAATTTTATGCTCGACTTTCGATAACAATCGCACCATGCTCGATACTTCTTGTGTCTGGCTCTTTTATGATGAAGACTATTGAATTCAAATGGAATTTATTGGATAGAATTAAACGCAACTCAAGATTGGGACCTCGACGAAGGTAAGGAGTCAGGTATGACACCTAAGTTTGATTGTGTTAAATCTTTTATGGATATCGATATTTTCCGTAAGTTTAGCACTAAATATGGACTTGACTCGAGATAGTAGCTTCTTTTCTCGTGAATCTTTTGCTACTTATGTTGATCTCCCTAAGGAGAAGTGGTTTAAATATCATCCTCCCATAGAAGTAAAAGTAGCTGCACCTATTAAAGTTGAAGAAAAGACTGTCACTTATAATGATCCTATTGTTCCTACTTCTTATGTTGAGAAGCCACCTTTTCCTGCTAGAGTAAAGGATCATGCTAAAGCTTCAACTGTTGTTCGTAAAAGCAATACTAGAACTTATACACCTCCTGAGCAAGTCAAAGTAGAACCTAATATTGCTATTGTTAAAGATCTCTTGTCTGATAATATTGATGGGCATGTCATTCAATTCTCTGGTGAAACTGCTAGAATTGCTAAACCCTGTGATAGAGATAAACATAGACCTGTGGTAGGCGTGCCTGTTATTTCTGTTAAAATAGGAGATCACTGTTATCATGGCTTGTGTGATATGGGTGTTAGTGCTAGTGTAATACCCATTGACTTATACAAAGAAATTATGCACGACATTGCACCTGCTGAGTTAGAAGAAATTGATGTCACAATTAAGCTTGCCAATAGAGATACTATTTCACCAGTGGGAATTGTTAGAGATGTTGAAGTCTTGTGTGGGAAAACTAAATATCCTGCTGATTTTCTTGTTCTTGGTTCTCCATAAGATAGCTTTTGTCCCATTATATTTGGTAGACCCTTCTTGAATACTGTTAATGCTAAGATAGACTGTGAAAAGAATGTTGTTACCATTGGCTTGGATGATATGGTTCATGAGTTTAATTTCTCTAAATTTAGTAAACAACATCGTGAAGAAGAATTACCTAGTAAGGATGAAATTATTGGTCTTGCTTCTATTGCCATACCTCCTAGTGATCCTTTGGAACACTATTTGCTAGACCATGAAAATGATATGTTTATGAATGAAAGAATGGAAATAGATGAAGTATTCTTTAAACAGGAACCTATTCTGCAACACAATTTGCCTGTTGAAATCCTAGGGGATCCTCCTCCACCCAAGGGTGATCCCGTGTTTGAGCTTAAACCGTTGCCTGATAATCTTAAATATGCTTATCTTGATGAAAAGAAAATATATCCTGTTATTATTAGTGCTAACCTTTCAGGGCATGAAGAAGAAAGATTATTGAAAACTCTGAAGAAGCACCGTGCAGCTATTGGATATACTCTCGATGACCTTAAGGGCATTAGTCCCACTCTATGTCAGCATAAAATAAATTTGGAAGCGGACGCCAAACCAGTTCGTGATCCTCAACGACGTTTGAATCCTAAAATGAAAGAACTGGTAAGAAAAGAAATACTCAAGCTTCTGGAGGCAGGTATAATTTATCCCGTTGCTGATAGTCAGTGGGTAAGTCCTGTCCATTGTGTCCCTAAGAAGGGAGGTATTACTGTTGTCCCTAATGATAAAGACGAATTGATTCCGCAAAGAATTATCACAGGTTATAGGATGGTAATTGATTTTGGCAAATTAAATAAAGCTACTAAGAAAGATCATTACCCCTTACCTTTTATTGATCAAATGCTAGAAAGATTATGCAAACATACACATTATTGCTTTCTAGATGGTTATTCTGGTTTCTCTCAAATACCTGTGTCGGCTAAAGATCAATCAAAGACTACTTTTACATGCCCTTTTGGTACTTTTTCTTATAGATGTATGCCTTTTGGTTTATGTAATGCAGCCGCTACCTTTCAAAGATGCATGATGGCTATATTCTCTTGACTTTTGTGAAAAGATTTGTGAGGTTCCATCTATGGTTCTTCTTTTGATGATTGCTTGAGCAATCTTGATCGAGTTTTGCAGAGATGTGAAGAAACTAATCTTGTCTTGAATTGGGAAAAGTGCCACTTTATGGTTAATGCAGGTATTGTCTTGGGGCACAAAGTTTCTGAAAGAGGTATTGAAGTTGATAAAGCCAAGGTTGATGCTATTGAAAAGATGCCATGTCCCAAGGACATCAAAGGTATAAGAAGTTTCCTTGGTCATGCTGGATTTTATAGGAGGTTCATTAAGGACTTCTCAAAAATTTCTCGGCCTCTGACTAATTTATTACAAAAGGATGTACCATTTGTCTTTGATGATGATTGTGTAGAAGCATTTGAAATACTTAAGAAAGCTTTAGTCTTTGCACGTGTTGTTCAGCCACCTGATTGGAATTTACCCTTTGAAATTATGTGTGATGCTAGTGATTATGATGTAGGTGCTGTTCTAGGGCAAAGAGTTGATAAGAAATTAAATGTTATCCATTATGCTAGTAAGACTCTAGACAATGCTCAAAGAAATTATGCTACTACCGAAAAGGAACTTTTAGCAGTTGTATTTGCTTGTGATAAATTCAGACCCTATATTGTTGATTCTAAAGTAACTATTCACACTGATCATGCTGCTATTAAATATCGTATGGAAAAGAAAGACGCTAAACCTATACTTATTAGATGGGTTCTCTTGCTGCAAGAATTTGATTTGCATATTGTTGATAGAAAAGGAGCTGAGAACCCCGTTGCAGACAACTTATCTAGGTTGGAGAATGTTCTTGATGACCCACTACCTATTGATGATAGCTTTCCTGATGAACAATTAAATGTCATAAGCACTTCTCGTAGCACTCCATGGTATGCTGATTACGCTAATTATATTGTTGCTAAATTTATACCACCTAGCTTCACATACCAACAAAAGAAAAAGTTCTTTTATGATTTGAGACATTACTTTTGGGATGGTCCACATCTTTATAAAGAGGAAGTAGATGGTGTTATTAGACGTTGTGTACCTGAGCATGAATAGGAACAGATCCTACGCAAGTGTCTGTAGCGACCCGACCTCAGACGGTCAAGCCTCGTATTCTTGTGCCATCCTCGGATCAGTATCTTTGGCACACACAGTACATTAATGTATATATCAAAGTGCAATCACATGTATAAATAACGTAAAATGATATATACCTCATAATAATCAGCGGAAACAATCAAGCGGGTGTGGAGTCCCATCAACGCCATCGGCAGGTTGAGTGTAGACCGTAACCTCAGATCGTAACTCTTACTCGTCGAGGAAATATCTGCAACATGATACGTTGCAGCCGTGTAGGTCAGTACATTGAATGTACCGGCAAGATCACAATAAAAAGAACAGATGATAAAACTATACTATATGCAATATGGCTTTATGGCTCTGTATCTGAATTTTGTTTGCGTAAAAGCTGGTTTTATTTTACCTACATCAAAGGAATAAAATGAAGTCTGTACTATGGAGTTTTCTATCATGACATGGTTCCGCCAACCGATGTCCCATAGCCCAAAGTCACCATAAGTTGCCCACAGTTAAGTTATCAGTCCGGTGTTGAGAGTTCCGAGATAGATCCAAGTCCAGATGCTCAAATTGTCCGTAACCGGGGACACGGCTAATCGATTAGGTTTAAACCCTCTGCAGAGGTTTGTACACTTTACCCGCAAGATTCGATCCCTCTTTTACGTTCTCGCACTTGAGTGTTTGAGAACAAGATGACCAAACATGGTCTTCCAAAGAGTTCCTCGACCACTGTCGGTACCCATCCAATCCTACCGTTCTTCTACATCTGCTAGTACCGCCCCAGCCAGAGTCACCACTAAGGTCAACCAAGCGAGCCCATAATGACTTGCGGTTGCACAGGTAAGCTTCGGCGTGAAGTATTCTTCCGTCTCTTTGAGTCTGGGTGAAGCTTTCGCGAGATGTCATGGCGCTTCTCCATGCATCCCGCCAACCTTTGGTTTCTCCAGGCTGCCCGTCAACCGTCCTTCACCCAAAGAGTGTGTATTGAAATCCTGTCTCGAGTCTTGAAGTCTTGAGGTCTTGAAGATGCAGTCCTTGCAGATTCCCATCACGGAGTTGTCGTCATTGACGTAGAGCCTCCATTCTCACACCACTCCGAGCACTCATACCAAACCCCGTCTACTATAGCGTAGCATTAAAATAAATAACGTCCGGGCTTGGTAACAGGTGGTGGGTTCCTACCTCATGCATACTACTCAACTACAAGGATTCAATAACACTCTTGAGGGGTGGTTGCAAAGGTGCCACTAAATGCAATAAAAACATAGGTATGAAATCAATGATCAAAGTGAACTTGCTCGGTTGACGATCTTGAAAGAACTAGGGTTTCAGTAGTAGTAATCTTCGCACTCAGGAAATTCTACCGAGGCAAACAATAACTATAATAAGCTCATAGCAATAGGATCACAAAACACAACATAACAAAAGTAATATACCACAACAAAACAATCAAAACCAAATCCAAAAAGAAAACTCAAAGAAACCAATTCAAAGTTTCCTACTTCAAACAACAACTAGAACTAGTTTTATATAATAAAATTTTTCTTAACATAACCTAATCATGATTTTAGGTTAACTTAACAGAAAAGGATTCACTAAGCAATTAGGAGCAAAAAGAATTAATTAAAAAGCTATTATAAGACTCATTTTAGGCCTAATCCAATTTCTATTAAGAAAATAATTTAAAACTTTTATTAATTATAAATAAAAGTTCATCTAATGGAATGACAGAAACTAACCTAGAATAACTAATCACAAGTTAAAAATAAATTAATTTACTAATTAATTAATTAGGAAAACAGGAACTAATCAATTTATTAGGATTAATAGGATTCTGCCTAGAATTAATAATTTATTAATCCTAAAATACCCAAATTAATTTCTAGGGTTTGGCAATGTCAAAATAAAGTGATGACAAAAGAATCATGCAAAAATAATTTTTCTAGCTAAAGTTATAACAGATTTGCTATTCTGACCAAAACAATATTAAAGCATTTTTAATTACTTTTAACATAGCTAAATATATGTTTTTCAGAAACTACATAAAATTTGCAATCCAACAAAAAAAGAATCACTCAAAAATATTAAACAGAATAAAAGATATACATTTTTGAAAATTGAAACTATTCGGCTAAAACAGAAAATCAAAATAAAAGAAAAAAAGCCTAATGGGCCTATACTGTGCCCTGTGCGCTAGATAGGCTAAACGGGCCTCGGGTTAAAACTAAAAACGGGCCGGCTAAACGACTAAAACCCTAACAAATAAACCGGACGAACCGGCCGGTTCTTTTAATAAAGTCATATTTTTCTTGGGTTCTAATCGTGGCCGTCTAAGATGGATCGGACGGGGAGGATGATTCGGGACTCACCGGACTCCAGCTGACGGCGGCGGCGGCGAGAGTGCTCAGGCGTCAGGCGTCAGCGAGCTTGGCGAGACGTCGGGAGATCTTGAGGAGCACGGGAGAGGTTCAGTGGGGTCGGGAGGTCGGGGTGGACCACAGGCGGCGGCGACAATGGCGGCGTGCAGGGCCTCGGGCTCCAGCGAGCACGAAGCGAGGAGGAGAGGAGGTGCGGCGAGGGGCGAGGGGAAAGCGGGTGGGAGGGGGCTTTATAGGGCGGGGTCCTCGTCGGGAAGGAAGGGATCGGGGAGCGATCGGGATCCGGATCTTCGGGATCCGTGATCTCCGGCGAGATCGGTGGGGCGTGGGGCGGGGAGGAAGAAGGGTGGGTCCATGGGCAGTGAGAGAGAGAGGGGGAGGGTTCGGTCGGTCGACCAAACCTGGGAGGTTCGAGCGAGGGGGCGCGGCGGTCGGCTGGCTGGGCTGTTGGCCTTAATGGGCCGGCTTGGCTTGGGCCAAAGCGGGGAGAGGGGTGAGGTGGCGCTGGCTGGCGCCCGAAGGGTTTTCTTTATTTTTTTAATTAAAACAAAAACAAAAATAAAACCTAAACTATAAATATTTTATATAGGGTATATGTATACCAAAATGATCAGGGGAATATTCCCTTTCATTTGAACATTTTTCCAAAGGCAAAATCCAAACTTTTATAAAAATCCATTTTTTTCAAATTCAAATAAAATTCAGATTTGAATTCCAATTCTTTTGGCAATGTTTCCTCTGATATTTTTGGAGTGTCATGTTTGCTCCTCTCATACTTTTGATCAAGTATTTATCAGGCTTAGCTTTTGAAATGTTTCCCACATGCCAAAGTTTGAAATTCAAATTCAAAACTCAAAATTTGAAAGAGGGTTTCAAAGCACTTTCAATTGATTTTCAACTTGATTCATTATAGCTTCCAACTCCTATTTCACATAATTGAAGAAGTCATTTTATCTTCCCTCATGAAAATCATTGAGTTGCATAAAGCTTTGAACTTGAAATCTTCCCAAATGAAATTCAAATCTTTTCCAAAACCCTATTCATTTCAAAATGGAAGAAATCATGTCATCTTCACTTCTAGGTTTTTGGTGTTGCAATGAACTTGAGTTCAATTGGGATCCAAAATGCAAGATGGAAAGTTTGGGAAAGTCATTTCATTCCCTCTCATTCAACTTTCAAAAGTTTCAATTTCCACTCAATTCCATTCAATCAATCAGTCAAACAATCAGACAACAACCATAGTTATTTATTTATTATAACATTCCAAAATTTAGAATTTTGGGATGTTACAAACCTACACTTAAAATGAATCTAGTCCTCGAGATTCAAGAAACTAACAAGAAAAGGTTAGGGTTGGGGTCTTCTAGCAATTGTTCAGTCGAAAGGTCGGTGGGCTACCACACTTAAAATGAAGGTTACGGTTCCAATAAACTCAGATACTTCCTCCGAGTGCTGACAATGTATGTATCTTCACATATCTTACAATAACTCCTTCATTAACGCTCTTTCGTTAGGGCGTAAAGTTTTCCTCGAAACCTTGGGTCGGTTCGTCAAAGTTGTGGTTCGTCAGAGACTGGATCTTCTTAGCTGATGGGTCTGTGTCCATTCTAAATAACTATCGAAACACTCAGGGTGGTCTACAATTTATGGTTTTTCTCCTGCAGAAAACGGGTCTGGGTTGAACCTCACCGTATAACCTACGGTTGGCAACAGCTGCCATGTTAATGGGTTTATCATCATACCACTCTAAGGCTTAAGCAAGGCTTCAACGAGCGTCGTCACTTTACTATGGGTAAGTCTCTCAGATTTACCATTCCAAATAGCAGGAGCGAAAGATACGAGTAAGTCGGTATGGTGATCAATCCATTCCGCACCAGATCATTACCACATATAAGGTTTAGCGAATCTCGTATTCTAACACTCGGTCATACTCACGGGCATTGCAGAATTTCTCTTGTTCTCGAACTGGGTTCGAGTAAATCCATGGTTTCGCAAGCTGAACAAACATCTATCGTTACTTCACCACTCTCGAGGTTTTGCGTAACCTCCTACGTAAGCGTATGCTGATTGGACTGCTGATTCTTCCAATTTATTCCTTCATCAAGGTTACAACGGTTCCTTCTCGAAATCCTGGGCCTGTGGGTTATGGCCCACTTCAACACTAGTGCAGCTTTAACTCATCCTTGGAGTAATTCTCTTGTTACACCTCCTTTAAATCCAGTAGTATTCTGTTACTTCATACCATCATATCAAGAATAAAACTCCAACTTATTTTGTCCAGCTTCCTTCTATGGACCGTCATGGATAACACATTTCTTTCTTCATTGATCCTGTGGTTTTACAGAGTACTATGACCAAAATAAATGCACAAGTTTATCCATAACATCTCATTATTCTCATATCAATCTTTCATTACATCCTTAATCATTTTTCGTGAATCCAAATTCCAAAAAGTTTATTACAAATGCTGCCACCCACATGATTTGGTGTGGTCAGACATTACTTCTAACTTTATTCATTTATCCTCCTCGAGGATTCTTCAGTCCCACTGGAATTGTGCGACATGTGTCTTGAATTCTTCAATCTTCTGGTTCATTGTGGTGGCCTTGAGCTTCACCTCCATCATCTCCGTATGCACTTCACTTAGGTATTCCTGAGTATGACGGAGTCTTGCTTCAAGTATTTCTCCGATTTGACGTATGGCTTCCATGGCTGCTTCACGAACAGCATCGAAGAAAGTTGCTTGTGGCACACGTGAAATGAAAAAGTACTGCCCCATCATCTTTGGGCAAACTCCTTTCAAATGGTGGAGGTGTACCTCCACATACCAAAGTTCCACTCCCTTATGCATGAAGGGGTAGCCTTTGTAGACTGCATCTCCTTCAAGGTGAATATGTTTCATCATGTCCTTCAGGATCTTCGGGTAATCATGATCACTTGTCAGGGTCATGATCGTTTCCGGACCTTTAAGGAAAGACTCGTAAAGGGTTGTCATCTGCAGTTGTGAAACAGAATTGATGCTCAGAATAAGGTACTTATCTCCTGGGGCACAAATTCATATTATCCAAACAAAAACTTCAAACTCGAATCCAATTTCCGGTTTATGCATCACAACTCACTTTCTTCCATGTTCATCCAGAATATTAATTTCCAAGATAAAATATGACAACTCCTTAAAGCTTGTCAGCACGTGACATTACAACTTTATTGGGTCATGGGCTATTACAATCTCAGGGTAATCTATTACATAACTCAACTCATTGAGTTCATGAAAATGAAATTGCTTTCTACTACTCTTATTATCCATAATCAAAATTCCAACTACTTAGCTCCAGCTTTCGTCTTGTCGGAACATTTAGTAGCATAATGTCCTGCTTCCTTGCAGCGAAAACAAATGACTTTCGATAAGTCTTTGGGCTTCTTGGAGATGGTGCTGCTCCTTGAGTTCCTTGCTTCCTTCGGGACATTGATTGGCATAATGCCCGGCGTCCTTACATTCAAAACAGGTAATATGACTCTTGTCCCTATTTGCAGAAATTGGGTTGTTACGAGGGTGTCTTTGTTTTCTCTTCACGGTTTCCTCGTTCGATCAATCCTTCTATTCCCCGTGGATCAAACTCTATTGCTTTCGTCGGGAAGTATCCGGATACTCTTTTCTTTCCTTGGTGCAATCTTGTGAAAATGTCCTTCTTCTCCACATGAATAGCGAGGCATTGAGTAAAATCTGTTGAGACCTTCTCCATCCGGTCTTCAACATTTTCATTCATTCTTGGTTCTTCTAGATCTTCCTTGAGGGCTTCTTTCATTCCATCTTCACCTTCGAATAGTTTGTTGCACCGTGGAGTAAATGTGACCTTTGCACGGGTAGTGGGTGGTTCCTTCACACAGGAAGCAAGTCACCGACTAGTTGGGCATTCCTCGGTGGGTGTTTCTCCTCACAATGAGGGCATCCATCCTTGTGTTCCTCCCAGGTGTGTCCTATTTCTCCGCAAATCTTGCAGGCACAAGGTTTCTTCTTCGGGTTATCATAGTGCTTCCGGATGAGTCGTGATCTCATCAGGGTCTTCTTGAATTCCTCCCAAGTTCTTGCTCCATTGAATCCCTGTATGGCTTGATGCATTTTCCACCAGGTTGCAGCACTTTCTGTAAAGTACTGAAGAGCATATTGGACCTCATACTTCCTTGAAACCAAATTGTCCCCGAAGTGACTCTCCATGTTCTGCATCCATAGCTCTGCCTCCGGCTGAGTCTTCGGTCCAGAGAATATCAGTCCAACTTCATTCATCATCTATGGGGTTCAGGGGTTTTTAGGGTGAGGTGAGAGAAAGATGGGGAGGGATATACACACAATACAAACAATAGTTTTTGAAGAAACAAGTTTTACTTTGTGGCTGTCGGAAAACATCAAACAAATGACAGCTCACAAATCGTCGCATCTAACGTAAGTATGTAACAGGGGTTTGGTCTTCTAAAGGTCAAATAATTCTTCAGATCCTTCAAGTCTTCGGAGTCTTCAACTGTTGTAGATTCTAATGGAGAAATCCTATTTACTCTGAAGGGGTCATCAGTTCTCCGATATCAAATCCTTCTTGGGCGTCTTGATTGATCCTCCGGTGATCAAAGGATAAGGGTATATTCTAACTATTTGAGGTCTATCGATAAAATCAGAAAAGACGAGAAGTAAAGGATCCTTTTGAAAATAAAGTTTTAGAGATTTCCTGTCCTAGGGGCTTTCCGATTTCTAGGGTCACGTCCTACAGTCAACATGTGCTCGATACCATCTCTCAGAAGCGACCCGACCTCGAGACGGTCAAGCCTACGTATTCTTCGTGCCATCCACGGATCGGTATCTTTGGCACACACAAGATACATTAATGTATATATCAAAGTGCAATCACATGTATAAATAACGTAAAATGATATATACCTCATAATAATCAGCGGAAACAATCAAGCGGGTGTGGAGTCCCATCAACGCCATCGGCAGGTTGAGTGTAGACCGTAACCTGTATCGTAACTCTTACTCGTCGAGGAAATATCTCGCAACATGATACGTTGCAGCCGTGTAGGTCAATTACATTGAATGTACCGCAAGATCACAATAAAAAGAACAGATGATAAAACTATACTATATGCAATATGGCTTTATGGCTCAGATCTGAATTTTGTTTGCGTAAAAGCTGGTTTTATTTTACCTACATCAAAGGAATAAAATGAAGTCTGTACTATGGAGTTTTCTATCATGACATGGTTCCGCCAACCGATGTCCCATAGCCCAAAGTCACCATAAGTTGCCCACAGTTAAGTTATCATCCGGTGTTGAGAGTTCCGAGATAGATCCAAGTCCGGATGCTCAAATTGTCCGTAATCGGGACACGGCTAATCGATTAGGTTTAAACCCTCTGCAGAGGTTTGTACACTTTACCCGCAAGATTCGATCCCTCTTTTACGTTCTCGCACTTGAGTGTTTGAGAACAAGATGACCAAACATGGTCTTCCAAAGAGTTCCTCGACCTTTGTCCGGTACCCATCCAATCCTACCGTTCTTCTACATCTGCTAGTACCGCCCCAGCCGAGTCACCACTAAGGTCAACCAAGCGAGCCCATAATGACTTGCGGTTGCACAGTAAGCTTCCGGCGTGAAGTATTCTTCCGTCTCTTTGAGTCTGGGTGAAGCTTTCCGCGAGATGTCATGGCGCTTCTCCATGCATCCCGCCAACCACCTGGTTTCTCGGGGCTGCCGTCAACCGTCCTTCACCCAATGAGTGTGTATTGAAATCCTGTCTCGAGTCTTGAAGTCTTGAGGTCTTGAAGATGCAGTCCTTGCAGATTCCCATCACGGAGTTGTCGTCATTGACGTAGAGCCTCCATTCTCACACCACTCCCGAGCACTCATACCAAACCCCGTCTACTATAGCGTAGCATTAAAATAAATAACGTCCCGGGCTTGGTAACAGGGTGGTGGGTTCCTACCTCATGCATACTACTCAACTACAAGGATTCAATAACACTACTGAGGGGTGGTTGCAAAGGTGCCACTAAATGCAATAAAAACATAGGTATGAAATCAATGATCAAAGTGAACTTGCCTGGTTGACGATCTTCGAAAGAACTAGGGTTTCGTAGTAGTAATCTTCGCACTCCGGAAATTCTACCGAGGCAAACAATAACTATAATAAGCTCATAGCAATAGGATCACAAAACACAACATAACAAAAGTAATATACCACAACAAAACAATCAAAACCAAATCCAAAAAGAAAACTCAAAGAAACCAATTCAAAGTTTCCTACTTCAAACAACAACTAGAACTAGTTTTATATAATAAAATTTTTCTTAACATAACCTAATCATGATTTTAGGTTAACTTAACAGAAAAGGATTCACTAAGCAATTAGGAGCAAAAAGAATTAATTAAAAAGCTATTATAAGACTCATTTTAGGCCTAATCCAATTTCTATTAAGAAAATAATTTAAAACTTTTATTAATTATAAATAAAAGTTCATCTAATGGAATGACAGAAACTAACCTAGAATAACTAATCACAAGTTAAAAATAAATTAATTTACTAATTAATTAATTAGGAAAACAGGAACTAATCAATTTATTAGGATTAATAGGATTCTGCCTAGAATTAATAATTTATTAATCCTAAAATACCCAAATTAATTTCTAGGGTTTGGCAATGTCAAAATAAAGTGATGACAAAAGAATCATGCAAAAATAATTTTTCTAGCTAAAGTTATAACAGATTTGCTATTCTGACCAAAACAATATTAAAGCATTTTTAATTATTTTAACATAGCTAAATATATGTTTTTCAGAAACTACATAAAATTTGCAATCCAACAAAAAAGAATCACTCAAAAATATTAAACAGAATAAAAGATATACATTTTGAAAATTGAAACTATTCGCTAAAACAGAAAATCAAAATAAAAAAAAAAAGCCTAATGGGCCTATATTGTGCCTACGTGCGCTAGATAGGCTAAGCAGGCCTCGGTTAAAACTAAAAGCGGGCGGCTAAGCGACTAAAACCCTAACAAATAAACCGGACGAACCGGCGGTTCTTTTAATAAAGTCATACCCCTTCTGGGGTTCTAATCGTGGCCGTCTAAGATGGATCGGACGGGAGGATGATTCGGGACTCACGGACTCGGCGGCGGCGGCGGGCGGCGAGAGTGCTCGGGCGTCAGGCGTCGGGCGAGCCAGCGAGACGTCGGGGAGATCTTGGGGAGCACGGGAGAGGTTCGGTGGGGTCGGGAGGTCGGGGTGGACAGGCGTCGGCGGCGACAATGGCGGGCAGGGCCTCGGGCTCCAGCGAGCACGAAAGGGAGGAGGAGGAGGCGAGGGGCGAGGGGAAAACGGGTGCGGGGGGGGGCTTTATAGGGCGGGGTCCTCGTCGGGAAGGAAGGGATCGGGAGCGATCGGGATCCGGATCTTCGGGATCCGTGATCTCCCATGAGATCGGTGGGGCGTGGGGCGGGGAGGAAGAAGGGTGGGTCCATGAAGCAGAGAGAGAGAGAGGGAGGTTGGTCGGTCGGCCAAACCGGGAGGTTCAGGCGAGGGGGGGGGCGGTGGGCTGGCTGGCCTGTTGGCTTTGTGGGCGGCTTGGCTTGGGCCAGCGCGGGAGAGGGGTGAGGTGGCGCTGGTGGGCACTGGCTGGCTCTTTGGCGCTAGAAGGGTTTCTTTATTTTTTAATTAAAACAAAAACAAAAATAAAACCTAAACTATAAATATTTTATATAGGGTATATGTATACCAAAATGATCAGGGGAATATTCCCTTTCATTTGAACATTTTTCCAAAGGCAAAATCAAACTTTATAAAAATCCATTTTTCAAATTCAAATAAAATTCAGATTTGAATTCCAATTCTTTTGGCAATGTTTCCTCTGATATTTTTGGAGTGTCATGTTTGCTCCTCTCATACTTTTGATCAAGTATTTATCGAGGCTTAGCTTTTGAAATGTTTCCCACATGCCAAAGTTTGAAATTCAAATTCAAAACTCAAAATTTGAAAGAGGGTTTCAAAGCACTTTCAATTGATTTTCAACTTGATTCATTATAGCTTCCAACTCCTATTTCACATAATTGAAGAAGTCATTTTATCTTCCCTCATGAAAATCATTGAGTTGCATAAAGCTTTGAACTTGAAATCTTCCCAAATGAAATTCAAATCTTTTCCAAAACCCTATTCATTTCAAAATGGAAGAAATCATGTCATCTTCACTTCTAGGTTTTGGTGTTGCAATGAACTTGAGTTCAATTGGGATCCAAAATGCAAGATGGAAAGTTTGGGAAAGTCATTTCATTCCTCTCATTCAACTTTCAAAGTTTCAATTTCCACTCAATTCCATTCAATCAATCAGTCAAACAATCAGACAACAACCATAGTTATTTATTTATTATAACATTCCAAAATTTAGAATTTTGGGATGTTACAGTGTCACTCCGAAGCTTATGGAGGACACCACACTGGAGATAGAACTGCACATAAGGTATTGCAATCTGGTTTTTATTGGCCTACTCTCTTCAAGGATGCCCGTAAGTTTGTTTTGTCTTGTGATGAATGTCAAAGAATTGGTAATATTAGTAGATGTCAAGAAATGCTATGAATTATTCACTTGTTATTGAACCATTTGATGTTTGGGGCTTTGATTATATGGGACCTTTTCCTGCCTCTAATGGATATACACATATTTTAGTTGCTGTTGATTACGTTACTAAGTGGGTAGAAGCTATTCCAACTAGTAGTGCTGATCATAACACTTCTATTAAAATGCTTAAGGAAGTTATTTTTCTGAGGTTTGGTGTCCCTAGATATTTAATGACTGATGGTGGTTCACACTTTATTCATGGTGCTTTCCGTAAAATGCTTGCTAAATATGATGTTAATCATAGAATTGCATCTCCATATCACCCGCAGTCTAGTGGTCAAGTAGAATTGATTAATAGAGAGCTCAAATTAATTTTGCAAAAGACTGTTAATAGGTCTAGAAAGAATTGGTCCAAGAAACTTGATGATGCATTATGGGCCTATAGAACTGCATATAAGTATCCTATGGGTATGTCTCCGTATAAAATGGTTTATGGAAAAGCATGTCACTTACCTCTCGAACTAGAACATAAGGCATATTGGGTTATTAAAGAGCTCAACTATGATTTCAAACTTGCCAGTGAGAAGAGGTTATTTGATATTAGCTCACTTGATGAATGGAGAACCCAAGCTTATGAAAATGCCAAGTTATTTAAAGAAAAAGTTAAAAGATGGCATGACAAAAGGATACAAAAACGTGAGTTTAATGTAGGTGATTATGTATTGCTATACAACTCTCGTTTAAGATTTTTTGCAGGAAAACTTCTCTCTAAATGGGAAGGTGAAAGTGCTAGTTATCGACTAGAGGGGGGTGAATAGGCGATTTTTATGAAAGTCTTCAAAACACGGATGTTTCGAAGACAAACAACAGAAATGACCTAGTTGATATGCAGCGGAAGATAACTACAACAAGCAAGCCATAGTCATGTATGCAATAATGTGAATGGACAAGACTAATAGCAGCTATGTAGTAAGGATCAGGATGGAAGATAGTATGAAGCCAAACAGCAATAGAAGTCAAGTAGTGAAGTCAAACAGATAAGACATATAAGCAATGACTTCACGAAGACAAACTTAGGGTAAAGGAGAGAAGGGATAGAACCAGTCACTAGTTGAAGACACAGGATTTGTTGGACCAGTTCCAGTTGCCGTGACAACTATACATCTGGTTAGGGAGGCTGAGATTCAACTCAGAAGACCGCGTCTTCACCTTATTCCCCTTGAGCTAAGGACACACAGTCCTCGCCCAATCACTCTGGTAAGTCTTCAAGGTAGACTTCGAACCTTGACAGAGCGGCGTTCACCGGCAATCCACAATGACTCTTGGATGCTCGAGCGCGACGCCTAACCGGTGGAGGATTCACAGTCCTCAAGTGTAATAAGTCTTGGTCACATAGGCGGAAAACTTGGTGATGCCTAACACTCTTTGGCTCTGGGTGTATAGGGCTTTGTCCTCGCAAGGATTTTTCTCTCTCAAAGGCTTGAGGTGGGTTGCTCTCAAACGACAAAAGCCATGCACTAACTCTGAGAGCAGCCCCAATTTATGGTGTAGGGGTGGGCTATTTATAGCCACTAGGCAACCCGACCTGATATGTCCGAAATGACCACGGGTCACTAAGGAACCGACACGTGTTCCAACGGTCGATTTCAAACACACACGACAACTTTACTTGGGCTACAAGCAAAGTGACTCATCCACTCTGGATAAGTTTTGCTCTTGTTGTCTTCGTCGAAGACATAGGATTTGGGTTGAGCATCACTCACCATCATCGACTATGATCACTTGGACCCCACTTAACGAAGACGGTGGTTCCTATGACTCAACAAAGAAAAAAGGAAACAACGAAACAACACGATCTTCGCGCTCCATAGTCTTCACTCAATGTCTTCTCATGTCATAGTCTTCAATGTGAATATCTTCACATACCACCATTGTCTTCAATGTCTTCATACATTTTAGGGTCGTCTCCGGTAGTTAAACCGAATCAATGAGGGATACTACCTGCGTTATCCTGCAATTCTCACAAACGCATTAGTCCCTCAACCACATTTGTCGTCAATACTCCAAAACCAACTAGGGGTGGTACTAGATGCACTTACAATCTCCCCCTTTTTGGTGATTGATGACAAACTGGTTGAAGTTTTCAACGGGGATAAAATATGTGAAATTGTAAAGGATAGGGAATTGTCTTCATAAGTGGCAAATGCTCCCCCTGAAGATGTGCATATAAGTAGTTTGCTTTTGGAATGCAAATGCACATGGCAGGTTGTACTTTTGGAGATCCTCTTCAACTTATGAAGATAATTCATCATGCATGAAATGATATAGCTAAGAGAATGACATGCATAATGAAAAATGGACGTCTGAGAATGATCTAAGTGCGGAAGTTATAAATCGCACATGCGGAATTTATCATCGCACCAGAGTAAAGAAAATAAGTAGTAGACGACCATCGAGTTTAAGTGTTACAACTCAAAGAACCAAATGTTTCAAAAACGAGAGTTGTAAACACTAGGCAAAATATAATGCAACCGCCCTTAAGAACCCCCTTGAAGACTATCAAACTCATATGCTTCTCCCGTTTTGTCGAGAAGGACCAAAAGGTTTGAAGACATAGAGCATCTACTCGTCCTCTTCTGAAGAAGATGATGCAGCAGGGTTGTCGTTGTTGGTTGGCGGTGCAGACGAGCTTGGCGCAGTGTCGATTCGTGCAGAAGTAGGGGGCGGTGAAGTAGCATCGGCTTCATCATCGACCACTCTGGCATTCCGTGGAGGAGTGGAGTCAAACTTGAAACGTTCAGTGAAGCCATCGTCTTGAAGACCAGCTTGACCGAAAGGTGGTCAAACTCTTCCATGATCGCCGACAAGTCTCGTGAGTGACAAAAGCATTCTTGGTGGCAAGGTTGCGAATGCGATTGACGTCCACCAAGAGGCTTTGCATTTGACGCTTCAGCCAGGAGTGATGCTTATCTTGCTTTTGATGCAGCGCCACAAGAATTTCTCGATCATTGAGGACTCGAGAGCGCGAGGCCTTTGGCCAATTGTGCTCTCGGTGGCTTTCGTGCGTGCGATGAGGCGGCGTGTGTTCCCAGCCGGGGATAGACACGAGATACCGCTTGGGCGCCTTCCATAGGTTGAGAGAAGCTGTGGTGATCTGCGTTACGAAGACTTAGTGGCGTTTTGGCAGGCTCAGGGTATATGGCTTCAACAGACATATCAACCTCTGGTAGAAAGATCAAATGATTGCGAGTAGAGGGTTGATAGTTGATAGAATGATAGCTGAGTGCATCTTAATGAGGCGCATGACCCATGGAGCATAGAACTTCAGACCAAACAGATCAGATCCAGATGCAGCCAATTGCCTGATGAAGAAATCTTGCGTGTTGAAGCTGATGCCATTGCGAATGTAGAAGACCAATGTCTTCATTGCTCCTTCAAGCTTTGCAGATGATGAATGCCCTTTGATTGGCCATAGAGTTCGCCTGATGATGTGATAGATGGTACGAGGCAGATACTCAAGGTCATCAACAAAGAAGTGTTGAGGGTATTCAGCGTCATGTGGCAGTGGCTTCATCATGCTCAGCATCTGACTCATGTTGGGTTCTGGCTTCTGAAATATGCTTTCCAAGGCATCGCGGTGGAGTTGACATCCAGGTTCAAATAGCTCTCCAGGAGTGGGTAGTCCAGTGAGCTCAATGATGTCAAGAGCTTTGGCTTCATGATGGACATTTCCAGTCATCCACTCGAGAACCCATGTCTTCGTATCTCTGTTGTAGCCGCGGATGTGGAGTGTGGCAAAGAATTGAAACACTAATTCTTCGTTCCAGTGCTCTTTGTCTATTACGAAGCCAAGCAGACTGCATCATGAAAGCAATCAAGTGCTTCTTCTAAGCACGGCAGTCCGCAATGGCCCGATGTCGAGGCGCATATGAGGGAAAATCGACCTTGATCATCTGAACACATGAGTAATAGCTTCTTTCTTGATAGCTCCGAACCGGTCGATGAGATCCTTGGCCTTGTGTAGGGGTTCTTTGCCTTTGTCAAAGAAAGTATTGTGGGCTTTGAAGCCATTTGCATTGAAAGAACCAGTTGAGGTGGCAGTGCCTGGAAACCGTGGCAATCTTGGCTTCGGCTGCTGGACCGGAGGCCTATGCGCAATATGATAGTCGAATTGAGGACCAGTGGCATGAGGCGGAGGGACCAGAATGGGCCATCTTACTATGACTAGCTCGACATAGTTGTATGCCTGCTCGATTGTGTAGGGCCTTGGTGGCAGAAGCTGAAGCGATGGCGGCAATGAGGCTTCAGTTGCTGCTGCACAGCAGATGCTTCAGGAGCAGTTGCCTCATTGGCTTCAGGCACAGTTCCTTCATTGGCTTCAGGAGCAGTTGGGACAAGCTCCACATTGGCTTCAGGAGCAGTTGGGACAGGCTCCACATTGGCTTCAGCCATGACCACGTCATTGGCTTCATTGGCGTTGGAGGTGGCAGCCTCATTGTTTTCAACCTCCACCTGAGGAGCTGGAGGGTCTGGCACTGGCAGGTTGATATGTGGAATAACTTCTTCACATACAGGGGGTGTAGGGACACGTTCTTCTTCTTCTTGGGTGTCATCGGCTGATGCAGCCGGATTGTCTTCAGCAGCTTTAGCTTGCACACGAGGCGTTCACAGTTGGGTGGCTTCGAAAACACTTGACGTGCAACAGGTTGGTGGTGCACTTCTCCTTCGAACGCTCGGAAGAGGCACTTGAGGCCTTTGACCTTTCTGAAGCTCGCAAAATGCTGGCGACGCCTTTGGAGATGGGGTTGCCTGGGCCTCAAAGTCTTCCTCTTCATCTTGGTGTTTCTGTTGGGGAGTGACTTGTTGTTGGGGAGTCTTGGGGAGTCTTGTTGTTGCGGCGATCAGCCCATGAAGCATCCTGAGCAATTGGCGTCAGAGGACGACCAATGCCGATGAGGTCGCTGTTCGTACGAACAGGCGATGATACCACATTATATTCAATCTGAGGAAGAACTTCATCATCTTCAACATTGTCATGGTGACCAATGTCTTCAACAGTGAGGGATCACTGCTAGAATATCTTGACTTGAGAGCCTCTGTGGAAGCAGGCTCATGAACAGTTATGCGAAGTTCTTCAGTTGCAGACGCGGGACGAACCACAGAAATGGGTTCAACAATCAAGGGCTCCGTGGGAGCAGCCCGATTCTTCTTGGTCTTTAGCTTCTTCTTGGAGGGAGCAGCATCAGAGGCGTCAGGATTTTTCCTCTTTCTGGCTTCAGCCTCGGCAACCCTCGTCTTCTTCTGTTCAGAAGCGGTTGGCCGTACTTTTGGCTTCGAGCCAGTCATGCTGCTTGGGAAGACAATGCGGGGCTCTTCCTGCCTTGAAGGTGCAGCTTGGTCAGCTGAAGACTTCTTCTTTGCAGCCATCCTGGGGTCGATGCCAGGACGTCCAAGTGCCTTGCGCTTCTCAGCCTCATTGTAGGCAAGCACACACTTGTCAGCCGGAGCCTTCATGCGTTCACGAGAACCTCTGGCTTCTTCACGCTTCTTGACAAAGTTCTCTTTGAGGTCGTGTAGCATGACCTTGAAGTTTTTGACGTCTTGCACACTGAGTGCAGCCATATGCTTCTTGAACTGAGCCTTCTCATAGTCAATTTTGTGCTTCAGTTCAACAATCCGCTGAGCTAGAGCTAGCTCAGAAGCAATGGCGCCGTTGAAAGAGACGCTGAGGCCAATTGGAAGTTGCAGATCTTCAAAGCTGATGTTTGGTGTGTCAAACCACTCATCAATGAAGTGATGGATGATTGCCACATCAAAGAGAGGCAAGTTGTTGAAGATTTCGCTTCTTCTTTGCTCTTGATAAGCTGCTCAAGAGCATCGTCGCAAGATCGTCATCACTTGATGATCAATGTGCTCTTCACGCAGAATTGCGGCGAGTCGATGTCGATTCAATATTCTTGACACTTTTCTTTTTCTTCTCCGTCTTCTTGGAGATACGGGATTGATCCTCAGACTGTGCACTGGCTTTAGGAGGTGCAGTGGCCAGTGGCTTCACACGAGAAGCTTTTGGAGGAGCAGCTGACTTTGGAGCCTTGACTTTCTTAAGCTTCTGTGGCTTTGGAGCAGGAGCAGGAGCTGGGGCTTCATCAGAGTCATCATTGTCATCAGAGTGATCCACTTTGGCACCTTGAACCAAAATATAAGTGATAAGGCCTTCAAGGTTTGAAAACGGACCGATGACATTGGGTTCTGCGTCACGTGAGCCGTCAACACGGGGAGCAGAGGGACCAGGGTTGAAGTCTAGACCCAATGACTTCTTGTTTTCCTTTGCAGAAGCCTTTGCGTGCTGGAAGTTGCGCTTGAAGAGATTTTCATCGCGACACCAGAGCAAAGACGTCGGGTCGGTATTTTCAGGCTGAGGTCCACGGACCATGCAAGGATAGAAACCTTGTTCAATAGCTTCAGCCATGCTCTTGGGAGGGAGGCCTCGAAACAGAATATCACCCCAAGGGCTTCTGATGGCATTCTTCTCGGCATATTCTTGTGTGACGAAATTATACTTGAACCACTGTTCAGCCCAATAGCGTCGAATCCATTGGATTCGTGTCTTGCGCTGAGTATAAGTCTCTTTAGGATCTGTCTTGTACAACTCTGCGAGGTCATTAGGCAGATCTTTTGAGGTTCCCTCATGACGCTGTCTGCCGCCCTTCCTGACTGATTTATCTGTAGCCATGAGCTTCGAACTGAATGGCTTCATGTTCAAAGGCGTCAACGGCTTGCGTTTGCTTGATGACGAGAACGGCTTGGTGAGTTGGTTTGATTTGTAAGAGTTCGCAAGCGAATGCGACTATGAGAACCAAAGGATTCTCCCACGACATGTACTGTGACAGCATTAGAGATGCGAGGAAAGGGAAGAGGTCATATGCATTCTCAGAAGATTTTTGAAGATAAATCGGTTTGAAGACATTGACCTCATGATGCGAAGACATTCACTTATACGCTGAGAGTTGGTTCCAGATTTGTACGAATCCGTGAATAAGTACAAGTGAGGAATCTAACTAGTTGTGAAGCTTATGTGAATGTACTTAGCAGTACGAGATGCAAACAGAATAGATCTAACTTTGTATGGGCAGAAACCATTTTTGGCAAGTAGGATGAATCTTGAAGATCAAAAAGATGGTAAAAATAAAGATATATTTACCGCTTCGAAGAACTGCTAGACGGAAGGAAAGGAGGCCGAGCAGTTTAGTCCAGCGAGCCCTAACTTGGCGACGGAGGACACCTACGGCGGCGGCGGAGATGAAGATGTTCGCGGCCGACGTGAGGACGGCGTCGGAGAAGTCGCGGCAGCTAAGCGCTTCGTCGCCGGCGTCGTCGAGAGCTAGCGGTGGCGCTAGGGTTTTGACGAGGTGGAGAGGTGGAAGAAGAGTTTCTTTACCGCAGGGGAGAGGTATTTATAACGAGGTGTGCGACGCAACGCAATTACTCAGGTGCCCCTGGCGGTTCACATCTGAGGGGCACGTGGCATGCATGCAACATGCTGAGAATTATCCCACGTTCCCACGCTCGCCAGGTTTGTCGGATGGTCATTCCGGCTTCTCCGGAGTTCGACAGTAGTGATGAATTATTTAAAACAGACTTAAAGTTTGTCTCTGCGTCTTCTGCTGACAAGGACGCAGAGAAGACATTCGACAGTTTCAATAGAATGCATATGATTTGGACAGATAGAGTTTGAGATAGAAAGCATAGAGAGATTAGGGTCCAATCACATTCACTTAGTTCGAAAGATTCAACTTGAAGGCATAGCTATAAGTGAATGCTGTAGAGGACATAAATATATATCTATATCAGACAGCAAAAAAATCATCATAGTGAAGAAAATCATGAAAATAGGTTGAAGTTGAAGTCAAATCAAATGCGAATAGCTTCAAGAAATAACGCCATGAGTGAAACACTTCAAACAAAGAAATTTGGTGGTGGCGTTACCCACCGTATAGGAAGTATTAGACCCAGACACGGCGCACAATTATCGTGGCGCTCTGAAGTCAAATTCCACTTTAATGTATTCACACTCAGAATGTAAGTCTTCATTGATTGAAGATATACGTTACTTCGTGTGTTGCACATCTAAGTCATCAACATGCATAAATGTTAGGATGTGTGCTTGATCACAGGACGTTTGAGGATTCCAAGATATTTAGCTCACACCGTAACTTGCAAAACCTTTTCTCATCCAAGGGCTTTGTGAAGATATCGCCATTGCTCTTGATGTTGGCGTGAATGATGTCAATATCTTTCTTCATGACGTGATCCACGAGAAAATGATGGCCAATTTCAATGTGCTTTGTCTTCGAGTGCTGAACTGGATTGTTGTCAATCTTGATGGCGCTTTCGTTGTCGCAGAAGAGAGGTACTTGTGTCAGATTGATGCCATAGTCCTTGAGAGTTTGCTTCATCCATAGAAGCTGAGCACAGCAGGATCCAGCAGCAATATATTCAGATTCTGCAGTTGAGAGTGACACACAGTTGTGCTTCTTTGAAGACCAACAGACGAGTGATCGTCCCAGAAAGTGACATGTGCCTGATGTAGACTTGCGATCCACTTTGTCACCAGCATAATCAGCATCCGAAAATCCAACTAAATAAAATTTTGAGCCCTTTGGATACCATAATCCGAGTGTTGGGGTGTGAGCCAAATATCGAAGAATTCGCTTCACAGCTAAGTGATGCGATTCCTTTGGCCTCGCTTGGAATCGAGCACACATGCAAACACTAAGCATAATATCTGGCCTAGATGCACATAGATAAAGTAAGGAACCAATCATGGAGCGGTATACCTTTTGATCGAACTCTTTACCATTGTCGTCGGGACCCAAGTGGTGTTTGGCTGGCATTGGCGTCATGTATCCTTTGCATTCCAAACTTCTTCAGACAATCTTAGAGGTATTTTTCTTGAGATATAAAGATGCCATTCCTTTGCTGACGAATTTGAAGACCAAGGAAGAACTTGAGCTCTCCCATCATGGACATATGATATTGTTCTTGCATCATGTATCCAAACTCATCACTATACTTCTGGTTGGTGCAGCCGAAGATAATGTCATCCACATATATTTGGCATACAAACAGTTCACCATCATATGTCTTCGTGAAGAGTGTGGGATCAAGGGATCCAGGTTTGAAGTCTTTGCTCTTGAAGTCTTTGATTGTATCATACCGGTAGCGAGGAGCTTGTTTGAGGCCATCTGATTGCTTTATTTAACTTGTACACCATATCAGGATGTTTTGGATCTTCAAAGCCAGGTGGTTGAGCGACATATACTTCTTCTTCAATCTTGCCGTTGAGAATTGCACTCTTCACATCCATTTGATAGAGCAAGATGTTGTTGTGGTTAGCATAGGCTAGTAGTATGCGAATAGCTTCAAGCCTAGCTACAGGAGCAAATGTTTCATCGAAGTCAATTCCTTCAACTTGAGTATATCCTTGAGCCACAAGCCGTGCTTTGTTTCTGACGACTTGACCATGCTCATCTTGCTTGTTTCGATATATCCATTTGGTGCCAATAATGTTATGCTTGTGAGGGTCAGGACGCTTGACAAATTCCCAAACATTTTTCAGCTTGAACTATTGAAGTTCTTCTTGCATAGCTTGAATCCATTCTGGTTCCATAAAAGCTTCAGCAACTTTCTTGGGTTTTGATATTGATACAAAAGAAAAGTGCCCACAGAAATTTGCTAGCTGTGTTGCTCTTGAGTGAGTAAGCGGACCAGGTGCGTTGATGCTATCGATTATCTTCTCAATCTGTACTTCATTTGCAACTCGAGGATGGACTGGACGAAGACTTTGCTCATGCTGATCATTGTCATCATTGGGAGGATTGTCTTCAGGATGAGCATTGTCTTCAGGATGGTTAGGTGCAGAAATGATGAGTTCCTCTTGTGCTGTGCTTCATTTGGCATGATTTCACGGTTCCCATCAGCTTGATAGATTCATTTGGCGGAGCTTCATCTAGTGTGCTTGGCAGGAACTCTCTTTGTGAACCATTGGTTTCATCAAATCGCACATCTACAGATTTCGACGATTTTGTAGAGATAGAGATTGAAGACTCTGAAGAGTGTGAGTCCTTTCCAGAATCGAGCATGAAGCCTTCGTGAGCTTTGGGTTCAAATTTTGACTTGTGATGAGGATCCTTGATCCAGCACTTAGCCCCAAATACTCAAGTAACCGACATTTGGCTTCTTGCGAGAAGGAGCTCATAGGATGTTTTGTTCGAAGCTTATGGATATAAACACGGTTGATGGCGTGACAGTTGTATCAATGGCTTGGGCCGAACTTTCTTGGTGTCTTGTACTCGTCGAGCATTGTTTGAGCCATCTCAATGAGGGTTCTGTTCTTGCGCTCCACGATGCCATTTCTTTGAGGTGTGTATGGGCGAGAGAACTCATGAGTGATTCCCATGGTATCCAGATAAAGATCAAGTCCGGTGTTGTTGAATTGAGGTCGTTATCACTTCGATATGCTTGATCTTGACGCCATAATTGTTCATTGCTCGATTGGCGAAGCGTCTAAATACATCTTGCACTTGGTCTTGTAGAGAATTATGTGCACCCATGTGTATCTTGAGTAGTCATCAACAATGGCGAAGCCATAGAGATAAGCAGTTGTTGTGAGGGTAGAGTAATGAGTAGGGCCAAACAAATCCATGTGTAGCAGCTCGAAGGGTTGAGATGTCGTCATGATTGTCTTGAGGGTGCCCTAGTCATCTTTCCAGCTCCATGAGCACCACACAAATGATCCTTCTTGAACTTGACACCTTGATGCCTATGACATGCTTCTTCTTGGCGAGTGTGTGTAAGTTCCTCATTCCAACATGCCCCGACCTCCGATGCGAGCCAGATTCGAAGCTTTTGCAAGAAGACATACGACAAGTGTGGACCTCTTGAGAAATCTACCATGTATAGATCATCTTTCCTATACCCTTCAAAGACTAGAGACTTGTCAGATTCCATTAGTATAAGGCAACGATATTTTCCGAATATCACAATCATGTTCAAGTCACAAAGCATTGAGACAGACATTAAGTTGAAACCAAGGGACTCAACAAGCATCACTTTGTCCATGTGTTGATCCTTTGATATTGCAACTCTACCTAGACCCAATACCTTGCTTTTACCAGTGTCAGCAAATGTGATGTGACTCTTGTCTGATGGACGTAAGGTCGAGTCCATGAGAAGACTTGATCACCGTCATATGATTAGTGCATCCTTGTCCATAATCCATTCTGAAGCATGAGGTGTCATACCCTACAGTGCAGTTAGGGGGATAGGCTTCACCAAGAGCATTGTGAAGCATAAACATTTGAAGGGCAAGTGGATTATTGAAGCTTAAATCAAGATTAGGACTCATAGGATGAATGACAAACGATTCAGGAACAAAATACTTAGTGAGACCATTTGGGCATTTGATCTTGTGCCCTACAAGATGTTTTAGGTCCCCAGCAATAGCATCAGACGCCTTTGATTTTCGGTTGGAGACCCTTTCCTGCAAAGAGAGTTAATTCTTCTTAACCACCCACATCTTGAGGGTGGCTTAGAAGCAATGAGTCTAAGTGCAGCATCTCGAGAATTTCGGCTTTGGAGCCCTAGCAAATAGCCTTGCAGGAGATGAATGATACTCATATGAATAAGCGAGAAAAGTTCTTAGTTCTATGAACATAGCGGTTTGAAGACACACACTCATATTCATAAATTTGAGTACGGTTTCCTGCAAAACATTGGCGTTAGGGTGACTCAGTGTGAGTCCTCGTCTGTATGAAGCCTTTGGACCATATGGCGCCTTTGGTGCAGGGTTTGTCTTCTTTCGGTGGTGTCATGACGACATTCTTTGGAAGATTCTTAAGACAGCTTTTGGGAACCCAGATCTTCTTCATAGGCAGTCCATTCCTGCAGTTAGTACCAATATACCTGGCAAACACTTCACCATTCTGATTCTTGAACAACTTATAGTTTGCATCAAAGGATTCATCAATGATAATAGGGTTAGCACAGGTAAAGCCGGATAAGGTGGATGGATCCATTGAAGGTCCCTTTGCAGCAACCCATGTGGTTTTGGGATCTGCTCGGGCTTCAAGAGGAACCATCAACATTCATTTTCCTCTCAACCCAACACCCTCTTTCCTTGGGTTTCATTCAGATCTGCTTTTGAGAACATCGCAGTGTGTCGATGCCCTTTCGGACTTTTATACATCCTGTTTCAAGCAATGTCTTCAACCTAGCATTTTCATCGGCAATAGCGGTGGTATCCTCCTCGGAGGGTTAGTTACCACATTAGTAGTTGAAGACAATGCAACAGTAGCAGCAGTTGAACATTGCAACAGAGGTAGCGAAATCACGCTCAAGACATTTTAGACATGGTGGTTCAAATCCATCTGGCGGAACTGATCCATTGAGCGAAGTGACTCATTCTCTTTTGAAGATCTTCATGAGCCGCTCTCAATTTCTCAAGCTCTTGCTTCCTTTGAAGATAATCATAGGAGAGCTTTTCATGAGTAGTTGAGAGCGATTCATGGCGACTTTCAAGTTCTTGGTACCTAGCATGAAGATTTTAATGTCTTCAACTAAGGACTGTGAGCGTGTCATTTCAGCGTCCAACAGGTCATCGCTTTTGTCTAACAATTTTGAGTATGTTCCATAGCTCTTTGTTGTTCAGTTGCAATTTTAGCAAGTGTTTTGTAGCTGGGTTTGGATTCACAATCAGAGTCATCTTCACTTGATGTTTGAAAGTAAGCATCACGTGATTTTACCTTGGCACCGCATGCCATGAAGCGAGAGGTGGGAGCAGGTCGTCCTTGTCATCGGCTTCAGCGTTGGTGTGGAAGTCATTGTCTTCAGTGTTGAAGATGGACTTGGCATCATAGGCTGTGGCTAAAGCCAGACTTGCAACGCCCGGGTCGGTCTCCTCTTCAGACTCCGCCTCCACCTCCTCAGAAGCAGACTCCTCCTCTGAATCCATTTCCTTGCCAACAAAAGCACGAGCTTTGCCAGATGAGCTCTTCTTATGCGATGAAGACTTTGATGAAGACTTGGAAGAAGACTTTGAAGATTTCTTCTTTTTCTTGTCATCAGAATCATATTCCTTGCTCTTCTTCTTCTTCTCATTGTCCCACTGTGGACACTCAGAGATATAGTGTCCAGTTTTCTTGCACTTGTGACAGGTTCTCTTCTTGTAGTCATGAGTGGAAGCTTCATCATCTCTTGAGCTGGATCGTGAAGACTTTCTAAAGCCTTTCTTCCTAGTGAACTTCTGGAACTTCTTCACAAGCATAGCAAGTTCCTTTCCAATGTCTTTGGGATCATCGAACCATGATGATTCTTCTTGGATGAGGAAACAACTTTTGCCTTCAAAGCGCGAGTTCGGCCATAGTTGGGACCATAGATATCTCTTTTCTCAGATAGCTGGAACTCATGTGTGTTGAGCCTCTCAAGTATATCAGACGGATCAAGTGTATTGAAGTTAGGACGTTCTTGTATCATGAGGGTAAGGGTGTCAAAAGAGCTGTCAAGTGATCTCAGTAGTGTCTTAACAATTTCATGCTTGGTGATCTCAGTGGCGCCGAGGGCATGAAGCTCATTTGTGATGTCAGTGAGGCGATCAAACGTGAGCTGGACATTTTCATTGTCGTTTCTCTTGAAGCGATTGAAGAGGTTGCGAAGAACACTGATCCTTTGATCTCTTTGGGTTGAGACGCCTTCGTTGACCTTGGATAGCCAGTCCCAGACTAGCGTCGACGTTTCCAGAGCACTTACACGGCCATACTGCCCTTTGGTCAGATGACCACAGATGATGTTCTTTGCAGTTGAGTCAAGTTGAATGAACTTCTTGACATCGATGGGGTGACACCTTCACAGATTTAGGAGCGCCGTTCTTGACGACATACCGTAGGTCGACATCAATGGCTTCAAGATGCATGCGCATGTTATTCTTCCGAGAGGGATAGTCGGTTCCATCGAACACGGGCAAGCAGCGGAGACTTTGATTATCCCTGCAGTCGACATAGCTAAAACTCCAGGTGGTTAAACCGAATCACACAGAACATGGGAGTACCTTGCTCTGATACCAATTGAAAGTGCTAGTTATCGACTAGAGGGGGGTGAATAGGCGATTTTTAATGATGTCTTCAAAACACGAATGTTTTGAAGACAAACAACAGAAATGACCTAGTTGATATGCAGCGGAAGATAACTACAACAAGCAAGCCATAGTCATGTATGCAATAATGTGAATGGACAAGACTAATAGCAGCTATGTAGTAAGGATCAGGATGGAAGATAGTATGAAGCCAAACAGCAATAGAAGTCAAGCAGTGAAGTCAAACAGATAAGACATATAAGCAATGACTTCACGAAGACAAACTTAGGGTAAAGGAGAGAAGGGATAGAACCAGTCACTAGTTGAAGACACATGATTTTTTGGACCAGTTCGATTCTTTGTGACAAGCTGTACATCTGGTTAGGGAGGCTGAGATTCAACTCGAAGACCGCGTCTTCACCTTATTCCCCTTGAGCTAAGGACACACAGTCCTCGCCCAATCACTCTGGTAAGTCTTCAAGGTAGACTTCGAACCTTCATAGACGGCGTTCACCGCAATCCACAATGACTCTTGGATGCTCGAGCGCGACGCCTAACCGGGTGGAGGATTCACAGTCCTCAAGTGTAATAAGTCTTGGTCACATAGACAGGAAAACTTTAGTGATGCCTAACACTCTTTGGCTCTGGGTGTATAGGGCTTTGTCTCGCAAGTTTTCTCTCTCAAAGGCTTGAGGAGGGTTGCTCTCAAGCGACAAAAGCCGTGCACTAACTCTGAGCAGCCCCAATTTATGGTGTAGGGGTGGGCTATTTATAGCCACTAGGCAACCCGACCTGATATGTCCGAAATGACCCAGGTCACTAAGGAACCGACACGTGTTCCAACGGTCGATTTCAAACACACACGACAACTTTACTTGGGCTACAAGCAAAGCTGACTCATCCAGCTCTGGATAAGTTTTGCTCTCATTGTCTTCGCTCGAAGACATAGGATTTGGGTTGAGCATCACTTCAGTCATCCTGACTATGATCACTTGGACCCCACTTAACAGTACGGTGGTTCCTATGACTCAACAAAGAAGAAAAGGAAACAACAAAACAACACAGTCTTCGCGCTCCATAGTCTTCACTCAATGTCTTCTCATGTCATAGTCTTCAATGTGAATATCTTCACATACCACCATTGTCTTCAATGTCTTCATACATTTTTAGGGGCCGTCTCCGGTAGTTAAACCGAATCAATGAGGGACACTACCTGCGTTATCCTGCAATTCTCACAAACGCATTAGTCCCTCAACCACATTTGTCGTCAATACACCAAAACCAACTAGGGGTGGCACTAGATGCACTTACAGAAGGTCCCTACGTTATCGAGGAGGTCTATCATTCCGGTGCCATAAAAATCAACAACTTCGAAGGCACAAATCCGAAGGTGGTAAACGGTCAAAGAATCAAACACTATATCTCAGGTAATCCCATAAATGTTGAAACCAATATTATTGAAACCGTAACCCCGGAGGAATACATAAGGGACACTTTCCAGAATGTTCCAGACTCCGAAAAGGAATAGGTATGTGTTACGGTAAGTAAACCGACTCCAAAACAAATTCTAAGGCAATATTTCTCCTTTTGGAATATTTAGAAAAATAGAAAAATAAGTAGCAGTCCGGGGAGGACACGAGGCCTCCACAAGGGTGGAGGGCGCGCCCCCTCCCCCTGGGCGCACCCCCTACCTCGTGAGCACCTCGTGTGCTCTCCGGACTCCGTTTTCTTGCGCGATACGTATTTTGGTCGGTAAAAATTCATTATATATTCTCCCAAAGGTTTTGACGACCGTATCACGCAAATATCCTCTGTTTTCGTTTCGAGGTGTTTCCGTTGCAGATTTGAGGATTCCGGAGACTCGATCATCCTTCTATGAGGGTGAGCCTATGCCATGGAAGGTGGACGACAAGCTTGCATCATCAACAACACCTCCACCGCCAACAACAAAGAAGGAGACATAATCTCATGGGTATGGGCACTCCCCTTGGCAACCGCCAAGCTTGGGGAGGTGCCCGATATCGTATCACCATCACAACTCCTATCTTTACCGTTTTCTTAGTTCGATCCTATTAGTAGTATCTTGATATAGTAGAATAAAGTCATGGCATGATCTAGTTTTGAAGTTTTGCTTTATGATCCCTCTATGCAATCGAGTCCATGAGCTATATATAATAAAGATTAGTGTTGAGTCAAGGGCTTGATTACTTTGCCATGATCTTGAGTGAATAAAAGAAAAGAATAAAAAGAATCAAAGAGTTTATATTGATCTTAGTGAAAGTAATGACTTCACATAGAAAGAGTATGATGATTAAAAGTTGTTGGGAGTTGGCAAATATAGTTTTGGTGATCGTTGCAATTAATAGGAAGTAATAAGGAGGAGATGTTTCACATATAGATATATTATCATGGACATCTTTTATGATTGGGAACACTCATTAAAATATGACATGCTAAAGAGTTGATGTTGGACAAGGAAGACAACGTAATGAGTTATGTTTTATTATATCTGAGACAAAGTATATTGTCATGGATCTCCTAACATGTTGAGCTTGCCTTTCCCCCTCATGCTAGCCAAATTCTCAGCACCAAGTAGAGATACTACTTGTGCTTCCAAATACCTTTAAACCAGTTTAGCCATGAGAGTCCACCATACCTACCTATGGATTGAGTAAGATCCTTCAAGTAAGTTGTCATCGGTGCAAGCAATAAAAATTGCTCTCTAAATATGCATGACTTATTAGTGCAGAGAAATAAGCTTTGTACAAACTTGTTGTGGACGCAATAAAAGCGACGGACTGCATAATAAAGGTTCACATACAATGGGCAATATAAAGTGACGTTCTTTTGCATTAAGATTTTGTGCATCCAACCATAAAAGCGCATGGCAACCTCTGCTTCCCTCTGCGAAGGGCCTATCTTTTATTATTATCTTCTACCTTATGCAAGAGTCACGATGATCTTCACCTTCTCCTTTTTATTTTATCCTTTGGCAAGCTCGGCATGTTGGAAAGAACATGATATATATATATATATATATATATATATATATATATATATATATATATATATATATATATATATATATATATATATATATATATATATATATATATATATATATATATATATATATATATATCTAATTGGATGTAGGGGAGCATGAATTATTATTGTTGACATTACCCTTGAGGTAAAAGGTTGTGGGGCAAAACTATAAGCCCCTATCTTTCTCTGTGTCCGATTAAAACTCCGTAACCACAAGTATTGCGTGAGTGTTAGAAATTATGAGGGACTAAGTGATAGTTGAGTATGTGGACTTTCTTTTAAGCTCTGACATAGACTCTTTCCGATGTTATGATAAATTGCAATTGTTTCAATGACTAAGGGTATAATTTTTTGGGGCTCAATAAGGTTTCTGATTCATACTTTGGCTTTGAAAAGATCATCATTTGAACATAAGTAATCATATGACAAATCTATATATGTTGCTATTATGAGAATAATCATGATGCCTTCATGTCCGTATTTAATTTTTATCGACGCCTCTACCTCTAAACATGCAGACATATTTATTGTTATCGGCTTTTCGCTTGAGGACAAGCAAGGTCTAAGCTTGGGGGAGTTGATACGTCCATCTTGCATCATGCTTTTATATCGATATTTATCGCATTATGGGCTGTTATTTCACGTTATGTCATAATACTTATGGCTATTCTCTCCTATTTTACAAGGTTTACATGAAGAGGGAGAATGCCGGCAGCTGGAATTCTGGGCTCGAAAAGGAGAAAATATTGAAGGCCTATTCTATGCAACTCCGAAAGTCCTGAAACTCCACGGAATACCTTAAAATAAATAAAGAAAAATCGTCGCCAAAGATGAAGGCCAGGGGCCCACACCCTGCTCACGAGGGTGGGGCGCGCGCCCTTCCCCCTGGGCGCGCCCCCCTACCTCGTGGGCCCCCTAGTGGCTCTCCGACCTCCATCTTCTCCTATATGAAGTCTTTCGATGAGAAAAAAATCATAAGCAACCGTTCGGGACGATACTCCGCCGCCACAAGGCGGAACCTTGGCGGAACCAATCTAGGGCTCCGGCAGAGCTGTTCTGCCGGGGACACTTCCCTCCGGGAGGGGGAAATCATCGTCATCATCATCACCAACGCTCCTCTCATCGGGAGAGGGCAATCTCCATCAACATCTTCACCAGCACCATCTCATCTCCAAACCCTAGTTCATCTCTTGTATCCAATTCTTGTCTCCAAGTCCAGGATTGGTGCTAGTAGGTTGCTAGTAGTGTTGATTACTCCTTGTAGTTGATGCTAGTTGGTTTACTTGGTGGAAGATCATATGTTCAGATCCTTTATGCATATTATTACCCCTATGATTATGAACATGAATATGCTTTGTGAGTAGTTACGTTTGTTCCTGAGGACACGGGAGAAGTCTTGCTATTAGTAGTCATGTGAATTTGGTATTCGTTCGATATTTTGATGAGATGTATGTTGTCTAACCTCTAGTGGTGTTATGTGAACGTCGACTACATAACACTTCACCATTGTTTGGGCCTGGAGGAAGGCATTGGGAAGTAATAAGTAGATGATGGGTTGCTAGAGTGACTGAAGCTTAAACCCTAGTTTATGCGTTGCTTCGTAAGGGGCTGATTTGGATCCATATGTTTCATGCTATGGTTAGGTTTACCTTAATACTTTTGTTGTAGTTGCGGATGCTTGCAATCGAGGTTAATCATAAGTGTGATGTTTTTTCAAGTAAGAACAACATGTTGGAGAACGTTGCATAAAATAAAAATTTTCCTACATTCACCAAGATCCATCTATGAGTTCATCTAGCAACGAGTGAGAGAGATGCATCTACATATCCTTTGTAGATCGCGTGCGGAAGCGTTCAAGAGAACGGGGTTGAGGGAGTCGTTCTCGTCATGATCCAAATCACCGGAGATCCTAGCGCCGAGCGGACGGCACCTCCGCGTTCAACACACGTCACGGTCAGCGTGGCGTCTCCTCCGTCTTGATCCAGCAAGGGAAAGGAGAGGTTGATGAAGATCCAGCAGACACGACAGGCGTGGTGGTGGATGCAGCGAGGCTACAGCGAGGCTTCGCCAAGCAACTACGGGAGGAGGAGGAGGTGTAGCAGGGGAGGGAGGCGCCAAGTGCAAGGTGCGGCTGCCTCCTCCCCCCCTCTATATAGGGTCCCTGGGGCGCGGCCCTAGGAGATGGGGTCTCCTAGGGGCGGCAGCCAAGGGGTGGAGTGCCCCTAAGGCAAGTGGGCGCCCTCCCCTAGGGTTCCCAACCCTAGGCGCGAGAGGGGGCCCAGGGGGGGCGCACCAGCCCACCAGGGGCTGGTTCCCCTCCCACTTCAGCCCATGGGGCCCTCCGGGATAGGTGGCCCCACCCGGTGGACCCCCGGGACCCTTTCGGTGGTCTCGGTACAATACCGGGTGACCCCGAAACTTTCCCGATGGCCGAAACAGCACTTCCTATATATAATTCTTTACCTCCGGACCATTCCGGAACTCCTCGTGACGTCCGGGATCTCATCCGGGACTCCGAACAACTTTCGGTTTGCTGCATACTCATATTCATACAACCCTAGCGTCACCGAACCTTAAGTCATGTGTAGACCCTACGGGTTCGGGAGACATGCAGACATGACCGAGACAGCTCTCCGGTCAATAACCAACAGCGGGATCTGGATACCCATGTTGGCTCACACATGCTCCTCGATGATCTCATTGGATGAACCACGATGTCGAGGATTCAAGCAACCCCGTATACAATTCCCTTTGTCAATCGGTAAGTTACTTGCCCGAGATTCGATCGTCGGTCTCCCAATACCTCGTTCAATCTCGTTACCGGCAAGTCACTTTACTCGTACCATAATGCATGATCCCGTGACCAAACACTTGGTCACTTTGAGCTCATTATGATGATGCATTACCGAGTGGGCCCAGTGATACCTCTCCGTGTACGGAGTGACAAATCCGATCTCGATCCGTGTCAACCCAACAGACACTTTCGGAGATACCTGTAGTGCACCTTTATAGTTACCCAGTTACGTTGTGACGTTTGGTACACCCAAAGCACTCCTACGGTATCCGGGAGTTACACGATCTCATGGTCTAAGGAAAAGCTATTTGTCATTGGAAAAGCTCTAGCAAAACGAACTACACGATCTTGTGCTATGCTTAGGATTGGGTCTTGTCCATCACATCATTCTCCTAATGATGTGATCCCGTTATCAATGACATCCAATGTCCATATTCAGGAAACCATGACTATCTATTGATCAACGAGCTAGTCAACTAGAGGCTCACTAGGGACATGTTGTGGTCTATCTATTCACACGTGTATTACGATTTCCGGATAATACAATTATAGCATGAATAAAAGACAATTATCACGAACAAGGAAATATAATAATAATCCTTTTATTATTGCCTCTAGGGCATATTTCCAACAGTCTCCCACTTGCACTAGAGTCAGTAATCTAGTTACATTGAGATGAATCGAACACCCATAGAGTTCTGGTGTTGATCATGTTTTGCTCGCGGAAGAGGTTTAGTCAACGGATCTGCGACATTCAGATCCGTATGTACTTTGCAAATTTCTATGTCTCCATCTTGAACATTTTCACGAATGGAGTTGAAGCAACGCTTGATGTGCCTGGTCTTCTTGTGAAACCTGGGCTCCTTGGCAAGTGCAATAGCTCGAGTGTTGTCACAGAAGAGTTTGATCGGCCCCGACGCATTGGGTATGACTCCTAGGTCGGTGATGAACTCCTTCACCCAAATTGCTTAATGCGCTGCCTCCGAGGCTGCCATGTACTCTGCTTCACATGTGGATCCCGCCACGACGCTCTGCTTGCAGCTGCACCAGCTTCTTGCTCCACCATTCAACATATACACGTATCCGGTTTGTGACTTAGAGTCATCAGATCTGTGTCGAAGCTAAGCGTCGGCGTAACCCTTCTGACGAGCTCTTCGTCACCTCCATAAACGAGAAACATATCCTTAGTCCTTTTCGGTACTTCAGGATATTCTTGACCGCTGTCCGGTGTTCCTTGCGGGATTACTTTGGTACCTTCCTACCAAACTTACGGCAAGGTTTACATCAGGTCCGGTACACAGCATGGCATACATAATAGACCCTATGGCTGATGCATAGGGGATGACACTCATCTCTTCTATATCTTCTGCCGTGGTCGGACATTGAGCCGAGCTCAATTTCACACCTTGTAATACAGGAAAGAACCCTTTCTTGGACTGATCCATTTTGAACTTCTTCAATATTTTATCAAGGTATGTGCTTTGTGAAAGACCTATGAGGCGTCTCGATCTATCTCTATAGATCTTGATGCCTAATATATAAGCAGCTTCTCCAAGGTCCTTCATTGAAAGACTTTTATTCAAGTAGGCCTTAATGCTGTCCAAAAGTTCTATATCATTTCCCATCAAAAGTATGTCATCTACATATAATATGAGAAATGCTCTGAGCTCCCACTCACTTTCTTGTAAACGAGGCTTCTCCATAAGTCTGCATAAACCAAACGCTTTGATCATCTCATCAAAGCGAATGTTCCAACTCGAGATGCTTGCACCAGCCCATAAATGGATCGCTGGAGCTTGCACACCTTGTTGCCATTCTTAGGGTCGACAAAACCTTCCGGCTGCATCATATACAGTTCTTCCTTAAGATAGCCGTTAAGGAATGCCGTTTTGACGTCCATTTGCCATATCTCATAATCATAGTATGCGGCAATTGCTAACATGATTCGGACGGACTTCAGCTTCGCTACGGGAGAGAAAGTCTCATCGTAGTCAACCCCTTGAACTTGCCGATAACCTTTAGCGACAAGTCGAGCTTTATAGATGGTAACATTACCATCCGCGTCCGTCTTCTTCTTAAAGATCCATTTGTTTTCTATCGCTCGCCGATCATCGGGAAAGTCTGTCAAAGTCCATACTTTGTTTTCAAACATGGATCCTATCTCGAATTGCATGGCTTCAAGCCATTTGTTGGAATTTGGGTCCGCCATCGCTTCTTCATAGTTCGAAGGTTCACCGTTGTCTAACAACATGATTTCTAGGACAGGGTTGCCATACCACTCTGGTGTGGAACGTGTCCTTGTGGACCTACGAAGTTCAGTAGTAACTTGATCCGAAGTACCTTGATCATCATCATTAATTTCCTCTCCAGTCGGTGTAGGCACCACAGGAACATTTTCCTGAGCTGCACTACTTTCCGGTTCAAGAGGTAGTACTTTATCGAGTTCTACTTTCCTCCCACTTACTCCTTTCAAGAGAAACTCTTTTTCCAGAAAGGATCCGTTCTTGGCAACAAAGATCTTGCCTTCGGATCTAAGGTAGGAGGTATACCCAATGGTTTCCTTGGGGTATCCTATGAAGACGCATTTTTCCGACTTGGGTTCGAGCTTTTCAGGTTGAAGTTTCTTGACATAAGCATCGCATCCCCAAACTTTTAGAAATGACAGCTTAGGTTTCTTCCCAAACCATAATTCATACGGTGTCGTCTCAACGGATTTAGACGGTGCCCTATTTAAAGTGAATGTAGCTGTCTCTAGAGCGTATCCCCAAAATGATAGCGGTAAATCTGTAAGAGACATCATAGATCGCACCATATCCAATAGAGTGCGATTACGATGTTCGGACACCTTTATTCTGTTGAGGTGTTCCAGGCGGTGTGAGTTGTGAAATGATTCCACATTTCCTTAAGTGCGTACCAAATTCGTGAGTTAAATATTCTCCTCCACGATCTGATCGTAAGAACTTTATTTTTCGGTCACGTTGATTCTCTACCTCATTCTGAAATTCCTTGAACTTTTCAAAGGTCTCAGACTTGTGTTTCATCAAGTAAACATACCCATATCTACTCAAGTCATCAGTGAGAGTGAGAACATAACGATATCCTCCGCGAGCCTCAACGCTCATTGGACCGCACACATCGGTATGTACGATTTCCAATAAGTTGGTTGGTCGCTCCATTGTTCCGGAGAACGGAGTCTTGGTCATTTTGCCCATAAGGCATGGTTTGCATGTGTCAAATGATTCATAACCGAGAGACTCTAAAAGTCCATCAGCATGGAGCTTCTTCATGCGCTTGACACCAATGTGACCAAGGCGGCAGTGCCACAAGTATGTGGGACTATCGTTATCAACTTTACATCTTTTGGTATTCACACTATGAATATGTGTAACATCACGTTCGAGATTCATTAAGAATAAACCATTAACCATCGGAGCATGACCATAAAACATATCTCTCATATAAATAGAACAACCATTATTCTCGGATTTAAATGAGTAGCCATCTCGCATTAAACGAGATCCTGATACAATGTTCATGCTCAAACTTGGCACTAAATAACAATTATTGAGGTTTAAAACTAATCCCGTAGGTAAATGTAGAGGTAGCGTGCCGACGGCGATCACATCGACCTTGGAACCATTCCCGACGCGCATCGTCACCTCGTCGCCTTCGCCGGTCTCCGCTTATTTCGCAGCTCTGCTGTGAGTTACATATATGAGCAACGACACGGTATCAAATACCCGGGAGTTACTACGAATCTTGGTAAGGTACACATCAATTACATGTATATTAAATATACCTTTAGTGTTGCCGGCCTTCTTATGCGCTAAGTATTTGGGGCAGTTCGCTTCGGTGACCCTTCCCTTTGCAATAAAAGCACTCGGTCTCGGGCTTGGGTCCATTCTTTGACTTCTTCCGGCAAGCGGCTTACCGGGCGCGACAACATCCTTGCCGTACTTCTTGAAGTTCTTCTTACCCTTGCCCTTCTTGAACTTAGTGGTTTTATTGACCATCAACACTTGATGTTCTTTCTTGATTTCTACCTCTGCTGACTTCAGCATTGAAAATACTTCAGGAATAGTTTTCACCATCCCCTGCATATTGTAGTTCACCATAAAGCTCTTGTAGCTCGGTGGGAGCGACTGAAGGATTCTGTCAATGACCGCCTCGTCCGGGAGGTTAATGTCCAGCTGGGACACGCGGTTGTGCAACCCAGACATTTTGAGTATGTGCTCACTGACAGAACTATTTTCCTCCATCTTACAACTATAGATACACGTGTGAATACATAGACCACAATATGTCCCTAGTAAGCCTCTAGTTAACTAGCTCGTTGATCAATAGATAGTCATGGTTTCCTGACTATGGACATTGGATGTCATTGATAACGGGATCACATCATTGGGAGAATGATGTGATGGACAAGACCCAATCCTAAGCATAGCACAAGATCGTGTAGTTCGTTTTGCTAGAGCTTTTCCAATGTCAAGTATCTCTTCCTTAGACCATGAGATCGTGTAACTCCGGATACCGTAGGAGTGCTTTGGGTGTACCAAGCGTCACAACGTAATCGGGTGACTATAAAGGTGCACTATAGGTATCTCCGAAAGTGTCATTGGGTTGACACGGATCGAGACTAGGATTTGTCACTCCGTATTACGGAGAGGTATCACCGGGCCCACTCGGTAGTGCATCATCATAATGAGCTCAAAGTGACCAAGTGTCGGTCACGGGATCATGCATTACGATGCGAGTAAAGTGACTTGCCGTAACGAGACTGAGCGAGGTATTGGGATACCGACGATCGAGTCTCGGGCAAGTAACGTACCGATTGACAAAGGGAATTGAATACGGGATTAATTGAATCCTCGTCATCGTGGTTCATCCGATGAGATCATCGAGGAGTATGTGGGAGCCAACATGGGTATCCAGATCCCGCTGTTGGTTATTGACCGGAGAGCCGTCTCGATCATGTCTGCATGTCTCCCGAACCCGTAGGGTCTACACACTTAAGGTTCGGTGACGCTAGCACTAGTGCAGAACCGGGCAATAGCACCGGTTCGTAAGGCCCTTTAGTGCCGGTTCCACAACCGGCACTAAAGTGTGGTCACTAAAGGCCCCCCCTTTAGTACCGGTTCAGCACGAACCGGTGCTAAAGGCCAACCACGTGGCACGAGGCAGCTCCGGGGGCCGGGAGCCCTTTAGTACCGGTTGGTAACATCAACCGGTACTAAATGTTTGTGGGTTTTTGTTTTATTTTTCAATTAAATTTGTGTTATCAATTTAATTTAGGATCGTTTTACGTTATAGTGAGTTGTAGTGGTCATCATCATCATCATCATCATCGCATATAAATAAATAAATAAACTTTAGCTAGCTAAAAATCATCATAGTCGTCATTATAGTTACCACTACTATTTAATCATCATAGTCATTACCGCTAGCTATCTAATCACCAACGTAATCATCGAGTTCACTTTGTAACAGAAGCAAAGATATCATCGAGTTCAACATAATCATCACCAACATCGAAGTTCAGGACAATACGGACATGCATGAGAGAGGACAAGTACTAATTAATTAAGAGCATGAACTAGCTACTCCTGTTGCTCCCTCTCGGGTAGAATAGCATAGAACATGTATAGCTCTCCATCTTCATCATCTTTGGAGCATGCAGATGAATCTGTCTCCTAATCTTGGGTTGCGCTTCTCCTTGCTGCCCCTAGTACTTCTCTGCGATCGTTTACAATTTTGCTCCAATCTTTCACTATTAAACATTCTTCGCTTTCAGAAATCCTGAATGCACTCATGTGTAGTGTAGGAAATCTTGGTCGTAAGCTAACCATTGACATGCGACCTTTTGTCTCGATCCACTGAGGCACAACTATCATCGGAAGTCCCTGTTGATGAAAGAACATCGTATAGTAATTAATATACTAAGCAATGAAAGTTTAGCTTCAAAAATAATGTATGCAAAGATGCACTAATTAAGGACAAATAGTTAAAATCTTACCATCTTTCGATTATAGATGTGACTGTAGTTCAATACGATCACCATTGGTCGCACGTTTTGAGTACTAACATTTCTAAGTTCAGGAATTTTTTTTGTCTTGACAGTATTAAGATCCTCAAGCCATGAAACATAATGACTTATCTTCTCGCAGTTTAGTAGAGCCCCGGGGCAGTAGTAGGTCCTGTCTACCAAGCGCCGGACATGTTTGCTTGAACCGAAATAAGCTGACAATACAAATTAGTTGTCAACTATTTTTGAATAAACTGTATCAAAGACATAAACATATGCATGCATGGTTGAGAAAAACTCACATAATGGTAGAACTGGAGGCGTTTGCACATCAACCCAGATGTCTATATTACCTTCAATATCATCTTCTGGATGAATATCAAAGGTGATAACCATATCAGGCTCAAATGCATAAGCCTTGCATAGTGCTTTCCAAGTTTTGCATTCAAAATGGGTGTATGTGTCTCCATTACATAATTTGACGTTGAAAGTATACCCATGCTCCGTCTTCAAGTAAACTCTGTTTACCTCCATATCATCTATAGCACTAAAACCTATCTTATTCAAGACAAAAATTCTTGCATGGCAGGGGATGCGCTAGTAGAATAGTGAAAATTTAAAATTATAAGTTGAAGCAAATGAAGCATAAGTCATGCTTTAAAATTATAAGTTGAAGCAAATGAAGCATATGTTTTGCATTCAAATAATAATTGCCGTTGTGACTTACTGTATCCACTTCGAATGTCTCATTCAGCTTGATGCTGAAGCGCCTACCATCAACAAGGAAATTTCTGCTGCACAGGCCGCGCTGGTCTTCACAGTGTTCGCACATAATGAAATCTTTTTCGTCGTCAGATGACATTTCCTATATGTTCATATAGGTGAAACATTAAACACTTATTACTATCTAACATTAATTAATATCTAGCCAATTCAAATATATATCTAACTATATTAATCTCTAACAATTGACATTACTATTAATTATTCAACTAATTCAAATCTCAAATACCTAAATAAACTAGTTCGACAATTTTCTTACTAAAAATAAACTAGTTCTATTAATTATTCAACTAGTTCAAATCTCATATACCTAAATAAACTAGTTCGACAATTTTCTTACTAAAATAAACTAGTTATATTAATTATTCAACTAGTTCAAATCTCAAATACCTAAATAAACTAGTTCGACAATTTTCTTACTAAAAATAAACTAGTTATATTAATTATTCAACTAGTTCAAATCTCATATATATACCTAAATAAACTAGTTCGACAATTTTCTTACTAAAATAAACTAGTTATATTAATTATTCAACTAGTTCAAATCTCACATACCTAGCTAATTAATATCTAATTAAATTTTCTAAAAACAGAAAACAGAAAATAAGTAAAAAATGTGTGTGTGTGTGTGTGTATGTGTGTGTGTGTGTGTGTGTATATATATGTGTGTATATGTGTATGTGTGTGTGCATACGCCCGTGCCACGCCGCCCCCATCTTGTCTGGGGCGCCGCGTGACGGGCGGGGCGGCGTAAAGGGTGGGGCGCGAGACGTCGACGGGACATGGCGGCGACGACGACGGACGGCGGCGGCGTTCGCGGCGGCGGCGAGAGACGACGACGACGGCGGCGGCGGCGAGGGACAGCGACGACGACGACAGACTGACGACGGCGACGGGCGGCGACGACGGATCGGCGGCGGCGATGTCGCGAGAGGTTGGAAGCGAAGTGGGGAGATGTAATTGAAATTTTCGTAAGTGCTATATATATAGGATGGGCCTTTAGTACGGTTGGAGCCACCAACGGTACTAAAGGCCAACTTTAACCAGGCCAAGAGGCGGAAGAGCAGGCCTTTAGTACGGTTGGTGGCTCCAACCGGTACTAAAGGTGTCTTTAATACCGGTTGGAGCCATCAACGGTACTAAAGGCCTCAGCTGCCACCCCAAAGTTTAGTCCCACCTGCCGGGCGAAGGGCAGCCGACTGGTTTATAAACCCAGCCGTGGCTACCTCTTTGAACTCCTCTATATAGCAGGCTTGTGGGCCTAAAATCTGCGCTGCCTGTGAGTCTGCTGGGCCTTTAAGGCCTGTAATTGCACGCCTGTGGCCTAGCAGGCCCACAGGCAGTGCCCCAATTTTTTATAGTTTTTCTTTTCTGCTTTATTTTCTTATATTTATTTCTCGTAGTTTTTGTATAGTTTTTCTTTTCTGTTATATTTATTTTCTTCTATTTATTTGTGAGTAGTTTTTCATCTAGTTTGCCAAAATTCAACATTTTGTAGTGATTTTCAATTTCACGGTCATTTTATATAGTTTTTTTTCTTTTCAGCTATATTTTTTTCTGCTATTTTTTCTTTTCTGCTATTTTTTCTTTTCTGCAAAAACTTGATGGTCAAAGTCTGGAGTTATAACCAAAGTTTAAAAAATGCCGCGTGCAATTAGTTTTTGCCATAATGAAGAAGTCCGGAGTTGTAATAAGTTATTAAAAATAAAAAGAGGTGCAATGGTCGTTAATTTGCTTCAAGCCTTTCGAATAGTGTAAACTGCACCGCGCATAGCTCGTGCAGTCTACCATATTCTGAAGGCTTGAAGCTAAACAACGTGAGCATTGAGCCTCTTCTTCATCGTCTCTGCACTCAGGGCTTATAAACCGCTCCTAGTCCTCTCTCTTGCGAGGTGGGACTAAAAACAACTTAATAAGAAATCTGTAGTACTGGTTCATCCATGAACCGGTACTAAAGGTGCTCGTGGGGCCCCAGCCTTACGACACAACCTCATTAGTACCAGTTCATGGCACGAACCGGTGCTAAAGGTTCACTACGAACCGGTACTAAACAGCTCCTCCCGCCTAGCAGTTGGAACCGGTACTTAAGAGCTCCTCCCGCCTAGCAGTTGAATGGTGCATACTTGAATGCACAAAAGTCTGGAGTTGTAATAAGTTTAAAAATGAAATGCTTTTGTAACAGATGAGTTTAATTTTGTCGTAAACCCGAATACTTGAAAGAGATTGTCCATTTGTAAGCGAAGTGCATCCAGTTTTGCCGTAACCCTCTCTACTTTTTGAACATGATATGTGGGTGAAATGATGATACCATGCCAAGTTTCAACTTTCTCGAGTTCATTTGTAGTGCTTTTCAATTACCAGGTCATTTAGTTCTCAAAACAAATCATTAAATGCATGAAAAATAGCAAATGAAGGCATAAGCGGTTGAAAGTTGATGGCGTCGCTTTGAATGGTGCATCTTGAGCATAAAAAATATAAGAGCATTTAGATCATGATCTTATATTTCTTTACAGATCTAAATTGTCAATATGATCTTATAACATCAAAAATACTTTGATCATCAATGATCTTTGTGTGTACAATCTGAATTGTCAATATGAGTCATCAACGATTTATAAACCGATGAAGATTCATATTGCGCCACAAATTCTACACATAGAGTTCAATGAAGACCAAGTGCTTGTGATAGTTTGAGAAATAACATATTTAAGGTGGTAAAAGGCTTGTTAGGGAGCGAGGTGGGACTAAAACAGCTTGCCATAACCTCATTAGTACCGGTTCATGGTACGAACCGGCACTAAATGGTGATGGTGGGGCCATAGCTGACCGCAGGTGACACAGCCTCTTTAGTACCGGTTCGTGGCATGAACCGGTACTAAAGGTTCGCCACTGAACGGTGCTATTGATCGCCGCCACGAACCGGCACTAGTGTACACATTAGTGCCGGCTGAAATTCAAACCGGCACTATTGTGCTTCACATATGACCCTTTTTCTACTAGTGTAGGGTTGTATGAATATGAGTATGCAGCAAACCGAATGTTGTTCAGAGTCCCGGATGAGATCCTGGACGTCTCGAGGAGTTCCGGAATGGTCCGGAGGTAAAGAATTACATATAGGAAGTGCTATTTGGCCATCGGGAGAATTTCAGCGGTTACGGTATTGTCTGGGACCACGGAAGGGTCCGGGGTCCACGGGTGGGGCCACCTATCCCGGAGGGCCCGTGGGCTGAAGTGGGAGGAACCAGCCTGGTGGGCTGGTGCGCCCCACTTGGGCCCCTGCGCCTAGGGTTGGAAACCCTAGGGTGGGGCGCCCACTTGCCTTGGGGCAAGCCTCCCCCTGGCCGCCCCTTGGGAGATCAGATCTCAGGGCCGCCCCAGGGGCCTATATAAAGGGAGGAGGAGGGGAAGCCGCACCCTTGCATCTTGGCGCCTCCTCTCCCTGCTACACCTCTCCTCCTCCGTCACGTGCTTGGCGAAGCCTGCCGAGTCTTGCTTCTCCACCAACACCACGCCGTCGTGCTGCTGCTGGAGCCATCTTCCTCAACCTATCCTTCCCCCTTGCTGGATCAAGAAGGAGGAGACGTCATCCACTCCGTACGTGTGTTGAACGCGGAGGTGCCGTCCGTTCGGCACTCGGTCATCGGTGATTTGGATCACGGCGAGTACGACTCCATCATCCACGTTCTAGTGAATGCTTCCGCACGCGATCTACAAGTGGTATGTAGATGCAATCTCTCTCCCATGACTCGTTGCTTAGATGAACTCATAGATGGATCTTGGTGAAATCGTAGGAAAAATTTTAATTTTCTGCAACGTTCCCCAACAGTGGCATCATGAGCCAGGTTTATGCGTAGTTCTCTATTGCACGAGTAGAACACAATTTTGTTGTGGGCGTAGATCTTGTCAACTTGCTTGCCACTACTAGTCTTTTCTTGCTTCAGTGGTATTGTGGGATGAAGCGGCCGGACCGACCTTACACGCGCTTACGTGAGACAGGTTCCAACGGTGACATGCACTAGTTGCATAAGGTGGCTAGCGGTGTCTGTCTCTCCTACTTTAGTTGGAGCGGATTAGATGAAAAGGGTCCTTATGAAGGGTAAATAGAAGTTGACAAAATCACGTTGTGGTTATTAAGTAGGTAAGAAAACGTTCTTGCTAGAACCCAATTGCAGCCACGTAAAAGATGCAACAACAATTAGAGGACGTATAACTTGTTTTTGCAGCAATTGTCATGTGATGTGATATGGCCAGAAGTTGTGATGAATGATGAATGATATATTGTGATGTATGAGATCATGTTCTTGTAATAGGAATCACGACTTGCATGTCGATGAGTATGACAACCGGCAGGAGCCATAGGATTTGTCTTAATTATTGTATGACCTGCGCGTCATTGATTCAGCGCCATGTAAATTACTTTACTTTATTGCTAAACGTGTTAGCCATAGTAGTAGAAGTAATAGTTGGCGAACAACTTCATGGAGACACGATGATGGAGATCATGATGATGGAGATCATGGTGTCATGCCAGTGACAAGATGATCATGGAGGCCCGAAGATGAAGATCAAAGGAGCTATATGATATTGGACATATCATGTCACTACTTTATATAATTGCATGTGATGTTTATTATGTTTTGCGCATCTTGTTTACTTAGAACGACGGTAGTAAATAAGATGATCCCTTATAATAATTTCAAGAAAGTGTTCCCCCTAACCGTGCACCGTTGCTAAAGTTAAATCGTTTCAAGCACCACGTGATGATCGGGTGTGATAGATCCTTACGTTCACATACAACGGGTGTAAGACAGCTTTACACATGCATAAACACTTAGGGTTAACTTGACGATCCTAGCATGTACAAACATGGCCTCGGAACACAAGAGACCGAAAGGTCGAACATGAGTCGTATGGAAGATACGATCAACATGGAGATGTTCACCGACGATGACTAGTCCGTCTGACGTGATGATCGGACACGGCCTAGTCGACTCGGATCATGTAACACTTAGATGACTAGAGGGATGTCAAATCTGAGTGGGAGTTCATTAAATAATTTGATTAGATGAACTTAATTATCATGAACATTAGTCTAAAATCTTTGCAAAATATGTCTTGTAGATCAAATGGCCAACGCTCATGTCTACATGAACTTCAACGCATTCCTAGAGAAAACCAAGCTGAAAGATGATGGCAACAACTATTCGGACTGGGTCCGGAACCTGAAAATCATCCTCATAGCAGCCAAGAAACAATATGTCCTAGAAGCACCGCTAGGTGATGCACCCATCCCGGAGAACCAAGACATTATGAATGCTTGGCAGTCTCGTGCTGATGATTACTCCCTCGTTTAGTGTGGCATGCTTTACAGCTTAGAACCGGGGCTCCAAAAGCGTTTTGAGCAACACGGAGCATATGAGATGTTCGAGGAGCTGAAAATGGTTTTCCAAGCTCATGCCCGGGTCGAGAGATATGAAGTCTCCGACAAGTTCTATAGTTGTAAGATGGAGGAAAACAGTTCATCGGTGAGCACATACTCAAAATGTCCAGGTTGCACAACCACTTTGTCCCAGCTGGACATTAACCTCTCGGACGAGGCGGTCATTGACAGAATCCTTGATCGCTCCCACCAAGCTACAAGAGCTTTGTGATGAACTACAATATGCAGGGGATGGTGAAGACCATTCCGAAGTATTCTCAATCTGAAGTCAGCAGAGGTTGAAATCAAGAAAGAACATCAAGTGTTGATGGTCAATAAAACCACTAAGTTCAAAAAGGGCAAGGGTAAGAAGAACTTCAAGAAGGACGGCAAGGATGTTGCCGCGCCCGGTAAGCAAGTTGCCGGGAAGAAGTCAAAGAATGGACCCAAACCTGAGACAGAGTGCTTTTGTTGCAAAGGGAAGGGCCACTTGAAGTGGAACTGCCCCAAATACTTAGCGGACAAGGAGGCCGGCAACACTAAAGGTATATTTGATATACATGTAATTGATGTGTACCTTACCAGTACTCGTAGTAACTCCTGGGTATTTGATACCGGTGCCGTTGCTCATATTTGTAACTCACAGCAGGAGCTGCGGAATAAATGGAGACTGGCAAAGGACGAGGTGACGATGCACGTCGGGAATGGTTCCAAGGTCGATGTGATCGCCGTCGGCACGCTACCTCTACATTTACCTACGGGATTAGTTTTAAACCTCAATAATTGTTATTTAGTGCCAAGTTTGAGTATGAACATTGTATCAAGATCTCGTTTAATGCGAGATGACTACTCATTTAAATCCGAGAATAATGGTTGTTCTATTTATATGAGAGATATGTTTTATGGTCATGCTCCGATGGTCAATGGTTTATTATTAATGAATTTCGAACGTAATATTACACATATTCATAGTGTGAATACCAAAAGAAGTAAAGTTGATAACGATAGTCCCACATACTTGTGGCATTGCCGCCTTTGGTCACATTGGTGTCAAGCGCATGAAGAAGCTCCATTCGATGGACTTTTAGAGTCTCTCGATTATGAATCATTTGACACATGCGAACCATGCCTCATGGGCAAAATGACCAAGACTCCGTTCTCCGGAACAATGGAGCGAGCAACCAACTTATTGGAAATCATACATACCGATGTGTGCGGTCCAATGAGCGTTGAGGATCACGGAGGATATCGTTATGTTCTCACTCTCACAGACGACTTAAGTAGATATGGTATGTCTACTTGATGAAACACAAGTCTGAGACCTTTGAAAAGTTCAAGGAATTTCAGAAGGAGGTGGAGAATCAACGTGACCGAAAAATAAAGTTCTTACGATCAGATCATGGAGGAGAATATTTAAGTCACGAATTTGGTACACACTTAAGGAAATGTGGAATCATTTCACGACTCACGCCGCCTGGAACACCTCAGCGTAACGGTGTGTCCGAACGTCGTAATCGCACTCTATTGGATATGGTGCGATCTATGATGTCTCTTACCGATTTACCGCTATCATTTTGGGGATACGCTCTAGATACAGCTACATTCACTTTAAATAGGGCACCGTCTAAATCCTTTGAGACGACACCATATGAATTATGGTTTGGGAAGAAACCTAAGCTGTTGTTTCTAAAAGTTTGGGGATGCGATGCTTATGTCAAGAAACTTCAACCTGAAAAGCTCGAACCCAAGTCGGAAAAATGCATCTTCATAGGATACCCTAAGGAAACCATTGGGTATACCTTCTACCTTAGATCCGAAGGCAAGATCTTTGTTGCCAGAACGGATCCTTTACGGAAAAGAGTTTCTCTCGAAAGGAGTAAGTGGGAGGAAAGTAGAACTCGATGAAGTACTACCTCTTGAACCGGAAAGTAGTGCAGCTCAGGAAAATGTTCCTGTGGTGCCTACACCTACTGGAGAGGAAATTAATGATGATGATCAAGGTACTTCGGATCAAGTTGCTACTGAACTTCGTAGAAACCGGCCAGAAGTTAACCCGGCCGGACTTGGCGGTTTATTTGAGGTCCCGCTGGCACTTGGCGATATTCATCTGGTGACCCGCCCAGACCTGGCAATTTACTAGCAACCCGCCAGGATGTTGTAACTCGCTGGTGACCCGGCGGACGGGTCAGAGGAGCGACAAGACCCGGTGGCCCGTCTGGCGGTTCATGAAGGCCGGTTCAACTATTGTGGGCCGGTTTATGAGGAAAGAACAAGGAATAATCCCTTACAAAGGAAGCAAGACTAGGACTCCACTTGTAATAAAGTAATCCTAATCCAACTAGGACTAGTCATGTAAACCGCCCCTTCAACATATATAAGGAGGGGCAGGGCTCCCCAAAGAGGGACAAGCTACAAGCAAGAAGAAACAATCTTAGGGCTAGACACAAAGAGGAGAGCCGGTTTCTGGCGACTCCTCCCGATGATAATGAGACCTAGCCTCAAACATCATGTAGGGTTTTACCGGATGATGTTTCCGAGAACGGCTGTCTAAATCCTGTCTTGTGTTGCGTCTCTCGAGTCCGCTCAACCCTCTCAAGCTACCACATAGATGCGTTGGCCTCGCGACTAAGTCCTGACACTAAGGACATCTGCCGTTACAAAACCACGACAGTTGGCGCCCACCGTGGGGCCTGCGCACAGTGGTGTTGAGTTCTTGGAGGGCGCTATCCTAGGGATCGAGAAGCTCCGTACGGCTCAATGAAAGAGTTCCGACCGGTTCATCGGAGAGTTCCAGCCGGCTTGCTGAAAAAGTTCCGTCAGACTCATCGAAAGGTTCCACCGGTTCATCGGAAAGTTCCGGCCGGATCATTGAAAAGTTCCGACCGTCTCGAGGAAAGGTTCTGTCTGAATCATCAAAGAGTTCCGATCGCCTTGACGAAAAGTTCAGTCCGAATCACCGAAGGGTTCCAACCGCATCGCCGAAAGATCCTGTCCGAGTCGTCAAAGAGTTCCGATTTAGGCTACAGAAAAGTTCCTGATTATCAAATACTTCCGGATTAGCAAAAACTTCCGGCCGGATTATTAAGAATTTTCGGTTCAAAGGTTCCGGATTATTAAGAGGTTCCGATTCAAAGGTTCCGGATTATTAAGAGGTTCCGATTCAAAGGTTCCGGATTATCAAGATGTTCCGATTCAAAGGTTCCGAATTATCAAAAGTTCCGGCCGGATTATCAAGAGGTTCCGGTTCAAAAGTTCCGGCCGGATTGTCAAATTCTGGTTCCAGAAATTCCGGCTTAAAAAGTATCAGCCGGGTTATATGGAGAGCTCAGACATTAGAAGACACAGAACTAATCAACTTTTTTGTCAAAAACAAAAGCAGCACTATGCATTATCCAGCGCCAGCATCCGACTAAATATTCCTCATGCTGTGGCTAAATATACCAGGTGCTATCCTTTCTATGTATTTACCAGTACATGTTAATTCATCCGACAACAATTACTCTGGCCTGTTATATCTTTGCGCAGGGCAACTATTAAAAAAAAGGGGGTGGTGTTATACCACGGATGCACGTTCGGCTGTATCGCGCGGCTTCACGGACAGGGTGTCGCGGTCTGGTTTGCGTCACCGTACCGGCTGACTCGCCCGTCCGCACCACCTTACAACGCCACGGACGACTCGCCCGTTCGCCCCCGCGGCCGGTTCACGCGCCGGCTTACAACGTCGAGGACAAATTGCTCGGCCGCACCGGTTTACTACGTCGGGCCGACTCATCTGTCTGCTCCTACAGTTAACTCGGCCGTGATTAATCTTAGCATCACTGTGGCGATCATCAACTCCATGGCAGATAATTTCTGGCCTAGCACATCAGGTGATATCCATCTAAAAATATATTTTATTAACACATATTATTTTTGTCAAAGAACAGTTTACCTTTGCCTTGGTCTGCAATATTGTTTATGCAGAACAATTGTTCACTGCAAAAGCTATGGCTGTGTCATGCATGTATAAACTCACGCCACCATTATGAATGCGCTAGTATCTTACCATGCCATCAAGCTCGATGAATATATATGCAAACCGCCATTTTGCAAACCGGTTTACATCAATATGACGTGGCTAATTCGTCCGTCCACGCCGGTTCACAACGCCGCGGCTGACTCATCTTTCTGTGCCGCCTCTGATACGGCGGACGTCTTTACCATCCATCTCTCGCGATCTGGTCTACATCAACACACCGGGCCGCACCTATCCGCATGAGCTGTTTATTGAGTATGAGCAAATCACAGCTTGGGTAGCCCGGTTTTCTTTCAACAAAATGGAGGCAAATTATCATATACTATCAACCGCCGCCCGCACTGGATGGCTTAATGGGCAGGCGCACAAGTCGCCGCCACTACAGTTTGGTTAACTTCAAATCACCAGTTGGAAGGAACCATTGACCGAGTTGCTGAACACGGCTCATACAGGATCATTTATAACCGGTCGCAGTTACATCAATCTTCAGTGGATTCACATCGGGCTATCAACACCGAGGATATACAACTTATGCCGGTTTACATCACGGTCACATATGAAGAGTCTCAAGCCAACTCCTCGAGTCACCTTTGAAACTCGGGGGCTATGATGACATGACTCAGCAAATCTTGCCAGTTTCAGCAAAATTAAGAACCCTAGGACGATGGAGGGAAAGATAACCCGGTCCTGGAGGCTCCTGTTATATTGATAAAAACTTAAAGGCCGTCAAAAAATTTCCGTCTTAGAAAGTATATGACAGTTACAAAATCCGGACTCAATGAAGAGGTCCCGGGTCATCAGAAAGGATTCCGGTTTAAAATCCGGCTCAAGGGAAGTCAGTCTCACTGAAGCTCTCAAATATCCGGGTTACAATCCGGTTCAAGGGAAATCTGTTCTCCTGCAAAGATATGAAGTTCTAAAAATCTGGTTTAAAAAATGTCCGGTTCAAAAAGGAATTAGCTTCTCGCAAGTTCGAGTTTAAAGGCGTCAGAAAATTTCCGGCTGAAAATGAAGATTCCGGTTTAAAATCCGGTTCAAGGGAAAGATGTCTCCCATAAAGCTTTGAAGCTCTCGATATCCGGTTCAAAATCCCGGTTCAAGAAGGATTTATCTCTTACAATAAGTTAAAAGGTGCCAAAGAGGACCTGCTGCCATGATGCGCGGTTCAAACATGGGTATCATGCCTTATTGGCTTATCATATTATTGATCACTTGGGGGCTTGGTCGTATCCGAACCATAGCCACGCCTCTTGATCGGCCTAGTGCCACAACATCACTTGGAGGCTTGGTCGTGTCCGAACCAATGCAACACCTTTTGATAGGCGAAAGCCACCAGATCACTTGGGGACATGGTCAAGCCTGAACCGATCACGCCTCTTGATCGCCTAAGGCCATAGAGTCACTTGGGGCTTGGTCGAACCCGAACCATTGCCACGCCACTTGATCGGCATAATGCCACGGTTTCAGTTGGGGACCTGGCTAACTTGAACCATGGCTACACCTTATTGGGAGCTTGGTCGTGTCCTACCATGGTAACACCATCTGATCGGCTCAGTAAAGCCTCATTTGCAATGGTTTTATTTTGCCTTTGCTTGAATTCTGTTCTTTTTTGCTAAAAGAACTTTTACTTCTGTTGCATTTTTAAACCGACATTGTTAATCCGGTTCAAACTGTCAATTACAAATTGGCGGAACAGGTCAAATCTAATCCGGAGACTATCTCGCCCGGTTTGATTTTATGTTACCATCTTATTATGGAGTAAACGGTGTTCATTAACCCGCTTGACTTTCAATTACAAATTGTCGATTACATGATCAAATCATAATCCGGAGACTATCCGCCCGGTCTGGTTTGACTACGAGTCATGAGATTGTATATGGTTAAACGGTGTTTATCACAACCAGTGCGGTTTTATCATAAACCGACACAGTATGAAAGGAGTTATCATTACTCAAGATTGGGGTTATCACCCTTACTACAAAAATTGGTAAACCAATGATGTGATTCAATGTCACAGGTATGATATATTTCATTGATTATTCTTAAAGTGCAGCCTTGGTTATAAACCTGGGTTATATGTTGGGCATTATGACCCGTCCGGTGGTAAACCGCCAGGACACTTTAAACTTGTTGTATGCAGAGATAGGTTGAATAAAGCATGATGATAAATTATCCGGTGTTTATTAAACCGGCCTGGCTTTAAGACGATAAGTCGCCAGTATATGATGAGAAATTATCCGGTGTTTGTTAACCCGGCCTGGTTTTGGACTATAAGTCGCCAGTACATATTTGGATTGCGCCATTGGAATCATGCGCTTATAAATCATTGGGTTATATTATTCAAATAGCCAAACTTGCCTGAATTTTCATTATGATATTAAATGAATAAGGTTTTTTCATACCAGATTATATTGAATAGCCAACATGGCTAGATTTTTATTAAGGTTATCAATAACCAATATTATGATTGAGGTTTTCAAAGTCGCTCAGTAATAATGGCTATTATTTCATCAATGGGTATGATTTATTCTACAATGGAGGAATAGTCCCGAGTCGCTGCAGAGCTTACGACCCGCACTTGGGGGCTACGTTATTTAAGTTGAGATTATATCAAATATGCAAGTCTCATGTCGCTGCAAGCATGCACCATGACACTTGGGGGCTAATGCAAAGTATTTTTTTGCTCATATTATTGAAGACCCGATTCATCATATTATAATGAGTCGGCCCTTGGGGGCTACCAATTGCTCCTGCCAACAGTTGAAGGTACAAAGCTTTTTATTCATTATATTGAAGGGTCCTTTGCTTAGTTGGTAAAGCACAAGGCTCTTAACCTTGTGGGCGTGGATTCAAGTCCCATGATGGGGTTACATCATATGATGTTATTTTCATTGAAGTATATATTAAGTCCAAGCTCAATATTATCTTCTTGAGTCGGCCCTTGGGGCTACATCATTGCTCAAATCTACATGATTACACCTACAAAGTCCCTGCTCATTATTGCATAATGACCCGGCCCTTAGGGGCTACACTGGTTTAGGTTTTATGAGTATAAGACAATTACAAGTCCGAGTTCTGCAAGCATGACAACCCGACACTTGGGGCTACATAGTATGGAGTATTCAGTTTTACTAGTCTTTGGGATGAACAACATGGATTTCTTTGAAAGTGGCAGTATTTATATTGAAGCAAAGTCTTAAGCCACCACTTTGTTCTGCTCAAAGACTTGGGGCTACAGGTATTATATTATTATCGAAGAAATATTTTCAAATTCTCGATTGAGCAAACTAGGTTGACCGGCGTCACCAATCATTATGACCTGTGGCTGCAACCCGGCGTCATTAATAATCATGAACCGGCGTTGGCAACAATGATGAACCGGTGTCTGCAACAATCATGACTCGAAATTATCAAGTTTTTATAACCCAACAATCTTTGGCAATGATAAAACCGACAAGTTCTGCATCTTCAAACCGGTTGAATATCAGATGAGTATTTCAAGACCAATATTTCTTAAACCGGCGCTTTGGAAGCCGACCCAAGTGGATTATTCTTCACAATATTTTTTCTATAAGAAGCCAACATCAGCAATTTGAGTATGAAGCTGGTTATTGACCCGGATTTTCTAGAAGGAGGAAATGACAAAGGACTTAAGGACGATCAGGTGCCGGTCTACAAGAATTCTTAACCCGGAGCACAACCTGCCAAATTTGTTGTGGTATTTATTTTGCAGCATAAGTTTACCATGGATAAATCCAAGCTAAACTTGGGGGCTAATGTCGGGGATATACCCCGCGGTGTAAACTGGCCAGAAGTTAACCCGGCCGGACTTGGCAGTTTATTTGAGGTCCCGCTGGCACTTGGCGATATTCATCTAGTGACCCGCCCAGACCTGGCAATTTACTAGCAACCCGCTAGGACGTTGTAACTCGCTGGTGACCCGGCGGACGGGTCAGAGGAGCGACAAGACCCGGTGGCCCGTCTGGCGGTTCATGAAGGCCGGTTCAACCATTGTGGGCCGGTTTATGAGGAAAGAACAAGGAATATTCCCTTACAAAGGAAGCAAGACTAGGACTCCACTTGTAATAAAGTAATCCTAATCCAATTAGGACTAGTCATGTAAACCGCCCCTTCAACATATATAAGGAGGGGCAGGGCTCCCCAAAGAGGGACAAGCTACAAGCAAGAAGAAACAATCTTAGGGCTAGACACAAAGAGGAGAGCCGGTTCTGGCGACTCCTCGTGATGATAATGAGACCTAGCCTCAAACAGCATGTAGGGTTTTTACGGATGATGTTTCCGGGGCCAAGCTGTCTAAATCCCTGTCTTGTGTTGCGTCTCTCGAGTCCGCTCAACCCCTCTCAAGCTACCACATAGATGCGTTGGCCTCGCGACTAAGTCCTGACACTAAGGACATCTGCCGTGACAAAACCACGACAAGAGTGGTATGGCAACCCTGTCCTGGAAATCATGTTGTTAGACAACGGTGAACCTTCGAACTATGAAGAAGCGATGGCGGGCCCGGATTCCAACAAATGGCTTGAAGCCATGCAATCCGAGATAGGATCCACGTATGAAAACAAAGTATGGACTTTGACAGACTTGCCCGATGATCGGCGAGCGATAGAAAACAAATGGATCTTTAAGAAGAAGACGGACGCGGATGGCAATGTCACCATCTATAAAGATCGACTTGTCGCTAAGGGTTATCGGCAAGTTCAAGGGACTGACTACGATGAGACTTTCTCCCCCGTAGCGAAGCTTAAGTCCGTCCGAATCATGTTAGCAATTGCCGCATACTATGATTATGAGATATGGCAGATGGACGTCAAAACGGCATTCCTTAACGGTTATCTCTAGGAAGAGCTGTATATGATGCAGCCGGAAGGTTTTGTCGACCCTAAGAATGGTAACAAGGTGTGCAAGCTCCAGCGATCCATTTATGGGCTGGTGCAAGCATTTCGGAGTTGGAACATTCGCTTTGATGAGATGATCAAAGCGTTTGGGTTTATGCAGACTTATGGAGAAGCTTGCGTTTACAAGAAAGTGAGTGGGAGCTCTGTAGCATTTCTCATATTATATGTAGATGACATACTTTTGATGGGAAATGATATAGAACTCTTGGACAACATTAAGGCCTACTTGAATAAAAGTTTTTCAATGAAGGACCTTGGAGAAGCTGCTTATATATTAGGCATCAAGATCTATAGAGATAGATCGAGACGCCTCATAGGTTTTTCACAAAGCACATACCTTGATAAGATTTTGAAGAAGTTCAAAATGGATCAGTCCAAGAAAGGGTTCTTGCCTATACTGCAAGGTGTGAGATTGAGCTCGGCTCAATGCCCGACCACGACAAAAGATAAAGAAGAGATGGCGTCATCCCTATGCCTCGGCCATAGGATCTATTATGTATGCCATCTGTGTACCAGACCTGATGTAAACCTTGCCGTAAGTTTGGTAGGAAGGTACCAAAGTAATCCCGGCAAGGAACATTGGACAGCGGTCAAGAATATCCTGAAGTACCTGAAAAGGACAAAGGACATGTTTCTCGTTTATGGAGGTGACGAAGAGCTCGTCGTAAAGGGTGGCGTCGGCGCTAGCCGACACAGATCTGGATGACTCTAAGTCACAAACCGGATCGTGTATATGTTGAATGGTGGAGCGATGGCTGGTGCAGCTGCAAGCAGAGTGTCGTGGCGGGATCTACGTGTGAAGCGAAGTACATGGCAGCCTCGGAGGCAGCGCATGAAGCAATTTGGGTGAAGGAGTTCATCACCGACCTAGGAGTCATACCCAATGCGTCGGGGCTAATCAAACTCTTCTGTGACAACACTGGATCTATTGCACTTGCCAAGGAGCCCAGGTTTCACAAGAAGACCAGGCACATCAAGCGTCGCTTCAACTCCATCCGTGAAAATGTTCAAGATGGAGACATAGAAATTTGCAAAGTACATACAGATCTGAATGTCGCAGATCCGTTGACTAAACCTCTTCCGCGGGCAAAACATGATCAACACCAGAACTCTATGGGTGTTCGATTCATCACAATGTAACTAGATTATTGACTCTAGTGCAAGTGGGAGACTGTTGGATATATTCCCTAGAGGCAATAATAAAAGGATTATTATTATATTTCCTTGTTCGTGATAATTGTCTTTTATTCATGCTATAATTGCATTATGCGAAAATTGTAATACACGTGTGAATACATAGACCACAATATGTCCCTAGTAAGCCTCTAGTTAACTAGCTCGTTGATCAATAGATAGTCATGGTTTCCTAACTATGGACATTGGATGTCATTGATAACGGGATCACATCATTGGGAGAATGATGTGATGGACAAGACCCAATCCTAAGCATAGCACAAGATCGTGTAGTTCGTTTTGCTAGAGCTTTTCCAATGTCAAGTATCTCTTCCTTAGACCATGAGATCGTGCAACTCCGGATACCGTAGGAGTGCTTTGGGTGTACCAAGCGTCACTGGCGTAAGCGGGTGACAATAAAGGTGCACTACGGTATCTCGAAAGTGTCATTGGGTTGACACGGATCGAGACTTGGATTTGTCACTCCGTATTACGGAGAGGTATCACTCGGGCCCGGTCGGTAGTGCATCATCATAATGAGCTCAAAGTGACCAAGTGTCTGGTCACGGGATCATGCATTACTGATGCGAGTAAAGTGACTTGCGATAGCGAGACTGAGCGAGGTATTGGGATACCGACGATCGAGTCTCGGGCAAATAACGTACCGATTGACAAAGGGAATTGAATACGAGATTAATTGAATCCTCCACATCGTGGTTCATCCGTGAGATCATCGAGGAGTATGTAGGAGCCAACATGGGTATCAAATCCGCTGTTGGTTATTGACGGAGAGCCGTCTCGGTCATATCGCATGTTTCCGAACCCGTAGGGTCTACACATAAGGTTCGGTGACGCTAGGGTTGTATGAATATGAGTATGCAGCAAACCGAATGTTTGGTCGGAGTCCGGGATGAGATCCCGGACGTCACGAGGAGTTCCTAAATGGTCCGGAGGTAAAGAATTATATATAGGAAGTGCTATTTCGGCCATCGGGAGAATTTCAGGGGTTACGGTATTGTCTGGGACCACCGGAAGGTCGAGGGTCCACCGGTGGGGCCACCTATCCGGAGGGCCCGTGGGCTGAAGTGGGAGGAACCAGCCTGGTGGGCTGGTGCGCCCCACTTGGGCCCCTGCGCCTAGGGTTGGAAACCCTAGGGTGGGGCGCCCACTTGCCTTGGGGCAAGCCTCCCCCTTGGCCGCCGCCCCTTGGGAGATCAGATCTCAGGCGGGCGCCCCGAGGCCTATATAAAGGGGGGAGGAGGGGCAGCCGCACCCTTGCATCTTGGCGCCTCCCTCTCCCCTGCCACCTCTCCTCCTCCGTCACGTGCTTGGCGAAGCCTGCCGAGTCTTGCTTCTCCACCAACACCACGCCGTCGTGCTGCTACTGGAGCCATCTTCCTCAACCTCTCCTCCCCCTTGCTGGATCAAGAAGGAGGAGACGTCATCCGCTCCGTACGTGTGTTGAACGCGGAGGTGCCGTCCGTTCGGCACTCGGTCATCGGTGATTTGGATCACGGCGAGTATGACTCCATCATCCACGTTCTAGTGAACGCTTCCGCACGCGATCTACAAGTGGTATGTAGATGCAATCTCTCTCCCATGACTCGTTGCTTAGATGAACTCATAGATGGATCTTGGTGAAACCGTAGGAATTTTTTTAATTTTCTGCAACGTTCCCCAACACACCTGGCCGGAGAGATAGCCGTAACCGAGATAGTCCTGCACCGTCGTGATCAGCGCGGCTCTCATGTAGAAATACTCTCCTTTGCTTGCATCCCATGTCTTGGCCGGCGTTTTCCATAAGGTATGTAGCTCCTCTTTCAGTAACCCGAGATACAGATTTATATCATTTCTCGGTTGTCTCGGCCCTTGAATAAGCATAGCCATGTGTATGTATTTTTCCTTCATGCACAACCAGGGGGGAGGTTGTACATCCATACAAACACGGGCCATGTGCTATGATTGGTGTTCTGGTTGCCAAATGGATTCATGCCATCACTACTAGCGCCAAGCACGATGTTCCTTGGATCATTTGCGAAAAATTCAAATTCAGCATTTAATGCTCTCCAGCAGCTAGCATCAGCGAGGTGTCTCACTTTGGCCCATCTCCGTCATCCGCTTCACCCTCTCCGCGTGCCAGCGCATAAGCTTTGCTTCCTTAGGATCTACGAAATACCGTTGTAGACGCGGAGTGATCGGAAAGTACCATACAACTTTCTGTGGAGCTTTCTTTCCGGCCTTTTTATATCGTGAAGCATTGCACTTTGGACATATGGTTTTTTTCGCGTGCTCGTTCCGATATATGATGCAATCATTGATGCATGTGTGATATCTAATATGTGGCAGATCAAGAGGGCACACGATTTTCTTTGCCTCCTCGACACTAGTAGGACACAGGCTTCCAGCGGGAAGAACCTTCTTTAGGTACTTCAGAAGCTCATCCAGGCTTGTATCTGTCCATTTGTTTTTTGCCTTCATCTTTAGAAGTTCTAGTGTGAAAGTCAAGCGGGTCACCTCGGGATTGCAACTATCATACAAAGGAGTCATCGAGTCTACCTCCAGTTGCGCCAGTTTGGCCTCCTCTCTTGAAGCAGCTCTATAGCTAGTCGTCTTATTGCGAAGCAGGTCTCGAACATGCAGGTCCCGCATGGCTGAACTTAGTAGCGACGAAGATGGCGGGGTGTCCGCGTCTTCTCCACCTTGAACTGCCTCTTTTCCATCGACATTTCCGAGGCCGTCCTCCTCTTCGGGCACATAATCGGTCATCTCTTCGTCTGGTGGCCCCATGTCGTTATTTCCTGCCCCGTCGACGTCCTCCTCCTCCTCATCATCATCATCATCTTCACTTATCCACCGAGTATGGACATGCATGAAACCATGCATGAGCAGGTGCGCCTTGAATTTACCACCCTGAAAGGGGTCGAGCCTGACTCTTCCTTTGTATTTTCGACACGGACATAAAACATCCTTCAGTCTTTTTTCATACATGTCATCCACAATGGATTGCCAGTATCTTTCCACCATCCTTCTATTGACCTTCATGATCACCTGCGTGCGGAGCAAATATTATAACCACGTATATATGCATGCATGGATCAAATTCATACAAAAATTCGGCATGACCTTCCCTAAACATAGGACATATTGAGTTTGCATGCCCGAAATTCACCGAAACGGAATTGAATCGACATTTCGGCAAAACATAGGAAACTCATGTCACCCACATTATTTCATCAAATACACAATGTAGGCAACTCAAATTATGCCACATGCAATTCGATATATTCTCATATCGCCCATAAATATATATATAGTTTCGGTCCTATCCACACAAACACTTTTTTTGCTCACGTATGTGTCGAGAGGGATATCGAGCACCTTTCTTCTTAATTACCTAGTAGCTCTATAGATATATAGCTCTAACTAGATAGCTAGCTAGGGAGAGAGTGGGAGGAGAGGGAGAGGAGAAGAGGGAAGGCATTAATGCAAGGGGGTGGTGGAGGGCAAAGAAGAGGGGGAGAGAGGGCATTAATGGAGGGGGTGGTGGTGGAGGGCAAAGAAGAGGAGGGGTGGTGGAGGGCAAAGAAGAGGGGGAGGGAGGGCTCTAATGGAGGGGTGTGGTGGAGGGGCAAAGAAGAGGGGGTGGTGGAAGGACAAAGAAGAGGGGAAGGGAGGGCTCTAATGGAGGGGTGGTGGAGGGGGAGCATTGGAACAAGCAAGGTGCAAGGAAAGGGGGAGAAACGAAGGGGGAGGAAGAAGAAAGGGGAGGAAGGAGGGGAAAGGTGGTAGGTGGCTGGCGGGCATAGCAGTAGCGCGGGTCACCTATGCGCGCTACTGCTATGGAAGTTTGCAAAATATCTACGGCTGGTGGTGCACTACCTATAGCGCGGGCTAAAAAAACATGCTACTGGTAAAATGTTATAGATAGAAAAAATAGCAGTAGCGCGTTTATATCAACAGGCGCTATAGATCCAAAACTAACAGTAGCGTTGGTTGGGCGACAAGTGCTGCTAATATTTATTGATCAGATATTGTGGTGTGTTACACTTAGCAGTAGCGTGGGGTTAGATAACAAGCGCTGCTGCTAACTGATACCAGTAGCACTCTTTCTAGCCAGCGCTACTACTAACTACTAGTAGCGTGGGGTCATAAACAAACGCTACTGGTAAACTTCTATCTATAAGCATTTTCCTAGTAGTGCTAGTAGAAAAACAACTTTTAGTCCCGGTTCATAAGGACCTTTAGTCACGGTTCTGGAACCGGCACTAAAGGGTGGGGACTAAAGGTACCCCCCCCCCTTTAGTCCCGGTTCAACACGAACAGGGGCCAAATGCCCACCACGTGGCACGAGCCCTCGCCGTGGTCTGGGGGACCTTTAGTACCGATTGGTAACACCAACAGGGACTAAAGGATTTTTTAAAAAATTTTGGAAAAAAATTGATTTTTTTGAATTTCAATTTTCTGAATTATTTGACGATTTAGTCTCTAATCACCCCTCATACCTGCTCAAGTGTACACCACTCATTCCAAATCATCTAACTTCCGCCGGTCATCCATCCTCTCACTACTCCAGCCTGAGCACGCTTAACTTCCGAGTTATATTCCCCCTAGTTTCCAAGTGAGCACTTGTTGTTTTCCTGACAATAGTAAGCTATCAATCCTATTAACCCTCAAGGGTTTAGCTTGAGTATGAAGTCACACGTTTCACTGTTTGAGTTTGAAACTATTATTCTAAAATACAATAATTATTTAGTAACACTAATATTTCTTGAATAAGTAGTTTGACCATAGTTTGACCACAGTTTGACAAGATTTGACCAAAATTCAAAAAACTGAAATAATTATTTAGTAACACTAATATTCTTGAATACTTATTTAGTAACATTAATATTTCTTGAATAAGTAGTTTGACCACAGTTTGACCAGATTTAACCAAAATAAAAAAACTGATAATTGAGCATAACTTTTTTTCCTTTTAGAATTCGAGGATTCTAAAATATTGCAAAACGGCCTACGGCGGTCGAAATCGGATGCGAATTTTCGTGCTGATTTTCTTGATATATTATGCTTTTTTTCGACATCGTATGCAAAAGATATGGTCGTTTTACATTTTCCTAACACTTTTTTGCAAAAATGTCGAAATTTATGTTTTTAAATTCCCTAACTACTAGATGTAGTAACATAACTACATCTCGAAGGATTTTAATTTTTGATGTTTTTATCTTTTTTTGTTTTTTTTTCAAAACTGAAAAGGCGATACAAGGGGGGGGGGGTAGAGTTTGAAAATTGCCCTTTAGTCCCGGTTTGTGTCTCCAACCGGGACTAAAGGTTAGACCCCTTTAGTCCCAGTTTGTGACACAAACCAGGACTATAGGTTAGACCTTTAGTTCCGGTTTGTGTCACAAACCAAGACTAAAGGGGCTCGTGGGGCCCCAACCTGACGCCAGCCTACCACCACCCCTTTAATACCGGTTCGTGGCTCGAACCGGTACTAAAAGTTCAACACGAACCGGGACTAATGCATAGCCATTCGAACCGGGACTAGTGGTACCATTAGTACCGGGCCAAAATCGAAACGGGACTAATGTGTCTCACGTAAGGTCGTTTTTCTACTATTGGATGGAGACTCGGGGTCCGGGTGTGGTTTGGGTTGGCCGGGGGTGTCGGAGTCCTATGCGGCGGCGGTCCAGACCCCCGGCTCACAAAGCCCACTAGTTTGCTTTTAGTTTGTGGGGATATAGACTCGTGAAATGATCTGCAGACAGATACAAGACGACATTGGATGGCAAAGTGTGTCCCATCAGTGCAATCTGGACGATTTGTGGGCCATTTGAAGGTCCACTTTGAAGATGTCCTCATTACATTATCACGAATAAATCATCACTTTGTAAACAGGGTTTCCTTCGTGAAAATTATAGCCAATTTAATTGAGCTCAGATTTGCGACATACTTTTTTAAGTGTTCACTTCTATTTTTGAGGGCGACGTGTTGACTTCAAATTTTGGATACAAAGAACAGCTCCCTCCGTTCATAAATATAAACAAACTCTCTCAATATAGGCACGTCAACAAAATCTCCCAATACTTGATCAACACAACCTCGATGAGAATACGAAAACGAGAGGACGAGCCAAGATACTGAAGATCATCCATCAATCTGTTGTGGGCGTGTTTCCTACAACGCCTCTCTTCTTGTCTTTGCACCCGAGACACTTCTCCTTTCGGATGCCAGTCCAAGAACAATCACCCCCCTTCTTGTTTTTGCCTTAAATTGTCGTCCCTGTTAGAAGGCAAGCAATCGCTCTTTCCAATCCAGGATTAGCAACCTACACGCTACCTTAGGCACTGTAGATTTTTGTTGAAATTCTATGGCAGTTTCCCTGTTTTATTTATGGACTTGTGCAACAACACTATTATTCAAAGTCCATGTTCTGTTTACCACGTATAACAGTACTTCCTTCATTCCATATTAATTGTGGCTGATTTGGTACAATGAATATGAATAGGAGGGAGTAGTATTACTCCTAATTGACTTGTACATATGCACTATTATGTAGTATTTTTTCTTGAAACTGAGGCAAAAGATTTGCCTCATCGATTAATTAAAAAGAAGAGAATTAACGGGTTACTTAACGGAAAACCGGGTGAAAACCGATACATATAGATCACAAGCGAACTACTCGCTAAGAAAGAAACTCCATGACCTCACGGTCAACCCGACAAACATACATAACACGCAACAACCACGAACCCTGGCACTTCTATGTCGCAAAGAAACCCTCAACAAAACCAATGTTGAATACATCAGGCGCCAAGAAATCCACGGAGATGAGCCAGTCGGAGATGGAGGATAAAGAGACTGAGTATCCTCCATTAAGAAGCCGCAGACGCCTTACCAATTGCGCCACTCTTCTTGCCTATGCTCCTGAGAGCCTTCTTCACCTTCTTTATTTTGCCTGTAGAAACCTCATCCACTAGGAGGCAAGCAATCACATTGCGAGACCCAGGACAAGTTGCCTCCAAGGAGGCGAGCATACAATTAAGCTTTTTCACGAAGACCACCTCGTCAATGCGTGCCAACATAGCGTCACGATCAAAGATGGGCGACCGAATGGGCTTCGGCGCCTCAGAATTGGCTGCCAAAGCACCTATCTCATCAACCTCGGCACCCACAGACGTCACCTGGGCAACAACCTCTGGTGAAAGAGCAATAGCAACATCCAAACCTCCACGGTCCACAGAGGCGAGCGGCTAACTGGGCTCCAACGACAACGGTAAGGTCGCAGTCGGCATCACCAAGTCCCCTCCAAGCGACCCCATCTCCTTAGGAAGCACCAACGAAATAGGAGAAGTGGGCTCCCCACAGAGCTTCTGCAGCTCAGGCATAATCTACAGCACCGGAGCCACGACCTCGACAACGGTTTCACTCCCAGAAGCAATCGACACGACAGGTAACAACAACCGACAAGATGTAGCACAAGGGGAGAGATCTCCATAAATGCCTGCTTCCCCATCGGCAGAACCAACCAGGATCTCAGTCGACGGGGATAAATCAGCGGCAACCCCAAATGAAGCTCAGGCAGCGAAGAAAATCTGGCACCACCTCAAGTTTGGCGAGAGCGGAGTTGACAGAGCTCAAGACGACTTCAATTCAGTATCACATGAACTATTTAGTACTAGTTCAAATTCATGTACGACCTGGAGAAGGCTTCATTTTTTCAAGATACGACGATTTTTCTAGTGAATTTCACCATTCTAACTGAGTGTCCTGTAAATCGACAATGTTTCGAAGCCCGTGCACACAAGAATGTACTATAGTAGTGTAATATATATACTATGAATACTGTTATCGCATTTTTAAGAAGAGGAAAGGCGTGGAAGCGTATGCCTTCCTGGTAGGGACGCTGTCGGTGTCAAAACCGGCGGATCTCGGGTAGGGGGTCCCGATTTGTGCGTCAAGGCTTATGGTAACAGGAAACAAGGGACACAGATGTTTACCCAGGTTCGGGCCCTCTCGATGGAGGTAAAACCCTACTTCCTGTTTGATTAATATTGATGATATGGGTAGTACAAGAGTAGATGTACCACGAGATCGTAGAGGCTAAACCCTAAGAGCTAGGCTATGATGGTATGATTGTAATTGTGATCGGCCTTCTAAGGACCAACCTCTCCGGTTTATATAGACACTGGAGAGGGCTAGGGTTTACATGGAGTCAGTTACAAGGAAGGAAATATAATATCCGGATCGCCAAGCTTGCCTTCCACGCAAAGGAAAGTCCCATCCGGACACGGGCCGAAGTCTTGAGTCTTGTATCTTCACGCTTCAATAGTCCGAACGTTGTACACAGTCCGGCTGTCCGGATACCCCCTAATCTAGGACTCCCTCAGTAGCCCCTGAACCAGGCTTCAATGACGATGAGTCCGGCGCGCAGTCTTGTCTTCGGCATTGCAGGGCGGGTTCCTCCTCCGAATACTCCAAGGTAATTATCGAACACTTGAACCATGTCCGGATCAACAAGATGATCTTCGCATGCCACCGTAGAGAGAATGATGTTTCACAAATGCAATCTGCTGACAACATTTTAGGCAACACGACGTGTCAATACGGTCGGGTCATTATTCGAACCGTTTTCCCACAACCATCTACATCGCATATTACGAGGCGGTTTCCTTGGCACGTCTTGTCGAAGCAGAGATCGTGTCCCCTTATGGCGGGATCCTCATCAATACGGGCATGGGTAATCCAACCGCACTGCTAATCGCGCGAGCGGGAGGCAAACGGGCTCAACCAGGCAAGTGGGGAGGCGCAAAAAGCACTTACCGCCCCAATAAAGAGACAAGGCCTCTTTCTCTTTACCCATGCCCTTCTCCTTCCGCTTGCTCATTCCCCTCTTTTCGAGCCCTAACACCCAAGCACTCTTCCTTTCCACCAAAGAGAGGCTTTCCAAAGATGTCCGGATCCGGAGCAGGAGGCAGATGGATGGCCTCTACTGTCCGGGAGAAGGATATCAAGAAGCTCCGGGATGCCGGGTATCTGGCCCAGAAGATCGGCCACCGTCTCCCCCCAGCGGGACAGGTCGTCCCCACTCCGGAACCTCACGAGAGAGTCGTGTTCCTTCCCCATTTTGTCCACGGGCTCGGGTTTCCCCTGCACCCATTTGTTCACGGAATCATGTATTACTACGGGATTGATTTTCATGATCTTTCCCCCAACTCCTTCCTCAATATATCGATGTTCATCGTTGTGTGCGAGGCTTTTCTTCGGATCTCACCTCACTTCGGCCTGTGGCTGAAGATTTTTAATGTGAAGCCCAAGGTGGTGAGCGGCGAACATGCCGAGTGCCGCGGCGCCATGGTGAGCAAGATGCGCAAGGCCGTTTGGCTGAAGGGGGCTTTCAACGACCCTGTTAAGGAGTGGCAGCAGCAGTGGTTCTATATCACCGAACCACGTGGCAAAAAATGGGCGGCGGCTCCAGAGTTCAGATCCGGAGCTCCACTGCGGCTCACGTCCTGGCCCGAGAAGGGCCCGAACTGGTGCTCGTCCGATGAGTTGTCACTACTCCAGACGCGCCTTCAGGGTGTGGTCGATAGGGACGTCAAACTCATCGACGTAGTCCAGGTGATGCTAGCTTGCCTGGTCCTCCCCTGTCAGCACCGAGCTTGTACTCTGTGGGAGTTTGATCCAGCCGAGCACCAAACCCTTTGGGAGCTTTATGATTCCTCCCACAAGGATATGTGGAAGGTGCTCTTTTAGTCTGGCAAATCGTGGTCAGGCCCCGCCGAGGACCGTGGGTATCGATCATCCCATTCTCCAAGCTCGGTAAGTCACAGCCACACTCTGTCCGTTCATGCTTCAGATGGCATGTCATGAGGGAGACATCTTAATCGTGTTTCATCGTGACCTCAGGGATGGATAAAGAAAGTGGAGCCGATACATTGTCCGGCCCCGTTGCCGGAGGAACCGGCCAGACCTCTTCTGACGAAGATGCTGGTCCCCGCGCCTTACGAGGCGCCAAAGAAGGAGGCCTCCAAGAAGGTCAAGAAGACCCGGACTGACCTCCATCACCGTGAGGCTTCGGATGCAAATTCCGAAGACTCAAGTGACGCTCCTTCTTCGGAAGACGAAGAGGAAGAAGCAGAGGAGGACAGGCCTCACTCTGAAGGTGGGAAGAAGCGTGTAGCTTCCTCGTCCCTGGAGAGCGAATCGCCCAAGAGGAGAAAAGGTTCCCTCCCAGAGGCATCCACCACGGCTGCCGATAGCAGCCCGGAGTGGGATCCCAGGGCCCAGCCCCTGGAGAAGTCGTAAGTACACAAAATCCGAACACGCATATACGTCCGGGATTATTTTTTGGGTATAGTAGTTTTAACTATTGCTATGTTTTGCACAGTGCGGCAAGGTCTCACGCCGGACAGTCCTCATCCGAGGATTCGCTGAGTTCGGACGCCCTGGCGAGCGGGACGCCTCCAGAGGCCCCTTCTCACAAGTCCCGGCGCGACACTGAGGTGTCGTCTCAACGGGGCTCGGACCAGGGGGGCATATCACTGGAGCCGGACACACGGGAGTGATGGCCCCTGAGTGTGCCGTCAGCGGGGGCGATCTTGGGCTCAGGCTCCCAGATCGGGCGAGCAGCCACCTTCAACGGTGGGAGGCCTGCCTACTCCGCCGTCAACCTCTGTTCAAGCGGAGTTGCCAAGCGGTCTATCGACAGCGTTAAAGAACGCGTCTATCATCGATGAACATCGGACCCTTATGGGTGCGGTGGTTGAAAAGATTCGGTTCGCCGAGAGCGGGCTGAACGAGTCCTGCCTTGGCCTTATAAAGGCCTTTGAGGTATGTTTCCTGAGAAACCTTTGAGGAATCGTCATAATATGAGTAGTAGCCCCTGATACATTGTCCCGCGAAGGAGAGGGAGCCGGGCAGGGGATCAAATCCTATTTTGTCGTGGGAACTTACGTTAATGACGTGTACCTCTCTGTATGAACACAGGCGTCTGCGGAGAAGACGACCGCTCATAATGGGGAAGTGTCCGAACTGAAGCGGAGCCTGGAACGGGCCGAGGAAGAACTTGGCCGCGTGAGGAAGCAATTAGAAGATAAACAAGGTATGTTGAAACATTGTCTTGGATTAGGCACGAGTAAGTAATTGTGCTTATTGAAAAGTATTTGTGTTGTATGCCCTAGGAGCGAGTGCCAAATATGAGGCACTGAAAAAGGCTGTGGATGATGCCAACGAGAAGGCTGTCACGAGCAGGCGCCGTGAGAAACACGAGGTTGTGGTTGTCACAGCTGAGCGGGAGCTCCATGAGGCTGTGAAGAAAAGCGAGGGCTTGGAGCAGAGTCTAATAGGGAAAGAATCCAAACTCGCCCAAGCGCTCCAAGCCACGAAAGATGCTCGGGAAGAAGCCCGAGGTGCTGTACGGGACATTCAGGAGGCCCGGAAAGTTGCGACTGGTAAGGCCTTCTGTATTCTTAGCCATTTCTTCGTGATAATGGGAAGAATTCTAAGCAGCAAGATGAATCCTTATTTTTCTAGGGGCGTTTGCGGATCTTCCTCGCAGCATATCAGATGCCGCCCAATTCTACCGAACCGAGGAAAAGAAGTCTGCGGAGAGGGATTACTGGTCGCAGTATTTGGCACCGAACTATCGGGTTCCCTTTATCGATCAGCTGAAGCAGCTGGTCGAACTGCACCAGGCGACCGAAGTAGCCATGAAGGACTTGATTGTCCGGCTGTGGCCGGCGGAGCCAATTCCGAGCAGTTACTTCGGTCTCGTGAAGCGGATTGTGGGCGCTTGTCCTCGGCTTGATGCTATTAAGCGATCGGTCTGCATAGAGGGTGCATGTATGGCATTCGCCGGTGCAAAAGTGCATTGGGGGAAGCTTGACGCGGAGAAGCTGATGACTGAGGGGCCGCCAGAGGGTAAGGACCATCGCAAGCCCGAACTGTACTATGAAGGTGTACTGAAGGGAGCCCGCCTTGCGGCGGATAAATGTACCAAAGACATTATATTTCCCTGAGGGCATTCGTGCCACTTTTTGTAATATGGGATTATGGCGTTTATATATTGCCTGTTTTGTTTGAACATATGTTCTTCCTGTGCGGCTGTTTATTGTATGTAAATCCTGAGAGTTGGCGATCGTCGCTTCGCTTTACGTAAAAAGAATATGGGGGTGTTCGGGATATATCTGAACGCTCTTTATCCCATAGTTGGGTCCTTTTACGGAGGCGTTTCTCATCACGAACCAGGCAATCGGACTATAAGGCTTTATTACTCTCACTTAGCCATAGGAATTCGAGTATGGTCGGTGCAACCCCTAGTGTTCGGAAGGCCGAACTAGGGGCTCTATTGGCGCCTGATCAGAAGACCGATCCGTCGCACTCTACATTTATAATGGCATTGTGCGGAATAAATCTTTAAGGATTTTACAACCTCTCGAACAGCTGACCAGCTCTCGTTGTATCATGACAGTCGGTTTTCGGCTTTCTCTACTGAGGTGCTCGTCCGGCAGATCCGGGACACAATCACAGTAGTTCTCCCTGCGCTACCTTAGCCGATATAACGGAACGTAAGGTACCAAAACAAGGGAGCCGGGCAAACCCAACCAATGACCCAAGACATGATTCGGAGTTGATGCATATAGTGCTATAAGTTCGGGGTGCCGGATGACCGAGAAGGTGGTCGGACTTTATTGCCGTATTATGAAGCCCCTGGCATAATCGGGCGTAACACGAGGTGTCGATGAAAAGCGACGACCGGTAAGTGTTATTTAAGTCTACGCATTGTAGTAAAATGATATGTCTATGCATATGAGTACGATGTATGATTATGAAAAGAGGTGTTTTTTGGCGGAACCTGTGATGGCCGGACTGGAGGGAGTTGTCAGTGGAACAAGAGTGAATCTGGGCTGCCTTCATTTAGGGGGGAGGGCTCCTTGTGTATCCGGGCCGATTCCACGCCACCAATCATGTTCTGCGTCAAAGTTAGTTTGTAAGGCAAATACTCGGAGGTAGCCGAGCGTCCTCTTGTGGTTGGTCCGATGGCTCCTGGTCGATCCCTGCTAAACCCAGTCGTTATACCGTTGGGTAGCGCGGACTCCTCAATTGGTGTCCGGATAGTTGGCTGTCATATCAAAATTTTGATAGGCATGCGCGACTCGCTACTCCGGCAGCTATATGATTTCCGCCCTGAGGGCGGGGTTCGGCCGTGTGATTGTACCACATGGTGTTGGCCTAGTGATTGACCACGTGGAATCTAGTCAATGTGGTTCGTCCCATTAGCATACAGTAAATTACCGCATGGTGGGAAGGTGCCGAAGATTTATTCTTTGGCGAAGTATTTTTTGGTGATCCGAAGACAACCGTTTAGAATGATGGGCCAGAAAAATTTGGCCTTTGCCCCTAGCATCTTTTAGGAGATGTTGTTTGTGGTTTCACACCTGCGGGGGTTTTATGTGTTATGGGCCCCCCGGTTTGCTATGTCCGGAGGTACTGCAATTGAGTTGCTTTGGTTAATGCGGTCGGGGGTGATCGGTCGTACTCTTATGCTATGGGGGGGGGGCTCTTGACCAGATGCCTCCCTTCATTGTTTCCGGCACGCGACCAACCGCTTTGTTTTGAGGATTCGGCATTCTCTATTGGTATGCTTTGCCGTCCTTCTAGGAGTACCATGGATTTCACATGGTTGATCGAGTGTGTTGCTCCGGTCGGATAGGTCTGAGTTGTTCTTTATCCGCTAACCGGACTGGGAGTTGCTGGAATTAGCACCAGCCTTCCTGTTTTGGCGCTTATGACAATTGCGCCGAGGCTTGAGGATGCTTCTTCTTTTGTCCTTAGTATTGTTTTGGACCGTAGTGATGTGTTGACGTCGGGGCATGTGCCTTGAATTCTCCTGCTTAGGTTGGGGTGGCCGGTTGTGCCTTGTGTGCCCTTTGTCGGGGCGGTCGGGTCCGTATCTTTCAGTGGCCAGGACCTTGGTCCATCTGTCCACTAGCGAATCTTGGTCAGCTTTAAGCTGCTGTTGCTTCCTTTGCAGGCTCTTTGCCGTGGACGTGAGCCCTCGCTCGAAGCGAGCTTGTTCCACTGGATCTTCAGGCATGCCGAATTCGGCATTGCCGAGGCTTGCCTCGTCCTTGGAGGGGGGCGTATAGTCGTCCCTCTCCAAGTATCCCACAGTGGCAAATTCGGCTTTCTGAAAGGCAAGCCGACTGGGGTTATATTCATCTTCGGCGCCATCCGGATTGGTTTCGAATTCTGGGCCGGTATTCCTGTGGTGGGGCTTGGAGCGGCGCCGACGACGCCCATGGTTTGCTTTTCCCCCTGGGGGATTATCCTTCGCTTCCTCATCGCCATTGGTTTCCTTCGGAGTGTCCGCCATGTATATATCATGGGGAAAGGCGGCTATCCACCGCCCAGTGATCGGTGGCTCCTGTGATTCTCCTGCATCGTCGTCCATACCATCGATGTCTTCGGAGTCAAAGTCAATCACGTCGGTTAAATCATCGACCGTGGCAATGAAGTGGGTGGTGGGTGGGCAAAGAATTCCTTCGTCGCCTGCTTCCCACTCGAGCCGGACATAGTTCGGCCAAGAGCCTCCTGCCAAAGAGAGAGACTTTAATGAGTTCAGCATGTCGCCGAAGGGCGAGTGCTGGAAGATATCCGCAGCGGTGAACTCCATTACCGGAGCCCAACCTGGCTTGACTGGATCGGGAGTGCGCAGACCGGAACCAACGTCCGGATACGAATCCGGGGGTCCGGATTCGCAGGCCACCACATGGGTAAGGCCTGTGTTCGGCTCTACCGCCGATGAGTGCGCGACCTGCGGGGCAGGGTCCAGCCCCCGTCCTTGGGCAACGCAGCCTGCTTCGGGTTTAAGTCCGAGGCTACTGCGGGGGTGACACCCCGAGCTTTGTTCGACAGCAGGACTAAGCCATGTTCGTCGTGACTGTCCGGTGCTCCTGGCATAGGCCCAAATCCATCGAAGATCAAGTCTCCGCGGATGTCCGCTATGTAGTTCAGGTTTCCGAACCTGTCCTAGTGGCCAGGGGCGTAGCTATCGATCTGCTCCAGATGGCCAAGCGAGTTGGCCCGCAGTGCGAAGCCGCCGAACATGAAGATCTATCCGGGGAGGAAATTCTCGCCCTGGACAGCGTCGTTGATGATGATTGAAGGAGCCATCGAGCCTGACAGCGACAACACAGAGGAACTCTCAATGAAAGCACCAATGTCGGTGTCAAAACCGGTGGATCTCGGGTAGGGGGTCCCGATCTGTGCGTCAAGGCTGATGGTAACAGGAAACGAAGGACACGGGTGTTTACCCAGGTTTGGGCCCTCTCGATGGAGGTAAAACCCTACTTCCTGCTTGATTAATATTGATGATATGGGTAGTACAAGAATAGATCTACCACGAGATCGTAGAGGCTAAACCCTAAGAGCTAGCCTATGATGGTATGATTGTAATTGTGATCGGCCTTCTAAGGACCAACCTCTCCGGTTTATATAGACACCGGAGAGGGTTAGGGTTTACATGGAGTCTATTACAAGGAAGGAAATATAATATCCGGATCGCCAAGCTTGCCTTCCACGCCAAAGAAAGTCCCATCCGGACACGGGCCGAAGTCTTGAGTCTTGTATCTTCACGCTTCAATAGTCCGGACGTTGTACACAGTCCGGCTGTCCGGATACCCCCTAATCCAGGACTCCCTCAGACGCGTTCATGTTAAATACTCAGAAGATCAAGTACATCATGCGCAGGTTGTTGCTAGGCTTTGCCCCTACTCCAAGCTAGCTATACAAGATAAGGCTCAACCTATACTAACAACATGTGCCATCTACACAATACACGCACGCATACAATATACGTGACAACATGTCACGTTTATACAACTACTAGCCTACTCTTTAACATCCTCCCTTAATCTTAACGTATCAAGGTTCACGTTACGCTTGAAGGCTTGTAGTTGTCTAACTTGAAGAGGTTTAGTGAATCCATCTGCAACTTGATCTCCTATTGGAATAAACCGAATGTCCAACAACTTTTGTGCAACTCTTTCTCGAACAAAATGATAGTCAATCTGTATGTGTTTTGTCCTTGCATGAAACACAGGATTTCAAAAAGATATGTTGCCCCAAGATTATCACACCACAAACATGACATGTGTGATCTTCCAATCCCTAGTTCATCAAGTAGGGTTTCAATCCACATTACCTCAGCAGTTGCATTTGCCAGAGACTTATATTCTGTTACAGTGCTAGATCGTGAGACTGTGGCCTGTTTCTTTGCATTCCAGGATATAAGATTTGACCCAAGGAAGATTGCAAAGCCTCCAGTTGATCTCCTATCATCTGGACACCCAGCCCAATCTGCATGAGAGAATGCACTCACTGTAGTTGAAGAAGACTTGCATATTTTTAGGCCTATTTCAGCACTCCCTTGAATAGTTGTCCAGTGCAGAGAAGTAGGAGCATGCAGAAATTGATAGATTTTATTAACAGCAAAGGATATATCAGGTCTTGTCAATGTTAGATACTGTAATGCACCTACTGTACTCCGGTACTTAACAATTCTCCTTCATGCAAAGATAGCTTGTCAGTAGTAGACATAGGTGTACTAGAAGGTTTACAGTCCCTCATGCCTACTCGCTTGACTATGTCTCTGGCATATTTCTCCTGAGTTAACATAATACCATCATGACATTGTTTTACTTCAATACCTAGGAAGTAATGCAACTCTCCTTGATCCTTAAGAGCAAATTCTCCTTTCAAATTTCTTAATAGTGCTGAGGTGGCTTCTTGTGATGAGCTAGCAACAATTATACCATCAACATAAATCAACATAAACATAGTCACCTTCCCTTTTCTGAAGAAGAATGAGGGAGTCCTGGATTAGGGGGTGTCCGGATAGCCGGACTACCATCATCAGCCGAACTATCATTAGCCGGACTATCATCGTCGACCGGACTCCAAGACTATGAAGATACAAGATTGAAGACTTCGCCCCGTGTCCGGATGGGACTTTCCTTGGCGTGGAAGGCAAGCTTGGCGATACGGATATGTAGATCTCCTACCATTGTAATCGACTCTATGTAACCCTAGCCCTCTCCGGTGTCTATATAAACCGGATGGCTCTAGTCCGTAGGACTATCAGAACAACCCTTACAATCATACCATAGGCTAGCTTCTAGGGTTTAGCCTCCTTGATCTCGTGGTAGATCCACTCTTGTAAACATCCACAATATCAATATCAATCGAGCAGGATGTAGGGTTTTACCTCCATCAAGAGGGCCCAACTCGGTAAAACATCGTGTCCCTTGTCTCCTGTTACCATCCGCTTAGACGCACAGTGTCGGGACCCCCTACCCAAGATCCGCGGTTTGACACCGACATTGGTGCTTTCATTGAGAGTTCCTCGTGTCGTCACCGATAGGCTTGATGGCCTCTTCAATCAACAACGACGTAGTCCCGGTGAGACTTTTCTCCCGGACAGATCTTCAGATTCGGGCGGCTTCGCATCGCGGGCCAATTCGCAGCCATCTGGAGCAGATCGAAGCTACGCCCCTGGCCGTCAGTCAGGTTTGAAGCCTAAACTTCATGGGCGATATCCGCGGGGACTTGATCTTGATGGATCTGAGCCACAGCCGAAAGCGTGCTGGCGCGCTGTCACGATGGGCATGACCTAACTCTCGCCGGACAGCACCTTGAGGCCGACACGAATCCGCCCGACCCATAGTCCAAAGCCGATCGCTCGGATCGAGGACGGATGGCTGGTCACCGCCGGGAGCTGCAACTTCTACGGCGATGGAGCGAACACTTACCTTGTCCCGCATGAAGCTCATGACTCGAGGTGCCGGACTCTGCGGACTCAACCTCCTGCGCCCGCGGTCGAATCCGATTGGGCGCCGATCATGGAATTCACCGCTGCGGACGTCTTTCAAAGACTCGCCCTTCGCGATATCATAAATTCATGAAGCATCTCTCGCTATCCGGAGAGCCCTGGCGAACTACGCCGGGATGGTGGGACGCGACGACGAAGAAATTCAAAGCCCACCCACCACCCACTTCGTAGCCACCGCCGGCGATTTAACCGACATACTCGACTACGACCAAGACATCGACGGTATGGACGGCGATGCCGGAGACTACCAGAACCAGCGCCACGGGACACGGGAAGACCACCTCGTCATACGACATATACATGGTGGACACCCCAAAAGATGGGGACGGCGAGAAGCAGCAGAGGCCGATTCCTTAAAGAAACAGCCCAAGCGCCGACGTCGTGGCGCCGCTCTAAATCCCGCCACGGCAAGAATGGAGATTCCGCACAGGAGATAATAACACCCCGAAAGTGCCGAAGACAACTCCTCCAAAGACGATCCAAGCCAGGAGGAGGCGAAGCAAGCCCTCACGAGAGCGGCGCATTTAAGAGGTCGAGGATGACAATTACTTACCTCCCTCCGGAGACGAGGCAAGCCTCGACGACGATTTAATTCGTCGTGCCCGAGGATCCCGTCGAACAAGAGCGTTTCAGACGACGCTAATGGCCACGCAAACAGCCTAAAGAAAAGCAGCAACAGCTTCAAGCTGATCAAGACCTCTTGGCCGACAGATGGACCGAGGTCCTCGCGTCAAGAGTATGAACTCAAACGCCTCCAAAAGCTACCCAAAACGCAAGTTGCTCCCCGATTAGAGGAGGAGGCATACAAACCTGCATCACCAGCAAGATAATACGGCAGACCGCCACCTCGTGGCGCGACAGAGAGGCGTGCAAGCCCTCCACTAAAACCGCACTCGGCATCGCTCAAAAAGCATGAAGCCACGGGGAACGCTACCGGACTTATGCGGGATATATTGAGGACAAGGCAAGACAATCCAGATCTATCTATGGATCACGGGCGCCCCAAGACCCACGACGAATACTGTCGCTACCGGATATAACTACTCGCCGGGCGAACACAGCAGATAACGCCTCTCGAGCTACGTTGCGATATTGCTCAATACTGAGGCGCCAGACACCCACTATGCTTCACCGACGAAGTAATGGATCATCAAATCCTCAAGGGTTTAAACCCGTTAATATCGAATCCTACGATGGCACAACAGACCCGCGGTTTGATTGAGGATTATCTTCTCCATATACACATGGCCCGCGGCGACGCATCTTCACGCCATCAAATATCTCCCGCTCAAGCTTAAAGGACCAGCTCGGCATTGGCTTAACGGCTTACCCGCAGAGTCAATTGATGGTGGGAAGACCGGAAGCCGCATTCCTCGACAACTTCTGTGGCACGACGCGTGCGACCACCGGACGCAGATGACCTAAGCCACATTATCCAACAGCCGCATTTAATCGCCAGGCAATTCTGGACACGGTTCTTAACAAAGAAAAATCAAATCGTAGACTTTCCGGATGCAGAGGCACTCGCTGCCTTCAAACATAACATCCGTGACGAGTGGCTGGCCCGGCACCTAGGACAGGAGAAGCCGAAATCCATGGCAGCCCTCACATAACTCATGACCCGCTTCGTGCGGGAGAGGATAGCTGGCTAGCTCGCAAAGAACAACCTCAGCAAAAACGCTGGCAGTCCGGAGACCAAGGACCGCAATGGCAGGTTGCGTCGAAACAAAACAAACGCCGCGATTAACGGCGACAACAATGAGGATACGGCAGTCAACGCCGGATTCCGAGGCTCCAAACCCGTCAACGGAAGAAGCCATTCAAAAGAACCACTCCGGCCCGCCCAATTTGGACCGAATACTCGACCGCTCTGTCAAATACATGGAACCCCGAAAAGCCAGCTAACCACACCAACAGAGATTGTTGGGTATTCAAGCAGCAGCAAATTAATCGCCAAAGCAAGTGACAAGGGCTACACAGCGATGACGAGGAAGAGACCCGCCGCCGAACAACAGAGGACAAAAGGATTCCCCCCTCAAGTTCGGACGGTAAACATGATATACGCAACGATATTCCCAAAAGGGAGCGGAGCGCGCACTAAAGGGACGATACTGCGATGGAGCCATCGCCCCAAAATTCAACCCATGGTCCTCTTGCCCGATCACTTTCGATCGAAGAGACCATCCGACCAAGATCCGCCATGGCGGATTCGCCGCATTGGTTTTAGACCCAATCGCTGATGGATTTCACCTCACGAGAGTCCAGATGGACGGCGGCAGAGCCTGAACCTGCTTTATCGGGATACAAGGCGCAAGATGGGCATAGACCCTTCAAGGATTAAACCTACAAAGACAACCTTCAAAGGCGCCATACCAGGTGTCGAGGCCAATTGTATGTGCTCGATTACATCGAAGTGGTCTTGGATCCCGGATAATTTCCAAGCGAGGAGTTAATCTTCGACATAGTCCCGCTCGCAGCGGCTATCACACTCGCTGCTCGGACGAACGCGCTTGCAAAATTCAACGTGGTGCCGCATTATGCATACCTTAAGCTCAAGATGCCAGCCCTCGTGGAGTCATCACGGTCAATGGAAACACGGAACGCTCCCTCCGAACGTAGGAACATACAGCTCTCGCGGCAAAAGTACAGAGCAGCCTTTTAAGGCAATTCTCGAGTCCGCCGTTAAACGACCGGACACGCGACCAAACGCGCCGGAGCAACATCAACCAAGACCACAGCACGCCCGAGCACGCGAGTAATGCGGCCTTAACCCCAGCCCTCGCAAATTTGTAAGACAAGCTCTCCGCGACATAATTACGCCTCGGAGATACCATGGGCATAGGGGAAAGGCACAACCACAACAGACCAGTGCGGTTCGACCACACCAGGGCTCCCAAGTGTGTTGCTCTTTTTCTTTTATTTTTTCTTTTTATACAGAACTCAGTCCGTGGCGAACCCGCCGAACTCATGATGCAACAGCCAGGGAAGGACAAAGGCCGTGATTTAACACTCAGGTGGTCTCCATCACGAGCATTAAATTTGTTAAATACAACATTTCGCGGCCTACCCCTGGAGGGAGACGCCATTAATTCGTCCAATCCCTTGCTTTCCGCACTATTTGTATCATTCCGCACTCATAGAATATCTTCTCGAATAAAATGCAGCACCTTTTTGCCTATAATTGCATTACCTTATATATACATATATGTTCATTTACGACATGTTGCATCCGTACACTTTGGTACGGCCAAATACACCAGGGGCTTATGTTCTCCGCATTACGGTGTGATAAAGTCCGCACACTTTCACAAGTGCGGCACCCCGAACTTATAGCATTATATGAATCGGCTCCGAATCATGTCTTGGGTCAATAGTTGGGTTTGCCCGGCTCCCATGTTTGGCACCTTACGTTCCGTTCTATCGGCTAAGGTAGCACTGGGAGAACCACTGCGATTGTGCCCCGGTTGAGCCGGGTTAACGCCTCAGTGGAGAAAGCTAAAACTGACTGTCATGATAAGGCGAGAGACTGGTCGCTGTTCGAGAGGTCCTTTCGGGTCCTTAAAGACCTACGCCGCTTCGAGCGAAGTTCCGGATTATGTCCGACGAAGGCGTGGATAGCGCCCAATTCGCTCCTCCGAATACTAGGGGCTTCACCAAATTTAAAATTATAGAATTCTATGGCTAAGTGAGAGTGTTCAAGCACTATAAGTCCGTTGCCTTGTTCGTTGTGTTGAGCGCCTCCTAGATGGACCCAAAATGGGAACAAGAGTGCTCAAGTTTATCCGAACACCCCAAAGACTCGTGGCATGGGGGCTGAAGCCGACGACTTGCCATCTCTCGATGTAATAAACGGCCGCATGAAGGTAATATTTTAAATTAACAAGCGTTGCTTAGCGATATGAACAAAGTTTTCAGCGCGCGAGGATAACACATTGCGAATTTACTCAAAATTACATCCCGGGGCACTCATCCGCAATCTTGCGGGCACCCTTCAGACAGCCTTATAGTACATTTCGGGCGACGATGTTCCTTGCCCGCTGGTGGCGCGTCGCTGATTAGCTTCTCCGCATCCAGCTTGCCCCAATGCACCTTTTGCGCTGGCAAGGGCCCACGAGCACCTTCAATACAGGCGGAGCTCTTGATAACCTCCACCCAGGGCACGATCCACCAGCCGTCAGACGAGGCGAAGTAGCTCCTGTGCATGGCCTCTCCGAGCCATAGCGGACTATGAGGCCCTTCATGGCCTGCTCGGCCACCTTGTGAAGCTCGACCAGCTGCTTCACTGGTCGCTAGGGGCACGGATGGCCGGTCTCAAAGATATCGAGACCGAAGACCTTCTCCGCTGAGCTCCCTCCTCGGCTCGGTAGAATGCGGCGGCATCGACACGCCATGAGGCAGATCTGCAAACGCCTCGAGAGCTCCGAATTCGGGTAAGTAACACGTAATTTACATTCACATGCTTGCTTTGCATGAAAAATGCCTTACCGCCGCTATCTTCCTCATCAACTCAATCTCTGAAGGGACTTATGGGCCTCGGCCTTGGCGGTTTTGGCACTTTCGAGACGAGGCAAGCTCGGACTCTCAAGTCTTTGAGTCACGCCCAAACTCTCATGCTTTTCCATGAGAGCACGGAGCTCTTGCTGAACCACCGCCACCCGCGCCTCCTGCTTTTCTCGCTCTGCCCGTTCCGGGTCGCATTATGCTCGTCGCAGACACGGCCTCCTTCGTGGTCGCCACCTCGCTCGTGGGCCTGCAGCACCCATGTTATCCTTGTCATTTTTGTTGCAACCTAAATCCTTTTCTATAAGGTACAAGTTCAAAGGGTGTTACTCACGTTCTTTGTCCCGAGCTGCTTCTGGCGCGGCAGAGCTCTTTGCACGGACCGCCGAGCTCCTGCTTCAATGCACCGACCTCCATGATCGGTCTGGCAGAGGTCAGCAGCGCAGCCTGCAACCCATATTGACATAATTTTTAGCAACCTGCACAGATATCTTTTTCAGATCCTCGGTCCGCTTTTCTTTCCAACACCGAACCGAGCATCGAGGCTACTGTCTATGCGGTATTACATTGCATATTTTTAACTTCTTACCTCAAAGCGATAGAAGGCTATGCGCAGCTTCGGTCAGCCCGCTCTTGGCGAAGCTGCACTTACGGATCACCGCACTCATAAAGTGCGGTGTTCTTCCTCGATGGAAGCGCCTGCAGCGCCCCAACAATTGCCCGGCGCCTCGGTTGGACGGAAGCCGCCCGGCGTCACGGTCTTGCCCTTCATTGAAGGGCCGCCCGGCCGGACTCCGGAACCACTGCGGGTTCCGATGTGGAGTCCGGCGCAAGGTCCGGGAGGATGCCTTGTGGCGCCTCCGGAGCCTCCCCCCGATGGGTCCCATCTTGGGATCCCACCTCGGCGTCCTCGGTGTCGCGAGGGGTGGAGGCGGTCGGGATGGAGTCTACATCCGACGGAGCCAACGACCCGCTTCGATGAAGCGGGAGATCATCACCGCCGGACTACAGCAGCATGCGGCATCGTAATGACACTATGTGACGCAGAAAAAGAAATTATAAATCATTCAGGAATCCGGATACTTACGATCTCGCCAGAGGCCTGGCCCTTGAAGGCCATTCTTCCTCGCCAACGTTGACGTTGTCGGAGCTGTCCGGGAATAGTCCTTCCCTCTTGACCCTTCGCCTCCCCCGCCGGGAAGCCTTCCTCTTCCTCTCTCCCTCCCGGGAGAGAGTCCTCTTCTCCTCCTCGTTGGGAGGAGTCCGCCCGAGTCGTCGGACACTGAAAACGGAGCTCTTTCGAGCACCCGTGGCCTCCTTCTTGGCCTTCTTCTCGGCACCATGTGCGGTGCCGAACCAGCAACCTCGCTAGACGAGCGTCTCTGGGTTTTCTAGCATAGGAGCCGGACAGTAATCTGCTCCGCCTTCCTCATCCAGTCTGTCAAAGGAAAAGGGAAATTAAAACCGCATAGAGTCAAACTATGAAAACAAGTGTCCTGTAAAGGGTAGAATCACTTACCTCGTTGGCTCAAGGCTGCGGCGAAATCCGCGATCTTCAAGAGCGGATGCGGGCTTCCAGCGCCCTTGAACAGCACCTTCCAGCGCTTTCAGACGTCGTGTCAAGAGCCCGCTCAGCGCTGGTGCTGTTCCGGATCGAACTCCAACAGATTGAATGCCCGCTCTTGGCATGGGAGAATCCGCGGACGAGCATGACTTGGACCACGTTAACCAGCCTAAGCTTCTTCACCAGCTTACGGATACAGGCTTGGAGTCCCGGCTCCTTGAACTACCCCACAGCAAGCCCTTCTCTTTCCGGAGGTGAGCTGCGTGGGGATACCAGATCTAAACTCGGGGCCGCCGCCCATGTAGGGTCACGCGGCTCGGTGATATAGAACCACCCGATTGCCACCCCTTGACGGATTCCACGAAGGCCCCTTGAACTAAAGGACGTTGGGCATCTTGCCCAACATGGCGCCTCCGACTCCGCTTGAGTGCCCTTCACTACCTTCGCTTGACGTTGAAGGTCTTGAGCCTGTCAAGTGGGGCTGGATGCAGAGGAAGGCCTCGCACACCCACGATAAACGTCGAGATGTTGAGGATGAAGTTGGCGCGGATCATGGAAATCCAGGCCATAGTAGAACATGAGCCCCGGACAAAGGGGTGAAGTGGAAAGCCCAGTCCAGCGGAGGAAGTGGGGAAGAAAACGACCCTCTCATGGGGCCTAGGGGTGGGGATGAGCTGCCCCTCGTCGGGCAGCGGTGCGCGATGTCGCCGAGAGGTATCAGCGCCCGCGAAGTTTGGCGATTGCTCCTCCTTAACGGTGGAGGCCAACCATTTACCTCCCGCTCCGGACATGGTCGGAGAAGGTTGAGACGAGATCTTGCGAACTTGGGCGCTGGAGCTCAAGTCTTGCGGAGATGGATAAGCAAAGGAGGAAGAAGGCGTGGGTGAGAAGGTGAATCCTTATCCCTTATATGGGCGGGCGGAGTCTACGCGTCCCCGCCGCCTGGTAAAACTCGCTTATCTCCCAAGCGCCACCATCAATGGCGCGGTTGGGTTACCACGCCCGTATTAAAGAGAATCCCGGATTAAGGGAAACACGATCTCGCTCGACAAGACGTGTTAAGGAAACCGCTTCGCTAAATGCGTTGAGGTGGTAAAGTAAAAACAATTGAGTAATGGCTTGGTAGTGGTGTGACGTCATGCCACGTAAAACGTCGCAGATTGAACTTGTGTATATATTATTCTCTCTACGGTGGAATGTGGAATTTATTTTGCAGAGCGGACACTATCCCTGGTGTTCACAATCTTCTATCATTTGAGGAGGAACCCGCCTTGCAATGCCAAGCAATATCTGCTACGGACTTATCGTCATTGAAGCCTGGTTTAGGGCTACCGAGGAGTCTGGATTAGGGGTGTCCGGATAGCGGACTACCATCATCACCGAACTATCATTGGCGGACTATCATCGTCGACGGACTCCAAGACTATGAAGATACAAGATTGAAGACTTCGCCCGTGTCCGGATGGGACTTTCCTTGGCGTGGAAGGCAAGCTTGGCGATACGGATATGTAGATCTCCTACCATTGTAACCGACTCTATGTAACCCTAGCCCTCTCCGGTGTCTATATAAACCGGATGGCTCTAGTTAAAGAGGACTATCGTAACAACCCTTACAATCATACCATAGGCTAGCTTCTAGGGTTTAGCCTCCTTGATCTCATGGTAGATCCACTCTTGTAAACATCCACAATATCAATATCAATCGAGCAGGACGTAGGGTTTTACCTCCATCAAGAGGGCCCGAACCTGGTTAAAACATCGTGTCCCTTGTCTCCTGTTACCATCCGCCTAGACGCACAGTTCGGGACCCCCTACCCGAGATCCGCCGGTTTTGACACCGACAAAGAACAAAGTATCTCCTTTAGATGCCTTGAAACCAAGTCGCTGTAGTTTTGTACTCAGCTTGTAGTACTAGGCTCTAGGTGCCTGTTTTAGACCATACAAGGCCTTGTCCAACTTGCACACATGATGTATAGTTTTGAACGGTCCTCAAAACCAGGTGGTTGTCTCATATAGACCTCCTCCTCGAGAACGCCATGTAAGAACGCATTCTGTACATCCAATTGGCGAAGACTCCAACCCCTGGAAACAACAATAGACAAAACAAGTCTGATAGTACCAGCCTTAACTACAGGGCTAAAGGTATCTTCACAATCAATCCCATAGCGTTGCTTAAAGCCTTTAGCTACTAATCTAGCCTTTTACCTATCTATAGTGCCATCAGATCTTTTTTTAATTTTGTACACCCACTTACAGTCTATGATATTCCTCCCTCGCTTTGAAGGAACTAGGTGCCACGTTTGATTTTTCATAAGTGCATCATACTCTGTGTGCATAGCATTTCTCCAGTTGTCATTGCTTAGTGCCTCTGTCAAATTTTGAGGTTCACCAGAAGATGCAAAGTTCGCAAACTTAGCCGCCTGCTCCTCAGCCGCAGAGGATCCCTCTCCTCGTACTGCAGCCGACCGAGCCGACGTGGCTGATCCTTCCTCAGCCGCCTGGCTCGAATCCCGCATGTGTGGGGTCGACGAAAGCGACCCACCAGCTCATCCAGCACTGCTCGTGTGCGCCTCGGGTGGTGTTCCACCTGTCCCACCTCGACAACTGGCGAGCGTGGGCGAGGGAGCATCCGACCGGAGGCCCACTTTAGGGTGAGCGCCTGACCGCGACCGCGTCGGGGACGCATCCGGCCCACCAGACCGGTTGGCAGGTGGCGAAGCTGGAGGCGCCAAGAGATCCTCCTGGGATCCCGCAACCGCGTCAGCCGGCACGTGAGATAGATCCCGAGGACGTATCTACCTCGTGTCCAGCGCCCGTATCCATCTCGTGTCCAGCGCCAGGAGTTCTCTGTTGCTGTTGCATAAAATCACAGGCTGGAGCGCTGTTTTTTTCACCGCTGTCTCCATTAGGGTTAGGATTATTAAACAAATGATCATTAGCATAGTGTTCACCCCCTTGATCAGTAGGATTTAATAACTCCGGAGACAGCAAAAGTATTTCTGCACGTAAACGTGCGCCGTCATTAGGGTGCAAGATAGAGAAGGGAAATATGTTCTCGTCAAATACCACATCTCGGGAAATGTAAACACGTCCAGTGGACATGTCAAGACATTTGTATCCCTTGTGAAGATTGCTATAGCCAGGAAAAGCACACTGTTTGGATCAAAATTGAATTTTATGATTATTGTATGGTCGAAGATTTGGCCAACAGGCGCATCCAAAAATTCTGAGGATGGAATAGTTGGGTTTTTCATGAAACAATCGTTCGAAAGGTGTCTCAAAATTGATGACCTTGCTAGGAGTACGGTTTATCAAGTAAGTTGCAGCAATAAAGGCTTCGTCCCAAAACTTCAGTGGCATAGAGGCTTGGGCAAGAAGAGACAGACCCACTTCGACGATGTGTCGATGTTTTCTCTCAGCTGAATCATTTTGTTGGTGAGCGTGAGGACATGAGGCGTGATGGGATATACCTATCTTGGTAAAGAAAGAGTTTAGCTTGACGTACTCCCCACCCCAATCTGTTTGGAGAGCAAGGATCTTACGATCAAACTGTCGTTCTACATGATTCTGAAAGTCATGAAATTTATGAAAAACCTCAAACTTATGTTTGATCAAGTAAATCCATGTAAATTTGCTGAAATCATCGATGAAACTAACATAATATTGCTTTCTTCCTACTGTTTCAACGGCATGACCCCACACATCAGAGAACACAAGTTCTAAAGGGAACTTTGATTCACTTATTGAATTTGGATAAGGAAGTTGGTGACTTTTGCCTTCTTGACAGGCGTCACATACAAGCTCATTATTGAGATAACTAGCACACGGGAGATTATTTTGACTAATGGCTTTCTTAACGATAACAGAAGAAGGATGCCCTAGACGTCGATGCCACCTATTTGAAGATAGCTTGGTGGCACTTAGCACTTGCTTGTTCACGTCGGATCCCGTGTGCCTAACTGGGTAGAGACCTCTCCTACCCCTGCCTCGAAGAAGCACCTTCCTCATTCCCCGTTCCTTGACAAAAAAAGAATAGGGATGAATTTCAACAAAAGAATCATTGTCAATGGCAAAGAGGCTAGCAGAGATTAGGCTTTTGTTTGCTTTGGGTACATGAAGGATATTATTCGGAAGAAGATCACGATCTTGGGTGTGAATAGCTGAATGACCAATATGTTTAATATCCATACCTGAACCACTCACGGTGTGAATCTGCTCGTTGCCTTGGTAGCGGTCATGCACAGTCAGCTTCTCCAGATCACCTGTGATATGGTCGGTGGCACCACTGTCAAGATACCAGTTGGTGTCCACCCCATACTGTGGCGCTGCGAGATTGGCTGACTTCTCTTCTCCTCCTTGGTAGGACTCGTCGTAGCGTTTCCAGCACTTACATGTTGGGTGGCCCATCTTTCCACAGATCTGGCATTGCACCCTGGGTGCAGAGGCATTGTTGTTGTAGTTGCCCCCGCCGCCGCCATTGCCGCCATGTCCACCACCGCCGCGACCTCCAGGTTTGGAGTAGCTGCGGCCGCCGCGATCACCACCGGCGCCGGCTTGTCTGCGGCCGCGATCACCACCTCCGTTGCCAAACTTGCGGCCTCGGATGGTAGCGTTGGCAGAGGACTGAGACCCTCCACCACGAAGATTTAGCCTCGTCTCGAAGCTGAGCAGCTGTGAGTACAACTCGGCCACCGTCACCGGTTCCACCCGGGAGCACATGGCAGAAACCACCGGATCGAAGTCTTCTTCGAGCCCGGCTAGGATGTGAGAGACGATTCATCCTCGTCCACCCTCTTCCCCGCGGCGATCAGCTTGTCGCAGAGGGGCCTGATTTTCCCAACGTATTCGGTGATGGAGGATTTGCCCTTCTGCAAGTTAGCGAGGGCGATGGAGACGTTGGTGGTCTGGGAACGGGTGCGGGATGCAAGCATCCCCTCAACCGTATTCCAGAGTTCCGCCGAAGTGTGGCATGATGCAACCTGGATGGCTATCTCACGAGGGAGAGTCGTCAGAAGGTATGAGAAAACTTGCTGATCTTGTGCGTACCAGGTTTGGAACTCCGGGTTTGCTGCCTTCGCCGTGGTCTTGCCATCAGACGAGGCTACGTCGATCTACATCGGTGGTGGCGGTTGCTTGACGTCGAGGTAATTCGCCATCTGCGCTCCCCGGATGGCGGAGAGCACGGTCGCGCGCCACAGGGTCTGATTGCCCCTGCCGAGTTTCTCTGTGGCGGCGTGAGCGAATGGCGAGGCAGGGAAGGAACTTGAAGATGTTGCCATGGATGAGCTCGAGGACGGCTCTGATTACCATGTAAGAAGAGGAAAGGCGTGGAAGCGTATGCCTTCCTGGCAGGGACGCGTTCATGTTAAATACTCAGAAGATCAAGTACATCATGCGCAGGTTGTTGCTAGGCTTTGCCCCTACTCCAAGCTAGCTATACAAGATAAGGCTCAACCTATACTAACAACCTGCGCCATCTACACAATACACGTACGCATACAATATACGTGACAACATGTCACGTTTATACAATTACTAGCCTACTTTTTAACAGCATTAGCTTCGTTCATGATTCTGGAGAACAAAGTTGGGCCAGATGCTTTTTCTTACAGTTTTCGATAATAGTAGCACTTACTAGTATATTGCATTGATTGGGACAAAGAGATCGAGAAATAAAAGGCAATAAAAGCTCTATAAATTTAGGGTTCTACAGATATGTCAGCCTCCTAGCAACAGCAACAGAGCATGCAAAGCAGCAACCGTAGCCTCCTTTCTAGTAACAGAGAAGTTCTTCATCAATCGCCGGCGATTCGTCGCTGGATGATGATGATGATGTAGAGCTTCCTCCTGCACAGGGGGCACGATATATGCTTGATCAGCCTGCCGTCGATGCAGGGCGCGTGGAACACGTGCTAGAAATTTGGCAAGCTCCACACCTTCTCACCAATATGGAAAACCTACAAACCACCAGAAACAGCATCGCCAAACAGTTGACAAAAAAAACATCATGCAAGGACTTCACAAAAACATTTACATCACTCTTAACAACCAGCGAGATGCAGATACAACATACTGTGCAAGAACTGTGAATATTTACATGACAGAATGCAGTGCCGGATCGACCTTCTCGCTCACAAGCCTGCAAGTGAGGAGGCTGTTAAGCTGCATTGCCAGTAACTAAAATAGTTGTGTTAGGCTCAATTAGACCTTAAGATTTCAGCCAAATTAATGCAGGCTGTGAAGCATCAGAAGATATGGTCATTCAGATACGTCGAATTGTGCACACCACTTGGAAAATTTTAATGTGAGATTAGTACAAAAAGAAAGCACAGACGAGCTGTCCTGCTCCCAGCTACTTGCTGCCAACCAACAACCATGGAAATGGAATGATGGATCAAGTATGTCATCGGCTGGTGCTTACCACGTACAGGATGCTCTAGATCCCGGACCGGCGGGAGCATAGAGGCGAATGGAGGAGAAGCTGACAAAGCGAAATGTGGCAAAAGGAATAGTATCTCTGTTCCTTTTAGATTGTAGGGGTTATAGGGAATATCTCTCTGTTACTTAGGCCATGGGTAGGAACCAAACTGGACGAGCGAAATAAGGCGAAAGATATCTCAAGGAATTGAGACTGGAGAAAATTTCTTATTTGACACTGTCTTAAAATCTGCTTCCTTATTTGATACTGGAAAAGTTTTTCTTCCCTATTTGACACAAGTTCTAAATTTTATTCCCTACATGACATTTTCGTCCATTTTGAGCCTAAATGACACCTGAAAAGACTCTTTTACCCCTCATGTAGTGTCTGTGTGTGCGGGGCAGTAGCGCACATACGCAGCATCAGTGCGAGGGTAGGAGCGCGCACGCAGCAGCACATACACATGCAGCAACACACACGCACGCGCGCGCACACACACAGCAACACACGCGCGCGTGCACACACACACATGACACACACGCAGCAACACACATGCACGTGCACACACACACATGCACACACACGCAGCAACACACATGCATGCACACACACACGCACACAGCGCGCGCGCACGCACACACGCAGCAGCACACACGCATGAAGCGCATAGGCACGCAACAGCACACACACGTGCACGTACACACGCAGTAGCAAACACACACGCAGCAGCACACGCGCACGCGCACACGCACACACACACGCAGCAGCACACATGTGTGCGCGCACCCACGCACGCAACAGCACACACGCGCGCATACACACACATACCACATGAGGGGTAAAATGGTCTTTTTACGTGTCATTTAGGCTCAAAATGAACGAAAGTGTCGTATAGGGAATAACATTTAGGATTGGTATCAAATAGGGAAGAAAACTTTTTCAATGTCAAATAAGGAACCAGATTTTAAGACAGTGTCAAATAAGGAATTTTCTCTTGAGACTGTGGATCAGCTGACAACCCGAGATCGACCAGCAAAAGAGCAAATTAACCAAGAAATCGAGAAGATGAAGATGAAGGTGAAGAGGGAGAACAGAGTCTGCACGAACCTATGGCGAAGATGAAGGTGATGATGCCGCAGAGCACCCTGCGCATCATCCGGCGACGCCCCTCCCCCATCCACTCCCGCTCCTCACCAGCGATGCCGGCGACCCATTGCTGGAGCTCCGCGAGAACGTCCTCGTCGGATCCATCCGCCCCTACCTCAGACCCCCTCACTGGCTCACTCCCCACCCCACTTCCTTCGATCACACACGCACAGCGAAGTCACCACGACCAGGAGCTCTGCAAGAAGAAGGGTGCCGTCTCCGAGGAGTAGCCTTGCCTGCACCGCATAGGGAGTGCCGTGTTGCCTAGCTAGTTCCTTAGGATGAAGTCATGTGGTTGGATCTGAAGGTCTCCTGTATGGTATGCACTGCTGGGTCGCAAGACAATGCCTGCTTGTGTTAGTTCTGTAATAACTGAATCGTTCTGCCCTTTGAATCTCCAATGCATTCAACCGTTCGTCTGGGTTGCTTGTATGCCAAATGTCGTCACTGCATCTTGATCTTGGGTGTTTGCCTATGCGATGCTGTTCCACCGGATGAAATTAGAGCGAGAGCAATTTCATTGGGGTCATAGGACAGGCCTCCAATTATTCCGAATCGTTTTGCACTACAAATCTCCACTTTGTTCAATCATTTGCCTGAATCGATTGGATGCCCACATGTTGTTATTGATACTATAATGGATCTTGAACTTTGGTGTGCCCATGCGATGCTGCTTCTTCCACAGATAGATCAGCTTGGCACTGCCTTTGGTTTTCTGATCGCTGATAACTGAAGAAGAAAAAATAGAGGTGAACATGATGGGTCAGCTAATTTTTCTTCTCCAACGACACCATATCATTAGCAATGCTTCTTTGGGGTTTTTGGTCAGCGTTAGAGCTGGCTCAGAAGCAATTTGTTTTGACCGGGTCTGAAGAACAAAATTGATGCCTTGACCTTAACACTTCGGTATTGCACAATATTCCATTTAGAACCTGGCAACATGACAAGATTACTTCTAGTAGGCCAATAAAAAGATTACCATTGCGCTGTACTTAATTAGTATCATACAATATTCTTGTCAGATATATCACTTGATTAGGCCAATTTTGAACGTGATCGATCAGGTATTTTCTTCTCATGCATTTTGCATATATCTGGTCATGCTTATATGGTGTCTCCCCTTTCCTTTTGAAACATGAACGGTATGAAAGCAAAGAAGAGAGGGTGGTTAGCATACCACAAAGTTATGATGACTAATTTATTGGAACTGATCATGCTGGTTTTTGCGGAGAACAATTTTGTGAGGTACTCATGTAATTTAGACTTTATCATGCTCTATGTACCTCAAGTTCCTGCATGCTTGACGTTATGTATGTGTATTACCATTCATTATTTATGATACGAAAGCTTGTATAAATATCCCGGCTGGTTTCGTTTGCTACTTGATTGCACGTCAAGTTAGCTAGCTAGCCTAGGACCAATCTTTGTGCCTTGTTATTCCCCTCCATGTTATTATTCGGTTGTATTAGTATATCTGCAATGTGGTGAGAAATTGGAGGAAACCAAAATGCTAGCTAGAAATTGGTTTGCAGTTGTATATAAGCAGGTACATGCACATGACACTGTAACTACAGTCATCATACCTAGAAACAAATTACAATGGTGATTTATGATGCCTTGGCGAGGTGCATGCTGCTGCTGCTGGCCCTCGCGCCGGTGGCGGCATCGACTACACTACCGACGACCTGGCGTCGGAGAAGTCGATGCGCAAGCTGTACAAGCGATGGTGCGCCTAGTACCCAGAGGGGCGGGGCTGCTACCTCGACATCAAGGCCGAGAGATTCGAGATATTTAAATTTGTGCTTTGAACTTGTAGACCTTGTGGTGAACTTATGCTAATGATAGTTGTTATTTATGTTGATAAATAATATCCTATTTTTTGTTGTCATATGTGGTATAATTTCATTTTTCTGTCATATCATATACTAGTACTACTTATTAATATTACGCCCTGTATATAGTTGAGCATTGAAGTGTAAAGAATAGTGGTGCACAAACCAGAAGAATTAGCAGTTTAACATGCATGGGAATGAAACTGAAACATTGAAATGACAAAACTGCATAGATGGCTGCCACGCAAGATACGATGTGCACCGGAAAGTCAGCTTGCCACTAACACTAGGACTGATTAACCAAACACGAGTGTCCAATGCACCGGTCAACCAAGTGATGCCACTCAAAATCAAAACAATTGATAGTAGTAGATTTAACTGTCACTGGAAGGAAGTTCATCCCAGCAGAACCTGGATAGGATGACCAGCACCATCACACGTCAATTGGGACCACCTCACCGAGCACAAAAACTAACAGACCAATTGTGAGAACTCAACTGGAGATGGAGCCGGAGGCTGGTAGACTAGGGAGTCGACGCCGGGGTTGCAGCCACGGTACCGCCGGCGCCGGGGTCGTAGTAGCCGAAGCAACACCCAATGAATGGAGGAGAACAAGGGGGCGGCTAGGGGACCTCAATATATGACGCATTTTTCGTTTCCTATCGCGTGACAAAAAAAAACCCTGAAAAAATAAACTTACAGGTGCAAAAACACATAAGAACACATAGCAGCGTTGAGATTTGGAAAACATTTCTTGAAAATTGCGAGCAGTTTTAAAATGTTGCTTTTTTTTGTATTCCATTTTTTGGAAAACTAAAGATGTTCTGTAATCTCAATTTAAAAAGGAAACAAGAACAAAATTTGCACATCCCAAACAGTTTCCAAAAACGCGAACAATTCTTCAAAAAGTAACATTTTCTGAAAAATGAACAAATTATGAAAAGCACGAATATTATTTGAAATTTTCGGATATTTTCTGAGATCGCAAACATTTTAAGTTTTTCCAACAAAAATGGAAAACCGGAACATTTTTTAAAATTCAGCACCAATAAAGTTAGAACACGAACTTTTTAAAAATGCGAACAAAATTTGTATTGTATGCTTTTTTGAAAATGCGAACAAAATTTCAAACATGGGAATATTTGTGCAAATTGAAGAAAATGTTGAAACAGAAAACATTTTTTAAAACATGAACATTTTTCTGAAATTGTGAACATATTTTGAAAGCGAGAACATTTTTTTTAAAATTCTTGATACTTTTTGAAACAGGAACAATTTTCTGAAACTGTGAACAAATGGGAAAACGAGAACAGTTTTTGAAACATGATTTTGTCTGAAATTGTGAACAAATTATATAAATGAGGATTTTTTTAAAATTGTGAACATATTTTGAGAATGATAATTGTTTTTGAATTCCTGAAGATTTTAAGAAACACAAACATTTTTTAAAAATGTGAACAATTTTATAAAAGAACATTTTTTTAATTTCGAACAATATTTGAAATTTCTGAACAAATGAAACAGGGAAAAGAAGAAAGGACAAAAAACAGAAGAAAAAAGTAGAACGAAAAAGTGTGACGACCCGAGGATCTCAGATCACACTCGAGGGAGAGAGAGGAAGGGGTGGTGAGGAAATCAGCAAGAACAGAGGGTAGCTTTTCTTGCAGAAGAGGACAGTTCAGAGTACAGGGGAGAAGAACGAGATCACACACAACACATGCCCTCTCGCCCACGCAGGGGCATGCTACATATACTGGCTCGCTAGGGCCCACCGGTGACCTGGCCAAACAATGACTTGTCCCTCGCGTTCCTATTGGTCGATGCAGTCCACCCTGGCACTTGTAGGTGCGGGTGTGACATTTTCCCCTCCTCCAGAAGGAGCGTCACCTGGCGCTCCAGCCGCTCCCTGCCAGATCGTCGCCATCGGAAAGCGAAGCTTGAGGGTGTCGTAGTCCTCCCATGTAGTGGTCGAAGGAGAAGATGAAGACCACCGCACTTGCAGCTGCACCAGAGCGGCATTGCCGCGCTTGACCATGCGCCTATCCAGGATCTCCACGGGCGCCGTCTCCGTCAGAGACAGGTCCGGCGGCTTGGGCAGCTCGGCGAAGACAGGCGTATAGCTGGGAGTATAGGGCTTGAGCTGGGAGACGTGGAAGACGTTGTGGATGCGGCTGTCTGGCGGAAGAACCAGCCTGTAGGAGAGCATTCCGATCTTGGCGTCCACCTTGAAGGGCCCGTAGAACTTGTAGGCAAGCTTGGCGCATGGGCGATTGACGACGGAGGACAGGGCGTACGACTGCAATTTGAGCAGCACCTCCTCGCCGACCTGGAAGCTTCGTTCTGTGCGGTGACGATCTGCTTTCTTCTTGAAACGGTGTTGAGCTCGAAGCAGCTGCTCGCGGAGGTGTCTAGTGTGAGCGCCCCAGTCCCACTGCTCGTTGTCGAGTACCGGCACCGTCTTGTCATCCCAGAGTGCCGTGGTGCCGAGGTTGGGCTCGGTGCCGTAGAGAGCTTTGAATGGGGTACAGTTGATGGACCCGTGGAAGGAAGAGTTGTACCAAAACTCGGCGGTTGGAAGCCACCGGCGCCAGTGGTGTGGGTCGTCGTGGATCGCGCAGCGCAAGTACATTTCCATACATTGGTTGACCCGCTCGCTCTGCCCGTCCGTCTGGGGGTGGTACGCCGTCGAGTACAGCAGCTTGGTGCCCGCGGCCGCGAACAGTTCACGCCGGAGCGCGCTGGTGAAGACACGGGCGCGGTCCGAGACGATCGAGTTGGGCACACCATGGAGCTTGACGACATTGTCCCAGAACGCTCGCGCCACCTTGGTGGCATTGAAAGGGCGACGAAGGGGGATGAAGTGCGTGAACTTGGTGAGGCGATCCACGACCACCATGATGGAGTCGTACCCCTCCGACGTCGGCAGTCCCTTGACGAAGTCCATCATGAGCTCCTGCCACGGGGCGGTGGGCACGGGCAGGGGAGCCAGGCGACTAGCCGGTTGGCAATGCTCGTGCTTGGCCTGCTGCCATACCAGGCACTGCTTGACGTACTCGTCCATGTCGCGCTTCTGCCCCGGCCAACAGAACAGCTTCTTGACGCGCTGGTGAGTGGCGGTGATGCCCGAGTGGCCACCCACCGCGCTGTCGTGGAACGCGCTGATGAGCTTGGTGCGGAGCGCGGTGTTGCTGCCGATCCAGAGCCGGTCGCCGCGATGAATCAAGCCTTTGTGCAGCTCGAATCCCTCCTTGTCTGGGCTGCGAATGGCGAGGCGGGACAGCATCTCTTGCGATGTAGTATCCGTCGCGTACGAGTTGGCGACCTCTTGCACCCAAGCTGGTTGGCAGGGGAGAGTGCCGCCACGCTCAGCACAGCACCCACCCTGGACAGAGCGGCCGCCGCGCCGTTCTCTGCACCGCGCCTGTACTGGAATGTGAACTGCAATCCCACCAGTTTGGACATCGCTTTGCTCTGCAAGTCTGACTCCAGTTGTTGATCTCCCAAGTTGGACAAGCTCTTGTGATCAGTAAGAATGGTGAACGGCCCGCGCTTCAAGTAAGCACGTCATTTCTCCACGGCCATCATCACGGCCAAGAATTCTTTCTCGTATGCCTAGAGCTTCTGGTTGCGGGCGCCCAACGCCTTGCTAAAATACGCCACCGGGTGGCCCTCCTGGACCAGCACCGTGCCAATGCCGGTGTCGCACGCGTCGGTCTCGACGACGAATGGCTTGTCGAAGTCGGGCAAAGCGAGAACTGGTGTGCTCACCATTGCGCGCTTGAGCAGGTCGAACGCGGTCTGCGCCTGTTCCGACCACTCGAAGCCCTTCTTGGTCAGTAAGTTGGTGAGCGGCTTGGCAATTATGCCGTAGCGTGCGACGAACTTCCGGTAGTAGCCGGTGAGGACGAGGAACCCGCGGAGCTCGGTGGCCGTCGTCGGTGTAGGCCACTGCAGCATCGCCTACATTTTGTCCGCATCAGTGGCCACGCCCTCTTTGGAATAATGTGACCAAGGTACTCGATGCTATCTTGCGCGAAGGAGCATTTCGAAGCCTTGACGAATAACTCGTGTTGGCGGAGAAGCTCAAACACTTGCCGCAGGTGTTCAACGTTCTCTTCCAGGGTGCCGCTGAAGACCAAGATGTCATCTAGGAAGATGATGACGAACTTGCGCGCGTGCTTGCCGAAGATGGCATTCATCAGGCACTGGAATGTCGCCGGCGCATTTGTCAGGCCGAACGGCATGACACGGAATTGGAAGTGCCCGTGATGAGTTTTAAACGCCGTCTTGTGCTCGTCCTCCTCGCGCATACGAATCTGGTGGTAACCGGCATGGAGGTCGAGTTTGGAGAAGTAGGCTGCGCAGGCGAGTTCGTCGAGCAGCTCGTCCACAATTGGAAGGAGAAACCGATTCTTGATGGTGATGTCGTTGAGCCGCATGTAGTCGATGCAGAATCGCAAGGTTTCGTCCTTCTTCTTGATGAGCAGTACTGGTGCCGCGAAGGGGCTCACAGTGTGGGTGATGACGCCGGACTGGAGCATTTCTTCTACTTGGCGCTCGATCTCGTCTTTTTTCAGTGGAGAATACCGGTACGGGCGCCCGTTCGTCGGTGGTGCGCCGTCCACCAGCGTGATCGCGTGGTCGTACTGCCGGTGGTGGCAGCTTCTTGGGTTCGCCAAACACGTCGGCGAAGTCGTCGAGCTCTGCTTGAATGGCTGGCGGAGGAGGTTTGTCCGGGCCCGTGATCAGCGCGCTCCAGTCCACGACCGCCATGTACCAGATGTCGTCCCCAGCGTGCCACTTCGAGAACTGGTCTGTCTGGATGTAGTCGATGTTGGTGGTTGTGCCCTTTGGTCGAACGCCTTGAAGCTTCATGGTCTCGCCCTGGTGCGCGAAGGAGATGGTCTTCTCCAACCAGTGGCAGTTCATCGGGCTGTTCTGCTCCAACCAGTCCATGCCCAGCACGCCGTCGTACGCGTCGAGCGCCAGTTGCCACATGTCCGTAGAGAAGGTGTGCCCCTGGCACCACCACTGGACAACCGGAATCATGCTGTGGCACACCAGGCGCTCTCCGTTGGCGACGCGCACCTCCACGGGTGGCAAGGGCATGCTCGTGGCCTTGATGCGGTCCGCAAACGCCCGGGAGATGAAGTTGTGTGTGCTACCCGAGTCGACGAGCAGCAACATTACTTGATTCCCCACCATGGCGCGAAGGCGAATGGTTCACGGCGAGTCCCCGCCAGAGACCGCGTGGGTGGTGATGAGGCAGCACTCTCGTGCGGGCTGCTCTGGTACAGGCGTGTCCAGGAGGTCGAGCGCGTGCACCGCATCGTCAGTGAGTACCTCGCCGTACTCGCCCACCTGGATGGTGAGCAACTGCGTCTGTTGCTTGCAACGGTGCTCACGGGAGTATCGGTCGCCGCACTCGAAATAGAGCCCGTTGGCTCGTATGAAGTCGCGGAGTTGGCACTCACGGGCGAACTCGTCGTTGGCCGGCCGAGCCGCTGCTGCCGCTGGTGGTGGTCGCGGAGGAATCGCGGCGGGGGACGTCCGGCAGGGATCAGTCGAGGACGCGGGCGACTAACGTCGTTTTCCTCCTCCTGGATACGGGAGAGCACCGAGGCACGCGTGATGTTGGTCGGGGCCTGCAGGCGTACAGCAGCGCGTAGATCGTCCCGCAGCCCGAGGAGGAACTGGATGACGAAGAAGCGCGGGCTCAAAGAGGCGACGAGATCGAGCGGATGGTACATGTGCGTTTCAAATGCTGCACAGTACTCTGCCACCGTGTCGGTCTGCCGGAGTTGCAGCAGCTGATGCATTTCCAACTCGTACTCCTCCGCTCCAAATTCTTCGCGGATCGCGTACGTATAGCGCCCCACCCGAAGCGCGATGAGCTTGACGATCGCTGAAGCGGTCGCTGCCTGTCGCCGATGTAGAGAGTCACCGTGGTCACACAATTGTGTGGCGGAACGCGGTACAACTCGAAGTAGGCGACGCAACGATCGATCCACAGGTACGGGGCCGAGCCGTCGAACCATAGGAAGTCGTGCTTGGGCGGCTTGATGAAATGCTCCTCGTGCCGCAGCGTCTCGAGGTCGTGGTGACCCGTAGCGAGGTCACCGAGCCGGGGACCGTCGACATGGCCCCCTCCGTGCCGTAGTGGAAGAAGAGGCGGTCCGTTGTTGACGAGGCGAGGCTCCTGCGCGTGCGGATCCACCGGTGCCGCTGAAGAGCCCGTCATGAGGCCGCCCCGCGGTGTACTCGGAGGCCGGCCGCGTGGCGAGGTCGCGGGTAGTGGTGGTGCGGTCTCGCGCTGCTTACAAACCTCGTCGACGTCGGCCTGCGTAAGATCCACTTGCCGGCGCAGGTGAGCGAGATCGGCGGATACCTGCTTGTTGAAGGCGATCTGCGCCTCCGCCTGCTTGTCGCCGACGAGCTTGGTCTCGTCAAAGCGTGTGAGCAAGGACGAGATCATGGATTTGAGCTCCTTTGCTGATTCCGACATGGCGAGAAGGATGAACTTGGTTTGCGTGTAAGGCTTGGACGAGGGCGCCGTACCGGCGCGATTGATCCAACCCTGCTTGGGAATTCGCGTCGATCTGCCGAAGCAATTCGACATCCAGAGCAGTGGATATTAAAGGTCAAACGCGGCGGAAACAGAAAAAAAATCGTCCGGATCGAAGATGGCTCTAATAACCAGTTGTGACGACCTGAGGATCTCAGATCGCACTCAAGGGAGAATGAGGAAGGGGAGGTGAGGAAATCAGAGAGAACAGAGGGTAGCTTTTCTTGCAGAAGAGGAAAGTTCAGAGTACAGGGGAGAAGAACGAGATCACACACAACACATGCCCTCTCGCCCACGCAGGAACAGGCTACATATACTGGCTCGCTAGGGCCCACCGGTGACCTGGCCAAATGATGACTTGTCCCTCGCGTTCCTATTGGTCGATGCAGTCCACCCTGGCACTTGTAGGTGCGGGTGTGACAAAAAGATGCATAAACTAAAAAACAAAAACAAAAACCAAGAAAGGAAAAAATATGAAACCCGGTTCAGGAACCTTCTGGAAAGTTCCCAAAACTGATAAAAACCGGTTATGAATCTCTGGAAGGTTCCTAAAACCAGAATCGCTGCAACATGTTAACTGGCCAGCCCAGCTCAGCTCTTCGATCGGCAGCCTGAGCGTAAGGTCAACAGTTTGACACGGTATGCGACAAATAGGATATTCCGGTGGCCAGGCCTACCACCGCACCCGGGGTGCGGATGGCCCAACAGCATCGTTGCGAGCCGGAGCGGACCGATACCTTCTTTTTTTCTTGAGAAATCCCGCCTCTTTATTGATTCAAAACAATTTTTACAGGTATACATTTCGGGTCATGAGAATTACCCAACCAATTATAGTTGCTCTAAAATTACAAGCAAACTTGACGAGATTATATGCCTTAAAATTAAAGGTTCGACGCTCATAAATGAAAGTGTAGGAAACAAAACTAGTGCTACGTTTTATGATTTCATGTATGATCTCTGCATGAGGATCTTCTGTCCCCACTAGTAGAAAAGAGGGCTTTGGATCAGGCCGGGTCAGCCCATTAGTCCCGGTTCAGTTCAGAACCGAGACCCATGGGGGCATTGGTCCCGGTTCGTGAGCCCAGGGGGCCGGCCGGGCCACGTGGGTCATTGGTCCCGGTTCGTCTGGACCTTTTGGTCCCGGTTGGTGGGACAAACCGGGACCAATGGGCCTGTCTCCTGGCCCACCACCATTGGTCCCGGTTGGTGGCTTGAACCGGGACAACAGGCTGCCCTTTAGTCCCGGTTCGTGCCACGAACCGGGAACATTGAGGTGCCTATATATACCCCTCGCCCGCGAGCAGAGCACTCCAGTGCTCTGTTTTTCTCTGGCCGGCGAGGAAAGGGCTTTGTGGTGCTCTAGCTCACCTCCTATGCACATGAGGTGTTCGATGAAATGCCCGAGCCACACTAGTTAAGCTTTCTCCTCTCGAAGCACGACCTCCGAACTCTATTTTTCCCGAGATTTGTCTAGGTTTATATTAGAGGCCCGTCACGCCCCGTCCCTGTCTTCGCTGTCGTCGATCGCCCGCGCCGATCTCATCGCCGGCACCACCGTGGTGAGCCTCTTGTTCTTAAAAAAGTCTTGCTTTAGATAGATACTTGTCTAATTTTCTTACTATTTTATTGCTTGTTATTATATAGTGCGATGGTTTTGGTATCCGCCCCCCTCGGCCCTCGTCCTGTCTATGATTCGGATGTGGTATACATTATGTTTATAACTATTGGTTCATTTATTGTTTATGAAAATTATGCCGACCAACGTGACATAGATTTTATTTATCTAGGAGGTATGTGAACCGGAAATTCCAACCGACCCTATTGTCGAGAGGTTAAATTTAGTTGAAGATGAAAACAATTTCTTGAAGGAAAAAATAAAAAAAATTAAGGAGGAGAAGATGATATTGGAGTTGCATGTTGCGGATTTCGTCGATGATCACAAGATCAAGATGGATGCAATGCGCTTGAAGATTAGAAAGATTAGAAAATATGCCATTCATACCGAGGCTTGGTATCATTATGCCGTTGGATCAATTGTTACCTTGGTTGCGATTATGATCGCATTTGTTTTCGCATTGAAATGTTTTAAATAGTTTCAATGTATGGTTTAATTAATTTAGATGCTCTGGAAAGCTATATGTTGTTAGATGAGAACTATGTATGTACTTTGGTTTTAATGTGATGATGAACTTCTATAAAGTTGGTCACTTAATTATCTATTCATGATGTTCTGTAATTGTTTTTGACACACTTAATTATATATAATGCACGTAGATGAACCGGCAATGGATGTACGGTGACAGACACACCTCCGAGTACATTAAGGGCGTGCATGATTTTCTCGAAGTGGCTGAGGCAAACAAGCAGAATGGTTTTATGTGTTGTCCATGCCCTAAATGTTGGAATACGAAGTCTTACTCTGACTGGAAAATCCTTCACACCCACCTGCTTTACAATGGTTTCATGCCACACTATAATGTTTGGACGAGGCACAGAGAAATAGGGGTTATGATGCAAGACGGCGAAGAAGAAGAGGACGATGAAAACTATGTGCCCCCTGAATACGGTGATGCTGCAACGGGGGAAGCTGCTGAAGATCAAGAGGAACCAGATGATGTGCCCAATGATGCTGCAACGGGGGAAGCTGCTGAAGATCAAGAGGAATCAGACGTTGTGCCCGATGATGATGATCTCCGCCGAGTCATTGTCGATGCAAGGACGCAATGCAAAAGTCAAAAGGAGAAGCTGAAGTTCGATCGCATGTTAGAGGATCACAAAATAGGGTTGTACCCCAATTGCGAAGATGGCAACACAAAGCTCGGTACCGTACTGGAATTGCTGCAGTGGAAGGCAGAGAATGTTGTGCCTGACAAAGGATTTGAGAAGCTACTGAAAATATTGAAGAAGAAGCTTCCAAAGGATAACGAATTGCCTGACAGTACATACGCAGCAAAGAAGGTCGTATGCCCTCTAGGACTAGAGGTGCAGAAGATACATGCATGCCCTAATGACTGCATCCTCTACCGCGGTGCGTACAAGGATCTGAACGCATGCCCGGTATGCGGTGCATTACGGTATAAGATCAGACGAGATGACCCTAGTGATGTTGATGGCGAGCCCTCCAGGAAGAGGGTTCCTGCGAAGGTGATGTGGTATGCTCCTATAATACCATGGTTGAAACATCTGTTCAGAAACGGAGAGCATGCCAAGTTGATGCGATGGCACAGTGAGGACCGTAAGAAAGACGGGAAGTTGAGAGCACCCGCTGACGGGTCGCAGTGGAGAAAAATCGAGAGAAAGTACTGGGATGAGTTTGCAAGTGACCCAAGAAACGTATGGTTTGCTTTAAGCGTGGATGGCATTAATCCTTTCGCGGAGCAGAGCAGCAATCACAGCACCTGGCCCGTGACTCTATGTATGTATAACCTTCCTCCTTGGATGTGCATGAAGCGGAAGTTCATTATGATGCCAGTTCTCATCCAAGGCCCTAAGCAACCCGGCAACGACATTGATGTGTACCTAAGGCCATTAGTTGAAGAACTTTTACAGCTGTGGAATGGAAACGGTGTACGTATGTGGGATGAGCACAAACAGGAGGAATTTGACCTAAAGGCGTTGCTGTTCGTGACCATCAACGATAGGCCCACTCTCAGTAACCTTTCAGGACAGACAAACAAGGGATACCACGCATGCACGCACTATTTAGATGACACTGAAAGTATATACCTGGACAAATGCAGGAAGAATGTGTACCTGGGCCATCGTCAATTTCTTCCGACCAACCATCAATGTCGAAAGAAAGGCAAGCATTTCAAAGGCGAGGCAGATCACCGGAAGAAGCCTGCCATGCGTACCGGTGATCACGTACTTGCTATGGTCAATGATTTACAGTGATCTTTGGAAAGGGTCCTGGTGGACTAGCTCTTCCGAATAACGCTGAGGGACACGCACCCATGTGGAAGAAGAAATCTATATTTTGGGACCTACCCTACTGGAAAGACCTAGAGGTCCGCTCTTCAATCGACGTGATGCACGTGACGAAGAACCTTTGCTTGAACCTGCTAGGCTTCTTGGACGTGTATGGGAAGACAAAAGATACACCTGAGGCACGGGAGGACCTGCAATGTTTGCACGAAAAAGACGGCATGCCTCCGAAGCTGTATGAAGGTCCTGCCACCACGCTCTTACTTAAAGAAGAGAAAGAAATCTTCTTTGAATGCTCGCTCGAGATGAAGGTCCCGACTGGCTTCTTCTCGAATATAGAGGGAATAATAAATATGCCAGAGAAAAAGTTCCAGAACCTAAAGTCTCATGACTGCCACGTGATTATGACGCAACTGCTTCCGGTTGCATTGAGGGGGCTTCTACCGGAAAACGCCCGATTAGCCATTGTGAAGCTATGTGCATTCCTCAATGCAATATCTCAGAAGGTGATCGATCCAGAAATCGTAACAAGGCTAAGGAGTGATGCGGCGCAATGTCTTGTCACAGCACCTGGCCCGTGACTCTATGTATGTATAACCTTCCTCCTTGGATGTGCATGAAGCGGAAGTTCATTATGATGCCAGTTCTCATCCAAGGCCCTAAGCAACCCGGCAACGACATTGATGTGTACCTGAGGCCATTAGAAACGGAGAGCATGCCAAGTTGATGCGATGGCACAGTGAGGACCGTAAGAAAGACAAGAAGTTGAGAGCACCCGCTGACGGGTCGCAGTGGAGAAAAATCAAGAGAAAGTACTGGGATGAGTTTGCAAGTGGCCCAAGAAACGAATGGTTTGCTTTAAGCGCGGATGGCATTAATCCTTTCGGGGAGCAGAGCAGCAATCACAACACCTGGCCCGTGACTCTATGTATGTATAACCTTCCTCCTTGGATGTGCATGAAGCGGAAGTTCATTATGATGCCAGTTCTCATCCAAGGCCCTAAGCAGCCCGGCAACGACATTGATGTGTACCTAAGGCCATTAGTTGAAGAACTTTTACAGCTGTGGAATGGAAACGGTGTACGTACGTGGGATGAGCACAAACAGGAGGAATTTGACCTAAAGGCGTTGCTGTTCGTGACCATCAATGATTGGCCCACTCTCAGTAACCTTTCAGGACAGACAAACAAGGGATACCACGCATGCACGCACTATTTAGATGACACTGAAAGTATATACCTGGACAAATGCAGGAAGAATGTGTACCTAGGCCATCGTCGATTTCTTCCGACCAACCATCAATGTCGAAAGAAAGGTAAGCATTTCAAAGGCGAGGCAGATCACCGGAATAAGCCCGCCATGCGTAACGGTGATCACGTACTTGCTATGGTCAATGATTTACACGTAATTTTTGGAAAGGGTCCCGGCGGACTAGCTGTTCCGAATGACGCTGAGGGACACGCACCCATGTGGAAGAAGAAATCTATATTTTGGGACCTACCCTACTGGAAAGACCTAGAGGTCCGCTCTTCAATCGACGTGATGCACGTGACGAAGAACCTTTGCGTGAACCTGCTAGGCTTCTTGGGCGTGTATGGGAAGAAAAAAGATACACCTGAGGCACGGGAGGACCTGCAACGCTTGCACGAAAAAGACGGCATGCCTCCGAAGCACTATGAAGGTCCTGCCAGCTACGCTCTTACGAAAGAAGAGAAAGAAATCTTCTTTGAATGCCTGCTCAGTATGAAGGTCCAGACTGGCTTCTCGTCGAATATAAAGGGAATAATAAATATGCCAGAGAAATCTTCTTTCATTTTTAGAAAAGTTTTATATATGTAGCTAGGAAAGGAAGAAGAAGAAAAAGAATGAGAGGAAAAAGGAAAATAAGAAGAGGAAGAAAGGAGAAGAAGAGGAGAAATAAATAAGAAGAGGAAAAAAGAAGAAAATGAAGAGGAGAAGAAGAAAGGAATAGGGGAGAAGAAGAAAAAAAATAGAATTTTCTATTTTTTCTTCTTCTCCTCTATTCCTTTCTTCTTCTCCTCTTTTTTCTTCTTTTTTTTTTCTTCGATCTTTTCCTCTATTCCTTTCTTCTTCTCCTCTTTTTATTTCTTCTTCATTTTCTTATGTTTTATCGGGTCTGTTGTCGTCGATATACCCCTCCCGATAACTTCAACACGAGGGGGGTCGATATACCCCCTCCCCGATAATATTATTTTCCCATGTACGTATGTCGTCGTTGTCGATATACCCCCTCCCGATAACTTCAACATGTGGGGGGGGGGGTTCGATATACCCCCTTGCCGATAACATTATTTTCCAGTGTATGTATGTCATCGTTGTTGATATTACCCCCTCTCGTCTGTGATAACTTATACCGTGGGAGCACCCCCCGACCCTCTCGCTCGACCAAAACTCTCGAGGACACCCAAACCCTAGAAAAAAACGATGTCGGTCTCCTACCCCCTCCCGCCGCGCCCCTACCCGACAAACTCTCTCGAGGCCACCCCAAACCCTTGAAGCGTTGTCAAGGCCACCCCAAACCCTTATACATTTGCTATCGGTCATGTTTGAATAATAATTGCCATGTTGTAAATATTTGTAGAAACTATGGACAACCCCCGAGACGAAGCACAAGAAGCGGTGTTGGGGGACATAATCGCACAAGGAAGTGATGCCGTCTGCTTGTTTCTCAACGACACCGATGGTCTGGAAGGACAGGGTGAAGAAGCAGGCTATGCTTATGATGGCTCCTTTGACCCAATGCCGGTGCAAGAAGGAGACCGTGATGATGGATCCGGTGACCCAACGACGGTGCAAGAAGGAGACCGTGATGACGGCTCCGGTAACCGAACCGAGTTCGGCCAGGTATATATATTAGTTAAGCATGTGCTGACTAGCTAATTGATGCATTCATTGTTTTGGTATGTGTACACATATTAATTAACTCTCGTCTTTCTTCTTTTTTCGAGCCCTCCGGATCAAGCACAACTTCGGTAAAGAGACGAGGCCCGAAGAAAAAGTTGCGCTCGGATGAAAGGTTTGAGATCACAGCAATCGGGCGCGACGGCCAACCCATTGAACCCATCCAGACAAAGGAAGCATTTGCTGCTCAGTGCGGGTTCTTGTTAGGGACAAGATCCCGATCAGCATCCACCAATGGTATAAGCCTAAGAACGAAGACCCTGAGGTGTCTTATTTCAATGATATGCAGAAAGATGATCTTTGGACTGAGCTGAAGGAAAATTTCACCCTACCGCCAGAGGAGGATCCGGAGAAGCCAATTAAAGAGCAATTAATCAAGTCTCATGCTCTTAAGAAGATGACAGACCTATTCAGGAGGTGGAAGAATGAGCTGAAAAGGTTTGTCGACAAAGAAGAGACACCAGAATTCATCGGCAAATATGAGAAGATCAGAGATCACTGGCCCGCATTTGTGGCCCACAAGACATCGGAAAAGAGTAAGAAGATGTTGGCGACAAACAAACAAAATGCTGCAAAGAAGAAGCTTCACCATTGCACGGGGTCAGGTGGCTACCTCAAAGTCTGGCCTAAGTTGGCCAAGGCTGAGAATGATCTGCTTGATAAAGGGATCGAACCAGAGACAATGAACTGGTCAGACCGTTGCCGGACTTGGTTCTTTGGGGCTGGCGGAATCTTGGACCCTGTATTAGGGAAGTGCCTTTGGACGGACGAGCAAATGAAAATACCAGTCAAGAGGCTTCAGCACTATATCGATGCAACACAGGAAGGGACGTTCGTTCCAGACAGAGAGAAGACGAGCTCACAATAGCCCTCGGGAATCCTGAGCACCCTGGATGGACACGAGGCACGCCAGGCTCCGTTCCGTGGAAGGCTAGGTTTCCAGACGCAGGCGGTTACAAATGCCAGGAGAGGAGGAAGAAAGTGCAGCAGACCCAACTGCAGGCGCTGCACGCAAGGGTACAAGCGATAGAGGAACGAGAAGCAAATCGCAGCAAACGAACGCGAAGCTTCCCCGGTTACCCCGCCATCTCAGCGGAGAGCAGCGTGGCTTCCACCGAGCTGCTTCAGCCGGAGCATGTCTTGACGGCTCCTGCTAGCTACCACGTGGGTGCTATCACGGAGTCTCAAATTTGCCACCTTATGACGCAATGGCAGAACTTAAAAGTCAAGGCGGCTGTCTGCTCTGTTCGACCTCCTGAACCCGGTGCAACTTTTCACTGTTGTCCAATTCCAGAAGGATATGCTAGGGTGACGGTGGACGAAATAATGGAGGGATTTGAGGACCTCCAGCTTGACCACCCTACCGGTGAAGGGGAGACTCGGCTGGGTTCTGCTCTGAAGACTCCATGCCTATGGCGGAAGGAGCTCATCAACCTTCCGAACTGGACGCCTCCGCCTCCTCCTCCTCCTCCAGCGAGTCAGGACACTCCGCCTCCTCCACAGCCTCCTCCTCCGGCGAGTGACGATCAGGGCACTCGGCCTCCTTCTCCGGCGCGTGGCGGCACCCCACCTCCTTCTCCGCCTGCGCCGGCGTGCCCGAGCAGCCAGCCTCCTCCTTCTCCGCCTCGTCAGCAAGGGCGGAAGAGACCCGCCGCCGCTCCGGCTGCTCCGGCGCGTCGTAGTCCTTCTCCTCCGCCTCGTAAGCAAGGAAAGAAGACAGCGCGGCCGCTCCGCTCGCTTCTGCCGGCGTCTAGCAAGACAGCCAGAGGCGGAGGCAATACAGATTTGGTCCTTCTCTCAAGACTCGGAGAAGTTACCATCGAGAGGACCTCGGAGGAGAACGCGAAGATCGCGCGAGCCGAAGTGATGAACTTCTTTCAAGGGGTGAAAGCAAAGAAACATTCACTTCCGGAGGAGAAGGTAGATCCGGTGAAAGCAAAGCGCACTCTGGTTGCCCTGAGAAAATCACCAAAGTCTCCGCCGAAAGGCAACTATGAGCGCATTACTGGAAAGATATTTGTCGAAGCGGCGCGGTCGGGAAGTACTGTCAGTGATCAAAGGATAAAAGAACGACGAGCTGGGAAAAATATTGCCCAGCTCGGCGAACAAGCGAACCAATCGTGCCCCCCGCTCAAGGTGTCTAGCGACATCGTTGCTAATGATCCGAGGATGGTGCCCAGTTATAGCAATCTTGGAGATTACCTGCCCGACGATGTACATTATGATTTCTTGGAGGTGGTACACAGATACGAGTACGGGAAGCCTCTCGTCAAAGATGAAAGATCTCTAACAACGATGATGCAAAGATTGCATGATTGGTACATGAAAACCTGCAGAGAGTCTGGGGGGAGGAATACTTTGACGCTGAGAGTTAGAGAGGAGCATGACCTCGTTGGAATTGAACTGTTGCATGTTCCATTTGAGGAGTTCTTCCAGTTTTTCAATCAAAGGGCCCTCGATAAAGCAACGGTCACTTGCTACTGTCTATAAGTAGTACTACTTCTGTCATTAAGTCTCTCTATATAGGTCAGCTCTTTCATTGCATGTATTTATAATTATCCTCTATATTATGCAGATTGAAGATCGCCGAATTGAAGAAAAGACAAGTCGGTGATATTGGGTTCATTAACACAAATCTCATAGATGCAACTGAGGTTAAATATCATGCCGAAGATACCGAGGCCAACTTGCTACGATCGTTCGTAATAAATGAAAACAAAGATATGATACTCTTTCCTTACAACTTCAAGTGAGTGTTACTGTCTTGTGAATATTCGGTTTCCCTTATATATTAGTCCAGGTTATAGAATTGATGAGTTATGCATGCGTGCGCAGTTTCCACTATATTCTCCTAGAGATTAAGCTTGAGCAGGGACTAGTAACCGTCTTAGACTCGAGACGAAAAGATCCCCAGGAGTATGCAGACATGACTCAAATGCTCGAGAAGTAAGTTAAATCGATCATTATCCACCATATCAGCAACTTTGTTCATTTCCTGATATCAAGTAATTGTTTTCTTTGTCTGGCAGGGTTTGGAGAAAATTCACCAAAAAAGCTCCGGGACTGCCGAAGAAGATGCAATTTAGACACCCGAAAGTAAGTACTATAATAGCATGTTCCGCGCGTCTCCTAGTGATTCAAGCGCTAGTTTCATCAATACCATTTGGCATGCTTGCTTATCAGTTTGATTGACCTCTATTTCTTGTAAAGTGGTTGTGGCAGGACCAAGGGAATGATTTCTGTGGATACTACGTTTGCGAGTCCATCCGCCACACGACCTGTGGACGAGGGTACTCTGACGAACAATATGAAGTGCGTAAGCAATAATATTCACAATTTTATTTTATTACCATCACAATTTTATTTTATTACCTACGGGTGGTAGGATGGATTTTCCCTATATATATATATATATATATATATATATATATATATATATATATATATATATATATATATATATATATATATATATTGACCCCTTCTTCAAATTAGATCTTTCGGATGCGGGATGAACTCCTAGCACCAGATCGTATGCGAGCAATTCAAGAGGAATTGGCGGCATTCTTCCTTGACCACGTGATCGCTGAAGACGGAGAATACTATGTGGATCATGTGTTCATATATAATTAGGAGATTATATTGTAAGAGATAATTATTGTATATATGTAGTCGGTAGTGTCAGATAGATATACGAGAACTTGTTGTTCGACCAATCTCTGGGAGAAGGAGAGGTGGTCGATATCACTTCTCTCTATATGCATATGTTCATGGCGATCTTCTATTTCCTTCGTTTGCTTACTAGCTAGCTAGCGTGTCTAGTCTTCTCTATACGTATATAGTACGTAGCGTCGACCAAGCACGGACATAAGAGAGGACATCTCTCTATTAATTAGCTAGCTAACACAATATATGAAATACTAAATGAACCCCCCAAAAACCCCAATCCCCCCCCCCCCCTATAAAAAAACAAAAACCCCAGCCCCTGAAATGCTGACGCGTGGACGCCTATTGGTCCCGGTTGGTGCCACCAAGAGAGACCAAATGCCCTCCTGCCTAGGCTCGCCGCACCGGCCACGTGGAGGCCCATCTGTCCCGGTTCGTGTAAGAACCGGGACTAAAGGGTCAGGGCATTAGTAACGACCCTTTAGTCCCGATTCAACAACCGGGACAAAAGGCCCGTATGAACTGGGACAAATGGCCCCTTTTTTACTAGTGCCAATTGATTATGTCATTCACCACAGTCTGACAGTCAGAGGCCACCACAAAGAAGTGTTCACTTTTAGTTTTAGATACAAAGAATTGCTCATGTATACATATTTTAAATATTTTAATATACACGTACATGTATACATGTACACCGAATTGAGTGAACAACCACACTAAACTATGTCTAAATATATTTGAATAAATTAGGTTTGGGCGCGGGTGCACGTAAGTCGCCTGACTTTTAAATTTGGCACGGTCGATTGTTTTGGAAGCCTCGCCCTTCTTCTTCCTTCAGCTCTTCTCCTTCTCCAAATCACCGCAGGGGCCGCCGGCTGAACCGCCTGCAACCGTCACCCATGGCCGGCAGTCCCACGCAGCCTCCCCGCCCCCTCCCAGGAAACGCCCCCACCGCCGGTCTTGCAGCCTCCCCCGGCCATCCCTCTAGCCCTGGGTGATGGCCGGTTTTTTCCCCGGCGAAGTTGCACCACCGACGTCTTGCCACCTCAACCATTGTTTGTTCTTCCGCCCCTACCCCCCTTCCCTTCCTTCTACTTCCTCCCCTCCAGCTTCCTTCGGGCGGACTTCTTCGGCCATCTCAAAATCGACCGACCCAAATGCTAATGTCAGTTGATTGACATTTTAGCTTATGTGAAAAAGTTTAAATATCTTATATTTGTTAACGGAGGAAGTATCATTTTCCTATTTCATGCTTATTTGCTGACATGAAAAAATTGCCAGCTGAGATGTGCTACATTAATTCTAGTCGTCTACACTCTAATTATACACAGCTACAGTTTTCTACGTCTTTGCACCATACACGTACGGTGTCAGACCCCCGCCGCCGGTGGTGGGTCGAGGCCGAACCCCGTCGACACGGCCTTCTTCTGCTGCAGGACGATCACGGAGCCCATCTCCAGCGACTCGTCCGACGCGAGGATGTCCCCGATTGGGCCCATCTCCCCGCACTCTAGCCCGGCCACCAGCTCTGCCGGCTGCCGCCCGCCGCGCCCCACCACGATGAGCGCGTACGCCCCGGCCATCCTGTGCAGGGCCACCACCACGTCCGCCGCGCCGCCCACCGCCTTCTCCACGTATGACGCGAGCTCCTTCGCCACGTACTCGCGTTGGAGCGCCGCCATGCAGCACTCGTCGGGATCGTCCACCACGACGGACACCTCCCCGTCGGCGTGATCGCCGGTGCGTGCCGTCTGGACGCCGGAGTGGCCGTGCTTGCCGGAACCCACGAAGCGGATGACGGTCAGGTGGACTGTTTCATTCTTGGCGAGGCGGCAGGCGAGGGCCACGGCCTCGCGATCGTCCGGCCCGCCGAGGAAGACAGCCGCCACGTGCGTCGGCGCGGTGGCCCGGTCGTCCCGCCAGTTCCCCAGCGTCTCCTCGCTCGTGGATATCTTGGTCGGCAGCTGGAAGCTAGTGCCGCCTCTCCGGAACGGGCGGTCGACGAGGATGCCGGTGGTGCACGGGGCGCGCTCGAGCACGTTCAGGTTCAGCTGGCGGTGGTCCTCCGACCGGCAGAACATCTTGCCGTCGTAGTGCTGCTCCTTGTGGTAGGGCACGATTAGGACGTCGGCGAGGACCTCCTCCGTGCAGCGGCGGATGGTCTTGAGGTTCGTGACGGGGCCGCGGTCGCCTTTGTCGATCTGCCGGATGACGAGACCGGTGATGGAGGCGAACAAGTCGACGGTCCAGTTCACCTGCGTGGCGGCGTCGTTCATGCGGTCCCAGTGCTTGTCGCTGTCGAGCTGGTTCTGCTCGTGGTAGCGTTTGGCGCCGCCGGTGCCCGCGCGCGCGTGCTTGCGCACGGCGTCGTAGAAGTGCAGGACGTGCACGGCGGGCTGCACGGCGGGCTTGCTCGCCAGCAGCTCGACGAGGCTGAGCATCGCCGGCGTGGCGCGCGCTCCGTGCACGCAGGCGAGCATCCGCAGCTCCTCCTCCTCCTGGTCCGGGATCAGCCGCTCCAGCGTCCTATGGCCGTTGCTCAGATACGCCTCCCTCTCCCTGCGGTACACGACGGCGAACACCGGCCCCGCGATGACGGTGCTGATCATGCTGCCCATCACCATGGCCATGAGCGCCTGCTCCGCCCAAATCCCCTCGGAGCTGGCGAAGCTCATGTCGATCATGTTGACGTGGCCCTTGATGTTAAGGATGACGCCGAGGCGCGCGGCTTCCCCGAGCGGCATGTGGAGGAACCTGGCGGCGCCCATGGTGCCGGCGCACTTGCCGATGAGACCGAGGATGGTGAGGAGGACGGCGGGCACGACGACGGCGCCGGACATGGCGCTAAAGTTGAGCCGCATCCCCATGGTCCCGAAATAGAAGGGCAGGGCCAGCGCGTGCAGCGGGTACGCAAGCGCGTGCGTGACGGTCCTCGCCACGGGGCCCTCCCTGGGGAACGCCAGCCCCAGCACGAGGCTCGCCGGCATGCCGTCGAAGCCGACTTGCCGCGGGAAGTCGCCGATGTACGATACGGCGATGAGTATGAGCGCCAGCTCCCAGTTCCCGATGCGGTGGCGCCCCGCGTTGCGCCGGTTCATGAACTCCACGGCTGGCCGGAGCAGCGCGAGCGCGAGGCCGACCTTGAAGAGCGCGAGCACGCCGAGCCCGAGCCGCTGGGACGCGGTGTACCCTGGGGTCCTTCCGGACGCCAGCTTCATGCAGGAGAAGGCGCCCTCCCCGACGATGCAGATGACGTTGGTGGCGATGGCGGCACCGACGACGAGCCGGCCGGTGGCGGTCGCGGTGAGGCCGAGCTCGGCGGCCATCCGGGAGACGTCGACGGAGGAGGTGTTGGCGAGCGTGAGCATGAGCACGGCGGCGAGCAGCTCGGGCGAGCGGACGGGGGTGTGCATCATGCTGCCGTACAGGCCCCCCGAGACGAAGGCGGCGAGGAGCAGGCAGGTGGCGACGCTGGCGTAGGTGGCGATGGTGCAGCGGTGCTTGTCGTTCCAGAGCGAGGCGAGGTCGGCGTCGAGGCCGACGTAGAACATGTAGAAGATGCGCGCCTGGGAGACGTACCACCCGTACGTGTCCTCCACGTTCACCACGGCCACGTGCACGATCACCTCGTGCAGCCCCAGGCTCCCCACCATGATCCCCGCCTGCATGCATGCATGCATCCATGGATCAAAGATTCATCATATACATGGTCATCGCGAGAAGAAGATGAAGAAGAAACATCGTGTGCAATGGGTGGGTGCGTACGAGGATCTGGGAGATGGCGCTGGGCTGGTTGTGGCGGCGGAGGGAGAGGTGGATGAACTTGCCGAGGGCGATGACGACGACGGCCTGGAGGACGATGAGGAAGAGGGTGTCCAGGGACACGTTCTGGAGCTCGAGGACCTGGTCGCAGTCCATGGGTCTCGCCATGGCCGCTTGATCAACTCTTCTTCCTCTTTAGTTCCGTCCGGCTCGCTGGCCGGCTCTTCCGTTCGTGGCGCTTGCCGATGATGCCAACGTACGTCGACGGCGGCGGATGATTGCGCGGCCGTGGTCCTGCCAGAAAATGTTCTCCAGGTTCGTCGGAGCCTTCCTGTCTGCTCGTGAGGTTGGTGATCAGTTTGGCAATGGATGGACCATGGCATTGGCATGCATGTACAAGAGAAAAAAAAAAAGAAGACTCGTCCTCCATAGCTGGGCCTGACACTGCTACGAGCAGGAGGAGCCCATGAGGCCATGACAACGTGTTCGTACGTATTGATGGGCCCGCCTGAATCACATGGCAGACAAGAGCCTTTTTTTAATGTCTCCAAAAAAAAAAGCCTTTCTTTTCTTACTCCATGTTGTTTTTGCTCTTCGTACAAACCCATCATCAAATTTGTATGTGAAAGGAGCTTCCAATGATATAATTTTCACATATACATCTCATATATTGTTAATGGATCTGTCTAGGACACATCTAGTTATGTCACATCTAAGCTGATGTTCACTTTGCTTGTGGTCTATTTTCTTTTGTCCTAGTTTTTTTTGTTGCTGCATTATATATATGTGAAAGCTTAGATGTGACATCCTTAAAAATATCTAAATATGAATTAGACAAACTAATTATTAATCTTATAAATAGTCAAAGATAGCCTCGAAATATGCATTAGCGCTATACGAGGGAGTATGTCTTTTCTTCCTTGAGATTATCAATCATGTTTCTTGGTTTGAACGGACGACATTGGATGCTAGGCAAGCGCCATGTGTGGCCTCTAATCTAGGTGTTCACCTGATTTCTGAGCAGGTGCAAGTCAAGTCAACCACCCAAGTTTTCACTGCTTTCCACGAAAGATACAAGTCAAGTCAACAGTGAACCATCATTTGACTATAAGTTGAGCTCACGAGATACCACCAAGAAGCAAGTATTCATTATGAAACTGTTCAAGATCTTCGTCGTCCTCGCCATCTCGGTTGTTCTATCCACCTCAAAACCATTGTCGCGGGTTGGTGCACTAGGGAAGCATGTAAAGAAAAAGCGCCAAGAGTTGACATACAAGGGAGACGGATAGGCAGACTGCCTCCGGTGCCAATACTAAACTGGCGTACGCATGGACGAGAGCCAGGGCCACCACTACCACATCCACCAAGAACACAGAAGAGCAGAATTCAGCCTCTGCGCTCACCACCGCCTCCTTCACCGCCGGCGCAGAAGAGCAGAATGCAACCAATGCCACCTCCGCCGCCGATGCAGAAGAGTGGGGCATGGCCGATGCACCTTCCGCCGCCTCCACCAAAAGTGTAGAAGAGGGTAGATCCGCCGTTGCCTCCACCACCAGTGCAGAACACCGTAGCTCGGCCATTGAGCTCCCCACCACCTCCACCATGAGCACATATCGCAGAGTGGCTCGTGGTTATTAGACCCTTCATTTTCCTCCCTGCCATCATTATATGCAATTAGGTCTTAAGTTTTCATATGCATAATCTTTTACTACCCACTTAGCGTAGATCTGTGCACACAATGTTGTAGTTTTGTCCAATAAAGATCCTTATGCAGGGTTTCGTTACCCATTTGTTCAATTTGTGTCATGAATAAAACTGAACGAATAGGCTAGATACCCGATAAATGTGCAAAAGCTAAAATTTTCTAAATAGCAACTGAACGACTTCACTGTGTGACATGCCTTCTTGTGCTACATGGAAAATAAGAATCACTTTATCCTTTCAACTTTTTGAGAGAAGTTCTCACACGTCATTCACCATGAAACATGGGACTGGCTAGGTGTGAGATGACGGAAAACTAATAATATTAGGCCAGTTACTTCTTCTATTGTTCTTGATTGGCGTTCTGTCTGCATGTGTTAGAATAAATCCGAGGTACGTAGTCGATCCACCGAGGAACAAACAATCACAGATAATGACGACACCGAGATTTGTTAACGAGGTTCGACGAACTCGCCTACTCCCCGGGGCAATGACTACGGGCGCTCCTCCCCGAGATACCGCAACACCGGCCACCCGGGCGCCGGCACAAGCCGCCAGCATCCCCTTGCGAGCCTATTGCTATCTAGTCGTCATGGGTTACAACGTGGGGTGCCTCTTCATATATAAGAGGCCAAGGGTACAACGTGTCCGACTCCGACACTACACGTATCCTACCCACACTACAACACCAAGTCCAAGCGTAACCCAACTAGTACAAAATATTCGACACAAACACAACAAACACGATAACCTGAGTCATCTCCCACATAGGCTAAACCAAACTCACCAGACTTGTACGAAGAGAACCACTCCCTGTTGGGTGTCGCATGAAAAGAGCAAGCTGAATCCAACATCCACGCTTCACTTTTGGTTGACCGCATGTCTGATACTATGAGGACATCACTACTGCTGTCTGAGTCATCACTATGAGTTGCCTTATTAGCACTTGCCCCACAATTGAGTTCTGGACAGTCTTTTCTCATATGTCCCCACTGCTTACACTTGTGACACTGTATATTCTTTTTCTTTTTCTTGTTCTTCCCAGCCTCATATCCCTTCCGCCACTGCTCACCCTTGACTAGCAAACCTTCACCATGAGATACTTCCACCGTATTCTTCTTTCTCATATCATAAGATAGCAATGCCGCAGTAATATCCTCATTCTTGACGGTTTCCTTGCCGTGCGTCAAAGTAGTAATCAAATGGTCATAGGATGATGGCAATGAACAAAGAAGCAGAATTGCCCTATCCTCGTCGTCAACCGTCGCACCCAAGCGTGCTAGATCCGTCACGACTTGATTAAAGGCGTTCATATACTCCACAAGATCTGACCCCTCCTGCATCCTCATCCCATACAACTTTTGCTTCAGATACACCTTGGTCGTCGCAGTCTTGGACATAAACTGACTTTCCAGCTTCTCCCAGATCTTCCTCGGCGAATTCTCATCCATCACATGATAAATAACCTGGTCCGACAGACACAACCGTATAGTCCCGGCTGCTTTCAACTGTAACTCCTGCCAGTCATCAGCCTCCATCTTAGCTGGCTTGGCTTCCTGCAACAACGCCTTCAAGCATCCCTGTTGTGCCAATAAATCTTTCACCCTTGTCTGCCATAACCCAAAGCTTCCAGTTCCGTTGAACTTCTCCACCTCAAACCTGGTACCCGATGGCGCCATGATTCTTTGTACGGCTGACCTTGTGAAAAAAAAATCATCCGAGCTTTGCACGCGATGCCCCAAGTACACAAACGAGATCTCCGCGTACTAATAGCAAAACCAACCAAAAATTCCTTCCGGTCTTCACGTGTTATCTCCTGGCTCAACCTCCGATGCTAGTGCTATTTGCTTTGCCTCTGCCCTTGCTTCCGATGGATGCCTATCACCACGATGGATTTGTTTCTGGCCGATCTGATCTGCTGCCTCGCCTCGTACGGTGACCCGGCCCTTGCTGCTATTTATAATAGCGCACTAGCAGGCGTCCATGTAGAACACGAGGACCATCAGGACTCGGTCCTGTTTTTGTCTCCAAAACAAACTCGGTTACCTTGCTGTATCCGATTCCTTGGATCGTTGCACCACGCCTTGTACTTGTACATCAGGCCAATGTCCCGTGCCAAGGGCCGCTCCGCGCAAGGCCTTGATGGCCCACCACAGCACCGCTTGCGTGCCTGCACAAGCCTCTGCTGATGGCACACGCACACGTGTTACGCCGCCGTCGCCTGAACCAATCGAGCGATCAATCTGTCTCGCCGAACTGCCGTATGTGTACGTGGACCGCGTGCTGCTTACATCGATCCGACCGATCTATCTGATACGTTGTCACCTGATCCCGGCGACTCCATTAATCGATTCTTCGGTCATCCAATCCTCTGAATCAACTCACAACGATCCCCTCGTAACCTTGCTCATGATACCACTTGTTAGAATAAATCCGAGGTACGTAGTCGATCCACCGAGGAACAAACAATCACAGATAATGACGACACCGAGATTTGTTAACGAGGTTCGGCGAACTCGCCTACTCCCCGGGGCAATGACTACGGGCGCTCCTCCCCGAGATACCGCAACACCAGCCACCCGGGCGCCGACACAAGCCGCCAGCACCCCCTTACGAGCCTATTGCTATCTAGTCGTCATGGGTTACAACGTGGGGTGCCTCTTCATATATAAGAGGCCAAGGGTACAACGTGTCCGACTCCGACACTACACGTATCCTACCCACACTACAACACCAAGTCCAAGCGTAACCCAACTAGTACAAAATATTCGACACAAACACCATGCAAACCTGAAACAGAAGCCTCGGTCCTACATCTCTCACGTGTATTGTTTCACACTCTGGACACTGAAGGGACAAACAGGGGGACGGCTCAGGTGACCTAACCCTGCCGCCGCCGCCACCCCCTCCTGCTCCCTCCCCCTCGCCCCCGTCAGGCGTCCCCGCCGGGCAAAGCCCGTGCGGCTGCCGGCGGCGGCGGGCCTTTTCTCTCCCGTCTCGCGTGGAGGCCAGCCCTGGACGGCGCGCCGTGCGTCGCGGAGCTGCGCGCCGGCGTGGATCTGGCCCTCCGGCCTCTTCTACGGCGCGGTGGCGCTGGATGCTTGGGCGGCGGCCCCCTCCTCTCTGTCTTCCTCGCGGTGGAGGAGCGGGGGTGACCGTTTTGGCGGCAGATCGGGGCTTTTCTGCTCGGATCTGGTGGGCGCGCGCCGTCAGTGGGATGCGGCGGTGCTGGCCGTCCTGGGCCGCGTGGGTGGCAGGGCGGCTGCGCGTGGTGGAGGCCCCGACGGCTCTGGTTGGCGGCGATGGAGTTGCTGATCCCATCCTGCCGGGCCGGAGACGGGCCTCTCGGCTGGGCTGGTGTTTGGCGAGGTGCAGTGGTGTGCCCTGGCTAGCGTGGTGCTGCCTGGGGCTGCTAGTCTCCCAAGGCCAGTGGCCTCTGCGTGGTGTAGGTGGCGCTGCCGGTGGTGGGTCTGGCGCTACTCTCTCCCGGCGTCGGTCCGTTGGTGGATGGTGGAGGGCCTGTGCCGCGGATCTGGTGCAGGCACGGCATGGTGGTGCCCGTGACGGCTTGCAACAGCGGCTGGTCGCGTGGGTGCGTGCCCGGCGGCTCCAACGCTTGGAGCTCGTCGGGCGGCGCGGGTTGGACAGCGGCCCGGTGTGGTTGCGGCTCTGGCCGTGGATGGCTCCACGGTGGCTTGGCAGGTCGACTGCGACAGCGGCGGGCATGATCCAGCGTCGGCTGGCCCGTAGGCGGCATGTGTCGACCTTCGATCCCTCTCCTTGTCGTTCGGGTGCTACCTTCGTTGAAGGTTTTGCCCTTCCCTGACTATGGGTCATCGCTCATTTCACGCTTGGCAGCAGGACCGGCCTCGTCTCGCGCCCGGCAGCAGGACCCGCCTCGTCTCACGCCCGACAGTAGGACCATGCTCGTCTCGCGCCCGGCAACAGGACAGTGCTCGTCTCGCGTCAGTGTCTTGGACGGGTCGATGGCGGCCAGTTTTGGCCGGCCTATTGGGTTTCGGCGTTGGGAGCGGCTCAGGGGTGTAAAGGCGGGTCCTTTTCTGCCCATATCTTTGGTTGGGGTAGCGGTGGGTGGCGGGTGAGGTGGCGTCAAGGTTTTGGATGCTGGGGCGGCGGCCCTGGTGGTGGTGTCGCGGTGCTCCTGGGCAAAGCCCGTGACTTGGTGCTGCCTGGTGGCCATGGCCGTGTGGACGGCGTGGTAGCCAGGGTGTGGCGTTCGGTGGCGGTGAATGTTGGTCGGGGTGAAAACATGTTCTATCTTCGGATTGACTGGCGACGGCGAAGCTCGTTCCCTTCTTGAAGGCGTCGCCGCGACTCTCGCTGCCCGTCGTGTTGCTCCGGGGAAAACTCTGATCCTTGGGTCGGGCGGTGGCGGCGCTTCGGTGTCGTAACCTTCCTGTAGGCACCGCCTTAGAACCCACGGTGCGTCGTATGTAGTTTCTTCTCTACGCGGTGGCGTGTTCACGGTTGAGGCCCCGATGGCTCTGTAGTGCTAGGGGTGGTGTTGCTACGCTCAGCGCATATGTATCCTGTCTTGGGTGTATCCGTGTGTTGTGATAGTGTGTGTTGTACTGGGTGGTTGGTGATCTTTGCTTTTATATATAAAACGGGGCGAAAGCCTTTTTCGATAAACAGAAGCCTCTTAACGAACGACCTTTTGCTATACTACGCCATGCATGCATGCAAGCTGCTCGGTCATGCTGCATGCCTTCCGATTTATGAATGTACTGCTTGAGTTTGACTAGAACGAATTTCTAACACGGCAGGCTTATACAAAACTCCCTCTTTTCCTTTCTACGTAAGGTGAAATAAAAAAAATAAAAAGGTGAAACGAAAAAAAGTTGGAATGGAAAAAGGTGAATGAATTTGTCTAAAAAAAGGTGAAATGAAAAAAAAATTTGGAGCCAGAAATATCAGTGCATGGGAGATAAAAAATGATTTTATTTGTATCAGTTACTTTTTCTTATGGGTAAATAAAGACATATGTTAAAAGGATGTTTTGTCTCAGTCGACACTTTAGAGGAGCACTAGGCCCTATGCAACCAATAAACAGAAGCCAATCCGATATTTGAACTTTGTCTGAAATATACATTAGTGACATGATACCTAGTAAGACATAAGATAAAAACAATAATAAATGAACAAAATAAAGTAGAAATAAAAAATTAAGTTGTGTACAAAAATGAATTAGTGGCATGAGTATTACCCTTTAAAAATTGAGAAAAAGTAATACAAATACTGGCAATATCCACACACAATTTTGCATAAAAAATGTGCTCTTTATAATATGCAAGAATAAGCATATAATAGTGGAACTTTCAAGGCATTGATATTACCCTTAAAGAAGAAAAAATAAAATAATTAACAAGTAAAACAAAATCAAAATAATGAAGTCTTCTAAGTAAGAATAAGTCAGTGCCACTAGTATTACCCTTTAAGAAGAAAGAAAATGTAAATAATAAATAATGACAAAATTTTCACACAATTCAAATACAAACTGTGTCTTTTATAATACACAAGAATAAGCAGACAATAATAAAGTTACACAGAAATAATGTAGTTTTTAAGTAAGAATTAGTGGCATTGGTATAACACTTAAACAAGAAGAAAATGAAATATAAACTAGAAGAAAATCAAAATAAAGAAGGTTCCTAAGAAATAATGTGTTAGGGGCATTCAGTATTGTCATTCAGGAAGAAAATAATGAAATAAAAAGAATAAATGGAATATAAAATAAAAGAAAAACAAAATATGACGTTACTAAGGAACAATGAAGTAGTGACATTTGTATTACGACATTACGAAGAAAGAAAATGAAAATAATCTACAACAAATAATGTCAAAACTTGCACATAATTCACATAATAATTGCGCCTTTTTATAGTATGCAAGATGACCATATAATAGTGAACTTTTCCATAAAAAAGTTTCCTAAGAAGAAATGAATTAGTGACATTGGTATTACCCTTAAAGAAGAAAGAAAATAAATATAAAGTAAAACATGATCAAAATATAGAAGTTTTCTAAAGAAGAATTAATTAGTGGCATTTGTATTACCCTTTAAGAATAAAGAAATGAAACAAAAACTGAAATAAAATAAAAATAAAGTTTCTAAGGAAGAATTAGTTAGTGGCATTGTTATTATTCTTTAACAAAATAACTGATACATTTTAAATATTTTAAACAGAAGTTTCTTTCTTTTATAATATGCAAGAACAAACATACAAGTGGAATTTCTCAAAAAAATCTAAGAAGGAATGAATTAGTGGCATTGGTATTGCTCTTAAAGAAGAAAGAAAATAAATTAAACTAAAACAAAATTAAAACATTGAAGTATTGTAGAATGATAGTGGCATTTGGTACTATCTTATAAGAAGAAAAATAGTATTTAAAAACTTGCACACAACTTTGCACTAAAAGTTGTACTTTTAAAATATGCTAAGGATAAGCATATAATGGTATATTTTTTACATTCTAGTGTAATCTACACACATACTATATAGTGCTTAGGTGTATACATTTCTACGCATCCAATATGCAAAACATATCCATGTAGAAAAAAAAGGCTAGAAAAAGCAAAAGCAGAAGACACATAAAAAAAACTCGTAATTTGAAAGGAACTTCAGGCCCAATAGGAAAATCGACTTACCACAAACAGGGGTAAGTCGAAAATTCAGTCTAAGAAAAATTGACTTGCCCCAAATAGGGGCAAGTCAAAAATTAAGCATAAGAAAAAATTGACTTACCCCAAACAAGGGCAAGTCAACTCAGCCTAAACAACAGAAGAAAAGAAAAACGACACGAATCATAACAAAAGAAAAACAATGGTCAGAAAATTGACTTACCCAAATTTAAAATCCTGGCGACTTACATATAGCTAAAGTGATGAAATATTTACTTTCCTGAAAACAAACATGGAAAAATCCTATAAATATGCAACTCGTTGCTCACAGCAAAATATTTTTCTATGGGAACCAAAATATTCCTTCAGTGTAGAAAAATAATTCACTACAAATCTTTCCTGTTCTAAGTTAGAAGAAACCAATTAACCATTAAAATTAAACAAACGTCCGGACATGCCCATGAACGTTTGGTGTGTGCATTTTAAATTATGCGGTTGCAGATGCCTTAACCATCTCTGCCAAAGCTGAACTAGCTCCCCGTCACAAAAAAAGAAGAAGCTGAACTAGCTCAGAGCATTGTATAGCTAGCCACAGCCGATGTAGGAATATTTGATATCACAAAATACACTGTTGTTACGAGCTAGCCTCGTGGCCCAGAATATCCACAAATGTTTGCAGGCAACGTCGCCAAATTGAAGTGCTGAACATGAAACCCCATCTCAAAAATTGCGAGACATATCATTTTAAGATTTACGAATTCAACGTAGGCGCCTCGTCGCCTTACGGGAATGTCTCCTCCCACTGAAAAAGCATCGCCGGAAATCCTGAAATAAATCCAAGAATAATGTGAGCACCAAGACTTGAACCCTGATGGGTTGTGAATATCACTGTCCCTTTAACATTCAACCACAACTTAATTTGCGCAAATATAACTCAATTAGTACGTACAGTAACTATGTTTCACTGGTCCAATAGACATTGGATACCAGACAAGCCATGTGTGACCTCTGATCTAGGCGGGGTTAATGCGTGACCGGGTTTTCCACACAAGCCATGGATGCTAGACAAGCGCCATGTGTGGCCTCTAATCTAGGTGTTCACCTGATTTTCTTAGCAGGTGCAAGTTAAGTCAACCACCCAAGTTTTCACTATTTTCCCCGCAAGTTACAAGTCAGGTCAACAGTGAACCATCATTTGACTATAAGTTGAGTTCACGAGATACCACCAAGAAGCAAGTGTTCATTATGAAACTGTTCAAGATCTTCGTCGTCCTCGCCATCTTGGTTGTTCTATCCACCTCAATACCATTGTCGCGGGTTAGTGCACTAGGGAAGCAGGCAAAAAAAGCGCCAAAAGTTGGCATACAAGGGAAACGGATAGGCAGACTGCCTCCGGCGCCAATACCAAACCCGCGTGGGCGGCACAGCCGAGGGCCACCACATCCACCAGCAACACAGAAGAGCAGAATTCAGCCGTTTAACTCACCGCCGCCTCCTTCGCCGCCAGCGCAGAAGAGCGGAGTTCAGCCTCTGAGCTCACCACCGCCTCCTTCATCGCCGGCGCAGAAGAGCACAATGCAGCCAATGCCACCTCCACCGCCGGTGCGGAAGAGTGGGGCATGGCCGATGCACCTTCCGCCGCCTCCACCAAAAGTGCAGAAGAGGGTAGATCCGCCATTGCACTTCCCGTTGCCTCCACCACCAGTGCAGAAGACCCTACCTCGGCCATTGAGCTCCCCACCACCTCCACCATGAGCACATATCGCAGAGTGGCTCGTGGTTATTTGATCCTTCATTTTCTTCCCTGCCATCATCATATGCAATTAGATCTTAAGTTTTCATATGCATAATCTTGTACTGCCCACTTAGCATCGATCTGTGCGCACAATGTTGTGGTTTTGTCAAATAAAGATCCTTATCCAGGGTTTCGTTACCCATTTGTTTAATTTGTGTCATGAATAAAATTGAACGAATAGGCTAGATTTCCAATAAATGTGCAAAAACTAAAATTTTCTAAATAGCAACTGAACAACTCGACGCGGATTTTTGGGACATGGTGCCACACGATGCCGAAATCTCGGCCGCCCGCTTGTGCTTTGAGATTACTAATTAATATAGGACATTTTCCAATACGATCACACCTACTCAATAATACATTGGAATACGCAGCAGTGAGTGGGCCATGGCACTTTAAATTCGTATGCACTTTGTCTGGTAGTTGTGTTTTGGCACTCTGTCAGATGTGTTGAATTAATCCCTGCTGGGTACTTGATGGCCTGCATAGCATTTACAAGTCTTTATGCAGCCAGTACGAGTTAATGGGGGTGGCTTGTGCAGGGCATGTATTTTAGATATACTTCATGCAGGTGGGTGTATGAAGGACATTGTTGAATCTTATCATCAGATTGGCTGGGTATAGAGCAAATTTATTTACACGGGATTACTTGATGTGTGAGCTATGATTCAGCCACATAGTAAAAAAAACTCCCATGGGAGGAGCTGGAGAATCGATGTAGGACATTGATGAAGACATGAATAACACTATGACATGAACATAAAATGTTGTTGTTGTAGGAGCTGATGGATATAAAAAGTTGGCACGACAGAGAAGATCTGAGAGAAAGAGAGGGTGAGGAATATGGATTGCTTTTAGACAGTCATTGAGTGACACATAACTACCAAAGCTGAGAGAGAGAGAGAGAGAGAGAGAGAGAGAGAGAGAGAGAGAGAGAGAGAGAGAGAGAGAGAGAGAGAGAGAGAGAGAGAGAGAGAGAGAGATGAACTGCTGTAGCTACAATTCCACATCTCCATTTTTTTAAAGAAACTCTAAATCTCCATGTATGAGTTCTAGCTAGCCATGCCCTGAACGAAGAGCAAAAACAAGAGAAGCAAGATGAGTGCGAGAGGAGCTGCAGAATGAACAAGGGATGGGGAGAAAATATATGCAATGATGCAGGTTGTGGTTAATGTACGCTGCAAATAACTGAAAGAACTCCTCTAATCAATAATGTGGGATCAGTGTGGTCATCAATGGGGCTTTAACTGCACTTGTGCAGATCCGTGAGCCATACTCATCTATTATACATGGAATACGACCAATATACGTTTTGGCAGTGTAAACACAACACGAATCACAAAGAAATGAATGGTGTGGATACCATCCTCGCGTGGCACCATGTCCACTCGTGATTTATCACTGAACAACTTCACTATGTGACATGCCTTCTTGTGCTACGTGGAAAATAAGAGTCACTTTTCAACTTTTTTGAGAGAGGTTCTCACACGTCATTCGCCGTGAAATATGGGACTGGCTAGGTGTGAGATGACCTAAAACTAATATTGGGTCATTCACTTTTTCTATTGTCCTTGATTGGCGTTCTGTCCGCATGCAAGCGCTGAAATAGAAGCCTCCTAACGACCGACCTTTTGGTATACTACGCCATGCATGCATGCATGCTGCATGCCTTCCGATTTACTCCCTCCATTTCTTTTTAGTCTGCATATAAAATTTGGTTGAAGTCAAACTTTGTAAAGTTTGACTAACTTTATATAAAAAATATCAACATCTACAATACAAAAGTTATATATTATGAAAATTAATTTTATTATGCATCCGATAATATTGATTTCATAGTGTGAATGTTGATATGCTTTCCTATAAAGCTAGTTAAACTTTCCAAAGTTTGACTTTGACCAAATCATATATGCAAACTAAAAAGAAATGCAAGGAGTATGAATGTACTGCTTGAGTTTGATTAGAACAAATTTTTAACACGACAGGCTTATACAAAACTCCCTATTTTCTTTTCTACATAGGCGAATGAATTTGTCTAAAAAACATGAAATGAAAAAATAAAATAAAATAAAATTTGGAGCCATAAATATCAGTGCATAAGAGATAAAAAATGATTTTATTTGCATTGGCTACTTTTTCTTATGAGTAAATAAAGACATACGTTAAAAGGATGTTTGGTCTCAGTCGACTCTTTAGAGGAGCACTAGGCCCTATGCAACCAATAAATAGAAGCCCATCTGATATTTGAGCTTTGTCTGAAATATACAAAGATGACATGATACCCAGTAAGACATAAGACAAAATGATAATAAATGAACAAAAATAAAGTAAGAAATAAAAAAATTAAGTTATGTACGAAAGAATGAATTAGTGCCATGAGTATTACCCTTTAGAAATGGAGAAAAATAATACAAATACTGGCAATGTTTGCACACAGTTTATGCAAAAAAATACGTTGTTTATAATATGCAAAATAAGCATATAATAGTGGAATTTCACGGAAAAATATTTTCTAAGAATGAATGAATTAGCGGCATTGATACTACTCTTAAAGAAGAAAGAAAATGAAATAACAAGTAAAACAAAATCAAAATAATGAAGTCTTCTAAGTAAGAATAAGTTAGTGCCACTAGTATTACCCTTCAAGAAGAAAGAAAATGTGAATAAATAAATAATAACAAAATTTTCACACAATTAACAAAGAAAATTGCGCTTTTAATAATACACAAGAATAAGCAGACAATAATGAAATTACACAGAAATAATGTAGTTTTTAAGTAAGAATTAGTGGCATTGGTATAACACTTAAAGAAGAAAGAAAATGAAATATAAACTAAAATAAAATCAAAATAAAGAATTTTCCTAAGAAATAATGAGTTCAGTAGCATTTGTATTACCATTCAAGAAGAAAATAATGATAAAAAATGGAATATACACTAAAAAACAAAATATGACGTTACTAAGGAACAATGAATTAGTGACATTTGTATTACTCTTTACGAAGAAAGAAAATGAAAAATTATCTAAAACATAGAATGTTGAAACTTGCATACAATTTACACAATTATGCTTTTTTATAATATGCAAGATAAGCATATAATAGTGGAATTTTTGCAAAAATATGGCTTCCTAAGAAGAAATGAATTAGTGACATTGGTACTACCCTTAAATAAGAAAGAAAATAAATATAAACTAAAACATGATCAAAATAAAGGAATTTTCTATAGAAGAATAAATTAATGACATTTGTATTTCCTTTAAGAAGAAAGAAATGAAACAAAACTGAAATAAAACCAAAATAATTAAATTTTCTATGGAATAATTAATTAGTGGCACTGTTATTACCCTTTAAGAAAAATAAATGATAAAATTTTCAAATATTTTAAACAGAAGTTGCTTTCTTTTATAATATGCAAGAATAAACATATAATTGTGTCATTGGTATTGCTCTTAAAGAAGAAAGAAAATCAATAAACTAAAACTAAATTAAAACAATGAAGTATTGTATGGAAGAATGATAGTGGCATTTGGTATTATCATATAAGAAGAAAAATAATAATTTTAAAAAAACTTGCACACAACTATGCACTGAAAATTATAATTTTAAAACATGCTAAGGATAAGCATATAACTAATCTACACACATACTATATAGGAGTACTACTTAGGTGTATACATTTCTACTCGTCCAATATGCAAAACGTATCCATGAGAAAAAAGAAAAAATGGCTAAAAAAGGAAAAGCAAAAAACACATAAAAAACACGCAGTGTGTAAGGGACTTCAGGCCCAATAGGAAAATCGACTTACCACAAACAGGGGCAAGTCAAAATTTCAGCATAAGAAAAAATTGACTTGCCCCAAACAGGGGCAAGCAACTCAGCCTAACACAAGAAAAGAAAAACAACACGAATCATGACAAAAAAGACAATGGTAAGAAAATTGACTTATCCAAATTTAAAATCCAGGCGACTTACATATAGCTAAAGTGATGAAATATTTACTTTACTAAAAACAGACATGGAAAAATCCTATAAATATGCAACTCGTTGCTCACGGCAAAACATTGTTCTATATATGGGAACCAAAATATTCTTTTAGTGTAGAAAAATAATTCACTACAAATCTTTCCTGTTCTAAGTTAGAAGAAACCAACTAACCATTAAAATTAAACAAACATTTGGTGTGTCCATTTTAAATTACGCGGTTGGAGGTGCCTTAACCATCTCTGCCAAAGCTGAACTAGCTCCCCGACACAAAAAAAGAAGAAGCTGAACTAGCTCAGAGCATTGTATAGCTAGCCACAGCCGATGTAGGAATATTTGATATCACAAAATACATTGTTGTCACGAGCGGCAACGTCGCGAAATTGAAATGCTGGAACATGAAACCCCATCTCAAAAATTGCGAGACATATTATCTTGAGATTTACGAAGTCAACGTAAGCGCCTCGTTGTCGACGGGAACATCTCTTCCCACTGAAATCGCATCACCAGAAATCCTAAATCAAGGAATAAGGTGAGCACCAAGACTTAAACCCTGATGGGCTGCAAACATCATTGTCCTTTTAACCATCCAATCACAAATTGATTTGTGCAAGTAACTCAATTAGTACGTACAGTAACTACGTTTCACTGGACCAATAAACATTGGATACCAAACAAGCCATGTGTGACCTCCGATCTAGGCGGGGTTAATGCGTGACGGGACCGGGTTTTCCAAGCAAGCGCAAGCCAAGTCAACCGTCCAAGTTTTCACCATTTTCCAAGCAAACTACGTATCAATTTGTCAACTACCATCTAACTATAAATTGAGCTCACTAGACATCGCTGAGAGAAAGCGTTCTTGGGCCAACATGAAACTGCTCAAGCTCTTTCTCGTCCTAGCAATCTTAGCTGCTTTGTGCACCTCAAATGTGTCGTCGCAGGTTAGCCCGCTAGGGAAGCAGCCAAAAAAAGCGCCAAAAGTTGATGTGCCGCCGGTGAAACGGCAGAGGAAAATGCCTCCCGCGCCAAAGCCGTCGATGTGGGTGAGCCCTGAAAAGCCAATGACTCCACCACCACAAACATAGAAGAGCCGAATGCAGTCGGTGTGCTCACCACCGCCTCCACCGCATCATGGAAGAGCACATAAGGGTATAGTTCAGCCAGTGTGCTCCCCGCCGCCTTCACCATGAGCAGCATGTTATGAGCTGTGTGCAGTCGTTGGAGCTTACATTTTCTCCTCGGTCACCATTATATGCTCATCAGATCCTTACTTTTCGCATGCTTAACATTGTTGTACCCATTTAGCGTAGATCTTTACACACAATGTAGTTGTTTTGTCAAATAAAGTTTCATATGTGGAGATACATTACCCATTTGTTCAACTTGTGTCACAAATTAAGCCAACTAAATAGGCTAGATTATGGGATATTTTACCTTGGGGAAAAATCCCGAGGAAATGTGCAAAAACTATAACCAATCTCGATGGCATCTGAGACGCCCTTGGTATGCTGGGTTGTCCTATATATGCTACGGAGTACATGCCAAAAGAGAGAGCCACCTCCAGCCTTCCAGTTTTTCATTTTTCTTTCCTTTTTTTTCCTGGGATGAAACCTCTCATGTGTCAATCTCTATGAAATGCTCGGTTTACTAAAATTGGACAAGGAAGTATCCTTATGATTTTCGGTACTTTTTTACTGAAACAAAATTCATAAGGTATACCATAAAGATATACTCTTCACGAAGCTTTTTTTGCTGTAATTTTAAGTTGAAAATAACTCCTTAAAATAATAATAATAATATCAGACAAGTCCTTTGACTTGAGAAAGAAACGTTCTAGCTAGGCTGGAAAAAAAATACTCCATCCTTTCCAGTTTATATATTATGCTTGTGTGTATCCCTAAATTTATAATTTGACCAACACAATACAAGTTGTATATCCCAATACTTATATATACCACTAGAAAATACTTTCCATTTGAAGTTTCTAATGATATTTTTTTGTGAAATATATCTCGTATCATGTTGGTCAAAATTTTAATCTAGGGATACACACATGCCTAATGAACCGGAAAGGTGGGAGTATTGGCTTTTATATAAAATTCAACACAAACTTGGCGTATAAAAGAAAAATCATGTCACATCCAATAACACCAATGTCCTTGGATAAGTTGTTGTAGTCCTGTAGCACTGTAGCGGCTGCACGCATTTGGTCCCAACATGCTACGCGATAGCACCGCCCGAGTCTGCAATGAACACACATAAGCCTTAGAAAGAGAAATGTTTGACCGCTAGCTCCCATCCTTTGTAATGGAAGGCCATCGTGACATGCTTTATTTCATCATGAGATAATAGTTACATCATTATGAGTTTACTCAAGATAAAACTAGGCGCGTCGTCACCCAATTACAAAGATGAATTAGAAGTATAACTATTTCTAGTAATATCATGAGCCTGAGCACGTCGAGGCCGCCCATCCTTCTAGCCAACCTCCCCACCGGACATCCCCTGTGCCGCCCCACATCGGCCGCCGGCACAGAACCATGCAAAGCCACCAACAAAGACCCACCCACCAGCGAGGGGGACCCCATGGACCACCGCCCACCGCCAAGAAAGCTCGCCGGGAGTCCATCCGCGATGCCGCCGATGTCCAGCTGCCAGAGCACATGGAGACCAGCCAGCACACCCACCTGCCACCATCGTTGTGCCTCCACCATCACCAACTGCGGCCACAGCAAGGGCGGGCGCCCGCAGCTTGCGGCAGCGCCAACAATTTGAAATCTCTGTATTTATCAAACACCAACATAGAGAACCACTAAAAATGGAAAATAGAATCCAATCATCATGGAATCCTTCATCTTCTCCATTCCACACAAGACGATGGGACGCTGACATTGCTGTGGCTAGAGTTCTGCCCAATCACTAGAACAAAAAATTAGTATACACGTAGGCGGGCGAAAAGTCACCGATCTCTGCCTGGAAGTGTCAGCAACGCCGATTCCTAAGGATCCACCGCCTGGAGAAGAAGACGGTGTTGAGAGGATCATACCTAGAAGACTGCATGCGTTGGCAAGCTAACTAGAGCAACACCGTTACCGACAAAATATCACCGACCCAATGAAGACACAACCAACTCCCATATTTCGATGGAGAAAGGCAAACTTGTTCCTCCAATCTCGCCGCTAGATCCGACAACGCATGTGCCATTGAAGGTAGATAATTCAGAGGGGTCCTTATTAGACACCGCCGCCACGACCGCTACATGGGCCGAAGCTGTGAACAATGAAGTCTTAACTGTCCACTGAATCATGTTGCTGGACCAGATATCGCATGAACTGCCGGTTGGAGAATAAACTGACGAAACTATTATTGCACTCCATTGACATCACTTCCGGAAGGGCCAAAGTTTCCTGACAAGGGAGATCTACCTAATGCACCAAAACCGGAAAACGATGGAGGAGGTGTCCAGGGATCTAGCGACGAAGGAGTGGCGACGGAGGAGGGACCCTAGGTCGCTCTTTCTTGGGTTACGGGCTGTGTGGGTAAGCTTTACTTTTGCCCCGCTCACTTGAATCTTATGGAATTGGAAAACATAGGAATTGGTACAGGTGGGTGTTTGATATCAGCATATATCATAAAACCATGGAATTCTTTTCAAGAGCTCGGACCCCATAGATAAATTTCCTATGAAACAGACTAGGAAAAAAAAAATACACAACAATGATTCCTAAGAATTGCAGTCCTGCAAATCAAACAGACATCACGGGCAAAAAATAGAAATCCAAACAATTCAGTGGATCAAAGGAGACATGAAAATGTTTCCCCAATGACTTTGCGCTCGCTACTGGTCTTAGTATATCAAAATTTGTCGAAGTCAACCTTCGTTTCCCTTCATGTAGATCAATGAAACGCCACCACCATTACTAATATCCTAGATTGCACCACCCCCTCCTTCCTACAAATTTACCTCAGACTGCCACTATCCCCCGCATGTCCGCCACTGAATGCTTTTCTCCCAATCTTAGAACGTTGTAGAAAATTTCTTGCTGGTTGCCGTGCCAAACTACTATCAAAAGGCGATCAACTAATACTTCTAACCATCGTAGTCAACTCTCTTTAGACCTACTTTGTATCTGTTTTTTAAGTTCCAAAAAAGGTTAATGTTAAATGTTAAATGTTAAATGCACCCGAGTCTCCTAGCTAGTTAATGTTAAATGTTCTGTTAGATTTCCGGATTAATGATGTACATATCCCATTCCGTTAGACAGATGGAGTAAAAACAACATGCAATATACATATAACATTTGGTTGCTATGTTATAGACCTTTTTAAGTGTAGACCATTATACAATTTTTTTTCTATCAGATAAAGTGTTGTAGTCATACAAATTTGGTTACAACTATCTCTTAAAATTTCAGATTTATATGCTTTGAGAACACGAAGTGCTTGTTTCAAGATAAAAAAGTTTGAATGAACAAAAGTTAAATAAAACATACTATACCTACAATATTTATAAAAAGATCCCAGAAAAAACAATCAAGGGGACGTTGGTTCGTGCACATAATATGTGAGAAGCGTTCAACGAGGTATAGATTCAATATTCTAGTAATACCTAGGGAAAGACAAATGATGCCAGACAAGAGCCATGTGTGACCTCTAATCTAGGCGATGTTAATGAGTGACTGAGTTTCCAAGCAGGTGTAAGTCAAGTCAACCACCCACACGTTCGCACTATTTCGAGGTCAACTCAATTAGTCAACCATCACCTTCACTATAAATTGAGCTCACAAGATATAATCGAGAGAAAGCTTCGTGGGTCAATACTAGCTATGAAACTACTCAAGATCATTGTCGCCTTGGCCATCTTAGATGCTTTGTCTATCTCGAACATGTCGTCACGGGTTAGTGTGCTAGGGAAGCCACCAAAGCAAGCGCCTAAACGATCGAGGATAATGCCTCCGCCACCAAAGCCATCCCGAGCTAGGGCCTCCGTCGTGCCAATGAGACCACCTCCACCACCAACACAAAAGAGTGGAATGCAGCAATTGTGCTCACGGCCACCACCGATGAAAAAGAGCAAAGTGCACCCAATGCCCTCCATGCCACCACCTCCACCACCAGTGCAGAAGAGTGTACCGTTGCCACCGCGCTTGCCGTCGCCTCCACCGCCAATGCAAAAGAGCATAGCTCGGCCAATGCTCTTGCCGTCACCCCCACCACCGGCGAAGAAGAGCATAGCTCGGTCATTGCGCCCACCGCCGCCTCCGTCAAAAACAACATATCGTTAGAGTGTGTCGTCATTGGACACCGCTTTTTCCTATGAGGCACCATTCTAGCTCACTAGCTTTTAAGTTTTCATATTCTTAATCTTGTGGTACCCATTTAGCGTAGTAGACCCGAAAACAGATTGTTGTTGCTTCATCAAATAGTGTTTCTTTATGTCGAGAATCGGTACCTGTTTGTTCAGTTTGTGTCACACGTTAAATAGACTGAATAGGCTAGGTCATATGATATTTTGATTTGGCCACAAGAAACCTTTTTAGGCCAAAGCAAACCTCGTGTAGAATAGTACCTATGAGTGCAGCCCGCTCACTGTCACCTCCACCACCAACGTGGCAGTACATATCGCGGCCATTGCGCTCACCCGCCTCTACTACCAACAACATTTCATCAAATTGGCACGCAATCAGTAGACCATTAGACCTTAAGCTCCCTTATGCTTAATCTTGTTGTACTATTATCGCAATGTTGCTTCTTAGAATCAAATAAAGTTCCGTTTGCATGCCGAGATTCTGTTCATTAGTTTACAAATCCCGTGCACTGATTACTGAAACATGCTGAAGTCTTATCATGTTCTGATTTGGAAGCAATGGATAGTTGTGGCCGGCTGTAACTAGGCCTGAAATTGCTCCCAACACTTGTTTCTTTTTCCAGGGAAAGCCAAGGGAGCATCGGTTCGTGCCCATAATCCCATATATGAGAGCGAGAAGATTGATCAATGAGACGTAGCTTCAATATTCTAATACTTACGACGGTAAAAGTGCATATGGTGATTAGACATTTATAGGCTTCCTAACTATTGCATAACTTGGCCCATCCTTCATCGTGATATTTCGAATGGAAGATATTCAAACGTGGCTCAACGGCAGGTTTGACGGACCGGTGGAGTGCAGTCTTGCTAAATCACAGCCAGACTCTATAACATGACAAATAATTAATTCAAATCTAGAGTTATGTCCTCATCTCCGTCACAAATACATTTACGTCGGTTTATAATACTTCGACGAATCCAACCTAGTGTTCCATCCAAACGTACTCCTTCTGTAAACTTTTAAAGTAGTGCTCTAAATGATCTTATAAAAGTAACAATTCTGTTGCTCGCATAAGACCCCTTTTCGTTCCTACATGTTTTTCTAGATATCCGCCACTACAACCACACTCTAATGCGGGCGACTCGGGCGGCTCTTCAAACCCTAGCCGCCAGGGTAACCTCCACCTCTCTTCCTTCCCTCCGCCACCGCCGGAGGACGGCGCTGAGCTAAGCCCGGGGGCCGACGGCGGTGGCGGAGGCTCTCCTCCCTGGATCGCGTCGGAGGGGGTGGGGCGGGACCTCCACGCGCGTGACGGCGCAACGTGATCTGATCCATGGTGGCGCGACGGCGTGCTCTGGGCGGAGGCCTTGGGCGGCGGCGCGGTTGCCTGGTGGCGAGCCGGCGGCGGCGGCGTGAAGAGGGCGCCGTGGAGGTCCGGGCTGGCCAGGTCAGGATCTTGGGGCGGCGGCCCTAGACGGCGGCGGCGGGTGAAGCTCGGGCTTCCCGCGACGGCATGGCGTGGTGCAGTCCATATCCAAGGCGAATCTGCGTCGACGATCTCGTGGTTTTGCCACGGATTGGTTCGATCAGAGACGGTGATGAGCGTGCGGGATCGATCTCGGCGGCTCTCGCGGTTTGGCGAGGTGGGGTGGGAGTCCTCCTCCCAGGCTCCAGTGGTGGCGCATTTAAGCGATGGCGGTGTGCTGTGGCTCCTAGGGTGGCACTGCTGTTGCGGTTGGTCGCCGGATCTAGGCGGCTAGATCTGGGGCTTTGAAGGCGATCGAGACAGTGCACAGGTTGTCGGGTGGATTTCTTGGGACGGATCCGAGTGAAAACTTGGTCTTCGGTCATTGGCCGGAGCCGGTGATGACGATGCCCTTATCATCGTTTCCTTCATGAAGGCATCATCGAGGTACAAATCCCGAACCCACCCAATACCTCCGGGGGAAACCCTAGATCAGTTGATCGGATGACGGCGGCATTCATGTGTCGTTACCCCTTGGGGGCGGCATTCTTGGAGATGCACTGGGGCTCGAGGGATCTGTCGGCGTTCTGGGAACGGGGGTCCCCAGACTTGCCTGCCTGCGGCCTGCGGCGTGGCTCAAGGGGAGGCCCAGCACGGCCCATCTTCATCGGCACAAGCTCAAGACCCTCGCGAGGGGCCAAGCTCGCGAGGCGGACGACGAGGAGCTTCTCGAGCACGGCCTCGTCAGGCTGGCTCGCGAGGAGGCGGAGAGATCAAGGCGGGTACCTCACGAGGTGCCCATGGCGCAAGCCATGACGACCAAGGGCGCCCGGCGGGCGCCAGCCCGCGTAGTGTCCTCCTTTCCTCTTTGGCTAAAAGGAGCAAGCGCAGCGAGAGCATCAAGCAAAGGCATCCATTTCGTGCAACAAGACTAGGACCGTCATAACGGCAGGAAGGAAGTCATTGTGGAGCCCAAGCAAGCGCCACCACCGAGCCTTTGACAAAGCGAGGACCAACTTTAGTCGGGATAAGTGTACTAGATGTTCCCCTTCAAAATGGCCAATTGTTGGCGCCCTTCCCGCTCAATATTTGGGGAGAGGCCCAGAGCCTTTGCCTATAAATAGGACTAGCCACCCACAGGGTAGAGGGAGAGGGCGAGAAACCTGGAGAGAAGAGAGAGAGAGAGAGAGCGACTGGACTCCCCGTAGCAGTTCATCGCACCGGCCAAGAACAGACCCTCGCGAGGCTGTTCTTCCTTGTATTGTTCATCATCATCAGCCCAAGAGGCAATCCACCACACCACAAACTAGAGTAGGGTATTACACCACAATGGTGGCCCGAACTAGTATAAACCTTGTGTCTCTTGCGTTGTCCTTTTCGTAGCTTAGATCCCAGCGAGGCGGCGAGGTGCAGGTAGGTAGAGGGCGAGATCTCCGCGCGCACCCCAGTGTTCGAACCTAGAGGGTCTGCCGGAACCTGAAATCCGACATTTGGCGCGCCAGGTAGGGGTGCGCCGGAGCTTTCCCTTCCGCCGACCCGCTCTCCGCCGACACCGCGACTCGCCCTACGATGAGCAGCGCGCCGCCCGCTCCGGTCACCAGCGCCAGCGCGGGGGCCAGGGGGCTCCGAGCCCTGGCCCCAGCCTTGCATCAGGTGCGGTGGCCGGACGAGTTCAAGCCGGCGACGCCGCCGCGCTACAACGGCACAACCGATCCGCTGGCCTTCCTGCTGGCGTACGAGGAGGCTGTCCTCGAAGCAGGAGGCGACGACAGGGCCATGGCCAACTGGCTTCCCATGGCCCTCACCGACGCTCCGCGCATATGGCTGCTCCACCTGCCGGCGGCTTCCGTGGCCTCTTGGGAAGAGCTGCGCGGCCTCTTCTCGCCAAGACGCTGCTGCTTGGCGCCCGGTCGTCGCGGCCCTCTGGCGGCTCGCAGCGCCGCTTGAAGCCGCCGCGTCAAGCCATTCGTCCGCCAGTCGGCGCCGCCTCCGCGACGGCAGGAGCTCCCCAGGCGGTCGGCGCCAAGGCGGTTCGGCTTCAGCTCGGAGGACCACCCTCCAACTCAGCCTGCTCGAGCGCGCTCCCAATGCTGTGCACCCCCACCATCTGCCAGGTGGCCGTCACCAGGACACTCATCGACGGCAGCGTGGGCCTCAGCGTGCTCTCGGTTGAAGCCTTCAGCCTCGTCCACATACCCCCGGAGCGGCTTCAGCCCAGCCGGCCCTTCTTGGGCGTCGGGGGCGGGTCGTCCAGCTCCTTGGGGCAGATCCGACTCCCGGTAACCTTCGGCACCTACGACAACTTTCGCACGGAGCTAGTCGACTTCGACATCGCCCCCCATCGGCCTCCCATACAACGCCATCCTCGGCTATCCGGCACTGGCCCGGCTCATGGCCGCGACTCACCCAGCGTACAACCTCATGAAGATGCCCGGGAGCAACGGCATCCTCACCGTGTCCGGGGACACCGGGGAGGCGTTGCAAGTGCTCAAGCTCGCCTTCAAGACGGCGGCGTCGGCGCAGCCCACCGACACGGACGCCCCCGAGCCCAAGGGGGTTGCGCCAACCAAGAAGAAGCAGTTGTTCACCCCAAGACCTGGAGGAAACCTTCGCGAGCCTCAACGCAGTGAACCTGCGGCTCAACCCAGAGAAGTGTGTGTTTGGGGTCCCCTCAGGCAAGCTCTTGGGTTTCCTCGTGTCCCACCGAGGCATCGAAGCTAACCCAGAAAAGGTCAAGGCGGTCGAGGACATGAGCCCGCCGAAGACCCTCAGGGAAATGCAGAAGCTCACTGGGCGCGTGACAGCACTAGGACGCTTCATCTCCAAGTTGAGGGAGCGAGCGCTGCCTTTCTTCCAGCTGATGAAGAAAAAGGGGCCCTTCGAATGGACTGAGGAGGCCGACAGGGCGTTTCAAGATCTCAAGAGGTACCTAACCAGCCCTCTGGTAATGGTGGCCCCGCGCCCGCAAGAACCCCTGGTGCTCTACCTCGCCTCCACTCCCTACTCCGCCAGCGCAGCCCTGGTGGTGGTTAGGGAGGAGCGTCAGACCGAAACCGTGGCAGCAGCCCGGGTCAAGGCGAAGCGGGATCAAGGAAGACCCACAGAAACCACTACCACAGCCGAGAAGGATCAGCCGCCGCAGGAAAGCGCACTTGGGACAGAAGAGACCCCTCCCCCTGGCGACCAGCCTCTGGAGGCTCCATTGCCTCAGGAGGCGCCACGGTCTCCGGAGGGCGCCATCGACACCAGCACTCCAAACCTCGTTGAGCACCCTGTGTACTTCGTCAGCACGGTGTTGCGGGACGCGAGGGCGCGGTACCCTATGCCTCAGAAACTCCTCCTCGCGCTATTGGTGGCTTCGCGCAATCTGCGGCATTATTTTCAGGGCCACCCCATCAAGGTTGTCTCAGCGTACCCCTTGGAAAGGGTGCTCAGGAGCCCTAACTCAGCCGGAAGAGTCGCTGAGTGGAACATTGAACTGCAAGTGTTTCAGCTCGAATTCAGCACAACCAGAGTCATCAAGGGGGCCACATTAGCGGATTTCGTGGCAGAATGGACGGAGGCGCCGGGCCTCAAGGCTAATGAGGATCGATCCCTCTCCCCGGGAAGCGAGGCGCCGGAAGGCTGGGTCATGTACTTTGACGGGGCGTTCTCCAAGCACGGCACTGGGGCTGGAGCAGTGCTCATATCTCCCACTCAGGACACGCTCTACTACGCCGTGCAGCTCTATTTCCAGCAGGGAGAAAAGGTCTCCAACAACATAGCAGAATATGAAGGTCTAATAGCGGGCCTGAAGGCCGCAGCTGCCCTAGGGGTGAAGCGCCTTACCATCAAGGGCGATTCGCAACTCCTCGTCAACTTCTCCAACAAGGTGTACGAGCCAAGGGATGAGCACATGGAAGCATACCTTGCGGAGGTCCGCAGGATGGAGAAGCAGTTCTGGGGGTTGGAGTTGCAGCATGTGCCCCGTGGCACCAATCAGGAGGCCGACGACATCGCCAAACGAGCATCCAGGCGGCTACCTCAGGAGCCCGGCGTCTTCGAGGAGCGGCTCTTCAGGCCCTCGGCCATGCCATCACTATCAAGCGCGGCGCAGCCTCGGGAGGAGCTCCCCCAGCCACCAGCCTCGGGAGCCCCGGTCTGTGGCCCGGCCTCAGGAGCGCGCCTGCTCTTGACGATGGAGCCTCAGGAGGGGTGTTGGATCACAGAGCTCCGGAGCTACTTGACGCAAGGGACCCTGCCGGAGAAGGAGGAGGAAGCGGAGTGTGTGGCACGGCAAGCCACATCATACTGCATCAGGGATGGAGAGCTCTATCGGAAGCGACCAAATGATGTGTCCCTACGCTGCATCTCCAGGGAGCAAGGGAAGGAACTGCTGCCAGATATACACGGTGGAGACTGTGGGCATCATTCATCATCGCGGACCCTCGTGGGCAAGGCGTTCCGCAGCGGTTTCTATTGGCCTACTGCGCTCAATGATGCTGTCGAACTAGTGAAGGCTTGCGAAGCCTGCCAATTTCATGTCAAGCAGATCCATCAGCCGGCGGGAGGTCTGCAAACTATACCCCTCTCGTGGCCGTTCGCGGTCTGGGGGCTGGATATCCTGGGCCCATTTCCTCGGGCGCCCGGGGGCTATCGCTACCTCTACGTCGCCGTGGACAAGTTCACCAAGTGGGCTGAAGTGGAAGCCGTCCGCACCATCCCCGCAGGTTCTGCGGTTAAGTTCATCAGGGGCATCGTGAGCCGGTTCGGGGTGCCGAACCGCATCATCACCGACAACGGTTCGCAGTTCACCAGTAACCTCTTCAAAACATACTGTGCTAACCTTGGGACGCAGATATGCTACGCTTGATGGCGCACCAGCGAGCAACGGTCAGCCGAAGCGGTTAACGCGGGGTCCTGAGAGGCCTCAAGACCAGGACATTCAAGAAGAAGCTGGAGGCCTGCGGCCGAGGTTGGCACGACGAGCTTCAATCGGTGTTATGGTCCATCCGCACGACCGCGACCAAGCCAACTGGTGAGACCCCGTTCTTCCTGGTTTATGGGGCTGAAGCAGTCCTCCCTCACGAGGTCAGACGTCATTCCGCACGGGTCCTGGCATTCGACGAGGCGCAGCAGGACGCCATGCGGGGGACGAACCTCGTGCTGGGGGAGGAACGTCGTCAGGAAGCCGCGCTACGAGCGGCGAGATACCAACAGGCCCTGCGGCGATACCACTGCCGCAACATCCACCCCAGGACTCTCGAGGTAGGGGACCTCGTACTCAGGCGGGTTCTCTCCAGGGAGGGACTGCATAAGCTCTCATCCATGTGGGAGGGCCCGCCCAAGTCTCGCGAGGGAGCAACGCGAGCACCCTCGCGAGTGTTTTCTGCCCTTATCGTTCGAGGCTTCCCTACTTGGGTCCACTACAGGAGCACCCCTCCAGTCCGTGCCCCACGGGCACCGCGACACGAACGCAGGACCTGGGTCGGTCGCCTCCACAGCTGAGGCCGGGAACTACCTACGCGCAGGCGTGCGGCCTGAAGGCACAAAACCGAAATAGCGGAAACAGTACGATAATTAACGGCAATAGTCCAAGCACGCCCCCACGGGGCCCTACACTACTGTCTCTTTACGCAGGAAAAGGAAAAAGAACAAAATAGGCGCGACTCGCTCGACACCAGCCCGCAGGGGAGACTCGAGCTGCCTCCGGAGCTCAGGCAGACTCCCTCTCGCACTTCACCGAGGCGCGACGGCGGGCGGACCCACTACCTCCCTCCAAACGGGCGCGGTGGCGCGGAGGCTGATCGCGGCCACTGCTGGAAGAGCCGCTGCCCGAAGAAGAACCGTCGAAGCTCGAGGAACCCCGAGCGCCGCCGACCACGCGCGCGCTATCATCTTCATCATCGCCGGGGCTGGACCCACGGCCGCGGTCGTCGTCCTCAGGGCAGCACCCAACGCGGCGACCATCTTCCCCGAACACCCTCACGTAGAGGGTGGCATCACCGTCGAACTTGAAGTGCAGGGTGCACCGCCGCTCAGACCACGCGCGCGGGCAAACGTTTGCCAACCACGGGTCAGGGCCAGGCTCCCGGCTGCAGAGACCTCCAACGAAGCCCAGGAGGCCCGGCTGCAGCAACCATCCTCTTGAAGCCAGAGGCCGCCCGGGGCACCAGCCGGAAGCTCACCTAGGAGGAAGCGAGGAAGCTGGAGCCGGGTGCTAGTCGGCTCTGCCGACCACACAACAAACTCCGGCAGCACCTTTGCCGCGTCGAAGCACGGCCTAGGGGCTCGCGCAGCCGTAGCGCGCCCCCCGGCAACGGCCTGCCACCTGTCACCGTGCGGGAGATCACCTCCGCGGCCGTGGGGAGCCACCATGGGAGCCACAGGGTATTTGCGAGGACGGCCTCGGCCGCGCTTGGGCGGGGGAGAGTCAGGCTCAACCTGGCGGGCCTTCCCTTTCTCCGCGGCCGAGAACTTCTTTGACGGAGCCATGAAGAAGAAGGAGAGAGAGAGAGCGACTGGACTCCCCATCCTTCATCGTGATATTTCGAATGGAAGATATTCAAACTTGGCTCAACGGCAGGTTTGACGGACCCATGGAGTGCAGTCTTGCTAAATCACAGCCAGACTCTATAACATGACAAATAATTAATTCAAATCTAGAGTTATGTCCTCATCTGCGTCACAAATACATTTACGTCGGTTTATAATACTTGACGAATCCAACCTAGTGTTCCATCCAAACGCATTCATACGTAAACTTTTAAAGTAGTGCTCTAAATGATTTTATAAAAGTAACAATTACATTGCTCGATAAGACCCTTTTCGTTCCTACATGTTTTTCTAGATATCCGCCACTAGAACCACACTCTAATGCGGGCGACTCGGGCGGCTCTTCAAACCCTAGCCGCCAGGGTCACCTCCACCTCTCTTCCTTCCCTCCGCCGCCGCCGGAGGACGCCGCCGAGCTAAGCCCGGGGGCCGACGGCGGTGGCGGAGGCTCTCCTCCCTGGATCGCGTCGGAGGGGGTGGGGCGGGACCTCCACGCGCGTGACGGCGCAACGCGATCTGATCCATGGTGGCGTGACGGCGTGCTCTGGGCCGAGGCCTTGGGCGGCGGGCGCGTTGTTCTGATGGCGAGCCGGGCGGCGGCGGCATGAAGAGGGCGCGTGGAGGTCCGGCTGGCTGGTCGGGATCTGGGCGGCGGTTTTAGACGGCCGCGGCGGGTGAAGCTTCGGGCTTCCAGCGGCGGCATGGCGTGGTGCAGTCCATATCCAAGGCGAATCTGCGTCGGCGATCTCGTGGTTTTGCCACAGATTGGTTCGATCGAGACGGTGATGAGCGTCTGGGATCGATCTCGGCAGCTCGCGGTTTGGCGAGTGGGGTGGGAGTCCTCCTCCGTGCTCCAGTGGTGGCGATTCAGCAGCGTGGCTGTGTGCGGGGCTCCTAGCGTGGCATCGCTGTTGCGGTTGGTCGCCGGATCTAGGCGGCTAGATCCGGGCTTTGAAGGCGGTCGAGGCAAAGGTACAAAGTTGTCGGGTGGATTTCTTGGGACGGATCCGAGTGAAAACTTGGTCTTCGGTCATTGGCCGGAGCCTGTGATGACGATGCCCTTATAATCGTTTCCTTCATGAAGGCATCATCGAGGTACAAATCCCGAACCCACCCAATACCTCCGGGGGAAACCCTAGATCAGTTGATCGGATGACGGCGTCATTCATGTGTCGTTACCCCCTTGGGGGCGGCATTCTTGGAGATGCATTGGGGCTCGAGGGACCTGTCGGCGTTCTGGGAACGGGGGTCCCCAGACTTGCCTGCCTGCGGCCTGCGGCGTGGCTCAAGGGGAGGCCCAGCACGGCCCATCTTCATCAGCACAAGCTCAAGACCCTCGCGAGGGGCCAAGCCTCGCGAGGCGGACGACAGGGAGCTTCCTCAGGCACGGCCTCGTCAAGCTGGCTTGCGAGGAGGCGGAGAGATCAAGGCGTGGTACCTCACGAGGTGCCCATGACGCAAGCCATGACGACCAAGGGCGCCAAGGGCGCCAGCCAAGCAGATGTCCTCCTTTCCTCTTTGGCTAAAAGGAGCAAGCGCAGCGAGAGCATCAAGCAAAGGCATCAATTTCGTGCAACAAGACCAGGACCGTCATAGAACGGCAGGAAGGAAGTCATTGTGGAGCCCAAGCAAAGGCCACCACCACGAGCCTTTGACAAAGCGAGGACCAACTTTAGTCGGGATAAGTGTACCAGATGTTCCCCTTCAAAATGGCCAATTGTTGGCGCCCTTCCCGCTCAATATTTGGGGAGAGGCCCGGGGCCTTTGCCTATAAATAGGACTAGCCACCCACAGGGTAGAGGGAGAGGGCGAGAAACCTGGAGAGAAGAGAGAGAGAGCGACTGGACTCCCCGTAGCAGTTCATCGCACCGGCCAAGAACAGACCCTCGCGAGGCTGTTCTTCCTTGTATTGTTCATCATCATCAGCCCACGAGGCAATCCACCACACCACAAACTAGAGTAGGGTATTACACCACAATGGTGGCCCGAACTAGTATAAACCCTGTGTCTGTTGCGTTGTCCTTTTCGTAGCTTAGGTCCCAGCGAGGCGGCGAAGGTGCAGGTAGGTAGAGGGCGAGATCTCCACGCGCACCCCAGTGTTCGAACCTAGAGGGTCTGCCGGAACCCGAAATCCGACAGGACCAGCGGATGGCTTCTTCGGTGGAGCGGTGTTTCTTTCTACATATTCATGGCGGCGGCTCTTGGCGGCATGGAGCAGCGGAGGCTTGGCGTCAGATGTGTGATGATGGACACGCGTAGGAGGTCGACGCTGTCTGGCGTCGTGGTGGCGTCGGCGGCAGCTAGACCGGCCAAGGTCGATGCAGCAGTACAACTCTGAAGATGGATTGGTGGCAGGTGGCTGCGGCGGCCTCATACCCGACAGGCGTCCTGGTTGAGGAGCATGCCGGACTGATGGGTGCCCATACCCGGCAGGCGTCCTGGTTGGGACCCCAGGTCTTAGATGTTAGGTTTGGCTGCGAGGTCTGTTTGGTATTAGGCCAAGATTATCAGCGCCCCTTCATCAACTGGATAGGAGTAGCGACAGATGTTGTTTAGATGGTGGCTTTGGTCTTACTGTTGTACGACTTTGTAAGGTCTTGTGTTAATAATTAATAAAATGGTTGTGTGCATTGTCTAGATGCGGAAGCCGGGGTATTCCTCCTTTTTTTTTAAAAACAACCACAATCTAAAACAAACACAGACGCACATACACGGTAATATATAAACTTTGGTCAGAAAGTGCGTCTGGTTCTTGGCGCCTACTTCACAAAACATTTCATCTCCTTGGACTTGAGAGCCAGCTTAACTCTCCTCTTCTTCTTGTAGTACCGTGACTGTTTTAGCTTTCCATCTAGCTCAGACCTGATGCTCTTGATCTCCCATGAAATCGTGCAAGAACTGTCCTTACGGAGCATCGTAAAATTTTATTATCACTGCCCTCTTCCCACTTCAAGCTAATTCTGCCCAAACATTCCGACATGCAGGTGTAGAGAAATCGTTCAGGCACTCAAAATAAACCTAAACGGAGACCTACTCCCTCCGTTCCTAAATAATTATCTTTCTAGAGATTTCAACAAATAACTACATACGAAGCAAAATGAATGAATCTACAATTTAAAACATGTCCACATACATCTGTACATTGTAGTCCATTTAAGATAGCTAGAAAGACAAATATTAGGGAACGGAGGGAGTATATGAGATATGACACAAACATTTTTCGCTGGCTATAGGGGTGTTGTCCGCGTCTAGTTAATTTATACTCCCTCCGGTTCAAAATATAGTGTGTAGTACTCTTTCAAAAAGTCAAACATTGACCAGTTTTATGGAGAAACTATCATTGTCCACACCAAACCATTATACTCTGCAAGAACCAACGGCCCAAAAGAGTGTGACTCATAAACATATTATAGGGTTAGCCGGCTTTCCTGGTTTTCGTGTTCGTTCTTTGGATCTAGTTCCCGTCGTGTTCCAGTTTCGTTTTTTTATTCTTTTTTTTTGGTCTTCTCATTGTTTTCTTCTTTTCCTTTTCCTATTTTCTATTTTTTCTCTTTTCCCTTCTATTGACCTTTTGGTTTTCCATTCTTTTGTTTTATTTTTTTACTTCATATTTGTTCACTTTTCCTCCACATTTTGTTCTTTTTTTCTTATTTCATTTTATATTCATTTTTATTTTATTTCTCTTTGTCCCTGTTTCACTTTTCCTGTTATTTTGTTTCATTTCCCCCTTTTCTATTTCTTCACTTATTTCATTTTCATTTTTGGTTTCATTTTTAGAGATTAATTTTGTTAAATACTTTGTTGGGGTATTAAGAATGTTCTTTATGGATAAAAAGTGTTCAATGTATTATTAAAAGTTTATCACACCCATAAAAATCTTATCATATTTAAAAATCATTCTAGCATTTAATAAATATTCAGTGCGTGTAGAACACATTCTTCATGTATTCAGTAAAAATATTCATCTTGTATTAAACAATATTGATCATGAACCAAAAATATTCATCATTTTATAAAAAAAGTCATCATGTATTAAAAAATTCATATTGTATTTGAAAAATCATAGTGTATTAAAAAGAAGATCTCCGACACAGCTAAAAATTATATCAAAGTTCTTTGAATTTATTGTCTCTGGCTCCATCCTTTGCACTTTCACTTTTCCTCTAGCCTCGCTGCAAAAGCTATAGAACACCAAACATGCGCGAGCTGGACTAACACCATAGCTTTTGAAAAGCCGCATGAGTCGCTCGTGCCAACGGATGAGAACATAAAATCGTTGAAACACATGGCCGGGGACACACACATTACATGGAAGGTTGTCGGACCGCTGCTTTGTTGCCATATTGTGGAGGAGAGGTCAAGAACACAAAATCTCTACTACTTCAAAAACGAGCAACGTTCCCATTTCGCTTGCTCCCTTCGTCTAACCTCCACATCCCCTCCCCACGTAATGACTCCCTCCCTCCACGTTTTTTTTTCTTAGTACACATAATTAAAAGAGCCTTTATTAACATTAACTTGCCTCCCTAATCCCCTCCTGTGTTCTTTCCACGATTGGTACAAGGAAACCGCCGCCTCCGTGCATGCTGCCCCGTGCTCGCCCTCGTCGTCTCACCGTCCGTCGTCTGCGACCGCACCGCGCTGCCCACCTACAACAACACCGCACCGACGCCCTGCCGTCCGCCGGGGGCGACTGCATCGCGCCTCTCCGCCTACAACAACGCCGCGCTCGGCATCGCCACGTCCTCCCGTCCGTCGCCGGCGGCTGCACCTCGCCTCATTGACTACGACAACGCCACGCCCGGCAGGCCTACGCCTTGCCGCGGGAACGGCACGACGGATAAGCTCCGCCTGTACCAGGTATGTGTGTCGCCCAACTGTCTCCCACGGCCATGTCGGCGAGCTTCTCCATAGTCGCGCCTCCCCTGCTCGTACATCGCCCCGACCAGCACGTCCAGCCGCCCCTCCCTATCTAGCACGCGCTGCCCACTGCCGCCGGCTGCTCATGTCCAACCTGTGCTTGGGCTCGAGCACATACGCCCACGTATATCTCCATAGATCACGTGTGCCTAATTGCATCATGTTATTCTTATTTCTTGCAGTTTTATATTCTCGGATCTCGCATCACGAATAAATCTTCAGAAATTCATCGATCAACCTTTTGTTAATTTTGGTAATCTGCTACCAACAAGTGTTTTCATGTTGAGTGCATAGTGCCCCTGGGTTAAGGGATCCATGAACCTGTGCAACTTACTACTGATCTACGTGAATAAAAAAGATACAATAATTTGCCAAATGCAGTGGCTTGCAATTTCATTGATAAACCCGTACCACTTGTTGGACTTATTGGTCTCACGATCCATATACTCTATCCGTCCCATTTAACAAGCTGGCTAAATGTATGAATGGATGCGTGGACGTAGTACAATGAAAGCTGCCAGTTCAAACTCCTAATATTAGATTCTGTAGGCAGTGTTGCTGGTGTTTTAGTTCTATATAAGCCTAGAACCTCAAACGGCCATAAGTTTTGTGCTAATACTGAAGATATTGTTGCACATGCTAATACCGAAGATATTGTGTGTACTGAAGTTTTACCATAGCTCCTCGCCTGTGTTTTGTTACTGAAAAAAAATCTCTGTACGCTTGAACTGTTGTTGCATGAGCCAGAAGTTGATTATGAGCTGAAATCTACCATTTGTGGTGAGACTTGAGAGATGCTTATATGTTCCTAATTCACAGTAGTATCCTTCGGAAGTATTTGTTTGTTTGTTTTCTCGCATGTACAGAATTGCCTGTATGCTCTTTTTGCCAGAAAATGTGCTTCAGAATTATGTGTTTGCCCGGCTATGCAAAATTAGGCAGTGAACTATTTTATGTCCGGCATAGATGATTTACTTGCACATGAGTTAAACAGTTAGGGGCATCTCGGACTATGCAGAACACAGCTGCACAAGAGAGTTTTAGCGTAAAATCCTATGAATAATCCACCTTGTCCATACAGCAGTTTATATTATAGCTGTTAGTGCGAAGATATTGTGATGAATTTTCTGAAACGTACAAGAACTATTTTATTAATTTCCTTATTTATTTTCTTTGCAGATGGAGTCTCCTAAACGTTCCAGCGAACGCACTCCCTTTAAAGACCTGTCCAACTCCGTCAACGCAAGTAATATGATTGGATTACGTGTAAATGTACCATCTGATGCACATCAACTAGCTAAATTGTGTGCTTTTTAGGTGTTGTCGACATTAGTAATGGAGGGCAACCTACAGATATGAAAGAACGCAAGAGGCAACGTGCTAGGGAGCGATATGCGCAAATGGATAAACAGAAAAAAGATGAATTACTACGGAAGGGCCGTGAAGCCTATCAACAAAAAAGAGCTCGACCATTAGTTAGTTTTGAAGAGGCGAAAGTGGGGGCAAGTCCATCTGTGCTCTCCCAAGTGCAGATAACAACAATTGGTCAAGGTGTGCTTTACCATCGAGTGTCGGCTTATTATTCGCAGTTATATCATTTGCTGGTTCTCTACTTTAGCTAATACATCTGATAATTTGTTTAACAAGGGGACATTGCATTGAACAAGGAAAATGTGGTGCCTAATGAAGATAGTGAGTGATTAAATAGAAATGACACATACCAAAGAGCATCAATTGATTTGCCATCCCAGGGGCAAGAAAACCTCATGACTGGTATGAAGGCCACTAATTAGTGGTTAAAATGGAAGCAACTTTGTTAATAATTCATTCTGTACTGTACTAAATCTGTGCTTTTTTTCATTTCTAGATATTATTGCCATCAACAATTGCAGTAATGATGGGCCCACATCATCGATGATTCAACCACAACCCATAGATTCCAAAGAGCGGAAGAGGCTACGGGATAGGGAACGATATGCATTGATGGATAGCAAGAAAAAAGGTGAACTTCTAAAAAGATAGCGTGAAGCAAGGAAATCATCGTCAGGTAAAGGTTGCCTAACACTGGACAAATATGTCAGTAATATCATTTAACACAGATTGATCATCATAATTCCATGTCAACCACAACTCTTACTTTAGGTTATCATGTGATTTCATTAGAGAATGTGTCAGTAATATCATTTAACACAGATTAATCATCATATTTCCATGTCAACCACAACTCTTACTTTAGCGTTGTCATGTGATTTCATTAGAGAAACTTGAATCAATACGTGCGAAGGATAGGGCACGTTATGCCAATATGACTCCCAATCAAAAGCACACAAAGATGGCATTGCGTGCGTCAGCGCGCAATACTCTCAGCAAGGATTCCATAGCCATGAAGAACCCATTGTATATCCCTAAGATTGTTCGTGATGGCTCCATACCCACATGTGATTGGTCTATTCCTAAAGTCAGCGGAACCCCTGTTTATATTCAGTCTGCTTCGGAGCAGATGTCAGATGGGGAGACCCATGATATGGATGTGAGTGAAATATCATGGAGAAAACATATAACACATGGAGAACGACACGCATTGATGTGTCGTCGAAACGAAGCATTCTATGAAAGTACTAAGAAGAATGAGACTGCATAGATGGATGAAACCTCGTCGATGAATTTGGAAGGCGTAAATGGTTCAGAACACCAAACCCAATCGATCATTGTTAATAATGGTAATGTTCTTCCTTTGTTATTATAATTCTCTAATGGAATTCATTGACAGTTGTGATGACCATAACTTTATGTTGTATATTAATAGAAAACACATCTCCAACGCGCGAGACTGCCCAAAAACACCCAACACACTCACAAGGCAATGATTATGGTAAGTTTTTGTAGAATTTTAGAACAAAAAACATTGCACAACCTATTTGAGGCATGGGGCTCATATATAACTATACAATAGGTGGTGAAGAGGGCATCATCTTGGAGGAAGACTCAGAAGACAAGGAAGGCTACATGTTCGCTGGGATTGGTACTTTAGACATGTTCCACGTTGTAGCGTGCACATCATGTGCATGATTTTAGTACTCATATGTTCACTATCATTTCAGAGGATGACACTGATGACGATGTTGAAATGGACGAGTCTGACAACGAGTCTGCCTCAGTTGCAAGCATTCCAGATCCCTATGACATGGTGTCGGTGTCAAAACCGGCGGATCTCGGGTAGGGGGTCCCGAACTGTGCGTCTAGGCGGATGGTAACAGGAGACAAGGGACACGATGTTTTTACCCAGGTTCGGGCCCTCTCGATGGAGGTAATACCCTACTCCTACTTGATTAATATTGATGATATGGGTAGTACAAGAGTAGATCTACCACGAGATCAAGGAGGCTAAACCCTAGAAGCTAGCCTATGGTATGATTGTTGTTCGTCCTAAGGACTAAAACCCTCCGGTTTATATAGACACCGGATAGGTTAGGGTTACACAGAGTCGGTTACAATGGTAGGAGATCTACATATCCGTATCGCCAAGCTTGCCTTCCATGCCAAGGAAAGTCCCATCCGGACACGGGACGAAGTCTTCAATCTTGTATCTTCATAGTCTTGGAGTCCGGCCGTGACGATAGTCCGCTATCCGGACACCCCTAGTCCGGACTCCTCAAGCTCCCTCGAACCAGGCTTCAATGACGACGAGTCCGGCGCGATATTGTCTTCGGCATTGCAAGGCGGGTTCCTCCCGAATACTTCATAGAAGGTTTTGAACACAAGGATAGTGTCCGCTCGCAAAACAAGTTCCACATAACACCGTAGAGAGAATAATTTTGCACAGATCTGCTGACGTATTCCGCGGCGTGACATCACACCACGACCAGGCCTTTATATGAATCATTTTTACTGTTCCACCTCAGCATGTTTAGCAAGGCGGTTTCCTTGGCACGTCTTATCAAAGTGTAGATCGTGCCCCCTTATTCCGGGATTCTCGTCAATACGGACGTGGGTAACCCAACCGTGCCCGTTGGCCTGCCTCCTCTATCAAAGGCGAGTCCTAATCGACCACGGGGTGGGCTCTTGGTATTCAACCTCTTTATAATGAGACCAAGGCCCTCTTCTTTTTACACCCTCCATCGAGTTTGCCTCGCGCTTCGAGTTCCAACACCCAAAGCTTCAGATTCAGGCGCTTCGGACTTTCGACGATGTCCGGATCCGACCAGCACGGCCGATGGATGTCTTCCTCCGTTACAGAAGAAGATGTGCTAAAGCTGCGCGACGCAAGGTATCTAACCGGCGAGATCTCGCATAGGCTGCCTGCTCCAGGGCAGGTCATTCCCACTCCTGAGCCCGGCGAGAACGTGGTGTTTGTGTCCCACTTCCTTCGGGGTTTAGGCTTCCCGACGGATCCCTTTGTGCGGGGGCTCATGTTTTATTATGGGCTTGATTTCCATGACTTGAACTGAGTCCATCCTCCATATCTCGTCATTCATTGTCGATGTGAGGCCTTCCTCCATATTACCCCCACTTTGGATTGTGGCTCAAGACATTCAAGGTGGAGCCAAAGATGATCGAGGGGCAACAAGCAGAGTGCGGAGGGGCGGTCATAAGCAAATGTGCTGATGCTCCGCGGGTCCGAGGGCTCTTTTCAAGAGGAGCTTGGTTTGTGGCAACGGAGTGGTTTTATATCACCGCTCCTAGGGGCACGAAATGGGCGGCGCCCCGCCTTCCGCCAGTCCACCACGGCGGCTGGCATCATGGGTCAACAAGGCTCGACTGGGGCCGCCCAAGGACGTTCCTTGCTGCAGGCCGTATTCGAGACCTCCAGAAAGAGGAATCAATCTGGTCGCATGGCGCAGGTTATGGTGATCCGCGCCTTCAGCCCTGCAAACGCCGCCCCCTTCGCTGTGGGAATTCAACCGAGGGACCACGAGCTCTCAAAATTTTATGGGCACGACGCCCGTGGAGATGTATAAACTGTTCTTCGGATCACAAGAGAAGTGTCCGGACTTGACCGAGGACACAGGACTAAGCTGCAATCGCCCAGATGCTCATGTAAGTAGTCCTGTAACCGGACAAGCTGTTCATTCATTTATTTTATATATATGCCCTTTAAAGGAGACGTTTCTTGAACAGGAGTGGATAGCCAAGGCAAAGTTAATAAGGTGTCCGGCTCCCCTCCCAGAGACCACGCCGGATCCCATGCTCACCAAGATGTTGAAGGTCGTGCCTTTTGAAGAAGGCGAAGGGGGGAGCGGGGAAGCAACTGCCTCTACAAAGGAGGCTATCAAGGAAGGAGGGATTAAGAGTCCCACCTTCCGAGGAGAGAAGAGGGCCGCTTCGGAAGATCCAGAGGTCAAGGCCTCAAAGAGGGGAAAGGAATCTTCGGCAAAGAGTCCGGCGCTGGGAAGTAACCCAGCCGCATTATTTCCCCAAGGGGATCAGCCCTCCAACGAGCCGTAAGTAAAAAGAAGGGGTCTTGTAGATAAGGAACATCCATGTATTTATTCATGAAGATAACCGAAATTGTACCTTGTAGTTCGGACCTCAGCCCTTCTCAGCAGAGCTCGTCTTCGGGGGATCTTCTTCCGGAGATGATGGAGAGCGAAACGCCTCCACCTGTCGCACCCTCATGTGAAGCGGACGACCCGGAGGTGTCGCCGCGAGGGTTCCCCAAGTCCGCGGGGCGGAAGGTCCGCGCCAAGTGGTGTCTTGGTCGGAGGAGTGAAGGATCTGCTCGGGCGAAGCGGCTATTTCAGAAGATCACCGTGCTCTAATGGGTACGGTGATTGAAAGAATTGCATCCGCGAGAGCGGATTGCATGAAGCCGCCGAAGCTTATCGACGGGTTTGAGGTACGCAAAATGATGTACCTTCGACGCTTATGCATATAAAATGCGCCATGTATAGATAGTAGCCCTCGAGACTCGGTATGTTGTCAAAATTGACAACGTGCCGAGGATCAAATTCTTAGTTATAACATATCGCCGCTCCTAAACAGGTGGCGGGGCGTCCGGAGGCTAGCCGGACTGATGAATATGCCGAACTAAAGCGGCAACTTGACGAGGCGGATGCGGACATCGCGCTGGTCAATAAACGGTTTGACGAGTCACAAGGTATGCGACTTCTATGCGGACACCTGGTAAGGGGGCTTGACGCCCATGTCTTACTATTCGTATGCTTAATGCAGATGGTGTCGCTGCCGTGGAGGAGCTGCGGGCGGAACTCGCCCGAGCAAAAGAGCAAGCCAGGGTCAGTAATGCGGCCGCTTTAAAGGCGGCCGAAGAGCAAGCCGAACGGGCTGCTCACTGCCGAAGCAAAGAGGAAATGGCCGATGTGGCCAAAAAGTTAAGGAATACTACCGATCGCTGCGAGGTTCTTGAAAAAGAACGTCAAGCGGAACAAGAGGGCCTAAAAAAGCCGCCGCCGAATCCAAGAATGCCCAATCGGCTTTGGGAGCTGCCAAGGAGGAGCTGAGTCAGGCCGGGGCAATTGCGGCTGGAAAACATTTTCTGCCACGGAGGAAATATACAGATCCAAAGTATGCTCAGTTGGATAAGTTGTGGAGTTCGGAGGATGCTTATCTGGACTTGGCGGCGAGCGCCATGACGCGGTTGAGCACTTCCGGGGCCGAAGGCCTGAAGAAGGAAGAGCTATATTGGTCGCAATTCCATAGTCCGGAGCGCCCTCCGCCGCTGATCGATCGGTTGGCGAATGGGCCGAGCTGAATCGTTGTCCGGATTTGCCATGAAGCATGTCTCGACTCACTTGTGGCGGGCGGACCCCACCAAGAGCTATTTTGGTTTAGTGCAGCAGTTCCTTGGTGCGGTATCGTAGACGACGCAATGAAGCGATCGGCGTGTATTGAGGGAGCGCGGATGGCTCTTGCCCGTGTCAAGACATACTGGGCAGAGATGAAGGCCACCGACGTTGCATCCCACGACTCGGACAGAAGCCGAGTACCTGCCGAGCACTACTTTGAAGAAGTCCTGCGGGCGCTCGCTTAATAGAGACGCAGTGCTCAAGGATATTATGTTTAAATGACATGTATGATTTGTGAAAACAATGTTTCAATATAATATAAGAGCTTTTTATACTTGTGCATTCAAGTAGTAAACTACTCCTCAGGCGGCCGCTTATGTATATGTGTATATAACCTGAAAGATGGCAGTCCTTGGCTTCAGCCCCCACGCACATAGTGCGGGGGTGTTTGCAAAGAAAGCGCTTTTTCACACTTAATCCAACATCTTGGTCCTGTTAAGGAGGTGATAGCGTAGCAAACCAGGCAACCGGACTATAATGCTTTATCACTTTCACTTAGCCATAGGAGTTCAAGGATGGGGCTACTATATAGCCCCTGGGGGCACCGCACTCTCCCGAATTCGGGGTGCGTATGTGCCTGACCGAAAACCGGTCCTTCGTTAATGCGGAGGAATCCTAAACATTCCTGTGAGTCATCGAGTGGTTGACCAGTCTCTCGCTATATCATGACAGTCAGCCGCTTTCATCGAGGTGCTCGCCCGCCGAACCGGGCACAATCGTAGTAGTTCTCCGGTGTCGCGTTAGCCGTGAAAACGGAACGTAAGGCAGCAAAACACAGGAGCCGGGCAACCCAACATTTGACCAAAGACATGATTCGAGCTGATGCATATAAGGCCTAATCTCGAGACGCCGAATACTCCCTAAGGTATTCGGTCTTTATGAAAATGAGCAGAATAATGCCCTAAGCCCCGATGTCCGTGCACGCGCAAAAATTCTGGTGCGGCCAATGCCAAAACGCCAGCCTCCTCCTCGATTATAGTAAGGAACCGGGGATGTATATCAACAAGAGACAAGTAAAAAGGTTTACGAGGTCTTAATCTAAAAGAATCCTTGAACGGGTCCTTATTGCACGTCTGCTACTGTGTGTCTCCGTTGCAGCCGTATCCTGGACGGGTGTAGCACGTTGTTCATCTATAAAAGAGAGGAACTTAGTTTAAAAGAAAAAAGATCGTGCGAAAGATGTACTTAATATTAAATAAATAGAGTATGGTTCGAAGAAAAGTTGAGCTTTATTGTCTCTTGTTATACGTGCATGTAGCCCCTCGTATGGGGGTGTGCCGCTAGTAGGCGCCGGACTCGTCTAGCCGTGTCCGGGGTTTGAATGACCAATTCAGGTTCTTTGCCTAGCAGAGCCGGATAGCTGTGGGGCTGTCAAGGGAGTCTCCCGTTCTTCCGTTCTCGAGTAACACTTAATACTTCCTTTAACGAGATAATGTCGCGTGGACCGGGCATTTTAATTGTTAGAGATGCATAATGCGGTATTGCGTTAAAGCGGGCGAAAGCTTCGCGTCCCAATAGTGCTTGATGGCTACTTTTAAACGGGGCGATATGGAAGAGTAACCTTTCGCGACGGAAGTTGTCGGATGAACCGAACACAACTTCTAGCAGTATGGAGCCCGTACAATGGGCATATGGGCCTGGTGAAGGAAATATGCCCTAGAGGCAATAATAAAGTTATTATTTATTTCCTTATATCATGATAAATGTTTATTATTCATGCTAGAATTGTATTAACCGGAAACATAATACATGTGTGAATATATAGACAAACAGTATGTCACTAGTATGCCTCTACTTGACTAGCTTGTTAATCAAAGATGGTTATGTTTCCTAACCATGAACAAGGAGTTGTTATTTGATTAACAAGGTCACATCATTAGTTGAATGATCTGATTGACATGACCCATTCCGTTAGCTTAGCACACGATCGCTTAGTATGTTGCTATTGCTTCCTTCATGACTTATACATGTTCCTATGACTATGAGATTATGCAACTCCTGCTTACGGAGGAACACTTTGGTACTACCAAACGTCACAACGAATCGGGTGATTATAAAGGAGTACTACAGGTGTCTCCAAAGGTACTTGTTGGGTTGGCGATTTCGAGATTAGGTTTTGACACTCCGATTGTCGGAGAGGTATCTCGTGCCTTCTCGGTAATGCACATCACTTAAGCCTTGCAAGCATTACAACTAATGAGTTAGTTGTGAGATGATGTATTACGGAACGAGTAAAGAGACTTACCGTAACGAGATTGAACTAGGTATTGGATACCGACGATCGAATCTCGGGTAAGTAACATACCGATGACAAAGGAACAACGATGTCGTTATGCGGTTTGACCGATAAAGATCTTCAGAGAATATGTAGGAACCAATATGGGCATCCAGGTTCCGCTATTGGTTATTGACCGAGAATGGTTCTAGGTCATGTCTACATAGTTCTCGAACCCGTAGGGTCCGCACGCTTAACGCTTCGATGACAGTTCATAATGAGTTTATAAGTATTGATGCACCAAGGTTGTTCGAGTCCGGATGTGATCACGGACATGACGAGGAGTCTCAAATGGTCGATACATAAAGATTGATATATTGGAAGCCTACATTTGGACATCGGAAGTGTTCCGGTGAAATCGGATTTTACCGAGTACCGGAGGTTACCGGAACCCCGGGAGGTCAATGGGCCTTAATGGGCCATAGGAGAAGAGGAAGGGCAGCCCAAGGTGGGCTGCGCGCCTCCCCTCTAGTCCGAATAGGACAAGGAAGGGGGCGGCGCCCTTCCCTTCTCCTCCTCCAATCCTAGTCCAACTAGAGAGGGGGAGTCCTACCCGGTGGGAGTAGGACTCTCCTGTGCGCCTCCCCTAGGGCCGCCACCTCCCCTTGCCTCCTTTATATACGGGGCAGGGGCACCCTTGACACACAAGTTGATCTACGGATCTTTCCTTAGCCGTGTGCGGTGCCCCTTCCACCATATTCCACTTCGGTCATATCGTCATGAGCTTAGGCGAAGCCCTCGCACGGAGAAGTCATATCGTCATGAGCTTAGGCGAAGCCCTGCGCCGGTGGAGCATCAACATCGCCACCACGCCGTCAGGTTGACGGAACTCATCCCCGACACTTTGCTGGATCGGAGTCCGGGATCGCCATCAAGCTGAACGTGTGCAGAACTCGGAGGTGTCGACGCTCGGTGCTTGGATCGGTCGGATCGTGAAGACGCACGACTACATCAACGCGTTGTTATAACGCTTCGCTTTCGGTCTCACGAGGGTACGTGGACGGACACTCTCCCTCTCGTTGCTATGCCATCACCATGGTCTTGCGTGATCGTAGGAAAATTTTTGAAATTACTACGTTCCCCAACAGGGCATCCGAGCCTGGTTTTATGCGTTGATGTCATGTGCACGAGTAGAACACAAGTGAGTTGTGGACGATACAAGTCATACTGCCTACCAGCATGTCATACTTTGGTTCAGCGGTATTGTGAGATGAAGCGCCCGGACCGACATTACGCCAGACGCTTACGCGAGACTGGTTTCACCGCCCGAGCACTCGTTGCTTAAAGGTGACCGGCGGGTGTCTGCTCTCTCACTTTAGTTGAATCGAGTGTGGCTACGCCCGTCCTTGAGAAGGTTAAACGAGTCTATTTGACGAAGTATCGTTGTGGTTTTGATGCGTAGGTAAGAACGGTTCTTGCTCAGCCCGTAGCAGCCACGTAAAACTTGCAACAACAAAGTAGAAGACGCCTAACTTGTTTTTGCAGGCATGTTGTGATGTGATATGGTCAAGACGTGATACTATACTTTATTGTATGAGATGATCATGTTTTGTAACCGAAGTTATCGGCAATCGGCAGGAGCCATATGGTTGTCGCTTATTGTATGAAATGCAACGCCATGTAATTGCTTTACTTTATCACTAAGGAGTAGCGATAGTCGAGAAGCAATAGTTGGCGAGACGACAACGATGCTACGATGGAGATCAAGGTGTCGCTACCGGTGACGATGGTGATCATGGCGGTGCTTGGCGATGGAGATCACAAGCACAAGATGATGATGACCATATCATATCACTTATATTGATTGCATGTGATGTTTATCCTTTATGCATCTTATCTTGCTTTGATTGACGGTAGCATTATAAGATGATCTCTCACTAAAATTATCAAGAAGTGTTCTCCCGAGTATGCACCGCTGCCAAAGTTCAGAGTACCCGGACACCACGTGATGATCGGTGTGATAAGTTCTACGTCCATCTACAACGGTGCAAAACAGTTGCACACGCGAATACTCAGTTAAACTTGACGAGCCTAGCATATAACAGATATGGCCTCGAACACGGAGACCGAAAGGTCGAACGTGAATCATATAGTAGATATGATCAACATAGTGATGTTCACCATTGAAACTACTCCATCTCACGTGATGATCGGACATGGTTTAGTTGATTTGGATCACGTGATCACTTAGATGACTAGAGAGATGTCTGCCTAAGTGGGAGTTCTTAAGTAATATGATTAATTGAACTTTAATTTATCATGAACTTAGTCCTGGTAGTATTTTGCAGATTATGTTGTAGATCAATAGCTCGCGTTGTTGCTTCCCTATGTTTTTATATGTGTTCCTAGAGAAAATTGTATTGAAAATGTTAGTAGCAATGTTGCGGATTGGATCCGTGATCTGAGGTTTATCCTCATTGCTGCATGTAAGAATTATGTCCTTGATGAACCGCTAGGTGACAGACCTATTGCAAGAGCAAGATGCAGACGTTATGAACGTTTGGCTAGCTCAATATGATGACTACTTGATAGTTTAGTGCACCATGCTTAAACAGCTTAGAATCGGGACTTCAAAGACGTTTTGAACGTCATGGACCATATGAGATGTTCCAGGAGTTGAAGTTAATATTTCAAGCAAATACCCGAGTTGAGAGATATGAAGTCTCCAACAAGTTCTATAGCTAAAAGATGGAGGAGAATCGCTCAACTAGTGAGCATGTGCTCAGATTGTCTGGGTACTTCAATCGCTTGAATCAAGTGGGAGTTAATCTTCCAGATAAGATAGTGATTGACAGAATTCTCTAGTCACCATCACCAAGTTAGTAGAACTTCGTGATGAACTATAATATGCAAGGGATGACAAAAGTAATTCCCGAGCTCTTCGTGATGTTGAAATCGACGAAGGTAGAAATCGAGAAAGAGCATCAAGTGTTGATGATTGACAAGACCACTAGTTTCAAGAAAAGGGCAAAGGGAAAGAAAGGGGAATTTCAAGTAGAATGACAAGCAAGTTGTCACTCCCATGAAGAAACCCAAAGCTGAACCAAAGCCTGAAACTGAGTGCTTACACTGCATAGGAAATGGTCACTGGAAACGGAAATACCCCAAATATTTGGTGGATAAGAAGGATGGCAAAGTGAACAAGAGTATATTTGATATACAGGTTATTGATGTGTGCCTTACTAGTGTTTATAGTATCCCCTGAGTATTTGATACTTGTTCGGTTACTAAGATTAGTAACTCGAAACAGGAGTTACAGAATAAACAGAGACTAGTTGAAGGAGAAGTGAAGATGAGTGTTGGAAGTAGTTCCAAGATTGATATGATCATCATCGCACACTCCCTATACTTTCGGGATTAGTGTGGAACCTAAATAAGTGTTATTTGGTGTTGAGCATAAATATGATTTGATCATGTTTATTGCAATACGGTTATTCATTTAAGTAAGAGAATAAATTGTTGTTCTGTTTACATGAATAAAACCTTATATGGTTACACACCCAATGAAAATGGTTCATTGGATCTCGATCATAGTGATACACATATTCATAATATTGAAACCAAAAGATGCAAAGTTAATAATGATAGTGCAACTTATTTGTGGCATCGCCGCTTAGGTCATATTGGTGTAAACGATGAAGAAAACTCCATGTTGATGGACTTTTGGAATCACTTGATTATGAATCATTTGATGCTTGTAACCGTGCCTTTTGGGCAAGATGACTAAAACTCCGTTCTCCGAACAATGGAACAAGCTACTGACTTATTGGAAATAATACATACCGATGTATGCGATCCAATGAAAGTTGATGCTCGTGGCAAGTATCGTTATTTTCTGACCTTCACAAGATGATTTGAGTAGATATGGGTATATCTACTTGATGAAACATAAGTCTGAAATAGTTGAAAGGTTCAAAGAATTTCAGAGTGAAGTGGAAAATCATCGCAACAAGAAAATAAAGTTTCGCGATCTGATCGTGGAGATGAATATTTGAGTTACGAGTTTGGTCTTCAATGAAAACAATGTGGAATAGTTTCACAGCTCACGCCACCGGAACACCACAACATTATGGTGTGTCCGAACGTCAGAATCAGACTTTATTTTGATATGGTGCGATCTATGATGTATCTTACCGATTTACCACTATCGCTTTGGGGTTATGCATTAAAGACAGCTGCATTCACGCTTAATAGGGCACCATCTAAACCGCTGAGATGACACCGTATGAACTATGGTTTAGCAAGAAACCTAAGTGTCGTTTCTTAAAGTTTGAGTTGTGATGCTTATGTGAAAAGTTTTCACCGATAAGCTCGAACCCAAATCGGAGAAATGCGTCTTCATAGAATACCCAAAGGTAACTATTGGGTACACCTTCTATCACAGATCCGAAAGCAAGATATTTGTTGTTAAGATGGATCCTTTCTAGAGAAGAAGTTTCTCTCGAAAGAAGTGAGTGGGAGGAAAGTAGAACTTGATGAGGTAATTGTACCTTCTCCCTTATTGGAAAGTAGTTCATCACGTAAATCAGTTCCAGTGATTCCTACACCAATTAGTGAGGAAGTTAATGATGATGATCATGAAACTTCAGATCAAGTTGTTACCAAACCTCGTGAGGTCTTCCAGAGCAAAATCCGCACTGAGTGGTACGGTAATCGTGTTCGGAAGTCATGTTACTAGACCATGATGAACCTACGAACTATGAGGAAGCGATGATGAGCCCAGATTCGCGAAATGGCTTGAGGCCATAAAATCTGAGATAGGATCCATATATGAGAACAAAGTGTGGACTTTGGTTGACTTGCTCGATGATCGCAAGTCAAGTTAAATAAATGGATCTTCAAGAGGAAGATGATGATGATAGTAGTGTTACTATCTACAAAGCTCGACTTGTCGCAAAAAGGTTTTCGACAAATTCAAAGTGTTGACTACAATGAGATTTTCTCAAACTGTAGCGATTCTTAAGTCTGTCCGAATCATGTTAGCAATTGTCACATTTTATGAATCTGGCAAATGGATGTCAAAACTACATTCTTTAATGGATTTATTAAAGAAGAGTTGTATATGATGCAACCAGAAGGTTTTGTCAATCCTAAAGGAGCTAACAAAATGTGCAAGCTCCAATGATCCATCTATGGACTGGTGCAAGCATCTTGAGTTGAATAAACGCTTTGATAGTGTGATCAAAGATATGGTTTTATCTGAGACTTTTGGAGAAGCCTGTATTTACAAGAAAGTGAGTGGGAGCACTACAACATTTCTGATAAGTATATGTGAGTGACATATTGTTGATCGGAAATAATGTAGAATTATTCTGCAAAGCATAAAGGAGTATTTGAAAGGAGTTTTTCAAAGAAAGACCTCGGTGAAGCTGCTTACATATTGAGCATCAAGATCTATAGAGATAGATCAAGACGCTTGATAAGTTTTTTCAATAAATATATACCTTGACAAGATTTTGAAGTAGTTCAAAATGGAACAGTCAAAGAAAGAGTTCTTGCCTGTGTTACAAGGTGTGAGATTGAGTAAGACTCAAAAACCCGACCACGGCAGAAGATAGAAAGAGAATGAAAGTCATTCCCTATGCATCAGCCATAGGTTCTATAAAGTATGTCATCTTGTGTACTGATCTATTGCATACCCTACCACTAAGATTGGCAAGGAGTGCAATAGAGATCTAGGAGTAGATCAATGGACAGCGGTCAAAATTATCCTTAGTAGAATAAGGATATGTTTCTCGATTATGGAAGTGAAAAAGGTTCGTCGTAAAAGGTTACGCCGATGCAAGTTTTAACACTAATCTAGATGACTCGAGTCTCAATCTAGATACATATTGAAAGTGGGAGCAATTAGCTAGAGTAGCTCCGTGCAAGAGCATTGTAGACATAGAAATTTGCAAAATACTTACGGCTCTGAATGTGATGCATCTGCTGACTAAAATTATCTCACAAGCAAAACATGATCACACCTTAGTACTCTTTGGGTGTTAATCACATAGCGATGTGAACTAGATTATCGACTCTAGTAAACCCTTTGGGTGTTGGTCACATGTCGATGTGAACTATGGGTGTTAACCACATATAGATGTGAACTATTGATGTTAAATCACATGGCGATGTGAACTAGATTATTGACTCTAGTGCAAGTGGGAGATCAAGGAAATATGCCCTAGAGGCAATAATAAAGTTATTATTTATTTCCTTATATCATGATAAATGTTTATTATTCATGCTAGAATTGTATTAACCGGAAACATAATACATGTGTGAATATATAGACAAACAGATGTCACTAGTATGCCTCTACTTGACTAGCTTGTTAATCAAAGATGGTTATGTTTCCTAACCATGAACAAGGAGTTGTTATTTGATTAACAAGGTCACATCATTAGTTGAATGATCTGATTGACATGACCCATTCCGTTAGCTTAGCACACGATCGCTTAGTATGTTGCTATTGCTTCCTTCATGACTTATACATGTTCCTATGACTATGAGATTATGCAACTCCGTTTACCGGAGGAACACTTTGGTACTACCAAACGCCACAACGAATCGGGTGATTATAAAGGAGTACTACAGGTGTCTCCAAAGGTACTTGTTGGGTTGGCGATTTCGAGATTAGGTTTTGACATCCGATTGTCGGAGAGGTATCTCTGAGCCTTCTCGGTAATGCACATCACTTAAGCCTTGCAAGCATTACAACTAATGAGTTAGTTGTGAGATGATGTATTACGGAACGAGTAAAGAGACTTACCGTAACGAGATTGAACTAGGTATTGATACCGACGATCGAATCTCGGGTAAGTAACATACCGATGACAAAGGGAACAACGATGTCGTTATGCGGTTTGACCGATAAAGATCTTCAGAGAATATGTAGGAACCAATATGGGCATCCAGGTTCCGCTATTGGTTATTGACCGAGAATGGTTCTAGGTCATGTCTACATAGTTCTCGAACCCGTAGGGTCCGCACGCTTAACGCTTCGATGACAGCTCATAATGAGTTTATAAGTATTGATGCACCAAGGTTGTTCGAGTCCCGGATGTGATCACGGACATGACGAGGAGTCTCAAATGGTCGAGACATAAAGATTGATATATTGAAGCCTACATTTGACATCGGAAGTGTTCCGGTGAAATCGGGATTTTATCGAGTACCGGAGGTTACCGGAACCCCGGAGGTCAATGGGCCTTAATGGGCCATAGGAGAAGAGGAAGGGCAGCCCAAGGTGGGCTGCGCGCCTCCCCCTCTAGTCCGAATAGGACAAGGAAGGGGGCGGCGCCTTTCCCTTCTCCCTCCTCCAATCCTAGTCCAACTAGGAGGGGGAGTCCTACTCCCGGTGGGAGTAGGACTCCTCTGTGCGCCTCCCCTAGGGCCGCCACCTCCCCTTGCCTCCTTTATATACGGGCAGGGGGCACCCTTGACACACAAGTTGATCTACGGATCTTTCCTTAGCCGTGCGGTGCCCCTTCCACCATATTCCACTTCGTCATATCGTCATGAGCTTAGGCGAAGCCCTGCGCGGAGAAGTCATATCGTCATGAGCTTAGGCGAAGCCCCCGCGCCGGTGGAGCATCAACATCGCCACCACGCCGTCAGGTCGACGGAACTCATCCCGACACTTTGCTGGATCGAGTCCGGGATCGCCATCAAGCTGAACGTGTGCGTAACTCGGAGGTGCCGACGCTCGGTGCTTGGATCGGTCGGATCGTGAAGACGCACGACTACATCAACCGCGTTGTTATAACGCTTCGCTTTCGGTCTCACGAGGGTACGTGGACGGACACTCTCCCCTCGTTGCTATGCCATCACCATGGTCTTGCGTGATCGTAGGAAAATTTTTGAAATTACTACGTTCCCCAACACCTGGCATTACTCCTTTAAAGGAGGTGTTGCTACGGCGAATTTTGGTTGGGTTTATCCCCATCCTGCGGATTGTGTCCTGATATATCAGGTTTATGTCACTGCCGCCATCCGTTAGGACTCGTGTAAATTGGAGTCCGTCGATTATAGGATCCAATATCAGGGCAGTCCATCCTGCGTTCCGGATATTTTTGGAATAGTCCCGATGGTCGAAGGTGATTGGTTTTGACAACCGAGCAGCGGCGACCTTTTAGTGGGCGCCGCCTGCTTTTTCCCTTTGATCACGTGAAGTGAGTTTACTATTTTAACCTCTTGCGGGAAAGTCTTTTGTTTTCGGGGCTCGCTTGTGGTGCTCGTCGTCATCTTCACTTGGTGTGTCGAGCCCTTGTGTTCGGGCGTCACCTCTGTCGGACTGTTTGAAGACCCAACAATTTCGTGGGTATGGTTAGCGAGCCTCCCAGAGTACCGTGGATTTGACATATCTTGTCCAGATTTTGTTGAAGTTGGATAGCTCATCGCTATTGTCCTTAAGGGGCAGTTTTTGGTGTTCTGCCGTGAGCTTTTGAATCCGGCGTTGACCGCCGTGCTTTTGGACTGTTCCTTCTAATCCGGCGCTGGTCCTTGTTGCGCCATGTTTCCCATTTCCATCCCTGATTTTGATGTACTTGGGTCGCTGGTGCTGCGCCTTGCTAGCTAGCTATCCTCTCCCGCAAAAAGCGGGTCATGAGGCTTGTTAATGCGCCATTGTTCTTGGCTTTTCTTGGCCGAGGTGTCTGGCGAGCCATTCGCGTCTCGGACGTTGTGTTTGAAAGCTGCTAAGGCTTGGCGTCCGGACAATCGACTATTTGGTTCTTTTTAGTAAGGAACCTGTTCTGAATTTCGGGCTGACTCTCCGGCTGTTGAGTTATGTGACTTAGATCGTCAGATCCGGAGGGCGGACATAGGTCCCTGAAAATTTGCCCAAATGCATCCTCGAGCTCTTCCCAGCTTCCAATGGTATTTTCGGGAGGCTCTTAAGCCAATGCCGAGCTGGCCCTTTGAGTTTAATGGGTAAGTATTTTATGGCGTGGAGATCATCTCCTCTAGCCACGTGTATGTGGAGGATGTAATCCTCAATCCAGCACTCTGTGGTTTGTTGTTCCGTCAGATGCCTCTATGTTTACGGGTTTGAATCCCGCTGAAATTATGATCCAGCACCTCATCGGTGAAACATAGGGGTGTGCGGCGCCTCTATTTGGGTGTGCCGTGATCTTCGGATTTCGCTAATTGCATTGCTTTGACGAGCATGCTTTCTTGGCCCATAGATGGACCTAATGGGCCATCCTTGTGATGTGAATCCTTATGCGGATCGCATATTGGCTTGTGTGTGCGCACCATTCGCTGCTCTCTTTTTGCCGTGAGGTCGCCCATCCGACGGGTGGCCTTCTTGCTTTTTAATTGTGGGGCTCTAAGGCCTCCTCGTCAATTCAGGCAGTAGCTTTCTTTTCGGTAGCTTTTGTTCGGCGATCGTCGCCAGATTTGTTCTGCGGTGCTGAATACTTTTCTCCATCTGATCTCGAGTGCATCTTCCGCTGTTTTGAGCTTCCGCTTTGCTTTTTCAGGCTACGCGCAGATGGCGCGAGCCTTTTCTCGGAGGTCATTTTGCTCCAATAGTTTGTCCGCGCCGATCGTCCGGACTGTTGTCTTCTCCGGGACAGATTGTTTATCCAAGTTGTCTTGTTCGGACGATTGCTCGATAGCTTGTTCGTTGTCCACGGTTCGCCCTGCTCTATGGCTGGGTCTTTGTTGAGGCGGGACTTTGTGCGGCGTTTCGCTGCCGTTTGACTGCCGAGGGATTTATCCTTCGAGGCCCCGTTGTTCCTCGTCTTCATTTCCTTTAGGTGTATCCACCATGTATACATCATGAGATGAGGCGGTTGTCCAGCATCCTATAGGTGCTGGCTCATTGTTGTCTCCTACATCGTTGTCCATACCGTCGATGTCTTCGAGTCGAAATCGAGCACGCCGTGTAAGCTTTCGGCGCTGGCTACTGGTGGGTGGTGGGTGGGCGTTGAATTTCTTCGTCGTCCGCATCCCCACCTTCCTGACCGTAGTCCGGCCAGGGCTCTCCGGATAAAGATAGAGACTTTATTGAATTCAGGATGTCGCCAAAGGGCGAGTGCTGAAAGATGTCCGCGGTCGTGAACTCCATGACCGGCGCCCAATCGGATTCGATTGGGGGCGCGGAGGGTTCGGAGTCCGCACCGGAGTCAAGGTCTTCGCAGCGACAGGATGGACTTCGCTCGATCGCCCAGAGATTGTAGCCCCGAGGCGGTGTCCAACCACTCGCTCGATCGGGGATCCGCCCGGATTAAGGGTCGGGCGGATACTAGTGCGGCCTCCGTGGCACCGCTCGACCGCAGAGCTAGATCATGCCCATCGAGACAAGGCGGCATCGTTGGTTGCGGCTCGAATCCGTCAAGATCAAGTCTCCGCGGATATCAGCCGATAGTTCAAACTTCCAAATCTGACCGACGCCAGGGCGTAGCTTCGATCCGCTCCAGATGGCTGCTTAATTGGCCCGCAGCAGCAAAGCCGCCGAACACGAAGATCTGTCCGGGAGAAAAGTCTCACCGGACCGCGCCGTTGTTGATGATCAAAGGAGCCATCGGGCCTATCGGTGATTTACATACGAGGAACTCTCAATGAAAGCACCAATGTCGGTGTCAAACCGCGGATCTCCGTAGGGGGTCCCGAACTGTGCGCCTAGGCGGATGGTAACAGGAGACAAGGGACACGATGTTTTACCCAGGTTGGGGCCCTCTCGATGGAGGTAATACCCTACTCCTTCTTGATTAATATTGATGATATGGGTAGTACAAGAGTAGATCTACCACGAGATCAAGGAGGCTAAACCCTAGAAGCTAGCCTATGGTATGATTGTTGTTCGTCCTAAGGACTAAAACCCTCCGGTTTATATAGACGCCGGATAGGTTAGGGTTACACAGAGTCGGTTACAATGGTAGGAGATCTACATATCCGTATCGCCAAGCTTGCCTTCCACGCCAAGGAAAGTCCCATCCGGACACGGGACGAAGTCTTCAATCTTGTATCTTCATAGTCTTGGAGTCCGACCGTGACGATAGTCCGGCTATCCGGACACCCCCTAGTCCGGGACTCCCTCACATGGTGTATAGCAAGATCCCAATAGACACACACAAGCTGAAGCCAGTGGAAGACTGCAAGCACTGCTATGCAAAGAAGTTTGAGCATGAGACCATGGGGTTTTGCTGCCGCCAACCTGGATACGCCTCCTGAGCTCATGAAGCTATGGACGAGTGATGACCCTGCTGCTAGGCATTTTCGTGACAACGTCAGGTTTTTCAATAGCCATTTCTCATTCACCTCACTATATTGTCACCTTGATAGTGATACCACTAACACATTAAAGCATCCTATCTACACATTCCGTGCCCATGGCCAAATGTACCACAACATACGGTCATTTGGCAAACAAGATGGTTTGGATCGTAGTCATCTGGAGCTCTACTTCTATGATGATGATCCCGTTTAGAGCATAGGTATCGCAGGTTGTCGCAAAGAGCAGTGCCAGAAAGACAAAGAAGTAATCACACAACTGGTCGACATACTTCGTGGCAACCCATACTCTGAACACCTCCGTAGTATGGGGCATGTTGATGATGTGGATGACTATCACATAACACTTAACCTTGACCAAAGGATGGATCAGAGAAGATATAATGCGCCGACCACTTCAGAAGTAGCACCTGTGTGGGTGGAGGGCAGTGAACGTCGAAGACAGTTCGGTAATAGTGTCATCCTACATGGGAAGAATAGAGATATATATGGAATCAAGTCCTATCATGGATGCTATGATGCATTTTCGTACCCTCTGTTCTTCCCTAGAGGCGAACTTGGGTGTCATACTGATATCCCGAAGGAAGGTGTGTCCTTTGAAACTGTGATGGCAGCTCGTGCAGCCCGTCTAGCTCGTGGTCATAATGATGAGTCCTCTAATCCTGGTGATAAAGATGATGAGGACGAGGATGATAATGCAGGTTAGTGTTGCGCTTAGTTATTACATGCGCAGTCCATAGTTCGCACTATACTCTCCAGTTTACAACACCATATTTTTTCAATTTTCTATGCAGGTTCCGGAGGGAGACTATGTGTGTCTGTGCGGGACTACTACTGCTACAAATTTCAGATGCGTCCCGGGATATTCAACCCAATCCTCTATGGCAAGCGTCTTTTCCAACAGTTTGCGGTAGACACATACATCAAGATAGAGAACTCCCGGTTGGACTATATATGGGGCCATCAAGATACGATAAGGGCGGACCTATACCAGGGCTTGGTGGACAGCTTACATGTTGGTGAGGGTAGGGCAGATGCTATTGGAAAAGTGTTATCTACGTCTTTTATTGGTGGCCCATGGGACAAGAGGCGTCGCTGCATGGATGCCATGGCCTTAGTTTGAAAGTATGGCAAGCCGGACGTCTTCCTCACAATGACATGCAACCCAAACTGGGATGAGATTAGGCAGGAACTCTACCCCGGTCAGACACCTCAGGATCTTCCAGATCTCGTTGTTCGTGTTTTTAGGGAAAAGTTGGAGGAACTCAAGAATAAGTTGCTTCAGAAGGACATCCTGGGCAAGGTGAGGGCTTATGTTTATGTGGTGGAATTCCAGAAGAGGGGTCAGCCTCATGCCCACTTCCTTCTCATCATGGAGGGGTGGTACAAGCTCACATGCCCCGAGCAATATGACCGTCTTATCTCAGCCGAGCTCCCAAACAAGAAGAAGTACCCAGAATTGTACAAGATGGTCGTGAAGCATATGATGCATGGACCTTGTGGTGCTTTGAATCGTGACTGCCCATGCACAAAAGGCCGTCCTGCTTGCAAGAATCACTATCCTCGACCTTTCAATGCGGCTACGTTGCAGGCAAGGATTCCTACCGTTATACGCATTTACGTGATGACGGTTCTAAAGCAATGGTCCGAAAGGAATGGCTGGATAATAGGTGGGTCGTCCCATACAACCCGCACCTCCTGCATTACTTCAATTGTCACATCAATGTTGAGGCATGTGGAAGCATAAAGGCTGTTAAATACCTGTTCAAGTACATATACGAGGGTCATGATCGAGCATCTATTTCTCTGAGTGAGTCTGACAAGGCTAACAAAAATGGAGGTATAGATGAGATCAAACAGTATAGGGACGCTAGGTGGGTGACTCCTCCGGAAGCATTATGGAGGATATATGGCTTTGAATTGAGAAAGAACTCACCACCTGTGATGCAGTTGCAACTCCATCTGCCCAACATGCACATGGTGTCATTCAAAAAGGGGCAAGATATCGAACGAGTGGTTAACCAGGAAGGTGCTGAGAAGTCAATGCTTACAGAGTACTTTGAGGCAAATAGGTTACATGAGGAGGCTCGGTCTATCTTGTATAGGGACTTCCCTGAGTGGTATACCTGGCAGAAAAGTAAGAAAAATAAATACTGGAGAAGAAGGGAACGAGATACAGGTGGACAAGTTGGAAGAATTGTGGCAGCTCATCCCGCGGAGGGTGAACGCTATTACCTACGGGTCCTCTTAAACCATGTCACCGGTGCCACATCCTATGAGGACCTAAGGACAGTTAATGGTGAGATCCTACCAACATTTCGTGAAGCTGCAGAGAGAAGGGGATTGATCGAAGGAGACAACACACTTGATGAGTCCCTTACTGGATCTACGTTATACGAGATGCCATCATCTCTACGAAGGCTCTTTGCAACAATATTGGTATTCGTGAGCCAAGTAATGCGTGGACTCGGGAGAAGCACCGGAGGCAATGTCAGAAGACTATCGCCGCAACAATCCATCCAAAGTTGCGGTTGAGCAAATGGTTCTGATAGATATCAGGAATATGCTACAATCAATGGGAAAGGACATAGAGTCATTCCCTCTTCCTGGTATCAATGAAGAATATGACACCGCTTCCGGCATGCCAAGGGAGATCTTCGAGGAATCCACCATTGAGCTCAATGTTGAGGACACAAATCTATCAGACTCACTTAATTCAGATCAGAGGAAAGCCTACGATGAAATTATGTATGTTGTTGACAGTGATGAGGGTGGCGTATTCTTTGTGGATGGGCCTGGAGGCACCGGGAAGACTTATCTATATAGGGCACTTCTTGCAAAAGTCCGTGGACAGAAAAAGATTGCAGTAGCAACAGCTACGTCCGGCGTTGCAGCTACCATAATGCCCGGAGGGAGAACATCTCATTCACGGTTCAAGATACCGCTATGAAGGAAATATGCCCTAGAGGCAATAATAAAGTTATTATTTATTTCCTTATATCATGATAAATGTTTATTATTCATGCTAGAATTGTATTAACCGGAAACACAATACATGTGTGAATACATAGACAAACAGAGTGTCACTAGTATGCCTCTACTTGACTAGCTCGTTAATCGAAGATGGTTATGTTTCCTAATCATAGACATGAGTTGTCATTTGATTAACGGGATCACATCATTAGGAGAATGATCTGATTGACTTGACCCATTCCGTTAGCCTAGCACTTGATCGTTTAGTATGTTGCTATTGCTTTTTCATGACTTATACATGTTCCTCGTAACTATGAGATTATGCAACTCCGTTTACGGAGGAACACTTTGGTGCTACCAAACGTCACAACGAATCGGGTGATTATAAAGGAGTACTACAGGTGTCTCCAAAGGTACATGTTGGGTTGGCGATTTGAGATTAGGTTTTGTCACTCCGATTGTCGGAGAGGTATCTCTGGGCCCTCTCGGTAATGCACATCACTATAAGCCTTGCAAGCAATGTAGCTAATGAGTTAGTTACGGAATGATGCATTACGTAACGAGTAAAGAGACTTGCCGTAACGAGATTGAACTAGGTATTGGATACCGACGATCAAATCTCGGGCAAGTAACATACCGATGACAAAGGGAACAAAGTATGTTGTTATGCGGTTTGACCGATAAAGATCTTCGAGAATATGTAGGAGCCAATATGGGCATCCAGGTTCCGCTATTGGTTATTGACCGAGGATAGTTCTAGGTCATGTCTACATAGTTCTCGAACCCGTAGGGTCCGCACGCTTAAGGTTTCGATGATAGTTATATTATGAGTTTATGAGTTTTGATGTACGAAGGAGTTCAGAGTCCCGGATGAGATCGGGGACATGACGAGGAGTCTCGAAATGGTCGAGACGTAAAGATCGATATATTGGACGACTATATTCGAGTTCGGAAAGGTTCGAATGATTCGGTATTTTCGAGTACCGGAGAGTTACGGAATTCGCCGGGAGAAGTATTGGGCCTTATTGGGCCCTGGAAAGAGAGAGGGCTGCCTAGGGCAGGCGCGCGCCCCAAGGCCTAGTCCGAATTGGGCTGGGGAGGGCCGCACCTTCCTCCCTTCCCCTTCCTACTCTCCTACTCCTACTAGGAAAGGAGGAGTCCTACTCCCGGTGGGAGTAGGACTCCCCCTTGCGCGCCTCCTCCTAGGCCGCCACCTCCTCCCTTGCTCCTTTATATACGGGGCAGGGGGCACCCTGAACACACAAGTTGATCTACGGATCGTTCCTTAGCCGTGTGCGGTGCCCCCTCCACCATATTCCACTTCGGTCATATCGTCATGAGCTTAGCGAAGCCCTGCGCCGGAGAAGTCATATCGTCACGGGCTTAGGCGAAGCCCTGCGCCGGTGGAGCATCATCATCGCCACCACGCCGCCGTCGTCGACGGAACTCATCCCGACACTTTGCTGGATCGGAGTCCGGGATCGCCATCGAGCTGAACGTGTGCAGAACTCGGAGGTGCCGACGCTCGGTGCTTGGATCGGTCGGATCGTGAAGACGCACGACTACATCAACAGCGTTGTTATAACGCTTCGCCGGTCTCACGAGGGTACGTGGACGATACTCTCCTCTCGTTGCTATGCCATCACCATGGTCTTGCGTGTGCGTAGGAAATTTTTGAAATTACTACGTTCCCCAACAAATGGCATCCGAGCCTGGTTTTATGCGTTGATGTCATGTGCACGAGTAGAACACAAGGAGTTGTGGGCGATATAAGTCATACCGCTTACCAGCATGTCATACTTTGGTTGGCGGTATTGTGAGATGAAGCGGCCCGGATCGACATTACGCAGACGCTTACGCGAGACTGGTTTCACCGCTCGAGCACTAGTTGCTTAAAGGTGACCGGCGGGTGTCGGTTTCTCTCACTTTAGTTGAACTGAGTGTGGCTACGCCCGGTCCTTGCGAAGGTTAAAACAGCACCAACTTGACAAACTATCGTTGTGGTTTTGATGCGAGGTAAGAACGGTTCTTGCTCAGCCCGTAGCAGCCACGTAAAACTTGCAACAACAAAGTAGAGGACGCCTAACTTGTTTTTGCAGGGCATGTTGTGATGTGATGTGGTCAAGACGTGATGCTATATTTTATTGTATGAGATGATCATGTTTTGTAACCGAAGTTATCGGCAATGGCAGGAGCCATATGGTTGTCGCTTATTGTATGAAATGCAACGTCATGTAATTGCTTTACTTTATCACTAAGCAGTAGCGATAGTCGAGAAGCAATAGTTGGCGAGACGACAACGATGCTACGATGGAGATCAAGGTGTCGCGCGGTGACGATGGTGATCATGACGGTGCTTGGCGATGGAGATCACAAGCACAAGATGATGATGACCATATCATATCACTTATATTGATTGCATGTGATGTTTATCCTTTATGCATCTTATCTTGCTTTGATTGACGGTAGCATTATAAGATGATCTCTCACTAAAATTATCAAGAAGTGTTCTCCTCGAGTATGCACCGCTGCCAAAGTTCAGTAGTACCCGGACACCACGTGATGATCGGGTGTGATAAGTTCTACGTCCATCTACAACGGGTGCAAAACAGTTGCACACGCGGAATACTCAGGTTAAACTTGACGAGCCTAGCATATAACAGATATGGCCTCGGAACACGGAGACCGAAAGGTCGAGCGTGAATCATATAGTAGATATGATCAACATAGTGATGTTCACCATTGAAACTACTCCATCTCACGTGATGATCGGACATGGTTTAGTTGATTTGGATCACGCAATCACTTAGATGACTAGAGAGATGTCTATCTAAGTGGGAGTTCTTAAGTAATATGATTAATTGAACTTTAATTTATCATGAACTTAGTCCTGGTAGTATTTTGCAAATTATGTTGTAGATCAATAACTCGCGTTGTTGCTTCCCTATGTTTGTTGCTTTCATATGTTTATTTTGATATGTTCCTAGAGAAAAATTATGTTGAAAATGTTAGTAGCAATGATGCGGATTGGATCCGTGATCTGAGGTTTATCCTCATTGCTGCACAGAAAAATTATGTCCTTAATGCACCGCTAGGTGACAAACCTATTGCAGGAGCAGATGCAGACGTTATGAACGTTTGGCTAGCTCAATATGATGACTACTTGATAGTTTAGTGCACCATGCTTAAAGGCTTAGAATCGGGACTTCAAAGACGTTTTGAACGTCATGGACCATATGGGATGTTCCAGGAATTGAAGTTAATATTTCAAGAAAATACCCGAGTTGAGAGATATGAAGTCTCCAACAAGTTCTATAGCTAAAAGATGGAGGAGAATCGCTCAACTAGTGAGCATGTGCTCAGATTGTCTGGGTACTTCAATCGCTTGAATCAAGTGGGAGTTAATCTTCCAGATAAGATAGTGATTGACAGAATTCTCTAGTCACCATCACCAAGTTAGTAGAACTTCGTGATGAACTATAATATGCAAGGGATGACAAAAGTAATTCCCAAGCTCTTCGTGATGCTGAAATCGACGAAGGTAGAAATCAAGAAAAGAGCATCAAGTGTTGATGATTGACAAGACCACTAGTCTCAAGGAAAAGGGCAAAGGGAAGAAGGGGAACTTCAAAAAGAACGGCAAGCAAGTTGCTACTCGAGTGAAGAAGCCCAAGTCTGGACCTAAGCCTGAGACTAAGTGCTTTTGCTACAATGGAATTGGTCACTGGAAGCGGAACTACCCCAAGTGTTTGGCGGATAAGAAGGATGGCAAAGTGAACAAAGGTATATTTGATATACAGATTATTGATGTATATTTTACTAGTGTTCATAGCAACCCCTCGGTATTTGATACTGATTCAGTTGCTAAGAGTAGTAACTCGAAACGGGAGTTGCAGAATGAACAGAAACTAGTTGAAGGGGAAGTGACGATGAGTGTTGGAAGTAGTTCCAAGATTGATATGATCATCATCGCACACTCCCTATACTTTAGGGATTAGTGTTAAACCTAAATAAATGTTATTTGGTGTTTGCGTTGAGCATGAATATGATTTGATCATGTTTATTGCAAAACGGTTATTCATTTAAAGTCAAAGAATAATTGTTGTTCTGTTTAAATGAATAAAACCTTCGATGGTCATACACCCAATGAAAATAGTTTTCAAAACGGTTATTCATTTAAAGTCAAAGAATAATTGTTGTTCTGTTTAAATGAATAAAACCTTCAATGGTCATACACCCAATAAAAATAGTTTGTTGGATCTCGATCGTAGTAATACACATATTCATAATATTGATGCCAAAAGATGCAAAGTTAATAATGATAGTGCAACTTATTTGTGGCACTGCCGTTTAGGTCATATTGGTGTAAAGCGATGAAGAAACTCCATGCTGATGGGATTTTGGAATCACTTGATTATGAATCACTTGATGCTTGCGAACCATGCCTTATGGGCAAGATGACTAAAGACTCGTTCTCCGGAACAATGGAGCGAGCAAATGACTTATTGGAAAAAATACATACCGATGTATGCGGTCCGATGAGTGGTAAAGCTCACAGCAAGTATCGTTATTTTCGACCTTCACAAGATGATTTGAGCAGATATGAGTATATCTACTTAATGAAGCACAAGTCTGAAACATTTGAAAAGTTCAAATAATTTCAGAGTGAAGTGGAGAATCATCGTAATAAGAAAATAAAGTTTCTACGATCTGATCGTGGAGGAGAATATTTGAGTTACGAGTTTGGCCTTCATATAAAACAATGTGGAATAGTTTCACAGCTCACGCCACATGGAACACCATAACGTAATGGTGTGTCCGAACGTCATAACCGTACTTTATTTTGATATGGTGCGATCAATGATGTCTCTTACCGATTTACCAATATCATTTTGGGGTTATGCATTAGAGACAGCTGCATTCACGTTTAATAGGGCACCATCTAAATCCGCTGAGATGACACCGTATGAACTATGGTTTAACAAGAAACCTAAGTCGACGTTTCTTAAAAGTTTGGAGTTGTGATGCTTATGTGAAAAAGTTTTCAACTGATAAGCTCGAACCCAAATCGGAGAAGTGCGTCTTCATAGAATACCCAAAGGTAACTATTGGGTACACCTTCTATCACAGATCCGAAGGCAAGTTATTCGTTGCTAAGATGGATCCTTTCTAGAGAAGAAGTTTCTCTCGAAAGAAGTGAGTGGGAGGAAAGTAGAACTTGATGAGATAACTGTATCTGCTCCCTTATTGGAAAATAGTTCATCACAAGAAATGGTTCCTGTGACAACTACACCAATTAGTGAGGAAACTAATCATGATGATCATGAAGTTTCAGATCAAGTTACTACTGAACTCAGAGGTCAACCAGAGTAAAATACGCACTGAGTGGTACGGTAATCTTATTCTGGAAGTCATGTTACTTGACCATGGCGAACCTACAAACTATGAAGAAGCGATGGTGAGCCCAGATTCCGCAAAATGGCTGGAAGCCATGAAATCTGAGATGGGATCCATGTATGAGAACAAAGTATGGACTTTGGTTGACTTGCCCGATGATCGGCAAGCCATTGAAAATAAATGGATCTTTAAGAAGAAGACTGACGCCAATGGTAATATAACTGTCTATAAAGCTCGACTTGTTGCGAAAGGTTTTCGACAAGTTCAAGGGGTTGACTACGATGAGACTTTCTCACCCGTAGCGATGCTTAAGTATGTCCGAATCATGTTAGCAATTGCCGCATTTTATGATTATGAAATTTGGCAAATGGATGTAAAAACTGCATTCTTGAATGGATTTCTAGAAGAAGAGTTGTATATGATGCAACCGAAGGTTTTGTCGATCCAAAGGGTACTAACAAAGTGTGCAAGCTCCAGCGATCAATTTATGGTCAGTGCAAGCCTCTCGGAGTTGGAATAAACGCTTTGATAGTGTGATCAAAGCATATGGGTTTATATGAGACTTTTGGAGAAGCTCTGTATTTACAAGAAAGTGAGTGGGAGCTCTGTAGCATTTCTAATATTATATGTGGATGACATATTATTGATTGGAAATGATATAGAATTTCTGGATAGCATAAAAGGATACTTGAATAAAAGTTTTTCAATGAAAGACCTCGGTGAAGCTGCTTACATATTGGGCATCAAGATCTATAGAGATAGATCAAGACGCTTAATTGGACTTTCACAAAGCACATACCTTGATAAAGTTTTGAAAAAGTTCAAAATGGATCAGGCAAAGAAAGGTTTTTTACCTGTATTACAAGGTGTGAGATTGAGTAAGACTCAAAACCCGACCACGGCAGAAGATAGAAAGAGAATGAAAGTCATTCCCTATGCATCAGCCATAGGTTCTATAAAGTATGTCATGTTGTGTACAGATCTATTGCATACCCTACCACTAAAGCTTGGCAAGGAGTGCAATAGTGATCTAGGAGTAGATCAATGGACAGCGGTCAAAATTATCCTTAGTAGAATAAGGATATGTTTCTCGATTATGGAAGTGAAAAAGGTTCGTCGTAAAGGGTTACGTCGATACAAGTTTTAACACTAATCTAGATGACTCTGAGTCTCAATCTGGATACATATTGAAAGTGGGAGCAATTAGCTAGAGTAGCTCCGTGCAGAGCATTGTAGACATAGAAATTTGCAAAATACTTACGGCTCTGAATGTGACAGACTCGTTGACTAAAATTATCTCACAAGCAAAACATGATCACACCTTAGTACTCTTTGGGTGTTAATCACATAGCGATGTGAACTAGATTACTGACTCTAGTAAACCCTTTGGGTGTTGGTCACATGTCGATGTGAACTATGGGTGTTAAACACATATAGTTGTGAACTATTAATGTTAAATCACATGGCGATGTGAACTAGATTATTGACTCTAGTGCAAGTGGGAGATGAAGGAAATATGCCCTAGAGGCAATAATAAAGTTATTATTTATTTCCTTATATCATGATAAATGTTTATTATTCATGCTAGAATTGTATTAACCGGAAACACAATACATGTGTGAATACATAGACAAACAGAGTGTCACTAGTATGCCTCTACTTGACTAGCTCGTTAATCGAAGATGGTTATGTTTCCTAACCATAGACATGAGTTGTCATTTGATTAACGGGATCACATCATTAGGAGAATGATCTGATTGACTTGACCCATTCCGTTAGCCTAGCACTTGATCGCTTAGTATGTTGCTATTGCTTTCTTCATGACTTATACATGTTCCTGTAACTATGAGATTATGCAACTCCGTTTACGGAGGAACACTTTGGTGCTACCAAACGTCACAACGAATCGGGTGATTATAAAGGAGTACTACAGGTGTCTCCAAAGGTACATGTTGGGTTGGCGTATTTCGAGATTAGGTTTTGTCACTCCGATTGTCGGAGAGGTATCTCTGGGCCCTCTCGGTAATGCACATCACTATAAGCCTTGCAAGCAATGTAGCTAATGAGTTAGTTACGGAATGATGCATTACGAACGAGTAAAGAGACTTGCCGTAACGAGATTGAACTAGGTATTGGATACCGACGATCAAATCTCGGGCAATTAACATACCGATGACAAAGGGAACAAAGTATGTTGTTATGCGGTTTGACCGATAAAGATCTTCGTAGAATATGTAGGAGCCAATATGGGCATCCAGGTTCCGCTATTGGTTATTGACCGAGAATAGTTCTAGGTCATGTCTACATAGTTCTCGAACCCGTAGGGTCCGCACGCTTAAGGTTTCGATGACAGTTATATTATGAGTTTATGAGTTTTGATGTACCGAAGGAGTTCGGAGTCCCGGATGAGATCGGGGACATGACGAGGAGTCTCGAAATGGTCGAGACGTAAAGATCGATATATTGGACGACTATATTCGGAGTTCGAAAGGTTCGAATGATTCGGTATTTTCGAGTACCGGAGAGTTACGGAATTCGCCGGGAGAAGTATTGGGCCTTATTGGGCCTGCGGGAAAGAGAGAGGGCTGCCTAGGGCAGGCCGCGCGCCCCAAGGCCTAGTCCGAATTGGGCTAGGGGAGGGGCCGCACCCTTCCTCCCTTCCCTTCCTACTCTCCTACTCCTACTAGGAAAGGAGGAGTCCTACTCGGTGGGAGTAGGACTCCCCCTGGCGCCTCCTCCCAGGCCGCCACCTCCTCCCTTGCTCCTTTATATACGGGGCAGGGGGCACCCCGAACACACAAGTTGATCTACGGATCGTTCCTTAGCCGTGTGCGGTGCCCCCTCCACCATATTCCACTTCGGTCATATCGTCATGAGCTTAGGCGAAGCCTGCGCCGGAGAAGTCATATCGTCACGGGCTTAGGCGAAGCCCCGCGTCGGTGGAGCATCATCATCGCCACCACGCCGTCGTCTTGACGGAACTCATCCCGACACTTTGCTGGATCGAGTCCGGGATCGCCATCGAGCTGAACGTGTGCGTAACTCGGAGGTGCCGACGTTCGGTGCTTGGATCGGTCGGATCGTGAAGACGTCGACTACATCAACCGCGTTGTTATAACGCTTCCGCTTTCGGTCTACGAGGGTACGTGGACAGATACTCTCCCCTCTCGTTGCTATGCCATCACCATGGTCTTGCGTGTGCGTATGAATTTTTTGAAATTACTACGTTCCCCAACACGCTAAGCATTGACGATGGTGGGTTTTGTAGCTTCACTAAACAGAGTGGAACTGCCAAGCTCTTACAGTCAGCTTCCCTCATTATATGGGATGAGGCTTCGATGACAAAGAGGCAGGCAGTGGAGGCGCTAGACAATAGTATGCGCGATATAATGAGCCGACCAGACCGACCATTCGGTGGAAAGACAGTTGTATTCGGTGGAGATTTCAGGCAAGTCCTCCCTGTTGTCCGTAAGGGGTCAAGGGCTCAGATAATTGATTCTTCACTGCGTAGGTCTTACCTTTGGGATTGCATGCGCCACCTAAAGTTGGTACGCAATATGAGGGCATATAGCGACCCATGGTTTGCTGAATACTTGTTGCGCATTGGTGATGGCAAGGAGGAGACCAATAATGATGGTTGTGTCCGCCTTCCGGACGAGATATGTGTGCCCTGTACTGGGAAGGGCACTGATCTTGATACACTGATAGATAATGTTTTTCCCAGTCTCGGTGCTAATATGTCTGATCCAAACTACATCACCTCCAGAGCAATCTTATCAACGCGAAATGATTGTGTGGATAGGATAAATATAAAGATGATCAACCGATTCCACGGAGATGAGATGGTGTGTCATAGCTTTGATTCAGCAGTCGATGACCCTCATAACTATTATCCATCTGAGTTCCTTAACACTTTGACCCCTAATGGGTTGCCTCCACATGTGTTGAAGCTCAAGATAAACTGCCCTATTATATTGCTCAGAAATATTGACCCCGCGAATGGACTTTGCAATGGCACGAGGCTGGTGGTTCGAGGATTCCAGAGGAATGTCATCGATGCATAAATTGTGCTAGGGCAACATGCTGGAAAGAGGATCTTCTTGCCAAGGATCCCCCTTTGTCCCAGTGATGACGAGATGTTCCCTTTCTAGTTCAAGAGGAAGCAGTTTCCTATTAGGCTCAACTTTGCCATGACGGTCAACAAGGCACAGGGGCAGACTATCCCGAACGCGGGTATATACTTGCCCGAGCCAATGTTCTCTCATGGGCAGTTGTATGTCGTGCTATCTAGATCCAGTGCTAGAAAGAACATCAAGATCCTTACCGCCTTGACCATGCACAATGAGAAAAATGTCTCGACGATAGTAGAAGGAATAGCTCAAATTACAGCAAAAACAAGAGCTCCAACAATAAGAAAAGATCTCGACAGTAGCAGCAGGAATAGCTCAGATTACGCAAGAACAAGAGCTCCAACTGTCCCTGTTGGTAATTACACGAGGAACATCGTCTATAGGGAGGTACTTACATCATAGGTGAGACATCATCACTTATACTTTCAGTAATTATGTGTACATATATTTTTGAATTAAACTAGATATTTCCAAATTTTTAATTATGAGAGGTTTATTTTGTGCAGGTCACCTCCATCATGGGGAGTCATTCATGTTTAACACAAAGCTTGGTATTGTGTGTTACTGAGAGAAACTGAACCAACTGTGATTTCAAATAATTGTGCAATAATTGGTCATAGAAATTGCTTAACTTGATTGTCATACGATAATACGTTTGCTAAGTGAAGTTTGTGCTTCAATCACTGGGTGGTCGACAAAATTAAGATATAAGATAATTATTCACTGTTTGCTCATGACATTGCTTAACATAATAATTATGTAACATGAACATTGTATTTGAATCATCTATCGCTCGTAGCAACGCACGGACATTTAACTAGTAGTGAAAACATGATAACCATATATAACTGCAAAGGGCTGCGACAAGGGGATCCGATATCGCCGATGCTATTCATTCTTACTATGGAACCTTTGCAAAGGTTGTTCGAGAGGGCCACGACTAGAGGCGTGTTGGAGCCCTTGGCACATACAGGCATGCGACAGCGGTTGTCCATATTTGCGGATGATGTGGTGGTGTTCATCAAACCCAAGCCCAGGGAGATAGACATATGCAAGAACATACTGGAAATGTTTGGAGAGGCTTCGGGCTTGCGGATAAACATAGTCAAATCGGTGGCACTACCGATAAGATGCAATGATCAGGAAGCAGCTATGGTGTGCCATGGGCTGGGATGCCCGAGAGGGGCTTTTCCAATCAAGTACCTTGGGCTGCCGTTGTCCTTGAGGAAGTAGTCAGCGGCACAGTTGCAGTTTCTAGTTGATCAGATGGCGAATTGTCTACCTAAGTGGAAAGCGGCTCTAATGCCGAAGAGTGGGCATCTTACATTGGTGCAGTCTGTGCTCTGGGCCATGCCCATCCATGCCATGATGGCGCTTGACCTACCAAAGAAGACGATAGCGGCGATGAACAAGGTGTGCAGAGGATTCTTATGGTGTAGAAGAGCGGAAGCTAACGGAGGCAATTGTGCGGTTGCTTGGGATTCGGTGTGTGCGCCGAAGTGGGCTGGTGGCCTAGGGATTCCTAACCTCAGATGGTTGAATGTGGCCATGCAAGCCAGGTGGTCATGGCTCGCAAGAGTGGACACGAGCAGACCTTGGAGCGAGTTCAAAATCAAGATCCCAAAAGAAGCAAAGTTACTTGTCCAGGCGGCTATGCGGAGTGAAGCACACTATGGTCTTCATACGCTTTTCTGGGAGGATCGTTGGATCGACGGTATGCGGGTGCAAGAGATCACTCCAAGGATATATGGCATGATCCCAAGGCGGATCAGATTGATGAGATCAGTCGCTCAGGCTATAGAGAATGGGTCTTGGGCAACAGATGTTGGCCCGAATATTGGTGTGGCCGCACTACAGGAATACCTGGAGCTTTGGATTAAAGTGAGCACGTGGGAGCCGCAGGTGGATGTGCCGGACTTGGTCTCTTGGTCATGGAGACCAATGGCCGCTTCTCGGTGCGTTCTGCTTACGTGGCAAAATTCTGGGGTCGGAGGTGGAGCCTATGGCTGAGCTGACGTGGAAGTCTCGGGCCCCATCTACCTGCAAGTTCTTTGCTTGGCTTGCCTTAAGAAACAGGTGTTGGACCTCGGACAGACTGGCAAGGGGAGGCCTCCAACACCAAGATGCATGCCCCTTATGCGACCAAGAGGAAGAAACTATTGATCATGTGCTACTAACGTGTGTCTTTGCCAGGTCAGCTTGGGTCGTAGTATGTGAGGCTCTGGGCAAGCTGGACTGGACGTCGACTGCACAGGATTCCCTAGCCCTCTGGCTTGAGGTAAAGCATGGGATAAACGACTGGCACAAGAAGGATCTTCATACGGTTTTCTTACTAACATTGTGGGAGTTGTGGAAGCATCGTAATGCTTTTGTATTTGATGGGGCATCTCCTTCGTTAGGCGTACTCCTAGGTAGAGTCAGGTAGGAAGGAAGAATGTGGTCTATTGCCGACAAGTTTAAAAGGAACATGGACCCCTTCTTCCTTCAGCTTGAACTGTGGGCCAGTAGTGAGGATTAGGAGTGTTGTAATGTGACCCCTGTAAATATGGTGGAGGCATTCTTTGCCTTTCTTCTTTAATATATAATATGTACACTCGTACATATTCGAGAAAACAGGATAACCACTTGCTGCCATTACCGCTTTGACGGGATGAAGTGCCGGATGATAATCCACGGATCTAATACTTATGATCCGCAGGACAACAACACCACAAACTCCTTGATGTGTGCCTGTCAGCCATGTTAACCACACCTGGACGGGGACAGAGTCATGCTACGTTGCCTCCACCGTTGAGTCGTCACAAACATGGACACACAAAACTAACCTGAGAAAAACTTAAACTACACTCCAACTCTGTTCGGTGTTTCCCTTGTCTCCTCGTGGTGAAGTGCCCACCGAAGACAAGGGGGGCCGCTAGGCACATGCGGAAAAATGGAGCTTCTCTTCCTTATGCCTTTTTTCAGAAAGCTCTCTTCCTTGAGGCTATAGGGTCCAATCCAACTATATTGTTTTTTTTAAGCAATGCAACCATATCCTCTAGGATGCTGGGCTTCACAGTCGTGGAAAAGCAGTGCTCCGATGTATACTCTTGGCCCATAGAAAACACAAGCCGGCCCAGGCCTGGTTAGCTATACTTGGACAAGGTCCAGTTGCGGTCCATCGCCGTGGCCACGAGAGAACTGGGAGACGAACAAAGCCCCTGCCGCTCGTCTCTCGTCTTCTCCGCCGCCATGGCCTCCGACCTCGGGCAACCGCCGCCGGCGAAACGCCCGCCGACGGCGCCCACCACCGTTACCGCTATCGGCGACGACCTCCTTTGCGAGATCTTCCTCCTCCTTCCCTCCCTCCCGAGCCTCGTCCGCGCCGCCCTCGCCTGCCGCACCTTCCTCCACGTCGTCCGTTCGTCCCCCGCCTTCCGCCGCCGATTCCGGGCAATCCACCCGCCGCAGATCCTTGGCTTCTTTTGCGACCCCGGCCGCGAAGCCGTCCCTCCCTTCGTCCCCCTCCGCAGCCGCTCCGACCCGGACGTCGCCGCCGCCGTTCGCGGCGCCGATTTCCTCCTCACCCGGATCCCAGAAGACAGCGGCGACTCCACCCTCGGGTGGGAGCTGCAGAGCTTCCACGGCGGCTACGTCGTCCTCGTCAACAATGCCACCGACCAGATCGCTGCCTACAACCCCCTCTCGCAGGCACTGCATCTCGTCCCCCACCCGCCCGAGGATATCATCTTCTCCATCTCCCCTGAGTTCCACATCCTCTTCTCGGACGAGGACCAGAGGGTGTTCCGTATGGTCTGTGTCCAACACCAGGACACGCCGAGCCTCGCCGTCTTCTCTACGGCGACCAGGGAGTGGCAGGTTTTGCCGTGGGTGGAGACCCCGCCACAACCTGAAGACGACATTCGCTTGTTCTACCATGGCACACAGCTGAATGGATTTGTTTACTGGAAACACGCGAGCCAAGCCTATGTGCTCGCTCTCAACACCGCTACAATGCAATTCTCTAGAGTGAACTTGCCGCATTTCTTGGCAGAGATAGATCATATGCTGTTTAGGCTTGGTCAGACCAAGGATGGGAAGCTCTGTATGGTTGGGGTAGATGACTCTGACGCAAAGATAGGAACACTTGTTGTTCGTGTTTGGGCAGCCGATGATGACGGTGTTGAGAAGTGGATGCTGGAAGATACTTTTTCACTGAGTAAATTTGTTGATGTCACTAAGTCTTCAACAGAGTATGATTCCACGGTGCAGATTGAGGCATTTATCGATGGCTTTGTGTACCTCTGTATTAAGTATGGTGAGCATATTGAGTCCCTCATATCCCTCTGCCTGGAAACAGGAAAGCTAAACAAGATATTTGATGATACATATACAAGCCCTGCTCATCCCTACTTCATGTCATGGCCTCCTTCTTTGGTATGCAACAAGGTGAGCCTGTGCTTGAGTACCCCGGTAAAGTATTTTCAGATGTTTGGTCCTTAGATTTTGTTAAGTTACTTCTGAGCATTGGATTATTGTATCTTCCATTAATTCCACATTTTACAATTTTAGTCAACTGTTATTTATTTATTCGTTACACAGCAATTGCTTGATACTGATTCTTGATAAAGTAGCACTCTATCATGTCTGATTCGAACAACTCATAGTACATGAGTTCAAATTGTAAATTTTATATTAGTAGGAGGTTGCAATTTTTAGCATGTGTTTGTGCAGTTTTTATGATGGCACAAGGATAGAGTGCCTGTCATGCTCCCTATTGTTTGCCATTAGGGCAGATCATATGAGATGGCATTGGTGTTACAAATCTTATGTCATTACCATTTACTCTTGTGTATGCTAAACTTGTCTATCCTTGGAATCTATACTCCATAGCATTGCATGATTTGTTTGTCAAAAAACTTGAATCCTTTACTTATGCTCAAATATCCTTTTTGGGTCTTAGGAGGATTCACAAACCAAGATCACTGGAGGCAGTGTTGAGGACGCTGATTCTGTGGGCACAAAAGAAACTCCCTCTGTTTTAGTCACAGCGCCACAATTGCACAAATTTGATTGATGACGATGAAGCAAAAGTCATGGAGATAGAATTTTTCTTTTTACTTTGTATTGGGGATGATAAAAACTCGGCAAGCAAAATCACGGCATATGCATAACTGACAACTATGAGCGATCGTAAATTGAGAATAAGTGCTGGCTTAGATAGCTTTAGGGAAAAGGCAGAAAGAGAGTTGATGGAATTTATGCTATCTTGCTGTGGATTGAGTTGTCAGTTGTCTGTCATGGGTGCACTATTTTTATTCTTATCTTGACTAGTTGTCCATCACGGGTCCACTATTTATATCCTCATCAATCCAGTATTTTTTATCATTTGACTCTAACCCCGGTTTTCCATTATGAAACTCAGTTTCTTTTTGATTGTTTTCCTTTTGCTTGTTTCTGGAAGTTCTAGACAATTATTTAAGTTCAGCAGTAATTATTAGGGGTTTACTACAAAGAGAAATGAGCTTATTTTGCATAGTTTTACTTTGTCATGTCCGCTTGCATACGTTAAGAACTACTCCCTTTGTAAACTATTATAAGATGTTTTAGATCTAAAACGTCTTATAATAGTTTACAGAGGCAGTACTCCCTCCGCCCCAAAAATAAGTGTCATTGATTTAGTACAAACTAAATCTGAGACACTTATTTTGGGCGCTAGTGTCAGTCGCTGCCAGAATATAATAAAAAGAATATGCATTTTGCTTAAGGGATGAGTATATTTTCATTCCTTAATTTTCTCTTAAGTATAGAAATGACCCTTCAACTCCAAAACCAGCAAACCTAGTCCCTCAACTTCTCAAACTGGATATGTTTAGTCCTTCATACCGCTTTGAGTGGTTTTGTTGATGACGTGGCATGTTTTTTCTTCATTTTATCAAACACATGTTGTGCGTCTGCCATATTTTCGGACGGTGGCGTCGAGGGCCGCACAGCAGGTCTACGGCGTGCCCTTCCTCGACTCCGAGGCCATGCCCAGCAGCCCGCCCAACCTCCTGGTGCCTCTGATGAGCGGTTTTGCGCAGCAGGCTAAAAGAAGTAGGGTTGCAGCTTGTGGCTGTCGCAACTTGAGGGTCACCAGTGCGTCCTAGGGCGAGCGAAGGATGTCCATGAGCGACCTCGTGCACGGCCCTACCGGCTGATGCAGATGAATCCACGTACAGGCTCAACTCCGATATCTCGTCTCCGTGCACACTGCCGATCGAGGTTGCTCAAGGGACACGGCGAGGTGCTTCTCAAGCTCCGGTTGTACGCGGCGGAGGCACGAGCTCCTCTCCGGGTGAGATTCAAGGCGTTTTCCAATCTGGCGAAAATCCATCTAGTAGTACATACTGTAGCTAGCTAGTCTCCTGTGAATCGGTCCAGCAGCTCTACTGTACGTGTGTATTGTCTTCTGGTAGAACCCAAGCCAGCTTCGGTGCGTACATACCCATATGCAATCTCGTAGAGCACGCCTGAGCCAGCCGGCGCCTCCTGACGAGCTGCCGAGGAGGTGCTGCTGCTACAGCACAACACCCTCTGGCCGGCACCCATACGTTGCCACGACTTCTTACAGACTATAGGAGCAATGAATCGGTCCAGTAGCTCTACTGTACGTGTGTATTGTCTTCTGATGGAACCCAAGCCAGCTTCGGTGCGTACATACCCATATGCAATCTCGTAGAGCACGCCTGAGCCAGCCGGCGCCTCCTGACGAGCTGCCGAGGAGGTGCTGCTGCTGCAGCACAACACCCTCTGGCCGGCACCCGTACGTTGCCGCGACTTCTTACAGGCTATAGGAGCAGTGAATCGGTCCAGTAGCTCTACTGTACGTGTGTATTGTCTTCTGGTGGAACCCAAGCCAGCTTCGGTGCGTACATACCCATATGCAATCTCGTAGAGCACGCTTGAGCCAGCCAGCGCCTCCTGACGAGCTGCCGAGGAGGTGCTGCTGCTGCAGCACAACACCCTCTGGCCGGCACCCGTACGTTGCCGCGACTTCTTACATGCTATAGGAGCAGTGGCTCGACGACAGTGGCGACGTGAGTTTGATGTGGCGCTCAAACCTGTGTGACATGGCGGTCAAACTTACATGACAGGTCCAGTTTTAGTTAAAACCATGTCCACGTCAGCACCAAACCACCCTAAACGGTACCAAGGACTAAACTTATACGGTTTTGAAAGTTGAGGGACTAGGATTTGTTGGTTTGAACTTGAGGGATCATTTGTAGACTTCTGAAATAGTTGAGGGACGGGAAATATACTTATCCCTTTGCTTAATAACAAATTTGTTTTCAGATTCAAAAGATTGTCATGTGCCGAAGCCGCCGCCAGTACCAGCACCGCTTCGCCCCCGCCGCTGGAGGCCGAAATGATGCTCGCGCCCCTGCCATAGAGGGTCGCCCTGCACCCCCCATGAGTCCATACGGGTGAGGAGGAAAAGCCTCACTGGCACCCGCGTCGCACAGGCTTCGCCTGGCTGCACCCGCACCAGCGGCAGCGAGGAGAAGAAGGGAAAAGGGATACCCTTAGGGTTGCAGCGCTAGTGGGGAACGTCATGGGAGTGCCAAGTTATTTTTTTTGCGAAGTGGATGTGGGTATTGGGTAAACTCATGTACGGTTAGACTAGATATTGTGCCGCTGCGGTCATCCGACATTAAAATAAAAGGACCGGCTTAACCAGCAAACATTCATTGGGAAGGAGGACATTGCAAACGATTCACATGGCAATGTAGATTGAGGATGACGAATTTAGTTATCAAACATGACAAATCCGTCTCGGTTCAGTCTTTTGTTAGTATTTGCCATACTTTTGCGAACTAAAATATTTCATCCTCACAACAATATAAGTTGTCATAAAGAATGTTTGATTTGTCATCTCCTCCTAAGGAACATCAGCTGAATAGCATTACCAAAGTAAAAATGCCGCTGCTTCAGGCCTGTGTACTTCCACTGAGAGGTGAGAGAGATATTGAAATTAGTAGATTGTTACTACGGTTTTTACCAGTGTAGAATTGAGGATCAAGGCAGTAAAGAGAGACCAATGTCCGTTGATTGAAAAATACATCAATTGGTGAAAGAATGATGTCTCTTTATGGAAAGACATGTCTCTTGGTAAATAAAAAAAAATCATGGAAAGACATCTCCCTTGGTAAATTTTTTTAATGGTGAAATTGAATTAACTATGTCAAAAATAATGTAGCGCACCAATCAGTTTGTTTATGCACTTCAATGATATCTAAACTTCATAGCTCATTGATTAAAAATGCAATAAATTTATAAAAGTTGAAAACAAATTTACAGAACATATAATAATATTGCAACAAAGCGGGGGCTTTATACTAGTTTATTCTAAAACTGACCCCTAATATAGCATACATGTTACCCCGCAAAAAAAAATAGCATACATGTTAAGCCACATCATGCTACAAAGAACCGTTATTTAATTATATATCAAGTATTAATCAAGTCCTTTCCCCATAAAGAGGATCAATCAAGTCTGTTAAATCTTGAAACCTGGAGCATACAAACATTCTATCCTTTGGTTAATAGCCATCACCTTTTTTGAAATGATGTCTCTCCATGAAAAGACACGTTCCTTAGCTGAAAGATGACAGTTGGCACCTTGTGAACAGTCACACCTTTTGGTTCAAAAGACACATTGTGTTGGTGAAAACATCTCTTGGTGGAAAGACACATTAGTTGGTGAAAAACGTCTCTTCAGGAAAAGAGACACCCCTTAGTGAGACGATGCCTCTTCATGGAAAGACATATTAGTTTAAAAGATACATAATAATTATTTGATAAATCACTAAATTTAGTTTGTAACTTTTCAAATTATGCAACCATCAAAATTGTCTCAATCGAGCCTAGATTGCATCCAATAATGCTCTCTATCTAAGCTCTACTGCTACTTGCTAATAGTCTTGCTGAGGAAAATACTTTTAAATCAATGTGAACTGTTGTGGATCGACGATATTGGACTAAAAGTGATGCACCAATATCGGCCTTACCCATAAAAGACTGGAGCCGGACGTGTCGCATCCCAGTGCACCCACACCAGCCTGTCGTCGTTGCACGAGTCTGCGACGTGGGGAGTCAATGCGCGCTCCACATGTCTCCTCCTCTTCCCGTTGCGGCTGCCGGTGGTAGTCGCCACCTCCCTCTTCCCCTTCTGACCTACCCTACACTCCGCTTGGCGGTGGTCGAAGAGACGGCTTTTTTTTAGGCAAAGAGAGAGCTGCAATGGCTGGATGCTGGCCCACAGAAAATACAGCCCATCCCAGGCCCAGGCTATTATTACCGTAGTCCAGGCCCAACTGTTGCCCATCGCGGTCGAGTGAACTGGGACACGCACTCCCCCCTGCCGCTCGTCCCTCATCTTCTCCGCCGCCATGGCCTCCGAGCTCGGGCAACCGCCGCCGGCGAAATGCCCACCGACGGCGCCCACCACGATTACGGACATCGGCAACGACCTCCTTTGCGAGATCTTCCTCCTCCTTCCCTCCCTCCCGAGCCTCGTTCGCGCCGCCCTCGCCTGCCGCACCTTCCTCGACGCCGTCCGTTCGTCCCCCGCCTTCCGCCGCCGATTCCGGGCGCTCCACCGTCCGCAGCTCCTTGGCTTCTTCCGTGAAACCGGCCGCGAAGCCATCCCTCCCTTCGTCCCCATCCGCAGAAGCTCCGACCCCGACCTCACCGCGGCCGTCAGCGGTTCCGATTTCTTCCTCTTCCGCCTCCCCGAAGACAGCGATTCCACCCCCGGCTGGGAGCTGAGGCGCTGCCACGACGGCTACCTCGTCCTCGCCAACAATGTCACCGACCAGATCGCTGCCTACAACCCCCTCACGCAGGCGCTGCATCTCTTCCCCACGCCGCTCAGGAAGATCCTCAGCAAGGGTCTGTTCCCCCAGCCACAGCGGCCCAAGGAGATCCGCATCGAAGTCCTTGAGTTCCATATCCTCTTCTCCGAAGAGGACCAGCGGGTGTTCCGAATGGCTTGTGTCCAATTTCGGAACATTTCGAAGGTGCCGGTGTGTGTCGCTGTCTTCTCACCGGCGACTAGGGAGTGGCAGGTTTTGCCATGGCCGGCTCCACCACAACCTGTGGATGATGACGGAGACGACTGGTTCAGCTTTTACCCTGGTATGCAGATGAATGGATTCGTTTATTGGAAACACATGAGTAAAGCCTATCTACTTGTTCTCGACAACGGGACACTGCAGTTCTCTAGAGTGAACTTGCCGCATTTCTTGGCAAAGATAGACCCTACGCTATTTAAGCTTGGTCAGACCAAGGATGGGAAGCTCTGCATGGTTTGTGCAGATGACTCCGAAGCAAATATAGGAACGCTTGTTGTTCATGTTTGGGGAGCTGATGATGACGGTGTTGACAAATGGATGCTGGCAGATACTTATCCACTCAGTACATTTATTGATGCCGACAAGTATTTAATAGAGGATGATACCACGGTGCAAATGGAGGCCGTTATCGATGGCTTTGTGTACCTGTCTATTAAGTATGATGATTATACCGAGTCCCTCATATACTTCTGCCTGGAAACAGCAGAGCTAAACACACTCTTTGATGATACATATGCAAGCCCTGCTTATCCCTACATCATGTCATGGCCTCCTTCTTTGGTATGCAACAAGGTGAGCCCATGCTTGGAGATCCCAGTAAGATTTTGTTAAGTTACTCGCGAGCATTGGATTATTGTATAGTCGTGATAATCTGCCATTAATTCCACATTTTGCAATTTTGGCCAACTGTTTTTATTTATTCCTTACACATCAATTGCTTGATTCTGATTCTTGATAAAGCAGCAGACTATCATGTCTGATTCACGTAACTCATAGTACATGAGTTCAATTGCAGATTTTATATTAGTAGGAGGTTGCAATGTTTAGCATGTGTTTGTGCAGATTTTATGGTAGAACAAGGATATAGAGTGCTTGTCATGCTCCCTATCGTTTGCCATTTGGGCAGATCATATAAGATAAAATTGGTGTAACGATTCTTATTTCATTTTCATTTACTATTGTGGATGCTAAACTTGTCTATCATTGGAATCTATACTCTATAGCATTGCACGGTTTGTTTGTCAAAAACTTGAATCCTTTACTTACTCTCAAATATCCTTTTGTGCCTTAGGAGGATTCGCAAACCAAGATTACTGGATGCAGTGTTGAGGATGCTGGTTCTGTGGGCACAAAAGAAACTCCCTCTGTTCTTGTCACAGCGCCACAATAGCACAAACTTGATCGATGAAGAGGAAGCAGAAGTCATGGAGATAGAGGTGTTTTTACTTTGTGTTGAGGATGATAACAACTCAGGCAAGCAAAATCACTACATATGATGCATAACTGACAACCGTGAGTGATCATATATTGAGAATAAGTGCCTACTTCGATAGCTTTAGGAAAAAGGAAGAAAGAGAGTTGATGGGAAATGCATGAGTGGAGGTTCTCGAGATCTTATCCATGACCGTGTCTTTGCCGGTTGAAAACTAGTCTCTTTGTAGTGATCATGCTGTAATTTTTCTCATGAGATGAGCTTTTGTACAAATGTGTTACTTCAGTTTTTGGTTCTTTGAAAAGGTCATGTTTTAGTTTCCTATGCTTATATACTCCCTCCGTACCAAATTAATTGTTTTTGATTTGTCTAGATACGGATATATCTAGCACTAAAACGTGTCTAGATACATCCCTATCTTGACAAATCTAAGTCAATTAATTCGGGATGGAGGTTGTATCAAGGAAACACTGGAGCCATAAGGTAATTCTATTGTCTGTAAGTATGCACCCCAATGAGCGTAAATAGCAGTATGTCTGTTAGCAACAGGCTAAGCCATGGAATTTATGCTATCTTGCTGTGGGTTGAGTTTCATGCCTTTCTATTCTTATCTTGAGTAGTTGTCCATCATGGGTCCACTATTTGTATATTCTTATCAATCCAGTACTTTTACCATTTGACCTAACCTCATTTTTCCATTATGGAACTCAGTTTCCTTTTGATTGTTTTTTTTGGCTTGGTTTTGGAAGTTCCAGAGAGTTATTTAAGGTCAGCAGTAATCATTAGGGGTTTGCTAAGAGAAATGAGCTTATTTTTGCATAGTTTTGCTTTGTCATTATCACTTGCATACCTTAAAAACTACTTATTACTGACATAAACATTAAGCATGCAAGCAAAAGGTACCAGGTTGGTTCTGCTTCATCTCCTTCTGTAAGTTTAGCCTCTTGATGCAGATAACTTGAGATCATAGCCTTGATTTATCTTTCGGGCTATCAACCTATTGACGTGGAGATAAATGAAAGGGATTGATAAAATGGCTACTCATTTACCCAACTTCTGACAATTTTGGTTGGCCCAACATGACTGGCAGCACTTCCGTTAACCGGATGCTATTTTCATGATGCTTGATTGCTGCTTCGTAACGCAATGATTGTCCTTAAATTTGTGGATGAGCCCAAGCTGTGCGCGGGAGCTCTCCAATTGTCATTGTGCTGACTGCTGAGGTATGCTACTGGAGCTCTCCACACGGTCTTTTTTTTTCCTTTCTGTTGCAACTGAAGTCCTCTGTGTTGTGATCTACTCCTCAGCTGCGACCTCAGGTGATCAAGATTATCATGATTGAATTTGTCGATGAAAGTGAGAGGAATTTGGTGAATGGACAAGGATGGCCATGGCAACAGGAGGGCATTGCATCGTCATCCATGCCCTGCCTTAAACTGCCGCCGGCAATGAGCCTTCATTTCTAACCTGTGGCCCCTCTCTTGCAGGTATCCATCACCACCGGAGGATGTTGAATCCTACACATAGAGTACTCTCGGTAGTCTGTAGTCATTCTAAAAGTTGCAGAAAATACTAAAAGAAAATAGTGTCGTAAATAGAACATGTGTCAATCATGTCACAAATTCAAATCCAAATTCGAGAAAAAGATTTACAAATGAAAAAGATAAAGCTAGCTATGAATCGAATTTGAGCTGTGAATTGAGCCTGTTGACCATATTGGCACTGGATTTGTTTTTTTTTCCTCGAGCTACACATTGAGTTGGATATTAAATTTCTCTACTCTCGGCCCTTTCACTTTCCAACAGATCACTATTGCCACCCTTTACCTTGCAAACAAGCTCAGTCAAGATCAGTGGATGGATGGGCGGATGAGAGTATGAGACTCAACCACACGCCACCACCATTGCCGCCCCCTACTCCAATGTCCCAACAAGTGGTGTTGCCGTGTTGCTGTCTTGACCTCTCATGCCTACCATAACCACAAGGGTTAGATAGTGTGTGAAACAACCTTTAAATTCATATAGGTCCCCCCTTCAACATTTTATAGGCTCCATTGGCCCCCCTCTAAGGAAATTCCTGGCTCCGTCCCAGATTTGGAGTCACCATTGTCTCCCTTCACCACTGGGCCATCAATTTTCTTGCTCTCCTGCATTCAGCTTCTTTGCCTCACTGCTCCGTATCCACCAGCTATCCACTTCAGCTTGAGCCATCCTTCTAGGTCTAAGGAAGCATTAGTTTCTTGATGGGAAATGCAGAAACAGGGTTTGCACGAGGGGAAGTTGCCAAGATCTTGCCTATAGCCAATTCGTTGCCTGATGAAAACTAGCCCCTTTGGAGTGATCATTGTGTATTCTTTTCTCATGAGATGAGCTTTTATTGGAATGTATTGGTACTTCAGTTTTTGGATGTTGTGAAATGAGCATGTGGTAGTTTCATATGCTTGTATATCAAGGAAACACTGGAGCCATAAATTACGTCTAATGGATGGAACCAAATGAGCGCAACTAGCAGTATGTCTAGTAACAAGAGGATAAGCGATGACATTTATGCTATCTTGCTGTGCATTGAGTTTTCATGCCCTCTTTTTTCTTAGGTAAGTAGTCGTCCATCATGGGTCCACTGTATTTGATAAGCTCATTTTACCACTTGTCTCTAACCTCATTTTTCTGTTATGGTACTTGGTTTCCTTTGCATAGTTTTTTATTTGAAACGGAATATCATGGCACGGAAGTTGCTCACTGTTTTCTTAGTTTAGCATTAATGTTTGGGGTACACAGAGAAATGAGCTTATTTGCCTAGTTTTGCTTCGTCATTTCTGCTTGCATACCTTAAGAACTGGTAAGATCTACTCCGTACTTAATACTGATGAAACATTGAGCGTGACACAAAATTTCACAAACTTGGGAGTCTCAGATTCGTCCCCCTTTGTAAATTTAGCCTACTTTTTTGGGACGGATAAATGCAGCCTACTGATTCAGCTCGCTTGAGATTACAGTGTTGATTTATTTTTAGGGCTGTCCACTTATTGATATGGAGATGCATGAAAGTGGGTATGATTAAGAAAACGGCTAGTCATTTATCACAGTTTTGGTTTGCCCAACATGTAGTTATCTTGCTCTCTTTGGTTCCAGGATTCACAGGCCATACATTCTTCTGCTGCAGTATTTTTCTTGCTCTCTTAACTGCTTCCGGATCTGCTGTTCATTGCTTCGAGGCTTTGGTTTCCAGTTCATAGTTTCTTTCTCCATTTTTCTTCTTGGTGGACCCATCATTCTAGTATTCCCCATCACAAAGAAAAAAAAAGAGAGAAGAAGCTATTCTAGTGTTCCCATGTGGCCAATTTTGTATTCACCTTGAGGCCTCTTTTGCAGACACTGTTTCTTTCTAGATGCACTCAAACTTCAGCGGCAAATATTTTCTTAGCTCATATATGATGTTTGACTAAACAAACATTTTTTGCTATTATTTCTAAAAGTAGGTATGTGACGCCTGAAGCAAAAGGGCATCTATGGTCGATTGCTGCTTCACGACGAGGTGTGATTCTCCTTGAATATGTGGGTGAGCCCAAATTGTACGCAGGAGCTCTCCGGTCACCATTGCTGCTGAGGTACATGCTCTGCAACTGAAATCCTCTGTGCCATGATCGCCTCAGCTTCAACCCTTGCATGATTAAGATATCGTAATTTGTTGATGGAACCTATGAGGACTTTAGCTCTGAATGGACGAGGATGGCCATGGTGCTGGAGAGCATGCAACGCCGCCGTACATGGGCGTAGAACTGCCGCTGGCGAGAGCCCTTAGATTTGTGGCCTGTGCCCCCTTGATTTCTTGCGTCACATATTTTTCTCCCAGATTTTCCTTCTGCTTTGACTTTTTTCTTTTCTTTAAAAACACGAGTCACAGCACACTGACAGAATGTGTACTGCGACCAGAGTTGTGGAAAATTAAGATTGACGATGTCACCACAGGTGCTGTCGACAAAAATTGCTTTACACTGGAAATATATATTCTGATTTCATGGTACACAGAAGGCGTACAAAGTTCCAGCCATGGCTTTTTGATCCGTGGAGTTTGGATACAACCACCCTGTAGACATCCAATCCGATAGTTAGTTCTCTGCTCTTTCTCCCTTTCACTTTCCAGTAGGCAACCGTTGCCACTCTTCACCTTTGTAAGCGAGGTGAATCATGAGGCAACAGGTGGATGTGTGGACGAGGCTCAACCACACCACAACCATCGCTGGCTCCTACTCTAATGTCCCGGACAGTGGCGTTGCGAACGCTGTCGTCCCGATCTCTCCCTTGCCTATGATAATGATAGGGGCTTGTGGTTGCCGCCCATGCATATATCACATGGACTCACAATTGTCTCCTTAACCACCACGCCACTAATTTTCTCGCACTTGTGCGGCCGACATTGCTTTGCCTCAACCGCTCCGCTGCCACCATGGGTCCACTTCAGGTTGAGCCATCCTTCTAAGTTTAAGGGAGTATCAGTCTTTCCTCCGACATTGTTGGCCCTTCCACCTCCTAACCCTTACCTTGTTTAATTGTCACAGTAAAGGCGAGGTTCAAGATGACCTTTGTGTAGGTGCGATTGGGATGAAACGACCTAACGACAGGGGCAAAAATGGTATGGATATCTCCCAACCGACAATACAAGCTATAGCCTTCAGACATTCTGTGGCAAGAAAATCGGTTACTATAATATTGTTTCTATTCAGATTCTGATTTATGGTTGCATATATGGATATTGTATTTGGCACTGACCCATATTTGACTGGATAGTATCTTAGATAGTTCTTGAATAGCTGCCATGCTTATCTTTCCGCACAACATATCATGAACCGGCTTCACTCAACGTGTATCCAACATAGTTACAATGACAGGGGCTCATATGTAACAGCTCAATATCAGTTTAAGCGTGGCATGCTTATAATAGAATGAAATAAGTAATTGTAAATGATATCCTAACTTAGCAGTTTTCGAGTTGTCTCCATATTCTGCAAACATTATTTATGTTTTCCAGTTGTCTTTTCTACGCAATGTTTAATGAAATGCATAGTCGTTGTTCGAGCTTGAACTCGACAGCCATGACTTCCGAACTAGGGCCACCATATCCGGTGAAACGCCTGCCACCGACTCTCACCACCATTACCGCTCTCGGTGATGACCTCCTTTACGAGATCTTCCTCCGCCTCCCGTCCCTCCCAAGCCTCGTCCGAGTGGCCCTCGCTTGCCGCACCTTCCTCCAAGCTATTTGTTCGTCCCCCGCCTTCCGCCGCTGCTTTCAAGGACTCCACCCGCCCGAACTCCTTGGCTTCTTCATTCAATCTAGCTACACCGTCGTCCCTCCCTTTGCCCCCCTCTGCAACTGCTCCGACCCTGACATATCCGCCGCCGTTCGTGGCTCAGATCTCTCGCTCTCCTGCCTCTCATAAGACATCGGTTCCTCTCCTGAGTGGGATCTAGAGAGCTTCTACAGAGCCTACCTTATCCTCATCAATCTGATCACTGCTCAGATCATTGCCTACAACCCCCTGACGCTAACACTTGATCTCATCCCCTGGCCGCCCATCGAGATCTTCCCCTCCTCCTTCCTTGAGTTCCACATTATCTTCTCAGAAGAGGACCAGGGGGTGTTTCGTATGGTCTGTGTCCAACACCATCGCCCACAGTCACCGCATGGGGAGGCATACATCGCTGTATTCTCAACAACCACTAGGAAGTGGCAGGTTTTGCCGTGGGTCGAGACCCTGCCGCCGCCACAACATGAGGATGATGAAGATAACACTCGCCATTTTTACCCTGGTATGCCAATGAAAGGATTCATTTATTGGAAATGGATGAGTCAAAGCCTATGTACTCGCTCTCAACACCACGACACTACAATTCTCTAGAGTGGATTTGCCGCCGTTAGTGGGAGAGAGATACTATACGCAATCTAGGTTTGGTCAGACCAAGGATGGGAAACTCTGTATGGTTGGCGCAGATGACTCTGGTGCAAAGAAAGGAATGCTTATTGTTTGGGTTTGGAGAGCAGATGATGATGGTGTTGAGAAATGGATGCTTGAAGATACTTTTCCACTGAGTAAATTTGTTGATGCCACCAAGTCTTCAACCGAGGATGATGCCAGAGTGCAGGTTGAGATGGTTATCGATGGCTTTGTGTACCTGTCTATTAAGTATGATGCGCAAACAGAGGCCCTCCTATCCCTATGTCTGGAAACAGCAGAGCTTAACAATCTCTTTGTTGATGCACGTGCAAGCCGTGCTCATCCCTACCTCATGGCGTGGCCTTATTCTTTGGTGTGTAACAGGCAAACCTGTGCTTGAAGATCCTGGTAAAGTTTCTTCAAACATATAGTTGTGATAAACTGCCATTCATTCCACATTGGACAATTTTGAACAACTGCTTTCGATTCATTTATTATTTGTTATACAACAATGGCTTGATTCTAGGTCTTGATACAGTAGGCATTTATACTCATGTCTGATTTGTATAACTTAGTATGAGGAATGAGGATGCAGTATTTAGCATGTCATCCTATGCAGGTTCTATGATAGCACAGGGATATAAAGAGCATGTTCTGCTGCTCCATGTTGTTTGTCATTAGCGCGGATAATATGATAGCACAAGGAAATTAGGTGCTGCATTGCCATTATTTGAGGCTGGAAAGTTGTCTTCACTAAAGTGTTGTCTAAATACTAGTACTTTTGATGCTAACCACTATGATAATGAGACGTCGTTGGTGTAACAGATCTTATTTCATTTCCATTGCTTGTGTGGATGCTAAGCTTGTCTATCTTTTTTATCTGTAGCCTTTTTACGGTTTATTCATATAAATACTTGAATCCCTTAGTTAACACTGAACTATTCTTATACATCTCAGGAGGATTCACAAACCAAGGTTACTGGAGAGTGTTGTGGACGCTGGTCTCGCGGGCACAAGAGAAACTCCCTCCTCTCTTGTCTCAGCAGTCTCACAATCTTGCAATTTCTTTTATCAATGGCGGTGAAGCAGAAGTGTCAGAGATAGAGAGGGCTATTTTACTTTGTCGTAATTCGGGGATGATAAGAACCCTCTTGCAAGCAAACTTTTTTCTGCTATGAGATGAGCTTTTTTGTCTGAATTGTGTTTGCGAAAATTGCTTGTATGTGTTGGTTATGGGTATGAAATGGGCGTGTGCTAGTTCCATATACTAGCTAAGGAAATCATAATTTTGACTTTGTTATGTTACTGGTAACTTTCAGTTGATACCTTCTCTGCAACCTATATATGCTGATCATTCATATTTGTTCTTGCCTTATGTCTTGCATCGGCAATTAGCACATTATATTCGCTGCCTACATGTGCGCGCGTGCCTCCTTGTTTGTTGATGATGATAGCATCGTCTTCCTCGAACATAGCATGTGCCACTGAGCTCAATGTCATCATATCAGGCAGCTCAACCGGACTAAAAGCTGGAGCAAATGGCAAAAGAGTGGAGTCACACCTATCATATGGCCTCTGGAGGAGGTTCATCACCTAAGACACCAATTGCCAGTTAATGAATTCCCAATCAACCACTTTCAGACTGCCGGCTACGCACGAGTGATTCTCAGCAGCACTTGACCAGCTGGGCAACTTTTTATGTATATAGGATGTGCGCAGACCGAACAAGTTTGGGGAACTGAACATTCCGCAACCAACACAGAAGAGCAGAATATATACAACCATTGTGCTCATCACCACCAACGCAGAAGAGCAGAATGTAGCCAGTGCCCAGAACACCACCAGCGCACAAGAGCGTAGCATGGCCATTGCGCTTGCCACCGCCTCCTCCTCCACCGCCACCGATGCAGAAAATAATTTTCAGGCTGGGACTTTCTACCGCTTCTGTAGGAGAAGCCAAGAGGGTCAGTGAACCAAAAATACAGCAGGCTGGCCAAATATTTGCAGCACTAATTAAGACTAGTCTCTGCCATCCTTGTTTAATAAATCAGAATTTATATGCTACAAAGCTATTTCAGTTTAGCAGATCTGAACTACGGAGTATTAAACAAAAACATGATTGTCACTGAAAATCTGAATTTATGCCATTCTGAGTTCAAAAACTTGACTGGATAGTTTGTGTTATAGGAATTAATCATCATTATCAGGCTACTGGCATCATCAGCAATTAGATACCTGATTCTTTGAGTGGTGGATTGAGCTCACTTGGATGTTGAACAAATGACCAATAAATAGTCCAACAAATCTTCAATCTTCCTCAACAATCTGACAGGTCCAACTAGCTAGTGCCATGTACTCGGTTGATGATCAATTTTTCTTCTTGAGTTCTAGTCGGCTTTGGTAGTTCCTGCTGCAATTAGTTTGGCTTTGGATGGTCATGGCATCGCATGGACACACATGTATATTATGTTATAAACACACTGCTTTTTTTTTGACCTCAAAAACCTCTTTATTCAATAGATAATAATGTTGCACCATTCACCATGAGAGGTACAATAGAGGGGGGAGGATCATCCATCAGACCCTACTAGTCTGGAATTTAGCTAACTGGGCTAGTTCATGAGCTACAGAATTTGTTTCCCTATTCGCATGCTCATACTTAACCCTAACAAAGTCTGGGCTAGTTCATGAGCTATATTATGTTATAAACACACTGCTAGTGCCATGTACATGTTCGAAAAGAAAAACAAACATGCTTCCTCTGTACATTGGCCGGAAACTGCGGCGAGCAAGTGGCCCATGACATCGGCCTCGCCCTCGGCGTATGATAGACCGGCCTGCGTTACATGGCAGACAAGAGTCTCCTTCCCTTTTACCTTTCTGAGGGACACATTGGATGCCATACAAGAGCCATATGCATGTAACCTCTGATCTAGGAGGTGTGTTACCGTGTCACCGGACTGCATGCCAAGCAAGTGCAAGTCTCAAGTCAACCACCCAAGTTTGCACTAGCTAGTTCCCAAACAAGTTGCGGGTCAACAGTCAGCCGCCACTTTCACTGTAAGCTGAGCTCACGAGATATATATATATCCTTGAGAGCAAGCATTTAGTTAGCAAAGATGAAACTACTCTTCGTCCTCCTAGCCATCTTGGCCGCCCTGTCAGCCTCAAACATGCCATCACAGATTAGTGCGCTAGGTACGCAGCCAAGAAAAGCGCCGAAAGTTGGTGTGCCGGTGAAACGACAGAGCAAAACACCTCCGGCGCCGGACCCATCCCGTGCTAGGATCTCGTCGGTGCCAAGGCCGCCACCGCCGCCGGCAAGACTGATGGGCGGGAATGGGATGCAATCATTGCGCACACCGCCTCCGCCGCCAACGCAAAAGAGCATGCATGGTGCAATCAATGCCCTCGACACCGCCTCCACCACAACTGCAGGTCAGGAGAGAGCATGACATGGCCGTCGGCGTCGCGCTTGCCTCCGCCTCCACCGGAGGTGCAATAAGAGGCTAGCGTGGCCATTGCGCCTCCACCACCTGGGCAAAAGAGCACAGGTCGGCCATTGCATGCGCTTGTCACCGCCTCCGTATGGTTAACCTCGATCATAGCATGCATTCAGCATCTATACGCGAAATGTTGTTATTTTGACAAATAAAGCTCCTCAAGTCGAGATTCATTACCTATATGTCCAATTTGTCCAAATAAAGCTCCTCAAAATGTTGTTATGTGCATGGAATAGTTCTTTTCCCTTCCTTCAGAAAGAAGTACAGGATATAAGCCTCAAAAAAAAAGTACAGGATATAGCATCTGCTGCCAACTCTTGGAATTGTTTGCTAAGCCAGAATTTATCTCTCTGCTATTGCTATTGGATGCCTAATCTTCCCATTTCTTGATAACCAAGCAGAAGGAAACCAACTACCATAATGGGAAAAAAAAATGTTACAGAGGATATAAGACTGATATAAACCATAAAAGGACAGGAGCAATGAAAAGATAAAAAAGAGTAGATCCACAGCAGACAAGTACTCAAGCCAAGAAGCAAAGTGGGTCTCAACTGTCAACTCGGTGATGCACAGTAAAACAGCAACCTCCGGGAAGATAAGCTCATGATTTGGTCTCTTGCCAAATAGTCATACTCATGGTTACACTCATTAGCCGTAGCTTATGCCTGCAGTGTTCCCTTGCTATCCTACAAGTATATGAAACTAGCAGATGATGTCATCAACACACCGTCCAAAAACTGAAAGTACCAGCACATATAAACAAGACTCATCAGAAGAAATACACCATTGTCATTCCAAAGAGGCTGGTTCAACTTGTCACAGCCTCTCTTTCTGCCCTTCTCCTGTTGCCATCAACACAATCACTTATCCTCAAGATACAATCTCTCGCGGTTTTCTATTCTGCAACTAGAGACTTCTTCTCGCCCTCGATAGATAGTAGAAATGCCTCTATCTCTGCAACTTTTGCCCCATTGCCATTAATCAGAGCTTCCTTATATGATCGCAATGTGGTGACAAGAACAGAGGGAGTCTCTTCGGTGACCACAGGACCATCATCCACCAAATTGTCTCCAGTAGCTTTGGTTTCTAAATCCTCCTGAGGCATAAAATGCTTTCCGTGTAAGTAAGGATTCAAGTGTTTGTATATATAGACCAATTGTGCAAAGGTTTATAGGTTCCAATGGTACAAAATAGATCTTTATATATAAAGAAGGTACAAGATAGATCTTTATAGAAAATGGTACAAGACAGATTTATTTAGCAATTGCAATGACCAAAGCAACGGAAGTGAAATAGTATACTTGTCAAACCAACACCCTATAGTCGTCAAGATTACAAAGCATTGTGTAGACAACGTTTTAGTGAAGAGAAATTTCTAGCCTAAAGATAATGTCAATCCAGATATCACAAAAGCTGCACAAACCACATGGAAAAAGCTAGTACGTATGAGTTGCTGGCTGGTGCTATTGTAACTGGACTCAGCATTAAGCCATTGCTGTGTAACCAACTCAATAACAGTTGACCAGACTTGCAAAATATGAAACTGATGGCAGATTTTCATAGCTATACAAAAATCCATTATTCCTTTCAGGTAACTTAAATGCATACCGCGTATATTTACCAAACGTCTGGAGAAATTTCATGATGCGGAGCATCCCACGTTCATCCCCATGTACAATCCGACTACTCTCCAAAACCCAAGTGGACATATGACGAGACCTCGAATATACGCCATTGGACACAAGGTGAACTCGCTCCTCTCCGAACCGTCACTTCCCACATGTGAGACATGGTTACTACCTCAACTATATGTGCTATGCATGACCAGGAACAAGGAGGAAGACCATGGACAAGACGGCGAGGACACCAAGTACAAGGACCAAGAGAAGAAGCTGCCCGAGGCTACAGCGGCCGGACGTCCGACCATGACCGGACGTCCGACGAACTCCAAGCACCGGACGATCGACCCCCTCCGGACGTCCGACAGAAGCGCACCCGTGCCGAATCTACGGATGTCCGAAGAGCACCGGACGTCCGGACCCTCCGGACGTCCGACCGAAGCGCACCCGAGCCGAATCTATGGAAGTCCGGAGATTGCCGGACGTCCGGACGCCCACGAGCCACTGGACGACCGGAACCCTCCGGACGTCCGACGCCTGTCTGCGCACAGTGTTTCGGGCTGAGGCCCATGTACCCCTTCACTTCGCCCCCATTTGCACTAAGACTATAAATAGACCTCCTCCTCCTCTTAGTTAGGGTTAGCGTTGATTTAGCTCATTGTTAGATAGAGCTTCGCTCATCCATACCGGATCTACTCCACGAGAGAGACTGCGGCCCCTCTTAGGAGAAGATCCACCTTGGATTCAAGACCCCCTCTTGGGTGGCCCCCATCAAGACCTCCTCATGGAGAAGAACGGCTACCGTTTGTATCGTCCTTTGTTGACCTTGAATCATGTATCTCCCTTTGTGTTCATCGATCTAGCACATGTGTGATTGATCTTGTTGGTTTGAGTGATTCTCTTGTGTTTTCCGCGAGATTTCCCTCGTGCTCTTCCGCTCGTTCTTCGTGTTCCTCACAGGGATCCTCTCCAAACGTGAAAGATCGTCCACATAGGGTTCCGCCCTACATCATCTTGGTATCAGAGCAAGGTTGATCACGTTTTTGGAGCCCCTACCCCTCTTTTTCTAGCTTGATTTTGTTGTGTTCTTCCCCAAATTCGAAAATTCCCCACCAAAAATAGCCCCAAATTTTTTTGTGATTTGTTAGTGTGATGAAGTTTTGTTGATTTTGATCCATGGATTTGCTTGGTTTCGAGTGGATCTAGCATTTCCCCAAGTTTCCCCATATTTCATCCACGAAATCTCTTCAATTTTGACCCCAAAATCCCAAAATTCCGCCCAAAATCGCGTCCCGAAACTCGCATCTCGCGCTGACCCTGACCCACCGGACGACCGACGTTTTACGGACGTCCGGAGCCCCAGGAAAGACCGGACGTCCGACCTTTCCCGGACGACCGGAACCCCTAACCCGAACCGAATTTACGGATTTCCGACTTTTCCGGACGTCCGACGCCCCGGACATCCGACCTTTTCCGGACGTCCGTAACCTGTAGTTTCGGACTTCGGCTGATTTTTGTTTTGTCCATAACTAATTCATTCGAACTCCGATTTTGACGTTCTTTAGCTCGTTTTGAAGCTATTAACATACCCCTTCCAACAAAAATACCACTAAAATCATTTGACTCCATCAAAGTTTTGGAACTTTGGCATCTTTGCCTAGGGCTTCCACCACATCCTCCGCTACTCCACCACCGACTTCCGCAACCTAACCAATTTTGTTCCCCATAGCATTTGAGGTTGTTTGAGTAGTGATTCGAGTCTCCTAAGGTGTTTCGGCTACTTAGGGACGGTTGCTTCTTCATCAACCACCACCGCCACTTCCGCATAGGCTTGACCAACATACACTTCCACCACCCCCAACTTAACCCAATTTTGTTTGTGTTGAGAGTTGTGTCTCCTAAGGTGTTTCGGCTACTTAGGGACCGTGCTTCCAACTCCGACACCGTGTATAGTTCACCACCTTACCCTCCACTTCCGCATCGCGTACTCCAAAACCACCATTGCATTTCCGCAATCACATTGAGCTTCCGCAACCACCACCGCTTTCTGCTACCACCATTTGACATTTGTCATTTGAGATTTTGAGTTCGCGGGTTTTCCGTTTCCTAAGGTGTTTCGGCTACTTAGGGACGAGTCTCCATCATCTTGGTTTCTACATCAAGAGCACCGCCACTCATCATCGCAAAGGACGGTAACCTCGACGACACCGTTGTATATTCCCTTGCTATTGCATTGTTAACCCCAAGCCAATTTTTGCGTCACTTGCCTATCGAGACTAGCCATTTGAGTATTGCCCGGCAACGTTACTTGTGCACATTAGTGATCCACCATCCATTGCATACATACCATATCATATTGGTATCATATCATCCATTGTGTCACAATATCGTTCCCGCATATACACAATTGCTATCTTGGTTTGTGCATTGTGCAAAGTGGCCATACATAGAAAAAAAAAGAGAGAATAAGCTTTTAAGCAAAAGAAAGAGAGCAAAGAAGCTTGCAAGCAAGTGCCATAGCATCCTACCACATTGCATATAAGATTGTCATATCCGATCATCTTGGATCATCTTGAGAGAAACACCGGGAACCATACATACATAGCATACTTGGGATACAAAGTTCATCCATTTTGCATCTTATAGGTTATGCACAAGTGTCGTATCCGCCTATTGAGCAATCGTGCTAGCGTCTCGCTTGAGTTGTGCAACACGAGCGTTTTGGTGGATTCCACATTTTGAGCTCATTCCTTGGTTGCACGACCCCATTTATCTTTCCGTGTGTGCGTTTCCGTGTGCCATTCATTGCTATTGGTCTACTTGTTTCACTTGCGAATTTGTGAATCTCTTTCAACATTATTGACTCTTGCTAACATTTTGCATCAAATTTTTGTGCCACTATCCTCACCGAGCTCCACCATAAGCCTTATTTGTGTAGGTGTGAGAAACCGACAAGAATTGGTACCAATTGTGCTATTTCCTTGTTACACATTGAGTGATCATTGATCCATTTTCAACATCAGTCAAGGTACATTTGGTATAAGTTCTTCTCTTTCTCCCACTCATACTTGCTCGAGTCTTGTGATGGATAGGCAAGGCATTTCATCTCCGGTCTTCGACTACGACAACGGCGTGAACAACTACATCACCAAAGCGTCAATCTTCGATCTACAACGACAAATGCAAGGCGCACAATCAAGATTGCAAGAGCGCATGGAGAACCTCTCCATCGACATTCATCTCTCCGAAGCAAGGAAAAGGGACTACATCGACAAGAAGCTTTCCGCACATAAAGAGGAGCAAGATGCAAGGATGGAGGAGATTAGAGCCTTGATCAAGTCTTCTTCCCCTTCGTCATCCTCAAGGCGGCGACATTCAAGCTACAAGTCTTCGGAGCGCCCAAGCGATGCAAGTGCAAATCGTCCTCGTCCACATCTACATGGCGACCACCATCACGTTCGTGATCCACATCGTCATGAAGGGCAAGTCACTTCCAAGCATCATGTGCACGACGACGACGAACGACATCTACTACGAGCTCAAGTACGACAATGACACCATCATCATGAAGATGCTCCACAAGCGCAAGTGCACAAGTCCCAACAAGCCCTACTTCACGCCAAGTCGACGCTTCATGAGCACAAAAGAAGACTGCGAGACGACCACCACAAAGACGGCGCTACGGCTACATCAACCACTTCGGCATCTTCGCCAAGTGTTCTCAAGGCATCTTCGCCTTTGGACGTACGACATCTTCGCCTACTTCCCACGAGTACGCCTACTACGACTTCATCAAGTCCAAGGTGACTACCTACGAGCGAGGGCGACACTTCCATCTTCGGAAGCCCCTCAAGGAAGATGGCCGAGCATGGGACATTCCGTTCGGTCATGGAGACAAGCTACGAGGTGCCACATCATATGGGCCTCCAACACCAAGACAGTGACAAGAAGGTCGAGCAAGGGCCATCTCCTTCGACCACGGCGATAGGAGTTGAGCATGGAGACGTTTGCACCAACATCTCTCGGACACCCACATATAAAGAGATGGCCCGATTCCCATGTGAGGAGAGCCACCCCACCATGAGTGATATGAGTGACTCCACCATATGTGACATTGAGTGCATTTCCTATGAGAGGATGAGTGTGACCACCACTAGCCCCACACTTGAGAGCATGCCACACATCCTATGTGAGGTTGAGAGCCATTTGAGTGACTCCACCAACCATATGAGTGAGAGCATCCAAGAGGGAGTGAGTGAGCCAGAACACTTAGTGAGTGAGGTAGTTGACACGGCATGTGAGGCCACCATGATTTCTAACGACTTAACCTCTACTCCTAGTGTGTTTTCTTCTTTGGTGCTAGGTCTCCTACATGATGACATGCCTATACTCGACGAGTCCATCCCTCCAAAGGGAAAATCGATGGCCATGGTGGACAATGATGCACCCCTCACATGGTTCCATCAAGATGAAGATGACAACGAGACGATCTTCAACACCTCACCTACAACACATGAGCGACGCTCCAACGGTAACATAGGTGATGGTGCTTCTCCTGTCCCACTAGTGGACTATCTTGACAATGATTGCTTGCATGATGTCGATCCTCCTATTCCCATGCTTCATGCTAGTGAGACTTCTTCATGCCTTGACTTACCTATTTATGATGAATATGATGATGAGCATGTTGAGTTGCCTAGTTGTGATGCTATGCTCCATAGGATATCATGTGAAAATTCTATTGGTCACTTCATGTTTGACAATCCATTGAACTTGTCATATGCTATGAGTGAGATCTCCCATATAGCCTCATTTCAATCTCAACATAGTAACTATGCATGCCCTGTTAACAAAAATCCCATTTGCACTTACGACATAGATGACGAGATGTTGGTCATTGGCTTTTGTTTTTCATGTGATGATATTGCCATGCTTCCTTTACATGTTTGGCGCAATTCATCTACTATTCCATGCCATGATCACATTGTACCAAATATGCATTGTTTTGGATGTTGTCAATATTCTCCACGTGATGTTTCTACTCTTGCTCATGAGGAGACCCCCATAGTTTCCTCATACATATTAGGAGATCTTGATGCATTTCATACTTTGCATGATTCCCATAATTGCGTGCACCATATGCATTCCATGAATAACAATGCTCTAGATATTTCTCATGATGCATTACAACCTTTGAGTCTCCATTATGCCATACATAACAACAAATCTCTCATGATGGATGACATGTTTCTATATCACGCATCTCATTTATTTGAGCATTGGATATTTTGTGCTAACCAACACAAGCACGTGCGCATCATGATGGATGATGTGTACATCTACCACGCACACACAATTTTTCCTTTGTCTTTGTTTTGTGTAGGTACGCACATATACTCGTCAACAACTCAATCCCATGAGTTGACGAAACGAGCTCTTGAGAGCAATGATGACTTGGGATCCCGTGGACTTCCATTCCCACCATTCCTTTTGCGCAAGGACTACGCGCATCACTTTTACTTGTCTCTCACACGGCTATGGGCTATATATCACGTGTCGCTTTATGCTCATTTTACCGTGTTCACTTTGCATGCTATGCTTGCTTCTATTCCTTTGCCATGCAATTGTGACCCTTGCTTGCATCTACCCATGATTGACCCTATGTGTATTTGCATGCTTGGTGGAGATCCTTGTTGCTATTGCCATGTTTATCATGTGCCCCATGCTATCGATGCTTGTTGTGTTGGGAGAGTCATGATGTCCCATTGCTATTTACATATGGTCTCTCGCCAATACATTGATGCTATTTGCCTCACATTTTGCTTTCATGTTTGTGTTATGTCATGTGATTTACTCATGCCCACTATTTGCACACATGACATGATTGCCATGATTCCCTCTAGTATGTTGCATCTTCGCACTACTAGCTTGTTTAACTTGATCGCTATGATTGCTTGCTATGTTGCATCACCCATGTTCCACTATTACTCGCTTTCTTGGGTTGATGACATATATGTTCATGCCTCTCACATGATATATCTTGTTCATTGTCGATTGCCTCCAATTGTTGCATCTATGCTTATTGATCTTGGAGACTTTGACACTTTACTTGTGATGCATGCTTGTTTGATTGAGCCTATTGTATTTGGTTGTTCTCGCATCATATGCCTCCATACTATGAAATGCTCCCTTGTTCTTTATTATGATGAGCACGATGCATACACTTGTTGGGTATCTTACCACACGAATGTTAGGTTTTGCACTTCCGCTAACCTCATTTGTTTTTCCGAGTGTTTGTCATGTTCTTTCATTTTGAAGGATTCACAAGGCGGTAACATCACGAGACAACTTGCTTATGTGAAGGCATACAAGATGCGCAACTCCATCATCCTTGAGAACCTCCTAAAGGTGACCTCCTTCCCTTTGAGCCATCCTCAAATACACATATTGGAAGGGTCATTCTTTCATTGTTGTTTCCTTCTTCTTGTCTACATGATACATATATTGGATGGAGGACCGACATTGGAGATGGACCCTATGGACCTTCAAGTTGAGGAGTGCCACGATATCGAGCTATGGTACAACACCACCCATGACAAGTTTTGCACCCCATGCATGGATTGACTCACATTATGCTTGTCTTGTTGCATCTATTTCCATGTCATCCATGATATATGAGCTTGTGCACTTCCTTAGCAAATTTGTTGTGATATACCTTGATGGCATATTCATACATCATGATCACATTGTCCACCATCAATTGCATGATAACATACACATGTTGAGCATCCATTGCCATATTCATGCTATTGACAAACCGTCTCATTATGACATCATTTTGGACCGTGGTTGCATTGATCACAATCACGACACCTTTGTGTTCCCAATGCATGAATTTTCTCTCATGAATGCTTTACATGTCATTTTACATCATTTGGATAAGCATCTCATGCCTTGCCATGAACAATTCCTTTGGACGGACTCATTCTTACATGCCGGACACTTTAGGTGCGCTAACCATTGTATTTCCGAGTGTTGCTTGTGTTTGCTCTTTTTGCATGACTATCACTCCGGCGACACCTTGGACTACTTGGATTGTGCCATGTCTTCAACTTCGTCCAACTACAAGTTCGTCTACGACAACCGTTTCCATGGTGATGAGGATCACGATCCGAGGTCGGATCTTTCCCAAGGGGGGGGGGGGGGAGATGATGCAGAGCATCCCACGTTCATCCCCATGTACAATCCGACTACTCTCCAAAACCCCAAGTGGACATATGACGAGACCTCGAATATACGCCATTGGACACAAGGTGAACTCGCTCCTCTCCGAACCGTCACTTCCCACATGTGAGACATGGTTACTACCTCAACTATATGTGCTATGCATGACCAGGAACAAGGAGGAAGACCATGGACAAGACGGCGAGGACACCAAGTACAAGGACCAAGAGAAGAAGCTGCCCGAGGCTACAGCGGCCGGACGTCCGACCAGGACCGGACGTCCGACGAACTCCAGGCACCGGACGATCGACCCCCTCCGGACGTCCGACAGAAGCGCACCCGAGCCGAATCTATGGATGTCCGAAGAGCACCGGACGTCCGGACCCTCCGGACGTCCGGCCGAAGCGCACCCAAGACGAATCTACGGAAGTCCGAAGATTGCCGGACATCCGGACGCCCACGAGCCACCGGACGACTGGAACCCTCCGGACGTCCGACGCCTGTCTGAGCACAGTGTTTCGGGCTGAGGCCCATGTACCCCTTCACTTCGCCCCCATTTGCACTAAGACTATAAATAGACCTCCTCCTCCTCCTAGTTAGGGTTAGCGTTGATTTAGCTCATTGTTAGATAGAGCTTCGCTCATCCATACCGGATCTACTCCACGAGAGAGACCGCGACCCCTCTTCGGAGAAGATCCACCTTGGATTCAAGACCCCCTCTTGGGTGGCCCCCATCAAGACCTCCTCATGGAGAAGAACGGCTACCGTTTGTATCGTCCTTTGTTGACCTTGAATCATGTATCTCCCTTTGTGTTCATCGATCTAGCACATGTGTGATTGATCTTGTTTTTTTTTGATAGAAAGACTGCAAGGGAACCCCCTACAGTATAATTGGTGCAACAACCCCAAATTGCAAGTACCATGCCTTGAACCTGGGTGGGTGGGAAGGCATCAACCCCTTCCCACCACTAGGCTATGCCTTAGTCTGCGTGATTGATCTTGTTGGTTTGAGTGATTTTCTTGTGTTTTCCCCGAGATTTCCCTCGTGCTCTTCCGCTCGTTCTTCGTGTTCCTCATAGGGATCCTCTCCAAACGTGAAATATCGTCCACATAGGGTTCCGCCCTACATCATTTCACCAGCGTGTTCAAGCAAGGGCGACCAAGCTTACCTTGTTGCCTACCAAAGAAGGAGGCCATGCCATGATGTAGGGGTGGATATTGCAGTCCAATGTATGACTGAAGAGCTTGTTTACATTCTCTGTTTCCGGGCAGAAGGATACGAGGCACTCACTGTATATAGCATAATCAATAGACAGGAACACAAACCCATCGATCACCGCCACAACATCTACATTAACGACGTACTCTTTCGAACACATAGTGACATCGATAAACGTATTCAGTGGGAAAACCTTGTGTGGCATCCATTTGTCAACACCATCACCGTCGTCGGCTCTCCACATCCAAAGAGCAAGCGTTCCTTTGTTTGCATGGAAGTCATCTATGCAAGCAAAGCAGAGCTTCCCGTCCTTGGTCCAACCAAGTTCAACATGTCTAGGGTCCATATCTTTCAAGGGCCGCGGCAAATCAATTCGACATAAATGCGGCGGTCCAATAGCTTCTGTGCAATGTTTTTCATGCGAATTGGAAGGAGTGCGATGTAGTTCGAGTGAATGGTTGTGATGCGACGTCTTCGAAGCCAATAATAGCTCCAATGCGACATGGCTCTGTTTTACCGTGAAACGAAAAACACGAGGGGTTAGCGACTTGAGTTATGACACGCGGGACCCACCAGTTACTCGCATGCGGGTGGGACCCACAACTTATCCACACAAGCATGCCCGTGCTCATCAGCGTGCCCCGACCCGAGCCACCCACGAGCCCGAGCCAGCCCCCCCTCCATTGCTTGCCCTGCCCTTTCCTTTCCCACCTTCTTCTTCCTCTGCCCGCAAAGCGCGCCGCCCGGCGCAGTGATGTCTAGCTCGACTTCGGCCACCCGCCAATCATGGACGCAGTACGGTCCACTGCCGTTGACAAGATGCCCCGATTGCCCGCGCATGGAGCCTCTGAAGCATTTGACTTGTGTGAGGGAAGAAAATGGCAACCGTGGGCGCAAGTTTGTGAAATGTTTGAGCAAGCCACAGCCGGGGCAGGTTAGATCTGTGTTCTTGACCAATCCTATGGTCTAATTTCTCTCGATTTCTTTCTTTTTTCCTCGAATTAGGGCGGTGGATCTGGGTGGTGGATCTAGGATTCATGCGCCGCCGGCCCCCTGTTTTTCAGGTTCTGAAGAAATGTGGGCATTTTGAGTGGCTCGATGACTATGTTGAAAGGTTGAAATTGGAGGGATCAACCCCAACCCAAGATCTCAATTTTGGGGGGCGGCTTGCCGTGGAACAAGCCCCCAATTTGGCGGATAGAGCCGGTCCGATGATGCACAGTGCAGAACTGAAGTGTGAATTGAAGAAAATCGGCAAGCAACAAAAGCATCTGATCGATTTGAAGCAGTAAGCAAATATGATGGCTGGAGCATTTTATGGTTGTGTCATTGTTATGGGTTTATTTTACTTGATGTTCATCAATCGCTAGAATTTGTTAGAGTTTCAGTTAGTTAGTCACTAGATTCGGGGTGCCCGATGAGCAGGATCATTTGTTAGATGAATTTGAATTTGTGGGAAGCAAAACTTGCTTGAATTATTGTAATGATATTCTCAAGGGCCCTATTCAGTGTTCATGCTCTGTTTCCTCTGTTTTTGTTCTTCAGTTAACAGAGTACACACCCAATTTCAGTTTCTAGTAAAAAAAACTGGGCTGCCGAATAGATGTTGGGCAGTGAGAAAATGGGCCCTGAGAAAATAACCATGCCCAAATAGAGACCAGCCCACCCGCGTAAGGGCACAAGCCCACCTCTAACTTCGGCAAATAAAATGTTACTTGTTTTTACTTTGGCCTTTTTCTTGCACTAAATTTTGTGATGCACTAAAACTAATGCATGTCTACGGTTCCATGAACTAAATGATTTGCATGCTTGCATGAAGTGCCCGAAGTAAATTAGTTTGCATTTCCTAGTTGCACCCATGTCCATATGGGTTTGCATGGGGCTCCTAGTTGCATGTCCATGGTTTGGCCAATATTTTGAAGATGGTGTGTGTGGTGAGGGCGCCCGTGTGGTGATTGGGGTGTAGAAACCCGGGCCCGTGGCAACCCATAGCAATACACGAATAATAAGCAAAAACAACCCATAGCAATCCACAAATAATAGCACGAAACACACAATATATATAGTAGCATAACGATTATATAGAAGCATAAAGATTGCAACCCATAGTTCCACGATAGCCTTACAACTCCATGATAGCCTTACAACTTAAAAGTACTAATAAAACTTAATAATAGTAGCATAACGATTACAACTTAAAAAACTAATACGATAGATCTCGCTAGATAGATAGGGGGGCACCAAACGCGGGTTCTTCGGGTTCTTCTTCTCCTCCTCCTCCGGGGCCACCTCGCTCCTCCGAGCGCCGCCCTTCACTCCTCCCCCCGTTGTTGATGGGGTACGGGAGCCTGTGCATAACGTCATTGTTGGGGAAGATTCCGTTGAAGTCGGTGTAGATATTGTAGGTTGTGAAAGCTATGAACTCACAACCAACCCAATACGCTCACCCAAGGAGATGAAAAGCATCGAAAGGGTTAGTGAACGTGGCGAGGAGCCCAACCACAATGCCGTTGTGGTTGACCTCCTCAAGATGGTACATCCGAGGAGAGCCGCGGGGGAGGTGGCGGAAGCCGTTCCCAAGGAAGAACTCCGTTAACTCCCTTGCGCCCCTCCACCTCGAGATCGCCCAAACCCTAAGGGTTCTCTCTACATACACTCCGTCGTGTAGAGCCTTTCCGCACGCAGTTGGGGGAAGCGGTAGGTGGGGCGGTGTCTGCATGGTGGCGGGGTGGCTCGAGGGCTCGATCGGGTTTGCTGGAGAAGAAGGAAGAAGGAGGGCAGAGGAGGCGGATGGGGTGTGGATGAAGAGGGAGAGGAAGACGATAGTGCCCGGCTTAAATAGCCAAAGTGCGACGTGGTTTCACCCCGTAGAATTAATGGGCGGGCGGCGTTTGGGGGGGGGGGGGGGCGTGGCGCCCCATGAAAGTGTGTACACGAGGGGGTGGCGGCGTTTGGTGGGAGCGTGGGAAACGGGCTGCGATCCTTCTGTGCCATCGGTCGCGGGTCAAGGGGGACGGGCTCACGCACGCGTCTGTGCCGTCGTGGGTCAAGGGGACACGCCTGCCCCGGGTTCTCTGCGTGTGCCACCTGTGCATTCATGCCCTAGCCCATTCTTGCTAGTGCCTGGCTAGAGGGCAACGTTCGGTCGATGGGAGACGTGACAATAATGGACGCCTTCATTTTCCCATCTTGTAACGGGCAGCACGCCGTTTGAACTGCATCGATACCCACATCGATACCCGATGCCAGTATTGCGTCCTCAATGAGGAGCGCGCCATGCAGCGTTGGCTTTTTGGTTGTCTTCATCGGGCTGCTGCATTATGGCCGGGTGCATGCTTTGATGCGACAATGCATTGGTTCTAATGGTAGGCATGCGACGGCTTACTGCGTCGATAGGGGTGGCGGAGCAGGGCTACGTCGAGGGCATGCATGCAATGCACGGGCGCAGTTCTGCGGGTGGGCATGCATGCTGCGGGTAGGCTTAGGCACGCATGCAATGATGGAAAGGGCACTGCGTAGGCTTGGTCCATGCACCGCCTCAACTCTTGCCGTTGGATTCAAATGAACGGTCCTGATGCCCCAACGAGAGAGGCTGATCCAAACCCCACCGATTCAACCAATCAGCGCGTCTCATGCGGATCGATGCACACTGATTCAACCAATCAGCGTGTCTCATGCGGATCGATGCACACTATAGCTAACCCTAGCGCCTGATCTCAACCGTCCACGCACAACGATCGACGGCCTGGTAGTGTGCGGGGTTTTGAGGGGTTTTGAGGGGTTTTGGATGATTAGGGTTGAGCATAACTAATTCAAAAAAATCAAAAAAATATAAAACTTGTGCACATAGTCTTATTATGTCGTGTAGTAACGAGAAAAAAAATATAAATATGGTTTACATACATTTTTATGAAAAATCCTTCACAAAATTGTCATTCCTCGAACAATGTAGTATGGAGTTCAAGGGAGAGAGTAGTGGGCACCCGAGAGAGTAGGTGGGGTTTTGAAAATGAAAAGTGTGAAAACCTCACCAAAACTTCATTTTGGATTGACTAAGAAAGATCTTAACTTACATTTCTCATTTTCATGTTCTAAACTTGTTATATATATAATTTTCTATTAAACCTTGTTTTCTCAAAAAAATTAGAAAATTAATTCAATAAATAGTGAGACTTTAGATTTACACTATATAGGTAGAATAGATGTGTAGAAAAATTATTTGGCTGGTTTAGACAAGGTGCCAAAAAAACTTTCTTAAATATGAGGCCGTTTACCCTACCTTTGGAGGTCATTTAAGACACACTTTTCATGACTATGAGTTCAACTTACCAAAAGGGCTCGGAATGATCAGCAAGCAAACATAATTTCAGTTGAGGTACTTTAGATAACATTAAAACATCAATACCCCATCCCTAATTCAAATTTGAGCCCAAATTTGAATTTAAATTTGAGCCCAAATTTGAATTTAAATTTGAGCCCAAATTTGAATTTAAATTTGAATTTTATTTGGCTGGTTTAGACAAGGTACCAACAAACAAGTTCGAATAGAAATACGGGGATACATAGTGACTACCAGTAGGCATCAAGTTACAAATATTATTACATGCCCCAAATTTTCAAACCGTTCTCTGTTCTACCTCTTCCTACCATGTCGCGTGCCCTTCTTCGCCTTAGCACTTCTTGTTTTTGGTTCTACTACACACACAAGTTCACTGATCATCTTGGTTTTCTTCTTCGGTCTTTTCAACACCTCGCCAACACCCTCATGATCGGTGTCTTTAGTCTCAATGTTGACAGCAGTTTCAGTTTCTTGGTGTGTACCTCAACATGGGTTTCTTGATCGAGCCTCGACTCGCTCAGTTCAGTTTCAACCTCGAGAGCAGTTTCTTGGTGTGTACCTCAACATGGGTTTCTTGATCCTGAACCTCGACACGCTCAGGTTCAGTTTCAACCTCGAGATTAGTTTCTTGATCTGAATGTTGACTGCAGCAGGATTTTCTTGATCACCGCTCGGGCTCGGGCACACTTCTCTTCTTTCTACCGCCATTGACTCTTGCTTTTTTTGTTGGCCAACGCTGTTCAACAACAAGGGGTTGACTTGCTCGCTTCCTCCTGGCCATTGGGAAAATGTTATACATATAGTAATTAGAAAAAAGCACCAAATCAAAACACAGACAAATAAACAAGAACATACTTTGGCTTATCAGGAGTGTAATGGCATTTGACAGATCCCACTCTGTGCCCAAGTTCCTGGCACAACTTGCATCTGTTTTTGTTACCTTTTTTGGCCCTTTTTGGCTTTCCATCTTTCTTTCCCTTCTTACTACTCCCACCTTTCTCAAACCATGCCTTGAATCTACTCTGTTTAGGTCTGCCAGCCTTTCTTTTCGTCAAGGGAGGACACATGGAAAATTCAATGTCCACTTCAGGCCACTGAGACTGATCTGTAAATGCTGGAATTGGAGTAGCATATGCAGCTTTGAATCTTGCTACCGAATAATATTCATGCAAATATGGGTGCATTATCTTCGGTTGGGATGCTAAGAAGAGAATGGCATGCTCACATGGTTTACCAGTGTGTTGCCACTCGAGGCAAGTGCAATCATGCAATTCAGTGTTAACAACATGTCTCCTTCCAGTTTTGTTATCTCTAACTTCAGCACCCCAAGGTGAAGATTTTTCAACAAACAAATGTGAAAGATTTCTGCTCCTATTGACCACCTGTTGTACCATCTTTGGAAGCTTATCACCTTGCATACAATCACCTATCCTTCTTCTCAATTCCCACAACCGCATGAGCATGATCCTGATTTGGTCAACCATGTCATGCACAGCAAATATTTTAACTCCTTCACCTTGTTGTTGAAACTCTCGCCAAATTGTTGTTGATGTGGTCACACTTGATGGCAGTGTTGAATGCTGACTGTACCATAACAAAGAATGGTAGGTGTTCAGCCATGGACCAAACTCATCACATGCTGCCATTATCTTATCAAGATGATATTTGTGTGTCTGTCTAGTGTAAGATCTTGCTGCTGGCCACATGCACCAAATTCTTCTCCTCTAATTTTTTGATCAACTTCATCCACAAATGACCAAGCACTCCCTCTGCTCAGCATGTGGGAAAACATTTTCACTGAATTTTCAAGCCCCTTACATGCATCTGTGTGTATAGCCAAAGGTGACATCGGCCCTAGGCATCTTTTCAACTGGATCATGAACCATGTCCATGAAGCCTCTGTTTCGATGAAACAAGCCAACAACAATAGGAAACATCCAGTTGTGTCCATCTAGAGCATTGCATGCTGCCAACTGACCATTCCACTTGCCTGTCAAAAATGATGAGTCTATGCTCAAATATGGACGACACCCTGCTTTGAACCCATCGATGAAAGGCTTCAAAGCCATAAAAAACTTGGAGAACTTGACTTCACCTGAGGGTGATACCTCTGTATCTATCTCCACAACCCTGCCAGGTGACCTCTTTTCCACCTCTGCTTTGAAGTTGTAAAGCATCCTAAATGTATTTGCCCAATCACCATATAAAGTTTTCATTGCCCTTTGTTTTGCCTTCCACACTGTGGTATATTTCAGTTTAATGGGGTACATCTTTTCCAAGTCTACTTTGAGTTTCTTGGCAGTAGTGTTTGGTGTTTTGGCTAAAATTGGGGTGATCTTTTCTGCAAGCCAAAGTTGTGATGTCATGGTTGATACGGTCTGTGAACTTGTAATACAAGTATGTTGATTGGGGATTTGGTTAACCCTGACAGTACTTCCATCAGGTTGCAGTCTAGCAGATATGTACCACTTGCAAGGCTTCACACTACCATCAAATCCTCTGCACCTTGCATAAAACTTCTTTCTATCAGTCCAAACAGTCTTGGAATCAAACTCATGTTTCACTGCATAAGTCTTGAAACATATCCTAAACTCCTTCATGCTTGGGAACAACTTTCCTACTTCAATGACAGGGTTTTCTTTGTCATACACATGCACCAACTCATCATCATGTGCATCATCTACTTCATCTGCAGCTTGTTCCATCAACTGTCCATCTACTTCTTCATCAAGCATTAGCAGCAAACTAGATTCGCCTTCTCCCGCTTATCTCTGTCATCAACTGGAATGCCAAAAAGTTTGGCCATCTCAATGTCGAGCATTGGTGCAATGACCAAATCAGCAGGCTCATCTAATTCAACTACATTCCAATCAATAGTTGCTGCAGTTTCAGTTTCAGTTCCAGTCACATGTCCCTCTTCGGCTATTACTGTAAGTTCAGTACACATGGGAATCAATGGCCTCTGTGTAGCCCAATCATCGTCTACCATCTGCGCAGCCAATTGTGATAGCACATATCCAACCTTCGAAAAAATGTTCAGATCAACGAGCTCAGCAAAAAAAATTAGCCCATTTGCTTGTCCAGACGTTTTGCCGATCAATTTCTTCAACAATCTGTTCACCGTCTTCTATTCTAACATACTCTCCTTTCCAATCATCAAACCGCAACAGTGATACTTCTTGCTCTGGACCCCAAACAATATTCTCCCCAATTTTTTCCACCCATTTCTTCACTGTCGTCTCTCCCATGTTCTGTAGAACTTGTGGATCAATCTCTGTAAACTCAACCTCCCATTTAACAATTGTGTCTCTCTCAATGTTCTGTATGCTACCATCAACTAATTTTGCCTTTGATGGAAAGAAATTGACTGTCAATTCGAAGGTTCGAGCGGCAGCATCCCCTCTGTCAGTGGCAGACAGTGTGAGCCCGTGAGAAAGAGCAGACGAGGCCACCCCCTAACTGCATGCAAAATTGGATCGGAGAGAGGCGCATTACCTATTCGAGGTTGAATCTGGCGGCTCCATCTCAGTATGACCACGGGCTCCCCTCACAACCTATCGATTCCGCAAGCGAAAACAGAGGAAACGAGCTGAGATCTACGGGCCCGAGGGAGGAACGGGAAGGCGACTAGGTGAAAGATCGTGGATGTCGCCTAGAGGGGGGGGTGAATAGGCGCTTTAAAATAATTACGGTTGAGGCTTGAACAAATGCGGAATAAACCTAGCGGTTAATTTTTCAAGCACAAAACCTAAAACAACTACGCTCACCTATGTGCACCAACAACTTATGCTAAGCAAGATAATCAACTATGTGATAGCAAGATATATGACAAAGAACAATATGGCTATCACAAAGTAAAGTGCATAAGTAAAGGGCTCGGGTAAGAGATAACCGAGGCACGCGGAGACGACGATGTATCCCGAAGTTCACACCCTTGCGGATGCTAATCTCCATTTGGAGCGGTGTGGAGGCACAATGCTCCCCAAGAAGCCACTAGGGCCACCGTAATCTCCTCACGCCCTCGCACAATGCAAGATGCCGTGATTCCACTAAGGGACCCTTGAGGGCGGTCACCGAACCCATACAAATGGCGACCCTTGGGGGCGGTCACCGAACCCGTACACTTTGGCAACCCTTGGGGGCGGTCACCGGTACCCGTCAAATTGCCCGGGGCGATCTCCACAACCTAATTGGAGACCCCGACGCTTGCCCGGAGCTTTACACCACAATGATTGAGCTCCGAACACCACCAACCGTCTAGAGCACCCAAGCACCCAAGAGGAACAAGCTCAAGGGTACCAAGCACCCAAGAGTAATAAGCTTCTCAACTTCTAACTTCCACGTATCACCGTGGATAACTCAAACCGATGCACCAAATGCAATGGCAAGGGCACACGGAGTGCCCAAGTCCTTCTCTCTCAAATCCAACCGAAGCAACTAATGCTAGGGAGGAAAATGAGAGGAAGAACAAGAAGGAGAACACCAAGAACTCCAAGATCTATATCCAAGGGGTTCCCCTCACATAGAGAACAAAGTGATTGGTGGAAATGTGGATCTAGATCTCCTCTCTCTTTTCCCTCAAAAACTAGCAAGAATCCATGGAGGGATCGAGAGTTAGCAAGCTCGAAGAAGGTCAACAATGGGGGAAGAACACGAGCTCAAGGATAAGGTTCAATGGGGAAGAAGACCCTCTTTTATAGGTGGGGAAAAAATCCAACCGTTATGCTCACAGCCCGCATAGAGCGGTACTACCGCTCCAAGGAATGGTACTACCGCTAGGGCGGTAGTACCCCTTTGAAAAACAACAGCGAGGAGGCAAAAGGCCAGTAGAACCGCCGGAGCGGTACTACCGCTTGCCCTCACAGTACTACTGCTCGACCTCACGGTACTACCGCAAATGGTAGCGGTACTACTGCTTGCGAGCGGTACTAAAAAAATACTTCTGTGCCTACTTCCGCTGAGCAAAACACGAGATTTTGGTCCGGAGCGGTACTACCGCTTAGGAGCCGCGGTAGTACTGCTCTGGAGCGGTACTACCGCTCAGGAGCCGCGGTAGTACTGCTCTGGAGCGGTAGTAAAAAATTGCATCCGCTCTAGTCGCGGTAGTACCGCTGTAGCCCTTACCAAAATAGCCACAACTTTTGCAAACGGACTCCAAATTCAACGAAACCAAGTTTGTTGGAAAGCTAAAGACATGGGCTAACAAAATCTTGATAGAAATATCAAGAATAAGCAAATGAGAAAAGTCCCATAAGAAAATGGTGAGAACCCTTCATCGGATAAGACCGGTAAAACCTCCAACACCGGAAACATCATAGAAGACGCATGCGAACTCCGTTTTCGATGAACTCAAGCTTGTCATCAACATGATAATAAGCTCTAAGACTCACAAATATAACCAAGAAAGAACCAAGAAACACGATGCAAGAATGCAATGGTTTGAGCTCTCTACTAACAATACGATCAAGCTACCAACTTGAGAGCCCCCCTTGATAGTACGGCAAATGATCCTATAACTCGGTCTCCCAACTACCACCTCGAGACCGGTAAAATAGAAAACCTATCAAGGGCAAACCTTTGCCTTGCACATGGTCCAATTGAGCTAGATGAAGACGATCTTGACGCCCTCAAGTTGGACCACCTTTCTTGATTGCATTGGCTCGATGAAGACTAGATGATTGCTCCCCCATAGTGTCCACTATGGGTGAGCCACTCTTAGGCACATCTTCACAAGTCCATTGTCACCACAAATGGACGGCAAGCTTCAAGCACTTGATCTCTTCGTGATGCATCACTTGAACTTGCACACCGCAACCTAACCCCACAAAGAACTCTCACGAAGACCATGGGTTAGCACACAAAGCGTAATGGACAATGCTTACCATACCATGGGATCACTAGATCCCTCGGTACATCTTGTGCGCTTTGTGTGTTGAATCTTTCCAACTCTCTTCATTTGGATGATGTCTTAAAGGTGGACATGAATGATCACACAATCTTCTTCTTCAAGACATACTTGCAATAAGCTCAACACTCACATGACAAACCTTGGTCTTTGGATAATTCCTTAATAGCACCGTGGTCATCACAAACTCTCCTTGAAACCAACAAATGGACTCCAAGAAAAGCCTATGGACAAAACCTTCAAATATAGCTCAAGGCAACCATTAGTCCATAGAGATTGTCATCAATTACCAAAACCAAACATGGGGGCACCACATGTTCTTTCAATCTCCCCCATTTTGGTAATTGATGACAATCACTTTCAAGAGAGTTTATACAAGGAATTATGCATCAGCATGCAATGCAACAACCAATGATGCATGAGAATGAGATGCAAATGCCAAATGCTTAGGAACCAAAACCAAAGCAAGGAGAAAACTCAGAAGACTTCTCCACTAAACTCTCTGAAACTCCTCCCCCATTGGCATCGATTGCCAAAATGGGTGAAAAGCTTAGAAGGCCAAAATAAAAAGTGTTCCTCCATAAGTTGTGAATCTCTCAACAAGAGAGTGGAATGCAATACACATATCCAACGGTAAATGCTAGGAGGAAAACAAACTATATTGAGGCCCAAAGATTGCAAAAGAATGATATGCCACAAAGACATAACAAAGAGAGACACAAGCAATCAGAAGATACCAGTTGAAGCAAGCAATCAACGGAAGTCAATTGAACCAACTAGACCAATGATCCTACATGCCACAAGAATAAATATATTATGATAAGCGCAAAGGGGTGTTCTAAAGAAACTAGAGAAGCTCCCCATGATTTGTGCACACATAAGAATTTTTGCATTTGAATACAAAGTGCACAAAATAGGATCATAGCTCCCCCAAAATCAATAGAAACTCACATCCAGTGCAAGTGAGCATATAGGAAATAAAGCCTAGCGCTTGCAACAAGCACATGGTTGAGCAACATGTAAAAGAGGCAACTTAAGAATGGGCTCAACCAAAATGATGTGTGTGAGTCATGGCGAAGCACTTGAGAAGACTAAAATTAGGATGAGCATTAAGCATCAACATAGTCTTGAAAGAATGAGGCACACGGTGCAAGGCCTATCATTCCAACACACAACTAGCAAATGGGTTCACAAGCTTACTAATAAGCATATAAAGAACTTATGCTTACCCGTGGTGAAGATAGAAGATGAAAGCCTCATCAAGACGAGGGATGCCAATTAAGATGGCAAAAGCCTCGTAAAGATAAGAATGAGGAAAATAATCTTCACCACACAAGAGTGCATCAAGATGCAACGATAGAGGACGTGCACTCAAGGCAAAAGCTTTCACGGAGCCACCAAAGAAATAACATAAGGAAGACAAGGTGGACATGAAAGAAAGGATATCATCTAGATATGCAACTTCTCTCAAGTGTATAAGGTTCTAGGTAGACGAAATCATGATGATATATGTCTACAAAGAAGGATGTACACCCGATATAGTTACAACACGCAGGAACAAGATATCCACAAGGAATTCATACATATACCAATAAGATATTTGCTTGGAAGCATAGCACATGGCTAGATATGGTCTTATTGTATGTAAATGAATTCCTACCACACAACCATCAAAGACATCACAACTAGCAACATGAGATCATCGTTGAGATGCTTTGATAAAGGAAACAAGTATCACAAAAAAATGAATTACATGCCATGATACAACCAACACAAGGTTGATGCAAGAAATGTGTGCATGAAGTAGATGATGATACTTGTTACCGAGATACCATTGGAAGGATGTAGTAGATACCAAATGAAGGTAGATGGTAGTTCATTGATCATCCTAGCTTGACTCCAATAAGCACATGGTGACATCACCTTCCTTGTGAGTGAGCCGAGCATTCAATGCATCTCCAACCATTCCTAGAAGAACAACACAAACTAAACGATACCCAAACTCATCGGGACCAAATAGTTAGAAACACCAATACATAGGACAAACTCCACATAAATATGTGCATATAGATATGAAAATGAATTTCATGCACATCTCATCCAAATTGAGACTAGGTGGAGTTTCCCCTATATATTGTGTTAAAGAAAGAAAGCAAGCCAAATAAAATACATGAAGTAAACATGCATGCTCAAGACTTTCAAAACCCGAAACCAAAAGACAAGGAAATGCCAAGTGAAAAGGATACCAAATGGAGAAATCATCACTTGGAAGATATCATTAAAGATACATCAAGGAATGAGATATCCATTGATAGACACTAAATTAAAGATGTCAAACTCCCAAAGAGAGGATGGTTCCAAGCAAACCAAGCTCTCAACAAAGTTTCATGATGGCACAAGGTACCAAAAGAAAACGGCTTGCCTTCCACCAACACACACTTGATAAGGATCACAAGAAGAGTGTTCTAAAGAAAATAGGATAGCTCCCCCACGAGTTGTGCACTATAGAGAATTTGATTTTGAATACAAAATGCACAAGGTGGGATCACCACTTTCACTATATCTAGAAAACACTAGACAAGAACAAGAAATTAACAAGATCCACAAGTGGTATGGAAGACAACGGGAGTTGACACAAACCTTGGCAAGAGAAAATAAAAACAAAAACAAAAGCCAATGTAAAAGAAGATCAATAAATTCTACCACACATAAGTGACTACCAATTGTCAAAAGACAAGAAGTATTTGGAAATAATTCCCGGTGGTAGATAGCAAGTATATCCGACATCATCTTCACACCAAACACAAGCAAATTCCAACTTGTAGAGCTAACATGCCACCTAGGAACAAGATAATTTACAATATCAATTCTAGGTGACAATATCTCAAATGTACACATTTTCTAGTCTTGTAGTATGCACATAGCATATTACTCCCCCATAATGTGATACCAATAAAAACTTAATAAGAGGCAATAAGAGGATCCAACACGAGATAATCGATGGAATTTTAGAATTTGAATTTCTCATGAGAGATATACCACCTAGCGACTAGATAATCTTGTAATATCAATACTAGATGGTATTCCTCATGTACATACATTTATAGGATTGTGAGGTGCACAAAGCACATCACTCCCCCAAAATGGGATGTTCCATTGATCTCTCACACGAGCCAACTAGGATACAAACAGGAAGCAAAAAGGCTCAACGCATGACGCACACGTACATGATGTGCAAACCAACACACACATACTTGATTGCTCAAGATAAGGAAGTTGGAAGCACAACATATACAAACACATGCAAGGAACAAAACCAAAACATGCAAGGGGGCAAGTAACTTTCAAGGTAAACAATTTAAGTACACGTTACCGCAAGGAGGCACATTGGATATAAGATAGAAACTTGATAATCCAATTGTTGGGGAACGTAGTAATTTCAAAAAAATTCCTACGCACACGCAAGATCATGGTGATGGCATAGCAACGAGAGGGGAGAGTATTGTCCACGTACCCTTGTAGACCGTAAGCGGAAGCGTTATGACAACGCGATTGATGTAGTCGTACGTCTTCACGATCCGACCGATCCAAGTACCGAACGAACGGCACCTCCGAGTTCAACACACGTTCAGCTCGATGACGATCCCCGGGCTCCGATCCAGCAAAGCGTCGGGGATGAGTTCCGTCAGCATGACAGCATGGTGACGATGATGATGCTCTACCGGCGCAGGGCTTCGCCTAAACTCCGCGACGATATGACCGAGGTGGAATATGGTGGAGGGGGGCACCGCACACGGCTAAGGAACGATCCGTAGATCAACTTGTGTGTTCTGGGGTGCTCCCCTGCCCGCGTATATAAAGGAGGGAGGGGAGGTGCGGCCGGCCCCCAAGGGGTGCGCCTGGAGGAGTCCTACTCCCGGTCTCCCCCCCTCTTGCCTTGTTGGAGAAGGAAAGGGGGGAGGGGAAAGAGGAAGGGGGGCGCCGCCCCCCTCTCCTTGTCCTATTCGGACTAGGGGGGAGGGGGCGCGCGGCCTGCCCTGGCCGGCCCTCCTCTTCTCCCTCATGGCCCATTAAGGCCCATTATCCCCGGGAGGTTCCGTAACCCCGGTGTTAAGTAAAATCCCGATTTCACCGGAACCATTCCGATATCCAAATATAGGCTTCCAATATATCAATCTTTATGTCTCGACCATTTCGAGACTCCTCGTCATGTCCGTGATCACATCCGGGACTCCGAACAAACTCCGGTACATCAAAACTTATAAACTCATAATAAAACTGTCATCGTAACGTTAAGCGTGCGGACCCTACGGGTTCGAGAACTATGTAGACATGACCTAGAACTATTCTCGGTCAATAACCAATAGCGGAACCTGGATGCCCATATTGGTTCCTACATATTCTACGAAGATCTTTTATAGGTCAAACCGCATAACGACATACGTTGTTCCCTTTGTCATCGGTATGTTACTTGCCCGAGATTCGATCGTCGGTATCCAATACCTAGTTCAATCTCGTCACTGGCAAGTCTCTTTACTCGTTCCGTAATACATCATCTCGCAACTAACTTATTAGTTGCAATGCTTGCAAGGCTTATGTGATGTGTATTACCGAGAAGGCCCAGAGATACCTCTCCGACAATCGGAGTGACAAAACCTAATCTCAAATACGCCAACCCAACATGTACCTTTGGAGACACCTGTAGTACTCCTTTATAATCACCCGTTACGTTGTGACGTTTGGTAGCACCAAAGTGTTCCTCCGTAAACGGAGTTGCATAATCTCATAGTTACCGGAACATGTATAAGTCATGAAGAAAGCAATAGCAATATACTAAACGATCAAGTGCTATGCTAACGGAATGGGTCATGTCAATCACATCATTCTCCTAATGATGTGATCCCATTAATCAAATAACAACACATGTCTATGGTTAGGAAACATAACCATCTTTGATTAATGAGCTAGTCAAGTAGAGGCATACTAGTGACTATATGTTTGTCTATGTATTCACACATGTATCATGTTTCCGTTAATACAATTCTAGCATGAATAATAAACATTTATCATGATATGAGGAAATAAATAATAACTTTATTATTGCCTCTAGAGCATATTTCCTTCAGTCTCCCACTTGCACTAGAGTCAATAATCTAGATTACATAGTAATGATTCTAACACCCATGGAGTCTTGGTGCTGATCATGTTTTGCTCGTGGAAGAGGCTTAGTCAACGAGTATGCAACATTCAGATCCGTATGTATCTTGCAAATCTCTATGTCTCCCACCTGGACTTGGTCCCGGATGGAATTGAAGCATCTCTTGATATGCTTGGTCCTCTTGTGAAATCTGGATTCCTTTGCCAAGGCAATTGCACCAGTATTGTCACAGAAGATCTTCATTGGTCCCGATGCACTATGTATGACACCTAGATCGGAAGTGAACTCTTTCATCCAGACTCCTTCATTTGCTGCTTCCGAAGCAGCTATGTACTCCGCTTCACATGTAGATCCCGCCACGATGCTTTGTTTAGAACTGCACCAACTGACAGCTCCACCGTTTAATAAAAACACGATCCGGTTTGCGATTTAGAATCGTCCGGATCAGTGTCAAAGCTTGCATCGACGTAACCATTTACGACTAGCTCTTTGTCACCTCCATATACGAGAAACATATCCTTAGTCCTTTTCGGTATTTCAGGATGTTCTTGACCGCTGTCCAAATGATCCACTCTGGATTACTTTGGTACCTTCTGCCAAGCTTATTGCTAAGCATACGTCAGTCTGGTACACAGCATTGCATACATGATAGAGCCTATGGCTGAAGCATAGGAACATCTTTCATTTTCTCTCTATCTTCTGTTGTGGTCGGGCATTGAGTCGACTCAATTTCACACCTTGTAACACAGGTAAAAATCCTTTCTTTGCTCGATCCATTTTGAACTTTTTCAAAACTTTTTCAAGGTATGTGCTTTGTGAAAGTCCAATTAAGCGCCTTGATCTATCTCTATAGATCTTGATGCCCAATATGTAAGCAGCTTCACCGAGGTCTTTCATTGAAAAACTTTTATTCAAGTATCCTTTATGCTATCCAGAAATTCAATATCATTTCCAATTAATAATATGTCGTCCACATATAATATCAGAAATGCTCTGAGCTCCCACTCACTTTCTTGTAAATACAGGCTTCTCCAAAAGTCTCAGATAAAACCATATGCTTTGATCACACTATCAAAGCGCTTATTCCAACTCCGAGAGGCTTGCACCGACCATAAATTGATTGCTGGAGCTTGCACACTTTGTTAGCACCTTTTGGATCAACAAAACCTTCTGGTTGCATCATATACAACTCTTCTTCTAGAAATCCATTCAAGAATGCAGTTTTGACATCCATTTGCCAAATTTCATAATCATAAAATGCAGCAATTGCTAACATGATTCGGACAGACTTAAGCATCGCCACGGGTGAGAAAGTCTCATCGTAGTCAACCCCTTGAACTTGTCGAAAACCTTTCGCAACAAGTCGAGCTTTATAGACGATTACATTACCATCAGCGTCGGTCTTCTTCTTAAAGATCCATTTATTTTCAATGGCTTGCCGATCATCGTGCAAGTCAACCAAAGTCCATACTTTGTTCTCATACATGGATCCCATCTCCGATTTCATGGCTTCCAGCCATTTTGCGGAATCTGGGCTCACCATCGCTTCTTCATAGTTTGTAGGTTCACCATGGTCAAGTAACATGACTTCGAATAGGATTACCGTACCACTCAGTGCGGATCTTACTCTAGTTGACCACGAGTTCGGTAGAAACTTGATCTGAAGTTTCATGATCATCATCATTAACTTCCTCACTAATTGGTGTAGGTGTCACAGGAACCGATTTCTGTGATGAACCATTTTCCAATAAGGGAGCTGGTACTGTTACCTCATCAAGTTCTACTTTTCTCCCACTCACTTCCTTCGAGAGAAACTCCTTCTCTAGAAAGGATCCATTCTTAGCAACGAATGTCTTGCCTTCGGATCTGTGATAGAAGGTGTACCCAACTGTCTCCTTTGGGTATCCTATGAAGACACATTTTTCCAATTTGGGTTCAAGCTTATCAGGTTGAAGTTTTTTCACATAAGCATCGCAGCCCCAAACTTTCAGAAACAACAACTTTGGTTTCTTGCCAAACCATAGTTCATAAGGAGTCGTCTCAACGGATTTTGATGGTGTCCTATTTAACGTGAATGCGGCCGTCTCTAAAGCATAACCCCAAAACGATAGCGGTAAATCGGTAAGAGACATCATAGACCGTACCATATCTAGTAAAGTACAATTACGACATTCGGACACACCATTACGCTATGGTGTTCCAGGTGGCGTTAGTTGCGAAACTATTCCGCATTGTTTCAAATGTAGACCAAACTCGTAACTCAAATATTCTCCTCCATGATCAGATCATAGAAATTTTATTTTCTTGTTACGATGATTTTCAACTTCACTCTGAAATTCTTTGAACTTTTCAAATGTTTCAGATTTATGTTTCATTAAGAAGATATACCCATATCTGCTTAAATCATCTGTGAAGGTGAGAAAATAACGATATCCGCCACGAGCTTCAACATTTATCGGACCACATACATCTGTATGTATGATTTCCAACAAATCTGTTGCTCTCTCCATAGAACCGGAGAACGGTGTTTTAGTCATATTGCCTATGAGGCACGGTTCGCAAGTACCAAGTGATTCATAATCAAGTGGTTCCAAAAGTCCATCAGTATGGAGTTTCTTCATGCGCTTTACACCGATATGACCTAAACGGCAGTGCCACAAATAAGTTGCACTATCATTATTTACTCTGCATCTTTTGGCTTCGACATTATGAATATGTGTATCACTACTATCGAGATTTAATAAAAATAGACCACTCTTCAAGGGTGCATGACCATAAAAGATATTACTCATATAAATAGAACAACCATTATTCTCTGATTTAAATGAATAACCGTCTCGCATCAAACAAGATCCAGATATAATGTTCATGCTCAACGCTGGCACCAAATAACAATTATTTAGGTCTAAAACTAATCCCGAAGGTAGATGTAGAGGTAGCGTGCCGACCGCGATCACATCGACTTTGGAACCGTTTCCCACACGCATCGTCACCTCATCCTTGGCCAGTGCTCGCTTATTCCGTAGTCCCTATTTTGAGTTGCAAATATTAGCAACAGAACCAGTATCAAATACCCAGGTGCTACTACGAGCTCTAGTAAGGTACACATCAATAACATGTATATCACATATACCTTTGTTCACCTTGCCATCCTTCTTATCCGCCAAATACTTGGGGCAGTTCCGCTTCCAGTGACCAGTTTGCTTGCAGTAGAAACACTCAGTTTCAGGCTTAGGTCCAGACTTGGGTTTCTTCTCTTGAGCAGCAACTTGCTTGCTGTTCTTTTTGAAGTTCCCCTTCTTCTTCCCTTTGCCCTTTTTCTTGAAACTAGTGGTCTTGTTGACCATCAACACTTGATGCTCCTTCTTGATTTCTACCTCTGCAGCTTTTAGCATTGCGAAGAGCTCGGGAATTGTTTTGTTCATCCCTTGCATATTATAGTTCATCACGAAGCTCTTGTAGCTTGGTGGCAGTGATTGGAGAATTCTGTCAATGACACTATCATCCGGAAGATTAACTCCCAGTTGAATCAAGTGATTATTATACCCAGACATTTTGAGTATATGCTCACTGACAGAACTATTCTCCTCCATCTTGCAGCTATAGAACTTATTGGAGACTTCATATCTCTCAATCCGAGCATTTGCTTGAAATATTAACTTCAACTCTTGGAACATCTCATATGCTCCATGACGTTCAAAACGTCGTTGAAGACCCGGTTCTAAGCCGTAAAGCATGGCACACTGAACTATAGAGTAGTCATCAGCTTTGCTCTGCCAGACGTTCACAACTTCCGCGCTGCTCCTCGATGGGCACGGCACCCAGCGGTGCTTCCAGGGCGTAATTCTTCATGCAGCAATGAGGATAATCCTCGTTACGGACCCAGTCCGTAATTGCTACCATCATCTTTCAACTTTGCTTTCTCAAGGAACGCATTAAAATTCAACGGAACAACAACACGAGCCATCTATCTACAAACATACATAATCAAAATACTATCAGGTACTAAGTTCATGATAAATTTAAGTTCAATTAATCATATTACTCAAGAACTCCCACTTAGACAGACATCTCTCTAGTCATCTAAGTGATCACGTGATCCAAATCAACTAAACCATAACCGATCATCACGTGAGATGGAGTAGTTTTCAATGGTGAACATCACTATGTTGATCATATCTACTATATGATTCACGCCGACCTTTCGGTCTCCGTGTTCCGAGGCCATATCTGCATATGCTAGGCTCGTCAAGTTTAACTGAGTATTCTGCGTGTGCAAAACTGGCTTGCACCCGTTGTAGATGGACGAGAGCTTATCACACCCGATCATCACGTGGTGTGCGGGCACGACGAACTTTGGCAACGGTGCATACTCGGGGAGAACACGCCTTGATAATTTTAGTGAGAGATCATCTTAAAATGCTACCGCCAATCAAAGCAAGATAAGATGCATAAAGGATAAACATCACATGCAATCAATATAAGTGATATGATATGGCCATCATCATCTTGTGCTTGTGATCTCCATCTCCAAGCACCGTCGTGATCACCATCGCCACCGCACGACACCTTGATCTCCATCGTAGCATCGTTGTCGCCTCGCCAACTATTGCTTCTACGACTATCGCTACCGCTTAGTGATAAAGTAAAGTAATTACATGGCGTTTGCATTTCATACAATAAAGCGACAACCATATGGCTCCTCGCCATTGCCGATAACTCGGTTACAAAACATGATCATCTCATACAATAAAATATAGCATCACGTCTTGACCATATCACATCACAACATGCCCTGCAAAAACAAGTTAGACGTCCTCAACTTTGTTGTTGCAAGTTTTACGTGGCTGCTACGGGCTGAGCAAGAACCGTTCTTACCTACGCATCAAAACCACAACGATAGTTTGTCAAGTTGGTGCTGTTTTAACCTTCGCAAGGACCGGGCGTAGCCACACTCGGTTCAACTAAAGTGAGAGAGACAGACACCCGCGGTCACCTTTAAGCAACGAGTGCTCGCAGCGGTGAAACCAGTCTCGCGTAAGCGACGCGTAATGTCGGTCCGGCCGCTTCATCTCACAATACCGCCGAACCAAAGTATGACATGCTGGTAAGCAGATGACTTGTATCGCCCACAACTCACTTGTGTTCTACTCGTGCATATAACATCAACGCATAAAACCAGGCTCGGATACCACTGTTGGGGAAAGTAGTAATTTCAAAAAATTTCCTACGCACACGCAAGATCATGGTGATGGCATAGCAACGAGAGGGGAGAGTATTGTCCACGTACCCTTGTAGACCGTAAGCGGAAGCGTTATGACAACGCGATTGATGTAGTCGACGCCTTCACGATCCGACCGATCCAAGTACCGAACGACGGCACCTCCGAGTTCAGCACACGCTCAGCTCGATGACGATCCCGGGCTCCGATCCAGAAAGCGTCGGGGATGAGTTCCGTCAAGACGACGGCGTGCAGGACGATGATGATGCTCTACGGCGCGAGGGCTTCGCCTAAACTCCGTGACGATATGACCGAGGTGGAATATGGTGGAGGGGGCACCGCACACGGCTAAGGAACGATCCGTAGATCAACTTGTGTGTTCGGGGTGCTCCCTGCCCCGTATATAAAGGAGGGAGGGGAGGTGCGGCCGCCCGCAGGGAGTGCGCTGGAGGAGTCCTACTCCCACCGAGTAGGACTCCCCTCTGCCTTGTTGGAGAAGGAAAGGGGAGGGAAAGAGGAAGGGGCGCCGCCCCTATCCTTGTCCTATTCGGACTAGGGGAGGGGCACGCGCCTGCCCTGGCCGCCCTCCTCTTCTCCCTCATGGCCCATTAAGGCCCATTATCCCCGGGAGGGTTCCGTAACCCCGGTGTTCGGTAAAACTCGATTTCACCGGAACCATTCCGATATCCAAATATAGGCTTCCAATATATCAATCTTTATGTCTCGACCATTTCGATACTCCTCGTCATGTCCGTGATCACATCCGGGACTCCGAACAAACTCCGGTACATCAAAACTTATAAACTCATAATAAAATTGTCATCGTAACGTTAAGCGTGCGGACCCTACGGGTTCGAGAACTATGTAGACATGACCTAGAACTATTCTCGGTCAATAACCAATAGCGGAACCTGGATGCCCATATTGGTTCCTACATATTCTACGAAGATCTTTTATCGGTCAAACCGCATAACGACATACGTTGTTCCCTTTGTCATCGGTATGTTACTTGCCCGAGATTCGATCGTCGGTATCCAATACCTAGTTAAATCTCGTTACCAGCAAGTCTCTTTACTCGTTCTGTAATACATCATCTTGCAACTAACTTATTAGTTGCAATGCTTGCAAGGCTTATGTGATGTGTATTACCGAGAAGGCCCAGAGATACCTCTCCGACAATCGGAGTGACAAAACCTAATCTCGAAATACGCCAACCCAACATGTACCTTTGGAGACACCTGTAGTACTCCTTTATAATCACCCAGTTACGTTGTGACGTTTGGTAGCACCCAAAGTGTTCCTCCAGTAAATGGGAGTTGTATAATCTCATAGTTACCGGAACATGTATAAGTCATGAAGAAAGCAATAGCAATATACTAAACGATCAAGTGCTATGCTAACGGAATGGGTCATGTCAATCACATCATTCTCCTAATGATGTGATCCCATTAATCAAGTAACAACACATGTCTATGGTTAGGAAACATAACCATCTTTGATTAATGAGCTAGTCAAGTAGAGGCATACTAGTGACTATATGTTTGTCTATGTATTCACACATGTATCATGTTTCCGGTTAATACAATTCTAGCATGAATAATAAACATTTATCATGATATGAGGAAATAAATAATAACTTTATTATTGCCTCTAGGGCATATTTCCTTCACCAATTGACTTGGCTTGAGACAAAGAGAATGATGAAGTCCCCTTAATTCTTCATAATGTAGCCAAGTCTCCAATGCCCTCCAACAACACTTATTGATCAAGTTTGAGCTAGTTGGTCCCCAACCAAGTTGGGTCCTAAGAGGTTAGTCACAATAAGCTTGGCTACCCAAATGGTTCTTTGCTTCAAACCACTTTGAGGACCAACAAACTTGGCAAACACATTGCCAACCTTATACTTCCCAAGAGAATAGACATCGTCAATAACAATTGGGTTTGATAAGTTAGAACTAGTGCATGAAGAAGCAAGGTGACCTTTCTCACGACATAGATAGCAACGTCTACTCTTCACTTTATTCTCACTTGATTTCTCAACTTGAGAAGCATTAGCTTGAGTCTTCTTGGGAAGAGGCCTTCCTTCAACTTGAGGTTGAGCATGAGAATGCACTTGTAGCTGCTTCCCTTGTTGCTTGTCACTAATGGCCTTCTTCTTCAATGGGCAAGATCTAACATGATGCCCTTCAATTTTGCACTTGAAGCAAATAATCTTGGCCAAATTCTTGACTTGTTTTTGGCCCTTCTTCTTGTTGATCTTGGACTTCTTCTTCTTGTTGGAGTTGAATCCAAGTCCACCTTTGTCATTGGGGGATTTTTTCACATTCAAGATATTGTTGAGTGTGAATTTTCCTTCATGACTCTTTTCCAAGTCTTTCTTCAAAGAAGTGACTTGGGCCTTGAGCTCTTTGATTTCCTCTACATGGTTAGTCTCAACACAAGTACTAGAGGAAGTATAAGCTTCATCGTTAGAGCAACAAGGCAAGGAAAGCAATTCATCACAAGATGTACCGACATTGTGAGTAGATGAATTACAAGGAGTAGCACATGTCAATATACTATTTTGACTAGAAGTAGTGCTAGTATCCACATGAGGCTCACTAGATGTTACCTTAACAATCATGGCCTCATGAGCTATCTTTAGCACACTATGGGATACTAGAAGATCATCATGAGAGCTTGAGAGCTTTTCATGACTTTCTTCCAATTTCCCATAATTACTAGATAGCACCTCAAGTTGAGCCCGTAGCTCAACATTCTCCTTCAAAATGGATGTCTCACAAGTAATAGAGTTAGTAGCACAAGCATCATCATTTAAAACAATGGGAGAGGACAACTTGGCAAGCTCTTTTAAATAAGAAGCTTCAAGTTGGGCATGAGACTCGGTGAGTTTGATGAGCTCACCCTTGATGACCCTTGAGCCATTTTCGAGGTGCTCAAAATCCTCAAGGAGTCTAGCATGAGAAACTTCAAGCTTAGCATTTTTAGTTTTGAAATCATTGGCCACCTCAAGAGCTCTATCATGAGATTCCCTCACTCTAGATAATTCTAGAGCAAAAGTCTCCTCAAGAGATTCGGAGGTGGTTTGTTCATGTTCAAGAGCTTGAGATAGCTCTGCGATCTCATTTGCGTAATCACGCGCATGAGCTTCCATTTTCTCAATGGTGGCCTCATGCTCCTCTAGATGAGATTCCAACTCCTCAATGTATTTCTTGCCATCAATGGCAATGGACATTATTTCCATGAAGTTGGAACGAGCAATTTTATTTTTATGAAGAGCTTTATAAATCATTTCCCCCTTAGTATTTAAGGAGGCAACATTATCATTCTCTTCATCATTATCCTCATCATCATTAGCATCAACATCATCATCAAGAGACATATTGGGGTACAAAGTAGGAGATACCTTCGACGCCTTAGCCATAAGGCAAAAAGCAATAGATGATGATGTAGGATCCCTTGAGGCACCATTAAACACCACATCTTGTTCCATGGAGTGTTCGGTTTCCTCTACATTGTTAGCACAACAATTCGAGGAAATAGATGCATTTTTATCATGGCAACAAGACATAGCAAGCATATCATCATGAGATCTAGTCAAGCAATTTCTACATGATATGCAAGGACTATCAACACAAGCATGTGAAACATTTGGAGTGCTCGAAGTGTTAAAGCCCAAAGAGGGAACATTGCAATAAGATAATGATGAAGGATCATCCATAATAAGCATACTACCATCATTGCAATGACCAACACTACTCACCATATCATTACCTTGTGGCAAACCACATGTAGGTGAAGTAGAAGAAGTTGAGAAGACTATACGACCTGAGGTGGAGGGAGAACAATCATCCCCACAAATATTGGACACACCATATTTAACTTGAAGCTTTGTCCACAACTCATGAGCATCCCGGAACGACATGAGTTAAAAAATAACTACATTTCTCAAAGCATCAAAAAGCACATTAGAAGCTTGAGCATTGAGATAAGAGTTTTCTCATCCTCTAAAGATAATCTTTGGGGATCCTTTGGAGGAGAAAAACCCATATCTACAATTCGCTCTAAATTTGGGTCCATGACCCTAAAGAGATTAAGCATGCGAATTACCCAAACATCAAAATTTGTGCCATCGAAACTAAGAGTGTTAGAAAATCCTAAGCACCTAGTCGACATCCTTACTCTCTAGGCGGTTAAGCCTAACAAAGAGAGACGAGGCTCTGATACCAATTGAAAGATCGTGGATGTCGCCTAGAGGGGGGGGGTGAATAGGTGCTTTAAAATAATTACGGTTGTGGCTTGAACAAATGCGGAATAAACCTAGCGGTTAATTTGTCAAGCACAAAACCTAAAACAACTACGCTCACCTATGTGCACCAACAACTTATGCTAAGCAAGATAATCAACTATGTGATAGCAAGATATATGACAAAGAACAATATGGCTATCACAAAGTAAAGTGCATAAGTAAAGGGCTCGGGTAAGAGATAACCGAGGCACGCGGAGACGACGATGTATCCCGAAGTTCAGACCCTTGCGGATGCTAATCTCCGTTTGGAGCGGTGTGGAGGCACAATGCTCCCCAAGAAGCCACTAGGGCCATCGTAATCTCCTCACGCCCTCGCACAATGCAAGATTCCGTGATTCCACTAAGGGACCCTTGAGGGCGGTCACCGAACCCGTACAAATGGTGACCCTTGGGGGCGGTCACCGAACCCGTACACTTTGGCAACCCTTGGGGGCGGTCACCGGTACCCGTCAAATTGCCCGGGGCGATCTCCACAACCTAATTGGAGACCCCGACGCTTGCCCGGAGCTTTACACCACAATGATTGAGCTCCGAACACCACCAACCGTCTAGGGCACCTGTCGGTGTCAAAACCGGCAGATCTCGGGTAGGGGGTCCCAAATTGTGCGTCTAGGTGGATGGTAACAGGAGACAAGGGACACGATGTTTTTACCCAAGTTCGGGCCCTCTCGATGGAGGTAATACCCTACTCCTGCTTGATTAATATTGATGATATGGGTAGTACAAGAGTAGATCTACCACGAGATCAGAGAGGCTAAACCCTAGAAGCTAGCCTATGGTATGATTGTTGTTCGTCCTACGGACTAAAACCCTTCGGTTTATATAGACACCGAATAGGGTTAGGGTTACACAGAGTCGGTTACAATGGTAGGAGATCTACATATCCGTATCGCCAAGCTTGCCTTCCATGCCAAGGAGAGTCCTATCCGGACACGGGACGAAGTCTTCAATCTTGTATCTTCATAATCCAGAGTCCGCCAATGGTGATAGTTCGCTATCCGGACACCCCTAATCCAGACTCCTCAAGAGCCCCTGAACCAGGCTTCAATGACGACGAGTCCGGCGCGATATTGTCTTCGGCATTGCAAGGCGGGTTCCTCTTCCGAATAGTTCATAGAAGGTTTTGAACACAAGGATAGTGTCCGGCTCTGCAAAACAAGTTCCACATACCACCGTAGAGAGAATAATTCTTTGCACAGATCTGCTGACGTATTCCGCGGCGTGACATCACACCACGGCCAGGCCTTTATTCGAATCGTTTTTTACTGTCCCACCTCAGCGCGTTTAGCGAGGCGGTTTCCTTGGCACGTCTTATCAAAGCATAGATCGTGCCCCCTTATTTCGGGATTCTCATAAATACGACGTGGGTAACCCGACCGTGCCCGTTGGCACGCCTCCTCTATCGAAGGCGAGTCCCAATTGACCACGGGGAGGGCTCTTGGTAATCAACCTCTTTATAATGAGACCAAGGCCCTCTTCTTTTCTCCACCCTCCATCGAATTTGCCTCGCGCTTCGAGTTCTAACACCCAAAGCTTCAGATTTAGGCGCTTCGGACCTTCGACGATGTCCGCCTCTGACCAGCTCGGCCGATGGATGTCTTCTTCCGTCACAGAAGAAGATGTGTTAAAGCTGCGAGACGCCAGGTATCTAACCGACGAGATTTCGCATAGGCTGCCTGCTCCAGGGCAGGTCATTCCCACTCCCGAGCCCGGCGAGAGCGTGGTGTTCGTGTCTCACTTCCTTCGGGGTTTAGGCTTCCCGACGGATCCCTTTGTGCGGGGGCTCATGTTGTTGGAAATATGCCCTAGAGGCAATAATAAATTGGTTATTATTATATTTCCTTGTTCATGATAATCGTTTATTATCCATGCTATAATTGTATTGATAGGAAACTCAGATACATGTGTGGATACATAGACAACACCATGTCCCTAGTAAGCCTCTAGGTGACTAGCTCGTTGATCAACAGATGGTTACGGTTTCCTGACCATGGACATTGGATGTCGTTGATAATGGGATCACATCATTTGGAGAATGATGTGATGGACAAGACCCAATCCTAAGCCTAGCACAAAGATCGTGTAGTTCGTATGCTAAAGCTTTTCTAATGTCAAGTATCTTTTCCTTAGACCATGAGATAGTGCAACTCCCGGATACCGTAGGAATGCTTTGGGTGTACTAGACGTCACAACGTAACTGGGTGGCTATAAAGGTGCACTACAGGTATCTCCGAAAGTGTCTGTTGGGTTGGCACGAATCGAGACTGGGATTTGTCACTCTGTGTAAACGGAGAGGTATCTCTGGGCCCACTCGGTAGGACATCATCATAATGTGCACAATGTGACCAAGGGGTTGATCACGGGATGCTGTGTTACGGAACGAGTAAAGAGACTTGCCGGTAACGAGATTGAACAAGGTATCGGTATACCGACGATCGAATCTCGGGCAAGTACAATACCGTTAGACAAAGGGAATTGTATACGGGATCGATTGAGTCCTTGACATCGTGGTTCATCCGATGAGATCATCGTGGAACATGTGGGAGCCAACATGGGTATCCAGATCCCGCTGTTGGTTATTGACCGGAGAACGCCTCGGTCATGTTCAGATGGTTCCCGAACCCGTAGGGTCTACACTTAAGGTTCGATGGACGCTAGGGTTATAGGGAATAGATATACGTGGTTACCGAATGTTGTTCGAGTCCCGAATGAGATCCACGGACGTCATGAGGAGTTCGAAATGGTCCGCAGTAAAGATTTATATATGGGAAGTCCTATTTTGGCCCGGAAAATGTTCGGATTTTTCGTTATTGTACGGGAAGGTTCTAGAAGGTTCAGAGTGGGGCCCACCTGCATGGGGACCCACATGAACGTGGGTAGTGGGGGCAAGGCCCCACACCCCTGGTCAAGGCGCATCAAGACCCCCTTAGAAGGAATAAGATCATATCCCGAAGGGATAAGATCAAGATCCCTAAAAAGGGGGGATAACAATCGGTGGGGAAAGGAAAGGATGGGATTTCTTTCCTCCCACCTTTGCCAATGCCCCAATGGACTTGGAGGGCAAGAAATAATCCCCCTCCACCCCTATATATAGTGGGGAGGTGCATGGGAGCTGCACCCTTGCCCCTGGCGCAGCCCTCCCCCTCTCCCAAGTCCTCCTCCTCTCCCGCGGTGATTGGCGAAGCCCTGCAGGATTGCCACACTCCTCCATCACCACCACACCATCGTGCTGCTGCTGGATGGAGTCTTCCCCAACCTCTCCCTCTCTCCTTGCTGGATCAAGGCATGGGAGACGTCACCGGGCTGTACGTGTGTTGAACGCGGAGGTGCCGTCCGTTCGGCACTAGGATCTCCGGTGATTTGGATCACGACGAGTACGATTTCGCTTAGCGATCTACAAGGGTATGTAGATGCACTCTCCTTCCCCTCATTTCTAGTTTCTCCATAGATAGATCTTGGTGACACGTAGGAAATGTTTTGAATTTCTTCTACGTTCCCCAACACATGTTTTATTACGGGCTGGATTTCCATGACTTGAATCCGGAGTCCATCCTCCATATCTCGTCATTCATTGTCGTATGTGAAGCCTTCCTCCATATTACCCCTCACTTTGGATTGCGGCTCAAGACCTTCAAGGTGGAGCCGAAGATGATCGAGGGGCAACAAGCAGAATGAGGAGGGGCGGTCATAAGCAAGTGTGCTGATGCTCCGTGGCCCGAGGGCTCTTTTCAAGGGGAGCTTGGTTTGTGGCAACGGGAGTGGTTTTATATCACCGCTCCCAGGGGAACCAAATGGGTGGCGGCACCCGCCTTCCGCTCAGGTCCACCACAGCAGCTGGCATCATGGGTCAACCGGGGGCTCGACTGGGGGCCGTCCAAGGACATTCCTCTTTTGCGGGGCCGTATTCGAGACCTCCAAGAAAGAGAGATCAATCTGGTTGTGGTGGCGCAGGTTGTGCTGATTCGGCGCCTTCTGCCCTGCAAACGTCGCCCCCTCCGTCTGTGGGAGTTTAATCCGGAGGGACCACGAGCTCTCCAACATTTTATGGGCACGATGCCCAAGGAGATGTACAAACTGTTCTTCGGATCACAAGAGAAGTGTCCGGACTTGACCGAGGACGCGGGTCTAAGCTGCAATCACCCAGATACTCAAGTAAGTAACCCTGTAACCGGACAGGCTGTTCATTCATTTATCATATATATGCCCTTTAAGGGAGCCGTTTCTTGAAAAGGAGTGGATAGCCAAGGCAAAGTTGATAAGGTGTCCGCTCCTCCCGGAGACCACGCCGGATCCCATGCTGACCAAGATGTTGAAGGCTGCGCCTTTTAAAGAAGGCGAAGGGGGGAGCAGGGAAGCAACTGCCTCCGCCAAGGAGGCTTTCAAGGAAGAGGGATCAGGATCCTCCTCCAAGGGGAGAAGAGGACCGCCTCAAGACCCGGAAGCCAAGGCCTCAAAGCGGGAAAGAAGTCTTCGCTGAAAGTCCGCGCCGGAAGTATCCCAGCCGCACTATTTCCCCAAGGGATCGGCCCTCCAATGAGCCGTAAGTAAAAAGAAGGGTCCTGTGAATAAAGAACATCCCTGTATTTATTTACGAAGGTAACCAAATTGTACCTTGTAGTTCGGATCTCAGCCCTTCTCAGCAGAACTCGTCTTGGGATCTTCGCCCGAGATGATAGAGAGCTAAACGCTCCACCTATCGCGCTTCGTGCGAGGCGGGCAACCCTGAAGTGTCGTCACGGAGAGTTTCTCCGAGTCCGGCGGGGCCGGACGGTCCGGCGCCAACTGGCGTGCGGTCGGAGGAGCTGAAGGACCTGCTCGGGCGAGCGTATATCTCAGAAGATCACCGTGCGCTAATGGCTACGTTAATTGAAAGAATTGCATCCACTGAGAGCGGATTGCATGAAGCCGCCAGAAGTTTACTGACGGGGTTTGAGGTATTTTGAGGAAATCCTGCAGGGCGCTCGTTTAATAGAGACGCAGTGCTTGAAGGATATTATGTTTAAATGACATGTATGATTTGTGAAAACAACGTTTCAATATAAGAGCTTTTTATACTTGTGCGTTCAAGTATTAAAAGCGTCTCTGTCTTGGCCGTTGATGTATATGTGTATATAACCTGAAAGATGGCAGTCTTCGGCTTCAGCCCCCACGCACATAGTGCGGGGGTGTTTGCAAAAAAGGAGCATTTTCACATTTAATCCAACGTCTTGGTCCTGTGAAGGAGGTGATAGCGTAGCAAACTAGGCAACCGGACTATAATGCTTTATCACTTTCACTTAGCCATAGGAGTTCGATGGTGGGGCTACTATATAGCCCCTAGGGGCACCGCGCTCTCCCGAATTCGGGGCGCGTATGTGCCTGACCGGGAAACGGTCCTTCGTCAATGCGGGGGAATTCTAAACATTCCGGTGGGTCATCGAGTGGTTGACCAGTCTCACGATATATCATGACAGTCAGTTTTAGCTTTCTCCACTGAGGTGCTCAACCCAGCTCAACCGGGGCACAATCGCAGTGGTTCTCCCAGCGCTACCTTAGCCAATATAACGGAACGTAAGTTATCAAAACATGGGAGCCGGGCAAACCCAACATTTGACCAAAGACATGATTCGGAGCTGATGCATATAAGGCCTAACTCGACACGCCGAACACTCCCTAAGGTATTCGGTCTTTGTAAAAACGGGCAGAATAATGCCCTAAGCCCCTGGTGTCCAGGTACGTGCAAAATTTTTGGTGCGGCCAATGCCAAAACGCCAGCCTCCTCCTCGGTTATAGCTAGAAACCAGGGGATGTGTATCGACAAGAGACAGTAAAAAAGGTTTACGCAGGGTCTTAATCTGAAAAGAATCCTTGCAACGGGTCCCATCGCACGTCTGCGCTGTGTCTCCGTTGCAGCCGTATCCTCGGCGGGTGTAGCACGTTGTTCATCTGTAAAGAGAGGAACTTAGTTGAAAAGAAAAAAAGGATCGTGCGAAAAATGTACTTTATATTAAATAAACAGAGTACGATTCGAAAAAGTGAATAAAATTGAGCTTTATTGTCTCTTGTTGTACATGCGTGTAGCCCCTTGTACGGGGGTATGCCGCTAGTAGGCGCCGGAGTCGTCTAGCCGTGTCCGGGGTTCGAATGACCTATTCAGGTGCTTTGGTTAGCGGAGCCGGATTGGTGTGGGGCTGTCAAGGCAGCCTCACATTCTTCCGTGCTCGAGTAACACTTAATACTCCCTTTTAATGAGATGATGCCGCATGGACCGGGCATTTTAAGTGTAAGAGATGCATAATGCGGTATTGCGTTAAAGCGGGTGAAAGCTTCACGCCCCAGTAGTGCTTGATAGCTACTTTCGAATGGGGCGATGTGGAAGGTTAACTTTACGCGGCGGAAGTTGTCGGATGAGCCGAACACAACTTCTAACAGTAGGGAGCCCGTACAATGAGCATATAGGCCTGGCATTACCCCTTTGAAGGAGGTGTTGCTATGGCGAATTTTGGTTGGGTCTATCCCCATTTTGCAGATTGTGTCCTGATATAGCAGGTTTAGATCGCTACCTCCGTCCATTAGGACTTGTGTAAATTGGAGTCCGTCGATTATAGGATCTAATATCAAGGCAGTCCATCCTGCGTTCCGGATACTTCCGGAATAGTCCTGATGATCGAAGGTGATTGGTTTTGACAACCATCGTTGGGACTCTGCTGGGATAGACCGTGCGGCGCATGTTTCTATGGGCTCCGCTCTGTTTTTCCCTTTTGTCACTTGAAGTGAGTTCACTGTTTTGACTTTTTGTGGGAAATTCTTTTGTTTTCCGGTGCTCTGCTTATGGGGTTCGTCATCGTCCTCGCTTGGTGTGTCGAGCCCCTTGTGTTCGGCATTGAGTTTGCCGGACTGCTTGAAGACCAAACAATCTCTATGGGTATGGTTTGCAGGCTTCCCGGGAGTACTGTGGATTTGGCATATTTTGTCCAAGATTTTGTTTAGGTTGGATAGCTCTTCGCTGTTGTCCTTGAGGGGCATTTTCTTATGATTCTGCCGGGAGCTTCTGAATCCGGCGTTCACTGCCGTGCTCTTCGGGATGTTTCCCTTTGTCCGGCGCTGGTCCTTGCTACGTCGTGGTTTTCCATTTCCATCCCTTACTTCGGATGTACTTGGGTCGCTGGTACTGCATCTTGCCAGCCAACTATGCTCTCCCGCGCAAAAGCGGGTCATGAGGCTTGTTAATGCAGCCATGATTCTCGGCTTCTCCTGGCCAAGGTGTCTGGCGAGCCATTCGTCTTGGACGTTGTGTTTGAAAGCTGCTAAGGCTTCGGCGTCCGGACAGTCGACTATTTGGTTCTTTTTGGTGAGGAACCTGTTCCAGAATTTGAGGGATGACTCTCCCGGTTGTTGAGTTATATAACTTAAATTGTCTGCATCCGGAGGACGGACATAAGTCCCTTGAAAATTTGCCCGAAAAGCATCCTCGAGCTCTTCCCAACTTCCGATGGTATTTTCAGGGAGGCTTTTGAGCCAATGCCGGGCTGGCCCTTTGAGCTTGAGGGGTAAGTATTTTATGGCGTGGAGATCATCTCCTCTAGCCATGTGTATGTGGAGGATGTAATCCTCAATCCAGACTCTGTGGTCTGTTGTTCCGTCGTATGCCTCTATGTTTACGGGTTTGAATCACTGGGAATTCGTGATCCAGCACCTCATCGGTGAAACACAGGGGGTGTGCGGCACCCCTATATTTGGGTGTGCCGTGATGTTCGGATATTTGGCGTGTTGCATTTCTTTGAAGGGCTTGCTTTCTCGGCCCATAGATGGACCTAACTAGGCCATCCTTTTGATGCGAATCCTTATACGGATCGCGTATCGGCTGGTGTGCGGCGCCATTTGCCGCTCTCTGTTTGCCGTGGATTCGTCCATCCGACCAGGTGGCCTTCTTGCTTTTTGATTGTGGGGGCTCTACGGCCTCCTCATCAAATTCGGGCAGTAGTTTTCTCTTTGGGTAGCTCTTTGTTCGGCGACTGTCGCCGTGTTTGTCTGCGGTGTTGAGTACTTTGCTCCATCTGATTCTGAGTGCATCTTCCGCTGTTTTGAGCTTCCGCTTCGATTTTTCAGCTACGCGATGGCGACGAGCCTTTGTGGAGGTTCTTCGCTCCAACAATTTGTCCGGCGTGAGATCGTCCGGACTGTTGTCTTTGCCGGGACGGGCTGTTTATCCAAGTTGTCCTGTTCGGACGGTTGCTCGAAAGCATGCTCGTCGTCCACCGGTTCGCCCTGCTCTATGGCTGGGTCTTTGTCGGCGGGACTTGGTGCGGCGTTTACGCTGCCGTTTGACTGCCGAGGGATTTATCCTTCGTAGTGTCCCGTTGTTCCTCGTCATCACTTCCTTTAGGTGTATCCACCATGTATACATCATGGGATGAGGTGGTTGTCCAAAGATCCTATAGGTGCTGGTTCATGGTTGTCTCCTACATCGTCGTCCATACCGTCGATGTCTTGAGTCGAAATCGAGCACGTCGCTTAAGCTTTCGACGGTGGCTACAAAGTGGGCGGTGGGTGGGCGTTGAATTTCTTCGTCGTCGCATCCGCCCTTCCCGACCGTAGTCCGCCAGGGCTCTCCGATAAAGAGAGACTTTAGTGAATTCAGGATGCCGCCAAAGGGCGAGTGCTGAAAGATGTCCGCGGCAGTGAACTCCTTGACCGGCGCCCAATCGGATTCGATTGGCAGGGGTGCGGAGGGTTCGGAGTCCGGAGAGGAGTCCGGCGCCTTGGAGTCACGGTCTTCGCAAAGGACAGGGATGGAGTTTGGCTCAATCGCCAGAAGATCGTAGCCCCGAGGCGGTGTCCAACCACTCGTCCTCGATCGGGGATTCGCCCGAGCTAAGGGTCGGAGCGGACGCCAGCGGCCTCGTGGCACTTGCTCGACGGCAGAGCTAGATCGTGCCCATCGAGACAAAGGCGGCATGCTTGGCTGTGGCTCGAATCCGTCAAGATCAAGTCTCCGCGGATGTCGGCCGTGTAGTTCAAACTCCCAAATCTGACTCGATGGCTGTGGGCGTAGCTTTTGATCTGCTCTAGATGGCCAAGTGAATTGCCCGCATGATGCAAAGCCGCCAATACGAAGATCTGTCCGGGGAGAAAAGTCTCACCCTGGACCATGTAGCTGTTGATGATCGAAGGAGCCATCGGGCCTAAAGATGACGACACAGAGGAACTCTCAAATGAAAGCACCAATGTCGGTGTCAAAACCGGCGGATCTCGGGTAGGGGGTCCCGAACTGTGCGTCTAGGCGGATGGTAACAGGAGACAAGGGACACAATGTTTTTACCCAGGTTCGGGCCCTCTCGATGGAGGTAATACCCTATTCCTGCTTGATTAATATTGATGATATGGGTAGTACAAGAGTAGATCTACCACGAGATCAGAGAGGCTAAACCCTAGAAGCTAGCCTATGGTATGATCGTTGTTCGTCCTAATGACTAAAACCCTTCGGTTTATATAGACACCGAATAGGGTTAGGGTTACACAGAGTCGGTTACAATGGCAGGAGATCTACATATCCGTATCGCCAAGCTTGCCTTCCATGCCAAGGAGAGTCCTATCCGGACACGGGAAGAAGTCTTCAATCTTGTATCTTCATAATCCAGGAGTCCGGCCAACGGTGATAGTTCGGCTATCCGGACACCCCCTAATCCAGGACTCCCTCAGCACCCAAGCACCCAAGAGGAACAAGCTCAAGGGTACCAAGCACCCAAGAGTAATAAGCTTCTCAACTTGTAACTTCCACGTATCACCGTGGAGAACTCAAACCGATGCACCAAATGCAATGGCAAGTGCACACGGAGTGCCCAAGTCCTTCTCTCTCAAATCCCACCGAAGCAACTAATGCTAGGGAGGAAAATGAGAGGAAGAACAAGAAGGAGAACACCAAGAACTCCAAGATCTAGATCCAAGGGGTTCCCCTCACATAGAGGAGAAAGTGATTGTTGGAAATGTGGATCTAGATCTCCTCTCTTTTCCCTCAAAACTAGCAAGAATCCATGGAGGGATCGAGAGTTAGCAAGCTCAAGAAGGTCAACAATGGGGGAAGAACACGAGCTCAAAGGATAAGGTTCAATGGGGAAGAAGACCCTCTTTTATAGGTGGGGAAAAATCCAACCGTTATGCTCACAGCCCGCACAGAGCGGTACTACCGCTCCAAGGAGCGGTACTACCGCTAGGGCGGTAGTACCCCTTTGAAAAACAACAGCGAGGAGGCAAAAGGCCAGTAGAACCGCTGGAGCGGTACTACCGCTCGCCCTCACGGTACTACCGCTCGACCTCATGGTACTACCGCAAATGGTAGCGGCACTACTGCTATGAAGCGGTACTAAAAAATATACTGTGTTTACTTCGCTGAGCAAAACACGAGATTTTGGTCCGGAGTGGTACTACCGCTTAGGAGCCGCGGTAGTACTGCTATGGAGCAGTACTACCGCTCAGGAGCCGCGGTAGTACTTCTCTGGAGCGGTAGTAAAAAATTACATCCGCTCTAGTCGCGGTAGTACCGCTGCAGCCTTTACCAAAATAGCCACAACTTTTGCAAACGGACTCCGAATTCAACGAAACCAAGTTTGTTGGAAAGCTAACGACATGGGATAACAAAATCTTGATAGAAATATCAAGAATAAGCAAATGAGAAAAGTCCCATAAGAAAATGGTGAGAACCCTTCATCGGATAAGATCGGTAAAACCTCCAACACCGAAAACATCATAGAAGACGCATGCGAACTCCGTTTTCGATGAACTCAAGCTTGTCGTCAACATGACCATAAGCTCTAAGACTCATAAATATAACCAAGCAAGAACCAAGAAACATGATGCAAGAATGCAATGGTTTGAGCTCTCCACTAACAATACGATCAAGCTACCAACTTGAGAGCCCCCCTTGATAGTACGGCAAACGATCCTATAACTCGGTCTCCCAACTACCACCACGAGACTGGTAAAATAGAAAACCTATCAAGGGCAAACCTTTGCCTTGCACATGGTCCACTTGAGCTAGATGAAGACGATCTTGACGCCCTCAAGTTGGACCACCTTTCTTGATTGCGTTGGCTCGATGAAGACTAGATGATTGCTCCCCCATAGTCCACTATGGGTGAGCCACTCTTAGGCACATCTTCACAAGTCCATTGTCACCACAATGGACGGCAAGCTTCAAGCACTTGATCTCTTCGTGATGCATCACTTGAACTTGCACACCGCAACCTAACCCCACAAAGAACTCTCACGAAGACCATGGGTTAGCACACAAAGCGTAATGGACAATGCTTACCATACCATGGGATCACTAGATCCCTCGGTACATCTTGTGCGCTTTGTGTGTTGAATCTTTCCAACTCTCTTCATTTGGATGATGTATTGAAGGTGGACATGAATGATCACACAATCTTCTTCTTCAAGACATACTTGCAATAAGCTCAACACTCACATGACAAACCTTTGTCTTTGGATAATTCCTTAATAGCACCGTGGTCATCACAAACTCTCCTTGAAACCAACAATGGACTCCAAGAAAAGCCTATGGACAAAACCTTCAAATATAGCTCAAGGCAACCATTAGTCCATAGAGATTGTCATCAATTACCAAAACCAAACATGGGGGCACCGCATGTTCTTTCACTAGGGTTTGAATTCACTCGCCATTTTCTGAGGACGAAGGCTCCGCCGCCGTTGAGAACGAGGGCTCCGCCGCCGCCACCGAGAACGCAAGATCCGCCGCCACCCGGAGAAGAAGGGGGGCAGAGTGGCGGGCTCGGCACGGTCGGGCGGCAGGGCACGGTCAGCTGTTTTGAGGAACAATTAAGTTGGACCCACATGTCCTAACATAAACGGGCGGGCTTGGTTGACGACCAATTTAACCACATTTAACAGCCATGTTGTGCGTGGGCTATTTACTTGCTCAAATGTGTTGCACCATAGCCATTCGCTCGAACAACGTCGCACACTTGCCAATTCACCTAAAAAACGTCGCACATGAGCTATTGGCCCAAATGCGGCATTGAGGTGTTGAGCATGTATGGTTGGTTCTTGATATAACAACGGGATAGCCTATCATATGCATTGACAAGTGTAGCAATGTTAATGTAGGCATTGTTGTTGTCACCTCCATCCTCCCCACCTGGTTGTGCTTGCGGCGTCGAGAACTCTACCCACGAGAAACCCTGCCACACCCTGCTGTCTGGTGAGAAGACCGAGATGCGAACTTGTACACGCCGCCGCCACTTGCGGCGACGGACACAGACCACATGGAATGACCTCTGGTCTTCTCCGGAGAAGATGATGCGGAAACGAAGGTATCGAGAATCGCAGTTGGCCTCTTGGGGCGGGCGGGGGAAGATACCCAACGCCTGCGTGAGGGGGTTGTAGGCGGTGATCTGCTTGGTGCGCTTGTGGTGGAGGACGACGTAGCCGCAGCGGCAGTCGTTCATCTCCCACCCGGGGTCGCCACTGTCTTTCGGGATGCGGGTGAGGAGGAAATCGGCGTCGCGAACCGCAGCGGTGGGGTCCTGGTCGGAAAGGCTACGGGGGGGACGAAGGCAGGGATGCATGGTTTCCATGGGTCTTCGTACAATCCAAGGATTTGGGGAGGGTGGAGCGCCCGGAAGCGGCGGCGGAAGGCGGAGGACGAACGGACGGCGCGGAGGAAGGTGCAGCAGGCGAAGGCGGCGCGGACGAGGCTCGTGAGGGAGACGGAGGAAGATCTCGCGCAGGAGATCGTCAGCTATAGCGGTGATGGCGGTAGCCGCCGGGCCATACATTGCCGGCGCCAGCGACGCAGACTATGGCTCTAGCTGCTAGGCCATGGCTGTCGATGTCGAGCGGCGTCCGACAAGGGATTTCATCTTGGAGGAACGCCGGGAGAAGCACTCTTTTTTTGAAAACTACTTGGCGCACTTTATTAAACTCATATCAAAGTTACATCATCCACAATGTCCGAAAGTAAAAAGCTGGGAGGATCACCATCCCAAACAAAAGTAGAATTTAAATTGAAACTATGTCTAGCAAGATTGTGCGCCAATCTATTAGCCTCCCTAGGGCAATGAGTGAAGGATACCGCACCAATACGATATGCTTTTTGAAAACAATCAGCCAAAATAGCAGTATAGGGGCTCCAAATCTCAATCACGCCATTGCATGCTTGAATAACTTCCAATGAGTCAGATTCAACAATGACTTGATGAAAGCCGAGTCCTTCAACCAACTCTAGTCCTTGCTGAATAGCTACTGCTTCGGCCGTTGTTGCATCAAGGAGATGATGAAGCAACCAGGATGCTCCCGCAAGAGCCTCTCCTCGGTTGTTTCGAAGAATTGCCGCAGCTGCACCCGTTCCATCTTCAAAAAAAGCGGCGTCAACATTTAATTTATAAGAACTGATTGGAGGTTTCACCCACATAACTTTATCCGGTTTCTTCTGATCCGCAGCTCGAGAAAAGTTACTTGTGATCGCTTGGATAGCGAATGCAGTACCTGAAGGATTTTGGACATTTTTGCCCTTAACAAATTCTCGTCGCCGCCACCATATATACCAAGCCCCGACGACCAAAGACTCCCGGAATCCCAACCTACCAAGAACAGGTGAATGTCTACGGCTGCGTTAGTAATTCTTCAAGGATCACACTACGACCTGTCAATTTGAATGACTTCACCTATTATTTCATGTAACCCCAGTTTCTTCCATACTTCTTTTGCTCTTTCACATGTAAACATCAGATGCCACATATCTTCCGCCCCTTGCTCGCATACTGGGCATTGAGGCTGTACCTTGATGTGTCTGTTTGCCAAGATCGACATCCATGGGACAATACCATGTAAAGCACGCCAGGCGAAAATTCTCACCTTGCTTGGAATTTGTAACTTCCACAAAATATCCCATACCGGGTTTGCATTCATAGCTCCTTGGCCACCCCCCCCCCCACCTAGTTTGAGCACCAAATTGATGTTCCCATTCCACATAATAAGCTGATCGAACCGAGAACGAGAACGACTTCAGATATCTTGCCATGCCACAAAATCTTCAGTCATGTTAGGGCTCAAAGGGATTTTTAAAATTCTTTCCACATCCACCCAAATAAAATTATCTCTAATCAAAGCCTCATCCCACTGTCCTATAAAGGGATCAATTAAATCATCTACATTCTGCAGAAGTCTTTGTCCTTTCACAGTTATTACTTTCCTGTTCGGACTGCCAGGCACCCAATGGTCCTCCCATATGTTGATATTTGCTCCAGTACCAACTCTCCATATGTGTCCTCTCATAAATATCGTAGCCCAGCAATTATGCTGTGCCAAGTAAAGAGGATCCTTCTTGGACCCGCTTTCGAGAAATTGCCATCGGGTAATACTTTGCTCGAGAACATCGCACACAAAGAATTTGGTTTTGTGATCAACCTCCAACTTTGCTTTGCTAACATAGCGAGATTAAAAGCGTGCAAGTCCCTAAACCCCATACCTCCATTCTTTTTTGGTACACACATCTTCCACCACGCCCACCAATGCATTTTCTTTTGTTCTTCAGTATCTCCCCACCAAAAGCTAGACATTTCGTCTGTTATGAGCTTACAAATCTTTTTGGGAATATTAAAAACTGCCATAGCAAAAACAGGTAGAGACTGAATAACAGCCTTCAATAAAATTTCTTTGCCACCCACCTAAAGAAACTTTTCCCGCCATACCTTTAGTCGCTTTATTACTCTCTCAAGAAGATGAATAAAACTATCACTTCTATCTGCCCCCACCATTGCAGGAAGGCCGAGGTATTTATCCGAAAATGCCTCCGTCATAATATTCAGCTGGGCACAAACTGCAACCTTTACTTCGACATCAACATTAGGACTGAAGAAAAATACTACACTTTGCATCACTGACCATTTGTCCCGAGCTTGCACAATATTGATCAAGAACATGTCTCAACGAGGTTGCATTAATTAAATTTGCCTTCATAAGGATCAGGGAATCATCGGCGAAAAGTAAATGAGAAACCGATGGTGCATTTCTGCACACCCTTAGCCCTTCAATGCCACGAACCTCCTCTTGATGAGCCAATAAACTTGATAAACCCTCTGCACAAATCAGGAATAAATATGGGGATAGGGATCTCCCTGCCTGAGACCCCTTGTAGGAATAAATTGATCAGTCTCCTGGTCATTAAAACGCACCTTATATTTTACTGATTTAACACATGCCATCAGTAACTCCACAAACTCACTAGAAAAACCCAGTCGTATTAGCATCTTTTCTAGAAAAATCCATTCAACGCGATCATATGCTTTATGCATGTCAAGTTTCACCGCACAGTACCCATCTTTTCCCTTCTTCTTATTTTTAAGCATATGCATACACTCATAAGCCACGAGGATGTTATCAGTAATCATACGGCCTGGCACGAAGGCACTCTTGACAGGTGAAATCACTACAAGAAATATGTCAACTAGTGACCTTCTGTCAGTGACCCTGGAAGAATTGGTCATAGATCTATGACCATTTCAGACCAATTGGTCAAAAGCTGTTCGGGGGGCTCCAAACCCTAAACCATTGCGACCATTTTGGTCAGAAAGGTCGTAATTTCCTTACACGAAATGGTCACAAAGCAAACAGTGCTAGTCCGCTGCCTTATTTCTAGTTGTTAATGACCAATATATATGGTCATAGCCTTGTAGATTGTGGTGGGTTGTGATGACTAGGCGCCATCTCATCAGTTTTGCCTATGTGTCATGTCCATGTGGCAGTTTTTGCCCTAGGTTGTGAAACAACCTATATTTATGTTATTCCCAAAATTCCCCAAAAAATCTCATAAATGTTTTGGATCATATCTTCATCAAATATATCAAAAACATTCCTTGCCTAGTTCAAAAATAATTTGAAAGTCTTCATTTTCCTATTCTGTTCAGAGCAGCACTTTGTGAAGGAAGTACCACTTTGGCATGTCCAAATAGTATCCATTTTCTACAGTGCTTTCCTATGCCCAAATAACCATCCTCCACCAAATGCCAGCTCAATCCATTCATTATTTTGGGCCGAGCTTCAACATTCGTATTTATGTCCAGTGTGGTACTTTGTAAAGCAAGTACCACCTAGGCTCCTCCTTTTGAGGTGAAAATTTGTGAAGACGGTCTTCTTAGTAACTGATCATCCTCGGCCAAAACTCATGCCCATTAGCCATGTGCATTTCCCGTACAGCAAATCAAACACTTGGCTGCTTATTCATGTTTGAGCATCGATCGGTCTCCTCGTGAGAATCTTATGTTGCGATTTTCTTCCTAGCACCTACCTGGGGAGTGCCCAACCCACTAGACATACCTAGGCCGCCCAGAACGCATGGCAACGCCACGGTCACGCGGTGACCACGCGGCGGGCATGCGAGCTTACGCGCTCTAGAGTTGGGGCCCTCGGCCACCGCCCAAACCTCGATGTATCGCCACCAAACCATGTATTTATGATTAAATAGGTACTTATGTAACTATAAATGATTTTTGGAAAAATAAATAGCAAACTATGAGGCATTGCAGTTCAAATTTGACCCGCTTCGGTGAATCCATGGAAATTTGTCTTTTTCATGAGAGGTGGATCAAAACTTTTTGCACCCAACCATTTTGTCAATTGTGCATTAAATATGTCCTAGTATTTTAGAAAATTGATTTGGTCCAATTTTGCAACAATTATTTGGGAGGTCCTTAAAAAAAAAAACCTCCTTTTGGGCACTCGGAAAATGAAAAAAGGTTTTTTCGTCCAAAGAAAATGAAAACTTCCTTAGGCAACATTGTTTGCCATTCCAATATGCACCCTTGTGCACAATATGAGATCATTTGAACAAACTATGCCAGGAATGTGGCCATAAGATCGATCATTTGGCTTGAAAGCCATGAATCTTCATAGATGATAGCTCATTTCTGAGAACACTTTTTTAAAATATTTGTCGTATTACAAGTTTCTTATTTTTCCTGGGAACTTGGCCACATATAATGACACAATGCGAAGGTTTCCCAATTTTTTTATTTTTTTTGAATTTTTATGCGGTTACAAAAAATGTCACAAAACAATGGAATGACCGTTCCTAGCTAGTGGTTGAATCTTGGATTTTTTTGGTGTTTCTCTGATTAAATAGATACTTATGTACCTAGAAATGATTTTTGAAAAAAATAAAGAGCAAACTATGAGGCAGCTGCAGTTCAAATTTGACCCGTTTCCAACTGAATCGACGAGAATATGTCTTTTTCACCAGAGGTGAATCAAAACTTATTACACCCAACCATTTGGTCAATTGTGCATTAAATATGTCCTAGTATTTTAGAAAATTTATTAGGTCCAATTTTGCAACAAATATATGGTAGGTCCTTCACAAAAAAACCTCCTTTGGGGCACTCAAAAAATGGAAAATGTATTTGCCGTGAAAAGAAAATGAAAACTCCCTTAGGCAACATTGTTTGGAACTCCAAGATGTACCCTTGTGCATAATATGAGATCATTTGAACAAACTATGCCATGACTGTGGCCATAAGATTGATCATTTGGCTTGAAAGCCATGAATCTTCAGAGATGATAGCTCATTTCTCAGAACACTTTTTTAAAATAATTGCCGTATTACAAGTTTATTGTTTTTCCTGATAACTTGGTCACATATAATGATAGAATGCGAAGGTTTTCCAATTTTTTGATTTTTTTGAATTTTTTATGCCCGTCTCAAAATGCGGTCAAAACGGCGGGAATGACCGTTCCTAGCTAGTGGTTGAATCTTGGAATTTTTTTGGTGTTTCTCTGATTAAATAGATACTTATGTACCTAGAAATGATTTTTGGAAAAAATAAAGAGCAAACTACGAGGTAGCTACAGTTCAAATTTGACCCGCTTCCAACTGAATCAGCGGGAATTTGTCTTTTTCACCAGAGGTGGATCAAAACTTTAACCACCCAACCATTTTGTCAATTGTGCATTATATATGGCTTAGTATTATAAAATTGATTTGGTTCAATTTTGCAACAAATATATGGTAGGTCTTTCACAAAAAAACTCATTTTGGGCATTTAAAAATGAAAAAAAAATCTTGCAAATGAAATAAAAACTCCCTGTGTCAATGTTGTTTGTCAATCTAAGATATAAACTTGTGCAAAATATGACATCATTTGAACAAATATTTGCTATGTCTTTCATGAATAAACTCATTTTGAGCATTGAAAAATGGAATGAAAAAATTGTGTGTAATCAATCATGACCAAATTTAAAAGGTCAAAAGGTCTTCAAATTGTTTGACGCATTCTGATTGGTTCATGGACATATCACGCGGATCATGCATCCACCACCGTCGGATGCTTCTGAATCGAACGGCAGCCCTCTCCCCCTCCTCTCTCACCCAAACCCTAACTCATATCCCCTCCTCCCCCCTGATCCACTGTCCCCCTCCGTCTCAATCTCTCGATCCCCAACCCCGCCGCCGGCGATCCCTCCCCTCCCCTTCTCTCCCATGTTGAGAAGGCCGAAGCTTTGCCTGCCATGGCCATGTCGTCCACCGCGTCTTGCTGCCCCCCCCCCCGATGGCCGCCCCCGCCTCCGCCTCCTCCTGACCCACACCACCATCACCTCGAGCCCCGCGCGCATCCGCCTCGTTTCCCGCCCCGCCCCTTCCCGGAACCCACTCCGGCGTTACTACGAGTCGGCGCCGGTGTCGCCGGCGACGAGGGAGAATATGTGGACAGGGAGGTGGAGGAGGACCAGGACGAGCGGTACGGGTTCGAGATGGAGGTGCGGAAGCTGCCTGGGAAGAAGAACCGCTGACTGGTGCACGCGCGGGTGCGGGTCGGCGCGCCGCTGCCACGCTCACCGACTACGAGGGCCTCGCCGGATTCATCCCCGGCCTCTCCGAGTGCCGCCTCCTCCACCAGGACAAGGCCTTCGCCCGCCTCTACCAGGTTTCTCCTCTCCTCTCGCCCAACCAATTCGTCGAGCAGGTGGCGTGCTGCTCTGATCTACTCTAATGGACGGACGCTTTGGTTCCTCTGCAGGTCGGGGAGCAGGATCTGGCGCTGGGGTTCAAGTTTAACGCCAAGGGCACCATCAAATGCTACGAGGGGGAGATGGAGCTGCTGCCGAATTCCCGGGCGCGCCGCCGGGAGATCGACTTCAACATGGTAGACAGTGATTTCAAGGTCTTCTAGGGAAAATGGTCTGTCCAGGAGGTAAAATGATCATACCCTGTTGGTCATTCTCAGAATTCAGATTCTCAAATCAATGATGCTGAGTAGAATTTGTATATAGTTATGATGCCACGCACGGAGACGAACTAAATTGATAGCCTAGTACTAGTAGAACCTAGGTTCATTGTTATTCTGGAATCAGCAATTTTGCTTCATAGCATGTCCCATGAATTCATCAAGCTACTGTATCTTTGTCGATGAATCATGTCAAGCAGCCCAGGGTGTTAAACAGGAATATGCCTCCAGGGATTCAGTCATTCAGTGGCTGATGGACTAGGTTTTGTCAAATTGAAACTAATAGTACAAGGAATAAGAAGAATAAGAAGTTGTGTTCACTCCCTCCCTGACTGACTGAATTTGTTAGCATGATGTGAGTGAGTGATGTATTATCTAGTATATAAATCTGAATCTAGATTCTGTAAGAGTCAAGGGGCAGCCATTCTGACCTGTGAATTTTAAACTACAGAACTGATTTCCCATAATACTGTTGCTAGTGTGTTGCTGCGACATTTTTTCATTATAATAAATCTTTTAGATTGTTGGAGTTCAGAATCAACATAAATTGCTCGTTGGAATGTTTCCTTTTCAATAAAACATGCATGTGCGGCGCTAACTGAACTGACGGTTCCTTCTTTCAGCCGACCCCAAGAAAACATTGCACTTGCAGGCCCTGGATGGAGCCAAGGATAGGCTGCACTTGTTCAAAGCAAGCTTATTGGAGAAGGCTCTTTCGATGCTGCCATCGCCTGTTCTGATTGTGTGTTCCACACGGCTTCTCCCTTTTATCACAACATACATCAAGGACCCCAAGGTTAGTATATATATCATGACCATTCTGTGCAGAATTACATACAACATTTGTTTGTTCCTTATGCATGTGCGCGGGCTTATGTTTTCAACAGCTAAAACTGTTTATGATACAACAGCTTCACCAGACGTTTGTTATGTATACTTATGCGTGTCTTTACTGTCTTGCAGGCTGAGTTACTTGACCCAGCAGTCAATGGAACACTCAATGTTCTCCGTTCCTGCAAGAAAGCCTCTATCAAGAGAGTCATCACGTCATCAATGGCTATTGTTGCCTACAATGGGAAGCCAAGAACTCCTGATGTAGTAGTTGATGAGACTTGGTTTTCAAGTGCAGAGATCTGTGAAAAGAATCAGGTAATATGCCATTTTGAGCTGATAGAACTCCGGTTGTTTTTCACATATGGAGTGGTAAAATTCTGGTTGATTTGCATATATGGTGTGCCAAGTCACGTTAATAAACACATACACCTCTACTAAAATACGATTTCTTAGGATAAGATGGTGATACCATTGTTGTTGAAGATCTTGGTTTATGTGTTTTCACTCAGGGATGTGGGTCGAGTCCAATGATGCATAATCCATAATGAGAAGTTTAAGAATAGGAAAGTAACTGTCAATTGATCTTGTTCCATCTTTATTGGTGTCATACTATACTTGGTTGGTTTACAGGGAAAAAATATTATACCTGGTTAAGTCAACACTAATGCCAGTATGTTATATAGTCAGTCTCTGTCTGTTGCTACTAAACAATTGCAGAACAACTCTGCATCTACACATTGTTCAGCTAAGATTCTGCTGCATATAAACAAAGTACTTGCCTCATAGATGTTGAACTAGCATATAAATATATAATCACTTCAGCTAAGAATTACAGCCGGATGGATGTAGGACGCCTAGCCATGGACGAGCAACAGCTGGATGTAGGACGCCCAGCCATGGACGAGTAGCAGCGGCAGGATGGATGTGGTTTCCCTTGCTGCAGGACGTGTGTGTTGGAGAACCAAGTGGCCTTGCACGAGATCGACCTTGGCGCTCTTCCTAAGGTCCATCTTCCAGTTCCTCTTCCCCTGTTCCCATCCTGATGTGATTTTTTTGGACAGATTGCTCTTTTCTTTTTTGTGAATCATATTTTTTGGACTGTTACTGTTGTCGAATGCACATATTATTATGTTACTGGGTATGTGACAGATTATTAGCTAGGGTCAATTTCTGCTGCTGCTAATGCATATTGATCCATATGTTCTTGTTTCTGTACACATGGGCAGCTTACACCTAACTGACTGACGATGTAATTAGCTTTCCTGCAATTGCTTTGGTTGCTTTTGTGGCTTGCTAACATCTCCACTATACTAGTCTGGATGGATGATGTGCTTGCTTACTTGCTGTGCTTGCAATGAACCATGTGGTATATGCTCTCCACTTCACACAAGGCCCAAGGGATCAGTATACTGACCAGCAGAACTCTTTTAAAAAATTAGTTAATATGTTCCGGGTGTTCGTGCAAAATGAGTTAAGTAGTTTAAATTTGCGGTTACATAGTTTCACCTTCACATTTCTTCATTTTTCTTGACAAGTTGAATATGTTCAGCTGGTCTGAAAACAAAGAAACATTCAGTCCATTTATACTGAATCTTTTAGAAAACCTGAAGGAGATATCTAATACAACTATCTGATTATTCCCCCAACCTTGTAGACTAGTAGATTAGATCTAACTACACAAGTATAGAATGCTCAAATTAGTATGTACTGTTGTACAAGTTTAATGCAGAGTATTTCGGTAGTACTGCTGTACAAGTTTACTGTAGTATTTTGGTATGCACTCCTGAACGAGTTAATGTTGTATTTTGGTATGTAGTGATGTACAAGTTTAATGCGGTGTTTTGTCATGTACTGCTGAGTTCGTAACCATTTTGTTTTACAACATGCAGATGATTGCCTTCATTCATGTTTCAACGTGAGCTCTAGGTCGAAGTTGGAAGAAGACATGCAGGATCTACACAAGCATGCATGCTCTCTTATCCCTCCTTAAACTCCTTAGGAGATGTGAATTTCTGGGACTTCTGTTGTACTCCCAGCGTTTATCTCTTCTCTTATTTGTGGTCTGGTGTCATATTATGGTCTAATATTTTTTGTTTTGACTCTTTTTCTGGTGCGAGGAAAGCTGTGAGTAGATATCAACTATGCCTACTTGCTTGGCTGCTACAGTGATGCATGTGCCGGTCAAGCAAGCACACATGCATATACTTACATGTTAGGATAGTATCAGATATTCCCTCCGTTCCTGCTATATTCCTGTGTAAATGTATTTCTGAGATGATTTTGTTGTGTTATGTAAACCTGGGAGATGTGTTATGTGATGTGATATTTCTTTCAAAATCTGAGATCTAATATTGGACAAATAATTGGGTTGGAAAAGGCCACAACCCAACAAGCATTGAACCGTTTAAAAAGCGAAACAAAAAACCTTAGAAAATAAAAGAAGAAATATATTGCAAAAAAGGCCGAGGCCCCCAAGTACGGAAGAACCTAACAAAAAGGCTGAATTGTGTGGTATGGCCCATGCTAAAATTAATGGGAAAAAGTATATAAAGGCTAAACTATTGGACCAAGCCCATGTAGAACAACGAATTAGACCGGGCTGAATCTTATCAATGACCTTTTCAATTGGTCGTAGTTTTTCCACGTCAGATTGCCACGTCGGATCCGACGTGGCCTAGGCAGACAGCCAATGACCAAAACAAAAGGTCATGGGTTCAACGACCTTCTGTTTTGGTCGTAAACGTCTACGACCTTCTCTCGCTATAGTCAGTGTACGACTGCCAGCTTTTGACCTTCTGTTTTTTGTCACAAAAAGGTCGTAAATGAAAAACCATGACCTTTCAGTGACCAATAGTGGTGGTCATAAGTTGACATATTTCTTGTTGTGAATTATGTCATCTAGAACATGCTTCAGTCTCAACGCTATCATTTTCGAGATGACCTTATAAAGAACATTACATAAACTGATAGGTCTAAACTGGGTAATTATTTCCGGACTTTCGACCTTTGGGATTAAAACAATAACAGTATCATTCCACCCTTTAGGAATTACCTTGTTATTAATAGCCAAAAGAACTTCATTGCAAAGAGAATTTCCGATGATATGCCAACATTTTTTGAAGAAAATGGCGTGAAGCCCATCCGTACCTGGCGCCTTCAAGTCTCCGATGGAAAACAGAGCCTTCCTCACATCCTCTGTAGTATACGGTTTATTGAGAGCTTCATTCATATCCGTAGTTACTCTAGGTACCACTTTATCAAGGATCAGAGGGTCTACATCATCAACTTCAGTGCTAAACAACCCCGAAAAATAGCTAGAGATCATCGGGTTAAGTTCACCAATACTTTCACGCAAAATACCATTATCATCTTTCAAACCTTTTGTTTTATTTCGTTGCCTTCTTGCACTGGCCGAATGGTGAAAATACTCTGTATTTCGGTCACCAAAATTCAGCCAATCAACATGTCCACGCTGAGCCCAATACAACTCTTCTTGCTCCAAGAATTTCTCGATCTCAATTGATAGTTCTTTCTGCCGTGCTAAATTCTCCTCTGTCATAGCATCTCTAGTAACTCTTTCTAACTCACGTTGGGTACTTCTCAGCTTTTTTCTCTTTCTTTTCAAAACCGAGCTGTCCCACATGTGTAGCCTTTTATGCACCAACGCCAGCTTATCAGCGAGGCTACCATCAGAAAGCAGCTTGTACTACATCATGAAAGTTTCTTTCTTTTAGCCACCGTGCATCAAACCGCAGAACAGATGGGCCAAACCTCTCCTCGCTGGTTGTATCACAGTGCATCAAGAGAGTTCTATGATCCGATCTGCTATACTCCAAATTCTCCAACACAGCATTGTTAAATTTGTCGTTCCACATCTCATTAGTAAGTGCACGATCAAGCCGTTCACGAATGTTTCCTCTCTGCCAAGTATAGCGATCTCCAACATACCCAAAATCTGTAAGGTTACAATCCTGTACTGCATCTCTAAAAGCTTGCATATACCTCTCTGGTCTGACGTTGCCTCCCTCTTTCTCAAAGGGATACATTATTTCATTGAGATCACCGAGAACCATCCAAGGCATATCACAAACATCACGTAATTCTCTTAATCTCTGCCAGGTTAAATGTTTGTCCCTCCATCTTGCCTCTCCATACATGCCAGTTAATCTCCACATGTTTTCTTGACCACTACCAACAAAAGCATCTATATAGTTAAGTGTCTAATGTCTCAAAGAAATCACCACTTCTTTCTTCCATAACAAAAGAAGGCCACCAGTTCTTCCATCGCTCTCCACAACCTCCTTATGATCCATCTTGAGCCTTCGTTTCAAAGATTCTGCAGCCCATTCTTCAAGATGTGTTTCTGATAAGAAAATAACATCTGCTGCCCTCCGCTTTTGGATGTCCAGTAACGCACGAACTGTCGCAGCCTTATGAAGGCCACGGCAATTCCATCCGATGATTTTCATTGCTGATGGTAATCTTCCTCGATGGGGTTCGCCAATGGATCACTCGAGGAACCTGTTGCTTCTGTCCCCAACCTCTGTCCCTACTTGACCGTGAATTCTCCTCTCCACCCCTTCACTGATGGATCACAACTTCCCTACAAAAACTCAGACTCCGATTGCAGCACTACCACTCTGGGCAGGGCAATATCACAAATTCCTTGCGAGAACTCAGACTCCCAAGCACAACAAACTGAACCGATCAAGGCGATCAGCCAGGAAATTTATCCTACTACGGCACCACCTGAAGTGGCCACAAACCCGCAGTGGAGAGAGAAAACCAGAGCCGACACCTCAAGGCATCAACCAGGGACAGCAAAACGCCGGTCCCCGCACCGCCGCCAAGGAGGTGTCCTTGATACTCTAGTTTATTACTCATCCATTACTGGCTCTAATCGAGATCGAACGCCGTCACTCACGTGGACTGCATATTTTTTGCATCGTGTTGTGTTGCAACTTTACTTGACTAATCTCAAAGTTGTCCCTTTTTTTAGATGAGCCAAGTGGAAAGCTAGCTAGTACACATGTCTGCTCACCAATCCAGCGACCTTAAACAACATGGTACTACCAGCTAACCTTTTATAACTTTGATGCACCCAAATGCCAATGTTCCTGCCACACACACCTCAATAAGCATTACAATTGTTGGTGTAAAAATCACAACGAATAAAGTTTGTGCTACGCCTCTTCGAACAATTGTCAGGATTGAAGATTAATTTTAACAAAAGTGAATTGTTCTGTTTTGGGAGAGCCAAAGATGAACAAGATGCTTATAAACAATTGTTCAGATATGAACTGGGTTCCTACGTTTAGCTACCTGGGCATAACAATTCACTATCGCAAGCTATCTAACAGGAGTGGAAATGTATTAAAGATCAATTTGAAAAAAAAAACTAAGCTATCGGAAGGGCAAGCTTATGTGATACGGAGGTCGGCTGGTACTCATAAACTCAGTGCTCACGAGTATGCCGATGTTCTTTTGTCTTTCTTTGAAGTGTTGGTTGGGGGTACGAAAAAGGTCGAACTTCTATCGATCATGATTCTTTTGACAGAGTGATGAGGTAAAGAGGAAATATAGGCTTATTAAGTGGAATATCATTTGTAGGCCGAAGGACAAGGGTGGTCTTGAGATTGAGAATTTAAAGATAAAGAATAGATGTCTGCTCAATAAGTGGCTGCACAGGATTTTTGTTGAGAATGAAGGCACATGGGTACAAATTTTATGTAATAAGTACTTGCAATCTAAGACCTTGGCCTAGTTTACCATTAGGCCCATGATTCACCTTTCTAAAAGGGGTTAATGAAAACCAAAGCAGCGTTCTTCAATATAACTAAATTCATCATTGGAAACGGTAATTCGACTAGATTTTGGGAGGATAGATGGTTAGCGGAGACGCCTCGACGAGATCTTCAATCCTAGATGCCATATTGATATGTTTCGACAACTTTTTTGTGGGCCAAATGTTGCCATGATGCTACGCTGAAGTTGCCATATTGTTTACACTGAAATTGCCATGATATGTTTAATCTATTTTTTTCTAGATTTAAAGTTACCATTGCATTTCAACTACCTTTCCCGCTAAAGTTTATTATTTGACCATGGCTATTTTTAGTAATTAACCACCGCAAATTTAAATCGTGGATCATGGCAAATTTTAGTAATTCATCATGGTAATTTTAGTTTATAGATCATGGCAATTTTGTATTTTGACCATGAAAAATATTTTTGTATGAACCATGGAAAATTGTAGTGCATGTATCATGGCAAATTGCAGTGCATGTATAATGGCAAATTTAAGTAATTCACCATCACAATTTTATTATCTGGTTCATGGCAAATTTGAGTCATTGACCATGCATTTTAAAGTAATTGACGATTAATTTCTTTTTAATTACAAACTGTGTCAAAATTATTTCATGGATCATGGGAAATTTTGGTAATTCACCATGGCAAGTTTATTTTCTTAATTATTTTTTTATAACATGTGAAAATTTACTTTAACCATAGAAGAAAAACTAGTTGAAACATATTATGGCAACTTCAGTGTAAACACCATGGCAATTTATGTGGAATAGACACGGCAACTTTTGACCGCCAAAAACTATCGTCGAAAGATATCGATATGCAACCTAGTTTTGAAGTCCTCGTCGCAACTAATTTAATGGTGAAAACGGATTTTCAATTGGACTTTTCATTTAAGAGATAAAAAATTTAAGTTTGAAAAACCGAAAAGATTCCTGCTGACATCATCTGTTTTGGTCCCTGTTTGTATGCATGTGTGGAAAAACGAAAAGATTGACGTGTCACAATGGGTGGCTAGAACGGCGTGCGGTCTGACCTCCTTCAGCTCACACATGTGGCACTTATCAGGATCCAAAGAAAACGCTTAAAAATATTGAAAATTTTAATTAAATGTTTGCAAATAGTATAAATTTCCCATGAATTCTACAATAATCATAATGGAGAAATGTTCGCAAATTAGTAAAAAAATTCACGGAGTTGAAAGTTTTTCTTGATTTCAATTATTTTCAGGAGTTTAAAAAGATGTTCATGATTTTCAAAAATTGTTTGGGATTTCATGTAAAGTGTTCATAAATTTTAAAAGATGTCCACAAAAATAGAAAGAATGAAAATAAATAAAAAAGAGAAAGAAAATAAAAAACATAAAACAGATGAAAAAAATGTTCGGGTAAAAACCAATGAGGAAGTAATCCAAAAATGGGCCGGCCCTAAACAGGACATGCTCGGCCGCTAGGGCGTGACCTATGTGCCAAATAGGAAACCCGCATGCAGTAGCGGCTAAAAAATATGTTTCAGAGAGAGGAATCCCCCCACCTGGGCGGCCCTTACAGTAGCGACTAGAAAAATATGTTTGGCATTCCCCCCCAGCTGGGCCGGCACACGGAATAGCAGCCTTACACAACCGGTGAAAAAAAAATACTAAAAAACAGGTGTGCCACACAGGAATAGAACTAGCGACCAATTGCTTATGGAGTTATGGAGGCATGTAGTTCAGAATATTATTTGCATTTTAAAAACATTTCTTCAAATTCAATAATTCCTTGAATTACCAATTTTTTGGCAAACACGATATGTTGTAGAAAATGTGAACATTGCTTCAATTTGTGAATACTCCCTCCGTTCCTAGATATAATCACTAATGGGTATTTTTAGAGATTCAATAGGAACTACATACGGATGTATATAGACATATTTTAGAGTGTAGATTCAACCGTTTTGCTTCGTATGTAGTTCATATTGGAATCACAACAAAGACTTATATTTTGGAATGGAGGAAGTGAATTTAAAAAAGGAACATTTTCTTCCATTTGCAAACAAATTTTGAAAAATGGGAACATTTTTTCTAATTCCTGAATATTTATTTAAACGGGGCCATTTTTTGAATTTGTGTACACAATTTGAAAGAGGAACATTGTTTTAAATTCAAAATATTGAAACATGTGAACATTTTTACATTCCTATTTTTTGAATTTGATAATTTTTCTGAATAAAAATAATTTTTGAAAATTTTATTTTAAACATATCATTTTTTTAAATTCCAAACAATTTTTAAAACAAGAATATTTTTGAAAATTTGAACAAAACTTGAAATTTCTAAACATTCTTTTGGAAACACGTACTTTTTTGAATTTATGAACATTTGGTAATCTTTAAGCTTTATAGGGCTAAAGTGAAAACAAGATCAGAAAGAATTTTATAATCACTAATGGGCATTTGGTAACTTATACCAATAAACATCAATTATCCCTAAAAAACCAATAAATATCAATTTCTTATCCGTTTATTTTCTTAGTTCCTGTACATACATGTACGATCCTCAAGATTTTAGGCTCTCAATAATATATCAACTAATGAAGGTAATGGCTCTTTACACATGTTTAGTTAACTCGAAAGGTAACTTAGATATTTAAATTAACCAATTATTTATGATGGGAATGAACATGTCACCTTTTCTGTTGTTAGTCTATGTCTGAAGATGCAGTTGACACAACACAAATCCAATGCATGGAGAAACTGTTCCATGCTTTTATGATTGAAGTGTAACACTTCATGCATGCATATTGTCTGTAAATACATTACATGGATAATACTCTCACGAGGCCCCGGCGGCTGGCGAGAGATTTGGTGGCCCAGTACTTCTGCTAGTACATGCGAAATTTACCCTGAAAAATTGAGTTTGCCACACTTTTTTTTACCTCATTTAGCAGGAATTCCTCTAATATACCCCACTTCAGCAAGTTCCTTCAAAGTCGAGCCAATTATTTTGGGACGAATGGAGTAGTATATAAATTTTGAAGTTTCGTTGGGTGGGCTCCTTCGCCCCGTCCAAGTTAGACACTAACAATCCACGCTTGTCTTGGGCGGTGGCCATCTCCAAAAGTGTGGATGCACCAATCTTACGCATCAGTCCAATCTCCCCCCTGCTTCCCGCATCCGAACTCGTCAACATCTGACTCTCCTCCATCAGCGATACCCAGTGGTGGAGACATGGAGGACTAGCAGGGGCATGTCTATGATGCATGTGAAGAGGTGCTTAATTGCTGCTAAAATGGTGTATTCTCATACACTGGCCCTCCTCGACAAGCCCTAACAACATTCACCCCCCCCCCCTCATTGCACGCAGCCACTTCGTTGATCCCGGCTCCATGTCACTCCTGACTCGGCCTCAGGGCTTTGCATGAAATGGACTGACACAAATTTAAAACTCTAGTCAACTGAGCATTAGCAAAATCGGAGACCTAAGTGACTAAAACAAATCTGGCCCTCGCGTCGCTCGCTGCCCAGGGGCGACCCGGGCGGCGACCAGATCGCCAGGACTCCAGCCACCTCTCCTCTTCCCATCCACCCCTCACCGTCGCCGGCGCCTCTCGCGGGCAAAGCTCACATGGAGCAGGCAGCGGCGGGCGGTGTCTTCCACGAGTAGGGGAACTCCTGCTGGCGCGGCGGCGGGCGAAGGGCGACGACCTGATCGGCACCGTGCCTCTCGCATCTCGGGCATCAGCGACCTGCAGCTTCTCGGCTTGGGGACGCTGGTGCTGGCTTGCGTGGCGTTGGCTGCCGCCCGTCCCTAGGGGATCGGATCCGCGCGGATCTGGCCTCTTGTACGGCGGCCACGGCTCGTGGAGAGGGTGGCATCGCCTTCCCCTCCACCCTCCTTCGGGATTGGTCGGGCCGGTGCTGGGGCTGACCACTATGGACCCGACGGGTTGCCACTAGAACCGTCTGTGGTGGTGCTCGGGCTGTGAGCAGCGCGGGCCGGTGTCCTCCGTCGTGGCAGCGATGACGGTTGCGTGGTGGAGGCAATGGTTTGGTGGCGGTCGTTGTGCTATTATCGCATCATGGCAATGATTGGCATGATTGGTCCTCATCGGTCTCACCGTTGACGTGTTCCGGAACTACCACCGGAGATCTTGCCCAAGGATATCTGGATCGGATTCATGCACGTCCATATCAGCCAACGCAGCTCCATGAAGGCGTGGCGCAAAGCTCTATTGGTTGTTGACACCATGGGACATGTCGGTATCTCGATTTTCATGGCACAAACAGCGGCAGAGAAAGTCATGATGGCTGAAATCGGAGGATCAGTAAGGCATGTTGTTGCCGTCGCTCTCCCTCTACCCTAGCTCTCTCTCTCTCTGTCACCTCGCCTTAGACCAAACCGAAGCAAGGAAGAAGAAGACACAAGGAGAAGGGACGACACGGTGGTGTACCAGCGCACGAACGCTTTCAGTTTTTCCCTCGAGCACGTACTCAAGCTGAACCCACGCCACTTACAAGCAGTACACCAGGAGTATTTATACGCCGTGCACATACAACGGCCGCATCCACTCCTGCCCACGCACCTGCATGCAGCGCCTGCACCCACGACTACGCGCCCGGGACGGCTTGACTCCGCTTGCACCTCTTGCGCCACCATCTGCATGCCCGGCCCGGCCGCGCGCCCGCAACAGCTTCCGCGCCCGCCGCAGCCCCGCTACACACTTTGGCACGCCCCGCGCTCCACAGTCTCCACACCCGCCGCACACGCACGCAACGAGACGCGATTGGGTCCGGCGCCCGGCACGGCCACACCCTCGTGCAGCTGACTAAGCAACCTACACACGCGCACATACGGTTTATTGGCTAACATTCTCCCCCCTAAACCGTGACCTACTGAAGAGTCGGTTCGTCGTCGACGTCGGCGCCATGGCCGCCGCTACAGCCTCCACCACGCAGCACCGCACATCACGCGCTCCCAAGCTCGTGTACACGACGCGCGCGCACGCAGTCGCGACGGCCTGAGTCCAGCGCCCCGACGCGGTCAGTCCTCCGCTGCCTTCGCCACACCAGCAGCGCGCGCTCCGCTGCGCCGTCGACGTCGTCGTCATTGTAGCCGCCACCACCCTGACGTCGCTGCCACGCCTGCCACGTGCCTTCGCCGCGACTCCCACGCCCGCGCTCCCAGCCAGCGCTTCGCCGCGCAGACGACGCGATCTGCGCAACCAGGTCCAGCGCTCGACGCGGTCCATTCCAGCGCCCGGCGTGCCGCTACGTCGGCGCCCATACACACGCCCGACGCGGTGAGCCCGTCGCGCTGCTTGTTCGCCACGCCCGCGACGCCTCCAGCCCGCGCCATGATCGCGCTCCGACGCGACCAACGCGGCCGATCCGGCGTGTCCCGGAGCTTGGCCTTCTCTCCACCGAGCCACGCCGCGCCACCGCAGCCTCTGTGCCACCACGCAGGTCCGCTGCGGCCGCCACGCTCCCCGCACGCACGGCATCACCGTGCTCCGCCACCGCACGGGACGAGCGCCATCACCGGCGAGCTCCTCTGAACCCGATGCTCTGATACCAATTGTTGTTGTCGTCGCTCTCCCTCTACCCTAGCTCTCTCTCTCTCTCTCTCTCTCTCTCTCCCTCTCTCTCTCTCTCTCTGTCACCTCGCCTTAGACCAAACCGAAGCAAGGAAGAAGAAGACACAAGGAAAAGGGACGACACGGTGGTGTACCAGCGCACGAACACTTTCAGTTTTTCCCTCGAGCACGTACTCAAGCTGAACCCACGCCACTTACAAGCAGTACACCAGGAATCTTTATACGCCGTGCACATACAACGGCCGCATCCACTCCTGCCTACGCACCCGCGTGCAGCGCCTGCACCCACGACTACGCGCCCGGGACGGCTTGACTCCGCATGCAGCTCTTGCGCCACCATCTGCATGCGTGGCCCGGCCGCGCCAGAATAGCAGCTTCGCGCCCGCCGCAGCCCGCTGCAAGACTTTGGCACGCCCGCACTCCACAGTCTCCACGCCCGCGCACACGCAAGCGAGACGCGACCCAGTCCGGTTCGCGCGGCCACACCCTCGCAGCTGACTAAGCAACCTACACACGCGCACATACGGTTTATTGGCTAACATTCTCCCCCCTAAACCGTGACCTACTGAAGAGTCGTCTCGTCGTCGACGTCGGCGCCATGGCCTCCGCTACAGCCTCCACCACGCAGCACCGCACATCACGCGCTCCCAAGCTCGTGTACACGACGCGCGCGCACTCAGTCGCCACGGCCCGAGTCCAGCGCCCCGACGCGGTCAGTCCTCCGCTGCCTTCGCCACGCCAGCAGCGCGCGCTTCGCTGCGCCGTCGACATCGTCGTCGTTGTAGCCGCCACCACCCTGACGTCGCTGCCACGCCTGCCACCGTGCCGCCATGCCCTTCGCGCGACTCCCCCGTCCCGCTGGCCCCAGCCAGCGCTTCCGCGCCGCAGACGACGCGATCTGCGCAACCAGGTCCAGCGCCCGACGCGTCCATTCCAGCGCTCCAAAGCGCGCCCGCTACGTCTGGCGCGCCCATGCACGCGCTTCGACGCGGTGAGCCCGTCGCCGCTGCTTGTTCGCCACGCTCCGCATGCCTCCAGCCAGCGCCATGATCGCGCCCGACGCGACTAACGCGGCCGATCCGGCGTGTCCGGAGCTTGGCCTTTCTCCGCCGAGCCACGCTGTGCCACCGCAGCCTCTGCGCCACCACGCAGGTCCGCTGCGGCCGCCACGCCTCGCGACGCATGGCATCACCGTGCTCGCCGCCACGACGGACGAGCGCCATCACCGTGAGCTCCTCCGAACCCGATGCTCGATACCAATTGTTGTTGCCGCCGCTCTCCCTCTACCCTAGCTCTCTCTCTCTCACCTCGCCTTAGACCAAACCAAAGCAAGGAAGAAGAAGACACAAGGAGAAGGGACGACACGGTGGTGTACCAGCGCATGAACGCTTTCAGTTTTTCCCTAGAGCACGTACTCAAGCTGAACCCACGCCACTTACAAGCAGTACACCAGGAATCTTTATACGCCGTGCACATACAACGGCCGCATCCACTCCTGCCCACGCACCCGCATGCAGCGCCTGCACCCACGACTACGCGCCCGGGACGGCTTGACTCTGCATGCAGCTCTTGCGCCACCATCTGCATGTTCGCCGGCGGCGCGCATAACAAGCTTCGCGCCCGCCGCAGCCCCGCTGCGCACTTTGGCACGCCCTGCACTCCACAGTCTCCACGCCCGCCGCGCACACACGCAACGAGACGCGACCCGGTCCAGCGCCCGGCGCGGCTACACCCTCGTGCAGCTGACTAAGCAACCTACACACGCGCACATACGGTTTATTGGCTAACATTCTCCCCCCTAAACCGTGACCTACTGAAGAGTCGTCTCGTCGTCGACGTTGGCGCCATGGCCTCCGCTACAGCCTCCACCGCGCAGCACCGCACATCACGTGCTCCCAAGCTCGTGTACACGACGCCACAAGACTCACCGCCACGCCCGAGTCCAGCGCCCGACGCGGTCAGTCCTCCGCTGCCTTCGCCACGCCAAAGAAGCGGCGCTTGCTGCGCCGTCGACATCGTCGTCGTTAGAAGCCGCCACCACTCGACGTCGCTGCCACGCCTGCCACCGTGCCGCCATGCCCTTCGCGCAAGACTCCCCACGCCCCTCGCTCCCAGCCCGCGCTTCCGCCGCGCACGTACGCGATCTGCGCAACCAGGTCCAGCGCCTCGACGCGGTCCATTCCCGCGCTCCAAACGCGCCCGCTACGTCTGGCGCGCGCCCATGCACGCGCCCGACGCGGTGAGCCCGTCGCCGCGGCTTGTTCTGCCACGCTCCGCATGCCTCCAGCCCGCGCCATGATCGCGCTCCGACGCGACCAACGCGGCCGATCCGGCGTGTCCCGAAGCTTGGCCTTCTCTCCGCCGAGCCACGCTGTGCCACCGCAGCCTCTGCGCCACCACGCAGGTCCGCTGCGGCCGCCACGCTCCTCGCACGCATGGCATCACCGTGCTCCGCCGCCGCACGGGACGAGCGCCATCACCGGCGAGCTCCTCCGAACCCGATGCTCTGATACCAATTGTTGTTGCCGTCGCTCTCCCTCTACCCTAGCTCTCTCTCTCTCTCACCTCGCCTTAGACCAAACCAAAGCAAGGAAGAAGAAGACACAAGGAGAAGGGACGACACGGTGGTGTACCAGCGCATGAACGCTTTCAGTTTTTCCCTCGAGCACGTACTCAAGCTGAACCCACGCCACTTACAAGCAGTACACCAGGAATCTTTATACGCCGTGCACATACAACGGCCGCATCCACTCCTGCCCACGCACCCGCATGCAGCGCCTGCACCCACGACTACGCGCCCGGGACGGCTTGACTCTGCATGCAGCTCTTGCGCCACCATCTGCATGCCTGGCCCGGCCGCGCGCTCGCAACAGCTTCCGCGCCCGCCGCAGCCCCGCTGCACACTTTGGCACGCCCCGCACTCCACAGTCTCCACGCCGCCAAGACGCGACGCGAACGAGACGCGACCGGGTCCAGCGCCCGGCGCGGCCACACCCTCGTGCAGCTGACTAAGCAACCTACACACGCGCACATACGGTTTATTGGCTAACAAGGCGAAGGGGGCCTTGGAGGCGATGGAGTCAGCCAGGTGTTCGATAAATTTCAAAAGTAGCAACCACAAGTGGGGGCAGCAACACTGGAGGATTTCATTTTTGGTGGCGCTCCTCGGGTGCCGAGTCGGGACTTTCAGGGTGAAAACCTAAGGTCTGACCTTCAATGGTTGTGTCTAGCAATTGCCTTGCTGAATGTATTGGTTTTAGAGCTCGGTCTTTCTCCAGGGTGAAAACCTATGATCTTGGATCGGGCGACGACGGCACTTGTGCACTGTTTCCTTCTTCAAGGGGTCACTTTTGGAGACCGTTTATGTTTTTCGGGTGTTGTCTTTGGTGGTGGTTTGTGTGCTGCTGCTGAGAGGTGTTGATCACTGTCGCAGGACCTTTGTTTTTTACCTTTCTTTTTTTTCTTTTCGGGCTGTGTGCATCATGGATGTCTTTGTGACATCTTGTTTCTTTGTGACATCTTGTTGGTGCAGAGGCTGGGTGTAATTGATATCTTCACGATATTAATATAGTCTCTTTAAAAAAAAAGCAAAATCGGAGATATAAAGGTGTGGCTAGACCGCTAGAAGACACTCATTGTGAGATGAATGTGTGTACTGCCCCTTTGTCCCATTGTGGATCAAGTTGGTTTTCCTCCCTGAGCTGCCTCTACGATGACCACACAACCACACGAGCTCATGCGCTCATCATGCATGTGCACCAGGATTTTCAAATCAAGCATCTTACTAAATATAATGTCCACTAGGAATTATCAAACCATACTCTACGAATAAAGTTTCCCAGAACTTGTGACCCTAGCTATTATATATATTTATGATTATGCTCAGTCGGGAGAACAAGATGCACCTTTATCCTAATATGTGGTGTTCTCAGTCATCTGAATTTTCTGTTTCTGTCTGAACTTCGGTCTTTATCCTTGGTATGTATGTGTGCTAATTAAGTTTTGGGCAAAACAATCAGCTGGCCTGCGAAAGCACTCCATGAGGTTGACATAATTGTATGCGTTGCTAGGGGCATACTTTGGCGCTTACAGCGCCATCTCAGTTCAGAAAATCTAAGGAGATCGGCTATGAGCCAATGCATATTTCACTTCTGATATCATTAGAGGACGCCACTGCTCTCAACAATCATGTAGTAGTAGTTATTTGTCAAAGCCATACTTAATGACTTAATAAGGAATCAAAATACTCCTTTTGTTCGTCAACAAATAAATAAAAAAAGATATGCCATATCTTTTGAAACAGATGGAGTACCCCATATATAACCAGTGAATTCTTTGTGGAATCAGTATTGCTGACGACAAAGTGGTGCTACTTGCGCATTGGCAGGAATCCAATGGAATCCGAATCCGCTCCGATATGTGTGGATCGAGGGCAAAACTATGCAAATTGATACAAGGCGTAAAGTTTACTGGATTCCAAAACCTCGTACGGTACACTGAAAACTATTGTTGCAGGGATTCCCTGCCCCTTCACAGGCTCCAGGGATTGCAGCAAGTTACACTATTTATTAAGGAATTGATGGGATCAAGATCATCGATCAGCATGCACTTTGCCTCCTTTGCTCGCTACAAAAATAAAATAGTTAATCTGCAAGTTGCATGTTTGGATGAGCACTTAGCCTTCATTCGGTTCATTCATATATAGGGGCCTGCAGATACATGCTCACACACACAACCATCTATTGGACCACTGAAGTGGAGATCTAGTTAGCTAACAGATAGTGTTGGTGGGAGAATAGAAAGAGCATATATACATAGTAATCAATTAATTAGGGAAATCGAAGAGCTATCATGGCTAGGGGCAAGATTGTGATTAGGAGGATTGAGAAGATGAGCAGCAGGCAGGTCACCTTCTCCAAGCGGCGTCGTGGCCTGCTGAAGAAGGCACGTGAGCTGGCCATCCTCTGCGATGTCCAGGTCGGCGTCATCGTCTTTTCCTCCACCGGTCGCCTCTACGAGTATGCCAGCTCCACCACCAGCGCCTCCACGGGAATGCCTTCCATCATCCATAAGTACCAATCTGCACAGGAGCACCAGCAGCTGCTGAATCCAGTCTCACAAATCATGGTATGCACACATATTAATTGCCTCCTCATAACCTTGTTAACTACTACCCCCAAAGTTCCATGTCTTAGGCGAAGACTCTTTTCAAGGTACAACTTTGACCGTTATCTTTTCATCCAAAAAAGTTGGTAAAATTACGGAACTGTAAAATACTCCCTCCGTTCCAAAATAGATGACTCAACTTTTGTACTAATTTTAGTACAAAGTTAGTACAAAGTTGGGTCATCTATTTTAGAACGAAGGGAGTAGTTGTCATGACAAATGTAATGATATTATGTTCATTTGGTCGACCTTGGTATTTTTTTATATTGATAGTGAAATTAGAGAAATTGCACTAAGTATTTATAAGCATATACTTTACTTCTCTTGCTGGTATTTACTTATATGAACATACTTTAGCATACACCGTAAGCCAGGAAACTATTCGTTAAGCCTATTTGGCAAATACTTATAGTAGTACCACTCCTGAACCACTATTTATTAGTTGTGTCATTAATTTGTAACGATTTCCGGTAACTCAAAGTATCTGGTAATAGAACAAATTCTCATTTTCTTTGCCAGTTTTGGGAAGGGGAAGTACGGAAATTACAGCAGGAAATGCAGATGCTTCAAGAACATCATCGGTATAAGTTCTTAATTCAATTCCTGTACTATCTCTCTAACTTCTCAGCTTGAGTAACGTCTTTAAAAAAAAGCTTGAGTAACGAACTGGAAAAGGCATTGAAGTCATCCCATGGTTTTGAATTTCAGGACTCTAATGGGGGAGAGATTATCAAATTTAGGAGTCAACGACTTGTGTTTATTGGAAAATCAACTGGAGAAGAGCTTACGTTGTATCAGAGAGAAGAAGGTAGACAGCTCCCTCAGTCTCTACTTACTCTTGTTGATCATCGTACCTTCCACCATAATTATGATGCTAACATTTAAAAAAAAGGAATTATATGCTAACTCTGGGTCTCCTGATAAATGTCATAGGAACAAAGTTTTGCGAACCATATTCTACAACTCCAGGAAACGGTTCGCCAATATTTCTATCATTAACATGTGCAATTTTACTTAGTTTCAGATTACTGTGTTATTTTTACATCAATATAATTTAAACATTACTCCCATACACGGTAATTCTATAATGTCAACTTTTAGGGATACATATTCCATCAACAGAATATTCAACTCTCCGAGGAAATAAAGCTTATCCATGAACGGAACTTGGAACTAAAGAACAAGGTAACTGAGTGACTTGATTTTGTATTCAAAACATTTTGGGGGGTTGAGATTAATGGTGCTCCATGATGTTGGTTTCAGCTTTATGGTGCAACATGTTACCCTCCAGCGCAGAGTATATATGAAAAGTATTAAGGTGCATTACTGCCAATTATATGTCTAGTATTTTTAACCTGGTAGCCTCTTCTGGTAGTTGAATTAACAGTGTCATATGTGAGTTGGACGTGCTTGTGTTTGTGTGCGCACGTGCGTGTAAATAAAAGCTAGCTTGTTCCCAATGTTTTCACCATGTATGCATATTTGTAAAATTTGGACTTATACATGAAGAATCTGAAGTGTTTTTCAAGTACTAACTAGTAGGATGGAAAAAGAAAGATGCTCTAATTAATTTAGCTGGAGAAGAAAGAAAGCAGCAACAGGGAGAATCAGTTGATCCAGCTTTGTCCAGTCATTCCAGAACACCTGAAGGTACATACAGCTGGACTGATGCAGCAAAAAATAAAGAATCAAAGTAGATCAGAGTGGTTGCAGTGCATCATTGAGGACTACTTACTAAAGATCAAGTGGCGCCATGACTCAGAGAACCAAATCTGGAAGGAAATCGTCTCTACTCTAATTTAATCACCCATTGCTGGCTCTAATCGAGATCAGAACACCATCACTCTCGTGGACTGCACATTTTTTGCATCGTGCTCTGTGGCCACTTTACTTGGGTAACCTTAAAACTGTCCTTTTCTGGATGAGTCCACTTTACTTGGACTGCACATATGTACTCACCAATCCAACAACCTTAAACAACATGGTTCTAGTAGCTAACCTTTTATAACTTGGATGCTACCTTTAGTACCCAAATGACAATGTTCCTGCCACGCCCACCTCAATACGTAGGGCTACAATTATTATGGGGTTCCAAATCACGACCAACAGATTTTTCCCAAGTGTCTGAAATATAAACATCACATACATTATTTTAACCACCATAAGCAAGAAATGTATTGAAATTGAGATATTTATGAGCAAACAGAGGATTCACTGTGTGCCCAATTTGTACCAAAGACGCAACTGCGTTTATTGATTGCGGTAGATCTATGACTTCTTAATTGGTAAGATTTGGCATCTTACACGTGAGAATATCTACGATATTGGCATCAAAAGTTGTACCTCGGTTGTCAAGAAAAAACCATGCCACTTGTCGTCTTCCATGTCTGCCGTGTTCAGATATAATTTGACAATTGTATCAAGACATAAGTACATAGTTATGAAGAAAGTGTACTACCCACATTTTACACGGTAACGTGCCGAGTTACAATTAGATGGCTCTACCAAGATATGTTTAGAATAAATTAAGTGTATCGCGCTTACATGTTTTACATGGTAACCGGTCGAGATCCATTTGGATAGCTCTACCAAGATATAATAAGTACACAATTATGAAGAAAGTGTACCGCTCGCATGTTTGTGGAAGGAATGATGCTAACTCTGTATCTCCTGATATCTTGCCAACCATATTGTACAACTGAATAAAATGGTTCACCAATTTTTCTATCATTGGTGTGTGCAATTTTACTCAGTTGCAGATTACCGCGTGGAATTTGCATCAATATAAGTTAGAATATTACATCAACATATGGTAATTCAATAATGTCAACTTTTAGGGATATATATTCCATCAACTCTCTGAGGAAATAAAGCTTATCCATGAACAAAACTTGGAACTAAAGAACAAGTTAGCTGGAGTGGCTTGATTTTGGATTCGAAACTTTTTGGGGGGTTGAGATTAATGGTGCTCTTTCATGTTTATTTCAGCTTTATGCATTGAATGGTTCTACAAATGATGCAACATGTTACCCTCGACAGCAGAGTATATATGAAAGGTGCATCGCACCCAGTTATATGTCAAGTATTTTTTTTAACCTGGCAGCCTCTTCTGGTAGTTGAGTTAGCAGTGTCATATGTGAGTTGGATGTGCATGTGTGCGCGCGCGCACCTGTAAATAAAAGCTAGGTTGTTCCAAATGTTTTCACCATGTATGTGTATTTTTAAATTTTGGATTTGTACTCATAAGGAATCTGAAGTATTTTTCAAGTGCTAACTGGACAGAAAAATGAAAGATGCTTGAATTTAGCTTGAGAAAAAAGAAAGCAGCAGGGAGAATCAGTGGCTCCAGCTTTTTCCACTCATCCCAGAACACCTGAAGGTTTATACAGCAAAAAAGGGAAGAATCAAAGCAGATCAGAGTGGTTGCAGTGCATCATTTAGGACTACATACTAAAGATCAAGTGGTGTCATGACTCAGAGCACCAAATCCGGAAGGAAATCGTCTTTACTCTAGTTTATTAATCATCCATTACTGTCTCTAATCGAGATCGGAACGCCGTCACCCACGTGGACTGCACATTTTTTGCTTCCTGCTTTGTGGCCACTTTACTTGACTAACCTTGAAACTGTCCTTTTTTGTATGAGCCAAGTGGAAAGCTAGATACAACATATGTATTCTCACCAATCCAACAACCTTAAACAACATGGTACTAGCAGCTACCTTTAGCACCCAAATGCCAATATTCCTGCCACACCCACCTCAATAAGTATGGTTACAATTATTAGTGTTCAAAATCTCAACCAATAAAGTTTTCCCAAGGGTATGGAATACAAACTTCACATAGAATATTATCACCACCACAAGCAAGAAATGAATTAAAAAAGAAATTAAAATTGAGGTATTTATGAGTGAACATAATATTCCCGACGTGGCCAATTCGTACAAAAGATGCAGTTTATTTGTTGCCGTAGATCTATGACCACCTAATCCTAAGATCTGGCATCTTACAATCAGACATTGGCATCAAAAGTCTTGTTGAGAAAAAGCCATGCCATTTGTCGCCTTTCATATATATCAATTGTGTTGTGATATAATTGGACAATCCTATCTTGGCATTATTACCTTGTAACCACTACTAGGGAAAAGCCTAGCAGCAGCGCGGGTTTTAGGCCTATCAGTAGCGCGGGCTAGAGCGCTACTGGTACGGCGCTACAGCTAAAACTTAGCAGTAGCGTGCCTCAACCCACGCTACTGCTAAATCGACTTAGTAGTAGCGCTTCCCCAGAGGAGCGCTACTGGTAATTAGTAGTAGCGCTTCTCCCTGCCCGCGCTACTACTACTATTTCATATTTTATTTATTTATTATTTCATGTTGTATTCATACACCACTAGTGCAGAACCGGGCAATAGCACCGGTTCGTAAGGCCCTTTAGTGCCGGTTACATAACCGGCACTAAAGTGTGGTCACTAAAGCCCCACCCCACCCTTTAGTACCGGTTCAGCACGAACTGGTGCTAAAGGGCAACCACGTGGCACGAGCCAGCTCCGGGGGCCGGGAGCCCTTTAGTACCGGTTGGTGTTACCAACCGGTACTAAAATGTTTGGGGGGTTTTTGGTTTTATGATTTCTTTTTCATTTAATTTTGTGTTTTCCATTTTAATTCTTTTTCGTTTCACCCGCAGATATATATATAATAACTCATGCATGCTCGCATCATACATCATCATATATAATAACAAGTCCTACTAGCTAATTAATCAAGCATCATCATACAACTTCTACTCGTTATTAATAATAAGTCATACGATCATCATCCTCATAGTCATCGAACCGAACCGTACATAATTGTTCTTAGCACATGATCATCGATATCGGTAGGATCGGACCTAAACACACTTAAGGTAAAATAGCATAAAACAATATAGACCCTGACTCTCCATTATGAAGAATGGAGATCATCCTGTCTCCAATTCTTGCGCCCGCTTCCTTTTGCTTCCAAGAAGCTCCTTACGACTGTCCATACATTTTTCCATCCTTTGATTGTCATGTCTCCACTTGTTTTAGAAATCCGGTATGGACAGTTGAGATTCATAGGATGACCTGGATATATGTTCAAAACACGAAGGCTGCCGCCATTCTGATACATCAAATGAGGCACACAATCCTCTGGGATTCTCTGTTGAAAAACATAGTAATAACTTCGTAGTTAGTAATGATGTACTAGTTTTAGAAGTATGCAAAAAGATGCATGGATGTCGTAATAGTAATGAAACTTACCAGGGCATCTCCATGGTAGTTACCGTAGTTCAACACGTGCACTAGTGGCACGTATTGACCATAATGTTAGGAGTTCGATTGTAGATATTGTAATTCAACCAGATGAGTTTTCTCCTTGTAAGTTAACTCAGAGCCATCGGTGTAGTAAGTTCTATCTACCATCTTCTGCACATTCTTTGATACTTCAAAATAAGCTGTCAATGGAAATAAGTTGTCAACTATTTTGAAATGAACAATATAAGTTCTATTAATAATTAACTATGTTTGAGAAACTCACATAGCGGTAGAACTGGAGTATCAACAAGGACCCAAATGTCCATATTGTCTTGCTCGATTTCAGGATCACCAAGATCCATGGTGACAAGCATACCCTCATCAAAACCATACAATTTGCAAAATGCTTCCCAATTTTGCAACCAAAATGGGTTACGCTCTCAGCATTATAAAGGGTAAAACTCACCTCACACCCAAAAGGTTGCGTGTACTCAACCCAACTCCTTATCTTTTCGAAAATAATACAACTAGCTCTTATGGAAGTTAATCTTCAACCCAAAGGGTGCTCAAACAAGCACATGATTAGCCTGATATTGCCCAATTAGCCAAATCAAGATCCATAAAAAGGATCATGTCATCATTTTCCCCATGTAAGTGTGCACTCCATTACACTCGACTTTTTTGATGATACTACTACTATAGAATGATTCGATATTGACTGTCACTAAAACATCATACTAATAGGTTGATCGCCTGTTAGTAACAAAATGCCATTGGAACCTAAAGCCACAACTGACGGGCCTACTACCCAACAATGGTGACCATGAAAAGGCTAAAAAATATTAGGCTAAGCCCATAGGTCGAGCTCGTAGGTCGATCATTGCGTGACATACCACTGTTTCCCATGAGCTCCACTTGCTATCTGCTGAAAGTTTTGACTACGACCTCCCAAAAAAAGGGGAGAAGAGTCAGCATATCCCACCCCAGATGGTGCCAAGGAGGCTCACCAGTGGCACGAATGGGCACAATGGCGTTCATAGGGGGCAACACACGGTTAGATCATCGGAGGGTTGCTGTAGGGTAGGCTCGTCGGATGGATGGCACAAGGTAGGCTCGTCACCATGTTTAAGTGGGATCGTGGGATGGCGCTATTGAAGCTAGAGAGGAGGTCAAGGCGGAGATGGGGGATGGATCAGTGAAGATGAGAAAGAGAGAGAGAGAGAGAGAGAGAGAGAGAGAGAGAGAGAGAGAGGATGCATAGGACATGCTAAGTATAATGGGTGAGTTTTCTATGTGCCAAGAAAATGTGCTTTAGATTTTCCCATCAGGCCAATTTTTGCACTAACGGGCCCTCTTTTAGAAGCACTTGTAATTTCATTAATAATGGTGGCCATTGCAGGCACACTTCTTAAGATCCATGATCCAAGAAATTACGAAGTAAATCCTACAACTACGAATTGCAACAAAATTATAATGAAATTTCTTGGAGACATCTTCGTCGTAGTATCAATCCTTCTAAGACAAAAAGCTACCAAGACTACAATAAAGAGACTACAGTTGGATGGAATTGATTATCAATAAATATTTCTAAAAGCCCCTTGAGATGCCCACCCAAAAAGATGGGAAGCCATGAGCAATGCACGTACTTGGGCTGGGGATGAACCCCTAGAAGTGCAGACCGTCAAACCACAAAATCACATCATAGAAAGATTCCAACCGCACAAATAATCAAACCAACAAAAGCAACATGATACATAAACTAATCAGATTTGGGTAATTGGATCTGTAAGGACACACACCTCACTGACTCCATGGCATCACTATAAAAAAACCAAAGAAAGTTTATTCTAAAACACCAAACAACCAGTAGATGTTAACAAAAACTAACCCCCCCACCCCGTCCGGTGTCAAGATGGCAGATGGAGGTGAGGGCACGAGAAGTTTTCTCGGACAGTGGGCAATGTTTTTAGTGCCGGTTACATAACCGCACTAAAGTGTGGTCACTAAAGCCCCACCCCACCCTTTAGTACCGGTTCAGACGAACTGGTGCTAAAGGGCAACCACGCAGCACGAGCCAGCTCCGGGGCGGAGTTTTAGTACCGGTTGGTGTTACCAACCGTACTAAAATGTTTGGGGGTTTTTGGTTTTATGATTTCTTTTCATTTAATTTTGTGTTTTCCATTTTAATTCTTTTTCGTTTCACCCGCAGATATATATATAATAACTCATGCATGCTCGCATCATACATCATCATATATAATAACAAGTCCTACTAGCTAATTAATCAAGCATCATCATACAACTTCTACTCGTTATTAATAATAAGTCATACGATCATCATCCTCATAGTCATCGAACCGAACCGCATATAATTGTTCTTAGCACATGATCATCAAGATCGGTAGGATCGGACCTAAACACACTTAAGGTAAAATAGCATAAAACAATATAGACCCTGACTCTCCATTATGAAGAATGGAGATCATCCTGTCTCCAATTCTTGCGCCTCGCTTCCTTTTGCTTCCAAGAAGCTCCTTACGACTGTCCATACATTTTTTCCATCCTTTGATTGTCATGTCTCCACTTGTTTTAGAAATCCGGTATGGACAGTTGAGATTCGTAGGATGACCTGGATATATGTTCAAAACACGAAGGCTGCCGCCATTCTGATACATCAAATGAGGCACACAATCCTCTGGGATTCTCTGTTGAAAAACATAGTAATAACTTCGTAGTTAGTAATGATGTACTAGTTTTAGAAGTATGCAAAAAGATGCATGGATGTCGTAATAGTAATGAAACTTACCAGGGCATCTCCATGGTAGTTATCAGAGTTCAACACGTGCACTAGTGGCACGATTGACCATAATGTTAGGAGTTCGATTGTAGATATTGTAATTCAACCAGATGAGTTTTCTCCTTGTAAGTTAACTCAGAGCCATCGTGTAGTAAGTTCTATCTACCATCTTCTGCACATTCTTTGATACTTCAAAATAAGCTGTCAATGGAAATAAGTTGTCAACTATTTTGAAATGAACAATATAAGTTCTATTAATAATTAACTATGTTTGAGAAACTCACATAGCGGTAGAACTGGAGTATCAACAAGGACCCAAATGTCCATATTGTCTTGCTCGATTTCAGGATCACCAAGATCCATGGTGACAAGCATACCCTCATCAAAACCATACAATTTGCAAAATGCTTCCCAATTTTGCAACCAAAATGGGTTACGCCTCAGCATTATACAACTTTACTTCAAAATCCACATCATGATGGGTCCTTAGGTGAATTTTCTTCGCTTCAAAATTTTCATGGTCTTCAAAATCCATCCTCTCCAAGACATAGTGTCTTGCATGGCATGGGATTAACTATACTCGAATTGTAAAAGATGAAAATTACACGCTCAAATAGTTGAAGTCATGCTTAATTATGAAAAAAACACTTGTCGTCGCTATGCATCGTTTCAACTTCAAGGTCTCCTCGAGCTTAATGCTGAAGCGCCGACCATCGTCCAGGTGAGGCCTGTCGCACTCACCTCGATCGTCGTGGCACCAGTCGCACTCCCCCGGGAGACTTTCGTCCTCCGATGATGACATTTTCTACACGTTCATAATTCAAAGACTAAATTAGATCATTATTATTCAACTAATCATATGCATATTCCTTGCATAGTGCTCTCCAATTTGAGCATTCAATAAGAAAAATCAAATCGCAAAATTAAGTAGTATTCAAATTAGGATGCCTTCAATTATAAGAAAAACTACATCATCTCCATGTGTCCGTACATCGAATATTATCACTAATACACGTCGAATACTATATATCATACATATCGCCAGTACAGCTAGAACCAGTTTTATTAATTTTCTTGCTAAAAATAAACTACTTCTATAGTAAAATGAACCAGTTTTATTAAATCAACTAGTTCAACTACTAAGCACTTACTATAAATAGAATAATGTAGTACTTACTACAAATAAACAAGTTTCCTAGTTCTAACTAAGTCCATTAAACACTTTCTAAGTAGTTCAAATCTAATTCATCTAACATTCGACATTAATCTAACATTTATATAAACTCAAAATATATAAAAATTAAATAAACAAAAAACTCATTAACCTAGTTATATTAATTATTGAACTAGTTCAAATCTCATATACCTAAATTTTCTTACTAAAAATAAACTAGTTATATTCATTATTGAACTAGTTCTAATCTCTAGTTCGACAATTTTTCTATCTAGCTAGCTAATTCATCTAACATTCGACATTAATCTAACATTCGATATTAATCTAGTACGTACGTATGTGTGTATGTGTGTGTATGCGTGTGTGGTATATATTTGTGTGTGTGTGTGTGCGGCCAGACGCCGCCGCCATATACGTGACGAAAGCGGGCGCGCAAGATGGTATGGGGCGCCAGCGTTGGGGCGGCGGCGGGACGGACGGAGCGTTGCAGGGCGTTCGGGCGGACGGCGGCGGCGGCCGGTACGCGAGAGAGAGACGTCTGACGACGGCGGCGCGGGACGACGACGGACGAGGGCGTTAAAGGCGTTCGGGCGGCGGCGGGGACGACGATGACGACGACAGGCGGCGACGGGCGGCGACGACGGGAGCGGCGCGCGAGAGAGGTTGACGAAAGAAGTGGGGAGATGTAACTAAAATTTCGTAAGTGCTGTATATATAGGTGAGCCTTTAGTACCGGTTGGAGCCACCAACCGGTACTAAAGGCAGTGCAAAGAGGCGGAAGAGCAGGCCTTTAGTACGGTTGGTGGCTCCAACCGGTACTAAGGTGATTTTAGTACCGGTTGGAGCCACCAACCGGTACTAAAGGCCTCGCGCTGCCACCCCAAAGTTTAGTCCCACCTCGCCAGACGAAGGGCAGCCGCACTGGTTTATAAACCCAGCAGCGGCTACCTCTTCGAACTCCTCTATATAGCAGGCTTGTGGGCCTAAATTCTGCGCGCTGCCCTGTGAGTCTGCTGGGCCTTTAAGGCCTGTGATTGCACTCCTGTGGCCTAGCAGGCCCACAGGGCAGCGCCCCAACTTTTTTTTGTAGTTTTTTTCTTTTCTGCTATTTTTTCTTCTGTTTCTTTCTGTGTAGTTTTTTGTATAGTTTTTTCTTTTCTGTTATATTTATTTTCTTCTATTTATTTGTGAGTAGTTTTTCATCTAGTTTGCCAAAATTCAACATTTTCAGAGTTCATTTTGTAGTGATTTTAAATTTCACGGTCATTTTGTAAACGATTGAAAAATAGCAAATGTAATTTTTTCCTTTTCTGCTTTATTTTTCTTCTATTTATTTCTGAGCAGTTTTTCTTTTCTGTTATATTTATTTTCTTCTATTTATTTGTGAGTAGTTTTTCATCTAGTTTGCCAAAATTCAACATTTTCAGAGTTCATTTTGTAGTGATTTTCAATTTCACGGTCATTTGTAAACGATTGAAAAATAGAAAATATAATTTTTTCCTTTTCTTCTTTATTTTTCTTCTATTTATTTCTGAGCAGTTTTTCTTTTCTGCTATATTTATTTTGTTCTATTTATTTCTGAGTAGTTTTTCATCTAGTTTGCCAAAATTCAATATTTTCAGAGTTCATTTTGTAGTGCAAAACTTGATGGTCAAAGTCTGGAGTTATAACCAAAGTTAAAAAAAAAGAAATGCCGACGTGCAATTAGTTTTTGCCATAACAGAAGAAGTCCGAGTTGTAATAAGTTATTAAAATAAAAAGAGGTGCAATGCTCGTTAATTTGCTTCAAGCCTTCGAATATGTAAACTGCACTGCGATAGCTCGTGAAATCTACCATATTCCGCAAGGCTTGAAGCTAAGCAACGTGAGCATTGAGCCTCTTCTTCATCGTCTCTGCACTCAGGGCTTATAAACCGCTCCTAGTCCCTCTCTCTTGGCGAGGTGGGACTAAAAAACAGGTTCCTAAGCAACTGTAGTACTGGTCACCCTTTAGTACCGGTTGGAGCCACCAACCGACACTAAAGGTGGTGCGCTTAAAACAGTTATGGCAAATGAAGGCAGAAATGGTTGAAAGTTGATGGCGTCGCTTTGAATGGTGCATACTGAATGCACAAAAAGTCTGGAGTTGTAATAATTTAAAAAAAATGAAATGCCTTTGTATAACAGATGAGTTTAATTTCGTCCAAAACCTGAATACTTCGAAAGAGATTGTCCAGTTTGTGAACGAAGTGCATCTAGTTTTTGCCGTAACCCTCTCTACTTTTTTGAACAATCTATGTGGGTGAAATGATGATACCATGCCAAGTTTCAACTTTTTCAGAGTTCATTTGTAGTGCTTTTCAATTTCCAGGTCATTTAGTTCTCAAAACAAATCATTGAATGCATGAAAAATAGCAAATGAAGGCAGAAATGGTTGAAAGTTGACGGCGTCGCTTTGAATGGTGCATACTGAACGCAAAATATATAAGAGCATTTACTTCATGATCTTATATTTCTTTACAGTCTAAATTGTCAATATGACCATATAACATCAAAAAAATACTTTGATCATCAATGATCTTTGTGTGTACAATCTAAATTGTCAATATGAGTCATCAACGATTTATAAACCGATGAAGACTCATATTGAGGCCACAAATTCTACACATGGAGTTCAATGAAGACCAAGTGCTTATGATAGTTTGAGAAATAACATATTTAAGGTGGTAAAAGGCTTGTTAGGGGAGCGAGGTGGGACTAATTAAAACATCCTGCCATTAACGTCATTAGTACCGGTTCGTGGTACGAACCGCACTAAATGGTGATGGTGGGGCCATAGCTCTGACCGCAGCTGACACAGCCTCTTTAGTACCGGTTCGTGGCATGAACCGGTACTAAAGGTTCGCCACGAACCGGTGCTATTGATCGGCCCCACGAACTGGCACTAATGTATACATTAGTACCGGCTCAAATTCAAACCGGCACTAATGTGCTTCACGTATGACCCTTTTTCTACTAGTGCACCTTTACACAAGTTTTCATACAACAGGAATTTAGATATTGTTTTTACATCATAATGAGTTATTACATCACGGGGTGAAAGAACCGTGGACTAGTTTCAAGTGGATGTCCAACCACTTGAAACTAATCCGCGGTTCTTTCACCCAATGATATAATAAATATCATCATATCATTAACAACTTATCATCATAATACATCATTGTCATATAACACCTCCTCAAGATCATCGTTTTCATCAATGACATCACATAGCAAATTGGTCACTAGTCGTAATCACAAGTACTCCTCGTCATCAACTCTAACACATTTTACCGCATAATAAACATATTGTACCTCATAGGACCTACTACATTCTCTTAGGACCTACTACATTCTCTAAGGTAAAATAGCAAAAAACAAGATAGCCCCTGACTCTCCATTATGGAGAATGGAGATTATCCTGTCTCCAATTCTTGCCTTTCGCTTAATGTTACTTCCAAGAACCTCCTTGCGAATTGTCCAAACATTTTTTCCATTCTTTGATGAGCATGTGTTCACCGGTTTTAGAAATCCGATATGCACAGGTGAGCTCCCTAGATTGACCTGGTAGTATGTTCAGAACTGTAAGGCGACCATTCAGATACATCAGATGAGGCACACAATCCATAGGGATTTTCTGTTGAAAAATATAGTAATAACTTCGTAGTTAGCAATGATGTACTAGTTTTAGAAGTATGTAAAAGATGCACAGATGTCGTAAGAGTAAAAAATCTTACCAGGGTATCTTCATAGAAGTTACCGTGGTTCAACACGTGCACTAGTGGCACGTATTCACCATAATTTGGAGGAGTTCGATAATAGGTATTGTAATTCTCAAGATAAGTACAATAAGCGATCAAATGAATTTTCTCCTTATAAGTTAATTCGGAGCCATCAGTGCAGTGGGTTTTGTCTACCATCTTCCGCACATTCTTTGAAGAATCAAAATAAGTTGTCAATGGAAATAAGCTGTCAACTATTTTGAAATAAACAATATAATTTAGTTAATAACTATGTTTGAGAAACTCACATTGCGGTAGAATCGGAAGCGTATCAACAAGGACCCAAATGTCCATATTGTCTTGCTCGATGTCAGGATCACTAAGATCCATGGTGACAATCATACCCTCATAAAAACCATACATTTTGCAAAGTGCTTCCCAATTTTGGCAACCAAAATGGGTTATGCTCTGAGCATTGCACAGATTTGCTTCAAAATCCATATAATGATGGGTCCTTAGGTGTATTTTCTTTGTTTCAAAATTTTCATGGTCTTCAAAACCCATCCTCTCCAAGACATAGCGTCTTGCATGGCATGGGATAAGCTAGTCGAATTGTAAAAGATGAAAATTAGACGTTAAAATAGTTGAAGTCATGCTTAATTACGAAAAAAACACTTGTCGTTGTTGCGTACCGTTTCAACATCGAAGGTCTCCTCGAGCTTAATGCTGAAGCGCCGATCTTCGTCCAGCTCAACGAACATGTCGCACATACCTCGATCGTCGTGGCACCAGCTGCACTCCCCCGGGAGACTGTCGTCGTCCGAGTACGACATTTCCTATGTTCATAATTCAAAGATTAAACTTGTACAATTAAATATATGTACTAAAAAACCTAAATTAGATCATTATTTTTTGAGAAAATCCAGGCCACTCGATATTTCCTACATATTCTAGCACAAGTCATGCCAGAATTCACGGAAAAATCCGGCATGACCTTTGCTAAAAAAAGGACATATCGAGCGCCTGAAATTTGCCGGAACGGAAATTAATCAACACTCTGGCAAAACATAGGCCACTCGGAGGTGTAACCTGAACATGACCGGCCAGTTGGGCAACCACATATCCTATTTGAGCAACACAAGATATAAATGGAGATTTGGCAGGTCTCACCTCGAGGTCGGAGGGGGTTGGTGACGGGGACGACGGCGGGGATGAAGGAGGGGCTCCTTGATTTCTGCGAAAGCAAAAACCCTATAAGTTATCACTAATACATCCCGAATAATTGCTTAAACTTAAAAAATAACAACAAGAGAGAATTCCTTATTTGACACTCTCTTAAAATTGTGTTCCTTATTTGACACTGAAAAAAATTTCTTCCCTATATGACCTATAGTCTTAATTTCTTTCCTTATACGACACTCTAGTTCATTTTATTCACGTGAAAAGACCTTTTTGCCCCTATACATAATATGACCAGAAATATGTAGCATTGAGCCCAATTAGGGAAAATTCGTTTCTGAGAGTGAGCACAACTGAACATGTTATCTCCTCCGTTGGTCTTTTTTGGGATGCGTTTGTATTCTGTATACCTGAGCGCATGCATCCAATGTATTTAGAACGTATTTATCTGTGGGTCTAGTTTCATGCGGTATGGTTTGTGAGTGCGACTGTTTGGCGTACTTTTGTACGTGTGCTTTAACACTAAAATGCATTCTTAAAAATGAGTGAATTTTTTAAGCACTTTTGTGTGTGCTTCGGTGATCACCTACGTGCATGCCATTAGTGCATGTGCACGTATTTGCATGGCCCATGCAGGACCTATAGCTGTATGGAAGGAAGTTGCGTGTTAGCATGAACATACGCCCAGTTTGATGCAGCCAACATGCGTATGTATATGAACCGGGTCATACAAAGCTAGAATACATGTATTCGCTTGATCGTCAGGGTGCGCGTACATATTTAAATATCTACGCTCCGGCCGGCAAGCTGGCCGCGTATATGTACACAAATACATATAGACAACTAGCCAGACCGTGAGGTCAATTAGCACATGAACCATCGAAGGCCTCGGTCATGATTTCTTAGCACAGTAGTAAATCGACTGGCATGACAATACCAGCATATATGACGTCACATATGGATAACTCGACTGATTTTTTTGAAACAACTATTATCTTGTACATATTTGTGGTCACATTATACATATGGGTAAAATGGTCTTTTCACGTGAACAAAATGCACTAGAATGTCATATAGGGAAAGAAATTAAGACTATAGGTCATATAGGGAAGAAATTTTTTCCAGTGTCAAATAAGGAACATGATTTTAAGGGAGTGTCAAATAAAGAATTCTCTCTAACAACAAATATGACATGTTCAACTAGTTCTATTAATTCAACTAGTTCTTACTAAATATAAACTTACTACAAATAGAAAAAAAACTAGATCTTTCTAAAAATAAAGTAGTTCAACTAGTTATATTAATTATCTTACTAAAAATACATTAGTTCTATTAATTCAACTAGTTCAACTAGTTTATTAATTTACTTACTAAACTAGTTCAACTAAAACTAAACTAGTTCAACTAGTTTATTAATTTACTTACTAAAAATACATTAGTTCTATTAATTCAACTAGTTCAACTAGTTTATTAATTTACTTACTAAACTAGTTCAACTAAAACTAAACTAGTTCAACTACTAAAAATCATTATCTATGAACCCTAAATTAACATCTACTACTACTAAAAAACATCTAGTACTAACTAAGCAGAGAGAAAGGGGGTTGGGGAGGGGTGGGGGCTTACAGAGAGGGAGAGATGGTGGCGGGAGGTGCTCGGCGACGGAGAGGTAGGGGCGGCGCGGGCGGGCTCGGGATCGGGAGGCGGCGGTGCTGGGTGGGCTCGGGCGGCGGCGGTGAGGTCGAGGGCGGCGACGGTGAGGTCGACAGCGGCGGCGGGCGGCGGCGTTGAGGTTGAGGGCGGGCGGGCGGCGGTGAGGGCAGGCTCGTGCGGCGGCGACAGAGGAGTTGGGGAAACAGGGCCGGGGGGAGTGGGGGGAAAGGAGGACTTAGCAAAATTTTAAGCCAGCGTGTGGTTAAGTCGAACTAGCAGTAGCGCTGTTTCTTAAACGCGCTATAGCTAAGTTAGCAAGCAAAACACGCTGCTACCATAGGAAGCAGTAATTTCTTTTGTTTATCCTTACATTTTCTTTTTTTTCATTTCTCTTTTTCCTACTTCTATCATTTTCATTTACTTTTCTATTTTTTTTCGTTTTTCTTTTCTTTCTTAGCAGTAGCGTTGTACGCAGGAAACGCGCTGCAACAATGACCATAGCGGTAGCGCGCCTTGCGCGGAATCGCTACTACTACTCCTAGCCTACCGCCAACACGGTGAGAATTATAGTGGTAGCGCTTGTTTCTGGACAAGCGCTACTGCTGTAGTTTAAGCTATAGCGCGCTTTGCATGACCGCGCCACTACAAATTAGCAGTAGCGCCCTATTTTAACCAGCGCTACTGCTATACCTCTGTATATAGGCTTTTCCCTAATAGTGAACCCGTGGGCAATAAGTTTTCTTCATGATTGTGTACTTATATATTTTTTTAAAGAGGTTAAACCCCCGGCCTCTCTGCATCAAAAATACTACCCACGGATAATTACAAGGTTATAATGCCAAGATACAATTGGATGGCTTCACCGAGATATGTTTAGAATAAATTAAGTGTACCACTCATATGTTACATGGTGAGGTGTCGCGATACAATTGGATAGATCTACCAAGATATAATAAGTACACAGTTATGAAAAAAGTTTACCACCCACATACAAGTTCTTGATATATATAGGCACACCGGGTCCACGAAAGTGTACACCCACATATTACGTGGTATGAGCATATGGTTTTAAAGAAAACGACACACGAGAAACCAGAAACCACTTGTCTCTCAAGGAAACGGAGTAGGTGTTACCACTCCAACCTCAGTTAGAAACAAATCCATGACTTTGAATAGGTACCTAACACCATTGCAAATCTGTTTCAACGGTTCGAACAAAAAGTTTCTGGATTGGTAGCTGACGCCATATTATATGGCTAAAGTTATGGCAACATGTCCGAAGCCAATAGGCTATTCTCGTACCCAAAGTTTAAATTATGAACAGTTGCAACAATATATTATGATGTCCTTATTGCAGACATAGAGGAAAATAGTACGTGGTGGGCCATTCATTAACCTAATGAACAATTAAAATGAAATTTAGCCAGTTGTTTAATCCTAGCTTAGTGTTGTCTGCACATGGCCTCTCGGTACCTTTTGGTTTGCAGACCATTACAAGCAAACCCAACAATACTAAAGTAGCTAGCTGGATCAGGTAGCATCTCGGAGGAAAGCTTGAACTACTAGCTAGATTATACTTCCAGAGAGCAGAGAAGCAACAATTAGCAGCCTAGGTAGCACCATTTACTTTCACCAATCGACCGGCCAGCCGGCAGGATAGATTAGACTTCTAGAGAGCAAAGGAGAAACAATTACTGCAGGTAGCTGGAAGAAGAAGAAGGAGAGGATGGGGAGGGGGAAGATTGCGATTGAGAGGATCGACAACGCGACGAACCGTCAGGTGACCTTCTCCAAGCGGCGCAGAGGGCTGATGAAGAAGGCCCGGGAGCTCGCCATCCTCTGTGACGCCGATCTTGCACTCATCGTCTTCTCCAGCACCGGTCGCCTCTATGACTTCGCGAGCTCCAGGTCTGTCAGTTAATTAATTAGTTCCTGCACCCTCCTAATCCTCTCATAATTACTTATCTCCATCATCTCTTAATTTTGTATGTGTTTTTTTGTGTGTGTTTATCAGCGGAATGGAGGCAGTACTAGAGCGCTACCAGGAGGCCAAACAGGAGCTTTGTGGAGTGTTGAATCCAACATCAGAGGCAAAGGTATGTATGTATGCATACTAGCTTTTACTGAGCACCCAGTATCCGCGTCCCCCGCGTCCCTCTCCGAGGCGACACGGGGAACCCTAGCCGCCCCCGCTGCCGACCCTCCTCCACCCTCCCCTCCCCCTCGCCGCCGCCGAGGGCCACTGCCAGGCAAAGGCAGTGCCGACGGTGGTGGGGTCTCTCCCTTGGCGCGGCTCGCCCTCCTTCCTCGTGGCGGTGTAGTTGTTCCCGGTGGTGGCTTGGTGGCGCGACACTTTGAAGCTCCGGCGGCGGCTCGTTCTGTGGCGGGGTGGAGGGCTTGTCCCTGTCCGGTGTTGCTGCCTCGACAGCTATTGCGGCTTGTGGCTCTTGACCCCCGATTGGATCTGGGTGGTGCTCGGGTCGGGCCGTGGCAGCCTGGTAGGCGTGGTGTCGTTGGGTCTCGCAGCCTCTGGGCATCGTGGAGGTGCTGGCGGCGTGTGCTCGGCCTAGTGGTGTTGGTGGTGATGGTGGCCCGTGTACGAGAGATGGAGTTTCTTCGAAAAATTTTGGATGAAAACTTGCTTTCGGCTACCCGGCGGTGGCGATGCCATCTGTGTCGTTCCCTTCTTGAAGGCATCGCCGTAGAGAAGTTCAAGGCCACTCTCTGCTACCTCCGTGGAAAACCCTAGATCAGTAGTTGGATGTGGCTTGGTTGGAGCCTCTGCCTTTAGATGTTAGGAAGTTGTGTGATGTCTGTTTGGTGTTAGGCTCGGACTATTGGCACCCTTTCATCAGGTGGATAGGAGTAGCGACAGTTGTTGCTAAGATGGTGGCTTCAAACTACCTGATGAACTACTTTGTAAGATCTTTGTGCATAATTAATAAAATGACTGCATGCATCTACCAGCAATGCTTTAAAAAAAGCTTCTACATGCCACACACATATATATACCCAAGAAAAGGAAGTTGTGAAACAAATGGCAATGAAGCTTGGATGATGATCTAGCAGCAAGATCTTGATGCATGGGTTGTAGCTTTTATCCTCTTGGCGCTTTATCCTCTGGTGCATTGTGAGGGATTTGATCTTTTATTTCGTAGTGTTTCAAACTACACAAATATGAATGTGTGTATCAAACTATTAATCGGTGCAGAACCTGGATGTATTGTTCCTTTTTGAAGAAGAAAAAAAATAGAAATCAAGCTATCTAAGTAGATGTATATATAGCTCATTTGCATTCACTGTTTAATAGCTGAAGTGACTAATAATCATCTAGTTGAACAATTAATATGTATCTGTTAGCAGTTGGCGTATGTTAATTCCTCTTACATACTTCATATTTTGTTGGCTGGCCAGCTTCGTCCAAACTGATGAAGTAGTTCATCAAGCACAAAGTACTGTATTTAACAAGTATCCCACTTTCTTGTTAGTGACAACTCAAGAAACTAAACCTCTAATCAATATTGGTAGTGATCAAGGCCAAACTAATTAGGGGATTGCCATCTTTATTGATTAATTTCGTAGGCTGGATCTTGGTTACATGATTAATCAAAGAGCAAGTGTGCCACATTTTTGCAGCTTCAATCTGTCGAGGCCTTCATGGGCATAATCGAAAATGCTCGAACCCAAAATTTATACTGGCTCGGCTGATGGGCAAAGTATGCTACACAAATAATGATAGGGGCCTCGCAGAGTAGTCAATGAAGATAAAAATTACTAAGGCATCCTTTGATTCAAAGGAATTTCATGGTTTTTGAAGAATGTGGATCCTTACAAATATTTCCTACATAGTGCTCTGCACACTATTTTGGAGGAAAAAAGATCATCCACTCACACCACCTTATACAATTCCTTTTATTTTACGTACGACATCAGAAACTCTTTGGTTAGAATTCCTATGTTTTTCTCATCTTATATTGACGGTGTTACAGCCCAGGGTTACCTCACCTTGCTAGTAGTCAGCCCAAGCAGGTTGTCCCGAGGACCCCTAGGTCGGTTTTCGCCCTGGGCCATCATGCTGGCCCATGTTCTCTGTAGAGGAAAGATTCTAGAAGTCTTGACTTACAAGATAAGGAAGACAGATCTGTGGAGGATTCTCCTCTATCGATGTAGCCGACTAGGAACATGTAACCTAGAGCCGTGGTATCTTATATAAGCCAGGGCCGGGCTAGTTGATAGACACCTTACAGTAAGTTAGAATCCCTCGAATATAACATGTACTATGTACACACCTAGACATCAATGCAACACGAGTAGTAGTAGGGTTTTACCTGTATTTAGGGCCTGAACCTAGGTAAATATGTGCTCATGTTTCTCCTTCGATCTACTCACCTCATCGGGATACCCTATCAAGGGATCTACTGTATTCTACACTGACATGTGTAGAATTCAGGAGGACATGTCATTATAGTCACATTCCAGCATTTGGAGAATCAAACATATCAAGGAGGCCATAAAAGGCTCTTCGGTATGTACACATGTATACATCAATGCAACACGAGTAGTAGTAGGGTTTTACCTGTATGGAGGGCCTGAACCTAAGTAAATATGTGCTTATGTTTCTCCTTCGATCTACTCACCCCGTCGGGATACCCTATCAATGGATATACTGTATTCTACACCAACATATAGAATTCAAAGGGTATGTCAATATAGTCACATTCCTGCATTTGGAGAATCAAGCATATCAAAGTGGCCATAGAAAGCCTCTTCGGTTCGGGACTACCAATACATAGCAACAGAAAAAATTGGATGTCACGTCAGATTAATTCCTATAGAAACTGAATACACGTCATTCTATAATATACCTATTTGGTTGTACTATAGCAAATACGAGGAAATTATTTGAAACAATTGGGGACATGACATAGTTATCATAGAAATAATAAAAATTCTATGAGGTTACTCAACTGGAATTACTTTTGAACTGCATGTAGAGGAGAAAATAGGATTTCTCATGTTTTTCTAATCCAACAAATCAGAAAAAAATCGTAAGGAATGAAGTTGTCCAATATTCTGAGTACTAATTTTATATATACCGGTGCAGACCCTAAAAATGTACCATATATGGTGGGGGATTGCTCCTCGCCCAATGTGTACCATCTCTCTCTCTTTGGAATATTTAGAAAATCTCAACGAACCCGCACGATACCTTTTCATAAACTTTTTCAGTAATGGTCATTATTTATTGGCTCATAATATAGCATCAAGAGGATACAAACACAATTAGAACACTCCTTGTCATTTCATTAACTAGAACAAGAACTGGTCAATTAAGTAAGAAAACTTGCCAACATTGTGGTTTGAATATTTCACTTTTAAATACCCCCCCATGGCTATTACAATATCCGTCCATGGTCACACGGCTTGTAGCTCCAAGCATGTTTTCTTGTCTCAGGTATGACCCGAGCTACCTAAGATTGGGATATCCGATGCATGACGCTCCGAATCATTCCTAAAAATATCTAGCCATACCACATACGACATACGGTTAGAAATACTGTATAAAGATAACAAAAAATATATAACCTCCAAACCATCTCGTTTGGTAGCTAGATTGTCATATTCGGTTACTAGTTTGTAGCACATTTTGTTCCATTCTTCAATTCTGGAAATATATATTACTCTTCCGTGTGTAGGTTAATAACGTTAGCCTTTGTTAAACCCCTTTCACCCTGACATGCAAATGGCTAACCTTATTACATTGTATCATTACAAAGATATCACACTTTGATCTTGGTCCCAATAGGATAGAAAGTTCAAAAACATGGACAAAACAAAGACGACCAAGCCAAACAAGATCATTGTAAGCACTCATAAGCCCATCACTGGCACACCATGCAAAACATGACATGAATTCCCACTAAGCCAGTCAGGCTTCTTGCGCCAAGCTACATCGGCTCTTTGTGTTAAACCTTATGCAATAACCCACGTCACCAATTGGTACACATGATAGCACCTTCATACGAGAATGAACTTTCTTTTATCAAAGATGACATGCTTTCTGCATAATCGCAAGACCCAGCTATGATTGTTGCCCTGACCAAAATGAGAGATCTTAAGATTTATCAACCCCCATTGTCTAGACCCAAAAAATTTGAAATAATACAATCTCGGGTGATATTAAAAGGTAAATACATGGCTCATCATGCAACTCAGTCTATACAATAGTCAAAAAAGAGATAATGAATGGTCCTTGTTCATAACAACATCCCCAATGAGTATCCAACTGTCATAGTTGTTTTAAAAAATTATCCTTAATTACCACAACTTTTCATAGCGAACAAAAAAAAGCTTTATCTATAAAGATAATTAAGACAACATAAATTTTTTGACTAAAATTTACCATCTTATCCATGAAAGCCAAACGCATCAAGCGCACAGAGGAAACCCCAGAAGTGTGACGATCTCATTTAAGCAAGTCATGGTTTGCACAACACACATCCGCAATCTCGAGGACAATTTCATTTGAGTCTGCTAAATATTGACCAGTGGCAACTCTACAAAAATTCTCCCATTGGTTCTCAGATCCAATAATCACCTAAGGAGTGACATTCCTATAACAAACAATACGAAATATAAAGGATGCAGGGTAACCCAAAGAGGCCTAACCCTGATATAGCTATCCTCCCTCGACAAAATTTTGGCCACTCACAGACCAAATGATGAAAAATGAACAAAAGTATCTTTAAGCTTCATGAGGCCCTTTGGAAATTGGGAGTCCGTTGGTTGTCTTGAACCATTGAGATTGCCTTTTGCCCCAAATACTTATTACTATGTAGGAAAAACTACCACAATCCGCACTTGGTTAGCAACTTAAACAACCATTTACTCAAAAGACACATATTATTTACTTCTAGATCATGAAAGCCAAGGCTACAACCATCTTTAGGGATACATAATGTTGTTCATATGAAAACAACCCTCGACTAGGGGTATCTTAATAATTCAATCAAATGTACACTTGGTGACTATGGACTTATAGCGAAGGTCATCATACACGAAAACAAGTAAACGAAATGATGTTTTTAATAGGTTTTATCACCTCCATAGAGTGTGGTCTAGTCCTATGTTAGGAAGGCCGGGGGGGGGGAGGGAGGGTGTCGCGGGCTCAAGTGATAACACGACTCCTTGGATTCAAGCCCCTAGAATGACTTAGAGCTACCGAATATGCCCTAGAGACCTAGCCCCCCGAGTTTGTTAAAGTGAGAGTGAATGAGAGTACATCCCACGAGGGGCCTTATAGAGGAGAGGGTACCTTGACAAATGACCAAAAATATCCATGGTGGCGATTGGTAGGAGAGGTACGATTGTAAGTCTAGGTCCACGAGTCCATGAAAGACTAGTCAAAGTTAAAGGTGTCCATATTCCATGGTGCGTCACCCCCTTTCATCCATGCATGAGTAGGACTTTGGCTAGTTGGGCCTCAACTAGAACTGAACTTCTTTGCATCTTGCCTATATTGTTGACGTCGTCTATTTATTTTGCCTTCTCCTTTGATTTGTTCACCATGACAATTTGACTGGACTTTTATTGACCACCTTGGACCTTGCTGATCGATTTGGACTTTTGTGGACTAGCCATGTAGGATTTTTTTCCTTGAAGACATAAATTTGCCACCATGCTAAATGATACCCTTTCATATATTGATCCAATGCCAAAAGAATTGAGATCGATAGTAGCCTAGCCTCTCCCAGACCATTCTTGGGTTCTCTTGAAAACATATCATAATATAGGAAGGGGCCAGTACTTATCACAAAATTAATCAAGACCAAACACCTTTGATAGGAAAGACTCTTGTGATACCCTATACTAAGACACTCAAAGCGATCTTCTATAACCTTCTAGTTTTGATTTCAAAGCTTGCGGCAGTTTATTAGAGTACCAAGGTACTCAAAGGGGTAAGAACTCACCTCACACCCAAAAGGTTGCGTGTACTCAACCCAACTCCTTGTCTTTTCCAAAGTAATACAACTAGCTCTTATGGAATTTAATCTTCAACCCAAAGGGTGCTCATACAAGCACATGATTAGCCTGATATTGCCCAATTAGCCAAATCAAGATCCATAAAAAGGATCAGGTCATCATTTTCCCCATGTAAGTGTGCACTCCATTACACTCGACTTTTTCGATGATACTACTACTATAGAATGATTTGGTATTGACTGTCACTAAAACATCATACTAATAGGTTTGATCGCCTGTTAGTAACAAAATGCCATTGGAACCTAAAGCCACAACTGACGGGCCTACTACCCATCAATGGTGACCATGAAAAGGCTAAAAAATATTAGGCTAAGCCCATAGATCGAGCTCGTAGGTAGATCATTGCATGACATACCACTGTCTCCCATGAGCTCCACTTGCTATCAGCTGAAAGTTTTGACTACGACCTCCCAAAAAAAAGGGGGAGAAGAGTCAGCATATCCCACCCCAGATGGTGCAAAGGAGGCTCACCAGTGGCACGAATGGGCACAATGTCGTTCATAGGAGGCAACACACGGTTGGATCGTCGGAGGGTTGCCGCAGGGTAGGCTCGTCGGATGGATGGCACAAGGTAGGCTCGTCACCTTGTTTAAGTGGGATCGTGGGATGGCGCTATTGAAGCTAGAGAGGAGGTCAAGGCGGAGGTGGGGGATGGATCAGTGAAGATGAGAGAGAGAGAGAGAGAGAGAGAGAGAGAGAGAGAGAGAGAGAGAGGAGGGTCGTAGGATTTGCAAAGTAGAATGGGTAAGTTTTCTATGTACCGCAAGAAAATGTGCTTTAGATTTTCCCATCAGGCCTATTTTTGCACTAACGGGCCCTCTTTTAGAAGCACTTGTAATTTTATTAATAATGGTAACCATTGCAGGCACACTGCTTAAGATCCATGATCCATGAAATTACGAAGTAAATGATCCATGAAATTACGAAGTAAATCCTACAACTACGAATTACAACAAAATTATAATGAAATTTCTTGGAGACATCTTCATCTTAGTATCAATCCTTCTTAGATGAAAAGCTACCAAGACTACAATAAAGAGACTACTGTTGGATGGACTTGATTATCAATAAAGATTTCTAAAAGCCCCTTGAGATGCCCACCCAAAAAGATGGGAAGCCATGAGCGATGCACGTACTTGGGCTGGGGATGAACCCCTAGAAGTGCAGACCGTCAAACCACAAAATCGCATCATAGAAAGATTCCAACCGCACAAATAATCAAACTAACAAAAGCAACATGATACATAAACTAATCATATTTGGGTAATTGGATCTGTAAGGACACACACCTCACTGACTCCATGGTATCACTATAAAAAACCAAAGAAAGTTTATTCTAAAACACCAAACAACCAGTAGATGTTAACAAAAAACTAACCCCCGGTGTCAAGATGGCAGCTGGAGGTGAGGGCACGGGAAGTTTCCTCGGACGGCAGGCAGTTTTCCATGCTAGTTGTGGGTGGATGATAATTGTCGAGTCATTATGAACTGGTACACTGGGCAAGGTAGCATGGATCTCCTAATTAACATGGCGTGCGTCTTATTTGTATCTTATTTTGTTTCTATCTGTTGGGCAGTTATGGCAGAGGGAGGTTACAACCTTAAGGAAGCAAGTGCAGAACTTACAACACAATAATAGGTAACGATAATATTCTTTGGTTGGTATTACCCATGCATAATTTCCCATTAGTATAACCATCAAGAAGTTGTTTATTGAGTTGTTTCATATGCAAATTAATTAAACAAATAGAGTGTGCCATACTGACATGCATGTCAACATTTTTGACTTGAAGATCCACTAGTAGCAACTTTTGTTGTGATGAATGGAGAAACTAGCTAGGTAGCTAGCTGTTATTGACATTGTTAAACAATCTACCCTCTGATGGTAGGCAACTATTGGGAGAGGAACTATCTGGTTCTACTGTTCGGGATCTGCAGTTCCTCGTGAACCAAGTAGAAATGAGCTTGCATTCCGTACGAAAGAGGAAGGTGCTCCTTTTCTTTCCCCTTTCCCTTCCCTTCCCTTTCTTTTTTATTTTTTTTATTTCTGTTTCACACAAGCTTTACTTGTAATTGATTTCTTTAGGAGCAAGTTATGGCTGAGGAGATCCACGAACTCAACCAAAAGGTTCACTAAATCTTCTTCCTATGTTCTTGCTTCTGTTGTTGTTGGTGTTGAAATAGCTTATTAGCACCCATTCTTGTATATGTGCCTGGTATTAGCAGCTGAGGTATGATGAGATGGAATTTGCTTTTGTAGGGATTTCTTATTCAGAAGGAAAATATAGAACTTGGCAAGAAGTTGAGCATTGCTCATGAGCGAAACATAGAGCTGCAAAAAAAGGTAAGAAATGTAATAGATTCTTATGTGTACAGTACTAGCTAATAAATCCTAGTTTGTCATCTAGAAATCTATAAATACTTTGAAAATAATTGTCGATGAACTACATGCTATAACAATATAACATATGAGAGTGGTTTATCAGGTCCCGGGTGCCCCTACACCCTCTATGAACAGTAAACTCAAATAAATTAGAAAAAATAGAAAAATTGAAACTTTGCAATGTCAAATATGATCAAACTTTGTAGGTGGTTGTAAGTTTTCATGCCAAAAAAAAACACTCAAGGAGCTCTACACAAGAAAAAGATCTCAGTGCCTGAAGTTTTGAGCACTGAAATCTGAAACTCGTGTGTACACCCTTCTCTACATGATATTTTGTTATGAAAACTTCCAAGAACCTAGAAAGTTTGATCATATTTGATGTCGCAAAGTTTCAGATTTTTTTTAAAATAATCTATTTTTGAATTTGCTGTTCATAGAGGGTGTAGGGGGACCCGGGAGCTATCAGACCTTTCTCTGTTACATATATGTATGGTTTAGCAAATCCTTGAAAATATGAACACACATATATGATTTGCATATATGTGTAGGATTAGTATAGCACCCATGCATATATGCAGATGCTTTGGGCACATCTAACAATTTTTATATTCTCTAGTGTATTTTATTTAAGTGCACATCCTCTATAGCGTAATAGAATCGTATGCATGTTTTTCCTTTGTGGAAATGAGGGCAGGCTGCATGCATCAATCATATTCAAGTAAAAATATAAATGTTTCAAAAGTTTGGTATGGACAAACCAAAAATGCATGCGCACAAACAATGTAATACATTATAGTGTAGGGCGACTAGATTCAAATTATACAACAGTTCTAGCTAACATAGCATGACATTAGGTCATGGTTTTAAATAGCGCGCTATATAGCTTCGCTATAGTATTTACATGAGGTCTTGCGGCAAGGGACTTTTGTTGGAAATATGAGCAAATTACTACGAGATTTAATCCGGATAAACAGAGGATAAATCATGACTACAGTAGCAGAGATTGAACTAATCATGCGAACTAGCATAGCAGATGAACAGATCACATCTAGGGCACATACTATAAACATGAATTCTACCACGATCTCGAACAGGAAGGATAGAATCACATACGGTGCAGCGGGAGCAGCACCGCCGGCGTTGACGTTGTCGCCCATGTCGTCGAGGATGAGGTTGCCGAGGTCGGGGAAGAAGTCGTCGTTCGCGAAGTCGTCGCTGCCAGCAGTCGCGCGAGTGCGCTCCCCAAAAACCTGATCGCTCCTCTCCCGTACAGGATCACGAGAGGTGGGGTTCCGAAGGCCTGCTGTCCCTTCTCCCGGTGCACGCCGAAAGGAGGGGTGGAGAAGACTTGCTTGGCGGCAATGATCTGGAACGGTGGTGAGAAACCATACGAAGCGGCGTCGCCTAGGGTAGACGTCTGCCTGACTATATAGTGCGGGCCGGGTAGGTCGTGGGAGTAAACTCCATGTCCGAGTCGTCACGATCCAAAAGAATCGAAAACGGTTCAGTAATTAACGCGTCCGTTAATTATTAATTTTCCCGAGCAGCAAAATATAGACAACATGCATAGCTCTGTCCTCGGCTCGGCTCAATCCCACAACCCGCGGCGCGTCGTGCCGAGGCAAGCGAGGAGGAGGAGCGCGCGTAGGTCTCCTCTTCTCATGCTCATAGAAGTGGTAGAAGAGCTCACCTTATAAAGAGGTGCAAGTCTCTCTCAAATTCCATGGTGGGACTAAGGTCTAGTCTCACTCACTCCACTCACATGTGTGCATGAATGGGCCAAGAGAATTTCAGAATTTTAGTTGGGCTTTGGGCCAAAGGCCTACTAGCAAAATTCCAACAACTTTGACCCAAACACATGAACAAATATTTTAAATAGCACACTATAGCATTTAAAAAAGGTCCGTCGCTAAGAGGCGTAGCACGCTATTTAAAACTATGCATTAGGTTTATTTTTATTTTGTTGCAAGCATGGAAGCAAGCTGATACCTGATAAACTAATGTGTGTTGATTAGCTTTCTGGGGTCATGAGATCGAGTGAGCAAAAAGACAGCGGAAGCAGCTCAAAAGCTGCTGGCGAATTATTAATGTCGACTAGAGCACGTGAACCAAGGATTATTATTGACCTTGAGTTGTGCCAGCAGGAGCATGAGGATGAATAACACCTAATACCTCGTCCACTACATGCTAGTAAGTCTTTCATGTTCAATTGCATTATTAAGAAGATATATGTGCTTAGTCGCATGCCAACCCACATTATTAACCAAATTTATTGATTTACATGAAACTGCAGCTTCAACTTGTATTTTCAGTGCACGTGTGGACGATGGAAGCGCGATTATCAAATTAATATATGGTTCCTGCGTCATTTGCATAGGGAGTAATTGACGAACATCTATGAATGGAGTGCAGAACTGCAGATTAAGATTAAACAAAACAAAAGCAGAAACATGCTTTAAACATATGCTTTCATATTATCTGTCACAGACATTGATAGATATATAGATATATGTGTATTCAACTCGGTATCAATGAGGAGACGAGAGAAGATCATATGCTTCCTCCGATCTATAGTAATTGTCACTGATTTAGTACAAGAGTACGGTGGTGAATAAATTAATGCATCATCAATTTGGTTTGACCCAGTTGCAATTGTTCGACAGCTGGTGTCATTCGGATGTGCTTCTAATCATCGAGTAGCTTCGAAGTAAATTTTGCTACTGATGATGCTAGCATCCAGTTGAAATTGTATGAGACAGTTGAATTGTTGTGTTTGGCCTGTTAGCAATAGTTAGAAAATGTCAATGGCCCCATGAAAGACATAAATGTTTAGTTTGGCCATATTAGCATTATTGTAACACCGAGCAAGTGTAGTTTTATTTTCGAATTATTGTTGTTAATATCGTAACATGATATATTTATGTTGATAAAAGTACAAGTTGGAGGGGTGACGCTACAGTGTGCATCAAGCAGATAGGTCATCACGGTACATATCCACCATGTTCATTCAACCAAACAGAAACTTGGCTCACCCCTAAGCAGTTTACAATAAAGTAATTAAAATGATCATCAACAGTACTGCCATGGACTAGGGTAATGGCTTCCCTAGGGAAATTCGGCCAGGGGACACTGCATTTGGTTTGTATTTGTTGTTACATAGTATATACTACTGTAAAGCTGGGGTCCATTCCCCAACACACATACAAAACTCCTGTTTTATTCAAAAACATACATAGACGCAATGATAATACTGTTTATTTCCTAATTATATGCATAGACATGCTGAATACAAGGAAAAGTGTGTGTGCCTTGGCACTAAACTGATGCCAATAAGAACACATTTGATTTCACATTGGTGGCAATTTTTTTTATTGAATTTCGGAGTCCAAAGAATGCAAAAGGGATCCTGGGCTCCAGTGAGCCCTTTTTCCTTCCAAAAATCCAAATTAGAATTCAAAATTTCTGTTTTTTTCTAGTCAGGTAGATCTATATGTCCACAATATGATTATGTGAAATTTAGTCAAGAAACTATTCTTTTATGGGCTACACAAAAAGACAGTCATGCTCATGGTTTCATTATGCTTAATGGAGCCAGGGATCACTCCCTGTTTTTCTTAAATAATTTTATGTGAATCTATAATAGACATATTATTTGTTATTATAGATCCACAAATATGAATTTTGTGTAGCACATACATAGATATATGTCTTAATGAAATTGACAGTGAGCATATATACATGTGCAAGTGGATTTTGTTTGGAAATTTGGAAACTTTAAATTCCTTATTATTTTTATTATTTTCATACCATGCTCCATGTTACGTGACCACGATTTTATAGAAATCTAGAAAATATAAAAATATATACCTTGACGCTCACTCTGATTCAGTATTGTGCTTGTTTATTTTAACACCCACCACCGGCACCAACATGATGCCAATTGATCTGGCTGCCCAGATCTGTGGGAGCATACCCTCACAAGCCTGCCGTTGGCAGGACACCGCTCTTTGTGAGATGAATGTGTTTCCGACAACTTATGTTTCAATGTAGATCACACTACAAAAAAAATACACTTCTGTGATGATACGTGTTTGTCACAGTAGGTCACGTTTTCTGTCATGCATGTACATCCATGACAATTTTATGACAGAATTAAGATAGTCATACTTGTGCGCTGTCGTAGAAGTGTTCCATGACATTACCAAAATTATCATCACGGAAGTGTCCACTTTCCATGACGATAAATCGCGCGTCATAGTAGTGCTTTCGTCAAGGGTGACCGACACATGGCATCCACCGTAACGGAACGTCGTTAAGCTATCGGGTCCGATTTTGGATCCGATAACCCGTTAACAGCCCCGACCAATGGGGATTTTCCACATGTAAAATCATCATTAGCTGGAGGAAACACGTGTCGGCTCACCGTTGGGACAGATTTCATCCACTCATTGGACCGAAGGCGACTATGATACGTCGACACGTGACACGGCCCAATAGAGGCCCATTCCTGTGAAAAGGCCGGCCCGTTTGACTTGGTCAAAAGGTGGCGGGCCGGCCCACGGGAAGCCTGTTAACGGTCTGTTCGCATATAGCCCATTTACAGCCCGCTAACCCAGGGCCCGTTACGACCTATCTAAATTAGGCACAGTAGCGTCCAATATGATTCCAGCCTGTTTTAACTTCCGGCCCATGTATGGCCCATGACTTCTTTCGGCCCGTATGAGGCCCTTTGTAACTCTTGGCCCATTAACTGCCCGTGCTGAAACTGGCCCGTAATGAACAGTGTATCGCTTTATACCCATTAACGGCCCATTATTCCATTGGGCCGTTTACAGCCCATGTTATCTTTCGGCCTTCTCCGGGCCCATTTATTCTTGGGCTCATTTCCAGCATTCGTTTACTTACGACCCGTTACTGTCATTTTCTGCTTGTGGGCCAAATTCAGCCCGTGGTTACAGTCGGCCCATTTGTGGCCCGTTAATACGTTGGGCCATTTTCATAGCGTCATCAAATACGGCCGATTAACGACGACCCGTTATGGTCGGCCCATGAACGAACGATTCCAAATCTAGCCCGTTTACGGCCATAATGCAGGCTGTTATTGGCCCATGTTTGTCCAATCGATCATACGGCCCGTAGAAGGCCCATTGATGATACGGCCCGTAAAAGTCCCATTGTGTCTATGGCCCGTAGAAGGCCCATTGTTTCTACGCCACTTAGAAGGCCCATTATTTCTATGGCCCGTAGAAGGCCCATTTGTTTCTACGGCCTGTAGGAGGCCCATGGTAACTACAAGTAATATGTAGTCCATGGTTATTGTGGCCTAGTTCTAAAAAATAGGTTATTGCGGCCACTAGCAAACCGCGGAAAAAGAACTACACTGACTACAAGCAAATAAATAAACAAGACAATAAGGAAATAAATAAGCAAGCAACTTACGCTAGGCTATCACGGCTAGTACACATATTACATCCACTGGGCATCAAAGTTCGCCACCAGTGCAAATATAGGGAACAAAGCAGCATACCATATGCACTGGTTGTCAAAGTTGGCGACCGGTGCAAATAACGCCGCAGAAAAACAAGTCCAGAACTGAAACCACTTTAGAAGAGCTCAAGAAACAATATCCTAGGTACCCATAATGCTGGCAAGATGCTTAGCAAGCTTATTAACTTTCTCTTGTTTGGTGCTTAAATCCTCCAAAGACTTGTGTTGCACCGTAAAGTATGCATCTGAATTCTCGCAGGACTTCCTCGGTCCTTGGCTTCCTATCGCATACCATCGATCGATGTCTTTCAGCTTGAAGTTGAGACTCAAGAAGAACTGATTTAGGCAATGAGTTCAAAGTCTGGTGCCAGAGAGTAGCCAAGAACTCGAACACTACATCAAGACAGGACTTTGGGGTTGTCTCAGTGTCTTCAATATAGTTTTTATCAGCTTTCTTGGAGACCAACAGGGATGTCTCACTATCTTGAACCTTATCTGCATTACTTCATTTACCATTGCATAACAGGGTACTCTTCTCCAATATTTTATCCGCGTTCTAAATGAGAAACAAACAAACACATCACAGGTTTACAATGTAGTATATGAAACTCATTTTGCTAAACCAGTTCAGTAGTAAGGTGGACATGATAACAACATGAAACAAACATATATCTATGTAGTATGGTCAGTGTATGGTCTATATCATTCTAGTTTATGTTGCCAAATCAAGATAGATATAGTTCGAATCCTATCTATTTAAGACAAAGCAGCATAGACAGAATATAAGTGTGGGAAACTACACAGCAATAACAACACTTGTAATGTGCATGGCATGAGAACATAACTGTTTATTCAATTGAAACTGAAATCAACATAGAGCAAGTTACAACAGCAAACACGTTAAAGAAACAGGTTTAAAACATACCTGTTGTGTCATTGGAGTCTCAATTGCATCCTTCAAATTTGAAATTAGTTGGTATGAGTAAATACAGTGATGCAAGAACAAAGTAGTATGAACCATAGCTACGGAACCTGACCTGAGAACAATTCTTCTTCTGCTTTAAGCGTTGACTTGGGGTTCAGAGTGGTGGTCCTCGTGCTTTGGGCACTGCAGTTGCCTTACTAACTGCTCGTGTTGGGGTGCGCTGTGGTGGAGAAGGTGATGTGTCAACTGGAACTGGGTTACTATCTACTGAGGTTGGGGTTAGAAGGGGTGTAGCTGGTTCTCTGTCCAACTGAGTAGGGGTACAATCTGCGTGAGTCTGGGATATGTGTGGTGGGGCTGGTTCTTGGGCAAGTACAACAGTGGTTCTATCTGCATCGACAGGTAGAGCGATCTTTTCTGAAGACCGTGTTTTTACTCCCACAGATACTGCCATCACCCCTCCAATTGAAATGGTTGATAAACAAGAAAAGTAATTGAATGTACAGACATTGTAAGATAGACAGGTGCAATGGATAGTAGGGAAGAAAACAGGTCATGAAATAATTCACATTTATGTTGTCTAACCAAACAGAATAGCAGGACATAATTTCACATATATGATGGCTAATTAAACAGGATAACATGACACAATTTCACATGTATGATGGCTAACTAAATAGGATAGAATGACATACTTCAAAGTATGATGACTATGTAAACAGGATGACATGATATAACTATACGATGTGTCTATTAAAGTGGTTAGCATGCCATAAATCACAAACATGCCGTCGATGGAACATGATGGCATGATATAATTCACGGATGGAATGACATAATTCAAAATATGATGACTATGTAAACAGGATGAGATGATATAACTATATTATGTCTTTAAAAAATGGGTTGGCATGCCATAATTCAGATACATGCTGTCTATGTAAACATCTTGGCATGATATAATTCAAATATATGATTTATATACTAAGCAAGTGAGCAGAGGGCAATCGCATATATGATGTGTCAACTAAGGATATGACATTCAATATTGTGTATATGATGTAAAAACTAAGTATTGCAATACAACATATGCATGATATGAGTAATATAACCCGCCAAGTTTGAGCATACACCTCAGGGGGATAATAGGACTGGTCATTGATACGTCTCCAACGTATCTATAATTTTTGATTGCTCCATGCTATATTATCTACTGTTTTGGACAATATTGGGCTTTATTTTCCACTTTTATATTATTTTTGGGACTAACCTATTAACCGGAGGCCCAGCCTGAATTGCTGTTTTTGCCTATTTGAGTTTCAAGAAACGGAATATCAAACGGAGTCCAAACGGAATGAAACTTTCGGGAACGTGATTTTCTCACCGAATATGATCCAGGAGACTTGGACCCTACATCAAGAAAGAAAGGAGGTGGGCACGAGGTAGGGGGGCGCCCCCCCAGGTGCGCCCTCCACCCTCGTGGGCCCCACCTTGCTCCACCGACATACTTCTTCCTCCTATATATACCTACGTACCCCCAAACGATCAGATACGGAGCTAAAAACCTAATTCCACTGCCGCAAACTTCTGTACCAACGAGATCCCATCTTGGGGCCTGTTCCGGAGCTCCGCCGGAGAGGGCATCCACCACGGAGGGCTTCTACATTGTCACCATAGCCCCTCTGATGAAGTGTGAGTAGTTTACTTCAGACCTTCGGGTCCATAGTTAGTAGCTAGATGGCTTCTTCTCTCTTTTTGGATCTCAATACAATGTTCTCCCCCTCTCTCGTGGGGATCTATTCGATGTAATCTTCTTTTTGCGGTGTGTTTGTTGAGACCGATGAATTGTGGGTTTATGATCAAGATTATCTATGAACAATATTTGAATCTTCTCTGAATTCTTTTATGTATGATTGGTTATCTTTGAAAGTCTCTTCGAATTATCAGTTTGGTTTGGCCTACTAGATTGGTTTTTCTTGCAATGGGAGAAGTGCTTAGCTTTCACTACAAGAAATATGTCAACTTGTGACCTTGACTATTGGTCACTGAAAGGTCATTGTTTTTCATTTGCGACCTTTTTTTGACCAAAAACAGAAGGTCAAAAGTTGAGGGTCGTTAACTGACTATAACGACCTTCTCTGTGAGAAGGTCGTGGACGTTCTGACCAAAATATTCCTCTTGTGGCGTTTTGGTCACTAGCAACCTCCCAGTCACGTAGGCATCCAGCGTGGTGGTGATGTGGCACAAGATTCAGCTCGGTCCAATTAGGTGTTTTACATGGGCCGAGCCCATTAATTCAGCCCATTTATTATTTGGCCAAACCCAATAAATCAGCCTATTTTTTATTTGCTTTCCTGGTAATTTTGGTCAGCCACATGGGCCAAGCCCAACAATTCAGTCTTTTATTTTGCTACGACGTGGGCTTTTGGGCTCTAGAGTTTCAGATTTTATTTTTTTCAAGATAAGGGTCCACTAGTATAATGGGTCCCAATTGTCAGGTTCTAATAAGTAGGTCCCAGTTGTCAGGATTATATTCCTCATATTTCAGCGATCCAATAAATATTTACACAATGCTTCAAACAGAGCACAACAAAATATCATGAAAACATAGTTCACGTCATGAATATAATCAAACAGAGCCAAACTTGGCACATTACAGTCAAACATGGTTCACATCAGAACTAGTTCACATCAGGTAACACAACTAAAAAAATCAGAAAAAAAAACCTAGCTATCTAAGTATAACTAGCTCCAATAAGCTAGAACTCTATGTTTCTCCCAACTTCTTCGTCCTGGAGCTCACGGCGAAACATGAATGAAGGACAGCATCCGCAAGTTATCAAACAAAATTGTTAGGAACAAAATAAAGGCAAATCTAACAACACATTAACTTGTAGGCAGTCTGTGTGCATAAATAAGAGTAAAACAAGCAAAATGAGGCAAAATCAGTGAATACTAGTAACTAACAGCAGCGAGTCAAAACTACTCCAATCACATCAGGTTTACAATCCTATTAAATCTGACATTTTTATCATTTAAGCATGGAATGATTTGATTCAAGAGTACAGACTTGCTACACTATACAGGGGCAATTCAAGACAAGTTAACATAGGAAGTTGACAAAATAAACATAAACAGGTGCAAATCAGTTAATTGAACATTCTGAACATCCAGTAAAAAAAGTAATTCAAGACAAGTTAATTTGTTGTCACAGTAGAATTCTCCTACACGCTCTGCATCCGCAAGGAAAGTTCAATATCCTTCCCTTGGTAGTACTCAAATCAGCCCAAGACCAAGATAATTTTTAACAAAACTACAGAAGTTACTCCATGCTTTAACAAAAATACATAAACTATGAGAGTATTGATCATGTAACATAGCATAAGTAGTCACAGGATCAAAGAAAAACAAAACAAAATAATAGACAGCAAAGGTAAATGGTTCAGAAATAGGACTGTCTTTTTGGTAGTATTCGATTAATCGAACACACAGCCAAGTACTAGCAAGTGAAACAGATTCAATAACTACCCATACAGGAAATCAAGATCAGTGGGTAGCATACTAAGTATTCTCACAGTAATTTTTCACCATTTAACCCATGTCCATGCAACGATTCACAGGGTCATATGCAGATCAAAGCAAAACAGTACAGAGTTTCAGAGATTTACAACTAGTAAAGATCTTCTGCGTGATCCTTGAAGAAGAGAAGCAGAAGAGGATCCTTGGGGAAGATCGGCAGCGTGGTGAAGAGGAGCAGCGACGGTCGTCGGTCAGGGGCGGCAGGGAGGGGCCCCGAGGATTCAAGCTCCCCCGCCTCCCTGTCTGGTGTCAGGGAGGAGATGCCGCCGCCAGACCTCCGAAACCCTCTTCTCACCTCCTCAGAGGAAAATAAACAGGCCCAAATATACTTTAGGACGAACTACCACAATCTTAAATAGTTTATACAATGATCCAAAGATGCTCTTGAGTGACCCAGCCTGGATAGCAAAAGTATTACTAGCTAGTAATAATTTCTGAATTTACATGTTGAGCTGCATATTGATTTGGCAGAAAATTCAGACATGACATGAGGCGAGAAGATGTGGCAAACAATCGCACGCCAGGTCCAATCATCTACCATGTCTCCCATCATTAAATCACTGCCCTAATCCTCCCCGTGAAGAGATGAATTTCTTTCGAGAAAAATAAAATAAGGGGCTCACCGGGCGGAACGGCCTGGTGCCCCCATCCCCTCTTCGCCGGCAGCGGATCCGCCTAGATCGAACCGCTACTACACTCTCCCCGAAAACTGGATCGGACGGATCAGACGCGTCTCGAACCGACCAGCGGCATGGACATAATCGACAAAAGTAATTCACAAACATAATCGAACCAGAACGGAAAAGGAGAGGGCTACCTTGGGGACAGCACTCGCCGCCGGCCGGCAGGAGGGTGCCACGCGGCGAGGGAAGACCAGCAGTCAAGGCTGGGAGCACCAGTGGTCGAGCCGCGCGCGGCCGCGACGACCTCGGCCGACGAGAGCCGCATGGAGGCTATGCTCCCGGCGCGCGACGGTGGTGAAGGAGTGGACCTCGAGCGCTCCCATCGTGGCCCAGATCGAAGCCCTTGACGACGGCGAATCTGGCAGCGCTGCGGCCGTGGCGGATCTGGGAGCACCATGGCCACCGCTCGGTCCGGGACCTTGGTTAGGGAGAGAAGGTGAGGGGATGGGGTGGGTTGGTTGGAGGGGGCGGCGCCGGTGCGGGAGAGGGTGGAGCACGTCGGCGAGGTGGAAGGGGAACGAGGTCGGCGGTAGTGGGTGGGGGTGGCGGCGGTGGGAATCGCGGGAGGGGGCTCGCTCTCTCTCGATCTGGACTGGATCGGGATCGGTTCGGTGGGTGGGATCAGAAGGGGAGGGGAGGGGACCGCGTGCCACGGGAGGAGGCCGGGGACAGGGAGGAGGTGGTGGCGGCGATGAGACGAGGAGGAGGGAGGAGGAGTACGATGGGAGGAGACAGGCGGCGGCGGGGGAAAAGGTAGCGGGAGCGATAGCGGCGATGGGGATAAGTGAGCTAGGGTTTTCGTGGGTGGATGAGGATGAGAGGGAGGGGGGAGAGCGACGAGGGGGGGTGTGTGGGCTGTCGTTGGATCCGGACGCATCCGACGGTGCTAATCCATGATCCGCATGAGATGGTTTTGGACCAATCAAAACGCAGTACCCCTTTGATGATTTTAAGACCATTAAAATTGGTCATAATCAATTGAAAATAAGATGTTAAAACATGTCTGCTATTTGACGGCCTAGAAAATTTATAAAAACAAATAGAAATCAAAAAACTTTGCATTGTGTCATCAAGTATGACCTACTTTTCAGTAAGAATAACAAACTTTGAATAATGCAAATATCACAAAAAAGTGTTCTCCGCAATAAGTTTTTTGTAAGAGAATTATTTTTCGAGTGCCCAAAATAATTTTTTTATGAAGAACCTAGCAAATATTTGTTGCAAATTTGGGCCACATCAATTTTATAAAATCTTAGGTTATATTTAATGTTCAGTTGACCAAATGTTGTTTAAGGAAGTTTTCATTTTCTTTGGACGAAAAATTCATTTTCCATTTTTTTGAGTGCCCAAAAGGAGGTTTTTTTGTGAAGGGCCTACCAAATAATTGTTGCAAAATTGGACCAAATCATTTTTATAAAATACTAGGCCATATTTAATGCACAATTGACCAAATGGTTGGGTGTAAAAAGTTTTGATCCACCTCTCATGAAAAAGACAAATTTCCGCCGATTCACTTGGAAGCGGGTCAAATTTGAACTGCAGCTGTCTCGTAGTTTGCTATTTATTTTTTCCAAAAATCATTTATAGGTACATAAGTATCTATTTAATCAGAGAAATACCAAAAAAATTCCAAGATTCAACCACTAGCTAGGAACGGTCATTCCCGCCGTTTTGACCGCATTTTGAAACGGGCATAAAAAATTCAAAAAAAATCAAAAAATTGGGAAACCTTCGCATTGTGTCAATATATGTGGCCAAGTTCCCGGGAAAAATAACAAACTTGTAATACTGCAATTATTTTAAAAAAGTGTTCTCAGAAATGAGCTATCATCTCTGAAGATTCATGGCTTTCAAGCCAAATGATCAATCTTATGGCCACATTCGTGGCATAGTTTGTTCAAATGATCTCATATTGTGCACAAGGGTGCATATTGGAATGGCAAACAATGTTGCCTAAGGAAGTTTTCATTTTCTTTGGACGAAAAAACCATTTTCTATTTTTCGAGTGTCCAAAAAGAGGTTTTTTTGTGAAGGACCTCCCAAATATTTGTTGCAAAACTGGACCAAATTATTTTTCTAAAATACTAGGCCATATTTAATGCACAATTGACAAAATGGTTGGGGTGCAAAAAGTTTTGATCCACCTCTCGTGAAAAAGACAAATTTCCGCCGATTCAGGTGGAAGCGGGTCAAATTTGAACTGCAGCTGCCTCATAGTTTGCTATTTATTTTTTTCAAAAATCATTTCTAGTTACATAAGTACCTATTTAATCAGAGAAACACCAAAAAAGTTCCAGGCTTCAACCACTAGCTAGGAACGGTCAAGCCCGCCGTTTTGACCGCATTTTGAAACGGGCATAAAAAATTAAAAAAAATCAAAAAATTGGAAAACCTTCGCATTGCGTCATCATATGTGACCAAGTTACCAGGAAAAATAATAAACTTGTAATACGACAATTATTTTAAAAAAGTGTTCTCGAAAACGAGCTATCAAGTGTGAAGATTCATGGCTTTCAAGCCAAATGGTCAATCTTATGGCCACATTCGTGGCATAGTTTGTTCAAATGATCTCATATTGTGCACAAGGGTGCATATTGGAATGGCAAACAATGTTGCGTAAGGAATTTTTCATTTTCTTTGGACGAAAAAACCATTTTTCATTTTCCGAGTGCCCAAAAGGAGGTTTTTTTGTGAAGGACCTCCCAAATAATTGTTGCAAAATTGGACCAAATCATTTTTATAAAATACTAGGCCATTTTTAATGCACAATTGACAAAATGGTTGGGTGCAAAAAGTTTTGATCCACCTCTCGTGAAAAAGACAAATTTCCGCCGGTTCAGTTGGAAGCGAGTCAAATTTGAACTGCAGCTGCCTCATAGTTTGCTATTTATTTTTTCCAAAAATCATTTCTAATTACATAAGTACCTATTTAATCAGGGAGACACCAAAAAAATTCCAATATTCAACCACTAACTAGGAACGGTCATTCCCGCCGTTTTGACCGCATTTTGAAACGGGCATAAAAAATTCAAAAAAAATCAAAAAATTGGGAAACCTTCGCATTGTGTCATTATATGTGGCCAAATTCCCAGGAAAAATAACAAACTTGTAATGCTGCAATTATTTTAAAAGAGTGTTCTCAGAAATGAGCTATCATCTCTGAAGATTCATGGCTTTCAAGCCAAATGATCAATCTTATGGCCACATTCGTGGCATAGTTTGCTCAAATGATCTCATATTGTGCACAAGGGTGCATATTGGAAAGGCAAACAATGTTGCCTAAGGAAGTTTTTATTTTCTTTGGACGAAAAAACCATTTTTCATTTTCCGAGTGCCCAAAAGGAGGTTTTTTTGTGAAGGACCTCCCAAATAATTGTTGCAAAATTGGACCAAATCATTTTTATAAAATACTAGGACATATTTAATGCACAATTGACAAAATGGTTGGGTGCAAAAAATTTTGATCCACCTCTCGTGAAAAAGACAAATTTCCATGGATTCGGTTGGAGCGGGTCAAATTTGAACTGCAGCTGCCTCATAGTTTGCTATTTATTTTTTTCAAAAATCATTTCTAGTTACATAAGTACCTATTTAATCATAAATACATGGTTTGGTGGGGATACGTCAAGGTTTGGGCGGTGGCCGAGGGCCCCAACTCTAGAGCGCGTAAACTCGCATGCCCGCCGCGTGGTCACCGCGTGACCGTGGCGTTGCCATGTGTTCTGGGCGGCCTAGGCATGTCTAGTGGGTTGGGCACTCCCCAAATAGGTGCTAGGAAGAAAATCACAACATAAGATTCTCACGAGGAGACCGATCGATGCTCAAACATGAATAAGCAGCCAAGTGTTTGATTTGTGGTACGGGAAATGCACATGGCTAATGGGCGTGAGTTTTGGCTGAGGATGATCAGTTACTAAGAAGGCCGTCTTCACAAATTTTCACCTCAAAAGGAGGAGCCTAGGTGGTACTTGCTTTACAAACTACCACACTGGACATAAATATGAATGTTGAAGCTGGGCTCAAAATAATGAATGGATTGAGCTGGCATTTGGTGGAGGATGGTTATTTGGGCATAGGAAAGCACTGTAGAAAATGGATACCATTTGGACATGCCAAAGTGGTACTTCCTTCACAAAGTGCTGCTCTGAACAGAATAGGAAAATGAATATTTTTGAATTATTTTTGAACTAGGCAAGGAATGATTTACATATTTGACGAAGATATGACCCAAAGAATTTATGAGATTTTTTTGGGAATTTTGGGAATGACAGAAATATAGGTTGCTTCACAACCTAGGTCAAAAACTGCCACATGGACATGACACATAGGCAAAACTGATGAGGTGGCGCCTAGTCATAGCAACCCACCACAATTTACAAGGCTGTGACCATCTATATTGGTCGTTAACAACTAGAAATAAGGCAGCGGACTAGTGTTGTTTGCTTTATGACCTTTTCATGTAAGGAAATTACGACCTTTCTGACCAAAATGGTCGCAATGGTTTAGGGTTTGGAGCCCCTCGAACAGCTTTTGACCAATTGGTCTGAAATGGTCATAGATCTATGACCAATTCTTCCAGGGTCACTGACAGAAGGTCACTAGTTGACATATTTCTTGTAGTGTTTGGGTTCAATCTTGCGATGTCCTTTCCCAGTGACAGTAGGGGCAGCAAGGCACGTATTGTATTGTTGCCATCGAGGATAACAAGATGGGGTTTTATCATATTGCATGAATTTATCCCTCTACATCATGTCATCTTGCTTAAGGCGTTACCCTGTTTTCTTGAACTTAATACTCTAGATGCATGCTGGATAGCGGTTCATGAGTGGAGTAATAGTAGTAGATGCAGGCATGAGTCGGTCTACTTGTCTCGGACGTGATGCCTATATACATGATCATACCTAGATATTCTCATAACTATGCTCAATTCTGTCAATTGCTCAACAGTAATTCGTTCACCCACCGTAAAATACTTATGCTCTTGAGAGAAGCCACTAGTGAAATCTATGGCCCCCGGGTCTATCTTCATCATATTAATCTTCCAACACTTTATTATTGCTTTTGCTTTTTTACTTTGCTTTTTATTTTACTTTGCATCTTTATCACAAAAATACCAAAAATATTATCTATCATATCTATCAGATCTCACTCTCGTAAGTGACCATGAAGGGATTGACAACTCCTAATCGCGTTGGTTGCGAGGAGTTATTTTCTTTGTGTAGGTACGAGGGACTCGCGCGTAGCCTCCTACTGGATTGATACCTTGTTTCTCAAAAACTGAGGGAAATACTTATACTACTTTGCTGCATCATCCTTTCCTCTTCAAGGAAATCCAACGCAGTGCTCAAGAGGTAGCAGTCATCTGCCTCTGAATCCTCCTCTGAAGAGCTATCTGCAACCATCAAGATATCTGCTTCAGCAGGTAGCATTGTCTGCTCTAAAAACCTTGTTTTCACTCCAGATTTCTCCATCACCAATTCAAATGGCTGATGCACAGGAAGAGCAGTTCAATATACAAACATTGTCGACAAATGCAATGAGAAATACAAAAAAAAGGATGGCATGATATAATTCACATATATGACGCTTGGCTAAACAGCATGTCATTGCATAATTCATATATATAATGCCTTGCAACTGATGACCCACAAGTATAGGGGATCTATCATAGTCCTTCGATAAGTAAGAGTGTCGAACCCAACGAGGAGCAGAAGGAAATGATAAGCGGTTTTCAGCAAGGTATTCTCTGCAAGTACTGAAATAAGTGGTAACAGATAGTTTTGTGATAAGGTAAATAGTAACGAGCAACAAGTAACAAAAGTAAATAAAGTGCAGCAAGGTGGTCCAATCCTTTTTGTAGCAAAGGACAAGCCAGAACAAACTCTTATAATAGGAAAAGCGCTCCCGAGTACACATGGGAATATCATCAAGCTAGTTTTCATCACGTTCATATGATTCGCGTTCGGTACTTTGATAATTTGATATGTGGGTGGACCGGTGCTTGGGTGCTGTTCTTACTTGAACAAGCATCCCACTTATGATTAACCTCTATTGCAAGCATCCGCAACTACAAAAAAAGTATTAAGGTAAACCTAACCATAGCATGAAACATATGGATCCAAATCAGGCCCTTACGAAGCAACACATAAACTAGGGTTTAAGCTTCTGTCACTCTAGCAACCCATCATCTACTTATTACTTCCCAATGCCTTCCTCTAGGCCCAAATAATGGTGAAGTGTTATGTAGTCGACGTTCACATAACACCACTAGAGGCTAGACAACAAACATCTCATCAAAATATCGAACGAATACCAAATTCACATGACTACTAATAGCAAGACTTCTCCCTTGTCCTCAGGAACAAACGTAACTACTCACAAAGCATATTCATGTTCATAATCAGAGGGTAATAATATGCATAAAGGATCTGAACATATGATCTTCCACCAAATAAACCAACTAGCATCAACTACAAGGAGTAATCAACACTACTAGCAACCTACTAGCACCAATCCGGACTTGGAGACAAGAATTGGATACAAGAGATGAACTAGGGTTTGGAGATGAGATGGTGCTGGTGAAGATGTTGATGGAGATTGCCCTCTCCCAATGAGAGGGCGTTGGTGATGACGATGGTGATGATTTCCCCCCGGAGGGAAGTGTCCCCAGCAGAACAGCTCTGCGGAGCCCTAGATTGGTTCCGCCAAGGTTCCGCCTCGTGGCGGCGGAGCTTCGTCCCGAAAGGTTGCTTCTGATTTTTTTCTCATCAAAAGACTTCATATAGGAGAAGATGGGCGTTGGAGAGCCACCAGGGGCCCACGAGATAGGGGGCGCGCCCCAGGGGGGGCTGTCCCCCACCCTCGTGAGCAGGGTGTGGGCCCCCTGGCCTTCATCTTTGGCGATGATTTTTCTTTATTTATTTTAAGATATTCCGTGGAGTTTCAGGACTTTTGGAGTTGCTTGAGAATAGGTCTCAATATTTGCTCCTTTTCCATTTTGAATTCCAGTGCCGGCATTCTCCTCTTCATGTAAACCTTGTAAAATAAGAGAGAATAGCCATAAGTATTGTGATATAACTTGAAATAACAACCCATAATGCGATAAATATCAATATAAAAGCATGATGCAAAATGGACGTATCAACTCCCCCAAGCTTAGACCTCGCTTCCTCAAGCGAAAAGCCGATAACAATAAATATGTCCTCATGTTTAGAGGTAGAGGCGTCGATAAATATAAAATACGGACATGAAGGCATCATGATTATTCTCATAACAACAAAATATACAGATTTTGTCATATGATTACTTATGTTCAAGTGATGATCTTTTCACAATGTTGTAGTATGAATCAGAACCTTATTGAGCACCAACAAATTATAACCTCAGTCATTGAAGCAATTGCAATTTATCATAACATCGGAAAGAGTCTATGTCAGAGCTTAAAAGCAAGTCCACATACTCAACTATCATTTACTCCTTCATAATTGCTAACACTCACGGAATACTTGTGGTTACAAAGTTTTAATCGGACACAGAGAAAGATAGGGGCTTATAGTTTTGCCCCACAACCTTTTACCTCAAGGGTAATGTCAACAATAATAATTCATGCTCCCCTACATCCAATTAGATATATATATATCATGTTCTTTCCAACATGCTGGGCTTGCCAAAGGATAAAATGAAAAAGGAAAGGTGAAGATCACCGTTACTCTTGCATAAGGTAGAGGATAGTAATAAAAGATAGGCCCTTCGCAGAGGGAAGCAGAGGTTGCCATGCGCTTTTATGGTTGGATGCACAAAATCTCAATGCGAAAGAACATCACTTTATATTGCCCCTTGTGATATGAACCTTTATTATGCAGTCCGTCGCTTTTATTTCTTCCATATCACAAGATCGTATAAAGCTTATTTCTCCCACACCAATCAATCATACATGTTTAGAGCAATTTTTATTGCTTTGCACCGATGACAACTTACTTGAAGGATCTTACTCAATCCATAGGTAGATATGGTGGACTCTTATGGCAAAACTGGTTTAAGGATTTTGGAAGCACAAGTAGTATCTCTACTTGGTGCTGAGAATTTGGCTAGCATGAGGGGGAAAGGCAAGCTTAACATGTTAGAGGATCCATGAAAACATACTTTCTCTCGGATATAAGAAAACATAACTCATCACGTTGTCTTCCTTGTCCAACACCAACTCTTTAGCATGTTGTATTTTAATGAGTGCTCCCAATCATAAAAGATGTTAATGGTAATATATCTATATGTGAAACCTCTCTTTCCTTATTACTTCCTATTAATTGCAACGATGACCAAAACTATATTTGCCAACTCCCAACAACTTTTATCATCATACTCTTTCTATGTGAAGTCATTACTCTCAATAAGATCAATATGAACTCTTTGTTTCTTTTTATTCTTTTTCTTCTTTCTTTTCTTTTATTCACCCAAGATCATGGCAAAATAATCAAGCCCTTGACTCAACACTAAACTTTATTATATATATAGCTCACGGACTCGATTACATAGAGAGATCATAAAGCAAAACTCAAAACTAGATCATGCCATAAACTTTATTCTACTAGATCAAGATACTACTAAAAGGATCGAACTAAGAAAAACGGTAAAGATAGGAGTTGTGATGGTGATACGATACCGGGGAACCTCCCCCAAGCTTGGCAGTTGCCAAGGGGAGTGCCCATACCCATGTGATTATGTCTCCTTCTTTGTCGGTGAAGGTGGAGGTGATGGATAGTCGCACATCGAGCGTAAGAGGTCCTCCAACTTGCGAATAATGCCCTTGAGTGCAACAATATGCTCCTTCAACAAAATATTTTCACTTGTGAGATAATTGTTTTTAATACGAGCTAACTCAATCATCTTGAAAGCTTCGATTTCAGTTGGGGTAAGAAGGTTGTGATCAAGTTGAGGGATGTCTTCTGCTGCCGGAGTTTGGTTCTCCGTGGCCGTCTTGATCCCTTCATCCTTGTTGATCTCCATGGGTTCTTCCCTCTTCAGCTCTATCTTCATTAGCCAAGCATCTTTGTCACCATTGTCGGAGGAGGGGGACAACATGATGCCTGGCCTTGACAACCCTGACAGAAAACAGCTCGAAACAAGAACAGTAGAGATTTGCGTGATACGAGAGTCAAAACCTTCGGGAGAATATATAATGAATTTTTACCGACCAAAATATGTATCGTGCAAGAAAACAGAGTCCGGAGGGCACACGAGGTGCTCAAGAGGTAGGGGGGCGCGCCCAGGGGGATAGGGTGCGCCCACCACCCTCGTGGGGCCCTCGTGTCCTTCCCGGACTGCTACTTATTTTTCTATTTTTCTAAATATTCCAGAACAGAGAAATATTGCCTTGAAAATTGTTTTGGAGTCGGTTTACTTACCGTACCACATACCTATTCCTTTTCGAGTCCAAGCGGTGCGGAAAGTGTCCTTATGTATTCCTCCGGGTTACGGTTTCAATAATATTGGTTTCAACATTTATGGGATTACCTGAAATATAATGTTTGATCCTTTGACCGTTTACCACCTTCGGATTTGTGCCTTCGAAGTTGTTGATTTTTATGGCACCGGAACGATAGACCTCCTCGATAACGTAGGGACCTTCCCATTTAGAGAGAAGTTTTCCTGCAAAAAATCTTAAACGAGAGTTGTATGGCAATACATAATCACCTACATTAAACTTACACTTTTGTATCCTTTTGTCATGCCATCTTTTAACTTTTTCTTTAAACAACTTGGCATTTTCATAAGCTTGGGTTCTCCATTCATCAAGTGAGCTAATATCAAATAACCTCTTCTCACCGGCAAGTTTGAAATCATAGTTGAGCTCTTTAATAGCCCCATATGCCTTATGTTCTAGTTCGAGAGGTAAGTGACATGCTTTTCCATAAACCATTTTATACGGAGACATACCCATAGGATTCTTATATGCAGTTCTATAGGCCCATAATGCATCATCAAGTTTCTTGGACCAATTTTTTCTAGACCTATTAACATTCTTTTGCAAAATTAATTTGAGCTCTCTATTACTCAATTCTACTTGACCGCTATACTGCGGGTGATAAGGAGATGCAATTCTATGATTAACATCATATTTAGCAAGCATTTTACAGAAAGCACCATGAATAAAGTGTGAACCACCATCGGTCATTAAATATCTAGGGACTCCAAACCTTAGAAAAATAACTTCCTTAAGCATTTTAATAGAAGTGTTATGATCATCACTACTAGTTGGAATAGCTTCTACCCACTTAGTAACGTAATCAACACCAACCAAAATATGTGTATATCCATTAGAGGCAGGAAAAGGTCCCATATAATCAAAGCCCCAAACATCAAATGGTTCAATAACAAGTGAATAATTCATAGGCATTTCTTGACGTCTACTAATATTACCAATTCTTTGACATTCATCGCAAGACAAAACAAACTTACGGGCATCCTTGAAGAGAGTAGGCCAATAAAAACCGGATTGCAGTACCTTATGTGCAGTTCTATCTCCAGTGTGGTGCCCTCCATAAGCTTTGGAGTGACACTTGCATAGGATCTGTTCCTATTCATGCTCAGGTACACAACGTCTAATAACACCATCTACTCCTTCTTTATAAAGATGTGGGTCATCCCAAAAGTAATGACGCAAATCATAGAAAAACGTTTTCTTTTGTTGGTATGTGAAGCTAGGTGGTATAAATTTAGCAACAATATAATTAGCATAATCAACGTACCATGGAGTGCTACGAGAAGTGCTTATGACATTTAATTGTTCATCAGGAAAGCTATCATCAATAGGTAGTGGGTCATCAAGAACATTCTCTAACCTAGATAAGTTGTCCGCAACGGGGTTCTCAGCACCTTTTCTATCAACAATATGCAAATCAAATTCTTGCAGCAAGAGAACCCATCTAATAAGTCTAGGTTTTGCATCTTTATTTTCCATAATATATTTAATAGCAGCATGATCAGTGTGAATAGTTACTTTAGAATCAACAATATAGGGTCTGAATTTATCACAAGCAAATACAACTGCTAAAAGTTCCTTTTCGGTAGTAGCATAATTTCTTTGAGCATTGTCTAGAGTCTTACTAGCATAATGGATAACATTTAGTTTCTTATCAACTCTTTGCCCTAGAACAACACCTACAAACATAATCACTAGCATCACACATAATTTCAAAGGGTAAATTCAATCGGTGGCTGAACAACAGGTGCAGAGACTAATGCTTTCTTAAGTATTTCAAATGCTTCAACACAATCATCATCAAAGACAAATGGTACATCTTTTTGTAATAAATTAGTCAGCAGCCGAGAAATTTTTGAGAAGTCCTTAATGAACCTCCTATAAAATCCGGTGTGACCAAGGAAACTTCTTATACCTTTGATGTCCTTGGGACATGGCATCTTTTCAATAGCATCAACCTTGGCTTTATCAACTTCAATACCTCTTTCAAAAACTTTGTGCCCCAAGACAATACCTTCATTAACCATAAAGTGGCACTTTTCCCAATTCAAGACAAGATTAGTTTCTTCACATCTCTGCAAAACTCAATCATGATTGCTCAAGCAATCATCAAAAGTGGATCCATAGACGGAAAAGTCGTCCATGAAAACCTCACAAATCTTTTCACAAAAGTCAGAGAATATAGCCATCCTACATCTTTGAAAGGTAGCAGGTGCATTACATAAACCAAAAGGCATACGTCTATAAGCAAAAGTACCAAAAGGGCATGTAAAAGTAGTCTTTGATTGATCTTTAGCCGACACAGGTATTTGAGAGAAACCAAAATAACCATCTAGAAAGCAATAATGTGTATGTTTGCATAATCTTTCTAGCATTTGATCAATAAAAGGTAAGGGGTAATGATCTTTCTTCGTAGCTTTATTTAATTTATGGAAATCAATTACCATCCTATAACCTGTGATAATTCTTTGAGGATCAACTCATCTTTATCATTAGGGACAACAGTAATACCTCCTTCTTAGGGACACAATGGACAGGACTTACCCAACGACTATCGACAACGGGATAAATTATACCTGCCTCCGTAAGCTTGAGTATTTCTTTTCTTACCACTTCTTTCATTTTAGGATTCAAACGTCGTTGAGGATCACAAACTAGTTTGGCATCCGCTTCAAATTTATTTTATGTTGACATAGAGTGGGACTAATGCCCTTAAGATCATCAAGAGTGTATCCAATAGCGCACGGTGCTTCTTGAGTTTTCAATAATCTTTCTTCTTCATGCTCAAAGGTTAGCACTAATAATAACAGGATATATTTTCTTTTCATCAAGATAAGCATATTTAAGATTATCAGCAACGGTTTAAGCTCAAACACGGATCACCCTTGGGTGGAGGAGGATCCCCTAGGATTTCAACAGGAAAATTGTGTTGCGAATAGGTTCCTGTTTAAAGAATACTTCATCTATTTCCCTTCTTTCATTCATGAACATATCATTTTCATGGTATAGCAAATAGTGTTCTAAAGGATCACTAGGAGGTACGGCAATAGAAGCAAGACCAATAATTTCATCCTTACTAGGCAATTCTTCCTCACGATGTTGTTTACTAAATTTAGAGAAATTAAACTCATGAATCATATCATCCAAGCCAATAGTAACAACATTCTTTTCGCAATCTATCTTAGCGTTAACAGTATTCAAGAAGGGTCTACTAAATATAATGGGACAAAAGCAATCTTGTGGGGAACTTAGAACAAGAAAATCAGCAGGATATTTAGTTTTCCCACACAAGACTTCAACATCTCTAACAATTCCCACTTGTGAAATAGTATCTCTATTGGCAAGTTTAATTGTGACATCAATTTCTTCTAACTCAGCGGGTGCAATTTCATGCTTGATTTCTTTATACAAGTTATAAGGTATAACACTAGCACTAGCACCCATATCACATAAGCCATGATAACAATGATCTCCTATTTTAACAGAAATAACAGGCACGCCTACCACAGGTCTATGTTTATCTTTAGCACAAGGTTTAGCAATTCTAGCAGATTCACCGCAGAATTGAATAACATGCCCATCAATATTATCAGACAAGAGATCTGTAACAATAGCAATATTAGGTTCTACTTTGATTTGCTCAGGAGGTGTATAAGTTCTAATTTTTCTTTTACGAACCACAGTTGAAGCTTTAGCATGATCCTTTATCTAACAGGGAAAGGTGGTTTCTCAACATAAGAGGTAGGAACAATAGGATCATTATAAGTGATAGTCTTTTCTTCAACTTTAATAGGTGCAGCTACTTTTACTTCTATGGGAGGATGGTATTTAAACCACTTCTCCTTGGGGAGATCAACATAAGTAGCAAAAGATTCACAGAAAGAAGCTACTATCTCAGAGTCAATTCCATATTTAGTGCTAAACTTACGAAAAATATTGGTATCCATAAAAGATTTAACACAATCAAACTTAGGTGTCATACCTGACTCCTTACCTTCGTCGAGGTCCCAATCTTCAGAGTTGCGTTTAATTCTATCCAATAAATTCCATCTGAATTCAATAGTCTTCATCATGAAAGAGCCAGCACAAGAAGTATCGAGCATGGTGTGGTTGTTATCAGAAAATCGAGCATAGAAATTCTGAAGAATTGTCACTCTTGAGAGCTCATGATTGGGGCATGAATATAACATTGATTTAAGCCTCCTCCAAGCTTGAGCGATGCTTTCTCCTTCGCGAGGCCAAAAATTATATATATAATTGCGGTCACGATGAACAAGATGCATAGGGTAATATTTTTGATGAAATTCCAATTTCAATCTTTTATAGTTCCATGATCTCGTATCATCACATAGCCTATACCATGTCAATGTGTCTCCCTTCAAAGATAAAGGGAAGACCCTCTTCTTAACAACATCAACGGGTATACCTACAAGCTTAAATAGTCCACAAACTTCATCCACATAGAGTAGATGTTCATCAGGATGCTTTGTTCCATCTCCTGTAAAAGTATTAGCTAGAAGTTTTTCCATCATACCCGAAGGAATTTCAAAAGGAGTTTCATTTTCAATAGGTTCAGTAGGTTGAGGGGCAACTCTTTGCTCTCTTTGGACGGGTGAAGATACCCGAACAAGCCCCTCAGAGAATTACTTTCCATAGTAACAAGTGACAGTAAATTTCAGCACACTATATAAATTTTTCCTTACCAAATTCCACCTACCAAAGGCGCTACACTCCCCGGCAACGGCGCCAGAAAAGAGTCTTGATGACCCACAAGTATAGGGGATCTATCGTAGTCCTTTCGATAAGTAAGAGTGTCGAACCCAACGAGGAGCAGAAGGAAATGATAAGCGGTTTTCAGCAAGGTATTCTCTGCAAGTACTTAAATAAGTGGTAACAGATAGTTTTGTGATAAGGTAAATTGTAACGAGCAACAAGTAACAAAAGTAAATAAAGTGCAGCAAGGTGGCCCAATCCTTTTTGTAGCAAAGGACAAGCCGGAACAAACTCTTATAATAGGAAAAGCGCTCCCGAGGACACATGGGAATATCATGAAGCTAGTTTTCATCATGTTCATATGATTCGCGTTCGGTACTTTGATAATTTGATATGTGGGTGGACCGGTGCTTGGGTGCTATTCTTACTTGACCAAGCATCCCACTTATGATTAACCTCTATTGCAAGCATCCGCAACTACAACAAAAGTATTAAGGTAAACCTAACCATAGCATGAAACATATGGATCCAAATCAGCCCTTACGAAGCAACACATAAACTAGGGTTTAAGCTTACATCACTCTAGCAACCCATCATCTACTTATTACCTCCCAATGCCTTCCTCTAGGCCCAAATAATGGTGAAGTGTTATGTAGTCGACGTTCACATAACACCACTAGAGGCTAGACAACATACATCTCATCAAAATATCGAACGAATACCAAATTCACATGACTACTAATAGCAAGACTTCTCCCTTGTCCTCAGGAACAAACGTAACTACTCACAAAGCATATTCATGTTCATAATCATACGGGTAATAATATGCATAAAGGATCTGAACATATGATCTTCCACCAAATAAACCAACTAGCATCAACTACAAGGAGTAATCAACACTACTAGAAACCTACTAGCACCAATCCCGGACTTGGAGACAAGGATTGGATACAAGAGATGAACTAGGGTTTGGAGATGAGATGGTGCTGGTGAAGATGTTGATGGAGATTGCCCTCTCCCGATGGGAGGAGCGTTGGTGATGACGATGGTGATGATTTCCCCCTCCCGGAGGGAAGTGTCCCCGGCAGAACAGCTCTGCCGGAGCCCTAGATTGGTTCCGCCAAGGTTCCACCTCGTGACGGCGGAGTTTCGTCCCGAAAGGTTGCTTCTGATTTTTTTCTCATCGAAAGACTTCATATAGGAGAAGATGGGCTTCGGAGAGCCACCAGGGGGCCCCACGAGGTAGGGGGCGCGCCCCAGGGGGGCACGCCCCCACCCTCGTGGGTAGGGTGTGGGCCCCCTGGCGTTCATCTTTGGCGACGATTTTTCTTTATATATTTTAAGATATTCCGTGGAGTTTCAGGACTTTTGGAGTTGCGCAGAATAGGTCTCCAATATTTCCTCCTTTTCAGCCTGAATTCCACTGCGGCATTCTCCCTCTTCATGTAAACCTTGTGAAATAAGAGAGAATAGCCATAAGTATTGTGACATAACATGAAATAACAGCCCATAATGCGATAAATATTGATATAAAAGCATGATGCAAAGTGGACGTATCAGCAACAAGATAGCATTGCATAATTCACATATATAATGTCTTGCAACAAGATGGCATCGCATAATTCACATATATGGTAATTAGACACTAAACAAGTGGCATTCACACAAAGAATGTCTAAACTAAGCAAATGCCATAGCAATGCAAGATACCATACGCACAATATGAGCAACATAACCCTGCCAAGTTAGAGCATGCACCTCGGGGGGGGGGAGGATAGGATTGGTCATCTATCTCTGAATCCTCCTCTGAGGAGCTATCCGTAACCAGCAAGACATGCGCTTCGTCAGATATCATTGTCTGCTCTGAAGACCTTGTTTCCACTTCAGATTTTTTCATGACCGTGTCGAATGGCTAATGCATAGGAAGAGTAATTGAATGTACTAAAATTGTTGACAAATTTAACACGTAATAAAAAATGATGGCATGATATAATTCACATATAAGATGACTGGCTAACCAGGGTGGCATTGCAAAGTTCACATATATGATGCCTGGCTAAACAAGATGGCATTGCATGATTCAGATATACAATAAAGAAACTAAACATATGGCATTGACACAAAGCATGTCTAAACTAAGCAGATGACATATTTGATGTATACAGTAAGCAATGCAAGGCACCATATGCATGATATTATGAACATCAGCATGCCAAGTTAGAGCGAAGACCTCAGGGGGTAAATAGGAGTGGTCTTCTCCTTCTGAATCCCCCTCAGAATAGTTATCTTCCTCTTGATTAGATCCGAAATGGGTGGAGGGGGGCTGCCTTTGCGCCCACCATGGAGCGAGGTATGCATGAAATTTTATTGCCACGCAAGGCTCGTCTCTTTTGCTCTACATGTCCAGTTCCATTGTGTACAATAACTGACATGCATAGGAATAAAACATAGTGAGATTATGTAAGGAGTGCATGCACAAATCCAGAGTGATGGTAGCAAACTGTGGATAGACCCAAGAACAATGATAGTAGGAAGATAATAGCTTTAGTTAGAAAATAAAGATAATGGCTCCTTTAATGTTTGTTTGCACCCAACATGAAACTCATAGTAGACACCCGAGACTAACCAGATAGTAGACAGATAGTACTGATTGCTGCCCCAATATGTACCCCACAACCATTTAAAATCTCAAGTTTTAGCATTAGTTTGGACCTGACTCAGAGTCTAATAGGTGAACACGACGATAAATTAGCATGTCATCATATTAAGCGATGCATAACGTAAGCAGACACGGAAGAGTGCGACCTCTCCTGCGGACCCGTGTAGTCCTCATGGTCATCTGCTCAGTTGATGATGGTAATGCAGTTGTAATGGCTGCCGACCGCGGGGAAGAAGATCTGAGGCGGCGAAAGACAGTCTGGAGAGCGGATCCCTGCTGTGGTGAACCCTTCCGTCGTTGGAGCAGCTGATCTGGGGTGGAACACAGCGCAGCAGGAGCAGGACAAACCACACAAGGTTTTCTTTGACACATATCTGTAACAGAAGTAATTGTGTAAGGGCTTGTTTGAATTTGAGGATTCTAACAAAGGCAGGATAGGAAATAGACAGGAATAGGATAGGAATGCACGTGCAAAACAGAGAATTTAAAAACACAGGATTTCTGCCAATCTGGGTGTTTGATTCACAAGAATTGGATGATCACAGGATGCAAAGAAGCATGGTGAGATTAAGTCAAACCACAAATGCACAGCTCAAATGCGCAGAGATAAATAATGATGGCTTTCAAGAGAGTCCATCACGGATAGCTAAGTTGCCTGGTACCTCACTGCTTGTCATATAGTAGGATAAAATAATCGTATTTCATGTTATTACGTGTGCTCAGTGGAAAAAATATATATATATATAACATGTACAGTAAAAAAGAGATGCAACATGTGTACAACCTCTTTGGCGAAGCCATGTCAATCTCAGCGTGATTGGGTTGGTCGGTGAGGATGCTCCGACTGACTTGGCTGTCGGAGGAGGGGAAGAAGATCTTAGGCATCTGTAGATGGAGCCCGGGGTACTTCTCCGCTGGGATGGAGGGTTTCGCCGTTGGAGCAGCTCCGGTGAGTTGTACGACGCCGAGGCTGAAGCAGGACAAGAGAGACAATGTTAACCTGAGTGGAATTCTAATAGCATCTCCAATAGATGAAGTAAAATACATAACCACAAAGTGCTAGATGTAAAATACATCAGCCGCTCATCTCTGAACTTAACTGTCCAAACTGACTTTAACTGTCGAAACTAAACTTAACTGTCGAAACTGAATTTTGCTGTCGAAACTGAATTTTACTGTCGAAGCAGAACGCACTAGTAGCAGAGAAGTAGTAGCAGCAGCAACGCGTGCGAGAGCCGGGGCAGATGGTCATGTATCAGCATCAGGTGAAGCTACACGTCAGTCGACTGGCTTTCTCATCTCTGGTCAGTCGATTTTCCAAACGTTGGATACGAAATCAAGGGCCTGCAGTTCATCTTCAACCTCCAGCCCCCTGAGCCGCCAGCCACCACCGGCCAAAGAGCTGCCCCCGCCGCCCGCGGCCGGCGGTGCGCCGCTCCGACCGCCCTGAAACCACTCCCCACCATAGGTCCGCCGTCGCCTCGGCCATCCATCTAGGCCCCCCGGTGCCGAGCTTTTTCTCCGGCGATCCCCATGCCACCGCCCCACCACCGTCGGCGACCACCGCCTCCACCCTGAACCCTAAGATAGATAGTGGGGTACCTCTCCGGCGAGCCCCCCCCCTTCCCGCTGCGGCTGGTTTTTCCTTAACTCCGGCGAGCCCCCCACCCCCAAAATCGACTGACCCAAAAGTCGATTCAGTCGACTGAAGTGTAGCTACATCGGAGCAGCATCGCAAGCAAGAGCAAGAGAGAGAGCAACAACGCGAGCAAGAGGAATAGCAATAGCAGACCAAGCAGGGGCCCGAGAGAAAGAGCAGAGCAGCAGCGCGAGCGAGAGCTAAAGCAGCAGCAGCTCCTACTGATGTGGACGTTGCCGCCGAGGGAGTGATGTCGTGGAGGAAGTGGCCGGTGATGCCGCCGTGGATGGAGCCGCACCGTGTCGGCTCGAGACCGAGCGCCCGCAGCACCGTGAGATCGAATCAAGAAGAAAATGCGGTGATTAGTGTACAACCTCTTTGGTGGCGCCCATTAGGCCTCAGCTTCATATGAGGAAACGGTGATGATGATGCTCTTCCGGTGGTGCAGGTGAAGACGGCGGTATGGGAATGGAGGTGGCGCAAAAGACGAGGGGAACGTCGGGGCAGCTCCTTGGAGGTGGAGGACGGGGTGGCTCAACCGGCGGGACGACAAGATCGACGACAGATCCTCATCCGGTACGGTGGATGAGGGACGTCGAGGTGTTGCTGTGGAGGACGTCGTCGGGGAAGAGGCTCCGGCTGGGTGGCGGGTGGAGGAGGGTGTGGGGCTTTGCGGGTTTTTGCGGCCTCGGTGTACGAATGGGTGGGCGGATGGGATGGGAGTGGGGAACCATGGCTTAGGGACGCGCTTGTCCGAAATGTGGGGTAAGTTATGAAAGTACCCCCACCGATTTGACCTAGGTCGTTCTTTCGGTTCAGGGGTATCACGGGAATTTTGTGTGTCGGGATTTCACAGGAGGTGGGAGTTTTCGCGCGCGTTGTAATTTTGGAATAGCAAGGCGCTAGTTGAGATGGAGGGAGTTGTCAGAGCACAACGAGATGAAGATATATCTTAAATATTTCGGGGTAACAAGGTGCGGGTTGAAGAGGCGGGAGTTTCGCAGCATGATAGACAGAGACGCTAGCTTGAAATTTCGGCATAACAAGGCGCGGCTTAAAATTTCGGGAGAACAAGCTTAACGTGTACCCAAAAAAGAAGACAATTTGCACCTCATCACTAGAGAGAGCCATGTCCCGTTTTACTATATTACTAGAAATGCATTCAAATACAACAACAAAAAACTAAAAAAATCGGGAGAACAGACATAACGTGTACAGTACCAGCACTTCCCTCAACAAAAAAATACAATGTGTGTTGTCTAGCATATGGACTAAATTTGAGTACATTTTCCCTGTTTGAATGGGATTGTACTCGGATTAGTTATACAACCATCTAAATATTAACTTCACAACACATGACATGAATATAGGAGAAGTAAATTCCTATATAAATACGAACTACATGTTGTAACATCCCAAAATTCTAAATTTTGGAATGTTATATTAAATAAATAACTATGCTTGATTGTCTGATTGTTGGTTTGATGGATTGAGTGAAACTGATTGAAATTTGAAACTTTTGAAAGTTGAATGAGAGGGAATGAAATGACTTTCCCAAAACTTTCCCCTTTGCCTTTTGGATCCCAATGAATTCAAATTCATACCAACACCAAAGCCTAGAGTGAGGATGACATGACTTCTTCCATTTTTAAATGAATAGGGTTTTGGAAAAAGATTTGAATTTCATTTGGGAAGTTTTCAAATCCAAAGCTTTATGCAACTCAATGATTTTCATGAGGGAAGATAAAATGACTTCTTCAATTATATGAAATAGGAGTTGGAAGTTATAATGAATCAAGTTGAAAATCATTTGAAAGTGCTTTGAAACCCTCTTTCAAATTTTGAGTTTTGAATTTGAATTTCAAACTTTGGCATGTGGGAAACATTTCAAAAACTAAGCCTGATAAATACTTGATCAAAAGTATGAGAGGAGCAAACATGACACTCCAAAAATATCAGAGGAAACAATGCCAAAAGATTTGGATTCAAATCTGAAATTTATTTGAATTTGAAAAAAAAATGGATTTTCATAAAGTTTGGATTTTGCCTTTGGAAAAATGTTCAAATGAAAGGGAATATTCCCCTGATCATTTTGGTATATATATACCCTATATAAAATATTTATAGTTTAGGTTTTATTTTTGTTTTTGTTTTAATTAAAAAAATAAAGAAAAACCCCCCTCGGGCGCCAGCCAGGCCACCCAGGCCCAGCCAGCGCCAGCCCCCCCCCCCCCCCTCAAGACCAGCCAGGCTGAGCTAGCCTAAGCCCAGCCAGCCAGCGCCAGTGAGCCAGCCAGCTCGCCTCACCCCTCGCCCGCTCATGAAACCCGTTGGCATCGGTCGACCGCTCCCTCGCCCTCTCTCTCTCTCACGCCTCGTGGGCCCGCCCTCTTCTTCCCCCCCCCACGCCACGCCTACCTCATGGGAGATCGCGGATCCCGAAGATCCGGATCCCGATCGCTCCCGATCCCTTCCTTCCCGACGAGGCCCCGCCCTATAAAGCCCCCCCGCACCCGTTTCCCCCTCGCCCCTCGCGGACCTCCTCTCCTCCCGCTCGTGCTCATGGAGCAAGCCCGCACCGCCGCCATTGTCGCCGCCCTCGGCGCCTGGTCCTCCCGAACACCCCGACCCCACCGAACTCCTCACGGCCTCCTCAGACCAGCGGCGACTCGCTGAGCTCCCTGACGCTTCGGAGCCCCAGACGACTTCCGCCGCCGCCCGCCGCCGTCGCCGGACTCGGTAAGACACGGAATCATCCTCCCCGTCCGATCCATCTTAGGCGGCCACGATTAGAACCCCGAAGGGGTATGATTTATTAAAAGAACCGCGGTTCATCCGGTTTATTTGTTAGGGTTTTAGTCGTTTAGCGGCCCGTTTTAGTTTTAACCCGAGGCCCGTTTAGCCTATCTAACGCATGAGCACACAATATAGGCCCATTAGGCCTTTTTCTTTTATTTGATTTTCTGTTTTAGCGAATAGTTTCAATTTTCAAAATGTGTATCTTTTATTCTGTTTAATATTTTTGAGTGATTCTTTTTTGTTGGATTGCAAATTTTAGGTAGTTTCTGAAAAACATATATTTAGCTATGTTAAAATAATTAAAATGCTTTAATATTGTTTTAGTCAGAATAGCAAATCTGCTATAACTTTAGTTAGAAAAATTATTTTTGCATGATTCTTTTGCCATCACTTTATTTTGACATTGCCAAGCCCTAGAAATTAATTTGGGTATTTTAGGATTAATAAATAATTAATTCTAGGCAGAATCCTATTAATCCTAATTAATTGACTAGTTCCTGTTTTCCTAATTAATTAATTAGTAAATTAATTTATTTTAACTTGTGATTAGTTATTCTAGGTTAGTTTCTGTCATTCCATTAGATGAACTTTTATTTGTAATTAATAAAAGTTTTAAATTAATTTTCTTAATGGAAATTGGATTAGGCCTAAAATGAGTTTTATAATAGCTTTTAAATTAATTCTTTTTGCTCCTAGTTGCTTAATGAATCCCTTTCTGTTAAGTTAACCTAAAACCATGATTAGGTTATTTTAAGAAATTTTTGTTATATAAAAACTATTTTTGCTATTGTTTGGAGTAGGGAAAAACTTTGAATTGGATTTTCTTTGAGTTTTTCTTTTTGATTTGGTTTTGTTTGTTTTGTTGTGCTATGTTACTTTTGTTATGTTGTGTTTTGTGATCCTATTGCTATGAGCTTATTATAGTTATTGTTTGCCTCGGTAGAATTTCCGAGTGCGAAGATTACTACTCTGAAACCCTAGTTCTTTGAAGATCGTCAACCGTGCAAGTTCACTTTGATCATTGCTTTCATACCTATGTTTTTATTGCATTTAGTGGCACCTTTGCAACCACCCCTCGTAGTGTTATTGAATCCTTGTAGTTGAGTAGTATGCATGAGGTAGGAACCCACCACCCTGTTACCAAGCCCGGACGTTATTTATTTTAATGCTACGCTATAGTAGGCGGGGTTTGGTATGAGTGCTCGGAGTGGTGTGAGAATGGAGGCTCTCGTCAATGGCGACAACTCCGTGATGGAAATCTGCAAGGACTGCATCTTCAAGACCTCAAGACTTCAAGACTCGAGACAGGGTTTCAATACACACTCTTTGGGTGAAGGACGGTTGACGGGCAGCCTGGAGAAACCAGTGGTTGGCGGGATGCATGGAGAAGCGCCATGACATCTCATGAAAGCTTCACCCAGACTCAAAGAGACGGATGAATACTTCACGCCGGAAGCTTACTGTGCAACCGCAAGTCATTATGGGCTCTGGCTTGGTTGACCTTAGTGGTGACTCTGGCTGGGGCGGTACTAGCAGATGTAGAAGGGCGGTAGGATTGGATGGGTGCGGACGGTGGTCGAGGAACTCTTTGGAAGACCATGTTTGGTCATCTTGTTCTCAAACACTCTGAAGTGCGAGCGTAAAGAGAGATCGAATCTTGCGGGTAAAGTGTACAAACCTCTGCGAGGGTTTAAACCTAATCGATTAGCCGTGTCCCGATTACGGACAATTTGAGCCTCTGGACTTGGATCTATCTGGAACTCTCAACACCGGATTGATAACTTAATTGTGGGCAACATATGATGATTTTGGGCTATGAGACATCGGTTGGCGGAACCATGTCATGATAGAAAACTCCATAGTACAGACTCCATTTATTCCTTTGAAGTAGGTAAAATAAAACTAGCTTTTACATAAACAAAACTCAGATCTGAGCCACAAAGCCATACTGCATATAGTATAGTTTATCATCTGTTTTCTATTATTGTGATCTTGCGGTACATTCAATGTCTTGACCTACACGGCTGCAACGTATCATGTTGCAGATATTTCTCGACGAGTAAGAGTTACGATCTGAGGTTACGGTCTACACTCAACCTGCCGATGGCGTTGATGGGACTCCACACCCGTTTGATTTGTTTCCGCTGATTATTATGAGGTATATATCATTTTACGTTATATATACATGTGATTGCACTTTGATATATACATTGATGTCTGTGTGTGCAAACATCTTGATCGAGGATGGCACAAGAATACGTAGGCTTGACCGTCGAGGTCGGGCCGCTCTGAGAGATGGTATCGAGCACATGTTGACTGTAGGACGTGACCTAGAAATCGGAAAGCCCCTAGGACAGAAATCTCTAAAACTTTATTTTCAAAAGGATCCTTTACTTTCGTCTTTTCTGATTTTATCGATAGACCCTCAAATAGTTAGAATATACCCTTATCCTTTGATCACCGGAGGATCAATCAAGACGCTCAAGAAGGATTTGATCGGAGAACCGATGACCCTTGAGTAAAGAGGATTTCACCATTAGAATCTACAACAGTTGAAGACTTGAAGGATCTGAAGAATTATTTGACCTTTAGAAGACCAAACCCTGCTATACACCTCGTTAGATGCGATGATTTTGTGAGCTGTCATTTGATTGATGTTTTCCGACAGCCCCAAAATAAAAACTTGTTTCTTCAAAAACTATTGGTTGTATTGTGTATATCCCCCCATCTCTCTCACCTCACCCTAGAACCCTTGAACCCCATAGATGATGAATGAAGTTGGACTGATATTCTCTAGATCAAGACTCACCGGAGGCAGAGCTGTGGATGCAGAACATGGAGAGTCACTTCGGGAACAATTTGGTTTCAAGGAAGTATGAGGTCCAATACGCTCTTCAGTACTTTACAGAAAGTGCTGCAACCTGGTGGAAAATGCATCAAGCCATACAGGATTTAATGGAGCAAGAACTTGGGAGGATTTCAAGAAGACCTGTTGAGATCACGTCTTATCCGAAGCACCATGATACACCAGGAATTAAACCTTGTGCTGCAGGATTTATGGAGAAATAGGACACACCCAGGAGGAACACAAGGATGGATGCCCTCATTGTGAGGAGAAACACCCAGCTGAGGAATGCCCAACTAGTCAGGTGACTTGCTTCCTGTGTGAAGGAACCACCCACTACCCGGTGCAGTGTCACATTTACTCCACGGTGCAACGAACTATTCCGAAGCAGGAAGATGGAATGAACGAAGCCCTCAAGGAAGACCTAGAAGAACCAGTAATGAAGGAAAGTGTTGAAGACCGGATGGAGAAGGTCTCAACAGATTTTACTCAATGCACGCTATTCATGTGGAGAAGAAGGACATTTTCACAAGATTGCACCAAGGAAAGAAAAGAGTATCCGGGATACTTCCCGACAGAAACAATAGAGTTTGACCCACAGGGAATAGAAGGATTGATCAGAACGAGGAAACCCAGGAAGAGAAAACAAAGACACCCTCAGAACAACCCAATTTCTGCAAATAGGGACAAGAGTCATATCACCTGTTTTGAATGTAAGGACATCGGGCATTATGCCAATCAATGTCCCGAAAGGAAGCAAGGAACTCAAGCAGCAGGCACCATCTCCAAGAAGCCCAAAGACTTATCAAAAGTCATTTGTTTTCGCTGCAAGGAAGCAGGACATTATGCTACTAAATGTCCCAACAAGATGAAAGTTGTAGTTGAGTAGTTGGAATTTTGGATATTGGAAACAAGAGTAGTAGAAAGCAATTTCATTTTCATGAGCTCAATGAGTTGAGTTATGTAATAGATTACCCTGAGATTGTAATAGTTCATGACGCAATAAAGTTGTAATGTCACATGCTGAAAAGCTTTAAGGAGTTGTCATATTTTACCTTGGAAATTAATATTCTGGATGAACATGGAAGAAAGTGAGTTGTGATGCATAAACAGGAAAATTGGAATTAAGATTGAAGTTTGTTTGGATGATATGAATGTGTGCCGGAGATAAGTACCTTATTTCGAGCATCATTTCTGTTTCACAACCGCAGATGACAACCCTTTACGAGTCTTTCCTTAAAGGTCCGGAAACCATCATGACCACGACAAGTGATCATGATTACCGAAGATCTGAAGGACATGATGAAGCATATTCACCTTGAAGGAGATGCAGTCTACAAAGGCTACCCTTCATGCATAAGGAGTGGAACTTTGGTATGTGGAGGTACACCTCCACCATGTGAAAGGAGTTTGCCCAAAAATGATGGGGCAGTACTTTTTCATTTCACGTGTGCCACAAGCAACTTTCTTCGATGCTGTTCGTGAAGCAGCCATGGAAGCCATACGTCAGATCGGAGAAATACTAGAAGCAAGACTCCGTCATACTCAGGAATACCTAAGTGAAGTGCATACGGAGATGATGGAGGTGAAGCTCAAGGCCACCACAATGAACCAGAAGATTGAAGAATTCAAGACACATGTCGCACAATTCCAGTGGGACTGAAGAATCCCCGAGGAGGATAAATGAATAAAGTTGGAAGTAATGTCTGACCATACCAAATCATGTGGGTGGCAGCATTTGTAATATACTTTTTGGAAATTGGATTCACGAAAAATGATTAAGGATGTAATGAAAGATTGATATGAGAATAATGAGATTTTATGGATAAACTTGTGCATTCTTTTGGTCATAGTACTCTGTAAAGCCACAGGATCAATGAAGAAAGAAACGTGTTATTCATGACGACCATAGAAGGAAGCTGGACAAAATAAGTTGGAGTTTTGTTCTTGATATGATGGTATGAAGTAACAGAGTACTATTGGAATTAAAGAAGGTGTAACAAGAGAGTTACTCCAAAGATGAGTTAAAACTGCACTAGTGTTGAAGTGGGCCATAATCCACAGGCCCAGATTTTGAAAGGAACGGATGTACCATTGATAAAGGAGTATATTTGGAAGAATCAGTGATCCAATCAGCATACGTTTCGTAGGTTACGCAAAAACCTAAGAGTGGTGAAGTAAACGATAGATGTTTTGTTTGGCTTGCAGAACCCATGGATTTACTCGAACCCAGTTCGTGGACAAGAGAAATTCTGCAATGCTTGTGAGTATGCCCAAGTGTTAGAATACGAGATTCGCTAAACCTTATACAGGGTAATGATCTGGGTGCGGAATGGATTGATCACCATACCGACTTACTCGTATCTTTCGCTCCTGCTATTTGGAATGGTAAATCTGAGAGACATAACCATAGTAAAGTGACGGACTTCGTTGAAGCCTTGCTTAAGCCTTAGAGTGGCAGGATGATAAACCCATGTACATGGCAGTTGTTGCCAAACGTAGGTTATACGGTGAGGTTCAACCTGACCCGTTTTCTGCAGGAGAAAACCATAAATTGTAGACCACCATGAGTATTTCGATGGTTGTCTAGAATGGACACGGACCTATCGACTAAGAAGATCCGGTCTCGACGAACCACAACTTTGAAGAACCGACCCAAGGTTTCGAGGAAAACTTTACGCTCCTAATGTAAGAGCGTTAATGAAGGAGTTATTGTAAGATATGTGAAGATACATACATTGTCAAGACTCGGAGGAAGTATCTGAGTTTATTGGAACCGTAACCTTGATTTTAAGTGTGGTAGCCCACGACCTTTTCGACTGAACATTTGCTAGAAGACCCCAACCCTAACCTTTCTTGCTAGCCTCTTGAATCTCGAGGACGAGATTCATTTTAAGTGTGTAGGTTTGTAACATCCCAAAATTCTAAATTTTGGAATGTTATATTAAATAAATAACTATGCTTGATTGTCGATTGTTGGTTTGATGGATTGAGTGAAACTGATTGAAATTTGAAACTTTTGAAAGTTGAATGAGAGGAATGAAATGACTTTCCCAAAACTTTCCCTTTGCCTTTTGGATCCCAATGAATTCAAATTCATACCAACACCAAAGCCTAGAGTGAGGATGACATGACTTCTTCCATTTTTAAATGAATAGGGTTTTGGAAAAGATTTGAATTTCATTTGGGAAGTTTTCAATTCCAAAGCTTTATGCAACTCAATGATTTTCATGAGGAAGATAAAATGACTTCTTCAATTATATGAAATAGGAGTTGGAAGTTATAATGAATCAAGTTGAAAATCATTTGAAAGTGCTTTGAAACCCTCTTTCAAATTTTGAGTTTTGAATTTGAATTTCAAACTTTGGCATGTGGGAAACATTTCAAAAACTAAGCTCGATAAATACTTGATCAAAAGTATGAGAGGAGCAAACATGACACTCCAAAAATACCAGAGGAAACAATGCCAAAAGATTTGGATTCAAATCTGAAATTTATTTGAATTTGAAAAAATGGATTTTCATAAAGTTTGGATTTTGCCTTTGGAAAATGTTCAAATGAAAGGAATATTCCCCGATCATTTTGGTATATATATACCCTATATAAAATATTTATAGTTTAGGTTTTATTTTTGTTTTGTTTTAATTAAAAAATAAAGAAAACCCCCCTCAGGCGCCAGCCGAGCCACCCAGCCCAGCCAGCGCCCCCCTCCCAGAGCCTCAGACCAGGCCCAGTGAGCCGGCCCAAGCCCAGCGCCAGCCGAGCCAGCCAGCTCGCCTCACCCCTCGCCCGCTCTCATGAAACCCGTTGGCATCGGTCGGCCGCTCGCCTCGCCCTCTCTCTCTCTCTGCCTCGTGGGCCCGCCCTCTTCTTCCCCCGCCCCACGCCACGCCTACCTCATGGGAGATCGCGGATCCCGAAGATCCGGATCCCGATCGCTCCCGATCCCTTCCTTCCCGACGAGGCCCCGCCCTATAAAGCCCCCTCCCGCACCCGTTTCCCCCTCGCCCCTCGCGGACCTCCTCTCCCTCCGCTTCGTGCTCGCTGGAGCCGAAGCCAGACGCCGCCATTGTCGCCGCCCTCGGCGCCTGGTCCTCCCGAACACCCCGACCCCACCGAACTCCTCACGGCCTCCCCAGACCAAGACGGCGACTCGCCGAGCTCCCCGGCCTTCGGAGCCCCCGACGACTTCCGCCCGTCGTCGCGGACTCCGAAGACACCGAATCATCCTCCCCGTCCGATCCATCTTAGGCGGCCACGATTAGAACCAGAAGAAATATGATTTATTAAAAGAACCGGCCGGTTCGTCCGGTTTATTTGTTAGGGTTTTAGTCGTTTAGCCGGCCCGTTTTTAGTTTTAACCCGAGGCCCGTTTAGCCTATCTAACGCACAGGGCACAGTATAGGCCCATTAGGCCTTTTTCTTTTTATTTGATTTTCTGTTTTAGCCGAATAGTTTCAATTTTCAAAAATGTGTATCTTTTATTCTGTTTAATATTTTTGAGTGATTCTTTTTTTGTTGGATTGCAAATTTTAGGTAGTTTCTGAAAAACATATATTTAGCTATGTTAAAAATAATTAAAAATGCTTTAATATTGTTTTAGTCAGAATAGCAAATCTGCTATAACTTTAGTTAGAAAAATTATTTTTGCATGATTCTTTTTGCCATCACTTTATTTTGACATTGCCAAGCCCTAGAAATTAATTTGGGTATTTTAGGATTAATAAATAATTAATTCTAGGCAGAATCCTATTAATCCTAATTAATTGACTAGTTCTGTTTTCCTAATTAATTAATTAGTAAATTAATTTATTTTTAACTTGTGATTAGTTATTCTAGGTTAGTTTCTGTCATTCCATTAGATGAACTTTTATTTGTAATTAATAAAAGTTTTAAATTAATTTTCTTAATGGAAATTGGATTAGGCCTAAAATGAGTTTTATAATAGCTTTTAAATTAATTCTTTTTGCTCCTAGTTGCTTAATGAATCCTTTCTGTTAAGTTAACCTAAAACCATGATTAGGTTATTTTAAGAAATTTTGTTATATAAAACTATTTTTGCTATTGTTTGGAGTAGGGAAAAACTTTGAATTGGATTTTCTTTGAGTTTTTCTTTTGATTTGGTTTTGTTTGTTTTGTTGTGCTATGTTACTTTTGTTATGTTGTGTTTTGTGATCCTATTGCTATGAGCTTATTATAGTTATTGTTTGCCTCGGTAGAATTTCCGAGTCTGAAGATTACTACTACTGAAACCCTAGTTCTTTGAAGATCGTCAACGTGCAAGTTCACTTTGATCATTGCTTTCATACCTATGTTTTATTGCATTTAGTGGCACCTTTGCAACCACCCCTCAAGTAGTGTTATTGAATCCTTGTAGTTGAGTAGTATGCATGAGGTAGGAACCCACCACCTGTTACCAAGCCGGGCGTTATTTATTTTAATGCTACGCTATAGTAGGCGGGGTTTGGTATGAGTGCTCGGAGTGGTGTGAGAATGGAGGCTCTCGTCAATGGCGACAACTCCGTGATGGAAATCTGCAAGGACTGCATCTTCAAGACCTCAAGACTTCAAGACTCGAGACGGGTTTCAATACACACTCTTGGGTGAAGGGCGGTTGACGGGCAGCCTGGAGAAACCAAAGTGGTTGGCGGGATGCATGGAGAAGCGCCATGACATCTCGCGGAAAGCTTCACCCAGACTCAAAGAGACGGATGAATACTTCACGCCGGAAGCTTACCCGTGCAACCGCAAGTCATTATGGGCTCTGGCTTGGTTGACCTTAGTGGTGACTCTGGCTGGGGACGGTACTAGCAGATGTAGAAGGACGGTAGGATTGGATGGGTACGGACGGTGGTCGAGGAACTCTTTGGAAGACCATGTTTGGTCATCTTGTTCTCAAACACTCACGAAGTGCGAGAACGTAAAGAGAGATCGAATCTTGCGGGTAAAGTGTACAAACCTCTGCAGAGGGTTTAAACCTAATCGATTAGCCGTGTCCCGTTACGGACAATTTGAGCCTCTGGACTTGGATCTATCTCGGAACTCTCAACACTGGATTGATAACTTAATTGTGGGCAACATATGATGATTTTGGGCTATGAGACATCGGTTGGCGGAACCATGTCATGATAGAAAACTCCATAGTACAGACTCCATTTATTCCTTTGAAGTAGGTAAAATAAAACTAGCTTTTACATAAACAAAACTCAGATCTGAGCCACAAAGCCATACTGCATATAGTATAGTTTATCATCTGTTTTCTATTATTGTGATCTTGCGGTACATTCAATGTACTGACCTACACGGCTGCAACGTATCATGTTGCAGATATTTCCTCGACAGTAAGAGTTACGATACAGGTTACGGTCTACACTCAACCTGCCGATGGCGTTGATGGGACTCCACACCCGTTTGATTTGTTTCCGCTGATTATTATGAGGTATATATCATTTTCGTTATATATACATGTGATTGCACTTTGATATATACATTGATGTCTTGTGTGTGCAAAGATACCGATCCGAGGATGGCACAAGAATACGTAGGCTTGACCGTCTGAGGTCGGGCCGCTACACATGTACATACGATCTCAAATTCAAATATATGTATCCATTTTTTGTTGAATTCAAATCATAGTACATGTATGCTCTAGCTAGATGTTCGGAATCTAAACCATGTATGATATACTACGTACAATGTGTTTAACAAGCACAACACACACACAAACACCATTTAGAAGGTACACGTGCATTGCACGCATGAGATTTGGCAACCAAATTATGATTAAATACCACATTATAGCATGTAAGGTTTGAGTCATATGTGCAGGATGTAGATGTTCGTTTAATTCTTATAGTTCATTTCATTCAAAATCATCTAGTTTTTATAAGAAAGCTAATCTATTTTAAGATTCATGGAATTGTGCGTTATAAGACATAAAGCAAAAACAAATAGTGGCAAATCATGTAGAAAAACATTTGAGCAATTCTGATACGGAAGATTCTAGAACAAAGAAGAAGTGCTTGTGTTTTGAGGTTTGTGCATTATGCTTAATTTCAAGCATGGAGTCTTCTAGATTGTACATGTGGCAAAATCTGGTGGAATCTAGATGATATCCAACGGCCAGTAGTGCTCAAATTTGGCATCTCTGCACCATCGGATTGGCCTCATCCAACGATCATCTTTCAAAGTTAAAGTTATCCGCACACTATATAAAAAATATAATACAATATATATATAGGGGTATAGATATAGATTTGTGATGCGAAAGCCACCCATCATCTCCAATTAGAATAGTGTGCCCATGCACGGATGCATTGTGGCCAAACGATGTCTGCCATCGATATCTCAAATTCAAATCAGTTTGACCTTGTTTAATGTGTATACAGTACAACATGCTCGTTTCCCAACCACACCGCGCATATCTCAGTTATATTCATGCATGCATGGGTTTCAAACATCATGATCTCTTATTCAAATATTTGAATTCAATTTTACATTGATTATGACCTCACCTAGTCTTTTACACCCACACAGTCGTCTTCTCTTTTATAATTGTACCACTAACTTTCTCTCGTGCATGTATGCATACACGGTATCAGTCGGCATTATCCATCGCACACATGCAATCTTTTTCTTCAGGTCGGTCTCCCATGCATGCACACACACACACACCTCCCCCTCTCCATCATATCAGGCATTCTTTATCTCTCACGTGCATGCACAACGATCGATGTTCCTCTATGTGTGTGTATATATAGCTAGGTCTTTCACAGTTTCCCACACAAACCGATCTATCTATATATCTAGTGAGGTCTCACCCTCTTTCACACGTCCACATCGATCAATCTATACCTCTCTATATAGGATTACATAGCTAATACACACACATTAATTATATATCCAACGTCCCCCTCTCATCATCCATGCCTTCCGCCTCATCTCTCACACGCGCGCACAGTGGCGAAGACAGGGGGCAGCAAGGGCCCTGCCCCCCCTAACATCACTATACATCGAGGCTAATATGAATGTGATCATTAGACAATTCCTGGTAAAATGGTTTAAGTTGATGAATTGGACCTCCTCGTAAAGGATTAGCAATGCTTGGCCCCCTAGCTCCTTTATTTTTCATGGCTCCGCTACTACGCGCAACAGCGGACGTTCTCTCCCCCTCTCTCTAAATATCGATCTCGCACTTGTGCACTCCTTCATAATCTCTCCACTTGGACCCTCGCACCATCTACTAGCCCCCCACCGGATTTTACCACATGTACAATCTAGCAGACTCCATGGTTGAACTTAAGCAGAATGCACAAACCTCAAAACACAAGTGCTTCTCCTTTGTTCTAGAATCTTCCGTATCATAACTGCCCAAACTTTTTTTCTAGCTGAATCGCCATTATTTGTTTTTACTTTATGCTTCACAACGCACAATTCCATGAATCATAAAATAGATTAAGGGCTTATTTGATTCAAAGGATTCTCAAAGGAATTTTGGAGGATTCTAATCCTTAGGAATTTTTCCTATCTTGGTTGTTTGACTCGTAGGATTGTAAACCATAGGAATTTTTCCATAGGATTCATTTGCACTAGATTTCATAGGAAACATCCCATCCACTCAAACGTCTTTGAAAGAATCCTTTGTTTTTTCTATGCACAATCAAACACTCCTACAATCCTGTAGGATTCAAGACGACATTCCACTCTAATCCCATGTTTTTCCTATTCCCGTGTTTTGTAAATCCTACGAATCAAAGAGGACCTAGCTTTTTCATAAAATCTAATTTATTTTGAATGAGATGAACTATAAGAATTAAACGAAGGTCTACCTCAGGCATATATGACTCAGATCTTACATGCTATAGTGTGATATTTATTCATAATTTGGTTGCTTAATCTGATGCGTGCAATGCACGTGTACCTTACTAGTACTTCGAGTATGTGCAGAACACGTAAGTTAGAATTCCAATGGCACGCTACACAGTGTTTCTCCTACAGTTCATGAAGCCACGTGGCACATGTGGAGGCGTTATCGTGACCTCCTTGTGTGGATTGATCATAGTGACGTGCTGCTTGTTCAAGAAGAATGTACTCGTCCTCTCTGAGCCACACTGGCGGTACATGCACGAAGTGAAGATGTGCACGCACGCCACGCACGCACTCATTCCCTCGCACGCTTACGCGGGTACACAAGGGGACGTATTTTTTGTACGAAGATCCACCCCATGTGATAATTTGACGCGTGTGAAGTCCTTCACTTCATTGATGGTCAATTAATACAGCGCATGCAAATTGAGTGCACGTGAGGGCGGAAGAAAGACATTACTACTCCACTGCACGCGTGCAAGTAGTTAAATCATGGGTTGCTAGTACTTCCATTGGTCTCCTTCGTATTTTGTGCCAATTTTTGACCATATTTTTAAGTAACATAATATTTATGCATGTAATAAAAAGTGGCACAAAAAAAGGGGGCCAATAAACCAGGACGCATGCAGCATGATCAATTTTTGCCAGGCCTACTGTTGGTGGCCTTTGTATTTAAATATGGACGGAGTGGAGTAGTACTATCTTTATCTTAGCCTCGTAGGGCTCTCCCAACGCCTAGGCTCGCCTCCCCACCTCGCCCACCAGATCCCTCCATGGAGGATCCCACCATGGATAATCCCTTAGATCCCAGGATCCCGCGGGCTGCCCTCTCGCTGCCGCACGCAGCACTGCCACCTTCGAGCAAAACCCACATGTGTTTTAGAGGGGATCCATTGCTCTGGAATCATAGATCGGTGGCACTAGAGGAGATGCCAGGGCTGCATTTCAGGTGGTGGGCAGCAAGGGCAAATCGGATCAAGGAAGCGTCGCATCGATTGGAGAGAACTTCCAAGGAGCTGCGCCTGGCACAGCACAAGGCGGAGGCACAAGTCGATCTAAGGGGAGAGATGCTGAGGGATGTCAGCATCTGGCAGCGTTGCGTTGATTTCGAGCTACGGCTAATGGCAGAGATCATATTCACGGAGTCAACTGCGAAGGAAAGAACGCGCATGCTTGCGCAATGGCATGAGTAGCCGGTGCAACTGTTCAAATGGGCGGTAGGAGAAGCCAAATCTTGGGACCAGCTGCGGCGGCGCCACTGGGCATGCATCGTAGCCGAGGTGAGCTGCCCTCCTTCCCGCCAGATCACGATGACCTAGTCGATTGTTGCTGCAAAGGATGAACTTAACGCGATATCGGTTTGCAACCTTGACAATCACTCCATCTATACGTATTGTATTCCTCTGAAAATACTTGGTCGTTTGGAAAAAGATGGTAATTGATTTATCACTATTTTTAGAATGCTTGGTCGTGACAATCAACCGAAGCCACAACCAGAAGTCTCCATCGCGTAATACTGTATGGTCGGTCGCACCAACAGACTCTCGGTCAGACCCGCGTCTCACCGAAGGGACACGCATCAGCTTGGTCTGACATGTACGACCAGTTACATCACTAACTTGTGCGACCGCATTTGAGCAGTGTAGTACTCCCTCTATCTCAGTTTACAAGTCTTGCACGTGTACCTAGGTCGTTAATTTGACCAACTTAATAAGAGGCATACATTACGAAAAATATATCATTACAAACTTCAAATAGTATTCTATTTTTAATGATATATTTTTTATGTTAAACAATTTATTTTATATAAGTTACATTGACGATCTAGATACATGTGAAGCCTTGTAAACTGAGATGGAGGCAGTACTTGAAATTTATGTTCCATTAAACTCATCGGGAGCCGTTTCGGGCCTCAAAACCAAAACCATCAATTAATCTTTACTTTGTTCCCATCACATTCCAAAGTACTAGTGCTACAATTAAGTGCAAGCCTGCTCACACCTACTAGTACGTACCAAACCTGAACGTGTTCCCACTATGAAGGTTTTAGTACTAGTGCTAGTACTTAGGTTATAAAAAGGGGAACTACCTAACCGAAAATTACTCTACCTTCCTCCTCATAAGTCCTTCTTCGTCCGTCCTTGCCATGGCCGGTGTGCAGAGCTCTAGGTCGAGAACTACTCGTAACAAGGGAGCGGCAACCAAGGTTGCGGGAAAAAAAGAGGGCTCGCCGCCACGCAGAGACCTCAAAAGATCTCTAACGGGCAGGCGATGGCTCTCAGGAGCGCCCTAGCCGCGAAGGCGAACATGCCTAGATGGCGGCGCTGGAGTCGTTATCCCTCGACGGCATGCCCGATCAGCTCAATAAGCACCTCAATAAGTAGAAGGAGTTCATCCACGGCTTGGTGGAGCTGCTGAAGGAGAGCCCCGACGACATGCCCGCTGAGTTCAATGAGCAGGGGGAGTTGATCGCCGGCTTGGTGATGCTGTTGAAGAAGTGCATTGCCTCGGAGAAGAAGGCGACCGGCGAAATCCTGCAACTTCAGGAGGACAAGGCGAAGCTCTGCCACGAGCTCGACCTGCTGAAGGAGGAGAATGCCGGCTGGAAGAAGCTGCATGAGAATAGTAGTTCGTCAATGAAGATGTTGCAGGCCCTCGTCATGGAACAGAAGGAGGAGTTGGCGAAGCTCCGCATCGAGCACCCATCTTCTGTCAAGGTACGTAATGCGGCCGTGGAACAGATGATGAAGGCTCTCGTTGAGAAATCCCGCATCATGGACAGAATTAAGAAGATGGCGGAGGAGATGTGTAGGGAGATGGAGGTCGTGGAGGTTATGAAGAAGCAGTTACGACTCCGCGGCCAGCAACCCTTCATGTAGTAGAGAGCAGTGCCCCAGACTTGTGTGTGCGTCTTCCTTCTTTTTTGGGGGTGATAATCTTACTTGTTCTTTTGCTCCTGTGTTTCCTCTTTTGCTTCGGGTGTTTTGTCGCACGTGTCACATTCTCTGCGAGGCATGAATAGAACAATGCTAACAATGAGATGACTAGCAAATTAGATCATTTTTTATCGCCATATGGCATTGGGCTGCCGTGTTTCGTGCTCCTCCGTCGTACTACTCCAGTGGAAAACTTGAGTATACCGCACGGTTCTTTGCTCGTCCTCAGGTCTTCGGCACATTTATACGAGCAGTCAAGTCACAAGGCCCCGCCTTCCAGCAGTAATGAGCCGTCAAATCACAAAGGCCCTCGCCTGTCTTGAAACCGACCAAGCCGGACTGCCCCGCCATCTAGCCTTTTAAAAATATGTACTTTTGTGCAGTAGTAGTATCGATGGATTGCGCCATGGAGCAAAACTAACAAGATGAAATTAAAGAAAAAAGGTGGTACATATAGAAAGCGCTCGTCGCCAAATTATGCATATAGTACTATTAAAAAAGCTAGTACGTGCTTAAATGGGGTGCTAAATTTTATTAAAGAAATTAGCATACCTATTTAATTCTTGGGTTCTTATTATTTATGCCACTAGTTGTGTATCACTACTCAGTTTTGCCATTAGAAGTTACAACTACTCAAAAATACCATCGATCCGTGAGATGCCTACTCAAAAATGCAATTAGATGTCTAAAAAATGACATCGTTAAGTTACATGTTTGCTCAAAAATGCCATTAGACATTGTTATTTTCACGTCAAACCCATTGACCATGTTATATGACAAAAATAAGCCGATTCTCACAATGATAAGTGTGGCCCCGCTTGTCAGGTCTAACCAAGCGAATAATTTTACAGGAAAATAAGAACGTTGTTGAGATCAAGTAGGCCCCACACTTTATTTTACTGTAGTGAGATAGAGGGAGAGCTGGCATGTTGGTCCATCGGTATTTATGTCATTATAACATGGCCAAAGAGATTTGAGTCACAATAATGGTGTCCAGCACAACACACCCCTCAAATAAAACTAAGCACCCTAAAATTCTTTGACAACTAAACTGCTAGCCATATATATTGTACGTATATAATGTGAAGAAACGAGTGGTAGTACTATACCAACTAAAAGATGAACTGTAAGAAATACTAGTATATACGTACTGAAGAGTTAAAGTAACGAGAAGGAACATAACATAGTTCTGATGGGGGCTCAACACAACACACTCCTCAAATAAAACTAAGCACACCTGAAATTAAACTAAGCAACTAATCTGGTAGACACTGCATTAGAACCACCATGAGCAACGACACTGCCACCTTACTCGGACTCCTCGTCCACGTGCTCGGCTTCGTCCTTGTCCCTCTTCCTCTTGGGCGATACTTCTTTTCTTGAACTGCACACTTGCCTCTTGCTCTTCATCCAACCCTTGTAGATATTGAAACAAATGTAGCCATCCATTGCAGCGTAGTGGATGTGGTCTATATCTAGTACATTCCACTCCCATGCATGATGAAACTTGAACGGAGGTTTCTTCAGTGTACCGTACGAAGGATGAACCATGGCTCCTGCCAGGGTCAGCATTGAAGGCTGATCACGGGAGGGCACCAGCCCTTTCTTCTAGAGGTCGAAGGGGTTGACTACAATGAGGCCTATCCGACCTAGGACATCCCTGTCGTTCCTAAAGTCTACAGTAACAAATTTGACTCGGCCTCCTTGAGGAAGTTCTTAAATTCCTCGCACTCAACGTCGGCATATGGCATATGTGGTAGACCAAGCATAATTCATGCACACAAACCTAGATCACGGCGGGATTCTTCTTCTCTGCCTCCTTTAGATTCTTCTCGCTTTCCTGGACCGTGGTGTACTCAACATCTAGCCCAGCGACCCACTCATCCTTTGAGTTTTCGAACATGCGTCTGAAGCGAGCAAGGTATCCTTTCACCATCGCGGAAGAACGGGTGTAGATGACGTCGAACTCATCGCCGGTGATGGTTCTAACCTTGTACTCACCGCTGATCATGGAGATTTGGGACACCATGGATTTGGGAGGAGGGTTAGGATTAGTGGAACTGCCGTAATGTGAAAGGATGGGACGACTAGGAGTGAACTGCTGTAATGTTAAAGGACGTCCGGGGACGAGTAGGAGCGAACTGCCAGCGGTTTTTGTAAAAATGTTGAGTGGGGCATGCGAACAGCAGGGTAGTGGCTTGCCTGGTGGATAAATGGATTCATGCACAGTACTATGGGGGCCCAATTAGATGTCATGTCTACTCGACGCCCAATTAAATGGCTTTCAATGTCACGTCAAGCGTCGGGAAAATTACAGTTGATACGAAGGTTTCCATTCTCCCATCATACGGGCTTCCGAGAGCCCTTGGATCTGAGATCGAATGGTTGCATGGCGTGATTCTAGACCTATGGGTGAATATCCTATCCTAGAGGGTTATTCTGTAAATTTTTAGCAACTTAGCATGCGACCATTTGATCTCAGATCCAAGGGTTGCCAACAGACTGTTGGGGAACGTAGTAATTTCAAAAAAATTTCCTACGATCACGCAAGACCATGGTGATGGCATAGCAACGAGAGGGGAGAGTGTACGTCCACGTACCCTCGTGAGACCGAAAGCGGAAGCGTTATAACAACGCGGTTGATGTAGTCGACGTCTTCACGATCCGACCGATCCAAGCACCGAGCGTCACGGCACCTCCGAGTTCGCACACGTTCAGCTCGATGGCGATCCCGGACTCGATCCAAAGCAAAGTGTCGGGGATGAGTTCCGTCGAGACGACGGCGTGGTGGCGATGATGATGCTCTCATCGGCGCAGGGCTTCGCCTAAACTCTGCGACGATATGACCGAGGTGGAATATAGTGGAAGGGGCACCGACACGGCTAAGAGATCAAGGGATCAATTGTTGTGTCTTTTGTGCTAGCCCTGCCCTCTATTTATATGTTGAGCCTCGGGGTGAAACTTGGAGCAAAACCTCCTCAAAGTCGGTTTTGCCCGAAAGGCAAGAGTCCCACGGACTCAGGACCAAACGCCACAAACCTTGGCGTCGGCCCGAGACGCCATGGGCCTCGGCGTCGGCCCGAGGCCGACGCCAGGTCTCCGCGTTTGGCCCCGGCCTCCATAAAACTCCTTTTGCACCAGCCTCATGGGCTTGATCCTTGGCCTAAACATATCATCCAATATATGAATCTTTACGTCTCGACCATTTGAGACTCCTCGTCATGTCCCCGATCTCATCCGGGACTCCGAACTCCTTCGGTACATCAAAACATGTAAACTCATAATATAAGCATCATCGAAACCTTAAGCGTGCGGACCCTACGGGTTCGAGAACTATGTAGACATGACCTAGAACTATTCTCGGTCAATAACCAATAGCGGAACCTGGATGCCCATATTGGTTCCTACATATTCTCGAAGATCTTTATCGGTCAAACCGCATAACGACATCGTTGTTCCTTTTGTCATCGGTATGTTACTTACCCGAGATTTGATCGTCGGTATCAATACCTAGTTCAATCTAGTTCATGGTAAGTCTCTTTACTCGTTCGTAATACATCATCTCACAACTAACTCATTAGTTGTAATGCTTGCAAGGCTTATGTGATGTGTATTACCGAGAAGGCTCGAGATACCTCTCCGACAATCGGAGTGACAAAACCTAATCTCAAATCGCCAACCCAACAAGTACCTTTGGAGACACCTGTAGTACTCCTTTATAATCACCCGATTCGTTGTGACGTTTGGTAGTACCAAAGTGTTCCTCCGTAAGCAGGAGTTGCATAATCTCATAGTTATAGGAACATGTATGGGTCATGAAGAAAAGCACTAGCAACAAACTATACGATCAGGTGCTATGCTAATGGAATGGGTCATGTCAATCAGATCATTCAACCAATGATGTGATCCGTTAATCAAATAACAACTCCTTGTTCATGGTTAGGAAACATAACCATCTTTGATTAACGAGCTAGTCAAGTAGAGGCATACTAGTGACACTCTGTAGGTTTATGTATTCACACATGTATTATGTTTCCGGTTAATACAATTCTAGCATGAATAATAAACATTTATCATGATATAAGGAAATAAATAATAACATTATTATTGCCTCTAGGGCATATTTCCTTGATCTCCCACTTGCACTAGAGTCAATAATCTAGATCACATCACCATGTGATTAACATCGATAGTTCACATCATCATGTGATTAACACCCATAATTCACATCGCCATGTGACCAAGACCCAAAGGGTTTACTAGATTCAGTAATCTAGTTCACATCGCTATGTGATTAACACCCAAAGAGTACTAAGGTGTGATCATGTTTTGCTTTGTGAGAGAAGTTTAGTCAGCGGGTTGCCACATTCAGATCCGTATGTATTTTGCAAATCTATATGTCAACAATGTTCGCACGGAGCTACTATAGCTAATTGCTCCCACTTTCAATATGTATCTAGACCGAGATTTAGAGTCATCTAGATCAGTGCCAAAACTTGTATCGACGTAACCCTTTACGACGAACTTTTTGTCACGTCCATAATCGAGAAACATATCCTTATTCTACTAAGGATAATTTCGACCGCTGTCCATCGATCTACTCTTAGATCACTATTGTACTCCTTGCCAAACTCGATTGCATGGTATACAATAGATCTGGTACACAGCATGGCATACTTTATAGAACCTATGGCCAAGGCATAGGGAATGACTTTCATTCTCTTTCTATCTTCTGCCGTGGTCGGGTTTTGAGTCTTACTCAATCTCACACCTTGTAACACAGGCAAGAACTCTTTCTTTGACTGTTCCATTTTGAACTACTTCAAAATCTTGTCAAGGTATGTATTCATTGAAAAACTTATCTAGCGTCTTGATCTATCTCTATAGATCTTGATGCTCAATATGTAAGCAGCTTCACCGAGGTCCTTCTTTTAAAAAACTCCTTTCAAAAACTCCTTTATGCTTTGCAGAATAATTCTACATTATTTCCGATCAACAATATGTCATTCACATATACTTATCAGAAATGTTGTAGTGCTCCCACTCACTTTCTTGTAAATACAGGCTTCATTGCAAGTCTGTATAAAACTATATGCTTTGATCACACTATCAAAGCGTTTATTCCAACTCCGAGATGCTTGCACCAGTCCATAGATGGATCATTTGGAGCTTGCACATTTTGTTAGCTCCTTTAGGATTGACAAAACCTTCGGTTGCATCATATACAACTTTTCTTTAATAAATCCATTAAAGAATGTATTTTTGACATCCATTTGCCGATTTCATAAAATGTGGCGATTGCTAACATGATTCGGACAGACATAAGCATCGCTACAGTTGAGTAAATCTCATTGTAGTCAACACCTTGAACTTTGTCGAAAACCTTCTGCGACAAGTCGAGCTTTGTAGATAGTAACACTACTATCAGCATCATCTTCCTCTTGAAGATCCATTTATATAATATGGCTTGCCGATCATGGGCAACTCCATCAAAGTCCACACTTTGTTCTCATATATGGATCCTTCTCAGATTTCATGGTCTCAAACCATTTCGCGAATCTGGGCTCATCATCGCTTCCTCATAGTTCGTAGGTTCATCATGGTCTAGTAACATGACTTCTAGAATAGGATAACCGTACCACTCGATGCGGATCTTACTCTGGAAGACCCACGAGGTTTGGTAGCAACTTGATCTGAAGTTTCATGATCATCATCATTAACTTCCTCACTAATTGGTGTAGGAATCATTGGAACTGATTCTGTGATGGACTACTTTCCAATAAGGGAGAAGGTACAATTACCTCATCAAGTTCTACTTTCCTCCCACTCACTTCTTTCGAGAGAAACTTCTTCTCTAGAAAGGATCCATCTTAGCAACAAATATCTTGCTTTCGGATCTGTGATAGAAGGTGTACCCAATAGTTACCTTTGGGTATTCTATGAAGACGCATTTCTCGATTTGGGTTCGAGCTTATCGGTGAAAAATTTTCACATAAGTATCACAACTCAAACTTTAAGAAACGACGACTTAGGTTTATTGCTAAACCATAGTTCATACGGTGTCGTCTCAACGGTTTAGATGGTGCCCTATTAAGCGTGAATGCAGCTGTCTCTAATGCATAACCCCAAAATGATAGTGGTAAACTGATAAGAGACATCATAGATCGCACCATATCAAATAAAGTGCGGTTATGACGTTCGGACACACCATTACGTTATGGTGTTCCATGTGGCGTGAGCTGTGAAACTATTCCACATTGTTTTAATTGAAGACCAAACTCGTAACTCAAATATTCATCTCCACGATCAGATCGCAGAAACTTTATTTTCTTGTTACGATGATTTTTCCACTTTACTCTGAAATTCTTTGAACCTTTCAATTATTTCAGACTTATGTTTCATCAAGTAGATATACCCATATCTGCTCAAATCATCATGTGAAGGTTAGAAAATAACGATACTTGCCACGAGCATCAACACTCATTGGATCGCATATATCGGTATATATGAGTTATTTCCAACAAGTCGGTAGCTTGTTCCATTGTTCCGAGAACGGAGTTTTAGTCATCTTGCCCAAAAGGCACGGTTCGCAAGCATCAAATGATTCATAATCAAGTGATTCCAAAAGTCCATCAGCATGGAGTTTTCTTCATGCGCTTTACACCAATATGACCTAAACGGCGATTGCCACAAATAAGTTGCACTATCATTATTAACTTTGCATCTTTTGGTTTCAATATTATGAATATGTGTATCACTATGATCGAGATCCAATGAACCATTTTCATTGGGTGTGTAACCATATAAGGTTTTATTCATGTAAGCAGAACAACAATTTATTCTCTTAAATGAATAACCAGATTGCAATAAACATGATCAAATCATATTTATGCTCAACACCAAATAACATTTATTTAGGTTCCACACTAATCCGAAAGTATAGGGGTGTGCGATGATGATCATATCAATCTTGGAACTACTTCCAACACTCATCGTTACTTCCCTTTCAACTAGTTTCGTTTATTTTGTAACTCCTGTTTGAGTTACTAATCTTAGCAACCGAACAAGTATCAAATACTCAGGGGCTACTATAAACATTAATCCCGATAGTATAGGGAGTGTGCGATGATGATCATATCAATCTTGGAACTACTTCCAACACTCATCGTCACTTCCCCTTCAACTAGTTTTGCTTATGATACGTAACTCCTGTTTGAGTTACTAATCTTAGCAACCGAACAAGTATCAAATACTCAGGGGCTACTATAAACACTAGTAAAGCACACATCAATAACCTATATATCAAATATACCCTTGTTCACTTTGCCATCCTTCTTATCCACCAAATATTCAGGGCATTTCCGCTTCCAGTGACCATTTCCTTTGCAGCAAAAGCACTTAGTCTCAGGCTTAGGTCCAGACTTGGGCTTCTTCACTCGAACAACAACTTGCTTGCCGTTCTTCTTGAAGTTCCCCTTCTTCCCTTTGCCATTTTTAGCATCGCGAAGAGCTCGAGAATCTTTTTCATCATCCCTTGCATACTATAGTTCATCACGAAGTTCTACTAACTTAGTGATGGTGACTAGAGAATTCTGTCAATCACTATCTTATCTGGAAGATTAACTCCCACTTGATTCAAGCGATTGAAGTACTCAGACAATCTGAGCACATGCTCACTAGTTGAGCGATTCTCCTCCATCTTTTAGCTATAGAACTTGTTGGAGACTTCATATCTCTCAACTCGGTATTTGCTTGAAATATTAACTTCAATTCTGGAACATCTCATATGGTCCATGACGTTCAAAACGTCTTTGAAGTCCCGAGTCTAAGCCGTTAAGCATGGTGCACTAAACTACCAAGTAGTCATCATATTGAGCTAGCCAAGCGTTCATAACGCCGCATTTGCTCCTGCAATAGGTGCATCACCTAGCGGTGCATTAAGGACATAACTCTTACGTGCAGCAATGAGTATAAACCTCAGATCACGGATCCAATCCGCATCTTTGCTACTAACATTTTTCAATACAATTTTCTCTAGGAACACATATAAAAACATAGGGAATCAACAACGCGAGCTATTGATCTACAACATAATTTGCAAAATACTACCAGGACTAAGTTCATGATAAATTAAAGTTCAATTAATCATATTACTTAAGAACTCCCATTTAGATAGACATCTCTCTAGTCATCTAAGTGATTACGTGATCCAAATCAACTAAACCATGTCCGATCATCACGTGAGATGGAGTAGTTTCAATGGTGAACATCACTATGTTGATCATATCTACTATATGATTCACGTTCGACCTTTCGGTCTCCGTGTTCCGAGGCCATATCTGTTATATGCTAGGCTCGTCAAGTTTAACCTGAGTATTCCGCGTGTGCAACTGTTTTGCACCCGTTGTATTTGAACGTAGAGCCTATCACACCCGATCATCACGTGGTGTCTCAAAGACGAAGAACTTTCATAGCGGTGCATACTCGGGAGAACACTTCTTGATAATTTTAGTGAGAGATCATCTTATAATGCTACCGTCAATCAAAGCAAGATAAGATGCATAAAGGATAAACATCACATGCAATCAATATAAGTGATATGATATGGTCATCATCATCTTGTGCTTGTGATCTCCATCGCCAAGCACCGTCATGATCACCATCGTCACCGGCGCGACACCTTGATCTCCATCGTAGCATCGTTGTCGTCTCGCCAACTATTGCTTCTCGACTATCGCTACCGCTTAGTGATAAAGTAAAGCAATTACATGGCGTTGCATTTCATACAATAAAGCGACAACCATATGGCTCTCGCCGATTGCCGATAACTCGGTTACAAAACATGATCATCTCATACAATAAAATATAGCATCACGTCTTGACCATATCACATCACAACATGCCCTGCAAAAACAAGTTAGACGTCCTCTACTTTGTTGTTGCAAGTTTTACGTGGCTGCTACGGGCTGAGCAAGAACCGTTCTTACCTACGCATCAAAACCACAGCGATATTTCGTCAAATAGACTCCGTTTAACCTTCTCAAGGACCGGGCGTAGCTACACTCGATTCAACTAAAGTGAGAGAGACAGACACCGCCGGTCACCTTTAAGCAACGAGTGCTCGGGCGGTGAAACCAGTCTCGCGTAAGCGTCACGCGTAATGTCGGTCCGGCCGCTTCATCTCACAATACCGCTGAACCAAAGTATGACATGCTGGTAGGCAGTATGACTTGTATCGTCCACAACTCACTTGTGTTCTACTCGTGCACATGACATCAACGCATAAAACCAGGCTCGGATGCCTTTGTTGGGGAGCGTAGTAATTTCAAAAAATTTCCACGATCACGCAAGACCATGGTGATGGCATAGCAACGAGAGGAGAGTGTCGTCCACGCACCCTCGTGAGACCGAAAGCGGAAGCGTTATAACAACGCGGTTGATGTAGTCGACGTCTTCACGATCCGACCGATCCAAGCACCGAACGACGGCACCTCCGAGTTCGCACACGTTCAGCTCGATGGCGATCCCGGACTCCGATCCAGCAAAGTGTCGGGATGAGTTCCGTCAAGACGACGGCGTGCAGGCGATGATGATGCTCTACGGCGCGAGGCTTCGCCTAAACTCTGCGACGATATGACTGAGGTGGAATATAGTGGAAGGGGGCACCGCACACGGCTAAGAGATCCAAGGGATCAATTGTTGTGTCTTTTGTGCTAGCCCTGCCCCTCTATTTATATGTTGAGCCTCGGGGTCGAAACTTGGAGCAAAAACCTCCTCAAAGTCGGTTTTGCCCGAAAGGCAAGAGTCCCACTCGGACTCCAGGACCAAACGCCACAAACCTTGGCGTCTGGCCCAGACGCCATGGGCCTCGGCGTCGGCCAGGCCGACGCCGAGGTCTCGGCGTTTGGCCCCCAGCCTCCATAAAACTCCTTTTGCACCAGCCTCATGGGCTTGATCCCTTGGCCTAAACATATCATCCAATATATGAATCTTTACGTCTCGACCATTTCGAGACTCCTCGTCATGTCCCCGATCTCATCCGGACTCGAACTCCTTCGTACATCAAAACATGTAAACTCATAATATAAGCATCGAAACCTTAAGCGTGCGGACCCTACGGGTTCGAGAACTATGTAGACATGACCTAGAACTATTCTCGGTCAATAACCAATAGCGGAACCTGGATGCCCATATTGGTTCCTACATATTCTCTGAAGATCTTTATCGGTCAAACCGCATAACGACATCGTTGTTCCTTTTGTCATCGGTATGTTACTTACCCGAGATTTGATCGTCGGTATCCAATACCTAGTTCAATCTAGTTCTTGGTAAGTCTCTTTACTCGTTCCGTAATACATCATCTCACAACTAACTCATTAGTTGTAATGCTTGCAAGGCTTATGTGATGTGTATTACCGAGAAGGCCTGGAGATACCTCTCCGACAATCGGAGTGACAAAACCTAATCTCGAAATACGCCAACCCAACAAGTACCTTTGGAGACACCTGTAGTACTCCTTTATAATCACCCAGTTACGTTGTGACGTTTGGTAGTACCCAAAGTGTTCCTCCGGTAAACGGGAGTTGCATAATCTCATAGTTATAGGAACATGTATGGGTCATGAAGAAAAGCACTAGCAACAAACTATACGATCAGGTGCTATGCTAATGGAATGGGTCATGTCAATCAGATCATTCAACCAATGATGTGATCCCGTTAATCAAATAACAACTCCTTGTTCATGGTTAGGAAACATAACCATCTTTGATTAACGAGCTAGTCAAGTAGAGGCATACTAGTGACACTCTGTAGGTTTATGTATTCACACATGTATTATGTTTCCGGTTAATACAATTCTAGCATGAATAATAAACATTTATCATGATATAAGGAAATAAATAATAACATTATTATTGCCTCTAGGGCATATTTCCTTCACAGACCGTATCATTGTCGCGCCTACCACGACCGTCGCCTCGCTCGCGCGGTCCCGCCCTTGGAGATTTAACACGTGCGTTAGGCTATCTGATGTTGGCATGTCATACATAGTCATCACTTAGTCACTCATACAACAAGGTTAGTTATAAGGTTGGCTATAAGATTATTTTTTAACTTCTCTCTATCTCTTTCTTCGTAGTATTTATTGCATTTGCCAAGGAGTGACCTCTTCCAGTGAAATGGTAGTCTCAAGTCATTAAAAGCATGCACACCCCACATCTCTTATTGGTTGATATGTCAAGAAACAAGAAACGATGTACTCCCTCCATTCTGGTTTATAGGGCTTATCTCAACTTTTTTGTTTTTTCCAATTTATAGGGCTCATCTCCATCTCATTTTTAGTTTCCGGGACGCATTAAATCTTTGAATGTAAGAATTAAAAAGGAACACACTAATGCATGTAATGTTTCTACTTATCTAGTGGCCAAGCATGCATGCACTGCAATTAATCCAATTTAATGCATGAGTTTAAATGGGGTAGTATTGTAAAGTTCTCCCTCTGTTTTTTTTAGTTTGCATATAAGATTTGGTCAAAGTCAAACCTTGTAAAATTTGACTAGCTTTGTAGGAAAAGATATCAACATCCACACTATGAAATCAATAATATTAGATGCATGATGAAATTAATTTTCATAACATATAACTTTAGTATTGTAGTTGTTAATATTTTTTCTATAAAGTTAGTCAAACTTTATAAAGTTTGACTTTGACCAAATCTTATATGCGGACTAAAAAGAAATGGAGGGAGTACGAGATACATTCCTCCACTCACAAAATGCCTTGATTGATTAGATTTCAGATTTGAGCCTTATAAACTGGAAAAGAGGGAGTAGAAGTTCATGCACCGCGCCTAAGTGTTTTGGGATTATTTGGTTTTCGTAAGATGACTTGCACACATAGACGGAGGGAGCAATTAACTTTCCACATCAGACTTTATGCCTATGTGGCAGGCTTAGCACCTGTACGAGCAAGTACAATAGTGGGCTATAAGCCCGCTTACATGGAATTTTTGCATATGTGGAGGAAAGAGGCAAGGAAAAAGTGTAGGAGTGGGCTCTCATGCAAGAGCCGGCCTCTACATGGCGGAGCATTGGGAGAGGCACCTGTATAACACGGAGGTGGTCAGGAATCGGCAGACTCACGCGGGTCGTAGCGCCGCAGTTAAAATGATAAAATGGCAAGTCAAATCACGGGGCCCCACCTGTCCAGCAGTAACTCGCTGTTAAATCACACAGCCCTACGCTTGCAGCACCCTACTCCTTCATCTTCCCGCGTCTCTGTCGAACCGACTAGGCGGAACTGCCCCGCCTACCAGGCGGGAAAAGCCCTGGCCTGGACTTTTAAATAGTATAGTATACTGATATTGTATCCATGGATTGCGCCATGGAGCAAAGCCTCAAGAAAACGGCGGTGCACATGTACGGAGTATACAACACGCCCGTCGCTCGGTCGGTCGGTTCGTCGATCGGTCGGTCTCGCACACCGCTCACCGAATGGAACGCGCGTCATATTGCGTTTGCACACACATGTGGGGCCGCAATCGAGAACCAACCATAGGCATATTCCCTGGCCCCGCAAGTCAGGTGAGTTAATAGAAGAGAGAGACGAGCGATAGTACTAGAGAAGTGTTGTACAGACATTGGTGCCTGGACGATCCCTGCATGACACGGAAGATCAGTTCGTCCATGCATGTGACCAGACTCCAGCAAACACGCCTGGATTGGCTATCGTCTACATATCATGCAGGCTGTGTTGTACACGGCTGTAGTTCTGACGAGAAATCTAAAAAAAGGTTTCGTGTCATCTCACAATATTAGGTGTCATGTGCTTCGGATCACTGCGAGGGTTAAACAGCGACAACTAAGTTCCTCCAAGGCGCTGGTCATTGGGGGCACATCCACGAAGACTACTCGGCTGCCATCTAGGTCAAACCGGCTATGTTAATTAGGACATCTATCGACGGACCCCTTTTCTATGAGTTTATCTTTAATTTGAGCTTTTATCCTCGTCTAGTTTGTCCGTCGGGATTCATGTTGTCTCCTTTGGGCAGTGAGGTTATGGTTTCTTGTCATGTGGCAATTTTTTCGTGTTATATGTAATAATCCGGTGCTTCAGATCGAAATGACGACAACTGCGCCTCCGGGGCACGTGCATGAAGACTTCTCGACAGTCATTGACGAGCTCAAGACGACTCCGATAGACAAAATAAAAATAGTACTCCACTATATAGGTAGGAGCCTCCGCGCTTCCTTGCTAGTGTTGCTCTCTTCACACTGTCTCGTCATCTCCAGATCTAAACACGATAGCGGTGGCCACACTCTCTCTCTGCTCACCGCTGGTCACAGATCCAGCCGGATCCTCTCCACCGGGGAAGGTGAGAAGGTGCAACGTTCACGCGGTCGTCCTCGCCGATGGCTCTTACCACTTGTCGGCGCGTCCCGATGGCGTGTTTTGCCGTTCTCTCCCAAGCACCGGCTGGCTAGGAGGGCCTCGACCCCTTCTTCCTCGTTGCCGTAGTGTGGGAAGATCCGGCCTCCCGCTGCCCACCTAGCGACATCCCAGCGACCCTCAGGTATAACTTCCTTAGAAACCGGCCTTTCTCTACTTCCCGAGCTCCTGACGTCGCTGCATTTGTATCTTTTACTATTTCCCAGGCCCCCTCGTAGATAGGATCGATCGGCTGTTCGAAAGCCACCTAAATTTTGACTCTTAAGAGATAAAAGTAGTTCATGCACTCAAATCTAGTACTACTTGGTTCAAACAAGGAAGAAAGGGGGTGGGGGTGGGGAAGATCTGTTACCTAAATCTAGGACTTGGTCGAAAGAGGAAATAATGGGGGCGAAAAGTAGCAGAGACTGGCTATCCAACTGGTCTCTTGGTCTAATAGAGAAATAAGGGGAAACACAGTACAAACTCAATATAAACCTGATCTATTGGTTGAAAAAGGAAAGAAGGTGGGGATGGGGAAAAGTCAACGAGTAAGTCCAAGACTAGATTTGCTAGCCTCACACGGTATAAGGTGGCTATACCGAACAAAAATGGGACCAACTCGGATATCTTGTTCGATGTTTGTTGCCCCGAGCCACTCTTATGTAATGCCACTAGTAAAATGTAGCAATCGTGACCGTTAAAAGTAAGGACACGTTAAACCAATGTTGTTTTCAATGTAATGCCTCCGAGAATATGAATCAATGGCATTTTTTCATGTCCCGCTAAATTTCCCATTAAGATAAGTTACTTCTTTTCGTTAGAAATGCAACTCGCCCTGGTCCGCCTACTCTCCTGTGCCCAAATACCGACTCAGAGCATTTGTTAATGTAATGTTGCTGGCAAAATGAAGCAATGGCACCATTAAAGTAATATCGTATTTAACGGTTGTCATAATTAATCCTAATGCCCACACTAATATCTAGCAATGTTGCTGCTTTAGAAAATGCTATTGTCCTTGTAGGATTGCCATTCAGATAAGGAACATGCTTCTTTTCATTTGATGTATGTTTCATCACTTGTTTGTCACCCTCCTTTCCACCTTTTTTTGTGCAAACAGAGACATACATTTCATGCTTGATCTTAGTTGAACTGTACAAATGATATCCAAATTATAGTTGAACTTTCCAGGAGCTTCAATACCAACCTTGATGTTGCTCAATTTTATTGCAACTAATGAAGAAGAAGCTCTATGGGTTTCGTTTTCTGATGGAAATGGAACCAGGGCTGGAGCCCTTTTCTTAAAAAATGAAGAAGAAGCTGCTAGCTCATTGTAACAGCCTGGTTTTTGGCCCTTTTCTTTTTCTTTTAATTTAATTGGTTTTGCTCTATTTTTCTTTTTGGAGTGGTTCTGTGGCCTTGCCACCTGGGAAATCATCTTCATTTCCTCTCCCAAGTGGCCCATCTTTCTCAAAACCTTGCGAAGATCATGTCACTCCATTGCGTGACCAAACCCTAATTTATTTTTCTCAGGAATATTTATTTTTTCTATTAAAGGAATAACCCTATCTGCCCTAGGTTGTGAAGCAACATATATTCCTGTCCATCAAAAAATTCCCATATACTTCTCATAATTCCTTTGGGTCATATGTTGCTCAAATATGCCCAAGCTTTCCTGTCCTAACCCAAGAATAATTCCCCAATAATTATTCTTCATTTCTGTCCAGAGTGGCACTTTGTGAAGGAAGTGTCATTTATCTTATCTTGTTTGCTCCCAAACTTGTTGGGCATTCTTTTATGTACAAATAATTGCATCATGAAAAAATTCAACTTTATTTGCCTAGCCAATCTTCCTAAGTGATTTTTCAAACTTTCTGTCAAACAGAAGCCACTGTGAAGGAAGTACTAGCTAGAGTTATCCAATGAGTTGAAATTTGGCATGCCTCTTCATGTGCTCATATAATTAGCCTCATCCAAATTTCAGCCCCATCCAATCATTTATGTGAGCACAGGGTCAAATCTTTGATTCTGGCAATATTTTCAGGTTGTGAAGCAAGTGCATTTTATATTGCTTCAAAAATCCTGATAAATTACCAGATTGTTCTCCTACCCAAATAACTTCTCTCCACCAAATTTGGAACCATTTCACTTAGCCAATATTCCTCTAAAATTATGGAAAGATTCTGGTCAAGTGAAGATAGATGTGAAGGAAGTACCATTTTGGTGAATCCAATTGGTATGAAATTTTTACAGATTCTCACTATGACCAAATCACTAAGCCTTGCCAAATTTGGGCTCAAGTTGATGCTCCATATGAGTGCATTATCCAAATCTTATTTCTGGACTAAATATGCAGTTGTGAAGCAATTATGATTTATCTTGCTCCAGATCTTCTCAAAGTTACCAGGATGAAATTCCTTCTTACCCTAAACCTCGCAGACAACTCCTTTGCTCCCAATCACCTTCCTGTTGATCACCAGTGCTCACCCAAGTTACAGCAGTAAACTTTAGAGGTTGCTTACCGTTTAACCAAAGCAGTTTTCATCGATCTACCACCGCAATTGAAACCTCCCCTGGATGATCTTACCACTAAACAACGTTTGCAAACCTTTGGCACCTTCTCCTCGCCAGCTCACACGGTCACCACCTCTCTGGCATGCCATGGCCGCGTCCAGGATGGTTTCTTGCTCGAGCCCCTCTCCCTCTCGTCGTCTTCGCGCTCCTAAGTATGCCTAAAAGTTTTACCACATCGTCGCCGTCCTCCTGGAGCCATCTCCCTCTCCGTAAGCCCTTCGTCAGCGCTCGTCGCCGCGCGCCCACGGGCACACCGTGGCCGACCGAGCATTAATGGCGCCGTGGCTGCTTCCCCTCTGCGCCCTCGGCCCCTCTTGCCTTGTGCACATCTATAGCTCGTCCGCTCCCTCCCTCGTCCCGTTCCCGTGCCCTCCCGTGCTCGCTGCGCGTCGCCAGAGCTTTGGCCGAGCATGAGCGGCGGCAACCGGCTCGGCACCTCGCCCCGCGCCTATATATAGGCCTTCCCGAGCCTTCCGAGCTCACCAGCAGCCTCCCCACACTCCTCTGACCCCGCCCCACTTCTTCCCCGAGCACCGGAGCCCCTCTGCTCGTCCTCCATCCGCCATGGCATCCGCGGTGCTCCGGCTAAATTCGGATGAGCCGAGCCCACTCACTCCATTCTGCCGCCACCATCCTCTTCCCCACTCCTCGGTGCACCTCTTCCACCCCTCGCCCTCTCGCCGGAGTAGCAGAAGCCTCCGTCTTCTAGTCCAACCGCCGCCGGAGCCGCCTCTGTTCCCCTCTCCTCGCGGTCGTCCCGCCCCTCCCCGGTGCCGGCTGACCTTGGGGACGGGTGCGGCAGGTCCTCCCGAGCCAACCGGTGGCGTAACCCTCGCCGGAGACGGCCGGAGCCGGCCGGCCCGTTGCCGGTGACGCGCCCTCCCCTGCCTCCACTGTCCCGTGCGGGAGCAGGACGGGGAAGAAGAAGACAGAGGCCAGGCGGGCCCTCTTCTCCTTGCGGGCCCCGCGTGGCAGCCTCAGCCCCGTTGACCTAGTTACGCTGACGTGGATAAGTGGAGGCGTAGTCCAGTGATTACGTATTCGCTTTCCGAAAGCGTAGTTCGTTGCGCCTTTAGATCAAAATGCGTTTACACTGATCTGAAAGCGTATTTTCTTTCTGTTTCAGCGAGTAATACATTTTCCAGAGGAGAAGGCGTATTTCTCTAAAGTGCACGTTCAGTTTTTCCGGCTGAGGGCCTGTTTGTGATGATTTTATCACAGATAGGTCCCTGGCAGAAAACACTTCATAACTTTTTGCTCGCAACTCCGAATGAGGTGAATCCAACGCCCACGTCTTCTTCTCATCGAGCCCATTCTGTTGGCTTCACTTTCACTATGGTTTTACACTGTGAAAATGACCTTTTTGCCCTTGCCCCTAATCAGCCCCCTCCAAGAGAGAATCTTTTCCGGCGGTTCGTTCGGCACATCTCCCCAAAGTATTCTTCCACCCCAGGCAAGCCACAACCACCATTTTCATGATAGCAATGCAGTACCTTTGGTTTTCAACTTGAATCTTCAATAACTGTATGCTTGTTTTGCTACTAATGTCGTTATTTCGGTTATGCTTATGGATCGGTGGTTACTGTCATGCTATGTTCTCTTGCACTCTGTTATCATGAATTGTTTGCTAGTACTACTTTCACATTGGTCATGCTTGATAATAGTACATGTTGGGTTGGTCATGTTCTTCGGTGCATGACTAACGTTGGTTACCGAGTATTGTTAATATGCATTGTTCCTTTGCTGTTAGTTGATTAAGTGATTACTCGGTAATGTTATTGATGTATTCTTGCATGGTATTTATTGTTGATGCTAATGATCATGTTATGAGTAGTGTTGTACTTGTAATATTCATGCTCATCATCATGGTATGCTCAGTTGGATATGATTCATTGTTGATATGGTGGATAGTTATGTTGCACCCCCATGCTTATGTTGATATCATGCTCATGCATTGTCATTGCATCATGTTATTTTATCATGACTCAGCATATTTGCATTCAAGTTTAACCGGATTAAATTGAACTTGAACAACTATTGGTCGAGTCATGGTGCCACCATATCGGTGACCCAAAGGCAACCACGCTAACCTTTATGGGAAGGTCCTAACTGGGTCTATTGTCATGCCTCTCGCTGGTGCCTCCAACGAGGGAAGGTTATGGGCGCGCGCTACCCTGATCAGGTAGGCGGACATAAGCCTTGTTTGCCCGTTGTTGTTGTTGTTGTTGTTGTTGTTGTTATTGATCCTTGTTCCCATTTGGGACCGTTTTTGCCACGATGGTGGCCGTTTTGCCACGACGGTGCTCGTTGGTCTCTTTGGTAGACATGGGGCCACCCAGGACTAGCCCAGTGGGAAGTGAGTCGGAGTGGCCGGGAGAGTGTCATGGCAGTAGATCGGTTTTGTAGGAACGCCGTTGGTCCACCCGAATGGGAGTGTGATGCCATGAGTTCCGTGGTGTGGGTACAGTGTACTAACATCTGTAGAGTGTATATTAAATCTATCGATAGCCGCGCCCGCGGATAAGGGCCTAGTTCGTAGTTGGTCACAGTGTGAGTCAACAGTAATAATAATAATGTGTTTAATAACAACCCTGGTTCGATGAAGAGATAAGTTGGTTGTGATCGCCGGAATGATCACCGTTTGAGACCAAGTGTTGGTCATGGTTGTGATCGCCGGAATGATCACCGTTTGGTTACAAGGTAACCCGTTGAACCAAGAGTGGTTCCGTTCGTGATCATGAGATGATCAGTGTGGTATCAAGGATGCCGAGTTGTTGGATATTCGTGATGTTGTGCGAGAATCATGGGTAAAGATCAAGCTCCTTGTGGTCATTTTATGATTACTACGGTATTGTTTATACCAAGCTTGAATTGATCCTGAGATGATCGTGTGATGTCCGAGGTTAGTAAGTGCTGCATGTTATGGTTACGAGGTAATCCAAGCAGAGTAAGTTGGTGCATGATAACGTCATCATGTTGCATGATAGTGCCATCATGTTTATATGTCCATGCCATGATCATATTGTTCTAGATGTATCATGTTGTTCAGGCTATGTTGTTCGGATAATATAATGTTAATCCGTGTTTAACCTGTAATTGCCATGCTGTTGTATGGCTTGAATGCTTCTGTTTATTGTGAGCTTGCAAATACATTCAATGTACTGACCTGGTGTGTCATGCCAGTTTGCAGGTCATGCCGGATTTGATTGCTTGCTTGTCGTGGTTTCCGTTCGTGCGAGCTGGGATAAGCGTTCACCAGAGTCCTGCGAGTGGAGTTCACCACCATTGTCGTTGTTCCGCTGCTAGAGTTATTCCGCTACTTCGAGTTGTTCTGCTGCTTGCATAGAGCAACAGAGGATGGCGTAGTGTCGCCGTGCCGATGTTATTCATTGTAATATCGGAGACCTTGTATTCATATTCGTGTAATAATAGAAAGCTGGTTTGTTCTATCCCAAGCAGTGTCGTATTCCAGAAGACTTCTCATCAATCTCTGGGCTAGAATACGAGGCGTTCCGGTTTCACTGAGCCAGGGTGCCACAGCGCTTGGTATCAGAGCAGGTTTGGCTATAGGACGCCCTAGACAGCGCGAGCGGTAGAAATCGGTAGTTTAAAGTTCGGCCTGGTTATTGCATTTGGTTGTTGCATTTGTTGTTGCATAGCATGCATATAGCCTTAGTATTTGTTGCTAACGGTTTATCTGGTGAGTGTAGCTGGCATCAGTTCAGATCCACTACAGCTCAGCCTTTGCATTTCTCCAGTTTTCTTTTCTTGCTCGTTCTTCGGTGTTTGGTGTCATTCCTGTCCCAGATGAATGATGCCAAGTGATCCCGACACTGTTTGCAAAAATGGTGCTCAGGTATCTCGCCGATATCCTCCTTTCAGCCCCGTCTATCGTTTCGGTGATAGACATGCTTCTATCCCAAATCGCTCTTTCATTTTGTCATGTTGGCAACCCTTAATGATCTTAGTTATCAAGAAAGGGCAACGTCAGCAGCCTCAGTTTTTCCCAGCTATCCTATTTCTTGGACGAGTTCGGATCTTTTTCCGTACGCTTGATAATAATGTGGTTGCGACCTTCGTGTCCCACTACATGATTACCGAGTGCGTCCTCGCCTCCGAGCTGGTCAAGGTTGCTACCTGGCTAAGGTAGCACTTGGTGTAGCGTTGTTTACACCAATTCTTCCACACATTTATTCATCCCCGTGCACACCGTCACAGCATGGTAGATCGTAGAACCGGAGATCCCGCGAGATTTGTGTGCTTAAGTAGGCATGCATATTGTGTGACTAGCAGCAATATGTGACATTGATTATGTGTGAATTGGTTGTTGTGTGTGCTTTTGTTTAAGTTGAGTTTTCTTTTGCTTCTTTCTTTTTGGGCCCCGGCGTTGCATTATTTTCCCCCTATAAAGAGTTGCTCATCAACCGACACCAGACCCGAAGAATCAGCAAGGAGTTCCAATATTTGGAATCTCAGCTAAACAGAATGGAATTCTCAGCCGACTGCAGTGAAATGGGGAATATCCGATTTTGAGGCTGATAATCAATTTTGCATTAGTGTGCACTCCTCACAATAGTACTGATAACTCAAGTCTACATTAGTACTAAACCCTCACAAAGAAGAACGATCAAGTCGCAGAAGAAGAAAAGTCGGTACAAGATCAACGGTATATTTTCAGTCAAAGGTATGGGTCATATACAAAATTTTGGCTCAGAATGCATGATGCTTGAGATATGTTATCGTCTCAAATAAAGTCGAATGTGATATGCTCAAGGAAGACAGTCAAAAAATTCTCATTCAAATAATCAGCCACCGAATATTATGGGCATGTGTGTAGATTTCAGTCTGCATATCATAGTATGAAGTTTTGAATGTGAGAAACTCAGTCTTTTTCCACACGTTATCGGAAGAAATTTATGATGCAAGGCTCCTCAATTTTCCTCAGCATGATATGAGAACAATTTCTGGTCCAAGATACTCAGTCTTTCTCAGCAAGATACCTCAGTAAAAGCTTCTGATAGACGGAAATGATTTTTTCTCAACAAGCAAACCCGAGGAGAAGCTTCTCAAGTACGGAACTCGGGCTTCTCCAGCACAATAATCAGGTCAAGCTCCTCATGTGGGCTATTGAGCCTTCTTCTGCACGCTACCCAGACTAAAGCATCAAGCAGAAACTAACGAGTCTTCCTCAGCAAGCTACTCGGATGGCTTCTCTCATAAGCCACTCAGTCCACATTAATACCACAATATTGCACCGTCCTCAGAGATTATGCGGTGAGTTGGCAATAGATGGCAGTACATTTCAAGGATCAGATTTGCAATAATTTTGTCAGGAGCACAAACTAGTCAAAACATATGCCTACCTCAAGAATCAAGTGTTTGGTTGCATATGATTCTTATATATGGTGAGCATGCATCCCCAATCATATCATTCACTCATACGAGGTACGACAAGGATCCAACAGATATACCTAAGGAAAGTAAGGATCCCCCAACCTCAGGAATCATGTAAATGAAGATAAGCAGAGATACACATCTTATGTAATACAAGGATCTATGAGATCTGGATAAGACATCGCAGAATCAACAGTCTTGACAGTGGCCACCAAGGCCAATATTCCCGCACCGACAAGGAGATCTCATGAACTCTTGTATGGTTGGCCTCAACAAAGGGCTCTGTACAGCTACAAGCCCCGAGAATATGTCATATACGTGCGGAACCCAAGCACCAGGGATAATGACAAAAATATTGCACTAGCCACAACCATGGTCGTATGAAGAATCAAGGATATATGTGGCCAACCTATTTCAGTAAGATATCCTGACAAAGAAAATCACGATCATCAAAAGGATGAGACTGATAGCAATGGTATGATGATTTTTGCATGACCATCAGGGTCCGGATACCCAAGTCAGTTAGTGGCCAGATTACATATGGAGCCACAAAGGCATACCCTCAGTGGATTACTCTACTCTACAAGGGCTTCATATCCCGCTGACCCACTTAAAAAATGGTTAGTGCGGAATATCCAAATCTGTTTTGTCAAATCCAAGATTATTTTGCAACCTCAGCAGTTTGACTTCAGCGACAGTATAAAGCATCACACAGCTTATTACCACATCTGGGTATACCGACAACATGGGTAAATCAAAAATCGAACAATCAGCTTCAGACCAGGTATATCCACTGGTGTAACCTAGTACTCGGAACAGCCTGTCATGAAAAGTATCTTCCCACCAGCATACCTGTCAGGAAAGTCTCAGGATGTTAATAATTGAGGTATGCTACAGTATAAGTCTATACCCTGTTATATTTCTCATGACAGAAGGCAGTCAAATCTTTGGTAGGTATCCCATGATCGAGCCAAAGAAATAAATCAAATAAATCAGTACCACTTATGAGCAGTCAGATCCCGTCAGAAGATGGCCATGATTAATTCTCAGCATTTGTTGAAAACAGAAGGCCTGCATTTGTTTGTAGCAACCCCATGACAAGAGTAAAAAGGTTTTCATGACCAAAAGAAAATTTATGCTCATATCCATTGGATATCACCACAAGTATGGAGAATCAACATCAGTAAAAAAAAGAATTGCTATATGAGCAAAGACCCGTCAGAATCTGGGGAAAGGTGAAGCAAGCCACCCCAAAGCAAGGTAAGTTAATCATCTGAAATTCTTGGGGGAACAATAAATAAAGGAAAAAAGGATACCCGAGCTGGAAACGGTGTCCTCAAGTCATACTTGTTCCCTGAGCAACCAAATCTTGAGGACGAGATTTCTTTAAGGGGGGAAGGTTTGTAATAGCCTAGTTTTTGGCCCTTTTCTTTTTCTTTTAATATAATTTGTTTTGCTCTGTTTTTTTCTTTTTGGAGTGGTTCTGTGGCCTTGCCACCTGGGAAATCATCTTCATTTCCTCTCCCAAGTGGCTCATCTTTCTCAAAACCTTGCCAAGATCATGTCACTCCACTGCTTGACCAAACCCTAATTTCTTTTGCTCAAGAATATTCCTTTTTTCTATTAAATGAATAACCCTATCTGCCCTAGGTTGTGAAGCAACCTATATTTCTGTCCATCCAAAAATTACCATATAATTCTCATAATTCCTTTGGGTCATATGATGCTCAAATATGCCCAAACTTTCATGTCCTAACCCAAGAATAATTCCCCAATAATTATTCTTCATTTATGTCCAGAGTGGCACTTTGTGAAGGAAGTGTCATTTATCTTATCTTGTTTGCTCCCAAACTTGTTGGGCATTCTTTTACGTACAAATAATTGCCTCATGACAAAATTCAACTTTATTTGGCTAGCCAATCTTCCTCGGTGATTTTTCAAAGTTTCTGTCAAACAGAAGCCACTGTGAAGGAAGTACTAGCTAGAGTTATCCAAATGAGTTGAAATTTGGCATGCCTCTTCATGTGCTCATATAATTAGCCTCCTCCAAATTTCAGCCCCATCCAATCATTTATGTGAGCACAGGGACAAATCTTTGATTCTGGCAATATTTTCAGGTTGTGAAGCAAGTGCATTTTATATTGCTTCAAAAATCCTGATAAATTACCAGATTGTTGTCCTACCCAAATAACTTCTCTCCATCAAATTTGGCACCATTTCACTTTGCCAATATTCCTCTAAACTTATGGAAAGATTCTGGTCAAGTGAAGATAGATGTGAAGGAAGTACCATTTTGGTGAATCCAATTGGTATGAAATTTTTACAGATTCTCACAATGACCAAATCACTAAGCCTTGAGGAAGTTCTACTGTTCTGAGCTAATTAGAAACAAATCTAAAACTTTGAATAGGTACCTAAGACGGTTGCTGGGCTGTTTCAACGGTTCGAACAAAAAGTGGCTGGCTTGGTAGCTGACGCCATGCATGTTGTACGGCACAAGTCATGGGAACTTGTCCGAAGCCAATAGGCTATCCTCGTACCCAAAGTTTATACTATGAGCAGTCGCAACAATATGTATATTATGGATGTCCTTGTCGTAGCCACCGAGAAAAATTGTATGTGGTTGGTCACTTAATTAACCTAATGAACAATAAAAATGGTATTTAACCAGTTGTTTAAGCCTAGCTTACTGTTGCCGGCCCCTTTTGGTTTGCAGACCATTGCAGCAAACCCAAGAATACAAAAACTAGCTAGCTGCATCAGCTAGCAGCTGGGGGGGAAGATTCAACTAGCTAGATTAGACTTGTGGATTGCACCCAGAGAGTAGAGAATAAACCGCTAGCAGCCTCTAGGTAGCCCCGTTTCGTTCAGTCCTTAATTACTTTCATCAATCGGCCGGCCAGCCGGCAGGAGATATCGGTAGATCGAAGAATAAGAAGAGCTATGAGGAGGAGGAGGAGGAGGAGGAGGAGGAGGAGGAGGAGGAGGATGGGGAGAGGGAACATTGCGATTGAGAGGATTGACAACGCGACAAACCGTCAGGTGACCTTCTCCAAGCGGCGGGGAGGGCTGATGAAGAAGGCCCGGGAGCTCACCATCCTTTGCGACACCGATCTCGCGCTCATCGTCTTCTCCAGCACCGGTCCCCTCTACGACTTCGCAAGCTCCAGGCCTGTTAGTTAATTAATTTACGCATGTATTCGGGAATAGTTTTTTAAAAAGTTGATGAACAATTTTTGAAATGTGTGAATAGTTCATTAAAAAATTTAAAAACAATCATGAATATATTTTTGTTCATCTTAATGTTTGAAATCGAAGAGCTTTATTTTAAATTCATAAAGATTTTTTAAACTCTGAAAAGTTTTTAGAAAATTCAGGAACAATATTTTAATTGCTCCAGCAGCTGGATTTTGGGAAAAAACGACTCAAATCAGTAGTATTCTCCATCCCAATGACCAAATCAGCAGCATGCAAACCGGTGGGCTGGCCCAACTGTGGGCGGCCGCATTTGGGAGCTACACGCTGGATAGGTGGACTGTCGAAAGATTGGTTCTTGCTCCCAAGGGGTTTATGCAAAACTATTGACTCTATGCTCAGAAAAAATCTTTTGGGAAAGTAAGAACGGAAGAAGGAGGACAGCGTGGGTGTATTGGGAGGAAACAACGATGCCCAAATATATGGGAGGCCTGGGTTTTAGAGATACTCAGATGTTTAACTTGGCAATGTTGGCGAGACAAGGCTGGAGCTACTCCAAGAACCAGAAACTTTGAGTGCTAGGGTTCTTAAGGGTGTTTATTTTCCGTCAGTTGGTGTCCTTGATGCGGAATTGGGATCGAACTTTAGCGTTGGATTGAAGCGTGCGTCGGGAGAAGCACTCTTAATACAGACGGGTCGAAATCGGAACCGATACAAACTCTTTTCTGTTAAAAACTCTTTTCTTAGTTCAAAAAAAAACTTTTCTTGATTGAAACCGATACAAAGAGCATATTCCATAACCATAAAATAACTAGTACTCTCTCCGTCCAACAATATACATGTCTTGCATTATATGAGCGGGAGGGACTACAATTCAATGATAAAAGTATTCATAAAATAATTATGTTTTTTTTAAATGAAAAATAATGTGGCTTTAAGGTTGAATAAAGAAGGCTCTCTAATAGGGACATGGAGTTTCTACATCCAGAAGCAAATGCTCCTGGTGTAAACAGTAAAATCAAAAAGAAAAATAAAAAAAAGAATTTTTTTGTGTCATACTGTCACAAATGTTTGTTATGAATGCAAAATTTCATCGCAAAATCACATCGGTGGAAGGCGTGGTAAAAAACAAAATTGATGTTCTGAAAATGTTACTTACAAAAGCTTTTTGGAGCTCTGGTTTTATTTTGGCACGACTTCCACCAATGTGATTTCGTGATGAAATTTTGTATGCACAACAAACATTTGTGAAAGTATGTCACAAAAGTTCAGAATTTTCCCTATTTTTTGGTTTTACTGTTCACACCAGGAGCATTTTATCCTGGGTGTAGAAAGGTACTTTCACTCCAATAGTTTCTATACACGTAGATTTTTCACAACTACATAATCTCCACAAAAAAACTCTCCACCTACCGGGTGAAGACCCTTCCAGTAAACTTTGATATGATGCAACCGCTAAAGTTTAAGGGGGCCTTCAAGTTCGGGACCACCCCCACCTCGTCATGCCGCCTCCCCACACCGCCTCTTCGACCCGCCGTCGGTCAGAGGAACCGGCCACGCCCACCCACATCGCCCCGCCGACTAGCCATCGGTCTGAGGACCGGCTGTGCCTCCCCACACCACATTGTCGTTGTTTGGACGTGCCGGTCATCGCAACCCCGACTTACCGCCCGGCCACCTCCCTGCATCGGCCCTGTTGCCCACCTCCCTTCCCCGCATCCACTGCCGCGCAACCACGGATTGTCGTTGCGCCCCTGCACACGCCGTCTCCGACCAACCACTGCATCAGCATACTTCATCACGTTGTTGCCTCCACCTATATATACGCTCGCTGAACATCAAAGACTTCTAACGCCGCCTCCTGGTCTCCAACGAGCAACCACCACAAGGAACACCCGTCGTAATCGACCGTGGCCCCGATGAGCTCCCCTCAACATGCATGTGACATTTGTATGCTTGTTAAATGGGAAATAGAAAAGCATACTACCTCTGATCCATAACAAGTGTCACAGTTTTGAACTAATCCCAGTTCAAAACTGTGACACTTACTTTCAGTTGGAGGAAGTAGATTTTAGGGGAAGATGTTTACGGGGCCCGACAAAATACCTCATGAGCCAACTTCTCTAAATTATATGGACATTTTATGAGGAGTTTTTTAAGTAAACTGTTGGAGATGCTCTAAAATTGTAGTTTAAACCATGTTTTATGGCCGCTAATAGGAGCGTACGTTCCCTCTCGAAAGCCCCTCGGGAAAACTTCTGTGATGGCTTCTTCTTTTCCTGCTCGACCTATAGCCTAAGTAAAACTAGCCCTTTTCCGATCTTCTTGCTCATACGGATTTGCCCGAGCAACAACAAAAAGAACAAATGAGTTTGTATTAGAACTGAATCTACCCCCACACCCCCCTACCACCTCATGGATGACAAAATGGCAAAATCAAATGTTGTTTTTTCATGCATTAGGGCATCTCCAACGTCGTACCCTAAATCAGATACTAATGTCCATGGACGCGTCCGCGAACACTCATTAAAGCCGGTCATCCAACCTTCTGCACTAGACGTCCACCTCTGTTTTCTTTCCTCTATGTCTGCAACACTCAAAATAACTATAGATATATAGCATAAATAATTCTTCAAGCAGTGCAAATATTCAAATGCAACAATAGTCCAAATATATATGTTACAATCCAAACATCAAGTTGTCAAATAAAATAATTCAAACTTGAATTCAACTTGCACATTCTTACTCGTTCATTATCGATAGATGAGAGCTCCTGTTCGGCGCCTTAAGCGCTAAGTTTCTCAACTGGCGCCCATGCGCCTCCTCGCGTGGGCCGACCCAACACAAGCGAATTCCTGCTTGCTTACTGGTTTGTCCCGTTCGCTCACTCGGTTGGACAGGTTGACTAGTTGACCATTTGGTTATTTGACCGTTAACCATTGACTTTTCTACAAAAATCATGAAATTGAAAAAATCATGCATTTTTTAAAAGAACGCGGATTTGAAAAAGGTTCAAGAATTAAAAAATATCATGAATTTGAAAAAAATTGCGGAGTTGGGAAAGGTTCACTGATTTGAAGAAATGGTGGCAATTTTGAAAATGTTTGTGAACTGGGAAAAAGTTCACAAATTTGAAAAAAAAAATCAGGAATTGGGAAAAGGTTCATGGCTTTGAAAAAAAATAAAAATTTGAAAACTGTTCACAAATTTGAGAAAAAAAGGCAAGACAAAACCCAACTTGAAAAACCCGGAGAAAACCGCCTAAAAAAGGTGAAACCTTCTAGAAGGTTCCAAAACTAGTCTAAAGAAACCTACATGGGGGGTCCCATATAGGATCTATTGTGCGGAGTGCTTACTACCATTGTCTACGAGTTAGCTGGTCCGGTCTGGAAGAGAATAAAGATGACGATGCACTCAATTAATCATGGATGCGGTTGTTTCTCCCCTGGCTAGTTAGGGTTTCTTGTCGCCGCCGCCATCTGAGAAATTTCAGTCCCCTCGTCTCCAGCTGCCATCTTGGCGCCGAGAGATGGGGGACTACAGATCTTCAAGACCTCTATGTTCTTCGTTAACGCCTAGTGACCATCATACTTTTGTGAGAATAAACTTCCTCTAGTTCTTTTGGCAGTGTCATGAGGTTAGAGAGTTTTCTGTCCTCGCAGATTCAAATATTCAGATCCGATGAGTTTATGTTGTTATATCAAACTTTTTGTGTTGATTTTATTTTTTATGGAGGAGAAATATTTCATCGATACTATGGTAAAGATATAGTGATTCGATGGCCTGCACTTGTAGGGGATCATCCCCGATCCAAGTACGTTCATCGATCAAGGCTTCCCATCTTTTTAGATGGGCGACTCAAGGCACTTTGAAAAACCCGACTCAAGGCACTTTGAAAAACCATTATTTTTCGGGTATCTCTTCGAGCAGAGATTGATACCGCGAAGAAGGTGTTTACAAGAGATTTCATTATAATCCTCAGTGATAGGAGTTACTTTATATTTTCTTGGATCTTAGATCCGAATTGACATACCTGTGATTGTTATGAGTGTCAATAAAGTTACAGGTTTTTCTCAAAAAAAAAAGGAAGAGGGTATAAAGAAGTAAACTGGCCGAGCCAAATGTCAAGGGGGAAGGAGTGTGCGTCATTCGGCAGAAACGGGCCGTGCCGTGCCGGCACTCGTGCCCTGGCACGGCCCAGTTATAGACGTGCCGGGCCAGCCCCGCAATGGGCCGGGCTATCGGATCAGCATTGCCAGGGCCGGCCCATTTGGCTAGCTTTGATCCTGGCTCCGCCCCTGCCTCCTCCTTCCTGTTGGTTCGGTCCTCCCCTATCCGCCGTCCTTCTCCACCCAGCCGCCGGCCCGTCGTCCTCCTCCACGCCCCCACCGGCGGGCCTCCGCCGCGTTCCCCACCGCGTCCACATCTGGAGCTCCTCGACCCCATCCCGTCCGCGGCGGTGGCCAGCTGCAGCCTCCTCCTCCCAGAGGCCGCGCCTCTCTCTCTGCTCGGCTGGACGGCGGTGAAGTTGGCAGGAGATCCACTCAGCCTGATTTCTCTTCTCGGTGGTACGAAAGCCCAACACTCTACCATTCTTTTCTCTCCGGGTTGCTTCAGGCCACCCCTCAGGTGGTGGCGGCCTGGCCTGACTGCTCCGATAGAAGCTCGTTTTCTTCCTGAATAGCCTAGGAATCCCTCAGGCCTTGCACTTTCCATTTAGCTAGCATAGCATGTGAACTTGAATCAAGTTGGATTAGGGATGTCTTCCCTTATTAATGTGACGCCTCTCCTCTCTAATTGGGAAGATCTTGTGCTTGCTGGATGCAATTGCAGTTACAAATTAGTACAAACCAGGAATCCTGAATCTCATTGCCACATCTAGTTTACTTCTAGCCCAAAGGTAACAAGGGCTTAGGGGACAGATAGATAGGGTCACATCTTAGATAGGGTTGATTCATTAGGAGAGGGTATCTGCTTCATCTGCGTTGGACATGGTCCATGCCTTTATGTGTATTGTATTTTTCACTAGATAGGGTCAAATCTTAGATAGTGTTGATTCATTTGATACTACTTAGGTTTGTCATGTTCAGCTATTCGTGCTATTTCCAGGTCCGTTATGGCATCTCTTATTTTCTCTAGCCCCCCAATACAACTTACTAGTAATTTCAAATGCATAAAAGAAAAATGTATTGTGAACATGTCCCCATAATAAACTTAGAAGTGGAAATCCCTATCCTTGGCTCATGCTATAACACTCTGTTCTATGTAGGCAGATCCACAGGTGGAGCTAGCATCAACAATGTCAGATCCTGGTAAGGATGGCAATATGCAGCAGCTAGTCCCAATGGCACCACCGCCGGCAAGGGTTTCTGGTGGTGAACTAGTGGCAAAGGCTTCTGTTGCTGACAGTGGAAAGCAGCTGGTGCTCGTGGAGGGTGGAGGAAAGAGCTCGGGAGGGGTCAAGCTACGGGAGGATGTGGAGGACATAGAGGTGAAGCTGAAGCGCATCATGGACAATGTTCCTGTCCGTGCCAGCAACACCTCTGGGTCCTCCGCTGGTTCTGGCTCTGGCGACTTCCACCAGGTACTCTTTCTCTCTCCCACCCTCTCACAAGCGGAGAATTCAGCTAAAATGAGTGTCAGAGTGAACCGTTTTTTTTTTCTTTTCCTTATTATGCGGGTAAGACTCACACATAACTCTGCATTATGACTATGATGAGATTTATTTGTCAATTAGCACTTGAGTAGATGGTTCAATGTTTTGGTGAAGTTGCCATTTTATTGAACTTTATCTTAAAGGAAATTTTGGGTCTATGGTTCATCTGAACATGAATTATTGATTCTAAATAGTTCTGGTGTCTATATAGGAAAAAAAAACATGGTGCTTGCGTTAAAAAATGCATTTACAGAAGTCCCTTTACCTGTCGATGTTCTTAAGAGTACTGACAGTAGAAAACACTTGAGTAAATTTTGTGTATGCTGTTATGCAGTTGACTATACCAAAACAATAAGACGTTTAAAATTTGCTCGATTCATGAATCTCTAGAATGCAAGTTGGTGTGGATTTTAAGGTAACATCATTGAATATAAATAAAAAGAATATGTTTTGCTGCATCACTTAATTAAATGGGAGGTTAAAAGGCTGACGAATGACCACTGTTTGATAAAAGGTGAAGGTCTATTAAGTTATGATGTGATATAAGAGAAGGGATCGGGTACAAGATCTTTGTATTTGTGGCTTAGCTGTGATTATAGGCATCATCACATGATAATCAGAAGTTCCAGTGGCTTATGCGTGCTGCAATAGAACGGAGGCCAGATCGAATTGCTATCAGCCTACCAGGAGAAGATTTAGTGTTTTGCTCCTCATAACTCTTCGTTTGAGTTATTAAAATGAAGTACTGCTGTTGGCTTGTGGGCACGATCCTAGCTTAACTTTAGAACTGCTATTGTCTTGTGTGTGGGTTGAGATTGATGCATACAATCACTGTCAGTAACTGGGTGGGACAAAGGTTATCATAGTGGAGATTGTGTTGCTGAGACTGTACACAAGTTCACTCAAATTCTGCTTTCTTTGAGAATTGTGATAATAATAAATTCAAGTCATATTTTGTCCGTCATGTTTCTTCACCAGAATTCTTGGGTAACATGATAGCAGCTGAAAATCATGATATTTGTATTTGATTCCTCAAGTTCCAGCATGCACAAAGCTAGAGCAAACTTTTTCTTGATGTGTTGTCAACTATCTTATTTACTGATTTTTTTATGTACAGATCTGGCTCCAGATTTCTCAAGTTTCATGACATCAATAGTTTTGAGAAGTTGAATGGAAACACATTCATTGGAGTAGTTAATAATCTGATGGTTCATCTAAAAAGATATGATGGTTTAACTAACTGTAAGCAGCACTCTTGTTTTGACAGTATCGGCAAATGAGGAGAAGGGAACAGGACCGAATAACGAGGATGGAGACTGATTACGAAAAGAGGAAGCAGGTGGCCGAGTTCAATCTGCGGAGGGAGGAAAGGCTGAAAGCAGCCGAGGAGCGAACATCCAAGAAGCGCCTGAAGCGCCAAAAGAAGAAGCAGCGAAAGAATGAAAAGCGGGCCAAACCAAGCGGTGGCGGCGAGGAACCCAATAGCGAAGCAGTGCCTAAGCAGGTGGAGGAGCCCTCAGACGACGACGAGGAGGGTTCGGATTACGAGGGCGACGACAAGTTCAAGCAATGCAAATGAAGTTGCTGTTAAACTGCAGACCGCCGTTCCTGATTCCTGGATATGACTTTTCATCACTAGTAGGGGTTCTGGATGATAAGAAGACTGGGGGCATGAACTAACACCGGGTATTGTTTTTGTAGTATAGAGACTCAGAAACATACATGCTAGATTGGGGGCATCGGTCGCCCTGTTAGTTTGTTTTGGAAACACTTGTCTGCTGTGGGTGCGCATTCTCCTGGACGGTAGATGGGGACGGCGCATTGGCTTCTATACTACTCCCTCCGTAAACTAATATAAGAGGGTTTAGATAACTATTTTAGTGATCTAAACGCTTTTATATTAGTTTACAGAGGGAGTAGTTATGAAATACTCCCTCCGTTCCAAAATATGTGTCTCAACCTTAGTACAACTTTGTACTAAAGTTAGTACAAAGTTAAGACACTTATTTTGGGACGGAGGACGTGTTATGTACCTTTGCCTGATGACATGACCATGCATGAAACTTGGTGTTGAGGCTCCTTTTTCTCATCACCTAATGTTTCTTTTTTCGTAGTTAGTCTGTGAAACATAATGTATGAACTCGATCGCCTAATGTTTCTTTTGGATGCACAACTTGATCCTGTGAGCATCAGATGAATTGAACCAACTGTGACTTTGGTGGGTTTCGTTTATTTGGGCATAGAAAGAAATACTAGCATTTCAACTTGTTTGGTGTTGTAATGGAAACCTCCCATCTTGGGAATCTTTGAATGTTATTAGCATCTAAGAGCATATGTGCCAAAAACTAATGATCACTCAACGAACCTCCCTGTTGCATTATCATTAGTTAATACAGTACCAAAACATCCAGCAAGGATAATCCTTATCAATCTGCCATGCATGCCCCTCTTATATTACATGATAGCATCCAAGCATAACTTTTACAAGTTGGTAAGACAGGCATCACAAACACCGAGCAATAGAACAGCACCATCAACCATCACAATTAGTAGAACCATAAACTCATCATCTTTGAGGAAACAAAACAAAGACGGACTAAAATTTCGTCGTCTTCATCACACGCATCGATGGTTCATAGGGACAGAACCAATATCCCTCCGCACTTCATTGCTCCAGCATATATCATAGAGGATGATATGGGTCTTGGCATTTCTAATCCCAGCAGATACTCTGCCAAAGAAAGGCGGCCCTGTCCGTTCAAATGGCTAGCAGCTGCTACTGGAATGTCAACGGGAGCAAATACTAACTGCACTTGCATGCACAGGCTGTCGTCTCCTCTCATCTCCATAGAGCTATTGTACCCAGTTTCTTTGTGATGCGGTTAACATTATGCGACCAATCTAAACAAAAATTAATTGTATATATCAACCACAGGAGCAGTCTGAACTGCTGTTCTGCCTTTGGGACGGGGTGAGAGTATCACCATCACGTGCATTCGTTTCATCCTAATTTGTTCTATGGACAATACGGCCCAATCTCTTCAGGGACAGGGTTGATTGCACCATATGAATGCTGCAGCAACAGCAGCTGAAGATGGTAGGCAGACCAGGAAAGAACAGGATATACTGCATTTGATAACAAGCGACCATATCAATCAATCAAGAACAACAGAATTCACAGCACCTCGATCTTGATCTTGGCCCAACACGAATTAATACACGCAGAATCAACTCAACACAATGAAACGAGGAAATTAATATTACCCTAGTCCTCTCGACCAAACCCATAGTGGAGTGGGCATGGACAGTGGAGAGCTAGGAGTGGTGGATTTCCGAGCAGCACAACGACTCCAATGCCATGGGAAACAAAGGCAAAGAGCAACCTGCGCCTGCCATTTTGCTCACATGAAATCCCACAACTTCAGTCTAGTCTAATCAGAAATTAACCAACTAATCAAGTGTCCAACAAACCAAAAAATAAATAAAAGAAAAACATGATCAGGAGGGGGAGCTATACGTAGTACGGAGTAGATAGCAATAACCTGAGCATATCAATCGACAAAAAAAAAGCACATAACGTCAGCCATGGCCGACAAAAACAGATTTCAGTCACAGGACAATAGGAAAACTACAGAGCAAGGAGGACAACTTACTAATGCAAGCAAAGAGAATATGTCCACCCAGCCTCGCTCACCAGCCCCAAGGTAATTAAGTAGCCAGCAACAGCGCGAAGAACCAGGAGTGATGGGTCTCCGAGCAGCACAACGACCCAGATGCCATGAGAAACTGAGGCATAAGGTAACCTGCCATTTTGCTCGGCTAAAACTTAACTACTTCTACACTAATCACAAATCAGGCAGTAACCAGACAGCAGGAAACAAATCAAGAACATAACTTCAATTGCAGGCTCACGTAAGACCTTTTTCCCCTTGGGGGGCAGCACACAAATAGAAGTTCAATTTGCGTGTAACAAAATAAAAATCCAAAGTAGAACAGAGAAAAAATTATAAGGAAAATAAGCTACTTCATTTGAATTCGATAACAAGCAACATTATCTCAACATCAATCGACAAAATCAAGACAGCAGATTCTAAAAAGTAAGAATACAGGAGATGCAACCGTGCAAGCAGAACTCACTGGGCAATTAAACAAGGAAAGAAAATAAATGTTATCCTTAGCCCCTCCCAACCAGCCATGGAGAAAGTGGCCAGCCAACAATGGAGAACCAGGATGTCAATCTCCGAGCAGTACAACGACTCCAATGCCATGAGAAACAGAGGCAAAGGGTAACCTGCCAATTTGCTCGGCTAAACTCTCACTAGCAATCAAATAGACAAGGAACTTTGGCTGCTAATTCAGTTAAAATCATTTTCCCAAGATAAGGCCAACAAGAAAATTGGTGTTTCAAGCACTCAATGAGTTCAGCTAAAAATATAAACATTTTCCAAGACACTGCTGGGCGGTCACACAAACTGAGAGTACACCACAAATATGCATATTTTCCAGTTCAAAGTGGGTCTGGAAGAATTCAAATACTCCCTCCGTCCCATATTAATTGTCACTGAAACGGATACATCAGTTCGAGCGACAATTAATATGGGACGGAGGGAGTAGTAAATACTAACAGAAAGATCCTGAGGTCACGGCAAAGCATCAGTAAAACACAAGCAGTGGGTTCTTTTCTTTACTCTTAGGAACAGGGTACATACCACCGTACAGGTAACATAGATGTTACAGTTAATACAAATTGATCTTCAGAATTCAGAAACATCACAGGCTCCTCTTCCAGCATGTATACTGTAAAGCATACAGCAGCATCATTTCATGTACCTATGCAGAAACTTGCGGTGGAAATCACTTCTGATGGTGTCGTTGATGAACCGTTTCGGTGTCTTAGTCTCTCCACGAGCTTGGTTCTTGAATACGACATCATCATCCCACCTGCGACAAACACATATATGAACAGGATTAAGCTCAGGATAAAGCATGTCATCATTCTTTTGTTAAAAAAAGGGCACCAAGGCATCACTGTCTTAACCTTCTCTTCACATTGAAGGAGCCAGAGTTATTCATATTGATCAGTGGGTTTCCTCGCATCAGCTCAGCCTCCTTCATCTTGGCCTCTTCTTCTGCTTGCTGACGCTCCTGCAGCAAACAGACAGGACTTCACATTAATTCTCTAAACCTAAAGAAGAAGAGCACCTCAAAACGATAATACAGAGAAGAAAACAACAAACCTTTCTAAGCCTGTCCTCAGCTCTTTCTTTTTTAATCCTTTCAAGCTCTGCCATGAGTGCCTCAGTGTCATCGTCGTCGTCATCATCATCGCTGAATAGAAGTTTCAATTTGATGAGTAAGACATAGAATAAGTTGAGATGATCAGCTGAACTACAAATCTGGGCCCAGATAAACAGCTCTGTCCCAAAAAAATATCAGGACAATTGCTGCATTATTCTTTTTTGCTATTTTACCATATGTATTGTTGTAAACATAAACATATCACAGGCAATAACAAAGTTTATGGTAGATAACTAACACATATTGAACAGTTTCCGCCGGCCCCAGTCCACAATACAATATATTCATGCAGTTAGAGGATGTATCAGTTAATCCCATCCATGCAAGTGCAACAGCAAGTAGAGTCTGGCCAGCATTTTGAACAGGTCTGATTGTAAACTACTGAGCAAGAACTAAACAGACCTTTCATCATCACTTTTGAGCTCCACGTCAGAGTCGTCTGCATCAATTTCACGTGGAACTATCTTATCCTCATCCCGTTTTGAACCTGTGAATGTGGTTACCAGAAGAAAAAAGTAAATCATTATGCTGCCTTGAACATAAACAATAAACAGACTTTGCTAAAGCTTTAAGGTTGTCACCGACCTTCTAAGAGCAGGCTTGAACTTTTTCGCCGGTCCCTCTCATCTGCAAGCAAAAAGAGGTTGAACTAATCGATTACAATTCAAAGGTAATAGGCAACAACGAAAGGCAAAACATCACGGAAGAAAGGATATGGCAAAGCACTATTTGCACAGATGACGAAGAAGGTGCAGATGGATCCGGAGGGTATTACCAACATAGGACTTATCCTTGGATGAGAAGTGCTTGTGTTCACGCTCCTCAAGTTCGTCCCTGAGATTCCTCTTTTGTACCTCCTCTTGAGTTTGCTGGCCTTCTTTTCTGCACATAAGAGGGGGAGCATTGAGAGGAAGATACTCAGAAAAATATGTAAACTATCAGCTAATTCCATCCTTGGTTGACAGGGGTGAAAAATAAATTAATTGTATGAAGCCTGATGCAATAGTTTAGCCATATAGTGTTACTTACTGATTATGGTTAACTAATAAACCCCACAGCCACAATGAGGAACATATGAAGCATGATAAGCCATTTGCTTACGGATTCACTTTCTTGATGGAGCAGCAGCAGCACTGCAGCAGACATAATAGTTGTTTGTTCTATGTACGATGAACATAGCAACAGCTATCTATGTATTGCTCGACTATCCACGGGACTCGCTGACATTACATATGTTGGTTGACAACTTTTTTTTTATTGGTTGACAAATGACAACTAACTGTGTCGTTGCATTAAACAGGTGCTGGCTGGGCTTATTGGGTTGGAATTGACCTAATCCAGGCAACCCTTAACAGCAAATAGCAGGTGGTGCATCCATTTGCACGCGACTAGCCCCTATTCGGGCCCTAAACAGATGCAAAAGCACTACATAGTTGGCGATCTGGAGCCCATGTCTCCAAGGCCGACGAACCCTAGCACCCTTTCCCCGCCCCCAACCCCAATTCTAACGACGGCGCGGGCGCGAGATCTCTAACCAGGCCAGGCGGACGATTCGAACCACGAGGGAGGGGATGGAATTGGAATTGGAATCGGAGCGCCGGTAGGGGCAGACGATTGAGTATGAATTTACCTGGGCTTGAGGGAGGTGTGGGCGGCGAGGTCGCGGGAGGAGTACTTCCCGGAGGGCCCGAAGATGCGCGTGCCCCCCTGCTCGTTCCCGCCCTTGGCCGGCGCCCACGTCGGCCGCGCCGCCGTCGTCATCCTTCAGCCGGCCGGAACGGGGGATTCCTTTTCCTTTGCTTTTGCTTTGCTTTTGGAGACGAGACGAGACGACGGTAGGATTATTGCGGAGAAGCGCCGTTTTGTTTTTGTTTGTGCTGTTTCTCTCGTGGTGCTGGTGGGGCGTCTGTGGGCCGGGCCGGCCAGGCCGGGAGGTAGTACTACTTGACTTGCTTTATTCATGAATCGATGAGCTTTATTAAACCTTGCAAGTTTACCTCTGTCTGTTAGTACGAGACTCCCCTTGGGCGAAAAACCTAGGGTTTCGATATCTTCCGGCGCCACAGCCGGAATTCTGTCTCCGCTCCGATCACCGATCGTTGTCCACCTCTAGACTCGGGCTGATTAAGGGGGATCCTGGTGATCCTTACCGGCCTTGGAATAGAGCGACTCCGAGAGGGATAGTGGGCGTGTAGATTGGATCTGCAAGGATGTCGGAAGCATCAGGATCGAAGGGGAAGCGGGAGAAGGAATCAGCGGAGGATCTTCTGGCGAGACTCACACTGCAGGATGAGGAAGAAGATGATTTCATCTGGGAGGAGGAGTTGCCGGATATGCTGGAGCCGGCAAAGTGGCTTGCAATTGCTAGGGTTCATACACAAAAATCTTTTAGTCCTAATGCTTTGTACAATGATATGAGGGCTGCCTGGAATCCAGCCAAAACAGTGGTATGGAGGAAAATCAAAGAAAATTTGTTCACTGCACAATTTTGGATGTCTGGGTGATTGGAATAAGGCAATGGTAGAAGGCCCGTGGCTGTTTAGAGATCAGGCGGTGATTATGCAGGAATATGATGGTTTTAAGAACCCCGATGGAATCAAACTTGACAAACTAGCTGTCTGGGCGCAGATTCACCGCTTGCCGGACAAGTTCCTAATTGAGCCTGCTGTGAAGGGTTTGGCTTCCAGGATAGGAGAGGTGGAGGAGATCCAGCTAAAGCTCCCTGCTGGATTTTTTGGTGAGTTCGTGAGGGTCAAAGTGAAGGTTGACATTAACTCCAAGATCAAACGGTTTGTCACAGCCAAAAAAGGAGAGGAAAGAGTAAAGTATCAGGTCAAGTATGAAAAACTACCAACTTTCTGCTACAATTGTGGCGAGTTTGGTCATTGGCATGAGGAGTGTGGAGATGGAGAGCATGATGAAACGAAGTTTGAATGGGGTGACTTTGTGCTGGCTGATAATTTCAGTTTCAAACCTGCTGGCCGTGGAAATTTTGGATCACAGAGGGGTCGGGGAGGACAATGGATGGGGGCCGAGGTAGAGGTAGAGAACCCTATAACCCTAATCACATATGGCGCTTCAATGCCAGGCAACCAATGCAGACAGATGATGTGAACTCCTCAGAAGAAGCTGAACAGAATGGTGGGGCGGTAGTACCTGTCGCAGGTGAGGTGGTGGCTTCCAATGGGAATCAGTTGTCCAACAAGCGCCCTTCAGTGGAGAATGTAACGAGCCCAAAATCGGATGAGCCGGTTGGAGAGACGAGAGACGCCCTAGCAGTGGTGACCATAGGGGATCAGCCTTTAGTGCCACCCCTCCCACCTGTGTATGTGTCTCCTAGGAAAGAATGCAAGCGCTCGAAGAAAGGGGTGGAGGAAGATGGCTCAGTTGCTGGGGGGAAACTGAAGATCGAGAAGGACGATATGAATGAGAAGACAATGAATGCACCATCGACGGGCTCCCCCGAGGAGTGCCGCCGGGCACAATGAGTATCTTGAGCTGGAACTGTCGTGGCGCGGGCAAAGCTGCGACAGTTCGAGAACTTCGCGATATCGCGAATAGTTTTGCCCCTACCCTTTTTTGTATTGTCGAGACTCAGATTGATAGAACGAGGGTAGAGAATTTAGCTGGAAGTATTGGATATGATAATGGATATGCGGTGAGTAGTCAAGGTAGAAGTGGAGGACTAGGGCTGTTTTGGAATAATCCTATAAAAAATGTGATTCTCGGTTTCTCTGTGTACCATATTGATTGTTCAGTTGAGGAACCAGGTTGTGATCCATGGAGGTTGACCCTTTTTTATGGAGAGGCGCAGACACACTTGAGGTATAAAGCATGGGACTTTGAAGGGGATCAGTACTTTGAGTGATCTCCCGTGGGTCTGCATAGGGGATTTTAACGAAGTATTATGACCGGATGAACAGCAAGGCATAGGTGAGAGAAGCAATGATCAGATCCAGGGGTTCCGGGATGCCATTGATGTATGCATGCTGATGGACATAGGCTATCAAGGCCACTTCTGGACTTTTGAAAAGAGGGTCACTGGGGGTAGCTATACCCGGGTCCGCTTGGACCGTTCTCTGGCTTCTGCGGATTGGAACGAACGTTTTCCAAATGCACTTGTTAAACATTTAACAGCAGCGACATCGGATCACTGCCCCATCTTGTTGGAGTTTCAAGGGAGGGCACCGAAGCACAAGAAGGAGTTTAAGTATGAGCTAATGTGGGAAACTCATGAGTCATGGAGAGACACAATCATATCTAGCTGGGCAGGAGACCCGGTGGAGTTTATGACAGATTTAAGAGAAAAAGCTAAAAAGGGTTTCGGTGCAGCTGGGCTCCTGGAATAAAAATACATTCAGGTCAGTACGGAAGGAAATAAAAAGCTTAAAACTGGAGCTAGACCGCTTGCGGAGCGATCCATTAAGAACAACGCCGTCACGTATTGAACTGAAGATCAATGAGAAGTTGATTGAATTATATCACAGGGAGGAAATTATGTGGAGGCAACGCTCGAGGTTGGAATGGCTGTCGGCAGGAGACAGAAATACACGTTTCTTTCATCTAAGGGCAAGTGAAAGAAGGAAGAGGAACATGATTAAGGCATTGGCAACTTCCCTGGGGGTGATGACAGAGAATCAGAACGAGCTCAAAGCCATGGTGAAAGACTTCTATAAGAGCTTATATTCATCAGAAGGGGTGAGCGGCATAGAGGAGGTACTTGAAAAAGTGCAGCTGCAGGTTACAGAGCAGATGAATGCCACCATACTAGCGCCTTATACAAATGAAGAAGTCAAAAATGCCCTCTTTCAGATGTTCCCGACAAAGGCACCGGGGCCGGATGGGTTCCCAACCCACTTCTATCAACGACACTGGGACATTTGCGGGGACAAAGTAACCAAGGCCGTTTTGAGAATTATCAGAGGGGAGGAAAGTGCTGCTGCTGTTAACGACACTGTGCTGGTTCTTATACCGAAGGTACTGAATCCTACCTTACTCTCCCAGTTCCGGCCTATAAGTTTGTGCAACGTAATATATAAGATAAAGTTATCCTCCCAGACATTATATCTCAAAAACAGTCAGCTTTTGTCCCAGGCAGGTTGATCACAGATAATATCATATGTGCATATGAGTGTCTGCACTTCATGAAAAGAAGCAAAGCAAAATCGAATAGTTTCTGTGCACTGAAGTTGGACATGATGAAAGCCTATGACAGACTTGAGTGGCCATACCTTTGAGCTATGATGGAGAAGTTGGGATTTGCACACTCCTGGATTAATATAGTGATGGACATGGTTCAGTCAGTATCATTTTCAGTCCTTTTCAACGGGGAGAAGCTTGAACAGTTCACTCCTACCCGAGGTATCCGACAGGGAGATCCAATCCCCCCCCTATCTTTTCTTGTGATTGCAGCAGAGGGCCTTTCGTGCCTTTTAAAATCCAGTTCTCACTCGTCCGTTCTTGAAGGGATCAAGGTGGCTCCGACAGCTCCGTCTGTCAACCATCTCCTTTTTGTTGACGATAGCCTGTTGCTTTTTAAGTCAAGTGCAGAGGGGGCTGCGAGGGTTTCAGCCTTGTTGGAGACATATTGTAATGCTTCGGGTCAGAGGATAAACAATGAAAAATCTTCAATTTTTTCAGTAAGAGATGTCCAGATACAGTGAAAAATGAGGTCAAACAGATTTTAAATGTGACAAACGAATCTTTAAGTGAGAGATACTTGGGGATGCCCACGGAAGTTGGCCAATCTAAAATGGGTACCTTCAGGTATTTGAGAGATAGAATTTGGGAGAAGGTGAGAGGATGGATGGAAAAACTTCTTTCGGTTGGAGGGAAAGAAGTGTTTATCAAGTCAGTGGCTCAAGCAATCCCGGTTTATTCAACGGCGTGCTTCCGTTTACCAAGAGGTCTATGTGAAAACATCGAATCCATTATCCGGCAGTTCTGGTGGGGGAGTAAACAAGGAAAGAGGAAGCCAGCTTGGGTATCTTGGGATGTTATGACAAAACCGAAGTATCTTGGCGGCATGGGATTTAGGGACATGGAGATATTTAACCTTGCTTTGTTGGCGCGACAAGCATGGAGACTACTGGACGGCCCAAGCTCTCTCAGTGCAAAGATTTTGAAGGCTGCATACTTTCCTAACACAAGCTTCTTGGAGGCAGAACTAGGCCACCATCCATCACAGATTTGGAGGGCTGTTCTTGATGGAAGAGACATCCTAAAGCAAGGCATTGTTAGGAGTATCGGCAATGGGGAAACGACAAATATATGGAGAGACAACTGGCTGCAGAGAACGGGACCGCTTAGGCCGATTACATCTCTTACTACCAACCCGCCTGTCATGGTGGCTGAACTCATAGATACGACCACAACGTCGTGGAAGGAGGAACTAATCCGGACCACTTTTGTAGTTTTTGATGCTGAAGCCATACTATCCATCTCCATCTGCACTAGGGCGGTGGAAGATTTTTGGGCCTGGTCAGCCGAGAGGAGCGGCAGATTTTCAGTAAGTTCAGCTTACCGTATGGTCATGACTAGGAAGGAGGAAAGAGGGAATTGGCTGGAACAGATCCCGGCTGGCTCGACACTTAACGCCGACCGAAGGGATTGGACGACGTTGTGGAATATCAAGGTACCTTCCAAACTCAGGGTCTTCCTATGGCGGCTGGCGAGGCACACTATGCCGACGGCGGACCTACTGCACCACCGGCACATGTCAGAGACTCATCGATGTCTGTTGTGCGGGAGGGAAGATTCATGGAGACATGCACTCTTGGAGTGTACTATGTCAAGGTGCATATGGGCGCTCTCGGAGGATGAGGTTGTCCAACGTTTGAGCATGAACACGAACCCTAATGCAAAACACTGGCTACTAGAGATGCACGACCAACTATCTCAAGAGCACTTTGTCCTGATGGTGGTTACACTATGGGCAACATGGAGAGCGCGGCGAAAGGCTATCTATGAGGGAGTTTTCCAGAGCCCCCAAGGAACTAATCTGTTCATCAAGGCATACATAGCCGACTTGCAAGTCATTGCTCGAGTGGGGAGCGGACAGGTACAACATCAATTGGTGAGAACTTATCGCTGGATTGCGCCACCAGAATCGTGTGCAAAGATCAATGTGGATGCGGCGATCGTAGCCAGCAGAGGAGTTGGAGTTGCTGCTGCCATATGCCGTGATCACTCTGGAATGTTTCAAGGAGCGTCAGCTTTGGTTGTCAAGGGAATCAGTGATCCACCAACGCTCGAAGCATTAGCAGTCAGGGAGGCATTAGCGCTTGCTGAAGACCTTAATATATGCAGAATACATGTCGCCTCTGATTGCAAAGTCGTGGTGGAGGACATCAAGAATAAAACGCCGGCAATCTATGGAGCTATTCTACATGAGATCATAGATCATAGTTCCTCGTTGATTTCGTGTACCTTTGTACATGAGTTTAGGAGCTCGAATTTCGAAGCTCACAATCTAGCGAAGCATAGTTTGAATTTGGGGATTGGCCGCCACGTGTGGTTAGGCAATCCTGGTAATCTTTCTTTTGTACCTTTGAACATTGGCACAAGTTAAATAAAGCTTCGCGTGATTGTCTCAAAAAAAACTCCCGGAAACCAAAATCTGTTGCCGCTGTCCCGAGCTCGAACTCGACAGCCTCAGCCATGGCCTCCCAATTAGGGCCACCGTCGCTGCCGGCCAAGTATGATCCAGCGGCCACCTCCATAATTGCCATCGGCAACGACCTCCTGCGCGAGATCATCCTCTGCCTCCCTTCCCTTCTACACGTGAATCAATATGATACCCCATTGTCATCACGGGTATTCATAGCAAGACATACATCAAGTGCTCTCAAATCCATACAGGTATTCAATCCGATAGTAACGAAATCTCAAAGGAAAAACTCAATTCATCACAAGAAGATAGAGAGGGGAAAACACCATATGATCCAACTATATTAACAAAGCCCGTGATACATCAATATCATGCCAAATCAAGAACACGAGAGAGAGAGAGAGAGAGAGAGAGAGAGAGAGAGAGAGAGATTAAACACATAGCTACTCGTACAAACCCTCAGCTCCGAGGGTGGACTACTCCCTCCTCATCATGGTGGCCATAGGGATGATGAAGTGGCCTGCGGTGATGATTTCCCCCTTCGGCAGGGTGCCGGAACAGGCTCCCGATTGGTTTTTCGTGGCTATAGAGGCTTGAGGCAGCGGAACTTCTGATTTAAGGTTATTTCTGTGGGTTTCTGTATTTATAGGATTTTTTGGCATCGGTTTCACGCGAAGATGGGCTTCGAGGGGCCCACCACCCACCAGGGCGCGCCAGGGGTTGGCGCGCCCCGGTGTCTTGTGGGCAGCAGCCCCCCCTTTGGTGGTTCTTTGCTCCATTATTTCTCGTTTATTCCAAAAAAATTGTTAAAAAGTTTCGTCCAATTCTGAAAACTTTTTATTTCTGCACAAAAAACAACACCACAGTAGTTCTGCTGAAAACATCGTCAATTCGGGTTAGTTCCATTCAAATAATACCAAAACCATATAAAATTGTTGTAAACATGGCGTGAATACTTCATAAATTATAGATACGTTGGAGACATATCAGGGTGTCATCCTGTGTGGGGTGGAGGAGGCAATGGCCGTCCGCATTACACTCCCTCGCTCCCGGGAGGACATCGCCCGACCGACGACAAGATCTGTCTGGAGTGACTCCATAGCGTTGGCTCAACGGCCACTCGGATCCTCTGGGGCTGGACCATCGCGCTCCGGCAACCAGAAAATCTCTTCTCACCTATCACCGGTTGGGCGGACTATGAGTCCCTGATGTCTACTACGCAACCTTCTCCTCGTAGACGTTGTTGGGCCTCCAAGTGCAGAGGTTTGTAGGACAGTAGCAAATTTTCCTCAAGTGGATGACCTAAGGTTTATTAATCCGTAGGAGGCGTAGGATGAAGATGGTTTCTCTCAAGCAACCCTGCAACCAAATAACAAAGAGTCCCTTGTGTCCCCAACACACCCAATACAATGGTAAATTGTATAGGTGCACTAGTTCAGCGAAGAGATGGTGATACAAGTGTAATATGGATGGTAGATATAGGTTTTTGTAATCTGAAAATATAAAAACAGCAAGGTAACTAATGATAGAAGTGAGTGTAAACGGTATTGCAATGCTAGGAAACAAGGCCTAGGGTTCATACTTTCACTAGTGCAAGTTCTCTCAACAATAATAACATAATTGGATCATATAACAATCCCTCAACATGCAACAAAGAGTCACTCCAAAGTCACTAATAGCGGAGAACAAACGAAGAGATTATGGTAGGGTATGAAACCACCTCAAAGTTATCCTTTCTGATCGATCTACTCAAGAGTCCGTAGTAAAATAACATGAAGCTATTCTTTTCGTTCAATCTATCATAGAGTTCATACTATAATAACACCTTAAGACACAAATCAACCAAAACCCTAATGTCACCTAGATACTCCAATGTCACCTCAAGTATCCGTGGGTATGATTATACGACATGCATCACACAATCTCAGATTCATCTATTCAACCAACACAAAGAACTTCAAAGAGTGCCCCAAAGTTTCTACCGGAGAGTCAAGATGAAAACGTGTGCCAATCCCTATGCATAGGTTCATGGGCGGAACCCGCAAGTTGATCACCAAAACGTACATCAAGTGGATCGCGTGATATCCCATTGTCACCACAGATAAGCATGGCAAGACATACATCAAGTGTTCTCAAATCCTTAAAGACTCAATCCGATAAGATAACTTCAAAGGGAAAACTCAATCCATTACAAGAGAGTAGAGGGGGAGAAACATCATAAGATCCAACTATAATAGCAAAGCTCGCGATACATCAAGATCGTGGCAAATCAAGAACACGAGAGAGAGAGAGAGAGAGAGAGAGAGAGAGAGAGATCAAACACATAGCTACTGGTACATACCCTCAGCCTCGAGGGTGAACTACTCCCTCCTCGTCATGGAGAGCGCCGGGATGATGAAGATGGCCACCTGTGAGGGTTCCCCCCTCGTAGGTGCTTGAACAGGTCCCGATTGGTTTTGGTGGCTACAGAGGCTTGCGGCGGAACTCCCGATCTATTCTGTCCCCAATGTTTTTAGGGTATATGGATATATATATATATATATATATATATATATATATATATATATATATATATATATATATATATATATAGGCGAAAGAAGTCGGTCGGGGAGCCACGAGGGGCCCACGAGGTGGAGGCGCGCCCGGGGGTTGGATCGCCCCGCCTCGTGCTCTCCTCGTTGATCCTCTGACGTACACTCCAAGTCTCCTGGATTGCTTTCTTTCCAAAAATAACTCTCCCAAAGGTTTCATTCCGTTTGGACTCAATTTGATATTCCTTTTCTTCAAAACACTGAAACAAGGTAAAAACAGAAACTGGCACTGGGCTCTGGGTCAATAGGTTAGTCCCAAAAATAATATAAAAGTGTATAATAAAGCCCATTAAACATCCAAGATGGATAATATAATAGCATGAATACTTCATAAATGATAGATACGTTGGAGACGTATCAGCATCCCCAAGCTTAATTCCTGCTCGTCCTCGAGTAGGTAAATGATAAAAGAAAGCATTTATGAAGTGTGAATGCTAGCAGGTCCATAAGTTTGATCAATGATAATTTCAGTCACCTTTTCTAGCATCATTATATGTCATAACAGTAGCTCAATTCATAGAACTTTGCATGATCAAGTAACAAACTATTGACATGTTAAAGTATAGATCATAAACTTTCTTGAAAACTAACAAACCGTGTTATTAGTCATCAAACAATTACGATTCATCTTATTTTCAGGAAGAGTCTATGTCAGAGCTTTGATTTAGCAAACTCCACATACTCAACTATCATTTAGTCTTTCACAATTGCTAACACTCACGCGATATTTATGGGTTCAAAGTTTTAATCAGACACAGAGAAAGATAGGGGCTTATAGATTCGCCTCCCAACCTTTTACCTCAAGGGTAATGTCAATAATAATAGTTCATGATGCCTTACATCCAATTGGATATATATATCAGAATCTTTCCAACACGAGGTGCTTGCCAAAGGATAAAATGAAAAAACGAAAGGTGAAGATCACCATGACTCTTGCATAAAAGTAAAAGATAGGCCCTTCGCAGAGGGAAGCAGAGTTTGCCATGCACTTTTATAGTTGGATGCACAAAATCTTAATGCGAGGGAACGTCACTTTATATTGCCACTTGTGATAGGGACCTTTATTATGTAGTCCGTTGCTTTTATTGCTTCCATATCACAAGATCGTATAAAGCTTATTTTCTCCACACTAAAAGATCATACATATTTAAAGAGTAATTTTTATTGCATGCACCGATGACAACTTACTTGAAGGATCTTACTCAATCCATAGGTAGGTATGGTGGACTCTCATGGCAATACTGGTTTAAGGGATGTTTGGAAGCACAAGTAGTATCTCTACTTGGTGCGAAGAATTTGGATAGCATGAGGGGGAAAGGCAAGCTCAACGTGTTGGGCGATCCATGACAATATACTTTATTTCGGATATAAGAAAACATAAACCATTACGTTGTCTTCCTTGTCCAACATCAACCTTTTAGCATGTCATATTTTAATGAGTGCTCACAATTACAAAAGATGTCCATGATATTATATTTATATGTGAAATCTCTCTTCCTTCAATATTCTTTCATGAATTGTTCAAGTGACCAATACAATGTTTGCTAACCTTCAATAGATTTACCACCTCCACTTATTATATGTGAAGTCATTACTCCCCATGGGATAAGCATATGAAACATATATAATTTCAGATTTATGATATTCAACTCATTCAACCATTTACTCACAGGATAGAAGTGAAGCACACGAGTAAATGACAAACTACTCCAACAAGATATAAGTGAAGATCAATGAGTAGTTAAATAATTATGTAGCTTTGTGAAGACTCTCTCTCTCATTTAAGAATTTCATATCTTGGTATTTTATTCAAACATTAAGCAAAGCTAAAGAAAATAAAATGACTCTCCAAGAAAAACACATATCATGTGGTGAATAAAAATATAGCTCCAAGTAAAGTTACCGATGAACGAAGACGAAAGAGGGGATGCCTTCCGGGGCATCCCCAAGCTTTGCCTTTTTGGTGTCCTTGGATATTACCTTGGGGTGCCTTGGGCATCCCCAAGCTTAGGCTCTTGCCACTCCTTATTCCATAGTCCATCGAATCTTTACCCAAAACTTGAAAACTTCACAACACAAAACTTAATAGGAGATCTCGTGAGCTCCGTTAGTGAAAGAAAACAAAACACCAATTTAAGGTAATGTAATGAACTCATTCTTTATTTGTATTGGTGTTAAATCTACTGTATTCCAACTCCTCTATGGTTTATAAACTACTTTACTAGCCATAGATTCATTAAAATAAGAAAACAACACACGAAAAACAGAATCTGTCAAAAACAGAACAGTCTGTAGTAATCTGTAACTAACGCAAACTTCTGGAACTCCAAAAATTCTAAAATAAATTGGTGGACCTGAGGAATTTTTCTAGTAATCATCTGCAAAAAGAATCAACTAAATAGCACTCTCCAGTAAAAAAAATTAGCTTATCTCGTGAGCGCTAAAGTTTCTGTTTTTTTACAGCATGATCATAAAGACTTCACCCAAGTCTTCCCAAAGGTTCTACTTGGCACAAACACTAATTAAAACACAAAACCACATCTAAACAGAAGCTAGATGGATTATTTATTACTAAACAGAACCAAAAAGCAAAAAACTAAAATAAAATTGGGTTGCCTCCCAACAAGCGCTAACGTTTAACGCCCCTAGCTAGGCATGATGATTTCAATGATGCTCACATAAAAGATAAGAATTGAAGAAGAATATGACTAGCACATTTAAGTCTAACCCACTTCCTATGCATGGGGATTTTGTGAGCAAACAACTTATGGGAACAAGAATCAACTTGCATAGGAAGGTAAAACAAGCATAACTTCAAGATTTTCAACACATAGAGAGGAAATTTGATATTATTGCAACTCCTACAAGCATATATTCCTCCCTCATAATAATTTTCAGTAGAATCATGAATGAATTCAACCATATAACCAACACATAAAGCATTCTTTTCATGATCTACTTGCATAGAAATTTTACTACTCTCGACATAAGCAAATTTATTCTCATCAATAGTAGTGGGAGCAAACTCAACAAAATAACTATCATGTGAAGCATAATGCAACTGAAAATTAAAATCATGATGACAAGTTTCATGGTTATATTTTGTTCTTTATAGCATACTTGTCATCACAATAATCCTCATAAATAGGAGGCATGCTTTCATCATAATAAATTTGCTCATCAAAACTTGGGGGACTAAACATATCATCTTCATCAAACATAGCATCCCCTGTTGGGGAACGTAGCAGAAATTCAAAATTTTCCTACGTGTCACCAAGATCTATCTATGGAGAAACTAGCAACGAGGGAAGGAGAGTGCATCTACATACCCTTGTAGATCGTTAAGCGGAAGCGTTCATGAGAACGGGGTTGAAGGAGTCGTACTCGTCGTGATTCAGATCACCGATGATCAAGTGCCGAACGGACGGCACCTCCGCGTTCAACACACGTACAGCCCGGTGACGCCTCCCACGCCTTGATCCAGCAAGGAGAGAGGAGAGGTTGAGGAAGACTCCATCCAGCAGCAGCCCAACGGCATGGTGGTGATGGAGGAGCGTGGCAATCCCAGCAGGCTTCGCCAAGCACCAAGGGAGAGGAGGAAGAAAGATGCAGGCTGCCCCAACTGGAGGAGAAGTTCTCGTGTCTCATGGGCAGCCCTGTGCCTCTATTTATATAGGGAGAGGGAGGAGGTGCGCCCCTCTAGGGTTCCCAACCCTAGAGGGGCGGCAGCCCCAAACCCATCTATTGGGTGGCGGCCACAAGGGGAGGGAGGAGGCGCAGGAGTATGGGCCTTAGGGCCCATCGCCCTAGGGTTTGCCCTCTCCCTTCTTAGTCAGATGGGCCATGGTGGAGGCGCCTAGCCCACCTAGGGGCTGGTGCCTCTCACACTTGGCCCATGTATGCCTCTTGAGCATGTGGCCCCACTTGGTGGACCCCGGGACCCTCCGGTGGTCCCAGACATTACCGATATCGCTCAAACCTTCCGGTTACCAAAACAGACTTCCATATATAAATCTTTACCTCCGGACCATTCCGAACTCCTCGTGACGTCCGGGATCTCATCCGGACTCAACAACATTCGGTAACCACATACAAGCTTCCTATATAACCCTAGCGCCACCGAACCTTAAGTGTGTAGACCCTACGGGTTCGGAGACAAGCGACATGACCGAGACGTTCTCCGGTCAATAACCAACAGCGGATCTGGATACCCATGTTGGCTCCTACATGTTCCACGATGATCTCATCGGATGAACCACGATGTCAAGGACTCAATCGATCCCGTATACAATTCCCTTTGTCTAGCGGTATTGTACTTGCCCGAGATTCGATCGTCGGTATACCGATACCTTGTTCAATTTCGTTACCGCAAGTCTCTTTACTCTTTCCGTAACACATCATCCCGTGATCAACCCCTTGGTCACATTGTGCACATTATGATGATGTCCTACCGAGTGGGCCCAGAGATACCTCTCCGTTTACACGGAGTGACAAATCCCATCTTGATTCGTACCAACCCAATGCAGACACTTTCGGAGATACCTGTAATGCACCTTTATAGCCACCCGATTACGTTGTGACGTTTGGTACACCCAAAGCATTCCTACGGTATCCGGGAGTTGCACAATCTCATGGTCTAAGGAAAAGATACTTGACATTAGAAAAGCTTTAGCATACGAACTACACGATCTTTGTGCTAGGCTTAGGATTGGGTCTTGTCCATCACATCATTCTCCTAATGATGTGATCCCGTTATCAATGACATCCAATGTCCATGGTCAGGAAACCGTAACCATCTATTGATCAACGAGCTAGTCAACTAGAGGCTTACTAGGGACATGGTGTTGTCTATGTATCCACACATGTACTGCTGTTTCCGGTCAATACAATTGTAGCATGAATAATAAACGATTATCATGAACAAGGAAATATAATAATAACTAATTTATTATTGCCTCTAGGGCATATTTCCAACAGTCTCCCACTTGCACTAGAGTCAATAATCTAGTTCACATCGCCATGTGATTAACACTGATAGGTCACATCGCCATGTGACCAACATCCAAAGAGTTTACTAGTGTCTTAAACTAGTTCACATCACCATGTGATTAAGTCTCAATGAGTTCTGGGGTTTGATCATGTTTTGCTTGTGAGAGAGGTTTTAGTCAACAGGTCGAACCTTTTCAGATCCGTGTGTACGCAATTCTCTATGTCATATTGTAAATGCTGCTTTCACGCTCCACTTGGAGCTATTCCAAATGGTTGCTCCACTATACGATCCGGTTTGCTACTCAAAGTCACTCGGATAGGTGTTAAAGCTTGCATCGACGTAACCCTTTACGCCAACTCATTATCACCTCCATAATCGAGAAACATGTCCTTATTTACTCCAAGGACAATTTTGACCGCTGTCCAATGATCCCAATCCTGAATCATTCTTGTACCCCTTGGTCGACTCATGGCATGGCACACTTCGGTGCGGTACACAAGATAGCATACTATAGAGCCTACGTCTAAAGCATAGGGACGAGCTTCGTCCTTTCTCTCTTTTCTCGCCGTGGTCGAGCTTTAACTCTTAACTTCATACCTTACGACTCGTGCAAGAACTCCTTCTTTGGTCGATCCATCTTGAACACTTTCAAGATTATGTCAAGGTATGTGCTCATTTGAAAGTACCATTAAGCGGTTTTGATCTATCCCTATAGATCTTGATGCTCAATGTTCAAATAGCTTAATCCAGGTTTTCTATTGAAAAACATCTTTCAAATAACCCTATATGCTTTCCAGAAATTCTACATCATTTCTGAACATCCATATGTCAACAACATATACTCATCAGAAATTCTATAGTGCTCCCACTCACTTCTTTGGAAATACAAGTTTCTCATAAACTTTGTATAAACCCAAAATCTTTGATCATCTCATCAAAGTGCACATTCCAACTCCGAGATGCTTACTCCAGTCCTTAGAAGGATCGCTGGAGCTAGCATACCTTTTAGCATCCTTAGGATCGACAAAACGTTTCTGATTGTATCACATACAACCTTTCCTTACGAAAACTGGTAAGGAAACTCATTTTGACATCCATCTGCCAGATTTCATAAATGCAGCTTTATGCTAACATGATTCCGACGGACTTAAGCATCGCTACGAATGAGAAAATCTCATCGTAGTCAACTTCTTGAACTTGTGAAAAACTCTTCGCCACAAGTCGAGCTACATAGACGGTGATATTACCGTCCATGTCCGTCTTCTTCTTAAAGACCCATTTATTTCAATGGCTTGCCGATCATCGGGCAAGTCCACCAAAGTCCATGCTTTGTTATGATACATGGATCCTACCTCGGATTTCATGGTTTCTAACCATTTGTCGGAATTTGGGCCCACCATCGCTTCTCCATAGCTCGTAGGTTCATTGTTGTCTAGCAACATGACCTTCAAGACAGGATTACTGTACCACTCTGAAGTAGTACGCATCCTTGTCACCCTATGAGGTACGGTAGTGACTTGATCCGAAACTTCATGATCACTATCATAAGCTTCTACTTCAATTGGTGTAGGCACCACAGGAACAACTTCCTGTGCCCTGCTACACACTTGTTGAAGTGACGGTTCAATAACCTTATCAAGTCTCCACCATCCTCCCACTCAATTCTTTCGAGAGAAACTTTTCCTCGGAAAGGACCTAATTCTAGAAACAATCCTTTTGCTTCCGGAATCTGAGATGGAGGTATACCCAACTGTTTTGGGTGTCCTATGAAGATGCATTTATCCGCTTTGGGTTTGAGCTTATCAACCTGAAACTTTTTCACATAAGCGTCGCAGCCCCAAACTTTTAAGAAACGACAATTTAGGTTTCTCCAAACCATAGTTCAAACGGTGTCATCTCAACGGAATTGCGTGGTGCCCTATTAAAGTGAGTGCGGTTGTCTCTAATGCCTAACCCTTGAACGATAGTGGAAATTCGATAAGAGACATCATGGTACGCACCATAACCAATTGGGTGCAACTATGATGTTCGGACACACCATCACACTATGGTATTCCAGGCAGTATTAATTGTGAAACAATTTCCACAATGTCTTAATTGCGTGCCAAAGATCGTAACTCAGATGCTCATCTCTATGATCATATCATAAACATTTTATCCTCTTGTCACGATGATCTTTAACTTCACTCTAAAATTACTTGAACCATTCAATAATTCAGACTTGTGTTTCATCAAGTAAATATACTCAACATCTACTCGAATCATCGTGAAGTAAGAACATAACGATATTCATCAGATGCCTCAAAGACTCATTGGATTGCACACATCAAAAGTGTTACTTCCAACAAGTTGCTATATTGTTCCATCGCATCAAACCGAGGCTTTTCAGGTCATTTTGCCCATGTGGTATGATTTGCATATCTCAAGTGATTCAAAATCAAGTGAGTCCAAACAATCCATCTGCATGGAGTTTCTTCATGCGATACACCAATAGACATGGTTCGCATGTCTCAAACTTTTCAAAACGAGTGAGTCCAAAGATCCATCAACATGGAGCTTCTTCATGCGTTTACACCAATATGACTTACATGGCATTGCCACAAGTAAGTGGTACTATCATTACTATCTTATATCTTTTGGCATGAAAATGTGTATCACTACGATCGAGATTCAATAAACCATTCATTTTAGGTGTAAGACCATTGAAGGTATTATTCAAATAAACAGAGTAACCATTATTCTCCTTAAATGAATGATCAGATTGCGATAGACATAATCCAATCATGTCTATGCTCAACGCAAACACCAAATAACAATTATTTAGGTTTAACACCGATCCCGATGGTAGAGGGAGCGCACGATGTTTGATCACATCAACCTTGGAAATACTTCCAACACCTATCGTCACCTCGCCTTTAGCTAGTCTCCGCTTATTCCGTAGCCTTTTATTTCGAGTTACTAACACTTAGCAACCGAACCGTATCTAATACCCGGTGCTACTAGGAGTACTAGTAAAGTACACATTAACATAATGTATATCCAATATACTTCTATCGACCTTGTCAGCCTTCTCATCTACCAAGTATCTAGGGTGATTCTGCTCCAGTGGCTGTTCCCCTAATTACAGAAGCACTTAGTCTCGGGTTTGGGTTCAACCTTGGGTTTCTTCATTAAAGCAGCAACTGATTTGTTTTTTCATGAAGTATCCCTTCTTGCCCTTGCCCTTCTTGAAACTAGTGGTTTCACCAACCATCAACAATTGATGCTCCATCTTGATTCCTACTTTCGCGGTTTCAAATATCGCGAATATCTCAAGGACATCATATCTATCCCTGATTTGTTATAGTTCATCACGAAGCTCTAGCAGCTTGGTAGCAATGACTTTGGAGAAAGATCACTATCTCTGGAAGATCAACTCCCACTCGATTCAAGTGATTGTTGCACTCAGACAATCTGAGCACAAGCTCAACGATTGAGCTTTTCTCCCTTAGTTTGCAGGCTAAAAAAATCGTCAGAGGTCTTATACCTCTTGACGTGGGCACGAGCCTGAAATCCCAATTTCAGCCCTCGAAACATCTCATATGTCCCGCGACTTTTCAAAAAACGTCTTTGGTGCCTCAACTCTAAACCGTTTAACCGAACTATCACGTAGTTATCAAACGTGTATGTACGATGTTCGCAACATCCACGTAAGACGCTTGGGGTTCAGCACACCGAGCGTGCATTAAGGACATAAGCTTTTTTTTCCGCATAATCGCATCGTCAACTTTCAACTATATTTCTCTAGGAACATATCTAAACAAAGGAAACTAAAGCGCGAGTTTATGACATAATTTGCAAAGATCTTTTGACTATGTTCAGGATAATTAAGTTCATCTCATGAACTCCCACTCAGATAGGCATCCCTCTAGTCATCTAAGTGATTACATGATCCGAGTCAACTAGGCCGTGTCCGATCATCACGTGAGACGGACTAGTCATCATCGGTGAACATCTTCATGTTGATCGTATCCTCCATACGACTCATGCTCGACCTTTCGGTCTCTTGTGTTCCGAGGCCATGTCTGTACATGCTAGGCTCGTCAAGTTAACCTAAGTGTTTCGCGTGTGTAAATCTGGCTTACACCCGTTGTATGTGAACGTAAGAATCTATCACACCCGATCATCACGTGGTGCTTCGAAACGACGAACTTCCGCAACGGTGCACAGTTAGGGGGAACACTTTCTTGAAATTTAATGAGGGATCTTCTTATTTACTACCGTCGTTCTAAGCAAATAAGATGTATAAACATGATAAACATCACATGCAATCAAATAGTGACATGATATGGCCAATATCATTTTGCTCCTTTTGATCTCCATCTTCGGGAATCCATGATCATCATCGTCACCGGCATGACACCATGATCTCCATCATCATGATCTCCATCATCGTGTCTTCATGAAGTTGTCTCGCCAGCTATTACTTCTACTACTATGGCTAACGGTTAGCAATAAAGTAAAGTAATTACATGGCGTTGTTCAATGACATGCAGGTCATACAATAAATAAAGACAACTCCTATGGCTCCTGCCGGTTGTCATACTCATCGACATGCAAGTCGTGATTCCTATTACAAGAACATGATCAATCTCATACATCACATATAATTCATCATATTCCTTTTTGGCCATATCACATCACATAGCATACCCTGCAAAAACAAGTTAGACGTCCTCTAATTGTTGTTTGCATGTTTTACGTGGCTGCTATGGGTTTCTAGCAAGAACGTTTCTTACCTACATAAAAGCCACAACGTGATATGTCAATTGCTATTTACCCTTCATAAGGACCCTTTTCATCGAATCCGATCCAACTAAAGTGGAGAGGCGGCACCGCTAGCCACCTTATGCACCAAGTGCATGTCACCGGTGGAACCTGTCTCACGAAGTGTACGTGTAAGGTCGGTCCGGGCCGCTTCATCCCACAATACCGTCGAAACAAGATTGGACTAGTAACGGTAAGCATATTGAACAAAATCAATGCCCACAACTACTTTGTGTTCTACTCATGCAAAGAATCTACGCAATAGACCTAGCTTTGATACCACTTTTGGGGAACGTAGCAGAAATTCAAAATTTTCCTACGTGTCACCAAGATCTATCTATGGAGAAACTAGCAACGAGGGGAAGGAGAGTGCATCTACATACCCTTGTAGATCACTAAGCGGAAGCGCTCAAGAGAACGGGGTTGAAGGAGTCGATTGTCGTGATCCAAATCACCGGAGATCCTAGTGCGAACGGACGGCACCTCCGCGTTCAACACACGCGACAGCCCGGTGACGCCTCCCATGCCTTGATCCAGAAAGGAGAGAGGGAGAGGTTGGGGAAGACTCCATCCAGCAGCAGCACGACGGTGTGGTGGTGATGGAGGAGCGTGGCAATCCTGCAGGCTTCGCCAAGCACCATGGGAGGAGGAGGACTTGGGAGAGGGGAGGGCTGCGCCAGGGCAAGGGTGTAGCTCCCATGCGCCCCCACTATATATAGGGGTGGAGGGGATTATTTCTTGCCCTCCAAGTCCATTGGGGCGTTATAAAGGTGAGAGGAAAGAAATCCCATCCTTTCCTTTCCCCATCGATTGTTATCCCCCTTTTAGGGATCTTGATCTTATCCCTTCGGATATGATCTTATTCCTTCTAAGGGGGATCTTGGTGCGCCTTGACCAGGGTGTGGGGCCTTGCCCCACTACCACGTTCATGTGGGTCCACCCATGCAGGTGGGCCCCACTCCGAACCTTCTAGAACCTTCCGGTACAATACCGAAAAATCCCGAACATTTTCCCAGAGCCAAAATAGGACTTCCCATATATAAATCTTTACCTCCGGACCATTCCGAACTCCTCGTGACGTCCGGGATCTCATCCGGACTCGAACAACATTCGTAACCAAATACAAACTTCCTTTATAACCCTAGCGCCATCGGACCTTAAGTGTAGACCCTACGGGTTCGGGAGACACGTAGACATGACCGAGACAACTCTTCGCCAATAACCAACAGCGGATCTGGATACCCATGTTGGCTCCTACATGTTCCACGATGACCTCATCGGATGAACCACGATGTCGAGGATTCAATCAATCCCGTATTCAATTCCCTTTGTCTAACGGTATTGTACTTGCCCGAGATTTGATCGTCGGTATACCGATACCTTGTTCAATCTCGTTACGGAAAGTCTCTTTACTCGTTCCGTAACACATCATCCCGTGATCAACCTCTTGGTCACATTGTGCACATTATGATGATGTCCTACCGAGTGGGCCCAGAGATACCTCTCCGCTTACACGGAGTGACAAATCCCACTCTCGATTCGTGCCAACCCAATGACACTTTCGGAGATGCCTGTAGTGCACCTTTATAGCCACCCGATTACGTTGTGACGTTTGGTACACCAAGCTTTCCTACGGTATCCGGAGTTGCACAATCTCATGGTCTAAGGAAAAGATACTTGACATTAGAAAAGCTTTAGCATACTGAACTACGATCTTTGTGCTAGGCTTAGGATTGGTTCTTGTCCATCACATCATTCTCCTAATGATGTGATCCCGTTATCAACGACATCCAATGTCCATGGTCAGGAAACCATAACCATCTGTTGATCAACGAGCTAGTCAACTAGAGGCTTACTAGGGACATGGTGTTGTCTATGTACCCACACATGTATCTGAGTTTCCTACCAATACAATTATAGCATGGGTAATAAACGATTATCATGAACACAGAAATATAATAATAATAACTAATTTATTATTGCCTCTAGGGCATATTTCCAACACGTAGAGGCTAAACCCTAGAAGCTAGCCTATGATGGTATGATTGTAATTGTGATCGGCCTTCTAAGGACCAACCTCTCCGGTTTATATAGACACCGGAGAGGGCTAGGGTTTACATGGAGTAGGTTACAAGGAAGGAAATATAATATCCGGATCGCCAAGCTTGCCTTCCACGCCAAGGAAAGTCCCATCCGGACACGGGTCGAAGTCTTGAGTATTGTATCTTCACGCTTCAATAGTCCGGATGTTGTATACAGTCCGGCTGTCCGGATACCCCCTAATCCAGGACTCCCTCAGTAGCCCCTGAACCAGGCTTCAATGACGATGAGTCCGGCGTGCAGTCTTGTCTTCGGCATTGCAGGGCGGGTTCCTTCTCCGAGTACTCCAAAGTAATTATCGAACACTTGAACCGTGTCCGGAACCACAAAATGATCTTCACATGCCACCGTAGAGAGAACGGTATTTCACAAATGCAATTTGCTGACAACTTTTTAGGCAACGCAACGTGTCATTACGGCCGGGTCATCATTCGAACCGTTTTCCCACAACCAGCCACAGCGCATATTGCGAGGCGGTTTCCTTGACACGTCCTGTCAAAGCAGAGATCGTGTCCCCTTATCACGGGATTCTCATCAATACGGGTATGGGTAATTCCACCACATCATCAATCGTGGCGCTTGGGAAGCAAGCGATTCCCAACGGGCAAGTGGGGAGGCACACCGCTTTCGTCGCCTCTATAAAGGGATAAGATTTCCCCATTTTTACCCACGCCTTCTTCCTCCTTTGCCCACTCTTGCCTCCTCGAGCTCCAGCGCCCAAGCCCAAGTCTTCTCCGCACAGCTAAACATGTCCGGAGCAGGAGGCAAGTGGGTGGCTTCCACCGTCAAGGAGAAGCATATCGCAAATCTTCGGGCGGCTGGATACTTGGCCGTAGACATAGCGCACCGGCTACCGGACGTTGGGCAGGTCATTCCGACCCTGGGACCCCACGAGAGGGTTGTGTTCGTCGCCCACTTCGTCCGTGGACTGGGGTTTCCACTTCACCCCTTCGTCCGCGGTCTCATGTTCTACTACGGGCTAGATTTCCACGATCTAGCCCTGAATTTCGTCCTCAACATCTCGGCGTTCATCGTCGTATGCGAGGCCTTCCTCCGCATCCGGCCTCACTTCGGCCTGTGGCTGCAAATCTTCTGCGTGAAGCCGAATATTGTAAGCAGCCAGCAAGCAGAGTGCGGAGGGGCCATGGTGGGCAAGATGCCTAACGTCACCTGGCTGGACGGCTCCTTTGCGGAGACCGTAAAAGGGTGGCAATCGGGGTGGTTCTACATCACCGAGCCGCTGGGCGCTAAGCCGGGCGGCGGCCCCCGAAGTTCGATCCGGAGCCCCATGCGGCTCACCTCACAGGAAAAGAAGGGCCTGACTTGGGGCGAACCTCTGAGCTGACCGGACTCCAAACCTGCATCAAGAGCATGAAGGACAAGAACATCAAGCTTGTCAACGTGATCCAGGTCATGCTCGTTCGCCGGATTCTGCCGTGCCAAAGGCGGTCATTCAATCTGTGGGAGTTCGTCCCGGCCGAACACCAGACGCTTCAGAGGCTCTATGGCATGAAGCACAAAGACGCGTGGAAGGCGTTGTTCAAGGCCTCCGAAGTACCTCCTCCCTCATCCGAGGACCGTGGGCTCCATGCCGCGCGGCCTCCTAGCCAGGTGAGTTTTCAGGCCACCACCGGATTCGGTTCTTCCCAATATATTCATGGGAGAGACTTAAGTATTTGTGTATATTTGATCAGGACTATGTGGAGACAGCGGAGCAGATTGACTGTCCGGCTCCGCTGCCAGAAGATCCAGCTGATGCTCTCCTGACGGAGATGCTGATCCCGGCGCCCTACAAGGCACCAGAGAAGAAGGCTGAAAAGAAGGCCCCGGGGACAAGGAAGGGTCTCCGGCGTAAGGTTGTGCCGGAAGCCTCGTCCGAAAACGACGAGGAACACTCCTACCCCAAAGAGGGGGAAGAAGAAGAAGAAGCCGCCATCCGGAAAGGATGAGGGGCCTGAGGAGACGGGCCATGGGGCCGAGAGAGGCCCTCGACGCAAGGCCGTCATACCCACGTCGTCCGATGACGACGAAACAGATTCCTCCCGCGGAGGTGGGGGGAAGCAAGAAGAAACTCTACCTCCCCGCGCTGGGGAGGGGAAAAAGAGGAAATCCGCCCCGGAGGGGGAGGCTGGGACGCCCAAGAAGGGAAAGACGTCCCTTCCGGACTACTCCACCACGGCCGTTCATAGCGAGGAAGAGTGGCTGCCCAGGGGGAAGCCCCTAGCACGATCGTAAGTGTCCGCACTCTATCGTGATTTTACTTCATAGTTGTTTAATGACGTCGAACATATATGCAGTCCGGCCAGGGCTCATCCGGAGGTGTCGTCTTCGGATGGGTCTCTGAGCGCTTCAGAGATGAACTCACTCCCGACGGCCACCACTCTGCGGATGACACGGAGGTGTTGTCCCGAAGGTTCCCCGAGCAGGGGGAGGTGACCCTGGAGACGCCCCAAGGCGGAGTTCCAGATGTCGGACACGCGGGGTTCAAGATTCCCGCGGATCGCGTCGATGAGAGATGCAGCAAGGCGGATTCTCGACCGAACACTGTTTCGGAACCCTCGACGGTTCCGGATTTAGGCGGGCAGCCCCTCGTTAGGGAGGGCGAGCCGTCCATGCTGAGGACTTCCGTCGCATCAGCGGCGCCAGATAGTATAGTGGAAGCGCTTCGAGGCGCTTCCATGGATGACGAGCACCGTACTCTTATGAGTGCGGTGATTCAAAAGGTTCTGTCCGCCAAAAGCGGACTAACCGAAGCCTGCACAAGCCTCCTGACGGGTTTCGAGGTAAGTAATAAAAATGTGTGAAATTGCCACCCGATAGGTAGTAGCCCCTGATACTCTGTTTGGTGTTCGGAAAGAAAAGCCAAACGAAGGGTCAATTATAATCCACAGGAGTCTAATAACCGTTTATGTGAATAAGCAGGCCGTGCTGCTTGCCGCTGCTGCCCGCATAGCCGAGGTTGCCGAACTAAAGTGGGACCTAGAGTAGGCACAGGGAGAGCTCAACCTCACGAAGAGGCGGCTCGAAGAGAGCAAAGGTGAGTGATTCGCCTCTCTTATGTATGTAAAGATGGATAAAATTGTTTAGTCTGACGACGAAGCGTCATGACTGTGTGACAGGGTCCACCGCCGAAGTGGCGTCCCTGAAGAAAGCGCTATCCGAGGCTGAAGACAAGGCGGCCTTGGAATGCAAAGAGCGCGAGAAGCAAAGTGCTAGAGTAGGCGAGGTACAGCAAGAGCTCCAGGACCTCGGCAAGAAGTTCGAGTCCGTGGAGCATGATCTGAAGATGAAAGAGGCTGAGTTTGCGAAGGCCCTTGTGAGTATGAAAGACGCCAAGGCCGAATCCGAGAAGGCACTGGCGGAGATCCAGGAGGCCAAAAAGATAGCGGCGGGTAAGAAATTCTTTGTGCAAAGCAAACATGTGGAGGAGGCGTTTCTTTTACTTACTCGAATTCGGAGCTCTCCAGGGGCATTCGTAGATCTGCCATGCAGCGTATCAGATGCCGCAGAGTTCTACCGTGCCCAAGAGGGGAGCTCAACGCCTCTGAGTGACCAACTCAAACAGTTGGTCGAACTCCACAGGGCGGCCGAAGTGGCTATGAAAGATTTCATAGTCTGGATGTGGCCTGGTGAGCCCCTGCCCACTAGCTACTTCGGCCTGATTACGCGGATGGTAAATGCCTATCCGCGGCTTGAAGTAATCAAGCGATCCGTTTGCATTGAGGGTGCCCGCCGGGCCTTTGCCCGTGCGAAGGTGCATTGGGGCAAGTTGGATGCGGAGAAGCTGGTGAAGGACGGGCCGCCGGAGGGCAAGGCGCATCGCCATCCCAAGAAGTACTATGATGGCGTTATGAAGGGCGCTCGTCTCGTGGCCGACGAATGTACTAAAGACAAGATCTTTGACTAAATGTACCTCTGTCGCTGTTGTAATTTAAGGACGGAGTTGCCTGTGCTATGTAGCACTGTTTTGATTTAAAATATTACCATTTGTGCGGCTGTTTATCAAATTCTGAAAGTAGGCCAGTCGTCGGCTTCCGCCCCCACGTACCTAGTACCGGGGTGTTCCTGGAAAAACCCGGATACTCTTTCCAAATGTTTGGTCCCTTAAGGAGGTATTCGGCGCAGCGAACAAGGCAATCGGACTATGTCGCTTTATAACTTTCACTTAGCCATAGAAGTCTATAATTTTAAATTTCTGCGAAGCCCCTAGAATTCGGAGGGCCGAATTGGGGCGCTATACACGCCTAAATCGGACAAGGCCGACTCATCGCCTAAAGCGGAAAAAATCTTTAAGGATTTTAAGACCTCTCGAACAGTGACCAGCTCTCGCCTCATCATGCCGGCCAGTTTTCGGCTTTCTCTACTGAGGTGCTCGTCCGGAAGAACCGGGACACAATCGCAGTAGTTCTCCCTGCACTACCTTAGCCGATATAACGGAACCTAAGGTACCAAAACAAGGGAGCCGGGCTAACCCAACTGTAGACCCAAGACATGATTCAGAGCTGATGCATATAGTGCTATAAGTTCGGGGTGCCGCACTGTTCAAAGTGTTCGGACTTTATTTGCCGTAGAACGGGGCATCATAGGAAGCCGCTGGCAAACGGACCGTACCAAAGTGTACGAATGCAATATCAAAGAAACATTTGTAAGAAAAATGTTCAAATAAGAATAATGAGCTGACGCTATATATAATCTCCCATTGATGAAAATACGTTTAAGCGTATGTTTGCAATGAATGCATTAGGCAGAGATAAATAGGACTATTTAACATGTCATATCCAGGGGCAGGCCACGTATGGATATATAAAACAGGTATAAAGATCGTAAATAGATTCCACCTGGGTGTTTCCTTCAGTGCGCGAAGCCTGTTGCCTCCTTGGTTTTCTCTCCTATGTAAGTCCGGCAATCTGACTCTTCTGAAGAGGCTGCTCTAAAGCAATGTCCCAAAAAAGAAGAAGGACGGGTTATGAAGGTATGTGGCGGTTATCCCGCACTGTTGACTGGGTCATTGTTGCGCCTCCGCCTACGCCCATGGTATCTTGAGTGCGTAATTGTGTACGCGTGGCACGAATGCTGCTGTGATGGGGCTTAAGCGGAGGCCGGACTCCTAGTCGCGCTCTTGGCGTGCATGATGATCCTGTTGCGGGGTGCTCCGGACTCTCTTGACGGTGCTTGAAGTTGTTGTCGCCAGATTGGTTTGTCGGAGGAGGCCGCATTGTACTTCCGCCGCGAGGGCTGCAGTATGTTCTTCTGTTCGGAAAGAGTGGTCCATATTTTTGTTCACTGTTATGACCCCGTGTGGTCCTGGCATCTTGAGCTTGAGATATGCGTAGTGTGGTACCGCATTGAATCTAGCGAATGCGGTTCGTCCGAGCAGTGCGTGGTAACCACTGCGGAAAGGGACGATATCGAAGATTAATTCTTCGCTTCGGAATTTATTCGGAGATCCGAAGACCACTTCCAATGTTATAGAGCCCGTGCAACGGGCCTCTACTCCAGGAATCACACCTTTAAAGGTGGTTTTGGTGGCCTTGATCCTTGAAGGGTCAATGCCCATTTTGCGCACTGTGTCCTGATAAAGCAGGTTCAGGCTGCTGCCACCATCCATAAGGATGCGCGTGAGGTGGAATCCGTCGATGATTGGGTCTAGGACCAATGCGGCCGAGCCGCCGTGACGGATGCTAGTAGGGTGATCCCTACGATCAAAGGTGATCGGACAAGCTGACCATGGGTTGAATTTGGGGGCGACTGGCTCCATCGCATAGAAGTCCCGTAGTGCCCGCTTCCGTTCCCGCTTGGGGATGTGCGTGGCGTAAATCATGTTGACCGTTTTCACCGGGGGGTGTTTCTTCTGTCCCCCTGTGTTCGGACGCCGGGGCTCCTCGTCATCGTCGCTGTGCAGCCCCTTGTCCTTGTTTTCGGCGGTTATTTGGCCGGCCTGTTTGAACACCCAGCAATCTCTATTGGTGTGGTTGGCTGGCTTGTCCGAGGTGCCATGAATTTGGCACGAGCGCTCCAGTATGCGGTCCAGACTGGACGGTCCCTAATTATTTCTTTTGAACGGCTTCTTCCGCTGACCGGGTTTGGATCTGCTGAATCCGGCGTTGACTGCCGTGTCTTCAGTGCTGTCGCCGTTGTTTCGTCGCTTATGTCTGTTACGCCATGGCTTGCCGTTATTATCGCGGCCATCCGAAGTGCCAGAATGTGGCGTAGTGCTGCTGCGAGCCAACCAGCTGTCCTCGCCCGCGCAAAAGTGGGTCATTAGTGTTGTGAGAGTTGCCATGGACTTGGGTTTTTCCTGGCCGAGGTGTCGAGCGAGCCACTCGTCACAGATATTATGCTTAAAAGCCGCCAGGGCTTCGGTGTCCGGACAGTCGACTATTTGGTTCTTTTTAGTTAGGAACCGAGTCCAGAATTTCCCGGCTGACTCTCCGAGCTGTTGAGTAATGTGGCTCAAGTCATCGGCGTCCGGTGGTCGCACGTATGTGCCCTGGAAGTTGTCGAGGAATGCGTCTTCCAGGTTTTCCCAACTGCCAATGGAATTTGCTGGCAGGCTGTTTAGCCAGTGCCGGGCTGGTCCTTTGAGCTTAAGGGGAAGATATTTGATGGCATGTAGATCGTCACCGCGGGCCATGTGAATGTGGAGAAGGAAATCTTCAATCCATACTGCGGGGTCTGTTGTGCCATCGTATGATTCGATGTTTACGGGTTTGAACCCTTCTGGGAATTCATGATCCATTACTTCGTCAGTGAAGCAGAGGGGGTGCGTGATGTCTACTACACAACCTTCTTCTTGTAGACGTTGTTGGGTCTCCAAGTGCAGATGTTTGTAGGACAGTAGCAAATTTCCCTCAAGTGGATGACCTAAGGTTGATCAATCCGTGGGAGGCGTAGGATGAAGATGGTCTCTCTCAAGCAACCCTGCAACCAAATAACAAAGAGTCTCTTGTGTCCCCAACACACCCAATACAATGGTAAATTGTATAGGTGCACTAGTTCGGCGAAGAGATGGTGATACAAGTGCAATATGGATGGTAGATATAGGTTTTTGTAATCTGAAATAATAAAAACAGCAAGGTAACTAGTGGTAAAAGTGAGCGTAAACGGTATTGCAATGCTAGGAAACAAGGCCTAGGGTTCATACTTTCACTAGTGCAAGTTCTCTCAACAATAATAACATAGATAGATAATATAACAATCCCTCAACATGCAACAAAGAGTCACTCCAAAGCCACTAATAGCGGAGAACAAACGTAGAGATTATGGTAGGGTACGAAACCATCTCAAAGCTATTCTTTCGGATCAATCTATAAAAGAGTTCGTACTAGAATAACACCTTAAGATACAAATCAACCAAAACCATAATGTCACCTAGATACTCCATTGTCACCTCAAGTATCCGTGGGCATGATTATACGATATGCATCACACAATCTCAGATTCATCCAACCAACATAAAAGTACTTCAAAGAGTGCCCCAAAGTTTCTACCGGAGAGTCAAGAACGTGTGCCAACCCCTATGCATAGGTTCATGGGCGGAACCTGCAAGTTGGTCACCAAAACATACATCAAGTGGCACATGATATCCCATTGTCACCACAGATAAGCACGGCAAGACGTACATCAAGTGTTCTCATAAAAGACTTAATCCGATAAGATAACTTCAAAAGGGGAACTCAATTCATCACAAGAGAGTAGAGGGGGAGAAACATCATAAGATCCAACTACAATAGCAAAGCTCGGGATACATCAAGATCGTGCCATAGAGGGAACACGAGAGAGAACACGAGAGAGAGAGAGATCAAACACATAGCTACTGGTACATACCCTCAGCCCCGAGGGTGAACTACTCCCTCCTCGTCATAGATAGCGCCGGGATGATGAAGATGGCCACCGGTGAGGGTTCCCCCCTCCGGCATGGTGCCGGAACAGGGTCCCGATTGGTTTTTGGTGGCTCTGGAGGTTTTTTGTGGCGAAACTCGATCTATCTTCTGTTCGGAAGTTTTACGATACGTAGGTATATATGGGTGCGAAGTGCGTCGATGGACGAAGGGGGCCATGAGGCGGCGCGCCCGGGGGTGGGCGCCCCCACCCTCGTGAGCACCTCCTTCTTTCTGACGTGCACTCCAAGTCCATCGGGTGGCTTTCCTTCCAAAAATAACTTCTCCGATTGATTTCGTTCCGTTTTGACTCCGTCGATATTCCTTTTCCTCAAACACCTGAAATAGGCATAAAACAACAAATCAGGCTGGGCCTCCGGTTAATAGGTTAGTCCCAAAAATAATGTAAAAGTGGATAATAAAGCCCAATATTGCCTAAAACAGTAGATAATATAGCACGGGGCAATCAAAAATTATAGATACGTTGCAGACGTATCAAGCATCCCCAAGCTTAATTCCTGCTCATCCTCGAGTAGGTAAATGATAAAAAAGATAATTTTTGATGTGGAATGCTAGTTGGCATAATTTCAATGTAAATCTTCTTAATTGTGGTATGAATATTCAGATCCGAAAGAATACAAAATAAAAGTTCATATTGATAAAAGAAATAGTAATACTTCAATCATACTAATCAAAGTAATCATGTCTTCTCAAAATAGCATGGCAAAAGAAAGTTCATCCCTACAAAATCATATAGTTAGGCTATGCTTCATTTTCGTCACACAAAGATGTTCCCAATTTCTATGCCCCCGTTGACAAGCCAAGCAATTGTTTCATACTTAAATAATCTCAAACTTTTTCAACCTTCACGCAATACATGAGCGTGAGCCATGGATATAGCACTATGGGTGGAATAGAATACGATGATGGGGATTGTGTGGAGAAGACAAAAAGGAGAAAGTCTCACATTGACGAGGATAATCAACGGGCTATGGAGATGCCCATCAATTGATGTCAACATGAGGAGTAGGGATTGCCATGCAAAGGATGCACTAGAGCTATGAATGCTCAACAAAAGAAAACTAGTGGGTGTGCATCCAACTTGCTTGCTCATGAAGACCTAGGGCATTTAAGGAAGCCCATTGTAGGAATATAGAAGCCAAGTTCTATAATGAAAAATTCCCACTAGTATAAAAAGATAACTTATGAGACTCACTATATGAAAAACATGGTGCTACTTTGAAGCACAATATATGAGACTCACTACATGAAGAACAAGGTGCTACTTTGAAGCACAAGTGTGGTAAAAGGATAGTAACATTGCCCTTTTTATTTATTTTCTCTTTTTTTGGGCCTTTCTTTTTTTATTTTTGGCCTTTCTCTTTTTTTTTTTTGATTGGGCAATGCTCTAATAATGATGATCATCACACTTCTATTGATTACAACATAAATATTACAACTCGAAACTAGAACAAGATATGACTCTATATGAATGCCTCCGGCGGTGTACCGGGATGGTGCAATGAATCAAGAGTGACATGTATGAAAAATAATGCATGGTGGCTTTGCCACAAATACGATGTCAACTACATGATCATGCAATGGCAATATGACAAAAGTAAAGTATGTCATGATGATGATGAACGGAACGGTGGAAAGTTGCATGGCAATATATCTCGCAATGGCTATGGAAATGCCATAATAGGTAGGTATGGTGGCTGTTTTGAGGAAGATATAGAGAGGTTTATGTGTGATAGGCGTATCGTATCACGGGTTTGGATGCACCGTGAAGTTTGCACCAACTCTCAAGGTGAGAAAGGGCAATGCACGGTACCGAAGAGGCTAGCAAAGGCGGAAAGGTAAAAGTGCGTATAATCCATGGACTCAACATTAGTCAAAAGAACTCATATACTTATTGCAAAAATTTAGAAGTCATCAAAAACCAAGTACTACGAGCATGCTCCTAGGGGGATAGATTGGTAGGAAAAGACCATCGCTCGTCCCCGACCGCCACTCATAAGGATGCACAAGCCAGGTACACTTCATATTTCAAATTTGTTACACAACTTTAACCATACGTGCATGCTACGGGACTTGCTAACTTCAACACAAGCATTCTTTAAGTTCATAATCACCCAACTAGCATGACTTTAATATCACTGCCTCCATATCTCAAAACAATTATCAAGTATCAAATTGATCATAGCATCCAATTCACCTCCTATGAAAGTTTTTGTTCAAATTACCATGCTGTTTAAGACTCTCAAAATAATATAAGTGAAGCATGAGAGTTCATTAATTCCTACGAAATAAAACCACCGCCGTGCTCTAAAAGATATAAGTGAAGCACTAGAGCAAATGACAAACTACTCCAACAAGATATAAGTGAAGATCAATGAGTAGTTAAATAATTATGCAACTATGTGAAGACTCTCTAACATTAAGGAATTTCAGATCTTGGTATTGTATTCAAACAGCAAGAAAAGCTAAAGAAAATGGCATGACGCTCCAAGCAAAACACATATCATGTGGTGAATAAAAATATAGCTCCAAGTAAAGTTATCGATGAACGAAGACGAAAGAGGGGATGCCTTCCGGGGCATCCCCAAGCTTAGGTTCTTGGTTATCCTTGAATATTACCTTGGGGTGCCTTGGGCATCCCCAAGCTTAGGCTCTTGCCACTCCTTATTCCATAGTCCATCGAATATTTACCCAAAACTTGAAAACTTCACAACACAAAACTTAACAGAACACCCGTGAGCTCCGTTAGCGAAAGAAAACAAAACACCACTTCAAGGTACTGTAATGAACTCATTCTTTATTTATATTGGTGTTAAACCTACTGTACTCCAACTTCTCTATGGTTTATAAACTATTTTACTAGCCATAGAGTCATCAAAATAAGCAAACAACACACGAAAAACAGAACTGTCTGTAGTAATCTGTAACTAACGCAAACTTATGGAACTCCAAAAATAAATTGTTGGACCCGAGGAATTTGTCTAGTAATCATCTTCAAAAAGAATCAACTAAATAGCACTCTCCAGTAAAAGGTTCTAGCTATTCTCGTGAGCGCTAAAGTTTCTGTTTTTTACAGCATGATCATAAAGACTTCACCCAAGTCTTCCCAAAGGTTTTACTTGGCACAAACACTATTAAAACATAAAACCACATCTAAACAGAAGCTAGATGGATTATTTATCCTAAACAGAACCAAAAAGCAAGAAACTAAAATAAAATTGGGTTGCCTCCCAACAAGCGCTATCGTTTAACGCCCCTAGCTAGGCATTATGATTTCAATGATGCTCACAAAAAAGATAAGAATTGAAACATAAAGAGAGCATCATGAAGAATATGACTAGCACATTTAAGTCTAACCCACTTCCTATGCATAGGGATTTTGTGAGCAAACAACTTATGGGAACAATAATCAACTTGCATAGGAAGGTAAAACAATCATAACTTCAAAACTTTAAGCACATAGAGAGGAAACTTGATATTATTGCAATTCCTACAAGCATATGTTCCTCCCTCATAATAATTTTCAGTAGCATCATGAATGAATTCAACAATATAACCAGCACCTAAAGCATTATTTTCATGATCTACTAGCATAGAAAATTTACTACTCTCCACATAAGCAAAATTCTTCTCATGAATAGTAGTGGGAGCAAACTCAACAAAATAACTATCATATGATTGAAAATTAAGATCAAGATGAAAAGTTTCATGGTTATTATTATTCTTTAAAGAATACGTGTCATCACAATAATCATCATAGATAGGAGGCATGCTTTCATCATAGTAAATTTGCTCATCAAAGCTTGGGGGACAAAAAATATCATTTTCATCAAACATAGCTTCCCCAAGCTTGTGGCTTTGCATATCATTAGCATCATGGATATTCATGGAATTCATACTAACAACATTGCAATCATGCTCATCATACAAAGATCTAGTACCAAACATTTTAATGCATTCTTCTTCTAGCAATTGAGCACAATTATCGGAATCCTTATTCTCACGAAAGATATTAAAAAAGATGAAGCGTATGAGACAAACTCAATTCCATTTTTTCGTAGTTTTCTTTTATAAACTAGACTAGTGCTAAAACAAGAAACAAAAAGATTCGATTACAATATCTAAAGATATACCTTCAAGCGCTAACCTCCCCGGCAACGGCGCCAGAAAAGAGTGTGCGACGCCTCTGTGCCGGGCAATGTGGCTACGCAGGTCGAATTGCTCTGGGTGGCTATGTTCGGCCCGGCCGGACTTGTTGAAGGTGTATCCGGCGTGACGGTCGTCGTTGCGTGCCGAGGCGCGGCCCCGCGATCCGTAGATCGATCTTGGTTGTCCTGATTTGTTGCCCCGGGCCGTAGTATGTTGGCGTGGGGGTGTTGGCTGGTATGCGGACTGATATGCCATTTTATCCCGGCCACGAGGTGGCCAGTCATCCGTATGGCGCTCGAGTCCGTATTCCTCGGCTGCCAGGACTTCAGTCCATCTATCTGTGAGGAGGTCTTGATCAGCTTGGAGTTGCTGCTGCTTCTTTTTCAGGCTCCTCGCAGTGGCTATAAGCCGACGCTTGAAGCGCTCCTGCTCTACGGGATCCTCAGGCACGCCGAACTCGTTGTCGCCGAGGCTAATCTCGTCTTCGGAGGGGGGGCATGTAGCTGTCCTCCTCCGGGTATTCGTCCGTCGCCTGTTCTTCTAGGCTAACCTGCTCATCCTCCTGTTCGGCCTGCTCGAAGGTGGGCTGATCAGGGTTGTATTCTTCTTCGGCACCATTCGGATTGTTTTCGTCTCCTGGGCCGGTATTGTTGTGGCGGGGCTTGGAGTGGCGCCGACGACGCCCATTCTTTGCTTTTTTCCCTGAGGTTTTATCCTCCATTGCCTCATCGCCATTTGTTTCCTTCGGAGTGTCCACCATATATATCATAGGAAGAGGTGGCTGTCCACCACCCAGTGAGCGGTGGTTCATGTTCTTCTCCTGCATCGTCGTCCATACCGTCGATGTCTTCGGAGTCGAAGTCCAGTACCTCGGTTAAATCATCGACCGTGGAAATGAAGTGGGTGGTGGGTGGGCAACGAATTCCTTCATCGCCTGCCTCCCACTCGAGCCGGACATAGTTCGGCCAAGAGCCTCCTGACAAAGAGAGAGACTTTAATGAGTCCAGCATGTCGCCAAAGGGCGAGTGCTAGAAGATATCCGCAGCGGTGAACTCCATTACCGGAGCCCAACCTGGCTCGACTGGCTCGGGAGTGCGCGGACTGGAACCAGCGTCCGGATACGAATCCGGGGGTCGAGAGTCACAGGCCACCACAGAGGTAAGACCCGTGTTCGGCTCCACCATCGATGAGTGTGCGACCTGCGGGGCGGGGTCCATCCCTCCGTCCTTAGGTAGCGCAGCCTGCTCCGGATTTAGGTCCGGGGCTACTGCGGGGGTGATACCCCGAGCTTCGTTCGACAGCAGGTCTAAGCCGTGCTCGTCGTGACTGTCCGGTGCTCCTGGCATAGGCCCGAATCCATCGAAGATCAAGTCCCCGCGAATGTCCGCCGTGTAGTTCAGGTTTCCAAACCTGATCTGGTGGCTAGGGGCATAGCTGTCGGTCTGCTCCAGATGGCCAAGCGAGTTGGCCCGCAGGGCGAAGCCGCCAAACACGAAGATCTGTCCGGGGAGAAAGGTCTCACCCGGGATCGTGTTGTTGACGATGACTGGAGGAGCCATCGAGCCCTGTAGCGACGACACAGAGGAACTCTCAATGAAAGCACCAATGTCGGTGTCAAAACCGGCGGATCTCGGGTAGGGGGTCCCGATCTGTGCGTCTTAGGGTGATGGTAACAGGAAGCAAGGGACACAATGTTACCCAGGTTCGAGCCCTCTCGATGGAGGTAAAACCCTACTTCCTGCTTGATTAATATTGAAGATATGGGTAGTACAAGAGTAGATCTACCACGAGATCGTAGAGGCTAAACCCTAGAAGCTAGCCTATGATGGTATGATTGTAATTGTGATCGGCCTTCTAAGGACCAACCTCTTCGGTTTATAGACACCGGAGAGGGCTAGGGTTTACATGGAGTCGGTTACAAGGAAGGAAATATAATATCCGGATCGCCAAGCTTGCCTTCCACGCCAAGCAAAGTCCCATCCGGACATGGGTCGAAGTCTTGAGTCTTGTATCTTCACACTTCAATAGTCCGGACGTTGTATACAGTCCGGCTGTCCGGATACCCCCTAATCCAGGAATCCCTCAATGGTCTTTAGCAATTCTTGCTCGAACTCATGAAAGCTTTTGCTTGGATCTTGGTTGAACATCTTCTTCATCTTGGCCTTCTTCGTTGTTGACGTTGTCGTTCTCTTGTCATGGTGGAGAAGGAGGTGTTGGCGTTCATCTTGGTGCACTTCCTCGTTTTATTCATCTTGGTGTGTCCCACTTGTGGATGCTTCCGTATCAACTCTTGGTTCACCTTGTTGTGAGGTAGAAGCTTCCACTTGGATGGACAAGGTACTCTCCTTCACCTCCGTTGGACGAATCTTGCCAATAGACAAGTCTTGGATTGCTTCCGAAGGGTCTTTGTCTCCTACATCAATTGGCAATTGCTCTACTTGAGAGCCGTTAGATTCATCAAACTTCACATCTACCGTCTCTTCAACCTTTCGGGTGAAATTATTGTAGACACGGTATGTGTGAGAGTTTGAGCCATAACCAAGTAGGAAACCTTAATGAGACTTAGGAGCAAATTTAGAACGATGATGCTTATCAAGAATGTAGCACTTTGAGCCGAATACTCGAAAGTATCCAACTTGTGGTTTGTTACCGGTGAGGAGCTCGTATGCCATCTTGTCGAGTAGCTTGTGAAGATACAAGCGATTTGTTGCATGACAAGCTGTCTCAACCGCTTCCACCCAAAAGTGCTTTGGCGTCTTGTACTCATCAAGCATTGTTCTCGCCATTTCGATGAGTGTCCAGTTCTTCCTCTCAACAATCCATTCTGTTGAGGTGTGTACGTAGCCGAGAACTCATGTGAAATCCCTTCTTCGTCAAGAAAGGTGTCCACATTTGCGTTCTTGAACTCCGTTCCGTTGTCGCTGCGAACCTTCTTGATTTTCACTTCAAATTGATTTTGGGCCTTCCTAGCGAAGTTTTTGAAGATCTTTTGGACCTGCGATTTATCATTGAGAAAGAACACCCACGTAAATCTTGAAAAATCATCAACTATAACTAGACCAAAAGAATTTCCACCGAGACTTTTGTAAGCGTTAGGACCAAAAAGATCCATGTGAAGTAGCTCGAGTGGCCTCCTTGTGGTCATGATGTTCTTCACGGGATGCCTTCCTCCAACCTGTTTACCTGCTTGACAAGCGCTGCAAAGTCTATCCTTATCAAATATGACATCGTTAATGCCAAGGATATGATTTCCTTTAATAAGCTTGTCAAGGTTTCGCATACCAACATGACCTAGCCTTCTATGCCACAACCAACCCTTAGAAGATTTAACAATTAAGCAAGTTCTAGGTTGAGCCTTTTTAGTGAAATCAACAATGTAAAGATCACCTCTACGTATACCGGTAAAGACCATTTTATGATTATCTCTACGAAACACTTGGCAATCTACTTCAGTGAATAGGACATTGAAACCGAAATCAGCAAGTCTAGGAACCGAAAGTAAATTATACCCAAGAGATTCAACGAGCATGACATTTTGTAGGGAGCTATCATGTGAGATGGCCACCTTACCGAGGCCAACCACCTTACCCTTTGAATTATCACCAAAAGTGACGTATTTTCGAGGGCCGTCGTTTTCAGCAAGCTCACAGAACATATCTTTATCTCCGGTCATATGATCGTTACATCCACTATCAAGAACCCATTCCTTTCCTCCCGCCATATATCCGCGAAGATTTTCCATAAGACCAAAGTGTCTCATTGCATCATCAGGATCAAAATCACTATCATCATCCTCGTCATAGTATCCATGTTCAACATCGTCATGTGGTGGATCAAATCCTAGAGAGGGTGATTCGCTAGAGTGAGTTTGACAATGATCTTCTTTATGAATTTTAATAGCTTCGGAAATAATATCACTAATAATTCCAACATCTCCTTTGGCACGCATAAGGTTGGTAAGCTCAAATTGGCAGTCACCAAAGCTAGGGTCACTAGAATTCATCTTACTCAAGGCAATAGAATTATGAAGGATTTTGCCTAAATTTTTCAGGGAATAATTTGGAAATCGTTCCTCAAGAAATTTCCATATAGTATAGGCACAATCAAGAGTAGGCAAACATCCAATCAAGTTTCTAGGCAAGCTTCTAGTGATAAGATTAATAGTTCTAAGATTGCGAATCATGTCAATTGACTCATCAAGGGTAGGATGCATGGGATCAACATAAGGTGCACAAGGGCTAGCAATATACTTGTTCAAATGATATTCATTGAAAATCACAAGCATCTCATTTTTCCACTCATAGAAAAACTCTCCATCAAGAATAGGCACTCTATGTCTAAGACTCCCCAACGTAGACACATCCATCTTCCTCCAAAGGTGTTTAAACCAAAGCAATGGAGACCAAAGCTCTGATACCAATTGAAAGGATCGAGAAGAGATGTCTAGAGGGGGGGGGGTGATTAGACACTAAGTACCCAAAGTTGCAGTTTTTAATTTCTTTAATTTGAAGTGGAGTTTTGGCTCAATGCAAGTTTAACAAACACAATACATATCAAGCAAGCATGCAAAGAGTATATGAGTAGCGGAAAGTAAAGCATGCAACTTGCAAGAATGTAGAAGGGGAGGGTTTGGAGGATTCAAACGCAATAGGAGACACAGATGTTTTTGTCGTGGTTTCGATAGGTGGTGCTATCGTACATCCACGTTGATGGAGACTTCAACCCACGAAGGGTAACGACTGCGCGAGTCCACGGAGGGCTCCACCCACGAAGGGTCCACGAAGAAGCAACCTTGTCTATCCTGAAGGAAATATGCCCTAGAGGCAATAATAAAGTTATTATTTATTTCCTTATTTCATGATAAATGTTTATTATTCATGCTAGAATTGTATTAACCGGAAACATAATACATGTGTGAATACATAGACAAACAGAGTGTCACTAGTATGCCTCTACTTGACTAGCTTGTTAATCAAAGATGGTTATGTTTCCTAACCATGAACAAGGAGTTGTTATTTGATTAACAAGGTCACATCATTAGTTGAATGATCTGATTGACATGACCCATTCCATTAGCATAGCACCTGATCGTATAGTTTGTTGCTAGTGCTTTTCTTCATGACTTATACATGTTCCTATGACTATGAGATTATGCAACTCCCGTTTGCCCGAGGAACACTTTGGGTGCTACCAAACGTCACAACGTAACTGGGTGATTATAAAGGTACATTACAGGTGTCTCCGAAGGTACATGTTGGGTTGGCATATTTCGAGATTAGGATTTGTCACTCCGATTGTCGGAGAGGTATCTGGGCCCTCTCGGTAATGCACATCACATAAGCCTTGCAAGCATTGCAACTAAATGTGTTAGTTGTGAGATGATGTATTACGGAACGAGAAAAGAGACTTGCCAAGTGAGATTGAACTAGGTATTGGATACCGACGATCGAATCTCGGGCAAGTAACATACCGATGACAAAGGAACAACGTATGTTGTTATGCGGTCTGACCGATAAAGATCTTCGTAGAATATGTAGGAACCAATATGGGCATCCAGGTCCCGCTATTGGTTATTGACCGAGAGGTGTCTCGGTCATGTCTACATAGTTCTCGAACCCGTAGGGTCCGCACGCTTAACGCTTCGATGGCGGTTATTATGAGTTTATATGATAATGATGTACCGAATGTTGTTCGAGTCCCGGATGAGATCACGGACATGACGAGGAGTCTCGAAATGGTCGAGACATAAAGATTGATATATTGGAAGCCTATGTTTGACTCGGAATCACTCCGGTGAAATTGGGAATTTTTTGAGTACCGGAGGTTACGGAACCTCCCGGGGTCAATGGGCCTTGATGGGCCTTAGTGGAAAGGAGGAAAGGGGCCCAAGTGCTGGCCGCACCTTCCCCCCTTCCCTAGTCCTATTAGGACTAGGAGAAGGGGGTGGCGCCCCCTCTCTCCCTTCCCACTTGGCCAATCCTAGTTGGACTAGGATTGGGGGGGAGGAATCCTACTCCCGGTGGGAGTAGGACTCCCAGGCGCAGCCCTTGATGGCCGGCCAGCCCCTCCCTTCCCTCCTTTATATCAGAGGCAGAGGGCACCCCATGACACACAAGTTGATCATTGAGATCGTTCCTTAGCCGTGTGCGGTGCCCCTTCCACCAAACTACACCTCGAATATACCGTTGCGGAGCTTAGGCGAAGCCTGCGCCGTAGAACATCATCATCGTCACCACGCCGTCGTCTTGTGAAACTCTCCTCAACACTCGGCTGGATCGGAGTTCGAGGGACGTCATCGAGCTGAACGTGTGCAGAACTCGGAGGTGCCGACGTTCGGTACTTGGATCGGTTGGATCGGGAAGAAATACGACTACTTCCTCTACGTTGCGTCAACGCTTTCGTTGCTGGTCTCACGAGGTACGAGACAACACTCTCATCTCGTTGCTATGCATCACCATGGTCTTGCGTGATCGTAGGAAAATTTTTGAAATTACTACGCTCCCCAACGGTGGCATCCGAGCCTGGTTTTATGCGTTGATGTCATATGCACGAGTAGAACACAAGTGAGTTGTGGGCGATACAAGTCATACTACCTACCAGCATGTCATACTTTGGTTCAGCGGTATTGTGAGATGAAGCGGCCCGGACCGACATTACGCAGACGCTTACGCGAGACTGATTTCACCATTGTGAGCACTCGTTGCTTAAAGGTGATGGCGGGTGTCTGTCTCTCTCACTTTAGTTGAATCGAGTATGGCTCGCCCGGTCCTTGAGAAGGTTAAACGGAGTCTATTTGACGAAATATCGTTGTGGTTTTGATGCGTAGGTAAGAACGGTTCTTCCTCAGCCCGTAGCAGCCACGTAAAACTTGCAACAACAAAGTAGAGGACGTCTAACTTGTTTTTGCAGGGCATGTTGTGATGTGATATGGTCAAGACGTGATGCTATATTTTATTGTATGAGATGATCATGTTTTGTAACCGAAGTTATCGGCAATCGGCAGAGCCATATGGTTGTCGCTTATTGTATGAAATGCAACGCCATGTAATTGCTTTACTTTATCACTAAGCGGTAGCGATAGTCGTAGAAGCAATAGTTGGCGAGACGACAACGATGCTACGATGGAGATCAAGGTGTCGCGCGGTGACGATGGTGATCATGGCGGTGCTTGGAGATGGAGATCACAAGCACAAGATGATGATGGCCATATCATATCACTTATATTGATTGCATGTGATGTTAATCCTTTATGCATCTTATCTTGCTTTGATTGACGGTAGCATTATAAGATGATCCCTTACTAAATTATCAAGAAGTGTTCTCCCGAGTATGCACCGTTGCGAAAGTTCTTCGTCTTTGAGACACCACGTGATGATCGGGTGTGATAGGCTCTACGTTCAAATACAACGGTGCAAAACAGTTGCACACGCAGAATACTCAGGTTATACTTGACGAGCTATGCATATAAGATATGACCTCGGAACACGGAGACCGAAAGGTCGGCGTGAATCATATAGTAGATATGATCAACATATTGATGTTCACCATTGAAACTACTCCATCACACGTGATGATCGGTCATGGTGTAGTTGATATGGATCACGTAATCACTTAGAGAATTGGAGGATATTTTTCTAAGTGGGAGTTCTTAAGTAATATGATTAATTGAACTTTAATTTATCATGAACTTAGTCCTGGTAGTATTTTGCAAATTATGTTGTAGATCAATAGCTCGCGTTGTTGCTTCCCTGTGTTTTCATATGTGTTCCTAGAGAAAATTTGTATTGAAAGATGTTAGTAGCAATGATGCGGATTGGATCCGTGATCTGAGGTTTATCCTCATTGCTGCCGTAAGAATTATGTCCTTAATGCACCGCTAGGTGACAGACCTATTGCAGGAGCGTATGCGACGTTATGAACGTTTGGCTAGCTCAATATGAGCGAATCTGAGGCGTTATGAGCGTTTGGCCAGCTCAATATGATGACTACTTGATAGTTTAGTGCACCATGCTTAACGGCTTAGAATCGGGACTTCAAAGGCGTTTTGAGCGTCATGGACCATATGAGATGTTCCAGAATTGAAGTTAATATTTCAAGCAAATACCGAGTTGAGAGATATGAAGTCTCCAACAAGTTCTATAGCTAAAAGATGGAGGAGAATCGCTCAACTAGTGAGCATGTGCTCAGATTGTCCGAGTACTTCAATCGCTTGAATCAAGTGGGAGTTAATCTTCCGAGATAAGATAGTGATTGATGAATTCTCTAGTCACCATCACTAAGTTAGTAGAACTTCGTGATGAACTATAGCATGCAAGGGATGACGAAAAAGATTCTCGAGCTCTTCGCGATGCTAAAATCGCGAAGGTAGAAATCAAGAAAACATCAAGTGTTGATGGTTGACAAGACCACTAGTCTCAAGGAAAATGGCAAAGGGAAGAAGGGAACTTCAAAAGGAACGGCAAGCAAGTTGCTGCTCGAGTGAAGAAGCCCAAGTCTAGACCTAAGCACGAGACCGAGTACTTTTGCTGCAATGGAATTGGTCTTTGGGAAGCGAACTACCCTGAATATTTGGTGGATAAGAAGGATGGCAAAGTGAACAAGGTTATATTTGATATACAGGTTATTGATGTGTACCTTACTAGTGTTTATAGTAGCCCCGAGTATTTGATACTCGTTCGGTTGCTAAGATTAGTAACTCGAAACAGGAGTTCTGAATAAACAGAGACTAGTTGAAGGGAAGTGACGATGAGTGTTGGAAGTAGTTCCAAGATTGATATGATCATCATCGCACACTCCCTATACTTTCGGGATTAGAGTGGAACCTAAATAAGTGTTATTTGGTGTTGAGCATAAATATGATTTGATCATGTTTATTGCAATACGGTTATTCATTTAAGTAAGAGAATAAATTGTTGTTCTGTTTACATGAATAAAACCTTATGTGGTTACACACCCAATGAAAATGGTTCATTGGATCTCGATCATAGTGATACACATATTCATAATATTGAAACCAAAAGATGCAAAGTTAATAATGATAGTGCAACTTATTTGTGGCACTGCCGTTTAGGTCATATTGGTGTAAAGCGCATGAAGAAACTCCATGCTGATGGATTTTTGGAATCACTTGATTATGAATCACTTGGTACTTGCGAACCGTGCCTTTTGGGCAAGATGACTAAAACTCCGTTCTCCGGAACAATGGAACAAGCTATTGACTTATTGGAAATAATACATACCGATGTATGCGATCCAATGAGTGTTGATGCTCGTGGCAAGTATTGTTATTTTCGACCTTCACAGATGATTTGAGCAGATATGGGTATATCTACTTGATGAAACATAAGTCTGAAATAATTGAAAAGTTCAAAGAATTTCAGAGTGAAGTGGAAAATCATCGTAACAAGAAAATAAAGTTTCTGCGATCGATCGTGGAGATAAATATTTGAGTTCTGAGTTTGGTCTTCATTTGAAACAATGTGAAATAGTTTCGCAACTCACGCCACGGAACACCACAGCATAATGGTGTGTCCGAACGTCAGAATCGCACTTTATTGGATATGGTGCGATCTATGATGTATCTTACCGATTTACCACTATCGTTTTGGGGTTATGCATTAGAGACAGCTGCATTCACGTTTAATAGGGCACCATCTAAATCCGTTGAGATGACACCGTATGAACTATGGTTTAACAGTAAACCTAAGCTGTTGTTTCTTAAAAGTTTGGAGTTGTGATGCTTATGTGAAAAAAAATTTCACCTGATAAAGCTCGAACCCAAATCGGAGAAGTGCGTCTTCATAGATTACCCAAAAGAAAATGTTGGGTACACCTTCTATCACAGATCCGCAGGCAAGTTTTTCGTTGCTAAGATGGATCCTTTCTAGAGAAGAAGTTTCTCTCGAAAGAAGTGAGTGGGAGGAAAGTAAAGAGCTTGATAAGGTAATTTGTACCTTCTCCCGAATTGGAAAGTAGTTCATCACGAAATCAGTTCCGTGATTACTACACCAATTAGTGAGGAAGTTAATGATGATGATCATGAAACTTCAGATCAAGTTACTACCAAACCTCGTAGGTCTTCCAGTAAGATCCGCACTGAGTGGTGCGGTAATCATATTCGGAAGTCATGTTACTAGAACATGATGAAACCTACGAACTATGAGGAAGCGATGATGAGCCCAGATTCCGCGAAATGGCTTGAGACCATGAAATCTGAGATAGGATCCATGTATGAGAACAAAGTATGGACTTTGATTGACTTGCTCGATGATCAGCAAGCCATGTAGATAAATGGATTTTCAAGAGGAAGACAGATGTTGATAGTAGTGTTACTATCTACAAAGCTCGACTTGTCGCAAAAAGGTTTTGACAAGTTCAAGGTGTTGACTACAATGAGATTTTCTCAAGCGTAGCGATGCTTAAGTCTGTCCGAATCATGTTAGCAATTGCCACATTTTATGAAATCTGGCAAATGGATGTCAAAACTACATTCTTTAATGGATTTATTAAAGAAGAGTTGTATATGATGCAACGAGAAGGTTTTGTCAATCCTAAAGGAGCTAACAAAATGTGCAAGCTCCAATGATCCATCTATGGTGGTGCAAGCATCTCGAGTTGGAATATATGCTTGATGATTTGATCAAAGCATATGGTTTTTACAGACTTTTGGAGAAGCTGTATTTACAAGAAAGTGAGTGGGAGCACTACAGCATTTCGATAAGTATATGTGAATGACATATTGTTGATCGGAAATAATGTAGAATTATTCTGCAAAGCATAAAGGAGTATTTGAAAGGAGTTTTTCAAAGAAAGACCTCGGTGAAGCTGCTTACATATTGAGCATCAAGATCTATAGAGATAGATCAAGACGCTTGATAAGTTTTTTCAATGAATACATACCTTGACAAGATTTTGAAGTAGTTCAAAATGGAACAGTCAAAGAAAGAGTTCTTGCCTGTGTTACAAGGTGTGAGATTGAGTAAGACTCAAAACCCGACCACGGCAGAAGATAGAAAGAGAATGAAAGTCATTCCCTATGCATCAGCCATAGGTTCTATAAAGTATGTCATCTTTGTGTACGGATCTATTGCATACCCTACCACTAAGTTTGGCAAGGAGTGCAATAGTGATCTAGGAGTAGATCAATGGACAGCGGTCAAAATTATCCTTAGTGGAATAAGGATATGTTTCTCGATTATGGAAGTGAAAGAAGGTTAGGTCGTAAAAGGTTACGTCGATACAAGTTTTAAACTGATCTAGATGACTCGAGTCTCTATCTGGATACATATTGAAAGTGGGAGCAATTAGCTAGAGTAGCTCCGTGAGAGCATTGTAGACATAGAAATTTGCAAAATACTTACGGCTCGAATGTGATGACCGTTGACTAAAATTATCTCACAAGCAAAACATGATCACACCTTAGTACTCTTTGGGTGTTAATCACATAGCGATGTGAACTAGATTACTGACTCTAGTTAACCCTTTGGGTGTTGGTCACATGTCGATGTGAACTATGGGTGTTAACCACATATAGATGTGAACTATTGATGTTGAATCACATGGCGATGTGAACTAGATTATTGACTCTAGTGCAAGTGGGAGACTGAAGGAAATATGCCCTAGAGGCAATAATAAAGTTATTATTTATTTCCTTATTTCATGATAAATGTTTATTATTCATGCTAGAATTGTATTAACCGGAAACATAATACATGTGTGAATACATAGACAAACAGAGTGTCACTAGTATGCCTCTACTTGACTAGCTTGTTAATCAAAGATGGTTATGTTTCCTAACCATGAACAAGGAGTTGTTATTTGATTAACAAGGTCACATCATTAGTTGAATGATCTGATTGACATGACCCATTCCATTAGCATAGCTTTTGATCGTATAGTTTGTTGCTAGTGCTTTTCTTCATGACTTATACATGTTCCTATGACTATGAGATTATGCAACTCCGTTTGCCCGAGGAACACTTTGGTGCTACCAAACGTCACAACGAATGGGTGATTATAAAGGTACATTACAGGTGTCTCCGAAGGTACATGTTGGGTTGGCATATTCGAGATTAGGATTTGTCACTCCGATTGTCGGAGAGGTATCTCTGGGCCCTCTCGGTAATGCACATCACATAAGCCTTGCAAGCATTGCAACTAAATGTGTTAGTTGTGAGATGATGTATTACGGAACGAGAAAAGAGACTTGCCAAGAACGAGATTGAACTAGGTATTGGATACCGACGATCGAATCTCGGGCAAGTAACATACCGATGACAAAGGAACAACGTATGTTGTTATGCGGTCTCGACCGATAAAGATCTTCGTAGAATATGTAGGAACCAATATGGGCATCCAGGTCCGCTATTGGTTATTGACCGAGAGGTGTCTCGGTCATGTCTACATAGTTCTCGAACCCGTAGGGTCCGCACGCTTAACGCTTCGGCGATGCTTATTATGAGTTTATATGATAATGATGTACCGAATGTTGTTGAGTCCCGGATGAGATCACGGACATGACGAGGAGTCTCGAAATGGTCGAGACATAAAGATTGATATATTGGAAGCCTATGTTTGACTCGGAATCACTCCGGGTGAAATTGGGAATTTTATCGAGTACCGGAGGTTACGGAACCTCCCGGGGTCAATGGGCCTTGATGGGCCTTAGTGGAAAGGAGGAAGGGGCCCAAGTGCTGGTCAGACCTTCCCCTTCCCTAGTCCTATTAGGACTAGGAGAAGGGGTGGCCTCTCTCCCTTCCCACTTGGCCAATCCTAGTTGGACTAGGATTGGGGGAATCCTACTCGGTGGGAGTAGGACTCCCAGCGCAGCCCTTGATGGCCGGCCAGCCCTCCCTTCCCTCCTTTATATACAGGGCGAGGGCACCCCATGACACACAAGTTGATCATTGAGATCGTTCCTCAGCGTGTGCGGTGCCCCTTCCACCAAACTACACCTCGAATATACCGTTGCGGAGCTTAGGCGAAGCCTGCGCGGTAGAACATCATCATCGTCACCACGCCGTCGTCTTGATTGAAACTCTCCCTCAACACTCGGCTGGATCGGAGTTCGAGGGACGCCATCGAGCTGAGCGTGTGCAGAACTTCGGAGGTGCCGACGCTCGGTACTTGGATCGGTTGGATCGGGAAGAAGTACGACTACTTCCTCTACGCTTGCGTCAACGCTTCGTTGCTGGTCTACGAGTGCGTGAGACAACACTCTCATCTCGTTGCTATGCATCACCATGGTCTTGCGTGATCGTAGGAAAATTTTTGAAATTACTACGTTCCCCAACATATCCCACCATGGTCGTCGCCCACGAAGGACTTGCCTCACTAGCGGAAGATCTTCACGAAGTAGGTGATCTCCTTGCCCTTACAAACTCCTTGGTTCAACTCCACAATCTTGTTGGAGGCTCCCAAGTGACACCTAGCCAATCTAGGAGACACCACTCTCCAAGAAGTAACAAATGGTGTGTTGATGATGAACTCCTTGCTCTTTTGCTTCAAATGATAGTCTCCCCAACACTCAATTCTCTCTCACAGGATATGGATTTGGTGGAAAGAAGATTTGAGTGGAAAGCAACTTGGGGAAGGCTAGAGATCAAGATTCATATGGTAAGAATGGAATATTTTGGCCTCAATACAAGTGTAGGTGGTTCCTCTCTCAGAAAAGGTAAGTTGGAAGTGTAGGTTCGTTTTGATGGCTCTCTCCGCGAATGAAGAGGAGGTGGAGGGGTATATATAGTCTCCACACAAAATTTAACCATTACACACAACTTGCCAATCTCGGTGGGACCGCATTGATAAACTCGGTCGGACCGATTCAACAAATCTAGTGACCGTTAGGATTTTCGGTGGGACCGACATGCAACTCGGTAGGACCGATATTGTTAGGGTTAGGGCATAACGTAATCTTGGTGAGACCGATTACACAAACTCGGTGAGACCGATTTTGGTAATAAGCTAACCAGAGAGTTGGCCACGTAAACTCGGCGGGAATGATTCGCTCATTTCGGTGAGACCGAAATGTTATGAAAAGGAAACAAATAGTTTACATTGCAATCTCTGTAGGACCGATTATGCAAAATCGGTGAGACCGATTTTGGTAATAGATCCATACAGAGAGATTGCAATCACATCTTGATGAGACCGAGATCCCTATCGGTGAGACCGATTTGCCTAGGGTTTGTGGCAGTGGCTATGACATCTGAACTCGGTGGCGCCGGATAGAAAGAATCGGTGGGGCCGAGTTTGACTTTTGGTTTAGGTCATATGTGGCTGTGAGAAAGTAGTTGAGGGCTTTGGAGCATATCACTAAGCACTTTGAGCAAGAGCCTCATTAAGCAACACCTCATCCCTCCTTGATAGTATTGGCTTTTCCTATAGACTCAATGTGATCTTGGATCACTAAAATAGAAAATGTAGAGTCTTGAGCTTGGAGCTTGAGCCAATCCTTTGTCCTTAGCATCTTGAAGGGGTTTCACGTCCTCTAGTCCATGCCACTTCATTGTTGAACTTATCTGAAACATACTAGGTAAAAGTGTTAGTTCAAGAAGAGATATGTTAACATTAATTACCAAAACCACCTAGGGAGCACTTGTGCTTTTAGATGCCCCGTAGGCCACGTAGGACCGGATGTAAGAAAAAGTAGATTCAGATGGAGCAGCAGGATCCTCTGCAGAAGGCGGGTGCTTGGGAAAAAATGTGGTCCAGTGCATAAAGCTGAAAAGGTTGAAGCCGAGAGTAGAAATGCATGTGTAGTGGAAATCTTTATTTTTTATTCTTTGATGATTCCCACTAGTGATAGGTTGCATTGGGAAAAAATCAATGTAGATGTCTCAAACTACTTTTTATCATGAGGCATCTGTATCCATGTGTCACCTCAGGCTGGCAATTGGGAATGCCCAAATGGGTATCGGACACCCATTCCCGTCCCCGCAACAACCTTTTCATTCCTGTCTGTGGGGATAAAAATATTCCAATCTCATCCTCGTCGGATTTTTATCCCCGTGGGGAAACCCATACACACAATCAACAACAATCTTCGATAGCATTTTAGTAAAAAGAAAGCATTTCAGCATAATAAGTAATATGTTGTGTCTAGGTTAGGGAATTCTTATGGCTTTTTGGCCAAAGGGATGGGATGGGTGGACATTTAGATGGGTAAGGACGGGAATTACAAGGGGTCTACTAATTTTAGAGCCATATGTGAGGAGGCGGATGAAGAGCACATGGAGGCGCACCTCCTTGTAATCTGAACCACAATAGATGTCCATTGGGATCACTAGTAGAAAAGAGGGCTTTGGTCCACCCCGGGTTAGCCCATTAGTCCCGGTTCAGTCTAGAACCGGGACTAATGGGGGCATTAGTCCGGTTCAGATGCGGCCAGGGCCACGTGGGCCATTTGTCCGGTTCGTTCGGGACCTTTTAGTCCCGGTTGGTGGCACGAACCGGGACTAAAAGAAGGCGATGCCCATTATTCGGTTCAGTGAAACCAACCGACTAAAGGGTTAGACCTTTAGTCCGGTTCGTACCTAAACAGTACTAATGGGGTTTGAGGCATTAGTACCGGTTCATGGCACGAACCGGTACTAAAGGTCCCATTTTCAAACTCTACCACCCCGGATCGCCTTTTCAATTTTTTTTTAAAAAAAGAAAATGATGAAAATGTCAAAAAAAAGAAAATAAGTTTCCCATGTGATATGTGGTCTAGTTGTTGGGAAAATTTGCAAATATGAATTTCGACTTTATTTGCAAAATCTCTTGAGAATTTATAAAAATGGGCATAACTTTTGCATACTAACTCGTATGAAAAAGTTTTTTATATGAAAAATCATCAACTCGAAAAGTTACATCCAAATTTAATTGGGGAAACCCTGTTAAACATTTTCAAAATCCTCAAAAACCTAATAGAAAAAAAGTTACGGGCCTTTTTAGATTTAGAGTGGAAAAAATCAAAAAAAATTCAAACTGTGGTCAAACTAATTATTCTACAATATTAGTGTTACTAAATAATTATTTCAGTTATTTTGAATTTTGGTCAAATCTGGTCAAACTGTGGTCAAACTGTGGTCAAACAATGGTCAAACTGTGGTCAAACGATGGTCAAACTATGGTCAAACTATGGTCAAACAATGGTCAAACTAATTATTCAAGAAATATTAGTGTTACTAAATAATTATTGTTTTTTAAAACAATAGTTTCAAACTCAAACAGTGAAATGTGTCACTTCAAAATTCTTGAAGGTTAATAGGATTGACATCTTACTATTGTCAGGAAAACAACAAGTGCAGACTTGGAAACGAGGGAGAATAGAACCCGGAAGTTAAGCGTGCTCAGGCTGGGGGAGTGGGAGGATGGGTGACCGTTCGGGAAGCTAGATGATTTGGAATGATGAGGGGTGATTAGAGATTAGATGATAAATTGAGCAGTGATGAGGGGTGCTGATTAGAGATTAGAGGTTAAAATAATTTAGAAATTTGAAAATAAAAAAAATTCAAAAAGAAAATTTGAAAAAAAAATTCAAAAAAAATTTGTAAAATTTCCTTTAGTCCCGGTTGGAGTTACCAACCGGGACTGAAGGTGGAGCTCCACGTGGCCTTTATTCCCGGTTCGTTTAAGAACCGGGACTAAAGGGGAGAGGCATTAGTAACGACCCTTTAGTACCGGTTCAAAAATCGGGACTAAAGGGCCTTACCAACCGGGACAAAAGCCCCTTTATCTACTAGTGGATGCGGATTGAAATCCTTTTTAGTTTCCCTAGTGAACCAATACAGTTTTAATGCTCATATGACATTGTAGAGAAGTAAAGGCGAGTTGCTTTTTTGAATTGTTAATGGTATGCTAAAAGTAAATGTGCATTGACTTTGTTCCTACACATGATTAATTCATGCGTGTTGGCAGAGAAATGATGTCAGATAGTTACTATGTAATAAATGTGTTGGAGCTGACAGGTATGCCACGGTTTAATAAATGAAACCAAACGGCAATATGCAATGTAATTAGGGTTAATTCATCTGTGCTGGACCATGAAGATGAACGGTTACACACAGCTGCACTAATAAATCAGCAGGCAACGTCGGTAAAACATAACTTTTTTATGGCAGAAAAAGTCGTGAGATTAGTATAAGTAAATTTTCTAGAATTATTATCATTGAGTTCTCACGTTTCACTAGAAATAAAAAATGAAAGACATAATTTCATGGAATTTGTACCATGAATTTTCCAAGAATTACAATACTGGAATTATCATTCTTTTTTTATTTGAAATTTTAACAGTCATGAAATCCAGTATTTACTTATCAGTTTATAGAAGAGACATAACTGAATGGAAATATATTTGATTTCACATTTCCTAAACCTTGGAAATTATTCGAATGCATTATACATAAACTATTTTTTAAGTTGAAACGATATTACAGTTCTAAAACTGGTACAGAAAGCTATTTTTAGAGTTCAAATAATATTGCATTAAAAAACTTGGGACACATTGAATATTAGATGTGTTGCATGATTCAAAACTCTGAGATCAACAAAATCTACATGCATGTGATTCACAAGTTAACGAGTCGTTGTTAGTTGTTGGGGGTTGGCACGAGAGCATGAGGATGAGTGGACCAGGAGAGGAGAGGGACAGTCTGCGCAGACAATATCTCCTTATACTACTTATACACGAAAACAAAGAAATAACTATAACAATAATACAAGCATGCTAATATAGCGGTGCAAATTCCTATGCATATTTAATGGTGAGATATCAAGGGAGGTAGCCTACAGGTGCTCCTATCCATTTTCGCCATATGTAAAGCCTTCACGGGTAAGATGGGTAATGGACACAGATAATGCTATCTCATCTCTATCCCCGCCTTACACGCTAGGTAAGGTATTTGACCCACAAACTTCCTCTGTGGGTATACATCCTGGTCATCTGATAGAGTAATTACCCACGGGAATGGATAAAGGTTTTATTGCCAGCTTGAGTGCCACCACTGTACACGCCCCCAACATCGCTCGCCTGCTTGTTAAATCCAGCCGCACTCGTTCGACCGCTCAAAACATCCAAATAGTGGGTAGGCACTTTAGAGCATCTCCAACAGCCGCGCTAAACAAGAGTCGCGCCACAAATTTTGCCATTTTAGCGCGCGCGCAACCTGTAGACATGCTCCAGCGGGCGCGCAATAATTGCGCGTGCGGCATATGTAGTTAGGCGCGCGGTCCGAAACGCCAACTCGCGCTGTGTATTTGGGGCGCTGGCTTCCGCACGCGGCACACACGAGCGCTCGCACCGCACTCTCTCCTCCCCGCCACCTTCGCCCCGCGCGCACCGGCGCCGGCGATCTTGATCGATGGACGCACGCGCCGGCACCCCGCTCACCCCATCCTACACCGCGACCCCTTCCCCGCCGCCGGAAATCCTAGAGCGGGGAGCGTTGGCCTCGCCACCGCCGGAGCTCCTCCGAGCATCGGCCTCGCGCGCGGCCTCTTCATGCCGCCGCGAATGACCACGGCGGCGGGTGGCATCGCGGCGGCGCCGCCCCATGCCGCCGCCCTCCCTCGAAGCTCCCCAATGCGGCGCGACCAAAGAAGGGCAAGACATCCCCAATGAGCTCAAAAATGCTATGGAAGCTATTGTGAAGGCAAGAAAAGAAGCCAACGATGTGAGGAAAATGGCAAGGAACCAAGATGCCGCGGCCGAGGAGAGGAGGTTGGTGGTCAAGCAGAGGAGGGTGGCGGTCGAGGAGAGGAGGTTGGCGGTCGAGGAGAGGAGGGTGGCGGCCGAGGAGAGGAAGGTGGCTTTGAAGGAGAGAAAGGTGAGCAAGGAGGAGCGAACTAGATTGTTGGAATGGGAGAAGCACTTGTTCTTCTTGGACACATCTATCCTCAATGAGGCGCAAAAGGAGTATGTCAATCTTGTCCATGAAGAAGTCTTGATCCAAAAAAGAGCCATGATTCGTGCAATGGGTGGCGGTAGCCTTGGCGTCGTGGGTGGTGGTGGCCTTGGCGCCGTGGGTGGCGGTGGCCTTGATGCCATGGGAGGCATGGGTGGCGGTGGCCTTGGCGCCATAGGAGGCATGGGTAGCTTCGGAGGTACCGTGGACGATTTAGGTGCCATGGGTGGCTTTGGAGCTACCATGAAGACCACGAGAGGCATGGGTGGCTTTGGAGCACCCCCGACGCTATGGCCGTCATGGGAGGCATGAGTTTTGCTTCTCTCATGGGAGGCATGGGTGCACCTCCGGCCGTGATGGGCGGAATGTCTTTCGATGTGCCTCCTCACACACATTTTCATGAAGATCCCGTTGAAGATCTTGCCAACACCGTCGGAGCTTCACGTGATGTGGTGCGCGATGAGAAGGAGGAGGAAGAATCATCTTCGGAGGAGGAAGAATCGTCTTCCGAAGATGAGGACGAAGACGAGGACGAGGCTTGATGTGTCTTTCGTTTGTGTCATGAACTTGGTTTGCATTTTGAACTTGGTTGGATGAACTTGTGAGCATGAATTTTTATTCATCAACTTGTTTGTGTGAAATTATATGTCATGTTCATTGCATTTTGAAGATTTCAAATCCATTTTGTGTCCAAAATGTAACATATGCAATGCCCTACGAGTCCCCGCTGCATTTTTTTGCGTGTTCTTTGAGCGAGCGCTACATTTTAATGCATTGTTGGCTATGCGCTGCCGCCGCAAAAACCAGACAAAGAGCGCATGACAAAGTAGTTTTTTTGCACGCGGAGTGTAGTGCGGCTGTTGGAGATGTTCTTAGTATTTAGGGAAAAAAAAAGGAAAAAAGACCTTCGTAAATCCTAGCCGAAATGCGCCGCCGCCGCCGCCGGAGCTCGAACTCGGCAGCCATGGCCCTCCAAGTAGAGTCACCGTCGCCGTCGCTGGCGCGGGCGAAAGATTATCCAGCGGCGACCGCCACCACCTTCACTGCCATCAGCGACGACCTCCTCCGCGAGATCTTCGTCCGCCTCCCCTCCCTCCCGAGCCTCATCCGCGCCGCCCTCGTCTGCCGCACCTTCCTCCGCGCCGTCCATTCGTCCCGCGCCTTCCGCCGCCGCTTCCGGGCGCACCACCCGCCACAGCTCCTTGGGTACTTCACCGACCCCTGCCGCAATGCCATCCCTGCCTTCACCCCCTTCCGAAGCCGATCCGACCCAGACCTGGCCGCGGTCGTCCGCGGCTCCGATTTCTTCTTCACCCGCCTACCGGGGGTCGGCGACTGGGCGTTCAACGGCTGCTGCTCCGGCTACGTCTTCCTCCACAACGAGAACACCGACCAGATCGCTGCCTACAACCCCCTCACGCAGGTGCTGCATATTTTCCCCCACCCGCCTCGGGAGGCATGCTATCCCCGCTATCTTGATTTCCGCATCATCTTCTCGGAAGAGGACCGGAGGTCGTTCCGTGTGGTATGTGTTCGTCGCCGCAGGCGGCGGCAGAGGACGCTTGCTCGCTTGTCTGTCTTCTCATCGGACAGCAGAAAGTGGCAGTGTTTCTCGTGGGTGGACACCTCGATGCCTCAGCCTGGGGATGATGGAGGTGATAGGTGCTTGCTCTCGCCTTACACTGCTAACCCCGTGGATGAATTTGATAGATTAGTCTACTGGAAACACAAAAATCAAGCATATATAGTCGTCCTCAACGCTGCGACGCTGCAGTTATCTCGAATCGATTTGCCGCCGCACTTGAAAGATATGGACTCCATAGAATTTAAGCTTGGTCCGACCAAGGATGGAAGCTCTGTATGGCTTTCACAGATCACTTTGCTGCAAACGAGGGAATGCTCAATGTTTGGTTTTGGAGAGCTGATGGTGATGGTGTTGATAAATGGATGCAGCACAAGATTTTCCCACTGAGCAAATTTGTTGATTTCTCTATGTGTTCAGAAGAGTATGCTGTCACAGCGCAGGTTACCGGAGTCATAGATGATTTTGTGCACCTGTCTGTTTATTATCTCAATACCAAGTTCTTCCTATCCTTTTGCCTGGAAACAGAGAAGGTGAACAAGCTCTTTGAATATGGACTTTGCGTCGATCCCTACATCATGCCGTGGCCTTCTTCTTTGGTATGCAACAAGGTGAGCCTGTGCTTCAAGACGCTAGTAAAATTTATCCTGACGTTTGATCCCTGAATCATATGCATTTAAGTTACTTGAGACCAATTGATTCTTACATAGTTGTGAAAATCTGCCATCAGTTTGATATTTTGCTAATCCCGCCTATGTCCTATCCTAATTAATTGACGCTCCTTAGTATAAGGAGTAGTATTTTTTCTCAAGAAAACGCGGAAGTCGTGCGATGCATTGATAGAAAGAAGAGTATGTACAAGTCTGGTCAACTGTTTTTGAGTTGGTTACAGAGCAACAACTTAATTCTTTATTTTTCTGTAGGTATATTAACAGTGATTTGTGTAAGTCATAATACAACTGTTTAATTGCAGATTTTATACAAGGATTCAATATTTTAAATTTTTGCATGCATTTTTTGCTGATTATATGATATCTCCGCACTGACAGTATCTTAGGCTAAAATTTTTCTCTCCACTAAAATATTGTCCACACAATCTGTTGTTATCCTGACCAATATCTTACTTCACTTCCGTTGCTTCGGTCGTTGCTAAATAAATCTGGCATGTACCACTTTTTTAAAAAAATCTTGTACCACATTGGAGTCAATAACCTCGCACAGTTTGTCCATGCAAACCCTTGCATCCTTACTTACACTGAAACAATTTTATGTCTCAGGAGGATTCAGAAACCGAAGTTACGGGAGACAGTGTGGTGGATGATTATCATGTGGGCACAGAAGAAACTCCCTCTGTTCTTCTCACAGCATTGCAATCATATAAAGAAGCTCTGATTAATGGCGATGTGGCAAAAGTTGCAGAGATAGAGGCATTTCTACTTTCTATCGAGGATGAGAAGAAGTCTCATAGTTGCAGAATTGACAGCTGCTAGAGATTGCATCTCGAGGATAAGTGCCTGCATTGATGGTTACAGGAGAAGGGTGCAGCAAGAGAGAAGTGATGACAAGTTGACCCACTTTGCCAATTGAATCAACCTCTTTGAAATGGTCGTGCTGTATTTCTTCTGATGAGATGAGCTTTTGTTTACATGTGTTGGTACTTTGGTTTTCGGACGGTGTGGAGACAAAGATCATGTGGTAGTTTCATATATATGCTTGAAGGGGTAGCAAAGGAACACAGGAGACATACGCTACTGCTAATGAGTGTAACCGATTTATGAGCTGTATCTTCCTAGAAGTTGCTATATCTGAGGCACACTTTGCTTCTTGGCTTTAGTACTAGTATATATTACTCATCCATCACGCGTCCTCCCAATTTGTGTTTTGTTGGATCCAGCCTTTTTATCATTTGTCGTGGTCGGTTTTATGAGCTTATTAACCCCGTTCGTTTGCCCACTATGCTACTCTGTTTCCTTATGCTTGGTGTTGGCATTCCAAATGGGTTCAGATGGCTCTGGAGGTTCGAAGTGTTCCTTTTTATCACCACTAAACAACACCGAGCCAGAGAGGGTGACCTCGTTTGCATACACTAGATATTGCGGGAATATTTTGCAACATATTTCAATGTGATTCGTTGTATGAAACATGAATATTTGAAGTAATGATATAACAAAATTGAAAATACATATAATTTATTATTTTGATTACTATAGTTGTAAAATGTTTATTAAATCATAATAGAACGAAAATTCTCATACATGTTTGCATGTCCGAAAGAGTTTTTTTTTTCGAAGCAGAGGCAAAAGCTTTGCCTCGTCTCATTAAATAAAGAAGGGTAACAAGTTGCCTGGTTAATTAGCGGGAACCCGGGCGAAAACCGCTACAACACGCCCACAAGAAATGGCACCCTTGTCGAGTTGGCACCAACGAGACCACACACTGCTGAGAAGAGGGCACCATCGAGGTTGCTTGCAATGTTTTCGTCATCACCTCCCCCCGAGTAGGTGACTCCGACTTCGCCGCTCGCAACCCGTCAAGACCCCTTGGAACGAGCGACACACAAGGACCTCGCGAGCCAAGGGCAACACCGGCCGACCTGGCCACCCACACGAAGACACACTCGCTGCCGAGAAGAAACACAAAGCCGCCCTTGAGTCGCCCCCGCGCGGCGACCGGGGGGAACCCTAGCTCACCGTCGCCGGTCCCCCGCCTCCCGTTCCTCCTCTCCCGCCGTCGCCAGGGGGTCGTCCGGGCAAAGCCCGACCTGATCCAGCGGCGGCCGGGCCTATTTCGTTCCCTCGCAAGTGGAGGCCGGAGCGGCGAGGCTTCTTCTGGCTGGGGCAGGGCGCGACGTGGCGGCAGGCGGGTGCTGGTGGGCGCCGGTGTGCTTGCCACGCTTCAGGCGGCGTGGGTGGTGTCGGCAGCGCATGCCGGAGTAGCTGTGGCGGCGGGAGCTTGGGCCAGATCTGCCGGGTGGCCGCCTCTCGCGATAAGGGCCGCAGCGGCGCGGGTCAGCTTTTGCTGCTGCGTTCCGGCGTGGTAGGGACTCTGGTGGTGCCGGCTCATGGGTGCTCGATCTGTCAGGATTCGAGTGGCTACGAGAGGCTTGGGTGGTGCACTCGCCAGCGTGGAGTCCGCGGCGGCTTCGGCGGTGGCTGGTGACGTACGGGGGTGGGGTGCGGGTGGTGGTGGCTCCTCCCTTCTCCTAGGTTTGGGCCAAAGGCGCGGGCTTTCACGCGGAGAGGGTCAAGACCTGGGGTTCATGCTCAGGTGGACCGGTTCGAGGCCCGAGACGATTCGATGTTTCCGCTTCGGTTAGGCGATGGTGGGCGCGGTCCGGGGAGTGCTCGTTGGTGGTGGTCGGACTTGCGGTGCATCGGTTCACGGATCGATGCCGGTGGCCATGGACATGGCGTCGTGTGAACTCGCCTGGCCAGGGGCTGGTTTGTCGGCGACCGTCGGTAGTCTTGGAGTCGTGTCCCCCCAGTCCACCAGATACTGGCTGGGGACGCAGGTGTGGGTGCCTCCTACTATGGAGGCGCCTGCCCAGACATCGGGACTGATGACGGGCTAGGAGCTGATGGACTGCGGTTGCTCCTTCTACCATGGTTGTGTGCATTGTGACATGGGCGGTGCACGGTATCTCGCGACAGGGACGCCGGGGTGGCGGCCCCGGATGGCGGGCCGCATGGTTGCTCTTCGGCGGGCATCATTGTGGTGGTGGTGGTGGCTCCTCTCCCGGGTTGTGTGGACAACGAGAGGGGTGGCAATGGGTAGCTCGGACGTGCCCTTCCTCTGGTGGGGTGGCGTCCTGATCCGGATCTGGGGTGTTGGCTTCGCCGCGCTCCTCTTGAGGGCATGGGTGAGTTGCCGGGCGAAAGCTCCGTGCCATGGCGCCAACGACGGCGACACCCGTGGGTGCCGTCCTCTTCTTGAAGACGTCGTTGTGGTTCTTCTCATCGTGTCCGGGCTCCGGGTGAAGACCTTTGTCGGTTTGGACTCGGCAGCGGCGGCGCTCTGCGTCGTCTTCCCTCTTGGGGGCGTTGTCATGGAGTTTAGGTGTGCTAGCTTGTAGTGTGGGGGTGTTTAGTGCTTCCGGTGCTTGTAGCTGGTAGCATAGCCGCGTGCGTCTGTGTCTGCCGATATCTTAGGATCGGCTTTGTAAGAGGGCTACCTCACCATCTTGTATCGTTCGGCCGTGTACCTCTGTGGTTGGTGCTTTATATATAAAGAGGGGCGAAAGCATGTTTCGACAGGTCGTCACCAGGTGTCATCTTCATCATTCCTCCATGAGCCAGCGACTTCGACTTCACCATCGAACTTCCACAGACGAAGTCCTCGTCGCAATAGATGCTGGTACCCATGTCGACCCATGCCAAATAGTCGACCACCCGTGCTGGCCAAATGCACCAAATGCAGGAGAGATATGCGGAGCTCACGCCAACCAATGCACGAGTTTTTTTTCATGTATGTTTCATGATGAAGTGGCATGCTTGCATGTTTAGAGACATATGGTAGTGGGGGTGGACCTTTTCCTCATGCATGTTATGCATGATGTGAAATGCTTGCATGTTGAGAGAAATAGTTATGCAATGATGTGGCATGCTTGCATGTTGAAAGAAATAGTCAGTGAAGACTAACTATTTAGATATAGAAGATTTGTTTCCTTGTATTTGTTTCCATATTGTAAGAAACGTGAAGCTTTCTGTGTATCTCAACTAGCACATCACTACCCAAAGAATATAACCAAGAAAATGACTAACCATCCTGTGACCTGGTTTGCATTTTTTTTTCGGGTGAAAACTTGTATTACTCAATCACAAGATCCTTACAATCATCAAAAGCTAAAGACAAAGCAACTTCTGGGCCAGACCCTAACCCAAGTCATAGTTCTGCCCTCACCTCTAGCAAACTTAGCTAAACTATCACTAACATTATTCTGAATACGATTAACATGAGTAATACAAGAATCAGGAAGAGACAAGAGATGCCTAATTTCCTTAATGAGAGAAACGTAGATTGATCTATCCTCTTCCGGCCTGGCCTTGGATCAACTTGACAGCAACTATAGAATCCATCTCAATTATGATAGGTAAGTCACTTCTTTGTAGGGCGAAAGAGGGACCTTCCATGCACGCACACAATTCAGCTTCGAGAGCCTGACGACATGAAAATAGCACCCTACAGGATGAGAATATGATCTTGCCCTTGACATCTCTTAGAACCGTACCCGCACCAGCAGTACCATCCACAGCAAATGAACCATCAATATTTAATTTAACCCAACCACTAACAGGGGGACACTGTTGGGGAACGTAGTAATTTCAAAAATTTTCCTACGCACACGCAAGACCATGGTGATGGCATAGCAACGAGAGGGGAGAGTGTCCGTCCACGCACCCTCGTGAGACCGAAGCGAAGCGTTATAACAACGCTGTTGATGTAGTCGACGTCTTCACGATCCGACCGATCCAAGTACCGAACGACGGCACCTCCGTGTTCAAGACACGCTCAGCTCGATGACGATCCCGGACCGATCCAGAAAGCGCGGGGATGAGTTCCACAAGACGACGGCGTGGACGATGATGATGCTCCACCGACGCAGGGCTTCGCCTAAGCTCTGACGATATGACTTCATCGCGCAGGGCTTCGCTTAAGCTCATGACGATATGACCAAGTGGAATATGGTGGAGGGGGCACCGCACACGCTAAGGAACGATCCGTAGATCAACTTGTGTGTCATGGGGTGCCCCCGCCTCAGATATAAAGGAGCAAGGGGTGCGGCCAGCCCTAGGGGGCTGCCGAGGAGTCCTACTCCCACCGGAGTAGGACTCCCCCTTCCTAGTTGGAGTAGGATTGGGGAAGGGGAAGAGGGAAGGCGCCGCCCTCTCCTTGTCCTATTCGGACTAGAGGGGAGGGGGCGGCCTGCCCTGGCCGCCCTTCCTCTTCTCCCTTATGGCCCATCAAGGCCCATTGACCCCGGGGTTCCGTAACCCCGGTGTTCCAGAACGCCCTGTTTTCATCTGGAACCTTCCAAGTCCAAACATAGGCTTCCAATATATCAATCTTTATGTCTCGACCATTTCGAGACTCCTCGTCATGTCCGTGATCACATCCGGACTCAACAACCTTCGTACATCATAACTTATAAACTCATAATTAATCGTCATCAAACGTTAAGCGTGCGGACCCTACGGGTTCGAGAACTATGTAGACATGACCTAGAACCATTCTCGGTCAATAGCCAATAGCGGAACCTGGATGCCCATATTGGTTCCTACATATTCTACGAAGATCTTTATCGGTCAAACCGCATAACGACATACGTTGTTCCCTTTGTCATCGGTATGTTACTTACCCGAGATTCGATCGTCGGTATCCAATACCTAGTTCAATCTCGTTACCGTAAGTCTCTTTACTCGTTCAGTATTACATCATCTCACAACTAACTCATTAGTTGCAATGCTTGCAAGGCTTTATGTGATGTGTATTACCGAGAAGGCCAGAGATACCTCTCCGACAATCGGAGTGACAAAACCTAATCTCAAATATGCCAACCCAACATGTACCTTTGGAGACACTGTAGTACTCCTTTATAATCACCCGATTCGTTGTGACGTTTGGTAGTACCAAAGTGTTCCTCCGTAAACGGGAGTTGCATAATCTCATAGTTACAGAACATGTATGGGTCATGAAGAAAGCAATAGCAATATACTAAACGATCAAGTGCTAAGCTAACGGAATGGGTCATGTCAATCACATCATTCTCCTAATGATGTGATCCCATTAATCAAATGACAACACATGTCTATGGTTAGGAAACATAACCATATTCGATTAATGAGCTAGTCTAGTAGAGGCATACTAGTGACTATCTGTTTGTCTATGTATTCACACATGTATTATGTTTCCGTTAATACAATTCTAGCATGAATAATAAACATTTATCATGATATAAGGAAATAAATAATAACTTTATTATTGCCTCTAGGGCACATTTCCTTCAGCCTCCCACTTGCACTAGAGTCAATAATCTAGATTACACAAGAATGATTCTAACACCCATGGAGTCTTGGTGCTGATCATGTTTTGCTCGTGGAAGAGGCTTAGTCAACGGTCTGCAACATTCAGATCCGTATGTATCTTGCAAATCTCTATGTCTCCCACTTGGACATGGTCCCGAATGGAATTGAAGCGCCTCTTGATATGCTTGGTCCTCTTGTGAAATCTGGATTCCTTTGCCAAGGCAATTGCACCAAGATTGTCACAGAAGATCTTCATTGGTCCCGATGCACTAGGTATGACACCTAGATTGAAAATGAACTCTTTCATCCAGACTCCTTCATTTGCTGCTTCAAGCAGCTATGTACTCCGCTTCACATGTAGATCCCGCCACGACGCTTTGTTTAGAACTGCACCAACCGACAGCTCCACCGCTTAATAAAAACACGATCCGGTTAGCGATTTAGAATCGTCCGGATCAGTGTCAAAGCTTGCATCGACGTAACCATTTACGACTAGCTCTTTGTCACCTCCATATACGAGAAACATATCCTTAGTCCTTTTCGTATTTCAGGATGTTCTTGACCGCTGTCCGATGATCCACTCTGGATTACTTTGGTACCTTCCTGCCAAGCTTATCGCTAAGCATACGTCAGTCGGTACACAGCATTGCATACATGATAGAGCCTATGGCTGAGGCATAGGAACATCTTTCATTTCTCTCTATCTTCTGCTGTGGTCGGGCATTGAGTCTGACTCAATCTTACACCTTGTAATACAGGTAAAAAACCTTTCTTTGCCTGTTCCATTTTGAACTTTTTCAAAACTTTATCAAGGTATGTGTTTTGTGAAAGTCCAATTAAGCGTCTTGATCTATCTCTATAGATCTTGATGCCCAATATGTAAGTAGCTTCACCGAGGTCTTTCATTGAAAAACTTTTATTCAAGTATCCTTTTATGCTATCCAGAAATTCTATATCATTTCCAATCAATAATATGTCGTCCACATATAATATCGAAATGCTCAGAGCTCCCACTCACTTTCTTGTAAATCTGAGGCTTCTCCAAAAGTCTCAGATAAAACCATATGCTTTGATCACACTATCAAAGCGTTTATTCCAACTCCGAGAGGCTTGCACTGACCATAAATTGATCGCTGGAGCTTGCACACTTTGTTAGCACCCTTTGGATCAACAAAACCTTCTGGTTGCATCATATACAACTCTTCTTCTAGAAATCCATTCAAGAATGCAGTTTTACATCCATTTGCCAAATTTCATAATCATAAAATGCGGCAATTGCTAACATGATTCGGACAGACTTAAGCATCGCTACGGTGAGAAAGTCTCATCGTAGTCAACCCCTTGAACTTGTCGAAAACCTTTCGCAACAAGTCGAGCTTTATAGACAGTTACATTACCATCAGCGTCAGTCTTCTTCTTAAAGATCCATTTATTCTCAATGGCTTGCCGATCACCGGGCAAGTCAACCAAAGTCCATACTTTGTTTTCATACATGGATCCCATCTCAGATTTCATGGCTTCTAGCCATTTTGCGGAATCTGGGCTCACCATCGCTTCTTCATAGTTTGTAGGTTCGCCATGGTCAAGTAACATGACTTCCAGAATAGGATTGCCGTACCACTCTGGTGCGTATTTTACTCTGGTTGACCTACAAAGTTCAGTAGTAACTTGATCTGAAGTTTCATGATCAACATCATTAGTTTCCTCACTAATTGGTGTAGTTGTCACAGGAACCGTTTCTTGTGATGAACTACCTTCCAATAAGGGAGCAGATACAGTTATCTCATCAAGTTCTACTTTCCTCCTACTCACTTCTTTCGAGAGAAACTCTTTTTCTAGAAAGGATCCGAATTTAGCAACGAAAATCTTGCCTTCAGATCTGTGATAGAAGGTGTACCCAACAGTCTCCTTTGGGTATCCTATGAAGACACATTTCTCCGATTTGGGTTCGAGCTTATCTGGTTAAAGGTTCTTCACATAAGCATCGCAGCCCCAAACTTTAAGAAACGACAACTTTGGTTTCTTGCCAAACCACAGTTCATAAGGTGTCGCCTCAACGGACTTTGATGGTGCCCTATTCAACGTGAATGCGGCCGCCTCTAAAGCATATCCCCAAAACGATAGTGGTAAATCAGTAAGAGACATCATAGATCGCACCATATCAAGTAAAGTACGATTCTGACGCTCGACACACCATTTCTCTGTGGTGTTCCGGTGGCGTGAGTTGCGTAAACTATTCCGCATTGTTTCAAATGTAAACCAAACTCGTAACTCAAATATTCTCCTCCACGATCAGATCGTAGAAATTTTATTTTCTTGTTACGATGATTTTCCACTTCACTCTGAAATTCTTTGAACTTTTCAAATGTTTCAGATTTGTGTTTCATTAAGTAGATATACCCATATCTGCTCAAATCATCTGTGAATGTGAGAAAATAACGATACTCGCTTGCGTGCCTCAACATTCATTGGACCACAAACATCAGATGTATGATTTCCAACAAATCAGTTGCTCGCCCATAGTTCCGAGAACGGCGTTTTAGTCATCTTGCCCATGAGGCACGGTTCGCAAGTACCAAGTGATTCATAATCAAGTGATTCCAAAAGTCCATCAAGATGGAGTTTCTTCATGCTTTTACACCGATATGACCCAAACGGCAGTGCCACAAATAAGTTGTATTATCATTATCAACTCTGCATCTTTTGGTTTCAACACTGTGAATATGTGTATTACTACTATCGAGATTCAATAAAATAGACCACTCTTCAAGGGTGCATGACCATAAAAGATATTATTCATATAAATAGAACAACCATTATTCTCTGTCTTAAATGAATAACCGTCTCGCATCAAACAAGATCCAGATATAATGTTCATGCTTAACGCGGCACCAAATAACAATTATTTAGGTCTAAAACTAATCCCGATGGTAGATGTAGAGGTAGCGTGCCGACCGATCACATCGACTTTGGAACCATTTCCCACGCGCGATCGTCACCTCGTCCTTAGCCAATCTTCGCAATCCATAGTTCCTGTTTCGAGTTGCAAATATTAGCAATGTAACCAGATATCAAATACCTGTGTACTACTGCAGTATTAGTAAGGTACACATCAATAACATGTATATCACATATACCTTTGATCACCTTGCCATCCTTCTTATCCGCCAAATACTTGGGGCAGTTCCGCTTCAAAGGTGTCAGTTTGCTTGCAGTAAAACACTCGATTTCAGGCTTAGGTCCAGACTTGGGTTTCTTCTCTTGAGCAGCAACTTTCTTGCTGTTCTTTTGAAGTTCCTTCTTCTTTCCTTTGCCCTTTTCTTGAAACTAGTGGTCTTGTTGACCATCAACACTTGATGTTCTTTCTTGATTTCTACCTCCGCGGCTTTTAGCATTGCGAAGAGCTCGGGAATTGTCTTGGTCATCCCTTGCATATTATAGTTCATCACGAAGCTCTTGTAGCTTGGTGGCAGTGATTGGAGAATTCATCAATGACACTATCATCCGGAAGAGTAACTCCCAGTTGAATCAAGTGATTATTATACCCAGACATTTTGAGTATATGTTCACCGATGTAACTATTCTCCTCCATCTTGCAGCTATAGAACTTATTGGAGACTTCATATCTCTCAATCCGGGCATTTGCTTGAAATATTAACTTCAACTCCTGGAACATCTCATATGCTCCATGACGCTCAAAACGTCGTTGAAGACCCGGTTCTAAGCCGTAAAGCATGGCACACTGAACTATAGAGTAGTCATCAGCTTTGCTCGCCAGACGTTCACAACTTTCGTGTTGCTCTGCAGCAGGCCGGCACCCAACGGTGCTTCGGGGACGTAATTCTTCATGCAGCAATGAGGATAATCCTCAAGTTACAGACCCAGTCCGTGTAATTGCTACCATCATCTTTCAACTTTGCTTTCTCAAGGAACGCATTAAAATTCAACGGAACAACAAAGACGAGCCATCTATCTACAAAGAAACATAGACAAGCAAAATACTATCAGTACTAAGTTCATGATAAATTTAAGTTTAATTAATCATATTAAAACTCCCACTTAGACAGACATCTCTCTAGTCATCTAAGTGATTACGTGATCCAAATTAACTAAACCATGTCCGATCATCACGTGAGATGGAGTAGTTTCAATGGTGAACATCACTATGTTGATCATATCTACTATATGATTCACGCTCGACCTTTCGTCTCCGTGTTCCGAGGCCATATCTGTTATATGCTAGGCTCGTCAAGTTTAACCTGAGTATTCTGCGTGTGCAACTGTTTTGCACCGTTGTATTTGAACGTAGAGCCTATCACACCCGATCATCACGTGGTGTCTCAAAGCATGAAGAACTTTCATAACGGTGCATACTGTGGAGAACACTTCTTGATAATTTTAGTGAGAGATCATCTTATAATGCTACCGTCAATCAAAGCAAGATAAGATGCATAAAGGATAAACATCACATGCAATCAATATAAGTGATATGATATGGTCATCATCATCTTGTGCTTGTGATCTCCATCGCCAAGCACCGTCATGATCACCATCGCCACCGCGCGACACCTTGATCTCCATCGTAGCATCGTTGTCGTCTTGCCAACTATTGCTTCTACGACTATCGCTATTGCTTAGTGATAAAGTAAAGCAATTACATGGCGTTGCATTTCATACAATAAAGCGACAACCATATGGCTCTCGCCATTGCCGATAACTCGGTTACAAAACATGATCATCTCATACAATAAAATATAGCATCACGTCGACCACATTACATCACAACATGCCCTTCAAAACAAGTTAGACGTCCTCTACTTTGTTGTTGCAAGTTTTACGTGGCTGCTACGGGCTTAGCAAGAACCGTTTTACCACGCATCAAAACCACAACGATAGTTTGTCAAGTTGGTGCTGTTTTAACCTTCGAAGGACCGGGCGTAGCCACACTCAGTTCAACTAAAGTGAGAGAGACAGACACCCGCGGTCACCTTTAAGCAACGAGTGCTCGAGCGGTGAAACCAGTCTCGCGAAGCGCACGCGTAATGTCGGTCCGGCCGCTTCATCTCACAATACCGCTGAACCAAAGTATGACATGCTGGTAAGCAGTATGACTTATATCGCCCACAACTCACTTGTGTTCTACTCGTGCATATGACATCAACGCATAAAACCAGGCTCGGATGCCATGTTGGGGAACGAGTAATTTCAAAAATTTCCTACGCACACGCAAGACCATGGTGATGGCATAGCAACGAGAGGGAGAGTGTCTCGTCCACGTACCCTCGTGAGACCGAAGCGAAGCGTTATAACAACGCTGTTGATGTATTCGTGACGTCTTCACGATCCGACCGATCCAAGTACCGAACGACGGCACCTCCGTGTTCAGCACACGCTCAGCTCGATGACGATCCCGGACTCCGATCCAGCAAAGCATCGGGGATGAGTTCCACAAGACGACGTGGCAGGACGATGATGATGCTCCACCGACGCAGGGCTTCGCCTAAGCTCGCGACGATATGACTTCACCGCGCAGGGCTTCACCTAAGCTCGCGACGATATGACCGAAGTGGAATATGGTGGAGGGGGCACCGACACGGCTAAGGAACGATCCGTAGATCAACTTGTGTGTCATGGGGTGCCCCTGCCCCGTATATAAAGGAGCAAGGGGGTGCGGCCAGCCCTAGGGGCGGCTGGAGGAGTCCTACTCCCACCGAGTAGGACTCCCCCTTCCTAGTTGGAGTAGGATTGGGGAAGGGGAAGAGGGAAGAGGCGCCCCTCTCCTTGTCCTATTCGGACTAGAGGGGAGGGGCGTGGCCTGCCCTGGCCGGCCCTTCCTCTTCTCCCTTATGGCCCATCAAGGCCCATTGACCCCGGGGTTCCGTAACCCCGGTGTTCGATAACGCCTGCTTTCATCCGAACCTTTCCAAGTCCAAACATAGGCTTCCAATATATCAATCTTTATGTCTCGACCATTTGAGACTCCTCGTCATGTCCGTGATCACATCCGGGACTCGAACAACCTTGGTACATCATAACTTATAAACTCATAATTAATCATCATCGAAGCGTTAAGCGTGCGGACCCTACGGGTTCGAGAACTATGTAGACATGACCTAGAACCATTCTCGGTCAATAACCAATAGCGGAACCTGGATGCCCATATTGGTTCCTACATATTCTACGAAGATCTTTATCGGTCAAACCGCATAACGACATACGTTGTTCCCTTTGTCATCGGTATGTTACTTACCCGAGATTCGATCGTCGGTATCCAATACCTAGTTCAATCTCGTTACCGGTAAGTCTCTTTACTCGTTCCGTATTACATCATCTCACAACTAACTCATTAGTTGCAATGCTTGCAAGGCTTTATGTGATGTGTATTACCGAGAAGGCCCAGAGATACCTCTCCGACAATCGGAGTGACAAAACCTAATCTCGAAATATGCCAACCCAACATGTACCTTTGGAGACACCTGTAGTACTCCTTTATAATCACCCGATTCGTTGTGACGTTTGGTAGTACCAAAGTGTTCCTCCGTAAACGGAGTTGCATAATCTCATAGTTACAGGAACATGTATGGGTCATGAAGAAAGCAATAGCAATATACTAAACGATCAAGTGCTAAGCTAACGGTATGGGTCATGTCAATCGCATCATTCTCCTAATGATGTGATCCCATTAATCAAATGACAACACATGTCTATGGTTAGGAAACATAACCATCTTCGATTAATGAGCTAGTCTAGTAGAGGCATACTAGTGACTCTCTGTTTGTCTATGTATTCACACATGTATTATGTTTCCGGTTAATACAATTCTAGCATGAATAATAAACATTTATCATGATATAAGGAAATAAATAATAACTTTATTATTGCCTCTAGGACACATTTCCTTCAGACACCACTTGGGTTGTACCTCTTGCATCATTATCGCATGTGATTGATGCACCGGTTTTCCATATGAAATAACCACTTTCCCTTTGGATGGATCAGAAGATAGCTCAGTTTTGAGACCAACCAAAGAGTCCAAATAACTCATAAGGAATGTTCTAGGCGCTTCCATAGGGGGAGGGGGTTTATGGTGTACCACTTCATTGCGAATATGCCAAGCACGCCAGAGAGTCATCAGTAACATAGAGCGCTCAATATCAGGTAGCGGATATAGCACATGAAATAACCACTCTTTACCAGTATTTGGGACGGAAGAGAGAGCCAGTAGCATCCACACCTTCGCCATGACTCTCCATAACTCGCGTCCATGAGTGCAGCGACAAAACGGGTGAAAATTATCCTCGGTCTCAACCGAACACACAGGACATAAATCATCTATTTCCAGCCCTCTAGTGTGTTTGTTCTGCCACGTGGGCAACGAGTTCATCGCCAATCTCCATGCAAAATTGCGAACTGTAGGAGGAACCTCACAAGCCCAAATCAACTTCCAGCAATCACGGCGTCCATCCGGTCTAGAACTAGATCCTGTAGCAGTATCTCTGTACACCTCTTCAAAGGCTAATTGATAAGCACATTTTACTGTAAAAACTCCATACTTGCCTGGTCCCCAAGCCTTTGTATCGGCCTCCTGCCTAGGTGAAGCTCGAATCTTAGTAATCTCAACTACATCGGCCGGCATGAAATAATTTTGCAACAGACCATAATTCCAAGAGCCATTTGCATTCAACAATTCAGAGACAAATCTAATGTGACATCTTCCTTGGACAGTAATAGATTTGTATGAGAAGGGCCTGGGAATCCAATTTTCACGCCACACACGGATATTCCTCCCGTTGCCCACTCTCCATATCAATCCTTTTTTCAAGAGCTCAAGTCCATAACTCACTGCTTGCCAAGAGGAAGATGCATTCCCCGTGAAGACCGTGTCCTCCATTTTACCATTCGGATAGTATCGGGCCTTTAGTACCTGTGCACATAGACTTTCTGGCTTAACAATTAACCTCTAAGCTTGCCTAGCCAGGAGGGCTTGATTAAAGAGCCAAAAATCTCAAAAACCAACACCGCCTTTATCTTTTGGTTGTAGAAGATCATCCCAAGCTAGCGAGCGTACTTTTCTTTTTCCCTTAGCAGAGCCGCAATAAAAACTCCTTGCCATCCTTGTTAATTCATCACACACAGAGAATGGCAATTTGAACACACCCATAATGTAGGTGGGTAATGCCTGGGCTACAGATTTAATATGAGTTTCTTTGCCAGGCTGTGCTAGAAAACCATCACCCCACTGTATAAGCCGTCTGGTCAAACTCATCTGAAGGTTTTGGAAGCGGCCTTTCGACATGCAACCGTCTGGAGTTGGAAGCCCTAGATATTTCTCTTCGAAAACCAAGCTAGTCACATTTAGTGCACCCCAAACTTGTTCCTGGACAGCAGCAGGACAAGTACTTCCAAACAAAATTGAGCACTTGTTAAAATTTAAACTTTGACCAGTAGCGGCACCATATAGATCCAAAGCTTGCTTCACCTTTTCAGCCTGTGCTAGTGAAGCCTCAAAGAATAGCATAGTGTCATCCGCAAATAAAAGATGTGAGATGCCCGGAGCCCTTCTACACACCTTAATAGGAGTTATATTACCACAAGAAAGACTATGCTTGAGAATTGCAGATAAACCATCAGCCACAAAGAGGAACAAAAAAGGGGAAAGAGGGTCACCTTGCTGAAGACCACACGATGGTGCAAATGAATCCAAGAGGGTCCCATTTAATTTGACAGAACATCTCACCGATGTGACACAAGACATTATGCAGTCCACCCACCATTGAGAGAAACCCAACTTATGCATCACCTGCTCCAAGAATGCCCAGTCCACCCTATCATATGCTTTAGACAGATCAAGTTTATATGCACAAAAACTCTTCGTCGGGTCCTTTTCATGCTTGATGTGATGTATGCATTCAAAAGCCACTAGGGCATTATCAGTGATCATCCTTCCTGGAATAAAAGCACTTCGCTCCACAGAAATTATATCATCCAGTAAAGGTAGCATACGGTTAACAAGGCACTTAGAAATAACCTTATAAATAACGTTACATAGACTTATAGACCTAGTTTGCATTTGACTAACGTTTCACAGAAAGCTTCACCTTTCGACCGCAGACCGCAGACGAGCAGCAGCAAACAACGGGGCAGTGTCGGCTTTTTGTCTTGCCCGCGTCAAAGAATTGATGTTGGACGTCCGATGGCCTCGCGCGTCGGGGCTTGTCTATTGCTGTGGAGATATATGGTGGTAAGTTAATTCGTGAATATGTAAAGTTTGCATAGCATTTTATTGATAGGAGTTGGAATGAGTATGCAATAGAAGAAGGAAAAAAAGGAGATGGGGTGAGCGATCTGAGGGCGCCCGTCGGCCCGATCGTGATGGCGGCGGCGGAGGTGAGGGTGCCGGCGGACGCCGGAGCCGGGAAGGGGGGGAGTCTGCTAGGTGGGGATCTGGAGGTGGAGTGGAGAAGAGTTAGAGATAAGTCAAAGTTAGTGTCCCGGGCATCGCGTGTGTCATGAGAGTGCATCAAGAGATGGAAGAGGAAACTGATTTTCCAGATTGAAGATGTAGAGGACGAGATTAGAAGGAGGAAGAGATGGCAGATCGGGGAAAGGGAGGAGATATTTGCCATGAGAGCGTTGAGGTAGGAGGAGTTATGGGAGAGGCGCCATTGACGGCGTCCATGAAAGAGGAAACTGAGGTGATTTTGGTCTTAATTTCTCATGAATTTCCGCCTCCTCTAGTTAATTCGCGATTACTGGGAGTGATTCTAGATGGAAACAAGGCCAATTTGAAGATCAAGGTTGCTGCGGGTGGGTCGTGCTTTCCCCATCCACCCCCGGTTGTCCATTTTCCCTTTTGCTAGACTTCGCCCCTCTGTTGTTCTTGGGACCCACTGAGGCGCTGCTACTGGCCTTTGCTAGACTTCGCGCCTCCGAGCCGTCGTTTGGACCGGCCGCCGGCGGTCCGGGCCGGACCAGACCGAGCAACATGACGGTCCTGATCTCAGGGACCGGACCGGCGGCGACGAAGGCCGGGCCAGACCGAATGGACCGAAAGGACCGAATGGGCAGGGTTGATGTGTGCGGGTGCAGCGGCGAGTTAGGCGACGCGCGCGAGTGCAGCAGCGAGTTGAGCGATGTGCGCGAGTGATGTGACGAACTGGACGACGTGCGCGAGTGCAGCGGCGAGTTGGGCGACGTGCGCGAGTGATGTGACGAACTGGACGACGTGCGCGAGTGAAACTGACGAACTGAATTTTCTGAAACTGACGAAACTGAATTTTCTGAAAATTTGACACCACGTATTTAACTGACAGTCTTCGCGCTCGTCCAGAAGAAGTGCATAAAAGCCTAGAACAACAGCTGCGGCTTCACCTTCAGAGTGTTCGGGATCGTCCCCTAGTACTTCCTCGTGGCGCCGGCGAGGTGCAGAGCGCTTCGGATCGTGTCACAGTTCTTCAGAGCTGTGCCCGGTGTGCATGTTTACTGCTTAGTTTTCCTTTAATGCAGAAATCACTTGCCATGCAACGTGTGCATGTCCACCTCTTCGATTAGTTTGAGGTTAGTTAGATCTGGCCGTTGTGGGAGCTCGTGGCATGGCACGATTCAGCTCATGCAGCGACAACACAGCTGCGTATGGGTGGACGTTGGATGGCATGGCCGCAATACTCGTTCCTGGCCATTCTCTCGTTCCATTCAGTTGCAAGAAAAACGTCTTGACCCGCAGCTCATGCAGCCGCAATACCCGCAGGAATTGGTGCCATGGTTGGGGTGGATGCCATGTTCGAGAACTCCAGATCGGCGGCAGTGCATGAACGACAGTGATGGCGACCGGCGGCAAGAGGATACGGCGCACGGGGAGGAGAGGAAGGATGGAGAGCGGAAGCTCGGAGACATGTTGGTTCACCCGGAGGATGCAGGTGGCCGCGACGACGAGGAACGACAGCCGCGGTGACTGCGCTTTCGCGGTCCGACCGAGCGGCTCGGTTAAAGCCCGGACCGGACCGACATTTTCTCGGGCCCAATATTGCAGCCCGGACCGACCAGTTTTGCTACCGGTCCTGGACCGTCCGGTCCGGTCCTGAACGGGCCACGAGCGGGCCCAAAAGCCCGCTCGTTCCGTCTAGCCTGACTGGTACCTGCCTCCCCTGCTCCTTTAGGCCCCTGCCTTGGTCAGGAGGGTCGGGGCGTGGGGGCTGTTGAGGTGTCTCCTCTGGATGCGCCTGTTGGCGAGGGGTCGGGTACTCGGATGACTTCACAAGGTGCTCTTGTTTTTATTTTCTCTGCTCCTAAGGTGGCTATGCAGGGGAATGTAAAAGCTAACTGGAAAAGAATGGCTAGGGAGGGGGATAGGACTCAGGTCCAGGGTCACAATAGCAACAGGGGAGATGAGAATACACATGGTCTAGGCATAGGTAAAAAGAGAGGCGCTCCTAGTTATGCACTGCCTACGGGTAGTGATATCAACTTTTCCTTTGAGAATGCTAGCCTGGAGAGTAACGATATGTTCCTGACTAGGGATGTGAATCCATCTTGTAAGAGGGTTTGTGGGGTGATACGTCTCCAACGTATCTATAATTTTTTATTGCTCCATGCTACTTTATCTACTATTTTGGACTATATTGGGCTTTATTTTCCACTTTTATATTATTTTTGGGACTAACCTATTAACCGGAGGCCCAGCCCAGAATTGTGGGTTTTTTGCCTATTTCAGTGTTTCGAAGAAACAGAATATCAAACGGAGTCCAAACGGAATGAAACCTTCGGGAACGTGATTTTCTCACCGAACGTGATCCAGGAGACTTGAACCCTACTCCAAGAAGTGCCAGAGGCGGTCACGAGGGTGGAGGGCGCGCCCCCTACCTCGTGGGGCCCCCGTAGCTCCACCGACGTACCCCCTGCACCCATATATACCGTCGTACCCTAAAACTTTTAGAACAGAAGATAGATCAGGAGTTCCGCCGCCGCAAGCCTCTGTAGCCACCAAAAAACAATCGGGACCCTGTTCTGGCACCCTGCCGGAGGGGGGGAACCATCACCGGTGGCCATCTTCATCATCCCGGCGCTATCCATGACGAGGAGGGAGTAGTTCACCCTCGGGGCTGAGGGTATGTACCAGTAGCTATGTGTTTTATCTCTCTCTCTCTCTCTCTCTCTCTCTCTCTCTCTCTCTCTCTCGTGTTCTCTCTCGTGTTCCCTCTATGGCACGATCTTGATGTATCCCGAGCTTTGCTATTGTAGTTGGATTTTATGATGATTCTCCCCCTCTACTCTCTTGTGATGAATTGAGTTTCCCCTTTGAAGTTATCTTATCGGATTGAGTCTTTTATGAGAACACTTGATGTATGTCTTGCCGTGATTATCTGTGGTGACAATGGGATATCATGTGCCACTTGATGTATGTTTTGGTGACCAACTTGCGGGTTCCGCCCATGAACCTATGCATAGGGGTTGGCACACGTTCTTGACTCTCCGGTAGAAACTTTGGGGCACTCTTTGAAGTACTTTTATGTTGGTTGGATGAATCTGAGATTGTGTGATGCATATCGTATAAACATGCCCACGGATACTTGAGGTGACAATGGAGTATCTAGGTGACATTAGGGTTTTGGTTGATTTGTGTCTTAAGGTGTTATTCTACTACGAACTCTTTTGTAGATCGATCCGAAAGAATAGCTTTGAGGTGGTTTCGTACCCTACCATAATCTCTACGTTTGTTCTCCGCTATTAGTGGCTTCGGAGTGACTCTTTGTTGCATGTTGAGGGATTGTTATATGATCTATCTATGTTATTATTGTTGAGAGAACTTGCACTAGTGAAAGTATGAACCCTAGGCCTTGTTTCCTATCATTGCAATACCGTTTACGCTCACTTTTACCACTTGTTACCTTGCTGTTTTTATTTTTTCAGATTACAAAAACCTTTATCTACTATTTGCACTTGTATCACCATCTCTTCGCCGAACTAGTGCACCTATACAATTTACCATTGTATTGGGTGTGTTGGGGACACAAGAGACTCTTTGTTATTTGGTTGCAGGGTTGCTTGAGAGAGACCATCTTCATCCTACGCCTCCCACGGATTGATAAACCTTAGGCCATCCACTTGAGGGAAATTTGCTACTGTCCTACAAACCTGTGCACTTGCAGGCCCAACAACGTCTACAAGAAGAAGGTTGTGTAGTAGACATCATGGGGGTCGGGTTGAAAAGGTTTGGGGTGAGGATGTAGCGGCCTCTCATGTTGCGATGGAGTTAGAGGAGAAAGAGGAGGATTATGTAGAGGGCAGAAGGGAGTCTGTTGGAGAGAAGAAAGGTGCAGATAGTGCTTCTGCGGCCTTCGGTCAGGAGGACCGCCAGGAGAAATGAAAAGCCATTAGTTGGAACTATCGTGGAATGCTCTCTTCCATAGCAGTTCGGTAGCTTCTGGAGCTCCATGGTCGAACTCGTGTGGATTTAATTTTTCTTTCAGAGTCGCACTTGAATAAAAATAAAGATGACGAGCTACGTTGTAATTTAGGCTTTAATTCCATGTTTTTAGATGAAAGTGATGGAAAGTCTGGTGGTCTTGTACTTTTTTATCAAAAAGAGAATAAAGTCGAGTTGAACTATTTGTCGTCCCATTTCATTGATGTTATGTTTATGAATGATGAATCTGTGGAGTGGCGTTTTACGATCTTCTATGGTTATCCAGCATGGAACGAAAAACATTTATCTTGGGCTGACCTTCGCCAATTACATTCCAATGTTGTTTATCCATGGGTGGTTATTGGAGATTTTAATGAAATCCTCTACTCTAGTGAAAAAGAAGGGGGCAATGCTCGACCGAATGTAATGATGCAAGACTTTAGGAACTGTTTGAGTGATTGTAACTTGGCTGATATGGGTTGTATTGGGGACTCTTTCACTTGGAGAAGAGGGGACATTAGAGAAAGGCTGGATAGAGCTGTATGTAATGTGCAGTGGGCAAGTAAGTTCCCACGTGCTGCTGTTGTCAATGGGGATCATGTACACTTTGACCATCGTCCTTTAGTTCTTGATACTGATTATTTTTTGATAGTAATCTATTTAATTGTCCGAGTGGCCGTGTGAAAAAATTTGAAGCGAGATGGCTAAAAGAAGACACAGTGGAGCAAATTGTGAGGACTACTTGGGAAAAAGCAAACTTGGCGAGTATCGACCCATCTCTAGCCGCACGGACTAAGGCGGTGCATGATGACTTACACACCTGGTATCGCGATATTTTGAAGGGCCCTAAAAAGAGAATAAATAAGCTAAAAAAGGAGCTTGAAAGACTGAAATGTGGCCCTATTAGTGGGGAGTCCCGGTCGAGGCAAAAGGAAATTTTAGTCCTCATAGAGAATTTGTTGGATCAGGAAGAAATTTTCTGGTTACAGAGAGGGAGAGCTAACTGGTTATTGCACGGAGACCGCAATACATCATTTTTTCATAATGCAGCGACAACTAGGAAAAAGGGAAACAATATTAAAAGACTTCTGGATGACACCGGAGTGTGGCGGGAAGGTTTAGAACTAAAGAATCATATTGTGAGTTATTTCTCAAATCTCTTCACTGCGGATGTTATGCAACCAAACGAGGATGTGTTATCTCTTGTGCGAAGAAGAGTGACCATGGAGATGAATGATGCCCTTCTCACCCCTTACACTGCTGATGATGTTCGAAAGGCACTTTTTGATATTGGCGATTTAAAAGCACCAGGGCCAGATGGGGCTCCATGCTATTTTTCATAAAAGATTTTGGCCTATGCTTGGGGATGATTTGGTTGATGAAGTCTTGAAAGCGGTGAATCATTACGCTATCCCCGAGGGATGGAATGATCCTGCAATTGTGATGATTCCAAAGGTCAATTCACCCGAGAAGGTAACTCAATTTAGACCTATTAGCTTATGTAATGTGGTGTATAAGATTATCTCCAAAATGTTAGCAGCGCGCGCTTAAAGAGATTTATGCCTGATATTATCAGCCCGACTTAGAGTGCTTTTGTACCTGGAAGAATGATCACAGATGATGTTTTAGTTGCCTATGAGAGTTTTCATACGATTAAAAAGAAGAGAGATGGAAAGGAGGGTTTATGCGCTATCAAACTTGATATGCATAAGGCTTATGATCGGGTTGAGTGGCCTTTTTTGAAGGGAATATGTTGAAACTTGGATTTCAGGAGAGATGGGTTAACCTTATTATGCAGTGCATTTCCACTGTCGAATACAAGGTTCGGATTAATAATGAAGAGAGTGAGAGACTCAAGCCTACGAGAGGCTTAAGACAAGGAGATCCCTTTATCACCCTACCTCTTCTTATTATGTACAGAAGGTCTTACCGCTCTATTGACGCATGCGGAGGAGAATGATAATTTTTCTGGAATAAAAGTGTGTAGAGAGGCCCCCTCTATTACTAACCTTCTCTTTGTTGATGACTCATTGATCCTCATGAAGGCGAATCTTCGCGACACAAAGACTTTGAAATCTATTCTGGACTTGTACTGTGCTGCCTCGGGACAAATGGTGAGCGTTGAGAAGTCTAGCATTTTTTTCAGTCCGAATACGAGAGTGCACACTAGGGAACAAATTTGCTCAATCTTGAACAACATGATCGAGGCGCTCAATGACAAGTATCTGGGTTTGCCAGCAAATGTGGGTGTAAATAAGTCTGATTGTTTTTAGTATTTGATCGATCGCATTGTCATGAGAATTAGCGGGTGGAAGGAAAAATTACTATCTACAGGAGGAAAAGAAATTCTTCTTAAGTCTATTGTCCAATCCATCCCTACCTATGCGATGTCTGTCTTCAAAATTCCTAAAAAAATTATAAAGGAATAACTGACGCGATGTCGCATTTTTGGTAGGGTGATGACGACAACCATAGGAGGATGCATTGGATGGCATGGTGGAAAATGTGTGTCCCAAAAAACCAAGGTGGTATGGGATTTCGTGATATCCATTGTTTTAACTTGGCGTTGCTCGCTAAACAGGCTTGGTGCCTTCTTGAGAACCCAGATTCTTTATGTGCCAGGATATTGAGAGCCAAATATTTTGCTGATGGAGATATATTGAATGCAAAGCTTAAGAAGGGATCTTCTTTCATATGGCAAAGTATTAAGTCGGGAGTTAGTACTCTGAAGAATGGGTACATTTGGCGAGTTGGAAATGGTCAGTCCGTTAATATTTGGGACGATGCCTGGATTCCTAATTGTGCTACCAGGAAAGTCATCACTCCAAAGGGGGTCATTTATTGTCAAAGGTGTCGGACCTTATTGACCCCACATCAAACAATTGGGATGAAGATCTCGTTAATCAAACTTTGTGGCCCATTGATGCTCATCGGATCCTCGCGATCCCTCTCCCACAATATGACATGACGGATTTTATTGCTTGGAATTATACTAAGAATGGGATCTTTTCTGTTTGCTCCGCCTATGTCGTTGAGTGGAATCACCAATATGGAAGGAAACTTAGCCGATCTAACGGATTGGGGCGAACAAATTTTAATCCAATTTGGCGTAAGATCTGGAACTTATCTTGTTCGGCAAAGGTTAAAATTTTTATTTGGAGGGCGTTGCATGGCACTCTCCCATGCCGTGTTACACTAGCCAATAAACATATGAAAGTTTCACCAATTTGTCCTTCGTGTTCGTCTGGGCAAGAAGATACAAAACATTTGTTGTTCCAATGCCAGAAAGCTAAGGAGGTGTGGAGAAGACTTGGTTTGGATGGAGTTATTTCTAGTGCTTGTGAAGTTGATTATGCTGGTGAGGCTGTCTTGGAATTCTTATTACAATAGACGTAAACTTGTGCACAAGGAGAAAACTCAAGATGCTAAACAGATATCTATGGGGATTCAAGCTCTTACGGCCAATTATGTTATTGCTTCCTCTCCTAATGCTTCCATGAGGGGGGTGGAGTCGCCCCCCGGGCTTTGTGAAACTTAATGTTGATGCTTCTTTTGATCATGACCTTCTTAAGGGAACGACCGGAGCGGTTTTCAGGGACGACAAAGGAAATTTTATTGCAGGGGGCTGCTCGAGAATTGACTGGTGTGCGGACGTTCTCACGGCGGAAGCTCTAGCGCTCAGGTTTGGGTTATCCCTGGCGCAAAGGGCGGGGTGTAATCGACTTGTCATCAATTCTGATAACTTGGAGGCCATCGAGACTATGAATAATGGATGACGGTCGGCGGGAGTGAAGGCAACAATTTTTGATGATTGTTATTTTATTGCTTGTGATTTTTCTATGTCCAAGCTTGAACATTGTAATAGAGAGGCAAATAAAGTAGCCCATGAACTTGCCAGATTGGCTAGATTTTCTGATACCGTTGATTGGTTTGAGGAGCCATTGAATGAAATTGTATCCTTCCTCTTAAACGATGTATCCGTTATTTCCAGTGAATAAAGTTATTATGTTTTTAAAAAGGAGTTAGAATGAGTATAAATGATAGAAAACACATAACATGGACGTAAGAGGCGTGAACATGATGCATGAAGCAGAGAGACATAAGGTATACCACATAGTATTTCTTCCCATCCGCTCTGCAGATCAAACCCTAACCACTTCACTCCTTCGCCACCCGATCTCATCTCCGATGATCTTCAGCTTTCTTCGGTAGGGATCTGACTTCGACCATCGGATTTGAGAGTCGGATTTTGTCAAGTCCGATTGTAGCTGCTTTTAGGGAGTTCCAAAAGCTGAAAGAAGTTTAGTTTGTATCGGTTCCCATTTGTCCCCGGCGATTTGCCCGTACAAAATTCCCCTTCCGCTGCCGTCTACTCCGGAAACCAAGATCCGCCGCCGCCTTCCCGAGCTCGGACTCGACAGCCATGGCCTTCCAACTAGGGCCGCCGTCGCCGTCGCAGGCGCCGGCGAAGTATGATCCAGCGGCCACCACCATCGCTGCCATCGGCGACGACCTCCTGCGCGAGATCTTCCTCCGCCTCCCCTCCCTCCCCAGCCTCGTCCGCGCCGCCCTCGCCTGCCGCACCTTCCTCCGCGCCGTCCGTTCGTCCCCCGCCTTCCGCCGTCGCTTCCAGGCGCTCCACCCGCCCCTGCTGCTTGGCTTCTTCAGCAACCCCTTCCGCACCGCCGTCCCTGCTTTCGTTCCCTTGCGAAGTCGCTACGACCCCGACCTCGCGGCAGCCGTCCGCGGCGCCGATTTCGCCTTCACCCGCCTACCGGAAGACGGCGACGACCGTTGGTGGGAGATCAACCAGTGCAGCTCTGGCTACGCCATCCTACACAGCGAGAACCCCGACCAGATCACTGTCTACAACCCCCTCACACAGGCGCTGGAAATCTTGCCCTTCCCGCCTCAGGAGGCCTGCAATCCGCACTATCTTGATTTCCGCATCATCTTCTCGGAAGAGGACCGGAGGTCGTTCCGTGTGGTATGTGTTCGTCACCGCAGGCGGCGGCGGAGGACCATGGTTCGCTTCTCTGTCCTCTCATCAGACAGCAGGGAGTGGCAGTGTTTCTCGTGGGTGGACACCTCGATGCCGCAGCCGGAGGATGATGGAGGTGATAACACCATGCTCTCGTCTTACACTGGTACGCTGCTGAATGAATTTGATAGATTAGTCTACTGGAAACACAGAAGTCAACCATATATAGTCGTCTTCAACGCCGCGACGCTGCAGTTATCTCGAATCGATTTGCCGCCGCCCTTGAAAGATATAGACAACGCACAATTTAGGCTTGGTCCGACCAAGGATGGTAAGCTCTCTATGTTTTTCATAGATGATCAATTTGCAGACAAAGGACTGCTCTCTGTTTGGTTTTGGAGCTCCGATGGTATTGGTGACGGTGCCGAGAAATGGACGCCGCACAAGACTTTCCCACTGGACAAATTTCTTGATTTCACTGTGTGTTCAGAAGAGTATGATGTCACGGCGCAGGTTGCGGGAGTCATAGGTGGTTTTTTGTACCTATGTATTTATGATGGGTATACCTTGTGCTTCCAATCCTTCTGCCTGGAAACTGAGAAGGTAGACAAGCTCTTCGATAATAGAATTGACTGCGGTGTCCATCCCTACATCATGGCATGGCCTCCTTCTTTGGTATGCAACAAGGTGAGCCCTTGCTTCAGGATGCTGGTAAAATTCTACTGATGTTTGGCCCTGTGTCATATGCATTAATTCAAGCTACTTGAGATCAATTGGTTATTGTATAGCTGTGAAAATCTACCATAGGTTTCATATGTTGCTACCATTTTTTCTTGAGAAAACGCAAAAGCCTTGCGTCTCGATCAAAGTTTTAAATAGCCCGCTATAGCATCACTAATTCTCAATGCATTGATAGAAAGAGGATTTTGTACAAGTCTGGTCAAGTGTTTTTGAGCTGGTTACACAGCAATGACTTAATTCTTAGTCTACTTACATTAACACTGATTTGCGTAACTCACAATACATGTGTTCAATTTCAGATTTTATGCAATATTTAAGTTTTTTTCCATATGGTTTGTGCAGATCTTATGATATCTGCATTGGCAGTATCTTAATCTAGAAATTTCTCTCCACTAAAATGTTTGTCTACACAATGCTTTGTAATACTGATCACTATAAAGGTGTTGGTGTAATAAGTACTTAGTTCACATCTGTTGCTTCGGTCGTTGTTAAATAAATCTGTCATGTACCATTTTTTAATTAGCTCTGTCTTGTACCACATTGGAGTCAATAACCTCGCACAGTTTGTCCATGCAAACCCTTGCATCCTTACTTACACTGAAATAATTTTATGTCTCAGGAGGATTCAGAAACCAAAGTTATGGGAGACAGTGTGGTGGATGATGATCATGTGGGCACAGAAGAAACTCCCTCTGGTCTTCTCACAGCATTGCAATCATATAAAGAAGCTCTGATTAATGGTGATGGGGCAAAAGTTGCAGAGATAGAGGCATTTCTACTTTCTATCGAGGATGAGAAGAAGGCTCTTGTGAGAAAAATCACTACTCTAGATGCAGAATTAATAAATGCGAGAGATCATATCTTGAAGATAACTGCCGAATGCAATGAACACCGGAGAAGGGCAGAAACAGATAGGTGATAACAAATGTGGACGGGGAAAATGAGTCTATTACCACTTTCCCAGTCGAACTACCTCTTTAGAGTGACCATGTTTTGATGACATGAACTTTTGTTCATATGCGTTGATATTTCAGTTTTTGGATCATACGATAGCAAGGGAACACTGGGGACAATGAGTGTAACCATGAGTATGGCTATTTGGCAAGAGATCAAACCATGAGCTTTATCTTCCTGGAGGTTGCTATTTTACTGTACATCACTGACTTGAGACCCACTTTGATATTTAGTTTGAGTACTTCTCTGTTGTAGGTCTACTCTTTTTATCTTTTCATTGGTACTGTCTTTTTATTATTTGTCTCAGTCTTATGTCCTTCGTAACTTTGCTTTTACATTATGATAGTCAGTTTCCTTCTGATTGATTTTACATCTGAAACGGGTAACCCTGCCGATGAAGGTGCAGCGATTTTGTTTTAAGCTGACCAGTAACCCGTTTGATGTTTACTAGACAGAGAATTGAGCTTGTTCGCATACCTTGAAAACTAAGATATTAAAACTGATGAAACATTAAGCATATATACAAGTAAAAGTTACTCCCTCCGTTCCTAAATATAAGTCTTTTTAAATATTTCAATAATGACTACATACGGATGTATATAGATATTGTAGAGTGTAGATTCACTCATTTTGCTCCGTATGTAGTCCCCATTTGAAATCTCTAAAAAAGACTTACATTTCGGGAGTGTATCACTATGCGATTTAGTTCTGAAGTATTACAATAGAAGAAGCTCTATAGTTGACACCTTGCTCCGAAACTGGAGTATATCATAGGATTGTGCCTCCCCATGTGTCCATTTAATCTTGCACATGGATGTTTGTGGCTGCCTGTAAACCTGATAGTGCTGATATGATTACTTGGGTGGATGATCATGAGACAATCATTCTGTTGTTTTCTAACAGAACTGTTGTCTTATTGATGCAGTAATTCATGTGGAATCTTCTGGGTTGTTTCTTTCGTGATATCTAATACCGAATTCTTCCACTGGACAAGGGAGACAATTGTGTGCAGTTATATCCAAGGATGCCTTTTGGATGACAGAAGGTGTGTCCGCTGAAAGCTCCCATTGAGTATTGATAATCTGATATCTAGTGTAAGGCTACACGGTAGGCACATTCTCAATTGGCAGGCCATTCCTTAAGCAGTGGTTTTGCATGTTTGTGTTGCCATAATCTTCCACGCGGAAATATACTGTTACAATGAATAAGGACTAGGTTTCTTACAAGGATTTCTTTGCATGTGCTTATTGTGTGATGAACAAGGAATGATTTGCTAGGCAATGTGATCTTACAAGTACAGTATCAATATTAGAATATAAAACCATCCGCAAAGTTATGATCCTTTACATATTATAAACTGGGCCGGTGAATACATCTATTTACACATTGCACCAGATGAAGATTTACCAAGAAGGGAGTGCATATACATCATGAAGACATTGCTCTTGAAACCACTCTCCACCAGCCGTGTAAACGATGCAGTGGCCCTTGTCTGCGATGTCTGATGCGCTGTGTAGGTCGGCGCCTTTGATGGCCTCTTCTTCCCAAGGGCTGCCATCAGTGGACACTTCTTTGCCCGTTGAACTAACCTCTTGTGAGTTTATTTCTTCCAATTAGATGTGCTTTTACTGAATGTGTTCGTGTTTGTAGGCCATAAGTTTGTCTGATGGTGTAGCTGTCAGTAGAAATTTCCCGTCAGTATGACTATGTTATGACCGGTTTAGCTTATGACCGGAGGAGGCCCACCGGGCAGTAGTTAGGGGCTTGGCCCACAAGTTATTTTAGGCTATTCGTATTGAGGTTATAAATACTAGATGTAAAACACTTTAGGGATCAAGCAATAAGAATATTATTATCCCTATTGCCCGGCTCCCAGAGGAGCCGGAACCCTAGCCGCCGCCGCCATCTCCCTCCTACGCGACTGCGCCCAGCCGCCGGCGCGCCCGCTCATCGCCTTGCCCCGCTCCATCCTTCCCCTACAACCTCCGGAGCAGGTCCGGTAGGACCCCTGGTTCTACCAATTTGGTATCCAGAGACAATGTTGCAATCATGTCGTCATCATCATCCACGCCCATGCTGCCTGGCGGCACCACCGCCCCGATGACCACCGCTCCGCTGGCCACCGCCCCGATGACCTCCGCCAGGGCCCCCATGTTGTCGAAGCAGGTCACCACCGCGGGCGCCCCCACGTCGCCAGCCCCCAGTCACCCCCCGCGCCGCCACCAGCCGTCGTCTTCACGCCGGAACAGATGACCAGCACACTGCAGCAGCTCGTGACGGCCGTCCAAGGTCTTCACATGAACCAGTACCACCAAGACATGTCGAGCATACCCCGCCGGCTGCACTGCGATCGTCACCTACGGCCACCCAGCGCCGCGGGCGTTCCGCCACGCCCAGCGGCGAGCCTCATTATTGCCGTTCAGCGACGAACCCTAGCGGGCCTCCACCACCGCCAGCGAACTGTAGCATCTGCCGCCGCCGCCATCGACGGCGCCCCTCTGGCATCTGCAGCCGCCACCGTCCCCGGCACCCGCCGCCCCTTTCTAGCCCCCGTCGCTGCCACTGCACCCACCGGCGCCGCCCCTGCCCAGCTCGGGGGCACCCTCGCCGGCCGGCCTTCCAATACATCAAGTCCGGTTTCCACCATCCCCGTCGCCACTACCAGCTTGGGCGGCTGGGTCTTCGCCTTCGCCGGTCTACACCACGGCTCCGGAGCAGCCGACCCCGTTTCCGCAGTTCGGCGGGCCATCCGGCTCCGCGGGTCCCTACCCGGAGTACTCCGACCAGGCGCCACCCGCCTCGCTGCTCCGCACCTCCGAGCCATCTCGACACGGTGCTCCGACCCAGACACCGCCGCAGTTCGCCAAGATCGACTTCGCCACCTATGAAGGCACGGAGGACCCCTCAGCGGCTCAACCAAGGCGCGACCAGTTCTTTCGGGCAGCGCACCCTCGCCTCGGAGCGGACCTGGCTCGCCTCGTACCATCTCGGCGGCGCGGCACAGACCTGGTATTACGCCCTCGAGCAGGACGAGGGCGCCATGCCCCCTTGGGAGCGCTTCCGCGAGCTTTGCCTCCTTCGCTTTGGGCCTCCGGTGCGCGGGAGCCGACTGGCGGAGCTCGGCCGCCTTCCCTTCACCTCCATGGTGCAGGACTTCGCCGACCGTTTCCAGGCCTTGGCATGCCATGCGTCAGGTGTGACAACGCAGCAGCGGGCCCGCCTCTTTGTCGGTGGCCTTCCAGATCACATCCGCATGGAGGTGGACCGTTCGCGGCCCTCAGGATCTCCAGACGGCCATGTATTACGCCCGCGCCTTCGAGGCTCGCGCCCAGGCCATGCTACCGGCCGCCCCGGCTCGAGGAGGCCGACAGGCCACCCGCCCACCCCCGGCGCCAGGCCGGCCACCTCCGGCCACTTTCGCGACTACTACACCGGCCACGACGCGACCCTTCCGTCGTCTCTCTCCGGTGGAGCAGATGGAGCGGCGACGCCAGGGCCTCTGCTTTAACTGCGATGAGCCCTATACGCCGAGCCATGTCTGCCCGCTCCTCCTCTACTTGGAGACGGTCGACTACATCGAGGACGACGCCTCGCCCGACGGGGCCGACGCACTGCCGCCCCTAGCGGCTGCTGAGACCGTACCCCCGGGCTCCCCGGCGACGGCCCTCGTGGTCTCTCTCCACGTGCTCGTGGGCATCCGCGACGAGCGGACCATGCTGTTGCCGGTGATGATCCATGACGAGCGCTTGGTGGCCTTGGTGGACACAGGCTCCACCAATAACTTCCTGCCCGAGGCTACCATGCGGCGCTTAGCACTTCAGCCGACGGGCGGGGAGCAACTTCGGATTATGGTGGCCAAAGGTGATCGTCTCCGGTGTCATGGACTCGCCCAGGACGTCCCCATCACCATCGGCGACGAACACTTCTCTATCACATGTGCGGGCATCGACTTGGGCTGCTTCGACTTCATCCTTGGCGTCGACTTCCTTCGGACCCTCGGTCCCATCCTTTGGGACTTCGACGCTCTGACGATGACCTTCTGGCGACTGGGCCGCCGCATCCGGTGGGACGGCATTGGGGGCGCCGCACCGGCGACGCCACAGCTCCAGCTGGCTATGGCCACCTCTGAGGCCGAGCATCCCCTACTAGATCACCTCCTGCAACAGCACAACGACCTCTTCGACAAGCCACAGGGCCTGCCACCGGCTCGGGTGTATGATCACCGTATTCATCTCCTGCCGGGCTCCGCACCGGTGGCGGTTCGTCCTTACCGCTATCCGCATCTGCAGAAGGACGAGTTGGAGCGGCAGTGTGCACTCATGCTCGCCACGGGCATCATTCGGATCTCCATGTCGCCCTTCACCGCGTCGGTCCTCCTCGTCCGCAAGTCGGACGACACATGGCGCTTCTGCATCGACTACCGCGCCCTTAATGCGCACACACTCAAGGATAAGTTTCCTATCCCGATGGTCGATGAGCTCCTAGACGAGCTCCACGGGGCGCGCTTCTTCACCAAGCTCGATCTCCGGTCGGGGTACCACCAGGTGCGCATGCGCCTGGACGACATCGCCAAGACGGCGTTCCAGACTCACCACGGCCACTTTGAGTTCTTGGTGATGCCCTTTGGCCTCGCCAACGCGCCGGCAACCTTCCAGGCCCTGATGAACGATGTCATTCGTCCCTACTTACGTCGGTTTGTGCTCGTTTTCTTTGATGACATTCTTATCTACAGCGCCTCGTGGGCAGAGCACCTCCAGCACGTCGCCATCGTCTTGAACGAGCTTCAGGCGCATCATCTTCATCTTAAGCGCTCGAAGTGCTCGTTCGGGACGCCTTCAGTCGCCTACCTCGGCCACGTCATTTCGGTTGACGGGGTGGCTATGGATGCCGACAAGGTGGCGGTCGTCACTGCCTGGCCGACGCTGCACTCACCGCGGGCTCTTCGCGGTTTTCTCGGCCTCGCGGGCTACTGCCGGAAGTTTATCCGGGAGTTCGGCCTCATCGCGTCGCCCCTCACACGTTTGCTGTGTCACGACGCCTTCGCCTGGGACGACGAGGCGAGGACGGCATTCGAGGCCCTCAAGGGGGCCCTCACGACGGGTCCCGTTCTTCAGATGCCGGACTTTGACCGCCCATTCGTGGTGGACTTTGACGCCTCGGGTGTGGGGTTCGGCGCCATGCTTCATCAAGGCGATGGCCCTCTCGCCTTCTTCAGCCGGCCTTTCGCTCCGCGCCATCTTAAGCTCGCGGCATACGAGTGGGAGCTCATTGGCTTGGTACAGGTCGTACGCCATTGGCGGCCCTATTTGTGGGGTCGGTCTTTCCACATTCGCACGGACCACTACAGCCTCAAGTTCTTGTGGACCAGAGGCTCTCGACCGTGCCGCAGCACCAGTGGATCAGCAAGCTTTTCGGCTTCGACTTCTCCGTCGATTATCTCCCGGGTCGTCTTAATAACGTGGCTGACGCCTTGTCTCGCCGCGACGCCGACCTCGACTACACCGTCGGCGACTCCGAAGGGGCGGCGCTGTGCATCCGCTCTGGCCCGACCTTCGGCCTCTTCCACGACATTCGCCGGGCGACCGCGACCGCCGCCGACGCCGTCCTTCTTTAGCAGCAGTTGGCGGCCTGCTCCTCCATGGGCGCCGAGTCTTCATACTGGCGCATGATGACCTCCGTCACCAGGTGTTGCTGCTAGCACACTCGGCTGGCCATGAGGGTGTGCAGAAAACCCTCCATTGCCTCCGCGCCGACTTCTACATTCCTGGTGATCGAGCCCTGGTCCGTGACTGGGTTCGGTCTTGTATGACGTGCCAGCGCAACAAGACGAAGACATTACGGCCGACTGGTCTGCTTCAGCCCTTGGAGGTGCCGTCTCAGGTCTGGGCAGATATATCCATGGACTTCATCGAGGGCCTCTTCAAAGTGGGCGGCAAATCGGTCATTCTCACTGTGGGCGACCGCTTCTCCAAGTATGCTCACTTCGTCGCGCTGGGGCATCCGTATACCGCAGCGTCCATGGCCCGTGCCTTCTTCGACGGCATCGTCCGTCTTCACGGTTTCCCCTCTTCGATCGTCAGCGACCGGGACCCAGTGTTCATGGGCCATGTCTGGCGCGACCTCTTCAGGATGGCGGGCGTCAAGCTCCGTCTGAGCACGGCCTTCCACCCACAGACGGACGGCCAACCCGAGGTGGTTAACAAGGTGATTGCCATGTATTTGCGCTGTGTTACAGGTGATCGACCTCGGGCCTGGGTGGATTGGCTCGCTTGGGCGGAGTACTGCTACAACACCTTCTATCACTCCGCCCTGCGGGCTACGCCATTTGAGGTGGTCTATGGTCGGCCGCCCCTGCCTATCTTGCCAGTGGACCCGGCGACGGCTCGGACAGAGGCAGCGGGGGACCTTATCCGCACCCGTGACGAGATGCTTGCGGAGGTCCGTCAGCGTCTCCTTCAGGCCCAGTAGCTGACCAAGTATTACTATGACGGCCACCATCGCGAGGCGGAGTTTGCGGTGGGTGATTGGGTATGGCCGCGTCTTCTCCACCGCTCTACGCAGTCACTGGACCCGCGCGCGAAGCGCAAGCTCGGGCCTCGCTATGTCGGGCCCTTCGCCGTCTTGGAGCGCATCGGACAGGTGGCCTACCGCCTTTAGCTTCCGACCGGTGCTCGCATCCACGACGTCTTCCATGTGGGGCTGCTCAATCCTTTCCGCAGGAAGCCACCAGCAGGCCCTTCCACGCTTCCTCCGACCTTCGATGGCCGCCTTCTTCCGGAACCGGAGAAGGTGTTGCAGGCGAAGCTCTGTCGCGGAGTGTAGTTCGTCTTGATCCAGTGGGTGGGACTTCCGGTGGAGGAGGCTACTTAGGAGCAGCGTGACGACTTCCGCCAACACTACCCAGACTTCCAGCTCGAGGACGAGCTGTTTGCGCAGGTGGGGAGAGATACTATGACCGGTTTAGCTTATAACCGGAGGAGGCCCACCGGGCAGTAGTTAGGGGCTTGGCCCACAAGTTATCTTAGGCTATTCGTATTGAGGTTATAAATATTAGATGTAGAACACTTTTAAGATCAAGCAATAAGAATATTATTATCTCTATTGCCCGGCTCCTAGAGGAGCCGGAACCCTAGCCGCCACCGCCATCTCCCTCCTACGCGACGGCGCCCAGCCGCCGGCGCGCCCGCTCATCGCCTCGCCCCGCTCCATCTTTCCCCTACAACCTCCGGAGCAGGTCCGGTAGGACCCCTGGTTCTACCAGACTAGTTGGCGAGATACAAAGTCATGAGCTTTACCTTCCTAGATGTACTCTGCTTTTTAGTCTGCACTTTAGGTCGTCCGCTCTGTTTATCCTTTTGTTGGTCCACTATATACGCCAGTCTCACTCTTCCGTCATGATAGTTAACCTACTGCTGCTTATCTTGCTACCGAGATGTGCTCAGATTGCCACATCGTTTCGTTGAAATCGCCAATGACCAACAAGGCACATTGGCAACACCTTTTATTCTTCTAAGCAGGTTTCACATATTACAAAGGTACAGTCCTAATGTTGGCCATGCGAGTTCAAACGTATCAACACATCGATGCATCTCGAACCGTTGACAATCTTTATTACATCAACACTTCCATTATAAAAGAGCACAATGCCAACAGCAATTCAAGTCTGAGGCCGGACTCATCTACATCTGATGAACACTAAATTCTTAAAAAATAGCAAAAAATAAAAAAAATTCTGAATTTTGTTGGCATCGAAGATTATCGAGTGCGCAAGGAGAGTGCAAAATTTCATGATGTTTGGACATTGGAGGAGCCTAGGGAAAAAAGATAAGATCAAGCCCAAAGAGTGTATTTAAAAAAAAAACTTTCACAACCATTATTTTTGCCATGGCCTTCCAAATGTCCAAACTTAACAATTTTTTGCGTACACATCCCACATTCAATATCTTGGATGCCAAAAAATTCAAAATTTGATTTTCTTTGCTGTTTTAAATGATTTTATTGTTCACGCTGCATCGATCTGGGCATCAAATCGCTGCTTCCGCAGTGCTAACCCCTTTTCCTCTACCGGCCTGCGTGATACTAACAATCTTATTTTGCTAAGTTTCAAGCACACTAAGGCCATGTTCGGCTCCTCTCTGCTCCCTCCACTCTGCTCGAGAGTGAACGAGCCTCTAGCTCATTTTTACGGAGCGGCCTAAACTGAGCTCCACAACTCCATGGAGTCGGAGCGGATGGGATGGATTCCGAACGCGGCCTAACTCTTGAACTCCAGAATATTAATATCATTAGTATTATTAAAAAATCTTAAAAACTTTTTAAAAAGAATATTAATATTATTAAAAAACTTAGAAAAAATCTGCACGAATCATTGCTTATTTTCGATGGTTTATAAATTGATTGAAAAATACTCAATAAGTTGAGAAAAATAGAAGTCCTGATTAGGGCTCCCAAAGATAATCCTGACTAGTCTGTAATCGGGCGATTTGCCCGTACAAATATTTCGTCCCGCCGCCGTTTCCTTCCAGGAAACAGATAAATCCGCCGCCGTCGTTCGAGCCAGCCATGGCCTCCCAGTTAGGGCCACCGTCGCCGTCGATGGCGCCGGCGAAGCTTGATCCAGCGGCCAGCGGCACCGCCACCGCCATCACTGCTATCGGCGACGACCTCGTCCGCGAGATCTTCCTCCGCCTCCCCTCCCTCCCGAGCCTCGTCCGCGCCGCCCTCGCCTGCCGCACCTTCCTCCGCGCCGTCCGAACCTCCCCCGACTTCCGCCACCGCTTCCTGGCGCTCCACCCGCCCCAGATCCTTGGATTCTTCGACCACCCGCTCCGGCGAAGGGGCATCCCTGCCTTCGTCCCCTTCCGAAGCTCCTCTGACCCGGACCTCGCCGCCGCCGTCAGCGGCGCCGATTTCCTCCTGTCCTGACCCGCCTCCCGGAAGACAGCGGCGACCCAGGGTGGGAGATGAATTCAACCTGCTGCAGCTACCTCGTCCTCCACAACCAGAAAACCAAGCAGCTGGCTGCCTACAACCCCCTCACGCGGGCGCTGGTCATCTTTCCCCTGCCCGGCCCAGGAGGCCAACTGCCATCCCCGCTACCGCTACCTTGCGTGCCACATCACCGTCTCCGAGGAGGACCCGAGGTCGTTCCGTGTGGTCTGTGTGCGTTGCCGCAGGCGCCGTCGCCGGACGCTTGCTCGGTTCTCCTCTTCTCGTCGGACAGCACACAGCAGGGAGTGGCAGAGTTTCCCTTGGGTGGACACCTCGACGTTTGGTCCCTGTATTGTGTAATGTGTGCAGTTAGGTTACTTGAGAGCAATTGATTTTTGTGTACCAGTGAAAATCTGCTCGCCAGTCTCATATTTTGCAGGTCTCTGGTCAACCACTTTTTAGTATAAGTCTAGTTACTAATACATGTGCTCAATTGCAGATTATATGCAATATTTTTGTTTCTTTCCATGTGGTTTGTGCATATTATATGAATCTGCATTGACAGTATCTTAGGCTGCAAATTTCTCTCCACTAAAATGTTGTCTAGACAATGCTTTGTAATCCTGACTACTTTAGAGGCGTTGGTGTATTTCACTTCCGTTGCTTCGGTCACTGATAAATAAATCTGCAATGTACCATTTTTTTTATTTGTCTTGTACCACATTGGAGTCAATGGCCTTGCACCGTTTGTCCATGCCAACAATTGCATCCTTACTTGCACTTAAATCGTTTTATGTCTCAGGAGGATTTAGAAATCAAAGTTACTGGAGATAATGTGGCGGATGATGGTCCTGTGGGCACAGAAGGGACTCCCTCTGTTCTTGCAATGACGTTGCAATCATATAAAGAAGCTCTGATTAATGATGATGGGGCAAAAGTTGCAGAGATAGAGGCATTTCTACTTTCTATTGAGGATGGGAAGAAGTCTCTAGTTGCAGAATTGACTACTGCGAGAGATTGTATCTCGAGGATAAGTGCCGGCATGGATGGGCATAGGGGAGGGGCAGAAAGAGAGGAGTGATGACAAGTTGACCCACTTCGGTACCGGTTGAACCAGCCGTGTATTTCTTTTTTTTTTTTAGAGAAAAGGCCAGAGCCTGACTTTATAAATAAAGCCACATGGCAGCATCACAGGAAACCGAACAGGAGCGAAACCAGCTATCGAGACAACGCACAGAGTGCACGGAGCGAAAAGTTTGAGAGTAACCAAAGAAGGAAGGATACAGGTAACTGCCATACACGGCGGCAGCAGGCGGAAAGGAGAGAGACCTAAACTCCGCAAACAGCACCACCAGGATTAGACAACGGGATCCCGCTTGGGAGATGAGAGATGCCAAGCCAATTTTGACGATGAGCAGGTCCGGGCATCCCGATCAACCTCCTTAGTCAATGATCTCCACCGCTGCAATAATATACATGATTTGAAAAGAACGTCAAGAGGCTTAGAAGGGAAGATATGCTCAATAGTAAATATGTTCCTAATGGTCCAAAGAGCCCAACATAAGGCTCCCAGGCCACCCAAAACACCCTCTTGGTGACCCCAACCAAAGCTTTGGCTAGGGTTCAATATGGGAAAAAGAGGAGGGTTCCAAGAGACCAAGCCAAGATCGACACAACACCAAACCAACTTGGCCAAGACGCAATTGAAAAAGATGTGATCGAGTTCTCCAAGGCCCCACAAAGATGACAAAACTCCGAACCAGGCCCATTGCGCTTTTTGATCTGGTCAGCAGCCGGAAGGCGACCACGAAAGGCTTGCCAAAGGAAAATTTTAATCTTAGGAGGGACTTTGGACTTCCAAACGAAAGAGAATCTGGACGAAGGAGTACCACCGATAAGTCTAGAATAAAGCGACTTAACCAAAAATCTACCCGAGGCCGAATGAGGCCAAACCACAGAATCGGCCGACTCCGAGAGCACGGGGAAGAGGGCAGAGAGACTTTGCCAATCTTCCAACTCTTCAGGAGACAGGGCCCGACGAAAAGCCAAATCCAGTTATTAGCTGCCACCTCGCGATGGAGATATTCGGATTAGGACAACAAGAAAGCAGAACCGAAAGCTCGCAGCTAGGGGGCATCCCAGCACCACCATCCACCCAAAAGCGAACAGCCATCCCATTACCAACATTAAATTTAACATGTTCCGTAAAGATCGGGTCGACTTTGACAAGGGATTTCCAAAATTGAGACCAGCGCTGGCGGTGGCAAACCGAGGGTTGGAGTGTGGGAAGTATTTAGCCTTAAGAATCGAAAACCACAAATGAATCAGCCCCACTAGTCAAAATATTCCACCACCACTTGATAAGCAAACAAATGTTCATCACCCGAGTATTAATAATGCCTAACCCCCCAAGGTTTTTAGGCTTACACATATGTTGCCACTTGACCAGCCTATATTTCCGTTTGTTATCCGCGGAATTCCAGTAGAAAGCTCCCCTATGTTTGTCGAAACCAGCATGCACGCCATCCGTAAGAAGATAAAAGTGTTGGAAATATGCCCTAGAGGCAATAATAAATTAGTTATTATTATATTTCCTTGTTCATGATAATCGTTTATTATCCATGCTATAATTGTATTGAAAGGAAACTCAGATACATGTGTGGGTACATAGACAACACCATGTCCCTAGTAAGCCTCTAGTTGACTAGCTCGTTAATCAATAGATGGTTACGGTTTCGACCATGGACATTGGATGTCATTGATAACGGGATCACATCATTAGGAGAATGATGTGATGGACAAGACCCAATCCTAAGCCTAGCACAAAGATCGTAGTTAGTATGCTAAAGCTTTTCTAATGTCAAGTATCATTTCCTTAGACCATGAGATTGTGCAACTCCGGATACCGTAGGAATGCTTTGGGTGTACCAAACGTCACAACGAATCGGGTGGCTATAAAGGTTCATTACGGTATCTCGAAAGTATCTGTTGGGTTGGCACGAATCGAGATGGGATTTGTCACTCCGTAAACGGAGAGGTATCTCTGGGCCCACTCGGTAGGACATCATCATAATGTGCACAATGTGACCAAGGGGTTGATCACGGATGATGTGTTACGGAACGAGTAAAGAGACTTGCCGTAACGAGATTGAACAAGGTATCGGTATACCGACGATCGAATCTCGGGCAAGTACAATACCGCTAGACAAAGGGAATTGTATACGGGATCGATTGAGTCCTTGACATCGTGGTTCATCCGATGAGATCATCGTGGAACATGTGGGAGCCAACATGGGTATCCAGATCCGCTGTTGGTTATTGACCGGAGAACGTCTCGGTCATATCAGATGGTTCCCGAACCCGTAGGGTCTACACTTAAGGTTCGATGACGCTAGGGTTATAAAGGAAGTTTGTATGTGGTTACCGAATGTTGTTCGAGTCCGGATGAGATCCCGGACGTCACAAGGAGTTCGGAATGGTCTGGAGGTAAAGAATAATATATAGGAAGTGAGGTTTTGGTCACGGAAAAGTTTGGGTTTTATCGATAGCACGGGACCACGGGAGGGTCCGGGGTCCACCAAGTGGGGCCACCATCCCGGAGGGCTGCATGGGCTAAGTGTGGGAGGGACCAGCCTGTGTGGGCTGGTGCGCCCCCACAAGGCCCAAGGCGCAGCTAGGTGGGGAGAGGGAAACCCTAGGCGATGGGCCTAAAGGCCCACCCTAGGGGCGCCCCTCTCTCCCCTCTTGGCCTCCCCTTCAAGTCCCATCTAGGGCTGCCGCACCCCTTGGGTGGGAACCCTAGATGGGGGCGCAGCCACCTCCCCTCCTCCTATAAATAGTGGGGGTTTTGGGGCTGCCCAACACATGAGAACTTCTCCCTCTTGGCGCAGCCCTACCTCTCTCCCTTCTCCTCTCCCGCGGTGCTTGGCGAAGCCCTGCAGGATTGCCACGCTCCTCCACCACCACCACGCCGTTGTGCTGCTGCTGGATGGAGTCTTCCTCAACCTCTCCCTCTCTCCTTGCTGGATCAAGGCGTGGGAGACGTCACCGGGCTGTATGTGTGTTGAACGCGGAGGTGCCGTCCGTTCGGCACTAGGATCTCCGGTGATTTGGATCACGACAGTGCACGACTCCTTCAACCCCGTTCTCTTGAACGCTTCCGCTTAGCGATCTACAAAGGGTATGTAGATGCACTCTCCTTCCCTCGTTGCTAGTTTCTCCATAGATAGATCTTGGTGACACGAGGAAAATTTTCAATTTCTGCCACGCTCCCCAACAAAGGGCATCATGAGCTAGGTCTATTGCGTAGATTCTTTGCACGAGTAGAACACAAAGTAGTTGTGGGCGTTGATTTTGTTCAATATGCTTACCGTTACTAGTCCAATCTTGTTTCGACGGTATTGTGGGATGAAGCGGCCGGACCGACCTTACGTACACTTACGTGAGACAGGTTCCACCGGTCGACATGCACTTGGTGCATAAGGTGGCTAGCGGGTGCCGATCTCCCACTTTAGTCGGAACGGATTCGATGAAAAGGGTCCTTATGAAGGGTAAATAGCAATTGGCATATCATGTTGTGGTTTTATGTAGGTAAGAAACGTTTTGCTAGAAACCCATAGCAGCCACGTAAAACATGCAAACAACAATTAGAGGACGCCTAACTTGTTTTTGCAGGGTATGCTATGTGATGTGATATGGCCAAGAAGAATGTGATGAATGATATGTGATGTATGAGATTGATCATGTTCTTGTAATAGGAATCACGACTTGCATGTCGATGAGTATGACAACCGGCAGGAGCCATAGGAGTTGTCTTTATTTATTGTATGACCTGCGTGTCATTGAACAACGCCATGTAATTACTTTACTTTATTGCTAACGGTAGCCATAGTAGTAGAAGTAATAAGTTGGCGAGACAACTTCATGGAGACACGATGATGGAGATCATGGTGTCATGCGGTGACGATGATGATCATCGAGCCCTCAAGATGGAGATCAAAGGAGCAATATGATATTGGCCATATCATGTCACTATTTGATTGCATGTGATGTTTATCATGATTATACATCTTATTTGCTTAGAGCGACGGTAGTAAATAAGATGATCCTCATTAAAATTTTAAGAAAGTGTTCCCCTAACTGCACCGCTATAAAGTTAAATGCTTCAAGCACCACGTGATGATCGGGTGTGATAGATTCTTACGTTCACATACAACGGTGTAAGCCAGATTTACACACTGAAACACTTAGGTTAACTTGACGAGCCTAGCATGTACAGACATGGCCTCGGAACCCAAGAGACCGAATGGTCGAGCATGAGTCGTATGGAGGATACGATCAACATGAAGATGTTCACCGATGATGACTAGTCCGTCTCACGTGATGATCGGACACGGCCTAGTTGACTTGGATCATGTAATCACTTAGATGACTAGAGGATGTCTATCTGAGTGGGAGTTCATGAGATGAACTTAATTATCCTGAACATAGTCAAAAGATCTTTGCAAATTATGTCGAAGCTCGCGCTTTAGTTCCACTGTTTAGATATGTTCCTAGAGAAAATATAGTTGAAAGTTGACGAGAGCGATTATGCGGACAGAGAAAGCTTATGTCCTTAATGCACCGCTTAGTGTGCTGAACCCCAATCGTCGTCTGTGGATGTTGCGAACATCGGACATACACGTTTTGATAACTATGTGATAGTTCAGTTAAACGGTTTAGAGTTGAGGCACCAAGGACGTTTTTCGAAACGTCGCGGAACATATGAGATGTTTCGAGGGCTGAAATTGGGATTTCAGGCTCGTGCCCACGTCAAGAGGTATAAGACCTCCGACAATTCTCTTAGCCTGCAAACGAAGGGAGAAAAAGCTCAATCGTTGAGCTTGTGCTTAGATTGTCTGAGTGCAACAATCACTTGAATCGAGTGGGAGTTGATCTTCCGGATGAGATAGTGATGTTTCTCCAAAGTCATTGCCACCAAGCTGCTAGAGCTTCGTGATGAACTATAACATATCAGGGATAGATATGATGATCCTTGAGGTATTCATGATGTTTGACACCGCGAAAGTAGAAATCAAGAAGGAGCATCAATTGTTGATGGTTGGTGAAACGACTAGTTTCAAGAAGGGCAAGGGAAAGAAGGGGCACTTCATGAAACGGCAAATCAGTTGCTGCTCCAGTGAAGAAACCCAAGGTTGAACCCAAACCCGAGACTAAGTGCTTCTGTAATAAGGGGAACAACCACTGGAGCAGAATTACCCTAGATACATGGTAGATAAGAAGGCAGGCAAGGTCGATAGAAGTATATTTGATATACATTATGTTAATGTGTACTTTACTAGTACTCCTAGTAGCACCTGGGTTTAGATACCGGTTCGGTTGCTAAGTGTTAGTAACTCGAAATAAAAACTACGGAATAAAAGGAGACTAGCTAAAGGTGAGCTGACGATACGTGTTGGAAGTGTTTCCAAGGTTGATGTGATCAAGCATCGCACGCTCCCTCTACCATCAAGATTAGTATTAAACCAGAATAATTGTCATTTGGTGTTTGCGTTGAGCATAGACATGATTGGATTATGTCTATCATGATACGGTTATTCATTTAAGGAGAATAATGGTTACTCTATTTATTTGAATAATACCTTCAATGGTCTTGCACCTAAAGGAATGGTTTATTGAATCTCGATCGTAGTGATACACATTTTCATGCCAAAAGATATAAGATAGTATGATAGTACCACTTACTTGTGGCACTGCCATGTAAGTCATATTGGTGTAAACGCATGAAGAAGCTCCATGTTGATGGATCTTTGGACTCACTCATTTTGAAAAGTTTGAGACATGCGAACCATGTCTATTGGTGTATACGCATGAAGAAACTCCATGCAGATGGATCGTTTGGACTCACTTGATTTTGAATCACTTGAGATATGCAAATCATACCACATGGGCAAGATGACCTGAAAAGCCTCGTTTTCAAGAAGATGGAACAAGATAGCAACTTGTTGGAAGTAATACATTTTGATGTGTGCAGTCCAATAAGTGCTAAGGCACGCAGATGGATATCGTTATGTTCTTACTTCACGATGATTTGAGTAGATCTGAGTATATTTACTTGATGAAACACAAGTCTGAATTATTGAATGGTTCAAGTAATTTCAGAGTGAAGTTGGAGATCATCGTGACAAGAGGATAAAATGTCTATGATATGATCATAGAGATGAGTATTTGAGTTACGAGCTTTGGCACGCTATTAAGACATTGTGGAAATTGTTTCACAATTAATACCGCCTAGAACACCATAGTGTGATGGTGTGTCCGAACATCATAGTTGCACCCTATCAGATATGGTGCGTACCATGATGTCTCTTATCGAATTACCACTATCGTTCATGGGATAGGCATTAGAGACAACCGCACTCACTTTAAATAGGGCACCACCTAATTCCGTTGAGACGACACCGTTTGAACTATGGTTTGGAGAAACCTAAGTTGTCGTTTCTTAAAAGTTTGGGGCTGCGACGCTTATGTGGAAAAGTTTCATCATGATAAGCTCGAACCCAAAACAGACGAATACATCTTCATAGGACACCCAAAACAGTTGGGTGTACCTCCTATCTCAAGATCCGGAAGCAAAAGTAATTGTTTCTAGAAACGGGTCCTTTCTCGAGGAGAAGTTTCTCTCGAAAGAATTGAGTGGGAGGAAGGTGGAGACTTGATGAGGTTATTGAACCATCACTTCAACCAGAGTGTAGCAGGGCACAGAAAGTTGTTCATGTGGCGCCTACACCAATTGAAGTAGAAGCTTATGATAGTGATCATGAAGTTTTGGATCAAGTCACTACCGTACCTCATAGGTTGACAAGGATGCGTACTACTTCAGAGTGGTACAGTAATCCTGTCTTGAAGGTCATGTTGCTAGACAACAATAAACCTATGAGCTATGGAGAAGCGATGGTGGGCCCAAATTCCGACAAATGGTAAGAAGCCATGAAATCCGAGATAGGATCCATGTATCAGAACAAAGCATGGACTTTGGTGGACTTGCCCGATGATCGGCAAGTCATTGAGATAAATGGATCTTTAAGAAGAAGAAGGACGTGGACGGTGATGTCACCGTCTATGAAGCTCGACTTGTGGCGAAAAGTTTTTCACAAGTTCAAGGAGTTGACTACGATGAGATTTTCTCATCCGTAGCGGTGCTTAAGTCCGTCGGAATCATGTTAGCATTAGCTGCATTTATGAAATCTGGCAGATGGATGTCAAAACCAATTTCCTTACCAGTTTTCATAAGGAAAGGTTGTATGTGATACAATTAGAAAGGTTTTGTCGATCCTAAGGATGCTAAAAGGTATGCTGGCTCCAGCGATCCTTCCATGGACTGGAGTAAGCATCTCGGAGTTGGAATATACTCTTTGATAAGATGATCAAAGATTTTGGGTTTATACAAAGTTTATGAGAAACTTATATTTCCAAAGAAGTGAGTGGGAGCACTATAGAATTTCTGATGAGTATATGTTGTTGACATATTGTTGATCAGAAATGATGTAGAATTTCTGGAAAGCATATAGGGTTATTTGAAAAGTGTTTTTCAAGTGAAAACCTGTATTAAGCTACTTGAACATTGAGCATCAAGATCTATAGGATAGATCAAAACCGCTTAATGGTACTTTCAAATGAGCATATACCTTGACATGATCTTGAAGGTGTTCAAGATGGATCGGTCAAAGAAGGAGTTCTTGCACGAGATGTAAGGTATGAAGTTAAGACTTAAAGCTCGACCACGGCAGAAAGAGAGAAAGGACGAAGGTCGCCCCTATGCCTTAGACGTAGGCTCTACAGTATGCTATCTTGTGTACCGCACGGAAGTGTGCCTTGCCATGAGTCGGTCAAGGGTACAAGAATGATCCAGAATGGATCATTGGATAGCGGTCAAAATTGTCCTTGGAGTAAATAAGGACATGTTTCTCGATTATGGAGGTGATAAAGAGTTCGTCGTAAAGGGTTACGTCGATGCAAGCTTTAACACCTATTCGAATGACTCTGAGTAGCAAAGCGGATACGTATAGTGGAGCAACCATTTGGAATAGCTCCAAGTGGAGCGTGAAAGCAGCATTTACAATATGACCTAGAGATTTGCGAAGTACATACGGATCTGAATGTTGCAGACCCGTTGACTAAAACTTCTCTCACAAGCAAAACATGATCAAACTCCAGAACTCATTGAGTCTTAATCACATGATGATGTGAACTAGTTTAATGACACTAGTAAACTCTTTGGATGTTGGTCACATGGCGATGTGACGTGTGCGTGTTAATCACATGGCGATGTGAACTAGATTATTGACTCTAGTGCAAGTGGGAGACTGTTGGAAATATGCCCTAGAGGCAATAATAAATTAGTTATTATTATATTTCCTTGTTCATGATAATCGTTTATTATCCATGCTATAATTGTATTGAAAGGAAACTCAGATACATGTGTGGGTACATAGACAACAGCATGTCCCTAGTAAGCCTCTAGTTGACTAGCTCGTTAATCAATAGATGGTTACGGTTTCCTGACCATGGACATTGGATGTCATTGATAACGGGATCACATCATTAGGAGAATGATGTGATGGACAAGACCCAATCCTAAGCCTAGCACAAAGATCGTAGTTCAGTATGCTAAAGCTTTTCTAATGTCAAGTATCATTTCCTTAGACCATGAGATTGTGCAACTCCCGGATACCGTAGGAATGCTTTGGGTGTACCAAACGTCACAACGAATCGGGTGGCTATAAAGGTTCATTACAGGTATCTCCGAAAGTATCATTGGGTTGGCACGAATCGAGATTGGGATTTTCACTCCGTAAACGGAGAGGTATCTCTGGGCCCACTCGGTAGGACATCATCATAATGTGCACAATGTGACCAAGGGGTTGATCACGGGATGATGTGTTACGGAACGAGTAAAGAGACTTGCGGTAACGAGATTGAACAAGGTATCGGTATACCGACGATCGAATCTCGGGCAAGTACAATACCGCTAGACAAAGGGAATTGTATACGGATCGATTTAGTCCTTGACATCGTGGTTCATCCGATGAGATCATCGTGGAACATGTGGGAGCCAACATGGGTATCCAGATCCCGCTGTTGGTTATTGACCGAGAACGTCTCGGTCATGTCGCAGATGGTTCTGAACCCGTAGGGTCTACACACTTAAGGTTCGATGACGCTAGGGTTATAAAGGAAGTTTGTATGTGGTTACCGAATGTTGTTCGAGTCCGGATGAGATCCCGGATGTCACGAGGAGTTCCGGAATGGTCCGGAGGTAAAGAATAATATATAGGAAGTGAGGTTTTGTCACGGAAAAGTTTGGGTTTTATCGGTAACGTCTGGGACCACCGGAGGGTCCGGGGTCCACCAAGTGGGGCCACCATCCCCGGAGGGCTGCATGGGCTAAGTGTGGGAGGGGACCAGCCCCAGGTGGGCTGGTGCGCCCCCCCACAAGGCCCAAGGCGCAGCTAGGTGGGGAGAGGGGAAACCCTAGGCGTTGATGGGCCTAAAGGCCCACCCTAGGGGGCACCCCCTCTCTCCCCCTCTTGGCCGCCCCCTTCAAGTCCCATCTAGGGCTGCCGCACCCCTTGGGTGGGAACCCTAGATGGGGGCGCAGCCACCTCCCCTCCTCCTATAAATAGTGGGGGTTTTGGGGCTGCCCAACACATGAGAACTTCTCCCTCTTGGCGCAGCCCTACCTCTCTCCTTTTCCTCTCCCGCGGTGCTTGGCGAAGCCCTGCAGGATTGCCACGCTCCTCCACCACCACCACGCCGTTGTGCTGCTGCTGGATGGAGTCTTCCTCAACCTCTCCTCTCTCCTTGCTGGATCAAGGCGTGGGAGACGCCACCGGCTGTACGTGTGTTGAACGCGGAGGTGCCGTCTGCTCGGCACTAGGATCTCCGGTGATTTGGATCACGACGATTACGACTCCTTCAACCCCGTTCTCTTGAACGCTTCCGCTTAGCGATCTACAAGGGTATGTAGATGCACTCTCCTTCCCCTCGTTGCTAGTTTCTCCATAGATAGATCTTGGTGACACGTAGGAAAATTTTGAATTTCTGCTACGTTCCCCAACAAAAAGCCCATAAGAAACATGAGGAGAGAGGATAAGCAGGAGTTAATTAGAGCAACTTTGCCAGCATTGGTATTGTATCTGCCCCTCCAAGGGAGCACCCTGTTCCCCACTTTAGCGACCGCCGGAGCGAAATCTTTAGCATGGAGCACTCCAGGAGAAATAGGGAGGCATAGATACTTGAAGGGAAAGGAACCCAAAGAACAGTTAAGAAGCCTGGCAACCCGCAACGCTTCCGCCCCATCCACACCCGTCACCAGGACCTCACTTTTAGCGAAATTAATATTAAGACCCGAAACAGCTTCGAAACACAGCAGGATGAATTTCAGGTTAGCAATGCAGGTGTCATCCAACTCCACCAAGATAATAGTATCATCCGCATATTGCAAGTGGGAAACACCCTCCGGAAGTAAATGGGAGACCACAGGAGCAATGTGCCCACAATGAGCAGCCGGAGAGCATGCACGAGAAGGCATCGGCCACAAAATTAAAAAGAACAGGGGAAGCAGGATCCCCTTGGTGAAGGCCCCTACCATTTGCGAAGAAATCGCTAATGAAACCATTAACCGAAACGGCAGTATGGCCACCCGAGACCAGCAGCATGATACGATGAACATAAGCACCGTCGAAACCTTTAGCAAGAAGGACCTGCTTGAGGAAGGGCCAGCTAACCGAGTCATAAGCTTTCTCAAAGTCTAACTTAAGGATAATCGCTTTAGCTCTCCGAGCGTGAAGATCGTGAACAATCTCATGAAGGGATAGGATACCATCGAGGATGAAACGCCCTTTGATGAAAGCAGATTGATAAGGACTAATAACTCTATGAGCAACCGGCGACAAACGATTCGCAAAGCCTTCGGCCGGGAATTTAGCAAAGTTGTTAATCAGAGCAATAGGCCAAAATTGGGAAATAACATCAGCACCCTTAACCTTGGGGATCAGGGATATCACTGCGTAGTTCAGGCGGGAGATATCGACAGTACCAAGACAAAAACCCTGGATCACATTACAAACCAGCTGTTTCAACTGGGGCCAAAATTTCCGAAAAAAAGGAATGGAGAAGCCGTGTATTTCTTCTGATGAGATGAACTTTTGTTTATATGTGTCGGTACTTTGGTTTTTGTGGAGATAAACATCATGTGTAGTTTTGATATATATACTTGTAAGGTAGCAAGGGAAAGCTGGAGACATAAGCTACGGCTAATGAGTGTAACCATCAGTATGGCTATTTGGCAAGAGACCAAGCCATGTGCTTTTTCTTCCTGGAGGTTGCTATATCTGAGGCACACTTTGCTTCTTGGCTTCAGTACTACTCATCGGCCACGCATCCAGTCAGTTTGTGTTTTGTTGGATCCAGCCTCTTTATCATTTGTCGCGGTTGGTTTTATGAGCCTCTTAACGCCCGTTTGTTTGCCCACTATGCTACTCTGTTTCCTTCTGCTTGGTGTTTGCATTTGAAATGGGTCCAGATGGCTCAGGAGGTTTCAGATTGTTCATTTTTCGTTTTCATACGTTTGTTTCCTCATCTTTGTTTACGTATTGTAAGATCTACTTAATACTGATGAAACATTAAACATCAAGCAATATTAAGGTCCCATGCTGGTTAGTCATTTCCTTGTTAGTCTTTGGGCAGTAGTGATGTACTTCCTCTGTAAAGAAATATAAGACGTTTTAGATAACCCACTAGTGATCTAAAACATCTTATATTTCTTTACAGAGGGAGTAGTTGAGATCACAACCTTCGATGTCTTCAGGCTATGAACCTATTTTCTCCCGAATACATATTTTATAGAAGGAGCAAGATTTTTCATCTACGATGGCATGTCCGTGCCGCAGCCCACATTGATGCGCAAACGGAGGTCCAGGTGTTCCGTTTAGCAAAACTCTTGAGGATGAGGACGACAAAATGAGAGAAATCATGTCTCTCCATCGTTGCCCAAAACCCATCGCCTCCAAAACCTCAAGCAAAAAGCCCCAACCGACTGAATCAAATGCCTTGGCGATATCTATCTTGAGGAACATCAGCGGGGATCTTGCACTGTGAGCAGCCTTGAGCACTCTCTGTCGCTGCTTCTGTTTATCATCGCGATGGAACCGCCCCAACGTTTACTATCCTTGGCCATGGAAAGAGGCATCCTGTCACCGCTCAAACTGCAGATGGCGAGGTTCCGCTCCAGCTTCTACGCTGATGATGCCGCGCTCTTCCTCAACCCCGTGCTGAATGACTTTGTTGCGGTTCAGGCCATTCTCAAGATTTTCGCGGATGCACCGGGCTTAAAAACTAACATACAGAAGTCAGTGGCCTACCCCATCTCCTGCGCCGGCCTTGACTTACTGCCCTTAATGGCCACTTTTGGTGGACAGCAAGGGACCCTCCCGTGGCAGTACTTGGGTCTGCCTTTAGGGGTGCGTAAGCCAAAGAGGATTGAGATGCAGCCTCTGATTGATAAGATCGCGGGAAAGTTGGCCCAAGGAAGGGCCGGCTGCTCAACAGAATGGGAAGGTTGATCTACACCAATTCAGCGGTGACGGCTACTGCGACATTCTTTTCGACAGCGTTTCAGCCGGATAAGTGGTTGATTAAAAAGGTGGACAAGCTTAGAAAGAATTTCCTCTGGGAGGCGGATAACACGTCAATAGGCGGGAAAAGTATGGTAAACTGGAAGCAAGTTTGCTCCCCAAAGAAATATGGAGGATTGGGCATAAAAAACATCGAGTGTTTCAGCCGAGCCCTGAGATTACGCTGGGAATGGTGTAGATGGGAGGAGAGAGATAGACCATGGAAAGGGACAGATACGCCATGCGATGGTGTTGACAAGCAGCTCTTCTCCAGTTGCACCACGATTTCTCTGGGAGACGGATCTTTGGCAAGCTTTTGGAGGGACAGGTGGTTGAATGGTGAAGCTCCAATGGTTTTGGCACCTGCGGTGTTCAAACTGGCCCGCTTCAAAAAAGTTTCGGTCAAACAAGGAATGCATAATGCTAAATGGATACAGGGGCTTAACTGGATAAGCAATGCTGAGGAGCTGCTCCACTTCGTTCAGCTTTGGAACAAGGTTCAAGGGACAACTTTGTCGACGGAGAAAGACACCATCGTTTGGAACCTCACTGCCAATGGCTCATATTCGGCCTGTTCGGCATATGAGGCTCAATTTTTCTCTAGGATTGAGAGGCCATGGTTGGCCAGGGTGTGGACGAGCAAGATGGAGGGGAAAGTGAGGTTCTACCTATGGCTCTTGCTCCAGAACAGAAACTGGACTGCTGACCGCTTGCAAACAAGAGGCTGGCCTCACAATGATCTCTGCAAGCTATGTGATCAGGAACCTGAAACTGCGAACCACCTCGCTCTGGACTGCTCTTTTGCCAAAGAGATTTGGTTCCAGTTCCGAGACTCTCACAATGCAATGTTCGCTGTGGCCGACGAGGTGCAGACCGTGGGTGAGTGGTGGGAGAGGCTCTGCTCCGCCAGCGGGTCGAGGGAGCAAAACAGGGTGAATATGACCGTGGCAGCCTACACTGTGTGGAACCTCTAGAAGGAGAGAAATCAACGAGTATTCGAACATAAAGAGCTGACTGCTACTGCTCTAGCTGGGCTCATCAAGGATGACATCAAGTGCTTTGGGGAGGCAACTAGAGGGATTCACTATGTAGGGCTGTAATTTTTCTGTCTCCTAATCTTCACGTTGTAATGTGGGATGCGACCTCCACACGATGGTCCATTCGTTTTTGTATGTCTTCCTTCTATAATGCAAAGGCAGAGCTCCTGCTATTCCCGTCAAAAAAGAAGATGGCATGTCCGTGCATCCCTGAATTATGAAGCACATCTCTTCAATCCACCTACCTTACAATCCTAGAGTCTCGCTGCTAACGCTTCACAGAAAGCTTCACCTTTCGACCGCAGACTACCAGCAGCAACCCAAGTTGTAGCTTCCCGAACAATGGCAGAGAGCACCTCTTGCACCGCAGTGGCCAGCCCTTGTCCATTACCACCCATGTTGATCACGGGCACTCACCACCACCTCACTTCAATTCCAACCAACTAATTCTATTTTCCACCTATAAGAGGTAACGCTATGGATAACCGTTCAACCTAATGCTCCTCCCAACGTGGCTCGAGCCATTCTGCTAAGTTCTAAGAGCATCAGTTTCTTATCTGGCATCATCAGTCCTTCCACCCATAAATCCAATCCTTTTCTAGTGGTGTTGCGATTAGGGTGAGGTTCAAGAAAATATGGCCTATGTGATGTTGTCCTTGGATCGAAACAACCTGGTAGTACCATTGAAAAAATAACGTGCTATAGCAAAATAGCGCCGCCCTTAAATATGCTATTGGCGTGTTATATCGTGCTATAGCATGCTATTAGCGAGACATCGTACGCTGGTTTATTTAGCAACACACTGCTCAAAATGCTATAATGTGCTATTACTGGCGCTATGCTGTGCTATTTTTTCAGTGAGTAATATGCATGGAAATGGGGTGAGGCATCTCGTACATGCTTAATTTCAGCCTAACATATCGTTTGTTGGCTTCATTCAAATGGGCACCCAACATGGTTACACAAACATGGAGTTCATATGTGACATGTCAATAACAAGTGCAATAGGGGTTGCTACCAGCATGTTAATAGTAGAATAGGGGTATTGTAGATGATATCTCAAAAAACATCTCAAGTGATAGCCCCTACTTTAGAGAGTCTAAAGTTCAAAAGGGGCATGCCCCCATTTACGTAGCCCTACAAATGCGTCCGACTTAAGTAGTAGCTCCCATATCTTTTTCTTTTCTTCGTCTGCACATACACTTCAATTTGACACCACAATAATTCAAAATATAATATTTATAATGTTAGCGTTTAATCATATTGCAATTCACAATTCAACCGCAGCAGCTGATAATCAAATTTATTTATTTTTCAAACATGGAAATGACAAGTAACAAAATGCTTATGCCAATATCACAAATAGGTCATCAAGCATTCTCAAACATAGATCATCCAGAAAAAATCAAACATAGTCCAAAAACCAAACATCAAAGTTGTTAGATATGCAACCACGAAGCTCAAATGTTGCTCCAGTCAACACCACCATTGCCGTCTCCATTGTAGCTACGATTATGACTAGCACCTCCAAAATCACTTCCAAAGCCACAACCAAAACCACATCCAAGTAATTGTTGAAAGCAGCTGGCCACATTAGCTGCAATATCCTACAATCACATCGCCAATATATATGTCCCCACATCCAGCTCCAAGGTACTGACATCATACTCCCAAATCAGAGGAAGGGGGCTGGACTACTTGGGGAGTCGAAAGGGTGGGGGCACATTTCACGCACATGCACAATTTTCCCGGAGGGAAAAAAGCGTGCTCATTGAGAAAAAATTAAACCCGTGAAATTTGTTCCCTCCAATCACCTGGTTCCTAAGAAATTTGAGCATGGTTTTAAATAGCCCGCTATAGCGTTTAAAAGAGGTCTTGCGCTAAGGGACTTTGATTCAAACACATGAAGAAACATTTTAAATAGCGCGCTATAGCACACTATAGCGCTTAGAAGAGGTCCGCCGCTAAGACTCTTAGCGCGCTATTTAAAACTATGAATTTGAGATAGACCATTTAAACCAGAAGAGAGCGAGCAAACCATAATATTTGCTCTTAATCTCACATGAGCTCTCGGTCCTCAAGAGACCATGTGTGCCTGCTTCTCTTTGTTCTCCCTATATCTTTGTTCTTTTAGCTTTCCTAAATGACAACTCTAATCACCCCAAACAAGAGTCTAGGTCCAACAAGGTCATTTTTAGGCTTTAACTCACTCTAATCGAAGCACAAAACCTCTTTAACTACAAATATTATTTTGGCACGGCACAAAAAAGCCTCCCCACCAATATATAAGTGTTTCCGTCTACCTCCTCGAAAGCGCCCCAAAACCCTACTTCAACGTGGGAGTGAAATTACCCCTCCCCACCGACGCGTCGATTCCACCACAATCGTCCACCATTTGTCCTTTTATCGTTGTAGATTTGTGATTAGACCGGCCCCACCCACCCCTCTTCAGTCATGCCGAACAAGATTGTGAGGGATATCACCACTTGTTTGCCCCGCTCCCATGGTGGAGGTGCCACCTCATGTCGCCCCCTGTCGGTAGCCGCGGATCCAGTCCATGCGAGCTCATCGTCAACCTTTGTCAGCGCATCCGCCTTTGCAGCAAGATCAAACCTCCATCTACCCCTAACTCTAAGGTGTTGGCATGGAGGAGGTGGAGATGCTCCTAGACAACATGGATGGAGGAGGCATCACAACTAGAGCCGCATAAGCTCAACAATATGGATCTTTTTTTTTAGAAAAGGAGGATGACCCCTGGCCTCTGCATCTGGGAGATGCATACGGCCACTTTATTGATTATTCTCGAGGACCTTACAAAATACTACAACAATGTGCCTGAATCCACCATCTTGGCAACACATGCTGCTACTCCTATCCAAAATGATGAGATCGACGAGCGAGAATGAGAAGCAGTGTGGCTTGAGGAGGAGGAGCGCATGCTACTGAGGTTTCACGGGAGTAGTGCTGTTGTGAGCTCCCGTACCACGAGCACATCACCGACATGGAGCAGTAACAGACAAGTGGTGCACCATCGAGGAGTCGTACGCGACATACACCCATGACCTCCGGTACCATGACCACCTATCAGTCATTGTGACGTCAAGGATAAGGAGGCAGCGGCGACATAAGACGAATTCTCGGCGATGGATATGATGATGCCTAACTACGTCGTCGTCATCTCATTTGACTCCGATGACGAGGCCAAGGGCGGCTACCGATAAACTACGCTTTTTCTATTTATAGCTATCTTTAATTTCAATAGTGTTTTAAGAGATTTTCTTCCTCAAGTCATGTTCATACCGCAACTCTAGAACCCAAGCCTATGTAGGGAGGGGGAAATTTGGGTGTCCAGACGTGTCGCAACTGCTCATCATGGCAGACCCGATCCGCCCGAATCACTTCCTTTTTTTTTCTCTCTCTCTTTATCCCGGACAATTTGAAAACATACGGGCCAAATTAGACCAATCTGATTGTAGATGTTGTCTGAGTCCACCTAGCCGAAAAAAGTTTAGATTGTAATCAAGTTACAAAAAAAAAGTTTAGTTTCTATCCGTTCCGATTTGGCCCGGGTGATCCCGTACAAATATTTCCCTTCCGCTGTCGTTAAACCTCCACAAGAAACCAAAATCGGCCGCCGCCGTTTCGAGCTCCAACTCGGTAGCCATGGCCTCCCAACTAGGCTCACCGTTGCCATGGATGGCGCCGGCCAAGTATGATCCAGCGGCTACCACCATCGCTGCCATCAGCGACGACCTCCTCCGCGAGATCTTCCTCCGCCTCCCCTCCCTCCCGAGCCTCGTCCGCGCCGCCCTCGCCTGCCGCGCCTTCCTCCGCGCCGCGAGAACCTCCACCGACTTCCGACGCCGCTTCATGGACCTCCACCCGCCCCAGATCCTTGGAGTCTTCGAAGACTCGTTCTGGCAGAGAGGCACCCCTGCCTTCGTCCCCTCCGGAAGCCGCTCCGACCCGGACGTCGCCGCCGCCGTCAGCGGCGCCGATTTCCTCCTCGCCCGCCTCCCGGGAAGCACCGGCGGCGACCCCGGGTGGGAGATCAATACCTGCCGCGGCGGCTACCTTGTCCTCCACAACCAGAAAACCAGGCAGCTGGCCACCTACAACCCCCTCACGCAGGCGCTGGACGTCATCCCCTACCCGGCCCAGGAGGCCAACTGCCATCCCCGCTACCTTGCGTGCCACATCGTCTTCTTCAAGGATGACCCGATATACTTCGGTGTGGTCTGTGTGCGCCGCCGCCGGCGCCGGCTCCGGACGCTGGCTCGCTTCTCTCTCTTCTCATCTGACAGCAGCTGCAGGGAGTGGCAGAGCTTCCCTTGGGTGGACACCTCGACGGGGCAGCTCCCGTCTTGCCCCGACACGCTGATGGTGGATGGGTTTGCCTACTGGAAACACATTGATCAACCCTATATAGTCGTGCTCGACAACTCGACGCTGGAGTTCTCTCGACTGGATTTGCCGCCGGGCATGGAAGACATGGAATGTGCAGAATTCCGACTTGGCCAGACCGAGGATGGGTATCTCTGCATGGTTTACATATATGAAGACACGCTTGTTGTTTGCGGTTGGGGTGACGCTGGTGATGGTGTTGACGAACTGATGACGTACAAGGTTTTCCCACTGAGTACAATTATCGATGCAACTATGTGTTCGGACGAGTATGGTGTGCAGGTTTCGGCGGTCGTCGATGGATTCGTATTCCTGTCTGTTAAGAATGATATGTATACCGAGTGCATCCTATCCTTGTGCATGGAAACAGAGAGTGTAGACGAGCTCATCGGTCATGCATTAGATGACTGCGATATCCATCCCTACATCATGGCGTGGCCTCCTTCTTTGGTAGGCAGCGACGAGGTGAGCCCTTGATTCAAGATGCTGGTAAAATTTCTCCCGACGCTAATTCGGTCCCTGTATTGTATTTCTCCCGGCTTCTTTGGTAGGCAGCGACGATGTATATATGCCATCAGTTCCGTATTTTGCAAGTCTGCTCAACTGTTTTTTAGTTGGTTAAACAATGACTTTATTCTAAGTCTAGTTACAGTTGATTGTATACAATAGTTTAGTTTTTTCCCATGTGGTTTGTGCAGATTATATCATATCTGCGTCGACAGTATCTTAGGCTAGAAATTTCTTTGTAATCTTGACCACTATAGTCTATAAAAGTGTTGGTGTAACAAGTATCTTATTTCACTTCCGTATTTTGGTCGTTGCTAAATAAATCTTTTTTTTTAGAAAAGGAGGATGACCCCCGGCCTCTGCATCTGGGAGATGCATACGGTCATTTTATTGATTATTCTCAAGGACCTTACAAAGTAGTACAACAATATGCCTGAATCCACCATCTTGGCAACATCTGCCGCTACTTCTATCCATATGATGAAGGGGGTGCAAGCTGGGCCAAATACCCAGACCTCTCACCTAAGCCTAACATCTAAAGCCGGAGGCCCCGACCGTGCCACATACCGGGTCCGGGGCACAATCCGGTCTGACGCACTCACATGTGTCGTCGCCGCCATCTTCCACTGTTCCATCTTCAGAGCAGATTGAGGTGCCAACCTTGGTAGGATCCTCCGCCATCGACGCCAAATGACGACCACCATCTACGCTAGTCCATCTCCAAGCAGAAGGAGCGCTACCACAGGACGAAGACCGGCGGAGAATAGGTGAAACGCTGCACACAATGCCGCCACCAAACACCTTGCACGCACCGCAAAACGCTCACCATGCTTCCGGGAACCCAGGCGACGCCTTCAAGAAGGAGCACGACGAGGGTACGACGCCGTCGCCCGCAAGGGGACCTAGAGCTTTCGCCCAAAGGAAGATCGCGGTGAAAGACGGGAGAGGACCTCGACAAGGCCTCCAAGAAGGGGACCGACGCCCAGCAAAGGCGCCGCCATTGTCGTGGCCTCCGCCGACGGCCAAGGGTTTCCCCCGGTCCCGCCTCCATCCCATCCACCCAGCCAAAGACCTGGCCAGGGGAGTGCACGCAGCTGGAGAAAGCGTTGGACTTCATCGAAGCAGGCACGCCGGGTGACGGGGCACCCCGACCCACTGTAGTAGACGTCCACCGAGACCTCGCCGCCCGCACGGCCGAAGTCGCGGACCACCAGCACCCACGACCGTCGCCCGCCGAAGAGGCAACGCCGTCCACACAGCCCGAGGCTGCCGCCCCGGCATCCACCCACCGCACACATCCCGTTGAAACATGAAGAACGACCCACACCACCGCCACCAGGGAGCACCACACCGTGAACATCCAAGCCGGGCAGGACGAGGCAAGGCCACGCCGGCCAGATCCGGGCGGATCCGGCGATGAAGTCCAACGCTTTCTCCAGTTTTTAGATCTGTCTTGTACCATTATTTTTAGATCTGTCTTGTACCGCGCTGGAGTCAATAACCTTGCACAGTTTGTTGTCTATGCAAACGCTTGAATCCTTACTTACACTGAAATCATTTTATGCCTCAGGAGGATTCGGAAACTAAATTTACTGGAGACAATGCGACGGATGATGGTCCTGTGGGCACAGAAGAAACTCCCTCTGTTCTTGCCACAGCGTTGCAATCATATTAAGAAGCTTTCTACTTCCGGTCGAGGATGAGAACAGGTCTCTGACGAGTAAAATCACTACTCTAGATGCAGAATTAAGAAACGTGAGAGATCACATCTTTAAGATAAGTGCTGAATTAGATGACTACAGGAGAAGGGTAGAAACAAAGAGGCGATGCCAAATGTGCACAGGGAAAATGTGCATATTACCACTTCTTTGCCAGTTGACAACCTCTTTAGATTGACCATGTTCATATGTGTTGATACTTCAGTTTTTTGGATCATGTGAAGACAACACATGTGCTAGTGTCACATACTTGTATAGGATAGCAAGGGAACACTGGGGACAATGAGTGTAACCATGAGTATGGCTATTTGGCAAGAGATCAAACCATGAGCTTTATCTTCCTGGAGGTTTCAATTTTACTGTGCATCATTGAGTTGAGACCCACTTTGCTATTTAGCTTGAGTACTTATCTGTTGTTGGTCCACTCTATTTATCTTTTCATTGGTCCCATGTTTTTATTATTTACTCAGTCTTATGTCCTTTGTAACTTTGCTTTTTCCATTATGGTAGTCAGTTTACTTCTGATTGATTTTACATCTGAAACGGATAATAACCGCTGAAGGTGCAGCAATTTTGTTTTAGGTTGACCAGTAACTGTTTGATATTTACTAGACAGAGAATTGAGCTTGTTCGCATACCTTGAAAACTAAAATCTTAAGAGCATCTCCAACAGCCGCGCTTCGCGCCGCGCGCTAAAAACTAGTTTGCCGCGCGCCGTTCGCCTGGTTTTGACCGCCAGTGCTGGCTTCAACAGCCACGCTAAAATGCAGCGCGCGCGCTGATGCAGAGCGCGCGACTCGCTGGGGCATTGCATATATGGCGTTTTGGACACAAAATGAATTTGAAACATTCAAAATGCAATGAACATGACATATAAAATTTCACACAAACAAGTTGATGAATAAAAGTTCATGCCCATAAGTTTAAAATCATGCCCACAAGTTCATCCAACCAAGTTCAAAATGCAAACAAAGTTTAAGACATAAATGGAAGACACATCAATCCTCGTCCTCGTCTTCATCCTCATCTTCGGAAGACGATTCTTCCGCCTCCGAAGATGAATCTTCCTCCCTCTCCTCATCGCGCACCGCATCACGTGAAGCTCCGACGGTGTTGGCAAGATCTTCAACGACATCTTCATGAGAATGTATGTGAGGAGGCACATCGAAAACATTCCGCCCATGGTGGCTGGAGGTGCACCCATGCCTCCTATGAGAGAAGCAAAACTCATGCCTCCCATGGCGGCCATAGCGTCGGGGGGTGCTCCAAAGCCACCCATGCCTCTCATGGCACCTAAACAGCCCACGGTACCTCCGAAGCCACCCATGCCACCCATGGAGCCGAGGCCACCGCCACCCATTGCACGAACCATGGCTCTTTTTTGGATCAAGACTTCTTCACGGGCAAGATTGACATACTCCTTTTGTGTCGCATTGAGGTTAGATGTGTCCAAGAAGAACAAGTGCTTCTCCCATTCCAACAATCTAGTTCGCTCCTCATTGCTCACCTTCCTCTCCTCCAAAGCCACCTTCCTCTCCTCCGCCGTCACCCTCCTCTCCTCGGCCGCCAACCTACTCTCCTCAGCCGCGGCATCTTGGTTCCTTGCCATTTTCCTCACCTCGTTGGCTTCTTTTCTTGCCTTCACAATAGCTTCCATAGCATTTTTAAGCTCATCATCTCCTTTCCTCTTCTTCTTTTCGGTTTTGTCTTTCTTGCACCCATTCGGTCGCTTTGGCTTCGAGTATGAAACCGAGTTGGGTGTGGGGCTTCTCTTGCCGTCATCACTTGATGCATCATCCTCCTCATCATCATCATCCAACTCAATTGTTCGCTTGCGTTTGTTGCTCAAATGCAAATCATCCAAATCTTCACGCTTCTTCCATTTCTCATCATCCTTCAACACGTTATAGCAATGGGGCAAGGTAAAGACCCTTCCTTTCTTGATCTTCCCCTTCTTGGTTTTCCTCTCCTCTTCTTTGAACAAGTTTTGTGCAATGTTGTACTACATGAAAACAAAGCAAGAAGCACCAACAACAAGTATGATGAACATGTATGAAATGCCACTTACTCGATCGTCCTCATTTGTGCCACTTGGGTTCAACTTGTCAACCGCCTTTTGACAGGCCACCCACCTTTGACAATCCGAGTTGATTGTCGACCATCGGGACCGAAGTGATCTCTCGGAGCGGTCAATTCCACTCACGTTGTGAACATCAAAGTGTTCTTTCATCCGCCCCCAATAAGCATCTCTACTTTGATCACCTCCAACGGATGGATCCGTCGACACTTGCAACCAAGTATTGCATATTAAGATGTCATCAGCGTTGGTGTAATTGCCCGCTCTTCCTTTCGGTGCGTCGACAATGCCCTCACCCTCCTCGTCCACCTCGAACTCATGGTCTTCGAAATGCATGTCATTGGTTTGAGACCAATGCGAATTGTTGGAGCCAACACCCATAGTTGACATGTATGCATCATCATTGAGACTACAAAGTTTTTTGAACAATGCAAATAAGCTATCTATATGAATGCATTGAAAAAATAACAAGAAAAGAAAAGTTGGAATTTTTTTTACCTTGGGGGCATTTCGTCGAACATGTTGTGCGCGTCGGCCGCCGACTCAACGAGTGAGCTCGCCGGCGCTTCGGTAGCCGCCGCGCCCGTCGACGCCCTGCAAGCTTCTTCCTCCTCGCCTTGAGGTGCAGAGCAAATCCGCCGCTTTGTTCTTCTTTGCGATGTCTTGCCCTTCTTTGGCGCGCCGCATTGGGGAGCGAGGAGGCGCCCGGCTCAGGCCGGCGCCGGCGCGACGCCACCCCCCGCCGAGGTCATCCGCGGTGGCATGAAGAGGCCGAGCGTGAGGCCGATGGTCGGAGGAGCTCCGGCGGAGGCGAGGCCAACGCCACCCGGGCTAGGGTTTGCGGCGGCGGTAGCGGCAGCGGTGGAGGGGTCGCGGCTATAGGATGGGGTGAGCAGGGTGCCGGCGCGTGCGTCCATGGGTGCAGTTCGCGGCGCTTGGCCTTGGGCGAGGAGGCGGAGAAGAAAGAGTGCGGCGCGAGCGCTCAAGTGTGCCGCGCGCGGAAGCGGGCGCCCCAAATACACCGCGCGAGATAGCGAATCCGACCGCGCGCCCAACTCTTTATACCGCGCGCGCAGGTATTGCGCGCCTGCTGGAGCCACCCGCCGGGTTGCGCGTGTGCTAAAATGGCCAAATTTGCGGCGCGGCGTTTGTTTAGCGCGGCTGTTGGAGATGCTCTAAGTTCTTAACACTGATGAAACATTAAGCATATATACAACGAAAAGTTATATATCACTATGCAATTTAGTTCTGAAGTATTACAACAGAAGAATCTGTACAGTTGACACAGTCTCCGAAACTATGTATGTCATAGGATTGTGTTTTCCCATGACGTTCATTTACTTTTGCGCATGGATGTGTGTGGCTGCCTGTACACCCGATAGTGCTGATATGATTACCTGATTAGATGATCACGAGCCAACCATTCTGATGTTTTCTAATAGGACTTGTCGTCTTATCGATGCAGTAATTCCGGTGGAATCTTATGGGTTTATTTCTTTGAAATCTAATGCCAAGTTCTTTCTTTGAACTATCCATTGGACAAGGGAGAGAAAATTACGTGCAGTCAACCAGTCATATCCACGTATGCTTTTTGGATGATAAGGTGTGCCCGCTCAAAGCTCCCGTTGTGTACTGATGTCTAGTGTAAGGCTGCAAGCTAGCCACATTCTCTGTTTGCAGGCCATTCCTTATTAGAGCATCTCCAGCCGCGCCCCTAACAGGCCCTCTCGAGGCGTTTTTGCAGCTTGGCGCCAAAAACGCCCGATCGCCCTGAAGCCGTTTTTCGCGGCTCGGGCGAATTTGGTGCCAGCGGACCCGGCGGAACCGGCGCCTGGAGGCGCTGGGCGCCGGCACAAGCGAAAAAGCGCGTGGGTCCGCCTGTTGGCGAGCCAGCGCCTCTTCCGCCGTTCTCCCGCTTTTCCCCAGTTCCTCCCTTTTCTCTTTTCCTCCGCCATTCTCTCTCCCTTCGCCTCCCAGCCGGCCGTCATGGCACCGAATAAATCGTCGTTCCCTTTGCGTGTGACGCGACCGCCTCGTCGCCCAGCGAAGCAGAGAAATCGGCGCCACCGTCAAAGCCGTCGGGCATGACAAACGCCGATTGGAGGGTGGAAGTACAGCGACGGGAGGCCGTCACCGCCGACCGGCGGAACAAGGCCCTCGCCAAGAAGGCCCGTGACAACGCGGCACGTGCTGCCGCTGCCGCTGCCGCTTCCGCAGGCCAGGCCGAGGCCGAGGCGGCGCGCGCGGGGATGATGAATCCCCCCGGCAACCACGTGCAGTACGCGCCATGGGGCCAGCAAGGTGTCGGGTCTCCGATGCCGCAGCCATGGGGATCGCCGGGCTACGCCGACGGGGACGTGCACGGTGGGTTCAACCCAAATGTCATGTTCCCCCATGGACACCTGGTCCAGCGCACGCCCTCGCCCGCCTTCACCGCCGTGTAGTACCCTCCATACAACTACTCGCCGCCCGCGTACGCCTCCTCCCCGACGCCTCCTCTCCGCCGTTGCGCATTGCCCTTCTCGCACCTCGGCGACGCCGACGAGACCGAGGCCGACATGGACGACATCATCGCGGAAGGATCGGCCGCGGTCGCCGCGTCTCCCGGGTTCACCACGGATGAGGCGGTCGATCTCAGCGGTGGCATGGACGGTGAGCTCGGACATACAAGCCGGACGCCACCCTCGAGAAGGCCAATGAGACATACAAGCCGGACGCGCCGGCTCCGGGCGCGTCTGAAGGGCGTCCGGACGGCAACAAAGGTGCCAAGAAGGGGAAACACGCCGACGCGGCCATCGCTCAGGTGCAGGAATCCATCCAAGATTGCCTCGCCGCCGACGACAGAGGCCGAGCCGTCGCCGTGAAAGAAGACCGAGGCCCGGTGGTCGGCGTTGATGTCGACAAGCGCCGTCAAGCTCGACCTACTCCAGACCAACGTCGTTGCGAAGAAGAGGAACACCGACCTGGCTTTCCTACTGGGCGGGGCGGACATGCTCCAGAACACCGACGAGGCGGTCAAGGCGTGGTACAGGGCGCATGTCGGCCTTATCCTGGACCAGCTCCCCTCGACGACGACGCCCACGCCCACGCACACGCCGCCAAGCCCGACCGATGATGCCGCTGAGACTGCCCGCAGCGCAGAAGCCACGCCGCCAAGCACAGAGACCCCGTCAAGCCCGCGCACACCGACTCCGCCGACGCCGGAGGCCGACCTCGTCGTCTGATGCGCGTTTCCGTTCTGATTTTTGTACGCAGAACTTTTCGTCGATCGCCGATCACCACTTGATCGCCGGATTGTGGCGTTTATTTCTGGGCGCGGGAAAGAACTACGTTTGAATTTTCCAAGGCTGGGGGAGCACTGGGCGTGTTGGAGCTATCGCCCCGAGGGCGAACTAGCGTCGGCTCGCCCCAGTATGCATTTTTCGGCATACTGGGGCCGAATGGCTGGAGATGCTCTTAGGGAGCAATCTGTATGTTTGATTTGGCATGATTTTGCACGCGGAAATATACTATAAAAATAACTAGGGTTCCTCTGCCTCCCGCCGGCGCTGGCGCCGATCCGCCCCGTCTCCGCTGACCTTAGGGCCATGGGAGCATAGTGAATCCGGGCCCTTGCCGATGGGGGCTCCTTTTTAAATCTTTTTTCAATTTTTATTAGGGTTTGTGTACCGCTTAGGAATGCGAGACGGCGGCGGCTCCCTGAAGTCCGCCTAGCCCCCGTTCCGGTGATGTGTCTACCATTGTTGATAGGCGTGTAGAGGTGTGTCTCCGGTGGATCTGTCTTTGGTGGATTTGCTCGGATCTGTTCGTCATTCGTCTTTGTTCGTGTGTCTTCAGGTTGGATCCTTCTGATCTATATTCTTCATCGACGGCGGTTGCTATTCTGGTGCGTTCGTTCTATAGGGCCTTAGCACGACGACTTCCTGACTGACTACTACAACAATGTTTGTCCGGCTTCGGCGAGGGAGGGGCAATTGCAGCGGCGCGCCTTCAGCACGCTTCAGTGCTTGTAGTCGTCGCTAGGTAGTCTACGTATTTGGATGTAATTTTATTATTTCTAGTGTTCGTTATACTACCATAATTGAGGATGAATAGATCGAAAAAATTTCCCGCAAAAAAAATATGAATGAGTTTTTTTATATGGCTTTCTTTTTTATGCGCTTATTATGTGATGGATAAGAAACGATTTGCTAGGCAGTGGGATCTTTGATCCCTGGTGTGAACCGAGTACAAGTACAATATCCTAGTAGTTGTTTAGCAATATTAGGATATAAACCCTTCGGCCAAATCATGACCCTTTACATATTAAACTGGGCCTGTGAATACATCTATTTACGTGTTGCGCCCAAAGTACAATATCATGCTTTCTCTGTATCAAAATATAAGACGTTGAACTACTGTAAAAACGTCTTATATTTTGATACGGAAGAGGTAGTAGTTGTTTAGCAATTTGCACCACATGAAGATTTATCAAAAAGGGAGTGCATATACGTCATGAAGACTTACGTCTCATTTTAACACACATCTTCATTCAAGACCTGATAAAAACACCTAGCGGGAGTAGCACATTACCTCTTCTAGAACAAAGGACTCAAACCATGTTAAAATCCCTGTGCGAAATCTTGTACTTGGATCCTCCAATCATGCGCCTTGCTCCTCAAATCCCCTAATCATCCTCGCCATAGACATCCTGCATCTCCCATGTGGGACCCACTTCCTAGTACATTATGCCCCCCACCCCCCTCCCATCTACTCTCCTATCCCATGAGACTTGCCAACAGCTTCCCCGTTTCCTCGTAGCACTCTCCTATTGCTAACAGAGCTTTTGTGTGTGTGTGTGTGTGGGGGTATCTACTGTGGCTGCCAGGCATCGGTGCTGCAGACGGGCAGCAGCTATTCACGCGCTGCAAGTGGGTCGCCTATTCCGCAAGGCGGGCTTGTTGCTGCGAGTTGGGGGAAAGAGGCGAACTGTTGTCGTGGTGGTGGAGACACTGTGTTGCAATCCGTGATGCCAAGTGCCGCGAGGGCGTCGACTGCCGGTGCTTCGGGGATGATAACGGCTGATGTGACCGGCCGACGGCTATGGAGCAGTGCTGGGAGACAGATGAGAACAGTGCTAGAGTAGGGGTGGCGACTGATGTTTGGAAGCCCGACATTGCATGGAAGAACGTGGCATCAAGATGTCGGCTGTCTGCGACCGCAAACTCCTTTTTACCGGTGGCGGGATGTACCGGCTAACCATCTGCCGTTTGTCCACTTTACGATTCGTGCGACTTGCAGGCCCACACCTCATGTATATTAGTGTATTCTCAAAGAGCATGGCGTATTCAACACTCCGTCACATCAGATGGCAAGTCCATGTCAGTGATAAAGTAGTACTTTATGCATGCCTGATCCATTCCCTCCTCTGGTTCACGTACAGGTGCATCCGCATGCGAGATAAAATAATGCCTTTTATTTTCTCTTTACCATTTTCATTCATTCATATCTTTAGAATTATAATCCCATTTTAGAAATATTTTATATATTTTCCTGGCGCCAAGACCTTTAGAACAAGACTAATCTTGAATAATTTTAAACATGATTAAATTTGAACGTTTCAAATGAGTGAAATCAGTTTTCTGAAATAAGTGAAATCTGTTTTCTGAAATAAATGAAACCAATTTTTGAAATGGGATTTTTTTGTTTTTATGTAAATGAAACATATTTCAGTGCAAAATATGTGAAACTTGTTTTAAAAAAATGTGAAACTAGTTATTTAAAATGTGAAGCGATTATTTCCAATCAGTTTTAAAAATATATAAGTTAAATCTATATTTGAAACAAGTGAAATTGTTATTTCAATTTAGTGACTGTAATATGTTTTTCTGAAACAAGTGAAATGAGTGGAATCTATCTTTTGTAATTAGTGTAATCAATTTTTTGAAACAAGTGGAATGTAGTATTTTAATTGATTGAGTGTAATGTGATTTCTGAAATAAGTGAAATGTGAGAAATAAGATACATGAAAAAATGAAATATATCCATTGTTGTGTGAAACTGTATATTTCAATGTTTGAAACTGATTTTTGTGATGAGTGAAATATGTTTCAAGATATTTCATAAATCTGAAGTGAAATTAGTATTAGAGATTTTTTTGTAAAGAATGAATCAGTTTTCCAAATCAGTGAAATGTGCTTTTTCAAACTAGTGAAATACTGATTTTGGAATGAGTGGAATTATTTATTTTTGAACTGAGTGAAATCTATCTTCATATGAGTGAAATATGTTTCTTCATATGAGTAAAATTGGTTTTTTGAACATAAATAAATGAGTTTTTTTAATGAGCGAAATCTTTTTTATGAAGCGAGTGAAATTGTTTTTTCAATTGATAACTTTTTGAATTGTGTGAAATAGATTTATTTTTAATAATCGAAATCAGTTCTTCGCATCGAGTATCAAACGAGCGAAATTAGCTTTTGGAAATTTTTAAAACCTGTTTTTCTTTCAATTGAAACAAGTTCAAACGATTGAAATCAGTTATATCAAATGAGTGAAATCGGTTGTTTGATGAAATGAGTGAAATCAGTTTTTAAAATGTGTGAAATAAATTTTGAATTAGCCTAAATCTATCTTTTGAAAATGTGTGAAATTAGTTTTGAATGAGCCTAAATTCATCTTTTGAAAATGATTGAAATAAATTTTGAATGAACCTAAATCCATCTTTTAAAATGTATGAAATATAATCATTTCACAGCGAAACAATTTTGTGTTTTATGAAAGTCATTTCAAAGGTAACTGAAATATAGAGAATTAAAAGTAGTCTAAATATATCGATCTTGTTCTGAAGATCTTGTCATCACGATTCCAAATATATAAAAAGTTTCAAAAATGGACATTTCATTTAACAGATATTAATCTTTCAAAATATGAGGATGAAATTAAATACATGTCAATTGTATGGAGAGAGAGAACGCATGCAGCCGTGTATGTGGTGAGAGACTCCACACATGCATTGTTCTCTGCACCCTACCTCTCTGCTATGTAAAAGCTGACATTGTCTGACACAAATACTAGTATAGCTATGTTTAATCTGCTGTATTTGCATATGAAAAGAAAGTGTGTAAATCTGCACGAATCTTAACAAAAGTATCAAACGGTGGATTGCATACCGGTACATCCAGGCACCGGTAAAAAAACTTAGTCGTGTCTGCGACGCGATGGGAGTATCGGACGGTAGGGGAGCCGGCTGATTTTACCTCCCGAAAAAAAAAGATAAAGTTGAGTTTGTATCGGTTCCGATTTGACCCAGGCGATTTTCCGGTACAAATATTTCGTCCCGCCGCCGGTTTCCTTGCAGGAACCAAAATAAATCCGCCGACGCCGTTCGAGCTAGCCATGGCCTCCCAAATAGGGCCACCGTCGCCGTCGCTGGCGCCGGCGAAGCACGATCCAGTGGCAACCGCCACCACCATTACTTCTATCGCCGACGACCTCCTCCGGGAGATCTTCCTCCGCCTCCCCTCCCTCCCGAGCCTCGTTCGCGCCGCCCTCGCATGCCGTACCTTCCTCCGCGCCGTCCGTTCGTCCCCCGCCTTCCGCTGCCGCTTCCGGGCGGTCCATCCGCCCCAGCTCCTAGGCTTCTTCAGCGTCCCCTGCCGCACCGCCATACCTGCCTTCATCCCCTTCCGAAGCCGCTCCGACCCGGACCTCGCCGCCGCCCTCCGCGGCTCCGATTTCCTCCTCACCCGCCTCCCGGAAGAAAGCGGTGAGCCCGGGTGGGAGATGAATTGCTGCCGCGGCGGCTACGTCGTCCTCCACAACCAGAGGACCAGCCAGATCGCCGCCTACAACCCCCTCACGCAGGCGCTGCACATCATCCCCCGCCCGCCCCACGAGACCTGCCACCTCATCGATGTCGATGTCCACTTCATCTTCTCCGAGGAGGACCAGAGGGCGTTCCGCGTGGTCTGTGACCGTCGCCGCAGGCGGCGGCGGAGGACGCTGGCTCGCTTCTCTGTCTTCTCATCGGACAGCAGGGAGTGGCAGTGTTTCCCTTGGGTGGACACCTCGATGCGGCGGCAGCATGGGGACGATGGAGGCGACAAGTGCATGCTCACGTTTTACACTGATACCCCGATGAATGAACCTGATAGATTGGCCCGCTGGAAACACAAAGATCAAGCATATCTAGTCGCACTTCTGCTTCGGTACACCCCCCTTAAACACATCAAGGGCTGAGATTCATCCATACCCCTTCGCTGCCAGGGGCACGATCGTCTTATGTAAAAAATATTGCCCCAGCGTCATGGCGATACCCCAGCGCGCTGTGTATGCGCGGCTGCGGGGCGAGCCGGCGGCTTAGCGGTCGTGAGGGAGCGAGCCGAGCCGAAAGCGGTTGGGAGCCCCGATGGCGTGTTTTTTAAGTCGGCGTTGACCGGTGGGGCGTGTAGGATGTGGGCGTGGCGGATTATCATGTGATAACTGCATTGCAGTAATGGCGGCGTGCATGCAGCGCCGACCGCTCGCTGGCCCTCCATCGCCGGCGCGGCGGCGCACGGGCGCTGCCGCCCGACCTTCCGCCTCGGGCGGCGATGACGCGACCGTCGGTTGCCGCCATCGCGTCGACCGCCCGCCCGCCTTGAGACGCCACCGACGCGTCGACCGCGCGCCTTCCCACGCCGCCGCGCGCTGCCGCGCGCGCTTCTCACGCCGCCTCGCTGCCGCGCCCGCGCTTCACACACGGCATCATTGCTGTCGCGCGTGCCGCCACCGGCCGCCTCTCCCTCGGGCGCGCGCCACCGACGGCTCGCCCGCCCACCTCCCTCCCCGCCTTCTATAAAAAGCGCGCCACGCCGTGCCATTTCCCTCGCCCGCCCATCTCTCTTCCTCTCTCGCCGCCCATCTCCCTCTCCTCGCCCGGCAATGTCTTCCAATGACCGACGAAGGCGTGGTCGACCGGCGTCGTCATTGAGCCTCACCATCCCGACACGGAGCTAATGGCCCGATGCGGCATGTTGGTGCCGCCGGCAGCCAAGGTGCCGGGCCATGGCGGATCGGGCGAACGGCATCCCCACCATGGGACCGCCGCCCGACGAGGGAGCAGCTCCGCGAAGTTCCGGCGGCGGTACAACCGGAGGGCCAGCGCGAGTTACGCGCGGGAAGAACTTCGACATCGTCCTCGGCGCGTTCGAGGGACGCGGCGGCGGACGATCGTCGGGGACATTACCGGCGAGGCGGCACTTCCGTCGTCGCCGCCACGGCCCACCTCCGGCCGCCCCATCGCCCGGCAAAGAGCGCCCCGCCCGGTGTTGGTCGACATCCCGCCGGCGCGAGCCGCCCTCGCGCAAGACGGAGACCCGACGACACGCCGGGCTACTTATGTGCTGGCCGGTCGGCGGAGGAGGAGGCGGCGGCGGCCACTCGTGAGGAACGAGAGCGGTGGCGGCCATAGCGGCGGTGCAGGAGCAGCGGTAGCGGGAAGACAACTGGTGGGATTTTAGCGCGACGACGACGACAGCGAGAATGGCGGCGACGGCGGCGAAGGAGAGGCAGATATGGCGCCGGTCGTCGACCTCACCGGCGGCAGCGATTTATTTAGTAGCCTAGTTTTATTTCGGTCTAAGTTATGTAAGAGAAGTGCTCGGTTATGTTTAGGGTTATGTAAAATATTTTGAATTATGAATGAACTCCGAATGGTTTATCTAAAAAAAATCCGGATGTTTAATTTGATGTTAGTCATGCAACTTGAAAAAATAAACGGAAACATGAATTTGAACGGTACGAGACGATACTCGACACACAAATTGTAGAAAAATCAGTCGCAAAACGCATGCATGGGTCATGCATGCACAGCAAAAACATAAAAATTATAAAAAAATCTTGAAGCGATAAAAAAGACAGAAAACTTTTCATTCATCCTACTGATGATGGTGGAACACTATAACAAAATGTGGGTACATTTGAAGGCTGTCGGAAAAAAAACTGCTATCAGACGGGGCCTTCGGTCCTGCCCGAACGTTCTGGGGAGTAGGAGGCCAATTTTTCGACATATTCGGAATGACCTCAACTTTTGCAAGAAAATTATAGAAAATTCATAAAGTAAAAAATTATGGAAAATTCATAAAGTAAAAAAACCCAGAAAACTCGTCATGCATCGTACTGATGGTGGTGGAACAGTATGGAAAAAATTTGAGTTAATTTCAAGGATGACGAAAAAAAATTAGTTGGTATGGTCACCCTGACATTCAATCTAAGAATTGAACGTATTTGAACACCAAAAAATATTCATAAAGCGATAAAAAATATTTAAAACGTGGCATGCATCCTAGTGATGATGGTGGAACACTATAAACAAAATTATTGAAGGCAAAAAAAAATAGTGATGCAAAAAAAAAAGTCCACCTGTGCTTGCACGCCGCAACTGCGCTTAATCGGTCCGGCCCGATCAAGCCGGGTGGCGAAAGGGCCGGCCTTTCGGCCCAGATACAGCCTGCAGCACAGGCCAACGGGACAGTGGCGGGGCGGGGCGGGAATCAGGGGAGTTCGAATAGGTGGTCGGAGCTCGGTATATAAGCCGGTGGCGGCGGCGTTCGTGGCGAGGTGGGACTAAACGTTAGTCCTCACCCTGCCGACCCTGCCCCAAGACCACAAGACACTTAATGGGCCGCCCAGGGCGCCGTCGCACAAGAGTCGTTGGGCCGTCGCAGCAAGTCAAGACTATTGTTCTGTTTTAAAAAAAATATTATTAAGTTTTTTAATTATTTATGCGTGGCTTATATTATAAAGAAATTCTATAATTAATAAAAATCCATACGTAATATAGAATTGTTAACTATATTAATTATAATAATAATGAGTTGTTTACTTAAATTTATATGAAAAAGTAATGAGTATTTTATAAGTAAAAGGTAAAACAATAATGAGTTTTTGATAATTAATTGATAATGAGTTTTTTGTAATGAATATTTTAATCAGTTATTTGTGTCAATTAGTAATTACATTTTAATATTTATGTAATGTTAATTAATGTCTAAACAATATGTAAAATACATGCAAAGTATAGTATCTGTAAGTGAGCGACGGCGCCCTGGGCCGCCCATTAAGTGTCTGTGTGGTCTTGAGGGCAGGGTCGGCGGGGTGAGGACTAAAGTTTAGTCCCACCTCGCCCACGAACGACGCCGCGACCGCCTTTATATACCTGCCTCCACGTCCCTTCGAACTCCTCTCGATTCCCGCCCCATCCCGCCACTGCCCGATTGAGTGTGCTGCAGGCCGTAGCTGGGCGAAGGCGGCCTTTCGCTGTCCGGCTTGATCGGGCGGACCGACACGCACAGTTGCGGCCTGCAACCACGTTGGGCTGTTATTTTTTTTTGCATCACTAATTTTTTTTTGCCTTCCATGAGTCACGGCGCAGGGGGAGGTGGGAGGGGCGCTTTTTTAGTCCCGCCTCGCGCGCCGAGGGACGCCACGACCGGCTTATATAGCCGCGTTCATGCTCTTTCTTAGATATAAAATAGCTAATACTAAAGAGATTTGACGTTACATACCTGCCCGGGCGGCTGCTGCCCGGGCAGCTATGTAAAGTCAAATCACTTTATTAACTAGCTATCTTATTTTTTTTCATTTTGTCCCTCTGTGCACTTTTTTTTTAAAAAAAAAACCGTATGTTTAATTTGATGTTAGTCGTGCAACTTCCAAAAATAAACGAAAACATGCATTTCAACGTTACGAGAAACATGTTGCGTCACGTCCGTGGGTGTGGTATGTGCTGTTTTCAACTAATAAATTATTGAAAATTCATAAAGTAAAAAAAAGCCACAAATAATAATGAGTTCTTTATTATACTTTATAATGAATATTATGGTCAGATATTATACTTTATAATGAATAATAATAATGAGTTATTCATTATACTTTATAATGAATAATAATAATGAGTTTTTATAATTAATTAGTAAAACAATATTGAGTTCTTCATATCGGATCGGTGCGGTTGTGTTGGTGGTACGAGGTGGCATGCACGTAAACGTAACCCAAGTTTGGGAGGCGGTGGGCATGCCCACCTTAGGGCCCCACGCAAAAGTTGAACGAATTCGGACACCATACGCACGTTGCGTCACGTCCGGTCAGTGTTTTCGGTGCGATTCACGAAGAAAATAATAGGAAATTCATACGGTGCCGGAAAATTATGAAAACTTGCACGCATGATGGACTGGCGATGGGTGCGTGTTCAAAAGTTTGGGGTCCACCGCTGAGTCGAAAAGAGAACGCAGACACTGGCCGACATGGGCCATATCGGATCGATGCGGTTGTGTTGGTGGTACGAGGTGGCATGCACGTAAACGTAACCCAAGTTTGGGAGGCATGGGCATGCCCACCTTAGGGCCCCACGCAAAAGTTAAACGAATTCGGACACCATACACACGTTGCGTCACGTCCGGTCAGTGTTTTCGGTGCGATTCACGAAGAAAATCATAGGAAATTCATACGGTGCGGAAAATTATGAAAACTTCCACGCATGATGGACCTGGCGATGGGTGCGTGTCCAAAAGTTTGGGGTCCACCGCTGAGTCGGAAAGAGAACGCGAGACAGGCCGACATGGGCCATATCGGATCGATGCGGTTGTGTTGGTGGTACGGTGGCATGCACGTAAACGTAACCCAAGTTTGGGAGGCAGTGGGCATGCCCACCTTAGGGCCCCACGCAAAAGTTGAACGAATTCGGACACCATACACACGTTGCGTCACGTCCGGTCAGTGTTTTCGGTGCGATTCACGAAGAAAATCATAGGAAATTCATACGGTGCCGGAAAATTATGAAAACTTGTACGCATGATGGACCTGGCGATGGGTGCGTGTCCAAAAGTTTGGGGTCCACCGGCTGAGTCGAAAAAAAGAAAAGAAAGCGATGCGCACAGGCCGACATGGGCCATATCGGATCGGTGCGGTTGTGTTGGTATGCGGTGGCATGCACGAAACTCAACCCAAGTTTGGGAGGCGAAAAGAAAACGCGTGGGCATGCCCACCTTAGGGCCCCATGCAAAAGTTGAGCAATTCGGACACCATACGCACGTTGCGCCACGTCCGGTCGGTGTTTTCGGTGCGATTCACGAAGAAAATCATAGGAAATTCATACGGTGCGGAAAATTATGAAAACTTGCACGCATGATGGACTGGCGATGGGGGTGCGTGTCCAAAAGTTTGGGGCGGTTGTGTTGGTGGCTGAGTCGAAACGAACCCAAGTTTGGGAAGCGGCATGCCCACCTTAGGGCCCCACGACATGGGCCATATCGGCCATCGATGCGGTTCACGAAGTCATGGTACGGTGCGGAAAATTATGCGGCACGCATGCATGGCGATGGGTGCGTAACCCAAGTCGGAAAGAGAACGGGGCGACATGGGCATGCCCACCTTAGGTGGCATGCCGTAAACGTAAAAGTTGAGCAATTCGGACACCTTAGGGCCCCACGCAAAGTTGAACGAATTCGACACCGTCCGTCGCCACGTCCGTCAAGTGTTTCGGTGCGATTCGAAGAAAATCATAGGAAATTCATACGGTGCCGGAAAATTATGAAAACTTGCACGCATGATGGACTGGCGATGGGTGCGTGTCCAAAAGTTTGGGGTCCACAGGCTGAGTCGAAAAGAGAACGCAGACACAGGGTGACATGGGCCATATCGGATCGATGTCGGTTGTGTTGGTGGTGCGGTGGCATGCACGTAAACGTAACCCAAGTTTGGGAGGCGATGGGCATGCCCACCTTAGGGCCCCACGCAAAGTTGAACAATTCGGACACCATACGCACGTTGCGTCACGTCCGGTCGGTGTTTTCGGTGCGATTCACGAAGAAAATCATAGGAAATTCATACGGTGCGGAAAATTATGAAAACTTGCACGCATGATGGACTGGCGATGGGTGCGTGTCCAAAAGTTTGGGGTCCACCGCTGAGTCGAAAAGAGAACGCAGCACTGGCCGACATGGGCCATATCGGATCGATGCGGTTGTGTTGGTTGGTGGCATGCACAAAACGTAACCCAAGTTTGGGAGGCGTGGGCATGCCCACCTTAGGGCCCCATGCAAAAGTTGAGCAATTCGACACCCACGCGCTTGCGCCACGTCCGGTCAAGTGTTTTCGGGCGATTCACGAAGAAAATCATAGGAAATTCATACGGTGCGGAAAATTATGAAAACTTGCACGCATGATGGACTGGCGATGGGTGCGTGTCCAAAAGTTTGGGGTCCACCGCTGAGTCGAAAAGAGAACGCAGACGGCCGACATGGGCCATATGATCGATGCGGTTGTGTTGGTGGTGCGGTGGCATGAACGAAACGTAACCCAAGTTTGGGGGCATGGGCATGCCCACCTTAGGGCCCCACGCAAAAGTTGAACGAATTCGACACCATACGCACGCTGCGTCACGTCCGGTCGGTGTTTTCGGTGCGATTCACGAAGAAAATCATAGGAAATTCATACGGTGCCGGAAAATTATGAAAACTTGCACGCATGATGGACTGGCGATGGGTGCGTGTCCAAAAGTTTGGGGTCCACCGCTGAGTCGAAAAGAGAACGAGATACGGTGACATGGGCCATATCGGATCGATGCGGTTGTGTTGGTGGTGCGAGGTGGCATGCACAAACGTAACCCAAGTTTGGGAGGCAGTGGGCATGCCCACCTTAGGGCCCCACGCAAAAGTTGAACGAATTCGGACACCATACGCATGTTGCGTCACGTCCGGTCAGTGTTTTCGGTGCGATTCACGAAGAAAATCATAGGAAATTCATACGGTGCGGAAAATTATGAAAACTTGCACGCATGATGTACTGGCGATGGGTGCGTGTCCAAAAGTTTGGGGTCCACGGCTGAGTCGAAAAGAGAACGCAGACCGGCCGACATGGGCCATATCGGATCGGTGCGGTTGTGTTGGTGGTGCGAGGTGGCATGAACGAAACGTAACCCAAGTTTGGGAGGCAGTGGGCATGCCGACCTTAGGGCCCCACGCAAAAGTTGAACGAATTCGGACACCATACGCACGTTGCGTCACGTCCGGTTAGTGTTTTCGGTGCGATTCACGAAGAAAATTATAGGAAATTCATACGGTGCCGGAAAATTATGAAAACTTGCACGCATGATGGACCTGGCGATGGGTGCGTGTCCAAAAAGTTTGGGGTCCACCGGCTGAGTCAGAAAAGAGAACGCAGTACCTGGCTGACATGGGCCATATCAGATCAGTGCCGGTTGTGTTGGTGGTACGAGGTGGCATGCACGAAACGTAACCCAAGTTTGGGAGGCAGTGGGCATGCCCACCTTAGGGCCCCACGCAAAAGTTGAACGAATTCGGACACCATACGCACGTTGCGTCACGTCCGGTCAGTGTTTTCGGTGCGATTCACGAAGAAAATCATAGGAAATTCATACGGTGCCGGAAAATTATGAAAACTTGCACGCATGATGGACCTGGCGATGGGTGCGTGTCCAAAAAGTTTGGGGTCCACCGGCTGAGTCAGAAAAGAGAACGCAGTACCTGGCTGACATGGGCCATATCGGATCGGTGCGGTTGTGTTGGTGGTACGAGGTGGCATGCACGTAAACGTAACCCAAGTTTGGGAGGCGATGGGCATGCCCACCTTAGGGCCCCACAAAAGTTGAACAATTCGGACACCATACGCACGTTGCGCCACGTCCGGTCAGTGTTTTCGGTGCGATTCACGAAGAAAATCATAGGAAATTCATACGGTGCGGAAAATTATGAAAACTTGCATGCATGATGGACTGGCGATGGGTGCGTGTCCAAAAGTTTGGGGTCCACCGCTGAGTCGAAAAGAGAACGCAGACAGGCCGACATGGGCCATATCGGATCGATGCGGTTGTGTTGGTGGTACGGTGGCATGCACGTAAACGTAACCCAAGTTTGGGAGGCGGTGGGCATGCCCACCTTAGGGCCCCACGCAAAGTTGAACAATTCGGACACCATACACACGCTATGCGTCACGTCCGTCGGTGTTTTCGGTGCGATTCACGAAGAAAATCATAGGAAATTCATACGGTGCGGAAAATTATGAAAACTTGTACGCATGATGGACTGGCGATGGGTGCGTGTCCAAAAGTTTGGGGTCCACCGCTGAGTCGTAAAAGAGAACGCGATACACAGGTGACATGGGCCATATCGGATCGGTGCGGTTGTGTTGGTGGTATGAGGTGGCATGCGTAAACGTAACCCAAGTTTGGGAGGCGATGGGCATGCCCACCTTAGGGCCCCACGCAAAAGTTGAGCAATTCGGACACCATACGCACGTTGCGTCACGTCCGGTCGGTGTTTTCGGTGCGATTCACGAAGAAAATCATAGGAAATTCATACGGTGCGGAAAATTATGAAAACTTGCACGCATGATGGACTGGCGATGGGTGCGTGTCCAAAAGTTTGGGGTCAACCGGCTGAGTCGAAAAGAGAACGCGATACACGGCCGACATGGGCCATATCGGATCGATGCGGTTGTGTTGGTGGTACGAGGTGGCATGCACGTAAACGTAACCCAAGTTTGGGAGGCGATGGGCATGCCCACCTTAGGGCCCCACGCAAAGTTGAGCGAATTCGGACACCATACGCACGCGTTGCGCCACGTCCGGTCGGTGTTTTCGGTGCGATTCACGAAGAAAATCATAGGAAATTCATACGGTGCGGAAAATTATGAAAACTTGCACGCATGATGGACCTGGCGATGGGTGCGTGTCCAAAAAGTTTGGGGTCCACCGGCTGAGTCAGAAAAGAGAACGCAGTACCTGGTTGACATGGGCCATATCAGATCAGTGCCGGTTGTGTTGGTGGTACGAGGTGGCATGCACGAAACGTAACCCAAGTTTGGGAGGCAGTGGGCATGCCCACCTTAGGGCACGCTGAGTCAGAAAAGAGAACGCAGTACCTGGCTGACATGGGCCATATCGGATCAGTGCGGTTGTGTTGGTGGTGCGAGGTGGCATGCACGTAAACGTAACCCAAGTTTGGGAGGGTGGGCATGCCCACCTTAGGGCCCCACGCAAAGTTGAACGAATTCGGACACCATACGACGCTGCGCCACGTCCGGTCGGTGTTTTCGGTGCGATTCACGAAGAAAATCATAGGAAATTCATACGGTGCGGAAAATTATGAAAACTTGCACGCATGATGGACTGGCGATGGGTGCGTGTCCAAAAGTTTGGGGTCCACCGCTGAGTCGAAAAGAGAACGCGATGCACAGGCCGACATGGGCCATATCGGATCGATGCGGTTGTGTTGGTGGTACGAGGTGGCATGCACGTAAACGTAACCCAAGTTTGGGAGGCGGTGGGCATGCCCACCTTAGGGCCCCACGCAAAAGTTGAACAATTCGGACACCATACGCACGTTGCGCCACGTCCGGTCGGTGTTTTCGGTGCGATTCACGAAGAAAATCATAGGAAATTCATACGGTGCGGAAAATTATGAAAACTTGCACGCATGATGGACTGGCGATGGGTGCGTGTCCAAAAGTTTGGGGTCCACCGCTGAGTCGAAAAGAGAACGCAGATACTGGCTGACTGGGCCATATCGGATCGGTGCGGTTGTGTTGGTGGTGCGAGGTGGCATGCACAAACGTAACCCAAGTTTGGGAGGCGATGGGCATGCCCACCTTAGGGCCCCATGCAAAAGTTGAACGAATTCGGACACCATATGCACGTTGCGTCACGTCCGGTCAGTGTTTTCGGTGCGATTCACGAAGAAAATCATAGGAAATTCATACGGTGCGGAAAATTATGAAAACTTGCACGCATGATGGACTGGCGATGGGTGCGTGTCCAAAAGTTTGGGGTCCACCGCTGAGTCGAAAAGAGAACGCGAGCACTGGCCGACATGGGCCATATCGGATCGGTGCGGTTGTGTTGGTGGTGCGAGGTGGCATGCGAAACGTAACCCAAGTTTGGGAGGCAGTGGGCATGCCCACCTTAGGGCCCCACGCAAAAGTTGAGCAATTCGGACACCATACGCACGCGTTGCGTCACGTCCGGTCGGTGTTTTCGGTGCGATTCACGAAGAAAATCATAGGAAATTCATACGGTCCATGTGAACTTTTTGAAATGGTTGCATTAAAAATGCATGAATAATATCTGAGGTTAAAAACATCGAAGATAATGGCTCTCTTTTGAATAATATGCATGATCCATGTGAACTTTCACAAGCTCGAGCAGGTGAAGACTCACATCGATCCTGCATATCCTCCAAATAGAGTACCACGAACTGAGATGTTTGTGCATTGACTGAAAGAAAACTATATAAAGGAGTCAGCGCGCTACGGCTTAGCGATGTGGTATTAAACTACAATGCATGTTTTAATAAATGCATCGTGGGCCAGCGGCGGTAGTTTCACGGACGGGCCAAGTGGCCCACTATGGCGTGACCACGTCGATGACACCGTACGGCGTGCATGGCATGGAAACCAAGCCGCCATTACCTCGCCCCAAGACCGCCTACCCACGCCGCCTCCACGCGCATCCTCACCCGTCCCCGATCCGACGGTCGCACCGCCGTGGCCGTCCAAACTCCCTTCCCTGCCGGCCTGACGGCGGCCATCTACGCGCGTGACTTGGATCTCAGGCCCGGCCGTGCCGTCTCGGCAAATTCGCGGCACCCTAAACCCTAGGACGGGCCGCCGCCGGCAGCGCTTCGTGTGGGCAGAGGGCGTGCGGCTGCCACGGCTAACCCACACCGGGTGGGGTTTGGCAACGGGGGCTGCCGATGCTCGTCTAGACGCCGGAAGGTATGGTATTAAACCATATGTAATCTTATTTGAATCTCCTAACTAGTTAGATAACTGGCATCTTATTTAGAATGCAAGAATTGGGAGATGTGTACTGCTCGGTTGAGAAGTGGTGTGAATTGGTGGAAAAATTCACACCCGGACAGCGATGATGCTACGTGGCACAAGTTTGGACTGTATGTTGAGAATTCCTTCCGTGAAAATGAGGAAAAATTTATTGGAATTTATGATTACAACATATGATAGTACTAGAAAGCGATTTATTATTCGACCAAATACAGACGGCATCAGTGTGCTTAATGAAGATGTTTACGACATATTCGGGCTACGTAACGAGGGTGATGATGTCAGTAGCATGATAGCAACAGTACAACTAGATGCCAAAAAAATTGTTCTGAATCGGTTTCTAGACAAAAGAACAGGCCTAATCCTCATCGATGAGTTGATAAAACATATTGTTGACACTCGGTCATATGATGATGATTTTGTGAGAAGGGTCGTACTGGTTCTTATGGGTACAGTCTTAGCACCACAATCCACCAAGTTTGTTCCTTATCGTTATTACAAAATGGTGGAGGACGTGAACGCTATCAAGTCATACAATTGGAGCGATTTTACGTTGAGGGTGTGCATGGATGCTATTAAAAATCGGTCGAAGATCTTGAAAATTCAAGTGGCCTATCGGAACTTGTCTCTTCTTCAGTACAAGAAATTTGTAATAGTTGTATGTACATATATTTTTATGTGATCTATGTGTCCGACTTGTTGTGTTTACTATCATGTAGTATATATACTGGGAAAAAGTTGAGCCAATTGGTGTGGATACATTTGATCCTTTGTCTCCTGAATACCCACTAATGGTTAACGGCCGAAACGGAAGGGAAAAGAGAGGCGACTATGACAACATGCGCAGGCGTGGCACGGCAATGTAAGTCAATAAGTATAGTCCTTATTGGTTGCAAATAGTAATTAACTATAGTTGTTAATTTATTTATTTATTTATTTGTTGTACAGCTTGAAAATTGCGTTAGCCAAGAGTACAGACGTGCTAAGGTAGCACGTGAAGGGACTGTCCCAGATGAAGAAAAGAAGAAACCTAAACGGAAAGGTGGTGGCAGGAGTAGAAAGCCAAGCACGTCAGGGGTTTCATCGAACACGACTAACAGTATGGACCGTGTGATGACATACATAAAGCTGCTTCACAAGGAGGTTCTCAATATACCCGAAAGATGTGCACAGGTAATGTAGAAGTTATATTAAACATGTTAGTTGTTCAAATGTTGATCGTGTTTCATTTGTGTTTGTAGATGGTAATGGAAAAGTTGAACACGGAAGGTGTGCTGTACAAACCCAATAAGAGGGACAACAATGATGAATTTGTTAATGTCGTCAAGGAGTTGGGATGGAGAATGGCCAGTACAAGTCATCAAAATATTGGCCAGATATTGATTCACCTACCGACGTGGAGCTAGTAACATCTTTCACGTGTTTCAATGATACGGACGTGCCCGTTGATGACACGGGTGCTCGACGACGACACCGGTAAAGGTGACGCTACTGATCCTTTCATTATACACGATAATGAAAAATCCCCATGTTCGCTCATCAACTGTACGTATAAAAGAGTTTCCGTCTATGTCCCGAACCCGCAGAATGCTGATATTTCTGATGAGTCTATGGGTGGTTTGTCACCAACAAAGTCTGAAGACATGTCTGAGAGTTTCCGGCAAAGAGCAACATAGGTAATGGTGAAGGCAGTCAGGACAATGAAGGTAAACATAAGCGAAATCCGTCGAAATATTGTCAATCCCCGTACGACCTTCTCATTACCCGCAAGAAACGTGTTAAAAAAAGTAAGTCAAGTACTACTTTATAATTCATTCATGCTTTACGTAAATTTATTATTATTTTTAACAACTGTAGCTGCATTGTTTTAGATCTGTTTGCATCGTCACCATCTTCAATTCTGGCAAGTACTCTTAATATGACTTCGGATCACATAGAGGCAGCCAGAGTTTTTGTTGAGACTCTCGCATCGACTAAGAAGCATGCACACCGAACCGTGGTCGATATGCCGCCACCAGATGGGGACATATGCACGCCAGCTATGCTTCACGATGTCCTGAAGTTTAAATGGTTGAATGGCGCTGTAAGTATGACTTTGGTTTTAACAAGACTCCCATTTCAACTTCACAAGTTGATAGAAATTTTTTGTTTATGTATGCAGATAATCAATGCATATTGTAAACACCTACAACACCGTGATTTCTCTGACCGTTTCATATCAACAACGTGGTTCCCAAAATTTATGTTGAGTAGAGCTAGGGGAAAGACCAAGTCAATTAATGATTTAGAATCAGAACAAGTTACAAAGAAAGCAAAAGTCGTCGCAAGAGTAATGGATGAGTATTTCAGACGGGATAAGGTATTTCTTTCATATTTATTTGTTTTTGTTATTCATTGCTATTTAATTGCGCTAACATCATTTGATTACTATATAGGCGTATTTTCCTATGCACGTTAATGATAATCATTGGATAACCATAGTGATGCACACCGTCAAGGAGGAGTTTCAAGTTCTTGACTCAAATTCTAAAGGCGCAATTAGCCAAAGAATTCGCAATATGATTGGCATCCTGGTACGCTAAAATTTTCACACTCGCATTCAGAAAATTATTGAGTCATACGTTAAATTCTGGTTTGTTACTTTCTTTCAGAGATCTGAAATATCTAAGGATGTTATGGAGGCCAACTCTATTATTGAATCAAAAAAATTTCCAGATGTCTCATCGTGGCCAATTAATGAGTATAAAATGCCGGCACAACAAGATGGGTAAGTTAAATGAGTACATGATGCCGGCACAGCATGCTATATCCTAAGTTGATCACACATATTTATTGCAGAGTGTCTTGTGGACTTTTTGTGATGTGGTGCATAAAATACTGGGACGGAGATCGCTGGACACATGAATTTGACCAGCAAGAGATTAATGAGTCAAGGCCACGATTGTCGCGAAATCATTTTTCCGAGGTCAACAGATTAGACAAAGTGAAGATGAAAATTGTTAAAATCATGGAGAAGGAGTAGTTATTAGCATTGGTAGGGTTTTTGTCCCGTAGAAGGTTTCCCTACCGTTCTTGGATACTTTGATCGATTGTAATGCGACATGGCACTGGGATAGATTTCGACAATTTTCCACGTTTTATTTATTGCTTTCGTGAGACACTACACATTTAAATGCTTGTGGGCAAATAATATTTTTCTGTCCTAAAATGTATCAGTTTGCCTCTGCCATATTACGGACATGTTTGGTTCATGACTTAGCTAGCCACGCCAAAGGTGTGCTGTGCCTAAGGTGTGGCGCTTGTTTTAGCCGCCACACTTTGCTGTAGAAATTTGCCCCTAAATGTAGTGTTGTTTTTGTTCCTACTCGCGACGGTCATTTTTTATTAAAAAATATGCCCGCCGTCCTGAGTTGGTGCGGTGTGAATAAAACCTGCACAATATCACGTCGATTCTGGTGGCAGCAGCGGCGCTGGATCGACGAATATTCCAGGCCATGCGGTGGGCGCCCGCCGAGGCAGTTCGGGCCCGCGACTCCAGCTAGTGCGGGCTGGCGCCATTGGCGATGCGCGCCACGCTGGTCTGCTGGCGCAGCACCGGCCGACCGACGGTAGCGCGACGTCTCGTCCCGCCCAGCCAGCGGGCACATGCAACGATCGAGGGGAATATGGCGATCTGTCGGCCCATAAGCGGCGTGCGTTGGCGCGTCGGGCCGATCCTATTCATGCGCGTTCTGCCGAGTAGGTTTAGTCCCACCTCGCCCGCGGAGAGACGCGCCGACCGGTTAACATACCCGCGTCTTCGCCTTCTCACAAGCTCGCAACAGAATATTAATGAATGCCCTGCTGTGCGCCGTGGCCTCCACGCTCGTGGCGAGAAGGCGTTGTAGTCTACTGTGCGTGCAGCCGCCCGGCACGGCTTTTTTTTTAAATGGTCACATACATACATTAAAATTTAAAAATGTCCATAACTTGACTAAGCCATGACAGCAGTAACACATTCATACAAATATAAGATGTTTCACACATAAAAATATAAATCGCATGTCTCATAACATTGAACAAGGTGGCATAAATATTATCTCAAAGTGCCATCTCTATTATTCTTAAACAAATAAACTGAAAGTGGTAATGACTTTCATCGAACAAGGTGGTTTAGAGAATAAACTCAAAGTGCCATATATCTTATTCTTAAACAAATAAATTGAAATTGCCACTGGCTTCAATTGATTATGAATACTTCATCTTTATGCCGGTTCCTACATAACAAATTGTAAAGAACTCATCAGACAATTGTGAAGAGAGAACCAGAAAATAATTAAAATTATGGAAAACTTACTTTTCATTCTCAGGGCACGTTTGCCGTCTATGGCCCTCTCTCTTACAACTGCCACAAAGAGGACCGGGTTTTTTCTCAGAAAATGATATTGGTCTTCCATTTTTTGTAACATTTGGATCTTTCTTTGCCCGCCTGTCTTGCTCTGTTTAGGCGCCCTTCGTGGAAACTTTCACGGGATCACCTATGACATCAACATGTTGTTCCCGCTGACGTGGCTCCTCATGCACATTTCTTGTACTACCAACGGCATCATCATCAGGGACCTTTTTCTTCGCTATTATGTTCTGCAGACACTGCATCAACTCATCATAGACAAATGGATCATTTGAAGCAACATGAAAAGCTTCAGCTCCTGTTATACTGAGTTGACTATAGCGAGCACGCTGCTCTGCCCTGTCCAACCCCAGCCAAACAAGTCACTCTTTAGCTGTGCAGGCAGCCCACCTCTCGCAACTTCGACATCCTCTTAAGGATGCAACACTTAGGTATTTTAGATATTTTTAGATGAACCAACACATACAGAATGTGTTTGCAAGGCAATCCTTTCCGAAGCATTCGTTCACAACTGCATTCTATCATATTTTCAGAGTTTTCAGCTCGATAGTTCACGCTGAACTGAAATTTCCGGTTATTCCTCCATGTCACGATGAAGGTGTGGCAGTCAACTCCCACTAGCGTCTCAAAAATCTCAAGCTCTCCCATCTTCTTCAGATCTTGTTGAAGAATATAAAAATTGGAATGAGTGAATACTTTGGCGGCATGCTTCTCAATATCCTTATATTCTGTGACTGATGGTGGCAATGACTGATTTGAAACACAGTCATCATGCGCCTCGTTCTCACGTAGTCGGACTATGCAATTCTCATAATGCACAACTAGGTCAACAATAGTCATACCGCCGTCCAAGTGCAGGTGAAGACAAGAGTTAAGACTTTCACTCCTCGATTACTGCGCATACCAGAAAAAAACCATCCGACAGATATGATGCTGCCCACGAGTCCTCTTCCTGTACATCCTACTCAACCACTCTTCTGTTTTATCAGTCTTCCATTTACGAACGAAAGCGTGCCATCTCGCCTCAAAGTTGGCTGGTGAGGTGGAGTAGTACAACAGTGCCCTGAACTCACTTAGCGATTCTGCATGTTTTTTCCACGTGCCATGAGCAGAGATGGTGCAACACATCAACCAAAACCAACCGAATAGCTCGTATCATTGCAGCGTCTCCATCTGTGATGATTGACCTTGGCTTTTTCTGACAATTGGCCTTCAGGAATGTCTGGAGCAGCCACACATATGTCGCTTCGGTCTCATCGGACACAATGGCACAACTAAAAACTGTGGTGCAACGGTGATTGTTTACACCAACAAAGGGGATGAACGGCATACCGTATCTGTTCATCTTATATGTGTTGTCGAACACCGTGACATCTCCATACAGTTTATAGTCCCGCCGCGACTGTGCATCGCACCAGAACATGCTCTTCAAACGACCCTCCTTATCGAGCACGTACTCAAAGAAAAACTCTGGATCCTTCTCTTTTATGCTCCTCATAATCCCAATTGCCGTGTTAGCATCACCCTTCGCAATCAACTTCATTTTTTCTCGGCAACATAGGTTGTACACGTCTCGTCTCAGAAACCCACACTTATCATACGAGCCATACCTGCTAATGAAGTTGTCAACGATGATATGCTTTCTGATCCCAGCTCCTTCCATCGCCAAGATCTCAGCTATCTGGTGATCTCCCATCACTCGATGTGACCGCAGAAATACCACCTCATCTGGTCTAGCCAACAAATGGTTGTGATCATCCATAAAAGCTGCCACGAACCAAACTCCACGTCCTTTGTCCAACTTCACGACAAAATGTGCGCCACACTCGCAACGAGTCTCTGGTCTTAGCCTGCGGGTACGGCCCTCCGGGTTTAAAAATTTACTGCGACGCTTTCCTGCCCTCGAGCAAACGTATCTCCTATCTGAACAGTGGTTGAAAGTCCTTTTCCTCGTTTCACCTTATCTTTTCGATACTGAATCCACGGTCTTTGGCGTAGTTATTATAGAACATGTGAGCCTCCCATTGTGATGCAAATGTCATACCCATAACCTTCAACTGTGTCTCCAGCGCACGTTGCTGGATTTCAGCTTCCTCAATGTTCATATTAGCTCCATCCTCATGCTCATCTCCATCTTCACCACTCCAACCATCAAAGTTAGCCTACAATATTCCATGTAAGCAAGTGTAAGTTGTCATTACCAACTATTTATTATTCAATGACATCTTAAATTGTGGACCGAACCTGGCTTATGTTATCCCCGAAAGATTCAACATCATGATTTTCCTCGTTGTGAACGTCAATATCCTCCTGCACATTAAAAAATCATATGCACGTGTAAGTACCATATGGTTCTTCATCCGACAAAAAGAATGTACAAGACACTTACGTTTTCACTACAAGCACCCTCCTCCTTCTTTTCAAAATCCTTGTCAGGTAAATTATCGTACGACGACCAGGATTCATTGTCGCTGCCATCATCATCATCTTTACTATCATTACCATTAAATGACGATCAACACTATCGCTACCATCCCACTCACTCGTGTCCAAAAACAGATCCGTAAATCCAGTTTCTTTATCCATTAAATGATCTCTCAACCTACACTGCAATATTATAATAAAATTTGATCTATCAATTTTAAAACAAATTAAATGTACTACGATCATACAGATGAGAAATTCTTATCTAACAAGAGATTGCACATAATTATTTACAGATTCAATTTTTTTGACGAACTAGAAGGCTTACATGGCATGCACGTGCACTTGGCCCGCTGGCGTGGCTGCGGACGGCGAGGACGTTGCGGAGAGGTTGATCACGGAGTTGCGGGCGGCGACGGCGTCCACGTAGGCCACGTCACCGCGACGACCTGCACGGAGGCGACATCACGTACGGCGACTCGAAGATCTGTCCGCGCCGGCCAGATCCCGGGTGAAGACGGGGAGAAGGCGGCGATCGGCCGAACGGGAGGACGTTGGAATTGGCAGCGTGATCACGTCTAGATCGGCGGGAACGGCGGCTATCGGCGGTAAGGGCGGCGATCGGCGGGCGGGCGACGTTGGAATGGGCCGCTGATCAGCGCAGGTCGTGGGTTTTTTTTTCGCGACGGCGAGAGGGTATTTGCGAGCCAGCCGATCGGCTCGAGCCGCGCGCTCGGCTCTACCTGTATGGGTACGCCGCGATACGGCGCGGGATCGTTAAGCACCGTATGCCCAAAATGCCCTTATACGTTAAGCGGGGGGGGGGGTGTGCGAAGCAAGGCTCATCTAGTCGTGCTCAACACCGCGACGCTGCAACTATCCCGGATGGATTTGCCGCCGCCACTGAAAAGACATAGATCCTGTACGAACCGAACTTGGTCGGACCAGGGATGGAAGGCTCTTTCTGCTTTGCATAGATGACTACGATGCAAGCAAAGGAAGGCTTGCTGTTTGGTTATGGAGAGACGATGGTGATGGCGTTGAGAAATGGATGCCGCACAAGATTTACCCACTGCGTAAATTTGTTGATTTCACTCTGTGTTCACAAGAGTGTGATGTCACGGCGTGTGATGTGGCGGTCATAGATGGTTTTGCATACTTGTGTATTGAGTATGATATGGATACCGGGTGTCTCCTATCCTTTTGCCTGGAAACAGAGAAGGTAAACAAGCTTTTTGATCATAGAGTTGGCTGTGCTGTCCATCCCTACATCATGGAGTGGCCTCCTTCTTTGGTAGGCAACAAGGTGAGCCCATATGCTTCAAGATGCTGCAGTTAAGTTACTTTAGAACATTGGCGCCATTGTATAGCTGTGACAATATGCCATTGACGTCATATTTTGCAAGTCTGGTCAATTATTTTTGAGTTGATTACACTGCTTCAATGACTTAATTCTAAGTCTAGTTGCAGTAACTCTATTTTTGCATAACTCATGGTACAAGTGTTCAGTTGCAGATTGTATATATCAGGGAAAGGACTATATATTTCAATGGTTTGCATGTAGTTTTTGTGCTGATTATTTTAGTTTGAAAATTTCTCTCCGCTAAAATGATGTACTTGAATCATTACTTACACCGATGTCATTTTATGTCTCAGGAAGATTCAGAAACCAAAGTTACCGGAGACAATGCGAGGGATGATGGTCCTGTGGGCACAGAAGGAAATCCCTTTGTTCTTGCCACAGCGTTGCAATCATATAAAGAAGCTTTAATTAATAATGATGTGGCAAAAGTCACAGAGATAGAGAAATTACTACTTTCGATTGAGGATGAGAACAAGTCTCTTGTGCGTAAAATCACTACTCTAGATGCAGAATTAACTATCGCGAAGGATCATGTCTTGAAGATAAGTGCTGAATTCGAGTGACAGAGAGGTGATGGCAAATGTGGACGGGAAAATGAGCCTATTACCACTTCTTTGCCAGTTGAACTACCTCTTTAGAGTGGCCATGTTCTGATGATATGAGCTCTTGTTCGTATGTGTTGATACATCGGTTTTTGGATCGCATGAAGACAAACACAGTAAGCACATGCTCCAAAATTGGACTATATCATATGATTATGCCTTCCCATGATGTTGATATGAATATGAGGAGTATATCATAGGATTATGCCTTCCCACGATATGTTCATTTAATTTTGCGCATGGATGTTCATACCAGTATGTACAGCTGATAGTGCTGATATGATTATTGAGTAGATGATCGTGGATGTAAGGATGCTCACGACATTTAATTTTCAGGAGTATATCTTTTTGTTGTTTTTTAATAGAATTGTTGCATTATTGATGCAGTAATTCCTGTGGGATCTTCTGGGTTATTTCTTCCGCGAAATATAATGCCGAATTCTTCCTTGAACTATCCATTGGACAAGGAAGAGAGAATTATGTTTAGTCATATCCAGGGATGCTTTTTGAATGATAAGGTGCGTCCGCTGAAAAACTCCTAGGTGATAGGAGTGCTCCCGTGTGAAATCGGTTATTGCGATTACCCTTGGAAAGTTTGTGAAGGTTTGAAGCTCACCCTCAAGGTCTGCTGCTAGGGGTTGGGAATCGCATTCGTTGTGATATCCCAAGGAGAATAGACGAGCCTTCGTAGCATCGATGTACCTTTGTGGTAACATCCATTGCTCCAACGGTAATTAACTTCTCTCTAAGAAAGTGAACATCGGGATACATCGTTGTCTTCGTGTCTTCGGTTATCCCTAATCATATATGTCTACTGGTGATTTACCTTAGTCACTAGACCCTGCATTTGCAACAATAATATTGTTGCTTGCTCACCATATTGTTGTTGTTCACTATATTTCTAAGCACTTAAATCACATTTGCAACTGTTAGGATCACTTTCATATTTCGCATATTCTTTAGTAATTGAATTTTGTAATTGTACGTATTCACCATCCCTGTAGGTCCATCTCGATCCTTTTAATTGGTATCAGAGTCCCGTGATCTATTCTTATGGCTTAACCTTCCTAGAGCGAGATGACCAAGAATGGGGAGAAGGAGGTTGCTAATACCAAAGAGCTAAGTGATGCATCATCGAAAGATGATAAGATATTTAGCTCCCCAGATTTAGCTAAAAAGGTAGCTAAACAAAAATTTGACCTAGATGTTTTCATTGATCAAGCGGTTAAAGCAAGGATGGCATTGTTATAACCCTGGTGGTGTACCTAACACTACAGTGAAGACTACACCATTGGCGGTCAATACTCATGCCACTCCTCCTTCCACCCTACCGTTGGGGACCAACCCCGTTGAGATTGCATGGGCTTACCCAAAATCTAAAATTGAGAAACTCAAATATCACTTCATCCAACCGCTCACCGACAGTTACGACGTCTGTACTGAGATCCAGTGACTTGCTAGTCACCAGTCACAAATGAACAGTACGGTAACTTGCCCCCCTCTCCACACCATCCAATCAAGAATCTGTGGACAGGTCCATGTGAACAACACCTGAGCTACAGTGTTCGGTCTACAAGAACTCGCCAACAGAATTTTTGCTACAGTGCTCGATTTGGTCCGTTCGTCCTTCATCCAACGGTTGCCTTCCCGACAGTTACGGCGTGACTTGGCAGAGGCCAGTCAATGGATCCATGTCCGTTGTGTCTGGGGGCCACCGTTTGGAAATGTAGTGCACTGCACAAAGTTCGCATCTTTGTCTGGCGGGTGACCACCAAACTCCTTGCCAACATGGAATTTTTTCTTTAGCAAAGGAGAGGCTTGCTCTCTCCAATTTCATATAAAGAAACCCAGTTCTAGTACCAGCAGTCTCCTTACATGACAGGCAACGAAGCTAGGATATCTAGGCTAAATTATTTGGACGCCGATAACTGCCACACGTGTGGCAGGGGAGGAGGCTGCCCGCACGTCCGGTCTGAAGGGGCAACGACCGAATGATTTTCACGTGTGGCAGGGGAGGAGTCTGCCCGCACGTCCGGTCTGGAGTTGCAACAACCGAACGATTTTCATTCCGTACGATCTTCCCAGCGCTTGAACAGCCTCCAGATCGGCATACAGGCCGTTTCCCTGTCAAACCAAAAAAGAGACCAGTAACAAAAAAAAGCCCAGTTTTCGCTATGATATGAAAAATAAAATACCAGCCCCTATAAAAAGCAGAAAAATGTCGTTGGTGAAAAAGATTTTCTTTATGACCAAGAAGAAAACAAGACATGGAAAGTCCCATCATACAAACAAACATTATATTGCCATGGCAAATTCATAAGTTAAAAATGCCATGGTATTTTTCATGGCAAAAATAGAGTAAAATTTGCCATGGAAAAAACTGTAGTAAATTTTGCCATGCAAAAATGGATTAAAATTTGCCATGGCAAAAATAGATTAATTTTGCCATGGAAATAAAGTAAAAATTTCCATGGCTACATAAGTATATTTGCCATGCTATATATTTAAAAAATTCATGTTCTAGAAAAATGTAAAATTTTCCATCGTATTAAAATTAAAATTGCCATGCCCTATATAATAAATTTGCCATGTCAAAAAAAAATTAGTAAAAAATGACATGTCACAAAAAAGTAAAAAGTTCCCATTCCAAAGAAAATGTAGAAGAATCCCACTTTTGGTTTGTGAAATTAAATATTTTTGCCGTGCCCCGTGAACAACAATTGCCGTGCCCGTTAAGTTTGACATGGCAAGATTTGAATGTTTTTTAACATAATAAGTTGCCATGTTTTTGAACATCTACAATTTTGCCATGTTTTTTGAACATATATTAAGTTGAAAATGTTTTTTGAACATCTACAACTTTGACACATTTTCAAACATGGCAAAAGTTGCCATGGCAAGTTTACCATGTCGTTGAACATAGTATGTTGCCATGTTTTTTTAATATCTATACACATGTGATGTTTTCGAACATGGCAAAGTTGCCATGGCAAGTTTGCCGTGTTGTTCAACATATTAAGTTGCCATGTTTTTTTAACATCTACAACTTTGCCATGTTTTCAAACATCTACAAACTTTGCCATGTTTTCGAACACGGCAAACTTGCCAACATCTACAACTTTGACATGTTTTCGAACATGGCAAAAGTTGCCATGGCAAGTTTGCCGTGTTGTTGAACATACTAAGTTGCCATGTTTTTTGAACATCTACAACTTTGACATGTTTTCGAACATGGCAAAAGTTGCCATGGCAAGTTTACCATGTCGTTGAATATAGTATGTTGCCATGTTTTTTTAATACCTATAAACATGTGATGTTTTCGAACATGGCAAAGTTGCCATGGCAAGTTTGTCGTGTTGTCGAACATATTAAGTTGCCATGTTTTTTTAACATCTACAACTTTGCCATGTTTTCGAACATCTACAAACTTTGCCATGTTTCCGAACACGGCAAACTTGCCAACATCTACAACTTTGACATGTTTTCGAACATGGCAAAAGTTGCCATGGCAAGTTTGCCGTGTTGTTGAACATACTAAGTTGCCATGTTTTTTGAACATCTACAACTTTGACATGTTTTCGAACATGGCAAAAGTTGCCATGGCAAGTTTACCATGTCGTTGAACATATTAAGTTGAAATGTTTTTTCAACATCTACAACTTTGACACATTTTCGAACATGGCAAAAGTTGCCATGGGAAGTTTGTCGTGTTGTTGAACATACTAAGTTGCCATGTTTTTGGAATATCTATAAATTTGCGATGTTTTCGAACATGGATAAGTTGCCATGGCAAGTTTGCCATGTTTTTAGATAAAGAATGTGCCATGGCAAATCACATGAAAAAGTCATATGTGGGAAATGCCATTGTTTACGAACAAGGACATAGATAAAACTTGCAATGGCTAATGCGTATACAAAATTGCCATGGAATTTTTTTTGTCAAATTTGCCATGAAAAATCACAAGTCTGAAACCACAAAAAAGTTCACAGATCTAAAACCTGGTGCTCTCTCGTTCATTACCCTATAAGCAGATTTTAACTAGTTTCGGTGCTATACGAAATTAATCAAAGGCACCAGACGAATCACATAATGCAATAATCTAGCAACATCCTACAGAAATTAGTAAACCCACATGAGGATTTCAGTAGCAACAACAGAGATCCATCGGTCGATGCACACAGGGAGGGAGGGAGTGTTACCCTGAAGATGGATGGGAGGGTCGTGGTCCATGGCGGCGTGCTCGCATCAGTGTGGGATGTGTCTGTCCTGAGTCCACGTCGCGCTCGGCGCCGCCAACAGCCACAACATCTTGGCCCTGTGACCGGGCGCCGCTCGAGCTAGGCCGTGACGGCCTCGTCCGCATCAGCGTGCGGCGTGCCGGTTCGCGTCGCCCCGGGCACCGCCAAGCAGCCGCCGCATCTCGGAGCGGCTCCTCCGTCGAGCTCGCCGGTGCTGGGCGCGGTCGAGGACGAGGCTCTCCTCTACGGGCGCGGTCGAGGACGTCCCCTCGACCCCGACCTCCTGGTCGTCGTTGAGGTAGTCGAGGACCTCCACCTGCTCGTCCCCTCGGCGGCCATGGGGAGCCACGCCGACACAGCATCCCCTTGCCGTCGCCCTCGCTTTGGTCGCCGTCCAAGAGCTCGGGATTTGAGATGTGGTGGTGAGGAGTGGGGGGGGGGGGGGGGGAGAAGATACGGCTGTGGGTGGGGAAGTAGGATCTGTGCGGGCGATGGGAGGCAACTGAGCTGCGTTCAGTCGTGCGGCACGTTCGTCCTTCCTGCCACACGCTCAGTTGATGACGTGGCTGGGACACGCTTCAAGATCCGTGCTTTTTTCATCTGATGGCTTTAGACGCGTTTGGACGGTGTTGTGAATGCCCACACGTGTGGGCGTTAGTATTTTCGAATTATTTTTGTTTGGGCGTTCAACGGCGGCTGCTCCGGCTACGTCTTCCTCCACAACGAGAACACCGACCAGATCGCTGCCTACAACCCCCTCACGCAGGTGCTGCATATCTTCCCCTACCCGCCTCAGGAGGCCTGCGATCCCTACTATCTTGATTTCCGCATCATCTTCTCGGAAGAGGACCGGAGCTTGTTCCGTGTGGTATGTGTTCGTCGCCGGACGCGGCGGCGGAGGACGCTGGCCCGCTTCTCTGTCTTCTCATCGGACAGCAGGGAGTGGCAGTGTTTCCCGTGGGTGGACACCTCAGTGCCGCAGCCTGGGGATGATAAGTCCACTGCTATGCCGCTGAATGAATTTGATAGATTAGTTTACTGGAAACACTTTAGTCAACCATATATAATCGTCCTCGACACTGGGACGCTGCAGTTGTCTCGAATGGATTTGCCGCCGCCCTTGCAAGATATGGGCTCCACAGAATTTAAGCTTGGCCTGACCAAGGATGGGAGGCTATCTTTGGTTTTCATAGATCACTTTCTTGCAAGCAAAGGAATGCTCGCTGTTTGGTTTCGGAGAGCCGATGGTGACGGCGTTGAGAAATGGATGCTGCACAAGATTTTCGCACTGAGTGAATTTGTTGATTTCTCTATGTGTTCAGAAGAGTATCATGATGTCATTGTGCATCCTGCGGAGGTCATAGGTGATTTTCTGTACCTGTCTCTTTGTTATGATGGGTATACCAAGTGCTGCCTATCCTTGTGCCTGGAAACAGACAAGGCAAACAACTTCTTTGATCATAGTGTCCATCCCTACATCATGGCGTGGCCGCCTTCTTTGGTATGCAACAAGGTGAGCCCATGCTTCCAAGACACTAGCAAAATTTCTCCCCCCGGCGTTTGGTCCATGCATCATATGCATTTAAGTTACTTGAGATCAATTGATTATTGTATAGGTGTGAAAATCTGCCTTCAGTTTCATGTTTTGCTAGCACTTTTTCATGAGAAAACAAAAAAAGTCTTGCGTCTCGATGCATTGATAGAGAAAAAGAGTTTGTACAAGTCTGGTCAATTGTTTTTGAGTTGGTTATAGAGCAATGACTTAATTCTTACTCTAGTCACAGTAGCACTATGTTGTGTAACTCATAATACAAGTGTTCAATTGCAGATTTTATACAAGGATTCAATTATTTTTTTTTTGCATGTGGTCATTGCAGATTATATGGTATCTGTGCACTGATAGTATCTTAGGCTAGAATGTCTCTCCATTAAAATACTGTCTACACAATGCTTTGTAATCCTCACCACTATAAGACCTTGATGTATTTACATTTTACACATCTCATTTCACTTCCATTGCTTCACTCGTTGCCAATTAAATCTGTCTCGTACTGTTTTTTGTAAAGATCTGTGTTGTACCATTGGAATCTATGACCTTCTACGATTTGTCTATACAAACACTTGAATCCTTACTTACGCTGAAATCATTTTATGTCTCAGGAGGATTTGGAAACCAAAGTTATTTGAGACAATGTTGCGGATGATGACCCTGTGGGCACAGAAGAAACTCACTCTGTTCTTGTCACAGCATTGCGATCATATAAAGAAGCTCTGATTAATGGTGATGGGGAAAAAGTTGCAGAGATAGAGGCATTCTACTTTCTATCGAGGATGAGAAGAAGTCTCTAGTTTGCAGAATTGACAACTGTGAGATATTGTATCTCGAGGGTAAGTGCCGGCATTGATGGCTACAAGAGAAGGGCAGAAAGAGAGAGGTGATGACATGACTACTTCTTTGCCAGTTGTTGATCAAAGCAACAAACCACCAGGACACCACTTACGTTGTCTTCTTCTTTGCCAGTTGAATCAGCCTATTTGAAATGATCATGGTGTATTTCTTTCAATGAGATGAGCTTTTTAGGGTAGCAAGGGAATACTGGAGTCATAAGCTACGGCTAACGAGTGTAACAGATGTATGCATATTTGGCAAGAGACAAAGTCATGAGCTTTATCTTTCTGGAGGTTGCTATTTTCCTGTGCGTCATTGAGTCACTTTGCTTCTTAGCTTGAGTACTTATCTGTTGTGGGTCCACTCTTTTTATCTTCTCGTTGGTCTTGTCTTTTTATTATTGTCTCAGTCTTGTGTCATTTGTAACATTTTATTTCCCATTATGGTTGTTAGTTTCCTTCTGATTGGTTTTACATCTGAAATGGGGTAAACTGTTTCCTTCTGATTGGTTTTATATCTGAAATGGGGTAACAATGCCGCTGAAGGTGTGATGATTTTTTCGCTTAAGTTGACCAGTAACCGTTTGATCTGACTAGACAGAGAATTGAGCTTGTTTGCATATCTTAAAAACTAAGATCTTAATGCTGATGAAGCATTAAGCATACAGTGTCTCTAACTACTGCTCACCTTCCTTGTTTGCTTCTTCACTTGCAAGATCAAAATTCCTTATTTTTTCTATATCCCTATGACTCTGTAAATGGTAATCAGGAGCTGCAGACACCAAAATGATGGCTAACACCTGCGAAGCCGAACTCCTCTTGGGACATCCTCAAGAGCTCACCAAAGACCATCGAGCCAAGGAACGCAAGCGGCAGCTCGAACCTCGTGCCGTCGTCAGTGTACACGATGCAGCGGCCCTTGCCGGCCACTGGCAAGCATGATGCGCCGCAAGACCCTTTGGTTTCTTCCGCAGACGTTGATGATGACAAGGTGAGCCTCTTCCTCATCCTGTCTTTGTCTGTGGAAGAAATGGTGGTGCTTAGCAATGGATTTATAGCTCAGGGGTAAAGCAAGGTGGAGTGTGTGTGATGGTTGGGCAGGAGGCAATGCCATGTACATGTACTGCTGCCATTTTGGAGGTGCCATGATGAGATCTGGATCAGGTTCTGCTGGGGCCAAGTGTTTGGCACTTGCCGGAGCTTGGCCTGCACGTCTCGCCTACACGCGTCGTGATGGGTTTGCTGGGGAAATGGCACGAGGACCCCATGGGGTTCTGTATCCAGAAGCACATTTCAGAGATGGATGGTGATCAAGTGTTCTGCTGGGGCCAAGTGTTTGGCACTTGCCGAGCTGGGGTTGGATGCCTTGCCTGTACAGCTAGCCGTGGTGATCGGTTTTCTGGGGAGATGGCACGAGGACCCCATGGGGCTCTCTCACCGAACAACATTTCAGATATGGATGGTGCTTGAAAATCTCATCAAAATCATTCATCACATTGTCTGTAGCTAGTTGCAACAACACTGCACGGAGAGCACTCAAGGGTCAAGGCCCTGTCCCCTGCCCACCGCTCTTGCTGATAGCTACACATTACCCACTGCCCTGAGCCCTTCTCTTCCTTCTACTATAAATCCATGGCCTGCTCAACACAAACTTCTTCATCTCATCTACAAAGCAACATCACAATCTACACCACACCTTTAGACTTTCAGAGCCAAACTGAAATTTAGCCAGCCAAGAACATATATCAGACTCAACCATGATCCACCCAAATAAGCTTGCTCAGCTAGCCAAGAAGTTCCAGCGGATTTTAGCTGCCGGAGCCGGAGCCGGTGCCCGCCGCCGGCAGCATGCCTCAAACACGGACACGGCCGACGACAAATGCTGCAGCACAACGCCGTCTATGATTGCTGATGAGGGCCACTGTGTGGTGTACGCCGCCGACGGAGAACGGTTTGAGGTCCCTTTGGCGTACCTCGGGACGACGGTCTTCGCCGAGCTCCTGAGGATGTCCGAGGAGGAGTTTGGCTCACGCTGCCCTGCGATGCCATGGTGATGGAGTACGTCTTGTGCCTTGTCAGGAGAGAGGCCTCTGAGGAGGTTGAGAGGGCCTTCTTGAGCTCTATTGCTGAGCATTGCCACAACTACAGTGCTAGTTGTGTGGCGCCATCGATGGGACTCAGCCATCAGTTTGCTCTTTGTACTTAGCTACTAGCTTGTCTGGTGATTATTTTGTTAGAACCTGAAGATCCCTGTACAGTCTGATGTAAGATCCTACTATCACGAGAAATGATGCAAAAAATACTAATTTACTGAGAGAAATTTGGCTATTTGACACATACTTTGGCCTTTGCTGCAGTTCGCCGTATAGAGTACTGAAGAAAGTTTATCGGTATGATATGTGGGGGAAGGAAACAGGAGAGGATGTGCCTGACCAGAAGGTGGCAGAACATGGTGATGGCGCAGCGAAGGGAATGCGGATGGAGGATTGGATGAATGATCAGCATACTGTACCTAGAACTGTCGGAACTGAATCGTGTGTCCCAGATGGAGGTGGGTTGAGCTGGTTAGAGGTTCTTGAGGTAGGAACTGCAGTCGATCTGTTGCCTGGAAGATGAACGCTTCAAGCACCGCTGCCATTGGAAGTGTGCGCTTCTGGGTACCATTTCAATTGTGTCGGAGAGAGAAAGTTGGATGGCCTCTCGTCAGCTCGCCACACTCCAAGTGAAAATGCAGGCCGGAATATGACCTAACTGCCTTTTGTGGTACATCAGTTCAGTTTGGGAAGAAACTCAACAATTTCTGAAGAAAGTAGGATATCACACATCTACCTGATATTTGCTTCCGATCTTCTGTTTTGTAGACAATACCCAGAAATCAAATAAATCCTGTTGTTGAACATATTGTAGTACGGTAACTTCCTTGGACTATTTTCTTCTGAAAAGGGTATGTATTTGTTGTTCTTGTATACAGATTCAGTACACTTTTTGGAAGATAAGTGCAACAGAAAATTAGATTTTTTTTTAAATTTATTTAGCATACAATATAATCACATCTTTGATTCTCTTAATGGTAGTGCTGCTTGTTAGGCGTTAGCTTTTATACTCTGAATCCCGAGGTTAAAGTAAATTGCTTTCTTGCGCCCTATGTCCTAATGATATATGGTTGTAGACTTGTAGTTAATGGTAGTTTGTAGGATGCAATAAGCTGGTATGCTAATATGTAATTTCCATTCTGCGGTGTTGAACTATTTTACATCGTGGAAAAACATGCAAAATTGAGGGAAAAGCTTGGCATATATTCAGGAGCTACAAACTGCAAGCTGCTGGTGCAGTGACACCGTACTGCTTGGATTTGGCAAGGCATCACTATAGAGCTCAGGAACGGCTCTCTACTTCCTCTGATGCATTTGTTGTGAGCAAGCACATGGCATACTCCATGACCACTGCATCGAAGGGCAGTGTGATCCTGCCATCGCATGTAAGCCCAAACTCCTCCTGGGGCATCCTTAGCAGCTCGCCGAAGATTGTCTTGTTGAGGTAAGTCAAGGAGAACTTAAGCCTCCTGGCATTGGCCATGTACACGGTGTAGTGGCCTTTATCTGTGCCCCGCGGTGTCGTGCAGCCTGCTTCGTTGTCGCTGGATATTGTCCTGACCCTTTGCCACTTCCTCACCAACTGAGAAAATCTTTTAGGATGGATCATGGTCATGTCTGTGTGTTCTTGGTTCTGAGGTATGTTGCTCAGAAATGCTTAGCCTGTGAGTTTGTTGATGAAGCCCACGAATATACAGGCATAGACGTATGACTAATTTGCGTTGGGCAGAGGACAAGGCCATGAGCTCGATGCGTGCATGATAATGAGATCGTTTGATTCTGCTGGGCCATGGCACCATGGAGGCAAGGATAGTGGACTAGTGGCTGGGTGATAAGATGCATACAACAGTCTTCGCTGCTGAATCGGGCAGAGACCTTGTGGGGCCATCCGCGGTCCAGCGTTTATGGCGGTGTTTCATTCAGTTCAGCCTCCTGTATCAAGTCATGAGCTTTATCTTTCTGGAGGTTGCTATTTTCCTGTGCGTCATTGAGTCACTTTGCTTCTTAGCTTGAGTACTTATCTGTTGTGGGTCCACTCTTTTTATCTTCTCGTTGGTCTTGTCTTTTTATTATTGTCTCAGTCTTGTGTCATTTGTAACATTTTATTTCCCATTATGGTTGTTAGTTTCCTTCTGATTGGTTTTACATCTGAAATGGGGTAAACTGTTTCCTTCTGATTGGTTTTATATCTGAAATGGGGTAACAATGCCGCTGAAGGTGTGATGATTTTTCGCTTAAGTTGACCAGTAACCGTTTGATCTGACTAGACAGAGAATTGAGCTTGTTTGCATATCTTAAAAACTAAGATCTTAATGCTGATGAAGCATTAAGCATACAGTGTCTCTAACTACTGCTCACCTTCCTTGTTTGCTTCTTCACTTGCAAGATCAAAATTCCTTATTTTTTCTATATCCCTATGACTCTGTAAATGGTAATCAGGAGCTGCAGACACCAAAATGATGGCTAACACCTGCGAAGCCGAACTCCTCTTGGGACATCCTCAAGAGCTCACCAAAGACCATCGAGCCAAGGAACGCAAGCGGCAGCTCGAACCTCGTGCCGTCGTCAGTGTACACGATGCAGCGGCCCTTGCCGGCCACTGGCAAGCATGATGCGCCGCAAGACCCTTTGGTTTCTTCCGCAGACGTTGATGATGACAAGGTGAGCCTCTTCCTCATCCTGTCTTTGTCTGTGGAAGAAATGGTGGTGCTTAGCAATGGATTTATAGCTCAGGGGTAAAGCAAGGTGGAGTGTGTGTGATGGTTGGGCAGGAGGCAATGCCATGTACATGTGCTGCTGCCATTTTGGAGGTGCCATGATGAGATCTGGATCAGGTTCTGCTGGGGCCAAGTGTTTGGCACTTGCCGGAGCTTGGCCTGCACGTCTCGCCTACACGCGTCGTGATGGGTTTGCTGGGGAAATGGCACGAGGACCCCATGGGGTTCTGTATCCAGAAGCACATTTCAGAGATGGATGGTGATCAAGTGTTCTGCTGGGGCCAAGTGTTTGGCACTTGCCGAGCTGGGGTTGGATGCCTTGCCTGTACAGCTAGCCGTGGTGATCGGTTTTCTGGGGAGATGGCACGAGGACCCCATGGGGCTCTCTCACCGAACAACATTTCAGATATGGATGGTGCTTGAAAATCTCATCAAAATCATTCATCACATTGTCTGTAGCTAGTTGCAACAACACTGCACGGAGAGCACTCAAGGGTCAAGGCCCTGTCCCTGCCCACCGCTCTTGCTGATAGCTACACATTACCCACTGCCCTGAGCCCTTCTCTTCCTTCTACTATAAATCCATGGCCTGCTCAACACAAACTTCTTCATCTCATCTACAAAGCAACATCACAATCTACACCACACCTTTAGACTTTCAGAGCCAAACTGAAATTTAGCCAGCCAAGAACATATATCAGACTCAACCATGATCCACCCAAATAAGCTTGCTCAGCTAGCCAAGAAGTTCCAGCGGATTTTAGCTGCGGAGCCGGAGCCGGTGCCCGCCGCCGGCAGCATGCCTCAAACACGGACACGGCCGACGACAAATGCTGCAGCACAACGCCGTCTATGATTGCTGATGAGGGCCACTGTGTGGTGTACGCCGCCGACGGAGAACGGTTTGAGGTCCCTTTGGCGTACCTCGGGACGACGGTCTTCGCCGAGCTCCTGAGGATGTCCGAGGAGGAGTTTGGCTCACGCTGCCCTGCGATGCCATGGTGATGGAGTACGTCTTGTGCCTTGTCAGGAGAGAGGCCTCTGAGGAGGTTGAGAGGGCCTTCTTGAGCTCTATTGCTGAGCATTGCCACAACTACAGTGCTAGTTGTGTGGCGCCATCGATGGGACTCAGCCATCAGTTTGCTCTTTGTACTTAGCTACTAGCTTGTCTGGTGATTATTTTTGTTAGAACCTGAAGATCCCTGTACAGTCTGATGTAAGATCCTACTATCACGAGAAATGATGCAAAAAATACTATTTTACTGAGAGAAATTTGGCTATTTGACACATACTTTGGCCTTTGCTGCAGTTCGCCGTATAGAGTACTGAAGAAAGTTTATCGGTATGATATGTGGGGGAAGGAAACAGGAGAGGATGTGCCTGACCAGAAGGTGGCAGAACATGGTGATGGCGCAGCGAAGGGAATGCGGATGGAGGATTGGATGAATGATCAGCATACTGTACCTAGAACTGTCGGAACTGAATCGTGTGTCCCAGATGGAGGTGGGTTGAGCTGGTTAGAGGTTCTTGAGGTAGGAACTGCAGTCGATCTGTTGCCTGGAAGATGAACGCTTCAAGCACCGCTGCCATTGGAAGTGTGCGCTTCTGGGTACCATTTCAATTGTGTCGGAGAGAGAAAGTTGGATGGCCTCTCGTCAGCTCGCCACACTCCAAGTGAAAATGCAGGCCGGAATATGACCTAACTGCCTTTTGTGGTACATCAGTTCAGTTTGGGAAGAAACTCAACAATTTCTGAAGAAAGTAGGATATCACACATCTACCTGATATTTGCTTCCGATCTTCTGTTTTGTAGACAATACCCAGAAATCAAATAAATCCTGTTGTTGAACATATTGTAGTACGGTAACTTCCTTGGACTATTTTCTTCTGAAAAGGGTATGTATTTGTTGTTCTTGTATACAGATTCAGTACACTTTTGGAAGATAAGTGCAACAGAAAATTAGATTTTTTTTTAAATTTATTTAGCATACAATATAATCACATCTTTGATTCTCTTAATGGTAGTGCTGCTTGTTAGGCGTTAGCTTTTATACTCTGAATCCCGAGGTTAAAGTAAATTGCTTTCTTGCGCCCTATGTCCTAATGATATATGGTTGTAGACTTGTAGTTAATGGTAGTTTGTAGGATGCAATAAGCTGGTATGCTAATATGTAATTTCCATTCTGCGGTGTTGAACTATTTTACATCGTGGAAAAACATGCAAAATTGAGGGAAAAGCTTGGCATATATTCAGGAGCTACAAACTGCAAGCTGCTGGTGCAGTGACACCGTACTGCTTGGATTTGGCAAGGCATCACTATAGAGCTCAGGAACGGCCTCTCTACTTCCTCTGATGCATTTGTTGTGAGCAAGCACATGGCATACTCCATGACCACTGCATCGAAGGGCAGTGTGATCCTGCCATCGCATGTAAGCCCAAACTCCTCCTGGGGCATCCTTAGCAGCTCGCCGAAGATTGTCTTGTTGAGGTAAGTCAAGGAGAACTTAAGCCTCCTGGCATTGGCCATGTACACGGTGTAGTGGCCTTTATCTGTGCCCCGCGGTGTCGTGCAGCCTGCTTCGTTGTCGCTGGATATTGTCCTGACCCTTTGCCACTTCCTCACCAACTGAGAAAATCTTTTAGGATGGATCATGGTCATGTCTGTGTGTTCTTGGTTCTGAGGTATGTTGCTCAGAAATGCTTAGCCTGTGAGTTTGTTGATGAAGCCCACGAATATACAGGCATAGACGTATGACTAATTTGCGTTGGGCAGAGGACAAGGCCATGAGCTCGATGCGTGCATGATAATGAGATCGTTTGATTCTGCTGGGCCATGGCACCATGGAGGCAAGGATAGTGGACTAGTGGCTGGGTGATAAGATGCATACAACAGTCTTCGCTGCTGAATCGGGCAGAGACCTTGTGGGGCCATCCGCGGTCCAGCGTTTATGGCGGTGTTTCATTCAGTTCAGCCTCCTGTATCAAGAGATTAGGAGTTCGTGCTTTTGTAGCAACTGTGTGATTGCAATTAGGTGAGGTGAAGAGGAGCTCACTTCATTGCTTTTGGGTGTACTTTGCACTTACACCTGCAACTGCATGTTAGGTGCTTGTTGGTTTAACAGTGTTTTGATTGCTGCAGATCTGCCAAGTTGCTGGGAAGTTCCATATCTCATTGTCCACCCATGGTCTGCATGGTCTCTAGCATAGTGCGTGCCGATCATTTCCTGGTATCTTACCTTGCATTTAGCTGGGCAGTTGAGTGTTCCGGGCCACACCCTTGAATATATCCAAGGACTATGGCATTTCTTTTCTTTGGAAGAACATTGTCTCTTACTATTGTCCATCTTCTAACAAAGATCAAAATACTTCACATAAACTAATTGCCTTTTCCTTTTTTTCCTATATCTCTGCAGACGCTAATTAGGAGCTGCAGACACCAAAATGCTGGCTAACTCCCAAATGTGCCGCCGCATGATAATGGAACGTGGCTTCCATCTCTGCAGAGGCACTTCTCCTGAGCAAGCACATCGCGTACTCCATCACCGATGCATCGCAGGGCAGCGTGATTCTGCCACTGTCAGTGCCTGCGAAGCCGAACTCCTCTTGGGACATCCTGAAGAGCTCGCCGAAGACCGTCGTGCCGAGGAACGCAAGCGGCACCTCGAACCTCACACCGTCGGTGGTGTACACGATGAAGTGGCCCTTGCCGGCCACCGATGAGCATGATGTGCCGCACGGCCCTCCGGTTTCTTCCGCTGACGTTGATGACGGCCAGATCAGCCTCTTCCGCCCGATAGCCGCCACCCTCTGCCACTTCTTGGCCAGCCGAGCGAGTGTCTCGGCACTCATCATGGTGGCTTATTTGTGTTTCTGGAAGCGGGAGAAATTCTTTTTTTTTTTTCTGTGAGAGGGAGCTTGGAATGCCTTTATCTGTGGATGGTGAGGGCACTTAGCCATGGATTTATAGGTCAAGGGTAAAGCGAGCGCCCACACGGTCTCATGTGATGGTTGGGCAGGGAGACAATGCTGTGGGCATGGACGCATGGTACATGTGCTGCTGCCATTTTGGAGGTGCCATGATGAGATCTGGATCGTCAGGTTCTGCTGGGGCCAAGTGTTTGGCACTTGCCGGAGCTTGGGCTGGACGTCTCGCCTACATCCGTCGTGATGGGTTTGCTGGGGAAATGGCACGAGGACCCCCTAGCTGAACCACATTTCAGACATGGATGGTGCTTGAAAATCTCACCAAAATCATTCATCAGACTGCCTGCAGCTAGTTGCAGCAACACTGCATGAAGAGCACTCATGGCATTGTCCCCTGCCCAACGCTCTCGCTGATAGCTACACACAACCCACACGCATATGCACTTCCCTGAGCCCTCTCCTCCTCCTACTATAAATCCATGGCCTGCTCAACACAAACTTCTTCATCTCATATGCAAGCCACATCACAATCTACAACACGCCTTCAGAGTTTCAGAGCCAAACTGAAATTTAGCCAGTCAGGAACACATCAGACTCAACCATGATCCATCCAAAGAAACTTGCTCAGCTGGCCAAGAAGTGCCAGCGGATGTTGGTTGCCAGAGCCGGGGCCCGACGCCAGCAGCATGCCTCAGACACGGCGGACGACGAATGCTGCAGCACAACGTCGTCTGTGGTTGCCGATGAGGGCCACTGCGTGGTGTATACCACCGACGGGGCACGGTTTGAGGTCCCTCTGGTGTACCTCGGGACGACGGTCTTCGCCGAGCTCCTGAGGATGTCCGAAGAGGAGTTTGGCTTTGCAAGCGGCAGCGACGGAGGCAGGATCACGCTGCCCTGCGATGCCACGGTGATGGAGTACGTCTTGTGCCTGGTCAGGAGAGAGGCCTCTGAGGAGGTCGAGAGGGCGTTCTTGAGCTCCATTGCTGAGCATGGCCACAGCTACTGTGCTGGCTGCGTGGCACCATCGATGGGACTCAACCATCAATTTGCTCTCTGTGCTTAGCTACTAGTTTAGCTGGTGAAAAATTTCTTTTGGTTAGATCCGAGAGGAGTTCTGTTGAGTCTGATGTAAGATTCATTTGTCATAGGAAATGATAGAAAAGAGACAAATTTCCTGGAAAAAATACATTATTTGTCATATCCTTTAACACAGTTCATACTAAAGTTGAGACACATATTTTGGGACAGAGGGAAGAAATTGGAAGGAAACCATGGGCCTATAGTTGTCAACAGTTTTTCTTTTTCGGATGAGAAGCTGACTTAGTTGGAACTTGCGATTGTACTTGAATGCGTGCTCTTAACATTTTGAATAGGTGCGTAAGGGACGATCTTAATTGATGCAGCAAAGACAACTTGTGGAACAGTGTCATATCTTAGTTCTTGATGGCCTACCTGACTTGTAGGCAGTAGCAATTCCTTAGGTCTTTCTCTGCACTTTCCTTTGGGCCTTCAGCCAGCTGCATGTCTGAAGATTCTGAATATATAACAGGCATCTACTAAATCTTGGGTCGACACCTTCTGTAAAGTTTTGTGGGTAGAACATTAAGCAATTCAGTAACAGCTAAACATCAGTGTCTTTTACCCCCCAAAATAAATCTCCTCGTGGAGTACTGCCTGCTTTCTCTTCCATTTTGAATTTTTATCCTACTTCTTGTATTGATGGCTTCTAAATATTCTCCTCATGGTTCATCCTACAATGGCTCCTGTACCACCTGGCCAGTTCACCAATTCACAAATTCTTGATCATTTTAATGTCCTGGTTTAGATGATACTAGAGTTATTTTATCCTCTGTGCAGCAGTATATATGAAACCATTGGCATCTAAAAACAGAGAAGAATGGCTGCAACTGCTGGTTGACCACATTCCTGCTGGCTGTTGCTTTGATGATCACATTGCTTTACATACAGTTTCCCTTACCCTATTGTCTGCTATCTAACTCTCTTACACCATCCAGGCAAACTACTCGAGACAGAAGACGTCATCAGCGTCTACGCCTGCTGTTCTTCAGCAACTACAAACAGCAAATCTGATTGCTGGCTCCAACAACAACAGGCATCACACAGCCAGTGTAGTGGCAAGGCGTCAGCATAGAGCTCAGCAACGCCTTCTCGACCTCGGCAGAGGCATTCCTCCTCAGCAAGCACAGGACATACTCCATCACCGCGGCGTCACAGGGCAGCGTGATCTTGCCATCGCTCGCGAAGCCAAACTCGTCCCGAGACATCCTCAGGAGCTCGCCAAAGACCGCCGTGCCGAGGTACACCAGCGGGACCTCGAAGCGCCTCCCGTCGGCCGTGTACATGACGCAGTGGCCCTTGGCCGGTGCAGAGGTGCAGCATCCTTGGTCCTCCTTGGCCGACCCGGTGAGCCTCTTCCTCCCGAGTGCTTCCACCCTCTTTGCCAGCTGAGCAAGTCTCTTGGCGCCGGCCATGGGCTGGCTGGGTATTGGTTCTCAGCTGGAGATTTGGAGAGAGTGTGCTGCTATCTGCTATGGATGTTGCAATGCTCAGCTGGTGGTGGGTATGCGTGCCGATCAGGTGATGCTGTTGAGCTGAGCCGTTCGCTGGATTTATAGGCGAGACGACGGGAAGGGCGTCATCGTGTCGGCGCAGGACAGGGCCATGTGATGGGCGCATGCAAGTGTTGCAGTATGAATATGATTGCTTTGGATTAGATCGCGCTAGGGCCAAATGTTTGCTGTATCTGTATCATTTGCTTCCATATCGTTGGTGTTGAAAAGCCAGCACATGATCTGTTTGATATCCGGCATCTCACGTGGTGACAAGAGTACTCTTCTGGGTGGAGTGGTAGCTAGACAGCACAAAGGTTGCTGTCGCCGGCCCGGGTTCGAGTCTTCTCATCTCCTATAAAAATAAGACAGGGGGGAGTCTCCCCTCTATTCTCATTCTTTGACTAGAACCAAACCTAGCTTGTACTATTATACATCACATTTTCAAGCATTGTTGAGGAAATCGTTAACTGGTAACTGCTCGGTTGGTTGGCGAGTAGGGAATTAGTAGGGGATTAATAGGCTAATCGGCAAGTTAATTTATCAGTTTATCGGCTACTCGGTGACCCTATGTGTAGGGATTAATCGGCAAGTTAACTGGTTAATCGGACGAATTCTTGAACAGGGTTTCCAAGCAGAAGCAGATGCCTCTGATGTGTGGTGTGCTGACTGTTTGTGTTCCAGTGCATGTATTGTATTTGCAGCGTAGACTTCCCAGTTATGGTATGGTTCAGTTTCTTAGACACAAGTGTATTGATTCCTTGTGGAGAAGACTTTTGGAGATTGAGGGAAGTGGTTCTCAACTTGAATGTAGTTAGAGGACATGTTTTGGTGCATGGGGTCTCTAGGCAGATCCCTGAGTTTGTTCTAGCAAGCGACAGTTTTATGTAAGCTAGATGTGGTTCATAGCTGAGGCAGCTGCTCATCTGATAATGATCACCAGATATATGTAATATATTGTACTCCCTCAGTTCCCTGATAATGATCACCAGATAATGACCTTTTTTATCTTTTTCTTGATTCGTATGTATCTAGACACATTTTAGTATGTATGTTCACTCATTTTAGTATGTATCTAGTCAATATTTTGCATGGTTAAAAGGTCTTATATCAGTAACCTGTTCACAGTACGATGCCACTGCTCAAACAGGCCATCAACTAAAGACTGGCGCCTTGAGTTGCTTGCAAAGACGTACTCCCTCCGTCCGAAAGCTTGTCCCTCAAATAAATGTATCTAGCACCAAGTTAGTGCTAGATACATCCATTTGAGGGAGAAGCTTTGAACAAGCTTTTTCGGACGGAGGAAGTATCTAGGTAGTTGCAAACAGGCCTGGATCCAGTTTCAGCCATACATGTCTCTTACCTCGCAGGACAGACACTGCTAGCAATGGTTGATGTCCAACAGAGTACAGCAGACAAGATGGAAAACTCACAGTTGCAGCAGTGCATGCATGCTCTGAAAGAAGCGCCTCCGAATGCAAAGATGAAGTTGAAACAAGGTTACAGCATACACATAACTATATTCTCTAGTGGAAAATAACTCGAGAAAACCGAAGCCACTCCCTACAGAACGCTAGCTACTCCAACAACAAGTTCCAGTCACTTAGGGGCCAGGGTTCGACGACAATCGAAATGGAGACTTTAAAGCAGCCGTGGACCCAGCCACAACTCGGGGAAACCATGCATAGATAGCCCAGCATCAATCAAAACAGCACGTGGGTATCTCACATCCTGTCCTCCCTCCTGCGTGGGGCGCAGGTTATGATCTCGTCGACCCTCAGGATCATCTCCGCGGCCTCGGTCGCCGACAGGACGATGGCCTGCTTCACCTTGAACGCCTCGCAGATGCCACGCTTCTGCATGTCTCCCAGCTGCACAACAGGGGACCATGTCCATGTTAGTTCCAAACTCCCTCAGGTACAGGTTCAGATACAAAATCGGTGCCACGATGAGCCTACCCCGCCGCTGATGACATCAATTCCAATAGTGCTGTTCTCTTTGTGGTGCTCAGCTCGGAGCTGGGAGATCAGCTCGGCACTATCCAAGCCAGCATTGTCAGCTATGATTGTTGGGATGGCTTGCAGGGCACGCGAAAAAGCATCAATCGCATGAGATTTCTTCCCAGGGGTCCTCCTTGCAAGTTCGTCCACCTCTTTGGACATCACCATCTCAGGCCATCCACCGCCAAAAATGACACGTGTGTCATTTACTGTCTGAGAAAGCACGCATAGGGCGTCATGCAAGGACCTCTCAGCCTCATCAAGCACATGCTCACTGTAGACAACAAGGCACGTATTCAATGTGTGGCCAAATAAAACAGAGTGGCCGAATAATACAATGTCATCACTGCATGATATGGAGCTGCACAAATAAGACATACCTTGCTCCTCTCAGGACAATGGTGCAAGCTTGCCCCATCGCAACCCCGGAGAAATGAATCAGCCTGTCCTCCCCAATCATAATCTCTTCGATGAGCTTGCAGTGCCCAAGCTTAACAGACTCTGGGTTGTCAAAAGTTGATGCAATATCACCACCCGTGACAAGAGCTAACCGCTCGATGCCCTCAAAGTCAGCATGCTCAACTGCGAGGATACCAGCATCAGCAAAAAGTTCTTCAGGAAAGTTGTAGATTAGCTGCCTGTTGACAAAGCAGTTGATCCCGTGACCAATGATTTTCTCAACTTTCTCTCTCATTTTCTGCTTTTCAGCAGCTTCAATATCTGCAACCTTAGACATTGAATCCACCCGGACACGTGCCCCATAAATCTTAACTTTATCTGTATCCATAGCGGTGTTCGCAACCAAAATATTAGCATTCTCAATTCGCTTTGGTTGACCAAGGCCAATCTTCTTATCAAGTATGAACCTACAAAACAGATTCAGAATGTTAAATGGATACCAGTTTGCTTTGAACTGATATAGGACCATAATATATCTGGGATAAAAGAGAACAAGGTTTCGGATAATGTAGTTTGTGAAAGAACATACCCTTCGTCCAAAAAGGAATCCTTAAGAGATCCTCCAGGTTTCTTCAGAATTTGGATTGATTCCAAGTTGGTGCTACCCTGCCACCAGTGAACAAGTGTGATGATATCAAATCAACGTTTTACCAACAGAATGTAACAATGTGAATTAATAATAAAGAACCACTGAACTAGACTTCAAACAGCATCCCACACATAGAAAATATATGGTATGACCAATTTCCCCCAGCTCTTTTTACCTTAAGCCTGAGGACAGCATCAACTGCAAGTTCAGCAAAATACTCCTTGTCCTGGGAGAGAATTTTCGAACTAAGCGTAGTCATGGCAATGTTCATGAGATCTGATCTGAACTTGTCTGCAGCACCAATGAAGGTTTATTGTCAGAAGAATATTCCTGGTGGGGAACTCTTGATATATAAACTATAAAGCATAATGAATGCAATAAAATTTATACATCTGACTGAAAATACTGCCAGGTCCCAACTAGGACAACCAATGATACCAGGTCCTATAAGCTAGTATTCCAGTAAGTAAACATAAACCTTGTTCCACACAAGTAATAACTAACAGAAGATTACATAGTGCTTAAACATAGTGACAAAATCATAGTATATGAGAAGGTAACTAAATAGGTGACCTGTATTATCTTTGTTGTCCATGGTCTTCTGCAACAAAGCATTTCTGGCACACTCAGCAGCCATTCTGTAACCTAATAATTCAGGGAGATGACAAAGCATTAGAGATGTTCACATGTAACCAAATGATTAGCTAAAGATTTGCAAACAGTTCTACAATATGCATCTCTTTTCTCTTTCAAATATCATGTGTACCATTTCTGCATAAATAATCAAACAAAATGACAAAAAACGAAAAGGCAAACATGAAACTGAACAGAAAACAAATGGTCGTAGTTCACCATTGACAAAGTGGCATCAATGCAGAAGTGCACTGCTTTGACATTTTGGTTTCTCAAGATACTATCTCGTACTTCTGAAATGGCATCAATGCAGAAGTGCACTGCTTTGACATTTTGGTTTCTCAAGATACTATCTCGTACTTCTGAAATGGCATCAATGCAGAAGTGCACTGCTTTCACATTTTGGTTTCTCAAGACGCTATCTTGTACTTCTAAAATGGCACCAATGCAGAAGTGCACTGCTTTCACATTTTGGTTTTCCAAGATACTATCTTGTACTTCTAAAATGGCATCAATGCAGATGTTACCTAGACTGAGGGAGCTGCTTTTTAATCATTTAAGCATGACTAATTAAAAAAAAGTATGTAAGTGTGATGTTTCCAGACCTCACATTTCCAACTGCTCTGAGAAGTGTTGCTATTGTATCATTACTCACCCAAGACTCAGTAACATGTATTGAAGTAGTAATTAAGATGTTGCACAATTTTTAAATGTGAGCCTGTTAGGGATAACATTTTAGATAAACCGTGTCTAAAATGAGGATTACCTGCAATAATAGTCATGGGGTGAATCTTCATGTTAACCAACTTCTCAGCCTCCCTCAAAAGTTCTCCAGCCAAAACAACAACAGAAGTTGTTCCATCACCAACTTCATCATCTTGAACTTTGGAGATGTCTAAGAATCATCATTAAGGATTACATATTCTTTCAATTAGGAAGAACATTCAAACAACCAGCTAATCAAATGAGGTCAGGAAAAGGTATAAGAAGCCTATACTGCCAGATCTAGAAACAAGCATCGCCTCAGGATGAACATCACCAAGCAATAGAATCAAACAAAAAGGATACCAACAAGGACCTTGGCAGCAGGGTTGTCGATGTGAAGGGACTTCAAAATGGTAGCCCCATCATTTGTAACAGTGACACTCCGCCCTCGCCCAGTCGACTGAAGGATCTTGTCCTGGACATAAACAAGGCATCATGCACGGGAAATACCACTAACACTAGCATTCAAATGGCTGCCATCTTTTGTCCAAATGCACATTTTCTCTGACAACAGCACACACATACCATTCCTTTTGGCCCCAGTGTGCTCTTGACCAAGTCGGCGATCGCCATGGCACCAACGAACGATGCCTGCCAGGAGATGAAACCGAATGAATAATAGAACCCCATATAACAAAGAGGCTGAACGACAATTCGACAAAGCACGCAATCTACAGCCTCTGCAGTCTAAATAAAAGGAGATGGGTAAGCCCACTGCACACTGTTGCAAAAGCACACTACAACGACAACAGAGCATCGGTAAGCCACAGTAACCTACAGATCCTATGAAGCGAAACCACTAGGCGGCGGCGGGGAACGCTCGGGCGCCCGATCTGATGCTTCGCGAACTAGCCCTTACTCAGCTCTCGGCTGGGAGAGCAGCCCCATCGAACGAACGGACCGACCTAAAGGAACAGTGGAACCGAGCGAATCAGAGAGGGGGTTGGGTGGTCGTCTCACCATCCTGGCGCGCTCGCCCTTCTCCTGTATGGCGTCATCCTTGAGCACCCTCTCCATCTGTCCAGCCACAGAGAGAGAGAGAGAGAGGAAGAAAAAAATGTCAGGAACGCATCGCGCTGATCCAGCCACGGAGAAAGGGGACTGGGGGGCGGCCGGGCGAAGTACCTCGGGGACGGGCGACGGGTCGGGGCGGGAGACCGGCGGATCTCGGTCCCGTAGTTCGTCGGGGAGGGCGCGGCGGCGGCGGAGGCGGGACGGCGGCGGGGAGCAGTGGCGCAGAAGAGAACACAGCTCAAACGGCGCTTCTAGTAGCGACTAGCGCCTTTTGATGTGCGGCCGCGTCGCTCCGCTGGGCCTCCAGTGGACTCGGCCCGCTTCTGTTGGGCGACTAAAAAAAACTACCCCTAAAAAAACTGAGCAAAAAAAGAGTTCTCTTCTCTCAATTATTTAGGCAAACTACAATTCCAAAAAAAAAAACTACGACATTTTCTCAAAAAAAAAAGAGGCAAACTATGACAGCCTTGTACTCTAGGCGTCTAGGGTTTTTGTACTCAGCCATCTCCCCGCGTCGGTGTCGCGTTAGTCAGTCTTGTTTTCTGTCCCTGATCTCATAATAGTCCCCCGCCCCGGGACTGCACTCGTCGGCCAGATGGTCGCGTCATCGTCCTTAAGGAGTCTGGACGGTGCAGCGGGAGGATTGGAATCGATCTAGAAGAGGGATGAAGCCCAAAGACGAAGAGCTTGATGATATTTTGTGGGCGAAGAGGAAATCTCTGGTCTCTCCACATCTGCTAGATGGTTGGCGGTTGCAAAGGTGAAAACGAACAAGTTATTTGGTGCAGATGCATTCAAGGATGCTATGAAATATGCATGGAACTTGGCACACGAACAAGAGATCAGGGAAGTTGATGACAATCTCTTCGTGATATAGTGCTTTTGCCTAGGCGACTAGAACAAGGTCATGCACCAGGGTGTGTGAATCTTCAGCGGTTTGGTTGTACTTATTGATGAATATATCGGCAAAAGAAAAACCATGATCAGTCAAGCTCGAGCGGGTCAACGTCTAGGCACAGATCGATGATACTTCGAATCTCTAGGTTGCAAGGCATTGCAGATCAGATGGCTCGTAGGATTGGCCAGGTAAACAACGTGGAGATGAACCCATCTAGGGTTTAGGTTTACACCCTTGAACCTTAATGGGAAGGAGCGAATTTTTATGCCAGTTAAGTACAAGAAAATTGGCTTCTTTTGTGGAGTTTGCGGCATCCTTGCTCATAACCTAAGACGAGGTTCATGGGCCAGATGATATAGAGTATGAGGACTATATGATGGCGGTAACCGGTAAGAAGGTCATTGTGACGCCCCCGATTCAATCATACACTAATCATACACGCAAACGTGTATGATCAAGATCAGGGAATCAGGGGAAGATATCACAACACAACTCTAGACACAAATGAAAGTCATACAAGCTTCATATTACAAGCCAGGGGCCTCGAGGGCTCGAATACAGAAGCTCGAAAGCACAAGAGTTAGCGGAAGCAACAATATCTGAGTACAGACATAAGGTTAGACAAGGGTGCCTTAAGAAGGCTAGCACAAAAGCAACACGATCGAAGAGGCAAGGCCTCCTGCCTGGGACCTCCTAACTACTCCTGGTCTTGGGTGGCCTCCATGTAGTAGTATCCGTCGGCGGTGGCATCAGCTCACAGGATCCATAATCTGTTGCAACAACCGAAAGAAGAAGGAAGGGGAAAAGGGTAGCAAAGCAACCATGAGTACTCATCCAAAGTACTCGCAAGCATCAAATCTATACTAAGTATGCATTGGTATCAAATGGAAGGGTTGTATCTGTGGACTGAACTGCAGAATGCCAGAAGAGAGGGGAAGGCCTAGCCTATCGAAGACTAGCATCTTCAAGCAGCTCCAAGCATCTTGCAGCATGTAGAAGAGTAAAGAATAACATTTTAATTAACAAGCATGTTGTAACATTAATGCCCAGAGATCCTTCCTCGACTCCCTGCGAGAAAGCAATCCCGGAGCCACATATCCATCACATATCAAGTATCCATTTCTAGTTGTATAAGATTAGGATACAAGTCTGAACGTCCATTACCGAGGACATGGTATTCGAATATATATCTTCCCTGCAGGGGTGCACCACGTTTTCCAACACGCTCACTCACTCTGGCCGGACACACCTTTCTGGGGTCAATGCCCGGCCTTGGAAGATCAACACGTCGTAGCCCTACCTAGGCTCAGCAGAGAGGTCCCCGCTGGTCTACATCCTAAGCACTCCGGGGTCTAGGCCCATCGCCCGTTGCACTCCGGATCGTTACGTGTAGGGCGGACCTAGGCACCACCTCTGGGGTGCCGGCCCAGCTGTTGAGGATATAGCTACTAAGTATAAACCGGCCAGGAGGGCTCGGTTCACCTTAGACTCTGCTGAAGCCCATGAAGGTCTTGAAGATGGCGTTTAACTAGTAAAGCTTGGAAGCCCACGGCCCAAAGGCGGATTAGGGCCCGTAGTGGTAAACCGCCATGATTATGTAAACTTGTAATATAAGTTAGAAAGGAGAGAGACCGAGCCAGACACTTTGTATAGGTCGGCTCGGGACTCTGTAGACCGGTCGGGCGTCAACCTGTGTATATAAAGGGACGACCCGGCGGCGGTTCAAGACAGACAACAACAACTCGAGGCCTAGGCGAAGCTTATTTGCTCCCTAGTCATCGAAACCACATCAATCCCATCACAACTAGACGTAGGCTTTTACCTTCATCGAAGGGGCCGAACTAGTATAAACTCTTGTGTCTTTGCGTCCGCTTTAACCCCTTCAAGTTAACCCGTAGCGATGGCTCCACGACTAAGTCCTTTCACAAGGACATCTGCCGTGACAAAACCACGACACCAGCCGTGCCGCAATGCTGAATTGGACATCTGACAAAGCTTTGGCTGATACTGCGACGTCGAGGCCCATAACTATTCTCGCGTGGTGGTTAGTGCGTAAAGGCCTGAGGCCAATTCGGAACAAATATCCAAACATGTTAGTGCATTAACAATTAAAAGTAGTGGCGGCTGCCGGGACAAGTCCGGAGCTATCACCCCCTCCTGGGTGATACCGCTAAACAGCCAGCCGCCACTGTCACATCGCATGGGTGCTCTCCGGGCCCGCCCGGCTTTCACAACGGTCTCAAGTAAAGTCAAGGTAACCATGTGTCTAGATATCAAGGGGAAAACCTGAGGAATCACCCCCGGTGGATTCCACTCAATGTAATCATCAAGGTGAACGTAAGAGGGACCACCCTCGAGGTTCACACTTGAGGTGTTGAACGACAGAGCCGTATCGGGAATGGTGAAAGAGGAAATCACCCTCGATGACCACGACGGAATAGCTACGCTACAGAATTACCATCAGGAGTGCGTTATGAAGGATCACCCTCGGCACTAGATAGTAGCTCTGCAGAGTCGAGCAACAAAAGGGGCATGATGTGATGTGAGGTGTCGGGCTCTGGTCGTCGATCACATTGATCGAGTCGTCGATGATGAAGCAGGGGCAACAAGGACAAGGTGGAGGTCTCTGATGGATCACTAACCAACCTATACTAAGCAGTTTAGGATAAGCAGGTAGGTAACAATAGCAGATACAAAAATAGGCTATGCATCAGAATTAATAGGAGCAATCAATAACAATAGCAAAATCTAATGCAAGCATGAGAGAATGGAATGGGCGATATCGGGATGATCAAAGGGGGCTTGCCCGAAGCTCTACCGAAAGGAAGAAGGGTCGTCGTCGACGTAGTCGATCACAGGGGCATCAACAGCGGTCTCGGGGTCTACCGGAGAGAAAAGGGAGAAGAAACAGTAAATACATAGCAAGCAAGTGCATAACAGGACAACGGGCAGAGCTAGACGTGTTCTAACGTGGTGCTACACGTTAACGGTGAAGGGGATAACATCCGAGAATGCTTTCCCGAAGTTTGGCATTTTCGGACAAACGAAACGGAAGGGGAAAGTTCCATGTTCGCTATGATAGGGGCACATGACAGATGAACGGAGAGCGTATTCGGATTCGTCTCGTCGTTCTAAGCAACTTTCATGTATAAAACTTTTTCATCCGAGTTACAAATTATTTTCTACAATTTTTCAAAGTTTTAACAATATTCTGAAATTATTATTAATTCGAAATTTAAATAGTTAAATGCTTATGTGCACCCAGATCTGTGTACACAGAGGTGTACCAGAGGGTGACATGCGGGCCAGGGGGACCCAGTTGACCAGTCAATGTTTGACTGGTCAACAGGGGGTGGGGCCCCCTGTCATGCACTGTTTAGCCTAGCCTAACAGTTTAGTTAACTAAACTAGTGATTAGGCTAATTAATCCTGAGTTAATTAAGCTAATTAACTAATTAATTAATTAACTAAATAACCTTTTTCCTATCTATCTTATTTATTTATTAAAAGGGGGCGTGGGGCCCCACGCCGATGGCCCACGGGCCTAAACGGGCAACAGGTTACAGGCGTGCGTGAGGGCGCACCAGTGCCCATCACGCGGGGGAGGCGAGGCCGGCCGATCGGGCTGTTCCCGTGGCGAGGTCACAGGCAGATGGGGGCGGCGGCTGCAGCAGGCTGGAAGGCGATGGCAGTGCGGGCTCGACGAACAGCGGCGGCGGTGATGTAGAAGCAGCGAGGCAGCGTGGGAGGGAGGAGGAGCAGGAGGGCACAGCAGAAGAAGAAAACATGGGCGTCAAGACAAACATGTACATTGGCACAGTGTCAATTAACCAATCGAGGATTGAAATCTTGAAAGGATGGTAGGAAAATAACTGCACTGATTCCTTCATATCAGTATCACCGATGACAACATTAGCGGACTTGCCGCTCTTCTCATGTTCACGCTCCTCAAAGCGGTTAGGACACTTCGGAGCCCAGTGATTAGGATCACCGCAGACATGGCAAAGTCCCTTCCCCTTCTTATGAGAATTCTTCTTGAAGTTGGTAGAATATGATGGCTTGTTCTTTGTATCAAACTTGCCTTTGCCCGAGTTTTGTTCTTGTTGTTTTTGAACTTGTTGGGCTGGAAGTTCTTCTTACGTACCATGTGGGCACTAGAAGCTCCTTCAAGAACTCGAGCACGTGTGTCTTTTGCTCGCCTTCTCTTCAACATCAAGAGTACCAATGAGATTCAGAACGGAAAACTCCTGTCTCTTGTGTTTCAGGAAGTAGCAAAATTGTTCCACGAAGGTGGAAGCTTGGCAATAATGCCTCCGGCAACAAATTTGTCCGCAACAAATTTGTCCGCAACACACACTTGAAGTGCTCAAGTTCTTTTGAAGCGATCAGATCTCATGAGCCTGCTGTACAACAGCGCTCATCGGTCATCTTGTAGTCATAGAATTGCTCCATGACGCACAACTCGCTACCGCATCCGAGGCACCAAACTTGGCCTCGGCGCAGCCCACATGTCCTTGCCGTTGTCAAACGACATATACGAATCCACAATGGAATCATCAAGAACACCCTAAAAGCGCCTTTAAAGAGAGTATCGATCTTCTCAAAAGCTTCGGTTGTCTTTGGATTAAGATCGCCCTCGAGCTTGCCCTTAATAGCGTCATAGCAGCCCATGGTGCGAAACCAAGAGACTGCTCTCGTCGCCACCTCTTATATTGCGCCCCTTAAAGGCATGCGACTTCAGACAAGCAGCAAAACCACTCGGAGTAAATTGCCTATAATCAGGTTTTGGATTGTTGTAAATATGAGCAAATTACTACGAGATTTAATCCGAATAAATAGAAAATAGATCATGACAGCAATAGCGAGATTAAACTAATCATGCGAACTAGCATAGCAGATGAACAGATCACATCTAGGGCACATACTAGAAACATGAATTCTACCACGATCTCGAGCAGGAGGATAGAATCACATATGGTGCAATGGAGCAGCACCGCCGGCGTTGACGTTGTCGCCCATGTCGCCGAGGATGAGGTTGCCGAGGTCGGGGAAGAAGTCGTCGTTCGCGAAGTCGTCGCTGCCAGCAGATCGTGCAAGTGCGCTCCCAAAACCTGATCGCCCTCTCCGTGACAGGATCACGAGAGGCGGGGTCCGGAGGCTGCTGTCCCTTCTCCGGTGCACGCCGAAAGGAGGATGGAGAAGACTTGCTTGGCGGTGCAATGATCTGGAGTGCTGGTGAGAAACCATACAAAACGGCGGCTAGGGTAGACGTCGCTCGACTATATAGTGCGTGCGGGTAGGTCGTGGGAGTAAACCCCACGTCCGAAGTCGCCACGATCCAAAAGAATCGGAACGGTTCAGAATTAACGCGTCCGTTAATTATTAATTAATGACTCATTAATTTTTCCCGAGCAGCAAAAATATAGACAACGTGCATAGCTCTGTCCTCGGCTCGGCTCAATCCCGCAATCCGCGGCGCGTCGTGACGAGGCGTGGCATGGCGAGGTGGAGGAGCGCGCGTGTAGGTCTCCTCTTCTCATGCTCATACAAGTGGTAGAAGAGCTCACCTTATAAAGAGGTGCAACTCTCCCTCAACTTATGAGGTGGGACTAAACTTTAGCCTCACTCACTCCACTCACATGTGTGCATGAATGGGCCAAGAGAATTTCAGAATTTTAGTTGGGCTTTGGGCCAAAAGCCCACTAGCAAATTCCAACAAGTACCACCAGTATTCTCGGTTAAAACTGATGCGGGATTGGCAACACATGATAGTTCGAGAGGTACACACGTTAGTGCAAAAGCCTGCCCCCCCCCTCCCCGCCGAGTGCTATGTCTATAGGAAACTCAAATAGGTAGCATTACGACAAATGATCTAGCATTTATGTTGGGCTTTGATAATTGTTATGCCATAGGGAGTGATGGCCACAATGGCGGTTTGGCTATGTACTAGAATAATTATGTCACAATGAAATTGATTCACTATTAATTCCTAGTATCATATTGATATGAAAATTAGAATAGATGGAGAAGAACAATGGAGGCTTACAAATATCTATGGAGAAGCTAATACAAGAGAGAGAGAGAGAGAGAGAGAGAGAGAGAGAGAGAGAGAGAGAAAACTTGGAAACTTCTTGAGTTCCTGAGATCGGAGTCAGATCTTCCCTGCTATGTATTGGTGATTTCAACGAAGTAGTACATCAGAGTGATGTTGGGGTCGGCAAGAGGGACACCAAGCAAATGAATGACTTTCGAGAAGTAGTGGATGCGACTGGGACCCTAATTCATAAACCACCACCATTCGTTTGTTTTCTTCAAAAAAAACTGCCACTATTGTGCTGACAGTTTCAAAAAATACTATCACTGGATTATCACTGAATTAGATATGATGTTTGACAAAAAAACTGACAGCTAGGTCCCATGGTCAGGTGTCGTGTGGCCAGGACGAGATAACGCCGCTAATAAAAAAATTCACTGAATGGAATCATAAGGAAGAGATCATGAGGAAGCAGTGATCAAGGGTTCATGGGGTAGCAACACAAAAATCATCAGCGGGCAAGCAGACGAAGGAAGAAGAACAAGATAGGACAACGCGCTATGTCTGATGGAACAGTTGTGGCAGATGTTCACGAGCTGCATAACCTCATAGTCCATTTCTAAAAAACTCTCTGCACTTATGTAGGGGCAACAGGGACCAGACAGACATGGTCCTTGATATTGTAACGGTAAAGGTGCCGCAAGTGGTGAACTTCAGGCTCGATAAGGAGTATGGGGACGAAGAGGTGAAGGCTGCTCCTTTTTAGATGTTCCCCACAAAGGTGTCGGGAAACCCAACACATTTTTCAGTTTCACTAGGATGTTTGTGGGGATGAAGCAATAAAAGCAGTACTAAGCATCCTTAATGGGACTGGGTGTTGGAAAAAGTAGTAGAAAACAAAAAAAATCGCCCTACGATCACTCAGGAACAATATGAAGATGCATGTAGGGTATGGATCAATGATCATTCCCGACTCCAGAGTGCAACGGAAGTAGACAAGTCGATGTAGATCGTACTTGGAGTCCCTCGAACCGTTGATGACGATCCCGCAAACCGTAGACAAAGTGGCAACACAAGCAGAAATAGTAACAAAATATTTTTTGGGGGTATTTTTTGGAAATTATGGCAAACAAAGAAGAAGGCAAAAAGGCAAAAGCCAACTATACAAGAAAATAGAAACAAGCAGAATAGAAGTGTTTTGCGAAGGCACCCGACTTGGTACATGATGACTCCCCGACAACAACGCCAGAAATTCTTCTATTACTCCCATAGGAGTTGTTGGATTTCCCCGAAGAGGAAGGTTGATGTAGCACAACAACATAATTTTTTTCGCTCAGTTAAGAACCAAGATTTATCAAACCACTAAGAGGCACTACACTAACAACGTAAACAATATATGCACACAAACACAACAATTGCTTGCACGCAACAAACGCAAGGGGGTCATCACTCCCCTTGTTCTTGATAGTTACAAGATTAAAAGCGGATATAGTACTGATAGGCAAAGTAGCAAAAATAGTAAAGAACAAATAGTAGGAGCTTTTGTATTAACGGAGAATAGACCCAAGGGCCATAGGTTCACTAGTGGCTGTTGGAAATATGCCCTAGAGGCAATAATAAATTAGTTATTATTATTATATTTCCTTGTTCATGATAATCGTTTATTATCCATGCTATAATTGTATTGATAGGAAACTCAAATACATGTGTGGATACATAGACAACACCATGTCCCTAGTAAGCCTCTAGTTGACTAGCTCGTTGATCAATAGATGGTTACAGTTTCCTGACCATGGACATTGGATGTCGTTGATGACGGGATCACATCATTAGGAGAATGATGTGATGGACAAGACCCAATCCTAAGCCTAGCACAAAGTGTTGGGAACGTAGTAATTTCAAAAATTTTCCTACGATCACGCAAGACCATGGTGATGGCATAGCAACGAGAGGGGAGAGTGTCCGTCCCACGCCCTCGTGAGACCGAAAGCGAAGCGTTATAACAACGCTGTTGATGTAGTCGACGTCTCCACGATCCGACCGATCCAAGCACCGAACGTCACGGCACCTCCGAGTTACGCACACGTTCACTCGATGGCGATCCCGGACTCCGATCCAGCAAAGTGTCGGGATGAGTTCCACAAGACGACGACGGCGTGGAGCGATGTTGATGCTCCACCGACGCAGGCTTCGCTAAGCTCATGACGATATGACTTCTCCGGCGCAGGCTTCTCCTAAGCTCATGACGATATGACCGAAGTGGAATATGGTGGAAGGGGCACCGCACACGGCTAAGGCAAGATCCGTGAGATCAACTTGTGTGTCAAGGGTGCCCCTGCCCCGTATATAAAGGAGGCAAGGGGAGGTGGCGGCCCTAGGGGAGGCGCACAGAGGAGTCCTACTCCCACGGGAGTAGGACTCCCCCTCCTAGTTGGACTAGGATTGGAGGAGGAGAAGGGGAAGGCGCCCCCTTCCTTGTCCTATTCGGACTAGAGGGAGAGGCGCGCAGCCCACCTTGGGCTGCCCTTCCTCTTCTCCTATGGCCCATTAAGGCCCATTGACCTCCCGGGGTTCCGGTAACCTCCTGTACTCGATAAAATCCGATTTCACCGGAACACTTCCGATGTCCAAATGTAGGCTTCCAATATATCAATCTTTATGTCTCGACCATTTCGAGACTCCTCGTCATGTCCGTGATCACATCCGGGACTCGAACAACCTTCGTGCATCAATACTTATAAACTCATTATGAACTGTCATCGAAGCGTTAAGCGTGCGGACCCTACGGGTTCGAGAACTATGTAGACATGACCTAGAACCATTCTCGGTCAATAACCAATAGCGGAACCTGGATGCCCATATTGGTTCCTACATATTCTCTGAAGATCTTTATCGGTCAAACCGCATAACGACATCGTTGTTCCTTTGTCATCGGTATGTTACTTACCCGAGATTCGATCGTCGGTATCAATACCTAGTTCAATCTCGTTATCGGTAAGTCTCTTTACTCGTTCCGTAATACATCATCTCACAACTAACTCATTAGTTGTAATGCTTGCAAGGCTTAAGTGATGTGCATCACCGAGAAGGCTGGAGATACCTCTCCGACAATCGGAGTGACAAAACCTAATCTTGAAATACGCCAACCCAACAAGTACCTTTGGAGACACCTGTAGTACTCCTTTATAATCACCCGATTCGTTGTGACGTTTGGTAGTACCAAAGTGTTCCTCCGTAAACGGAGTTGCATAATCTCATAGTTATAGGAACATGTATGGGTCATGAAGAAAGCATTAACATACTAAACGATCAACTGTTAAGCTAACGGAATGGGTCATGTCAATCAGATCATTCAACTAATGATGTGACCTTGTTAATAAAATAACAACTCCTTGTTCATGGTTAGGAAACATAACCATCTTTGATTAACAAGCTAGTCTTGTAGAGGCATACTAGTGACATACTGTTTGTCTATATATTCACACATGTATTATGTTTCCGGTTAATACAATTCTAGCATGAATAATAAACATTTATCATGATATAAGGAAATAAATAATAACTTTTATTATTGCCTCTAGGGCATATTTCCTTCACAAAGATCGTAGTTCGTATGCTAAAGCTTTTCTAATGTCAAGTATCATTTCCTTAGACCATGAGATTGTGCAACTCCCGGATACCGTAGGAATGCTTTGGGTGTACCAAACGTCACAACGAATCGGGTGGCTATAAAGGTGCACTACAGGTATCTCCGAAAGTGTCATTGGGTTGGTACGAATCAAGACTGGATTTGTCACTCCGTAAACGGAGAGGTATCTCTGGGCCCACTCGGTAAGACATCATCATAATGTGCACAATGTGACCAAGGGGTTGATCACGGATGATGAGTTACGGAACGAGTAAAGAGACTTGCGGTAACGAGATTGAACAAGGTATCGGGATACCGACGATCGAATCTCGGGCAAGTTCAATACCGTTAGACAAAGGGAATTGTATACGGGATCAATTGAGTCCTTGACATCGTGGTTCATCCGATGAGATCATCGTGGAACATGTGGGAGCCAACATGGGTATCCAGATCCCGCTGTTGGTTATTGACCGGAGAACGCGTCTCGGTCATGTCTACATGTCTCCCAAACCCGTAGGGTCTACACACTTAAGGTTCGATGGACGCTAGGGTTATAAAGGAAGTTTGTATGTGGTTACCGAATGTTGTTGAGTCCGGATGAGACCCGGACATCACGAGGAGTTCGGAATGGTCCGGAGGTAAAGATTTATATCTGGAAAGTTGTTGTTCGGGTTAGGAAAAAGTTCGGGTTTTTCGGTATTGTACCGGAAGCTTCGGAAGGTTTGGAGGATTCGGAGGGTCCGGAGGTCCGGAAATAGTTCCACCACGTCCAATACAGTAGCATGGGCTGTAAGGGCGCCCTAGCCTTAATGGGCCAGGGGCACCAGCCCCCAAGGCCCATGCGCATGGGAGGGGGGAAACCCTAAGGGGAGGGCCTCCACTTGACTTGGGAGGCACTCCTCCCCTCTGCCCGCCCCCAAGTCCCATCTAGGGCTGGCCACACCCCTTGGGGTGGGAAACCCTAAGGGGCGCAGCCCCTTTCCCCTATATATACTTGAGGTTTTGGGCTGCCCAACACACATGAGAACTTCTCCTCTTGGTGCAGCCCCTCTCCTCCTCCTCCTCTCCCTTGGTGCTTGGCGAAGCCTGCGGGATTGCCACGCTCCTCCACCACCACCACGCCGTTGTGTTGCTGCTGGATGGAGTCTTCCTCAACCTCTCCCACTCTCCTTGCTGGATCAAGGCATGGGAGACGTCACCGGGCTGTACGTGTGTTGAACGCGGAGGTGCTGTCCGTTCGGCACTAGGATCATCGGTGATTTGGATCACGACGAGTACGACTCCTTCAACCCCGTTCACATGAACGCTTCCGCTTAGCGATCTACAAGGGTATGTAGATGCACTCTCCTTCCTCTTGTTGCTAGAATCTCCATAGATTGATCTTGGTGATGCGAGAAAATTTTGAATTTCTGCTACGTTCCCCAACAAGTGGCATCATGAGCTAGGTCTATTGCGTAGATTCTTTGCACGAGTAGAACACAAAGTAGTTGTGGGCGTTGATGTTGTTCAATAAGCTTACCGTTACTAGTCCAATCTTGTTTCGACGGTATTGTGGGATGAAGCGGCCGGACCGACCTTACACGCACTCTTCCACGTGAGGCGAGTTCCACCGGTCGACATGCACTTGGTGCATAAGGTGGCTAGCGGGTGCCAGTCTCTCCCACTTTAGTCGGAACGGATTCGATGAAAAGGGTCCTTATGAAGGGTAAATAGCAATTGGCATATCACGTTGTGGTTTTGCGTAGGTAAGAAACGTTCTTGCTAGAAACCCATAGCGGCCACGTAAAACATGCAAACAACAATTAGAGGACGTCTAACTTGTTTTTGCGGGGTATGCTATGTGATGTGATATGGCCAAGAAGAATGTGATGAATGATATGTGATGTATGAGATTGATCATGTTCTTGTAATAGGATTCACGACTTGCATGTCGATGAATATGACAACCGGCAGGAGCCATAGGAGTTGTCTTTATTTATTGTATGACCTGCGTGTCATTAAACAACGCCATGTAATTACTTTACTTTATTGCTAACCGGTAGCCATAGTAGTAGAAGTAATAGTTGGCGAGACAACTTCATGAAGACACGATGATGGAGATCATGATGATGGAGATCATGGTGTCATGCCGGTGACGATGATGATCATGGAGCCCTGAAGATGGAGATCAATGGAGCTATATGATATTGGCCATATCATGTCACTACTATATAATTGCATGTGATGTTTATTATGTTTATGCATCTTGTTTACTTAGAACGACGGTAGTAAATAAGATGATCCCTTATAACAATTTCAAGAAGTGTTCTCCCCTAACTGTGCACCGTTGCCAAAAGTTCGTCGCTTCTAAGCACCACGTGATGATCGGGTGTGATGGATTCTTACGTTCACATACAACGGTGTTGACGAGCCTAGCATGTATGGACATGGCCTCGGAACACACGCAATACACTTAGGGTTAACTTGATGAGCCTAGCATGTACAGACATGGCCTCGAACACAGAGACCGAAAGGTCGAGCATGAGTCGTATAGTAGATACGATCAACATGAAGATGTTCACCGATGATGACTAGTCCGTCTCACGTGATGATCGGACACGGCCTAGTTGACTCGGATCATGTAATCACTTAGATGACCAGAGGATGTCTATCGAGTGGGAGTTCATAAGATGAACTTAATTATCCTGAACATAGTCAAAAGACCTTTTGCAAATTATGTCGAAGCTCGCGCTTTAGTTCCACTGCTTAGATGTGTTCCTAGAGAAAATATAGTTGAAAGTTGAAAGTAGCGATTATGCGGACAAGAGAAAACTTATGTCCTTAATGCACCGCTCAGTGTCTTTGAACCCCAAACATCGATGCGTGGATGTTGCGAACATCGGACATACACGCTTTTGATAACTACGTGATAGTTCAGTTAAACGGTTTAGAGTTGAGGCACGAAAGACATTTTTGAAATGTCGCGGAACATATGAGATGTTTCGAGGGCTGAAATTAGGATTTCAGGCTCGTGCCCACGTCAAGAGGTATAAGACCTCCGACGATTGTCTTAGCCTGCAAACTAAGGGAGAAAAGCTCAATCGTTGAGCTTGTGCTCAGATTGTCTGAAGTGCAACAATCACTTGAACCGAGTGGGAGTTGATCTTCCAGATGAGATAGTGATGTTTCTCCAAAGTCATTGCCACCAAGCTGCTAGAGCTTCGTGATGAACTATAACATATCAGGGATAGATATGATGATCCTTGAAGTATTCGCGATGTTTGACACCGTGAAAGTAGAAATCAAGAAGGAGCATCAATTGTTAATGGTTGGTGAAACCACTAGTTTCAAGAAGGGCAAGGGCAAGAAGGGATACTTCATGAAACGGCAAATCAGCTGCTGCTCTAGTGAAGAAACCCAAGGTTGAACCCAAACCCGAGACTAAGTGCTTCTGTAATAAGGGGAACAACCATTGGAGCAGATTTACCCTAGATGCTTGGTAGATGAGAAGGCTGGCAAGGTCGATAGAAGTATATTGGATATACATTATGTTAATGTGTACTTTGCTAGTACTCCTAGTAGCACCAGGGTATTAGATACCGGTTCGGTTGCTAAGTGTTAGTAACTCAAAATAAAAGAGCTACGGAATAAACGGAGACTAGCTAAAGGTGAGCTGACGATATGTGTTGGAAGTGTTTCCAATTTTGATGTGATCAAACATCGCACGCTCCCTCTACCATCAAGATTAGTATTAAACCTGAATAATTGTCATTTGGTGTTTTGCGTTGAGCATAGACATGATTGAATTATGTCTATCATAATCTGGTTATTCATTTAAGGAGAATAATGGTTACTCTGTTTATTTGAATAATACCTTCAATGGTATTGCACCTAATAGGAATGGTTTATTGAATCTCGATCATAGTGATACACATTTTCATGCCAAAAGATATAAGACAGTAATGATAGTACCACTTACTTGTGGCACTGCCATGTAAGTCATATTGGTGTAAACGCATGAAGAAGCTCCATGTTGATGGATCTTTGGACTCACTCGGTTTTGAAAAGTTTGAGACATGCGAACCATGTCTATTGGTGTATACGCATGAAGAAACTCCGTGCAGATGGATCGTTTGGACTCACTTGATTTTGAATCACTTGAGATATGCAAAACATACCACATGGGCAAGATGGTGAAAAGCCTCGGTTTCAGAAGATGGAACAAGATAGCAACTTGTTGAAGTGACACATTTTGATGTGTGCAGTCCAATGAGTTTGAGGCATGCGATGAATATCGTTATGTTCTTACTTCACGAATGATTTAAGTAGATCTTGAGTGTATTTACTTGATGAAACACAAGTCTGAAATATTGAATGGTTCAAGTAATTTCAGAGTGAAGTTTAAGATCTTCGTGACAAGAGGATAGAATGTCTATGATATGATCATAGAGATGAATATCTGAGTTACGAGTTTTGGCACACAATTAAGACATTGTGCAAATTGTTTCACAATTAATACCGCCTGGAACACCATAGTGTGATGGTGTGTCCGAACATCATAGTTGCACCCTATAAGATATGGTGCGTACCATGATGTCTCTCATCGAATTACCACTATCGTTTATGGGTTAGGCATTAGAGACAACCGCACTCACTTTAATAGGGCACCACGTAATTCCGTTGAGACGACACCGTTTGGAGAAACCTAAGTTGTCGTTTCTTAAAGGTTTGGGGCTGCGACGCTTATGTGGAAAAGTTTCAGGTTGATAAGCTCGAACCCAAAGCGGACAAAATGCATCTTCATAGGACACCCAAAACAGTTGGGTATACCTCCTAATTCAGATCCGAAAGCAATAGGGATTGTTTCTTGAATCGGGTCCTTTCTCGAGGAAAAGTTCGTCTCGAAAAGTTGAGTGGGAGGATGGTGGAGACTTGATGAGGTTATTGAACCATCACTTAAACTCGTGTGTAGCAGGGCACAGGAAGTTGTTCCCGTGGCACCTACACCAATTGAAGTAGAAGCTTATGATAGTGATCATGAAGTTTCGGATCAAGTCACTGACGTACCTCGTAGGGTGACAAGGATGCGTACTACTTCAGAGTGGTACGCAATCCTATCTTGAAGGTCATGTTGCTAGACAACAATGAACCTACGAGCTATGGAGAAGCAATGGTGGGCCCAAATTCCGACAAATGGTTAGAAGCCATGAAATCCGAGATAGGATCCATGTATCAGAACAAAGCATGGACTTTGGTGGACTTGGCCGTTGATCGGCAAGCCATAGAGATAAATGGATCTTTAAGAAGAAGACGGACGTGGAGGGTAATGTCACCGTCTATGAAGCTCGACTTGTGGCGAAGAGTTTTTCACAAGTTCAAGGAGTTGACTACGATGAGATTTTCTCATCCGTAGCGATGCTTAAAGTCCGTCGGAATCATGTTAGCATTAGCTGCATTTATGAAATCTGGCAGATGGATGTCAAGACGAGTTTCCTTATCGCCACGTAAGGAAAGGTTGTATGTGATACAATCAGAAAAGTTTTGTCGATCCTAAGGATGCTAAAAGGTATGCCAGATCCAGCGATCCTTCTAAGGACTGGAGTAAGCATCTCGGAGTTGGAATATGCACTTTGATAGGATGATCAAAGATTTTGGGTTTATACAAAGTTTATGAGAAACTTGTATTTCCAAAGAAGTGAGTGGGAGCACTATAGAATTTCTGATGAGTACATGTTGTTAACATATTGATGATCAGAAATGATGTAGAATTTCTGGAAAGCATATAGGGTTATTTGAAAGATGTTTTTCAATAGAAAACCTGGATTAAGCTACTTGAACATTGAGCATCGAGATCTATAAGGATAGATCAAAATGCTTAATAATACTTTCAAATGAGCACATACCTTGACATGATCTTGAAGGTGTTCAAGATGGATCAGTCAAAGAAGGAGTTCTTGTCTGAGATGTAAGGTATGAAGTTAAGAGTTAAAGCTCGACCACGGCAGAAAAGAGAGAAAGGACGAAGGTCGCCCCTATGCTTCGTACATAGGCTCTATAGTATGCTATGCTATGTACCGACCGGAAGTGTGCCTTGCCATGAGTCACTAGGGGTACAAGAATGATCCAGAATGGATCATTGGACAATGATCAAAATTGTCCTTGGAGTAAATAAGGACATGTTTCTCGATTATGGAGGTGATAAAGAGTTCGGCGTAAAGGGTTACGTCGATGCAAGCTTTAACACCTATCCGAGTGACTCTGAGTAGCAAACCGGATACGTATAGTAGAGCAACCATTTGGAATAGCTTCAAGTGGAGCGTGAAGGCAACATTTATAATATGACCTAGAAATTTGCAAAGCACACACGGATCTGAAAGGTTCAGACCCGTTGACTAAAACTCGTTGACTAAAACCTCTCTCACAAGCAAAACATGATCAAACCTCAGAACTCATTGAGTCTAAATCACATGATGATGTGAACTAGTTTACAGACACTAGTAAACTCTTTGGGTGTTGGTCACATGGCGATGTGACCTATCAGTGTTAATCACATGACGATGTGAACTAGATTATTGACTCTAGTGCAAGTGGGAGACTGTTGGAAATATGCCCTAGAGGCAATAATAAATTAGTTATTATTATTATATTTCCTTGTTCATGATAATCGTTTATTATCCATGCTATAATTGTATTGATAGGAAACTCAAATACATGTGTGGATACATAGACAACACCATGTCCCTAGTAAGCCTCTAGTTGACTAGCTCGTCGATCAATAGATGGTTACAGTTTCCTGACCATGGACATTGGATGTCGTTGATGACGGGATCACATCATTAGGAGAATGATGTGATGGACAAGACCCAATCCTAAGCCTAGCACAAAGATCGTAGTTCGTATGCTAAAGCTTTTCTAATGTCAAGTATCATTTCCTTAGACCATGAGATTGTGCAACTCCGGATACCGTAGGAATGCTTTGGGTGTACCAAACGCCACAACGTAATCGGGTGGCTATAAAGGTGCACTACAGGTATCTCCGAAAGTGTCTGTTGGGTTGGCACGAATCAAGACTGGGATTTGTCACTCCGTGTAAACGGAGAGGTATCTCTGGGCCCACTCGGTAAGACATCATCATAATGTGCACAATGTGACCAAGGGGTTGATCACGGGATGATGAGTTACGGAACGAGTAAAGAGACTTGCCGGTAACGATATTGAACAAGGTATCGGGATACCGACGATCGAATCTCGGGCAAGTTCAATACCGTTAGACAAAGGGAATTGTATACGGGATCAATTGAGTCCTTGACATCGTGGTTCATCCGATGAGATCATCGTGGAACATGTGGGAGCCAACATGGGTATCCAGATCCCTCTGTTGGTTATTGACCGGAGAACGTCTCGGTCATGTCTACATGTCTCCCGAACCCGTAGGGTCTACACACTTAAGGTTCGATGATGCTAGGGTTATAAAGGAAGTTTGTATGTGGTTACCGAATGTTGTTCGGTGTCCCGGATGAGATCCCGGACGTCACGAGGAGTTCCGGAATGGTCCGGAGGTAAAGATTTATATATGGAAAGTTGTTGTTCGGGTTAGGAAAAAGTTCGGGTTTTTCGGTATTGTACCGGAAGCTTCGGAAGGTTTGGAGGATTCGGAGGGGTCCGGAGGTCCGGAAATAGTTCCACCACGTCCAATATAGTAGCATGGGCTGTAAGGGGCGCCCTAGCCTTAATGGGCCAGGGGCACCAGCCCCCAAGGCCCATGCGCATGGGAGGGGGAAACCCTAAGGGGAGGGCCTCCACTTGACTTGGGAGGCACTCCTCCCTCTTGGCCGCCCCCAAGTCCCATCTAGGGCTGGCCGCACCCCTTGGGGTGGGAAACCCTAAAGGGGGCGCAGCCCCCCTTTCCCCCTATATATACTTGAGGTTTTGGGCTGCCCAACACACATGAGAACTTCTCCTCTTGGTGCAGCCCTGCCTCTCCTCCTCCTCCTCTCCCTTGGTGCTTGGCGAAGCCCTGCGGGATTGCCACGCTCCTCCACCACCACCACGCTGTTGTGTTGCTGCTGGATGGAGTCTTCCTCAACCTCTCCCTCTCTCCTTGCTGGATCAAGGCATGGGAGACGTCACCGGGCTGTACGTGTGTTGAACGCGGAGGTGCTGTCCGTTCGGCACTAGGATCATCGGTGATTTGGATCACGACGAGTACGACTCCTTCAACCCCGTTCACATGAACGCTTCCGCTTAGCGATCTACAAGGGTATGTAGATGCACTCTCCTTCCCTCTTGTTGCTAGAATATCCATAGATTGATCTTGGTGATGCGTAGAAAATTTTGAATTTCTGCTACGTTCCCCAACAGTGGCATCTCTCTTGAAAGCATGTAGTGGCACGGTAGACAAATTATTGTTGGACAATTGACAGAATATTGCAAATTATAACTATGATCATTCATGGCATAATCTCACATAGGCATTACAACCGTGATAAGTAGACCATTCATCCAACTGCATCTATTATTATTACTCCACCCCAAGACTACTATCCAGCATGCATCTCAAAGTATTAATTTCATAATAAACAAAGTACCGTAATAAGAAAGATAACATAATGCAGATAGGAAGAGATCAATCAATATGACCAAACCCCATCGTTTTACCCTTAGTGGGAACAATATAATACGTGCCTTCGCCTCTCCTGTCACATGGAAAGGTCGGCACAAGATTGAACCCACTACTATGCAGCACTCCCTCTGAAAACCTACTCGTCTAATTGGTCAGAAAATACTCATAGATCGGAAATCATACATAGCTAAAAAAATACACAAGAGAAATACTTCAATAGAATCAATATAAATTAATGAACAATATGATCATAAGTCCACAATTCATCGGATCCCAACAAACATGTCACGGGAATTACATCGAATAGATCTCTGAATTGATCGTTGCATCAAAGATCAAGAGAGAGAGAGAGAGAGAGAGAGAGAGAGAGAGAGAGAGCCATCTGGCTACTACTATGGACCCGTAGATCCTGAAAGAACTACTCGCACATCATCATGGAGGCAACAAGGTTGATGAAGATAGCCTCCCCAATGATTCCCCCCTCTGGGAACAGGGCTTCAGATGGGATCGCTTCGGAATAGAGGCCTGCGGTGGCGATAAAATTATTTCGGGTCTCGCTTTGAGGGTTTCTGAATAAGTGGGAATTTATGGACCAGGAATTAAGGAAAATGGAGCTACAAGGGGCCCACAAGCCAGGGTGGCACGACCTACACCCCAGGGAGTGTCCTCTGCCTTATGGGTGTTGGGTAACGTAGTAATTTCAAAAAATTTCCTACGATCACGCAAGACCATGGTGATGGCATAGCAACGAGAGGGGAGAGTGTCCGCCCACGCACTCGTGAGACCGAAAGCGGAAGCGTTATATCAACGCTGTTGATGTAGTCGACGTCTTCACGATCCGACCGATCCAAGCACCGCACTCCGGCACCTCCGAGTTCTTAGCACACGCTCAGCTCGATGACGATCCCCGGCCCGATCCAAGAAAGCGTCGGGGAGGAGTTCCACAAGACGACGGCGTGGTGACGATCTTGATGTTCTATCGTCGCAGGGCTTCGCCTAAGCACCGCAACAATATGACCGAGGTGGAATATGGTGGAGGGGGCACCGACACGGCTAAGGAACGATCACGAAGATCAACTTGTGTGTTCTAGGGTGCCCCCTGCCCCGTATATAAAGGAGCAAGGGGAGGGCGGCCAGCCCTTGGGCGCACCAGGGGGGGGAGTCCTCCTCCTAGTAGGAGTAGGACTCCCTTTCCTAGTCCTACTAGGAAGAGGGAAGGGGAAGGAAAGAGGAGGAGAGGGAAGGGGGGGGGGGCGCCTCCTAGTCCAGTCGGACTCCCCATGGAGGGGGCGCGCCACCTCTGGTGCAGCCCTCTCTCTCCCTCTTGGCCCAATAAGGCCCATAACTTCCCGGGGTTCCGTAACCCCTCCGGCACTCCGGTTTTCTCCGAAACTTCGGAACCTTTCCGTGTCCGAATATAACCATCCAATATATCAATCTTTATGTCTCGACCATTTCGAGACTCCTCGTCATGTCCGTAATCACATCCAGGACTCGAACTCCTTGGTACATCAAAATACATAAACTCATAATATAACCGTCATTGAAACCTTAAGCGTGCGGACCCTACGGTTCGAGAACTATGTAGACATGACCTAGAACCATTCTCGGTCAATAACCAATAGCGGAACCTGGATGCCCATATTGGTTCCTACATATTCTACTGAAGATCTTTATCGGTCAAACCGCATAACAACATGCGTTGTTCCCTTTGTCATCGGTATGTTACTTACCCGAGATTCGATCGTCGGTATCCAATACCTAGTTTAATCTCGTTACGTAAAGTCTCTTTACTCGTTCCGTAATACATCATCTCACAACTAACTCATTAGTTGTAATGCTTGCAAGGCTTATGTGATGTGTATTACCGAGAAGGCCTAGAGATACCTCTCCGACAATCGGAGTGACAAATCCTAATCTTGATTCATGCCAACTCAACATATACTTTGGAGACACTTGTAGAGTACCTTTATAATCACCCGATTACGTTGTGACGTTTGGTAGCACACAAAGTGTTCCTCCGTAAACGGAGTTGCATAATCTCATAGTTGCAGGAACTTTGTATAAGTCATGAAGATAGCATAAGCAACATACTAAACGATCAAGTGCTAAGCTAATGAAATGGGTCATGTCAATCAGATCATTCAACTAATGATGTGACCTTGTTAATCAAATAACAACTCCTTGTTCATGGTTAGGAAACATAACCATCTTTGATTAACAAGCTAGTCAAGTAGAGGCATACTAGTGACATACTGTTTGTCTATATATTCACACATGTATTATGTTTCCGGTTAATACAATTCTAGCATGAATAATAAACATTTATCATGATATAAGGAAATAAATAATAACTTTATTATTGCCTCTAGGGCATATTTCCTTCAGCCTCCCACTTGCACTAGAGTCAATAATCTAGATCACATCACCATGTGATTAACATCGATAGTTCACATCATCATGTGATTAACACCCATAATTCACATCGCCATGTGACCAAGACCCAAAGGGTTTACTAGATTCAGTAATCTAGTTCACATCGCTATGTGATTAACACCCAAAGAGTACTAAGGTGTGATCATGTTTTGCTTTGTGAGAGAATCTTAGTCAACGGGTGCGCCACATTCAGATCCGTATGTATTTTGCAAATCTCTATGTCAACAATGCTCGCACGGAGCTACTCTAGCTAATTGCTCCCACTATCAATATGTATCTAGATCGAGACTTAAAGTCATCCAGATCGGTGTCAAAACTTGCATCGACGTAACCCTTTACTTACTAACCTTTTATCACTTCCATAATCGAGAAACATATCCTTATTCCATTAAGGATAATTTTGACCGCTGTCCAATGATCTATTCCTAGATCACTATTGTACTCCTTGCCAAACTCGGTGCAGGGTATACAATAGATCTGGTACACAGCATGGCATACTTTATAGAACCTATGGCCAAGTCATAGGGAATGACTTTCATTCTCTTTCTATCTTTCTGCCGTGGCGGGTTTTGAGTCTTACTCAATTTCACACCTTTGTAACACAGGCAAGAACTCTTTCTTTGACTGCTCCATTTTGAACTACTTCAAAATCTTGTCAAGGTATGTACTCATTGAAAAAACTTATCAAGCGCCTTGATCTATCTCTATAGATCTTAATGCTCAATATGTAAGCAGCTTCACCGAGGTCTTTCTTTGAAAAACTCCTTTTAAACACTCCTTTATGCTTTGCGAATGATTCTACATTATTTCCGATCTACAATATGTCATTCACATATACTTATCGAAATGCTGTAGTGCTCCCACTCACTTTCTTGTAAATACAGCTTCACCGCAAGTCTGTATAAAACTATATGCTTTGATCACACTATCAAAGCGCTTATTCCAACTCCGAGATGCTTGCACCAGTCCATAGATGGATCATTGGAGCTTGCACATTTTGTTAGCTCCTTTAGGATTGACAAAACCTTCGGTTGCATCATATACAACTCTTCTTTAATAAATCCATTAAAGAATGTAGTTTTGACATCCATTTGCCAGATTTCATAAAATGTGGCGATTGCTAACATGATTCGGACAGACATAAGCATCGCTACTGCTTGAGTAAATCTCATTGTAGTCAACACCTTGAACTTGTCGAAAACCTTTCACGACAAGTCGAGCTTTGTAGATAGTAATACTACTATCAAGATCTGTCTTCCTATTGAAGATCCATTTATATAATATGGCTTGCCGATCATCGGCAACTCCATCAAAGTCCACACTTTGTTCTCATATATGGATCCCATCTCGATTTCATGGTCTCAAACCATTTCGCGGAATCTGGGCTCATCATCGCTTCCTCATAGTTCGTAGGTTCATCATGGTCTAGTAACATGACTTCCATAACATGATTACCGTACCACCGTGCGGATCTTACTCGAAGACCTACGAGGTTTGGTAGCAACTTGATCTGAAGTTTCATGATCATCATCATTAACTTTCTCACTAATTGGTGTAGGAATCATGGAACTGATTTCGTGATGAACTACTTTCCAATAAGGGAGAAGGTACAATTACCTCATCAAGTTCTACTTTCCTCCCACTCACTTCTTTCGAGAGAAACTTCTTCTCTAGAAAGGATCCATCTTAGCAACGAAAAACTTGCCTTCGGATCTGTGATAGAAGGTGTACCCAATAGTTACCTTTGGGTATTCTATGAAGACGCACTTTTCCGATTTGGGTTCGAGCTTATCGGTGAAAACTTTTCACACAAGCATCACAATTCCAAACTTTAAGAAACGACAGCTTAGGTCTCACCGTTAAACCATAGTTCATACGGTGTCATCTCAACGGATTTAGATGGTGCCCTATTAAACGTGAATGCAGCTGTCTCTAATGCATAACCCCAAAACGATAGTGGTAAACTGATAAGAGACATCATAGATCGCACCATATCAAATAAAGAACGGTTATGACGTTCAGACACACCATTACGTTATGGTGTTCCATGTGGCGTGAGCTGTGAAACTATTCCACATTGTTTTAATGAAGGCCAAACTCGTAACTCAAATATTTTTCCTCTGCGATCATATCGTAGAAACTTTTATTTTCTTGTTACGATGATTCTTCACTTCACTCTGAAATTCTTTGAACTTTTCAAATGTTTCAGACTTGTGTTTCATCAAGTAGATATACCCATATCTGCTCAAATCATCTTTGTGAAGGTCGAAAATAACGATACTTGCCACGAGCATCAACACTCATTGGATCGCATACATCGGTATGTATTATTCCCAATAAGTCAAGTAGTTTGTTCCATTGTTCCGAGAACGGAGTTTTAGTCATCTTGCCCAAAAGGCACGGTTCGCAAGCATCAAATGATTCATAATCAAGTGATTCCAAAATCCATCAAGATGGAGTTTCTTCATGCGCTTTACACCAATATGACCTAAACGGCAAGTGCCACAAATAAGTTGCACTATCATTATTAACTTTGCATCTTTTGGTTTCAATATTATGAATATGTGTATCACACGATCGAGATCCAACAAACCATTTTCTTTGGGTGTATGACCATCGAAGGTTTTATTCATTTAAAGCAGAACAACAATTATTCTTTGACTTTAAATGAATAACCGTTTTGCAATAAACATGATCAAATCATATTCATGCTCAATGCAAACACCAAATAACATTTATTTAGGTTTAACACTAATCCCGAAAGTATAGGGAGTGTGCGATGATGATCATATCAATCTTGGAACTACTTCCAACACTCATCGTCACTTCCCTTCAACTAGTTTTCGTTCATTCTGCAACTCCCGCTTGAGTTACTACTCTTAGCAACCGAACCAGTATCAAATACCGAGGGGTTGCTATGAACACTAGTAAAATACACATCAATAATCTGTATATCAAATATACCTTTGTTCACTTTGCCATCCTTCTTATCCGCCAAATACTTGGGGTAGTTCCGCTTCAAAGGACCAGTTCCATTGCAGCAAAAGCACTTAGTCTCGGCTTAGGTCTAGACTTGGGCTTCTTCACTCGAGCAGCAACTTGCTTGCCGTTTTCCTTGAAATTCCCTTCTTCCCTTTGCCCTTTCCTTGAGACTAGTGGTCTTGTCAATCATCAACACTTGATGCTCTTTCTTGATTTCTACCTTCGTCTATTTCAACATCACGAAGAGCTCGGGAATCGTTTTCGTCATCCCTTGCATATTATAGTTCATCACGAAGTTCTAGTAACTTAGTGATGGTGACTAGAGAATTCTGTCAATCACTATCTTATCCGGAAGATTAACTCCCACTTGACTCAAGCGATTGAAGCACCTGCATAATCTGAGCACATGCTCACTAGTTGAGCGATTCTCCTCCATCTTTTAGCTATAGAACTTGTTGGAGACTTCATATCTCTCAACTCGGTATTTGCTTGAAATATTAACTTCAACTCCTGGAACATCTCATATGGTCCATGACGCTCAAAACGCCTTTGAAGTCCCGATTCTAAGCTGTTTAAGCATGGTGCACTAAACTATCAAGTAGTCATCATATTGAGCTAGCCAAACGCTCATAACGCCCGCAGACCGCTCCTGCAATAGGTCTGTCACCTAGTGGTGCATCAAGGACATAATTCTTACATGCAGCAATGAGGATAAACCTCGATCACGGATCCAATCCGCAATATTGCTACTAACATTTTTCAATACAATTTTCTAGGAACACATATAAAACACAGGAAGCAACAACGCGAGCTATTGATCTACAACATAATCTGCAAAATACTACGGGACTAAGTTCATGATAAATTAAAGTTCAATTAATCATATTACTTAAGAACTCCCACTTAGACAGACATCTCTCTAGTCATCTAAGTGATCACGTGATCCAAATCAACTAAACCATGTCCGATCATCACGTGAGATGGAGTAGTTTTCAATGGTGAACATCTTATGTTGATCATATCTACTATATGATTCACGCCGACCTTTCGGTCTCCGTGTTCCTAGGCCATATCTGCATATGCTAGGCTCGTCAAGTATAACCTGAGTATTCGCGTGTGCAAAACTGGCTTGCACCCGTTGTAGATGGACGAGAGCTTATCACACCCGATCATCACGTGGTGTCCGGGCACGACGAACTTTGGCAGCGGTGCATACTGGGAGAACACTTCTTGATAATTTTAGTGAGAGATCATCTTATAATGCTACCGTCAATCAAAGCAAGATAAGATGCATAAAGGATAAACATCACATGCAATCAATATAAGTGATATGATATGGTCATCATCATCTTGTGCTTGTGATCTCCATCTTCGAAGCACCGTCATGATCACCATCGTCACCGGCGCGACACCTTGATCTCCATCGTAGCATCGTTGTCGTCTCGCCAACTATTGCTTCTACGACTATCGCTACTGCTTAGTGATAAAGTAAAGCAATTACATGGCGTTTGCATTTCATACAATAAAGCGACAACCATATGGCTCTCGCCATTGCCGATAACTCGGTTACAAAACATGATCATTTCATACAATATAGCATCACGTCTTGACCATATCACATCACAACATGCCCTGCAAAAACAAGTTAGACGTCCTCTACTTTGTTGTTGCAACTTTTACGTGGCTGCTATGGGCTGAGCAAGAACCGTTCTTACCACGCATCAAAACCACAACGATAGTTTGTCAAGTTGGTGCTGTTTTAACCTTCGCAAGGACCGGGCGTAGCCACACTCGGTTCAACTAAAGTGAGAGAGAGACACCCCGGTCACCTTTAAGCAACTAGTGCTCGCAGCGGTGAAACCAGTCTCGCGTAAGCGCGACGCGTAATGTCGGTCCGGGCGCTTCATCTCACAATACCGCCCAACCAAAGTATGACATGCTGGTAAGCAGATGACTTATATCGCCCACAACTCACTTGTGTTCTACTCGTGCATATGACATCAACGCATAAAACCAGGCTCGGATGCCATGTTGGGTAACGAGTAATTTCAAAAATTTCCTACGATCACGCAAGACCATGGTGATGGCATAGCAACGAGGGGAGAGTGTCCGTCCACGCACTCGTGAGACCGAAAGCGAAGCGTTATATCAACGCTGTTGATGTAGTCGACGCCTTCACGATCCGACCGATCCAAGCACCGTTACTCCGGCACCTCCAGTTCTTAGCACACGTTCAGCTCGATGGCGATCCCCGGCTCCGATCCAGCAAAGCGTCGGGAGGAGTTCCACAAGACGACGGCGTGGTGGACGATCTTGATGTTCTACCGTCGCGGGGCTTCGCCTAAGCACCGCAACAATATGACCGAGGTGGAATATGGTGGAGGGGGCACCGACACGGCTAAGGAACGATCACGAAGATCAACTTGTGTGTTCTAGGGTGCCCCCTGCCCCGTATATAAAGGAGCAAGGGGAGGGCGGCCAGCCCTTGGGCGCACCAGGAGGGGGGAGTCCTCCTCCTAGTAGGAGTAGGACTCCCCTTTCCTAGTCCTACTAGGAAGAGGGAAGGGGGAAGGAAAGAGAGGGAGAGGGAGAGGGAAAGGGGGGCTGCCCCCCTCCTAGTCCAATTCGGACTCCCCATGGAGGGGGGGCGCGCCACCTCCTGGTGCAGCCCTCTCTCTCCCCTCTTGGCCCAATAAGGCCCATAACTTCCCCGGGGGGTTCCGGTAACCCCTCCGGCACTCCGGTTTTTCTCCGGAAACTTCCGGAACCTTTCCGGTGTCCGAATATAACCATCCAATATATCAATCTTTATGTCTCGACCATTTCGAGACTCCTCGTCATGTCCGTGATCACATCCGGGACTCCGAACTCCTTCGGTACATCAAAATACATAAACTCATAATATAACCGTCATTGAAACCTTAAGCGTGCGGACCCTACGGTTCGAGAACTATGTAGACATGACCTAGAACCATTCTCGGTCAATAACCAATAGCGGAACCTGGATGCCCATATTGGTTCCTACATATTCTACGAAGATCTTTATCGGTCAAACCGCATAACAACATCGTTGTTCCCTTTGTCATCGGTATGTTACTTACCCGAGATTCGATCGTCGGTATCCAATACCTAGTTTAATCTCACATTGGAAAGTCTCTTTACTCGTTCCGTAATACATCATCTCACAACTAACTCATTAGTTGTAATGCTTGCAAGGCTTATGTGATGTGTATTACCGAGAAGGCCTAGAGATACCTCTCCGACAATCGGAGTGACAAATCCTAATCTTGATTCATGCCAACTCAACATATACTTTGGAGACACTTGTAGAGTACCTTTATAATCACCCGATTACGTTGTGACGTTTGGTAGCACACAAAGTGTTCCTCCGTAAACGGAGTTGCATAATCTCATAGTTGCAGGAACTTTGTATAAGTCATGAAGATAGCATAAGCAACATACTAAGCGATCAAGTGCTAAGCTAATGAAATGGGTCATGTCAATCAGATCATTCAACTAATGATGTGACCTTGTTAATCAAATAACAACTCCTTGTTCATGGTTAGGAAACATAACCATCTTTGATTAACAAGCTAGTCAAGTAGAGGCATACTAGTGACATACTGTTTGTCTATATATTCACACATGTATTATGTTTCCGGTTAATACAATTCTAGCATGAATAATAAACATTTATCATGATATAAGGAAATAAATAATAACTTTATTATTGCCTCTAGGGCATATTTCCTTCAATGGGGCCCTCGTGGGTCTTCTCGTCCTCCCCGAAAGCGTCTAGGGTCTCTTTTTCTCCAGAAAAAATCATCAAAAAATTTCGTCGTGTTTGGACTTCAATAGATATGGATTTTTTAGAAAACCGAAAACCATGTAAAAAAACAAAACTACCACTGGGCACTAAATTAATATGTTAGTTCAGAAAAATAATATAAAATCACATAGAAAGCACATAAAAGTGATAATATAATAGCATTTAACAAAAAAAATATTGTTACGTTTGAGAAATATCAGCAGCCCGCCCGTGCGTTTGGGGTGGATATGGGGGTCCGGGTTTAGCTGCTCTAACTGTCATGTATGTGAGGCATACCCATCAATGCCAACTCATTAATAAATTTATGTTTAGATTATACAGCAATTACAGGTTTCCTTCTTCATCAAAATATATTAGGAAGTAAGTAGATTCTTCCTTTTTATAGCATTTGAATTAAATAGATTAAACCAAACGAAGAAGTGTGTAAATATTGTATTCGCCCTCAAGAACATGTGATAATTTACTACCAAATATAAGGTATGTATGGTATATAATTATGAGTCATCAATTATTGCTTGACATAATGTGGAATGTAAAGAACCCACTCAATTTTTTCTAGCTATAAGTACCACCAATCAGAAACATCTCAAACAACACCAATACCAAAGGAACCACCAGCTAGCTTGCTTCAAATCTTAAGTAATGGCGCTAACAAAAGTTGCTCTCTTCCTTGCCCTCAACCTTGGTCTCACTGCTATTGTGCATGGTAACCCTCCAATAGTTCCTACACCACCTTTGGTACCTACCCCACCTATTGCACCGACACCATCGAATGGTGGTTCCTGCCCAATCAACCCACTAAAGATAACTGTGTGCACCAATGTGTTGTTGCTACTCAAGCTCCGGATCAACGTGCCGGAGACCGAGCAATGTTGCCCACTGCTTAGTGGGTTGGCTGATCTAGATGCCGCTGTCTGTGTTTGCACTGCCATCAAGGCCAACCTCCTTGGCGTCATCGCCGTCGACATTCCCGTCGACCTGACCCTCCTACTCAACCATTGTAACAAGACATATCCCTCTAGTTTCACCTGCTCGCCATGAGCCATGATCAACTATACCTCTCCAAAACATACTCATAATTGTCATGCATGTGAGGCATACCCATCTATGCCAACTCATTAATAAATTTATGTTAGATTATATATTTAGATTTCAAGTTATGTTTGTCTGTGTGACATAAGTGTATCATGCATGTTATGTAATCAAATTTATTGAGATGGAGCTTGTCTCGTTGAAGATATTCCCTACAACATATGAGATCATTATAAATAATTCAAGACGGCATCGCAGTTGATTGTTTGAACCATCTATCTATATACGACATACTTATGAATTTTTACAATTGGTTCTATAGTCTATGGAAACATTATGACATTTGGATCTTACTATGAACCATATGTTGGCAGTTATTTATCATCGATGGTTTAAGAGATTTCTTTGTTCTCGACTAGATGTGTTGATTATGTTCATGTGGGGTCCAAACTCTATAAACTAGATGACACCCCGCGCTTTGCTTCGGGATTTGGTTGTCACGAAGATGATAACAATTGAAATCAGTTATATGCCAAATTTTATTTACATTCAGTGACTGTTGTATTTGTTTTATAACATGCATCACGGGCACGATGATTTAAACAATTCAAAAGAAAAATAAATTGGAAAGCCCAAGAGCTGGAATAGTTCCTGGCTTCCTGCATGAATCGTCCTTCATGGTCTGCTTTTGAACATAGTCAAAATGGCCATATAAAATGAATAATATGTCAATTGTGATCCAAATCACTCAATATAGTAATACTTTGTAAAAGCAATAATTCAGAATAGTGACCCATTTCATTGTTGTAGTTTATTGGTTGTGCAAACTACAAAAAGATCTCGAGAATCTTAGTGGTCTTAGTCACATCATATACGTCATGGTTTTTTATTTCCTTTTGATTAGTACAAAATCCACCACTGTTATCACTGGACAACCGTACAACGACATCCCTTGTTGATCCACATATCGATCCTGGCTTATGCGTATAGTCGAATTAACCAAACTGGAAAGTCAAAATGGCCAAACGAATCAAATGTTACCTAGCTGGGGAGAAGGCAGCTTGCCCCAATAATCGGCAACATAGTGGAAATAATAGGTTGAAAAGATGAACCCACTTGTGTGTCCTAGCTTGGTGGAAGGCGTTGGGGTAGAGGCGCCAGTGGAGGGGAAAATATCTGATGCACCGGAGTTTGTGGTGCTACCGGTGCACCGAACTTACATTGTGCTTTTAAAATATTTAAAAAATACTGAAAAGAATTAGCGCACTCGCACAACATCAATGTAGGTTGTCAGAAAATTTCAAGTCAAAATTCAAAACATAACTTGAAAAAAAATTAACAAATTCAACACTGAGCAGTATGTAACATAATTTGGGCTTTAGATTTGGCCCATTATCAGACGGGTGTCAAATTTGTCATTTTTGTATCTTAAAATATTTCAAATTTGTATATGAAAGTTTGTGACATCATACATTGATATTGTGTTAACATGCTAAAACTTTTTCACATGTTTTTAAAATATTATATGGCATCCGATGCGCCGGTAACACCACTAGTGCGGGTGCACCAGATACACTCCCCCTGTGGAGGGTGATGAGAAGAAGAGGCGGACTACTCCACACGTGTCGGCCTCTACGACGACGTATAACGCGGACTCCGTGACACCCATGCATCAACATGGCAGCGAGCGATGCGTTGGATTCGGGAGCCTTTTGGCGTCGTGCAGGATGGGATGTGGCATGGTAGTAATTATTATAGGAAGATTTTTGCTTGAGTTAATTATCGAGAGGAGAGAAATGGTTTACACGTGGGACCTATTTTCTGATGTGGACAGTGTACATGTTGAAAGAATTGATAGTAATGGGCACCAACTTCTTAAGAATGTAAGATGTCCTGCTATTTATTTATTTTTTTGGGAGAAAACTTTCAACCTATTCATCAATTATCAAGATAGTAAAAAGAACATCAGAAGTAAAAATTATATCCAGGTCCGTAGACCATCTAGCGACGACTACAAGCACTGGAGGGAGCCAAAGACGCACCGCCATCATTGCACCTCCCTCATCGGAGCCGGACAAACATTATTGTAGTAGTTAGTTGGAAAGTCGTTGTGCTAAGGCCCCATAGGACCAGCACAACAGAACATCAACCGCCATCGATGAAGAGGATCCTAGATCGGAAAGATCCAACTTGCAGACACATAGACGAACAAAGACCGTATCTAAGAGGATCCAACAAGACAAATGCTGACTGGATCCCACGAGATCCGCCGGAGACACACCTCCACACGCCCTTCGATGATGTTAGAAACATCATCGGGACGTGGGCTAGGCGAGGAGAACCTTATTTCATTTTTAAGAAGCCGTCTCTGCCTCGTCTTCCTGAGCATGGCATAAACCCTAACAAAACTCCAAAAAACACCTAAAAACGGAGCCCTCCGGCCGGTAAGGGTCGAGATCCATTGCGCCCCCATAATTTAAGGACCATAGGAGAGGAGACAGACCGACGGCGGTGCCGGCAAGAGGCAGGAAAACCCTAACTGAGGAGGAGGCAAGAGCGAAGGCCTGGTACGTAACTTTATCATGCCATTTATTTTGCTAGCGTTATGCACACACTTGCTTGGCTATTTGCTGCTCATAGGATGAGTGGCCATGTTCTTATCAAACAGTGTGGAATTTTCCCATTAGAATAGTAACTTGTCTGCGTTGCCTTACATGATGATGGGGATTGAATGCCTCTTCACCACAGTTCGTTTACAAATATCAACATGCACAAGATTTTGTCATCTTTTATGAGTATAGGGCATGTTAGCACGTGAACTTGAAAAACCTTGTTCATTTTTTTACCATTTTTATCCCATGCAAAAAAGAGGCAAGTATAATATAATTCATAAGTTTCTTTTCTATACAAGAAATAAATTGCCATATTTTTTAATTAATTTCAGAAAGTTCACGTGTTATACTCCTGCGTCCATGGTTTAATCAAACATATTTTTGGATTCCATTAACCCATACGCGCTATCTACTCAAAATTGATCTCAACTAGCACCTATGGATTTGTCAAACATGCATATATTTCTTATCTACATCCTAAAATATCTTTTGTACAGCTGAAGTGTATAACATATTTATCGGCATTTTTTTTTTGAAAATGTGGATAACCCCTAGCCTCTGCATCAAACGATGTATACATCCATCTTTATTAAATTATGCCACAGAGACTGGCAAAATAAATACTACAAGGATGGATCCAAAGCCACATTTCTGTCGATTTATATCGCTACACATGCATGCTTGACGATGTGCCTTGGCCGCACCAACGCACACCATCTAATTTGGTGGCCTCATGAAGTTACGGCGGCTCTGAGCGGAGAGCACCAACCGGTCTAGCAGACCCACAACACGCACCGCAGGCACGCACTCTAGGATCCTGCGCCGCCATCTTCGACCGTCCCATCTTCTGGAGGGATCCTCGTATTGACCTTGCCAGAACCAACTGCCGTTGACGCCACCATGATGCCAGACAGCGCCACCAGCCTGCACGTGTCCATCAAGCCGCGTCCAACACCGAGACTCCACTGTGCCACGCCGCGGAGACCTGCCGCCTTCGAGGAGGTAGATGCAACACCGCTCCACCTTACGGCCCCTCCAGTAAGAATCTGCTCCAAAACAATGCCCCCAGGAGGGAGAACGACACCAGAGTCACCGTCATCATCCGACCCGAGAGACCTAGATCTAGGGTTTCCCCTGGAGCAGATACCCTCTGGAGGAAAAGGGGCACACCATCTGCACCTGCCAACGAACCCAAACGGTGCCCACTATCACACAGCTTTCATGGCGACACCTTGAGCGTCGTCGTCGCCCACCGCAGTTAGGGTTTTCACCTGAGAAGCAGTGAGGTAGGAAGAAGTAAGGCATACCCGACGACGACTCCAAGAAGAAAACCGGCGGCCACAGGCATCGTTATCATCCTGGTCGGCCGAAGCGGACCAGGGAATTATCCCAATCTGAATCCCCACCACCTGCTCCACCCATACATCGGTGACCAGCTAGCTAGCCAACACAGCCAAATCCAGCGAGATTGGAGCGCACCTAGATGGGACGGTGAGCAACAGACAAAATGGCGCCGTAAGCCGCCGGGTGGCCTGAACCCGCCGGTGGTCCGCTGGCCGCCCAAGCCGACCTCCGATAGCACGCCAGCCCCGCCGTGCCACCGTACAAGGAAGCCTCACCAAAGGGACCACCGTCCCTGATCCATGGATCGCAGCCGCCGTACCAACGCCGAGCAACCGGAGAAGGTCCCCCCCGCCGCCTTCCTCAGAGCCATCCGGACTTTTCCCAAGGGCGCCTCAGGCGACAAAAAGGGGAGGAAGGCGCAGCAGAAGGTGTGGGTGAAAGGGGCGTATGGGTGAGGTGGCGGCGGAGGAGGGATCCATTGGTGGCGCTAGATCGCGAGTCCTCCTGTAGCGACCAGACCCGAATGGATCTAGCGCTCTGTGCTCAGTGTCATCCCTGGATCGAGAATCGACACCACACAAGATTTCGAAGGATTTATAGCGAGTAGCAATCACACACTTATTACATCGTTGTCCACAAGGGAACTGAATAAAAAAATATGGCTTAAGGCCATCTAAAGATAACAATGGAAGGCTTGGAAGATAAGCGAGTCCATCAACTCCAACGGCATCACCGAGTATAGAACCACGACCTAACACCTTACTGTCGTTCGAAAAGTCTGCAACGTGAAAAGTTGCAGCCCAAAACGGGTCACACATGGAATATCTTGGCAATGTAACACATAAAGAGCAATGAATGAATAAGCCTATACTACATGCTTATTTGGCTGGTGGTAAGGCTCTCGGTTACATTTGCATAAAGCTGATTTTCCCTACATCAAAGGAATAATTTTATTTAACTATCATGGTGGTTGTTAAACATTGAGAATGGTTGACAGCATCCTCAATCCCAATTAATAGTACTCATCAAAACCCAATAACTTTTATTTAGAAGTAACATGTTGAGATTCACATGATAATCAAGTACCGGATACTCAAATTGTCCATAACCGGGACACGGCTAATCATGATTAGTTTATACACTCTGCAGAGGTTTGCACACTTTTCCCCACAAGACTCGATCGCCTCCGCTTGGTTCTCGTGACTACATGGTGTTTGAGAAACGGATGACCGAGACATAGTCTTTCGAAGCGCTAGCACCTTACATGTGGGTAGACCGTACCAACCTATATCCCCTACATCAGCTAGCCTACCCGTAAGAGTTCGTGACGACTTAGTCAACTACGCCAGAGCCCATAATTGGCTTGTGGCTGCACACGGAAGTTTCAGTTTGAAAAATCTTATGATCCCTTAGAGCACAGGTGGCGGTCCAAGAAATACAGCAAGTCTGATAGAAACCAGTGCCTCAATCCACCCAGATGTGTGTTAGGTTGCCACCTTAGATAAACCATTAATTAAACAATCTCACATCTGTCATGGATATTCACTCACCCAATCCACGTCTACTAGCATAGCATGGCATGAACAAGCAAGCGAGAAGTAACTCCCAAGGTTTCATAAGTAAAAGCAGTAATAGGTACTACCTCAATCTACTTCCCAATACCCACAATTTAATTAGATCCTAATCATGCAAGTGTTTGAGGAAATAGATCTAATGCATAAAACTGGGTATGAGAAAGGTATGATCAAGTGTTACTTGCCTTCTCGATGATCCGCGGGTCCTAGAGATTCAAGTAACAAGCGGCGCACTCGGGTGATCTAACGCAGACAAACAACAAGCATACAATAAGTACTCATCTAATGCACAGGAAATCTCGAATAAAAGATCTAACCAGAGAGTTCAACTTAAGAACCCAGTTGCAAAAGAATCGAATCAAAACAAACTCCGAAAATCGAAACTCGAGAGAGAACGTCTCGGTTTAGCGATCTGAAATTAGGTCAAAATTTCACAGTGGCAAAACTCTGTGAAAGTAGGGTAGTCGAACGGCGGTTTAGTTCTGAAACTCCAGCGCTTGAATCACCCGATTCGATAAGCGAGCGAGAAATAAAACAGTTTTGAAAATCAGATCTGAAATCAAATCGAAAATAACGGATTAATTCGATTAAAAGAAAAACGACGAACGAGTTAAATTGCGAGCGTTAGTTAACAGAACGAATCTAACGAACGCGTTCATTGAAACGAAGCAGTTCGGTGAGCGTCCGTTAAATAAGAAAACCGAAAAAAACAAAACCAATCTAGGTTTTTTTAAAAAACCGAACATATATTTTTTTAAAAACCGGATCGGTTTAGGGAAAACTGGTCGGGGCGGGCTCTGGTGGCTACCTCCGGCTCCATGGCATGGGGCTCGGGCGGTGGGGTGGTCCGGTGGGTCGGGAGGGGTGGCGGGGGCGGGGCTACCAAGGCGCGACGGGGAACGGCGGCGGGCGGGGCGGCTCCTTGGGCGTGCGGCGGGCGAGGTGAGGAGAGGGGGGGTGGGGTATAAATAGGAGGGGGGTGCTCGGCAGGGGGAAGGGGCAAGGGCCGGGCGGAGCCGGACTCGGCGGCGGCGGGCGGCTGCCCCGAGCGGGGACTGGTAGCAAGGCGTCTTGTGAGGAGAGGAGGAGGGGGTGGGGGGAGGGCGGCTGGGCCTGGGCCTGGCTGGCTTGGGCCGGGCCTCGGTCAGGGGGGCGTTTTTTTTTTAAAATAAAATTAAACCAAAACAATTAAAACAAATACCAAACAAACTCGGATTTAAATAAAACAAATTTTCCCGACTCCTAAAATGAGTCGAACAAAATGAACTTTAAAAACAAAATACATGCATAAAAATTTTAAATGCTCATTTTGCCTAAGCAAAATAAATCTTTCAAAACCAAATTTGGTTTATTTATAATATCTTCATTTTCCTAATTGTTTGGGAAAGTCATATTATTCCCTCTCAAGATATTTTTATAGGAAAACTTTATGAAGATAATTTAAATAATCCAATGATCCTATTTTCAAAATTTGGAAAATCCCAAATATGAAAATTTGAAACTTCAACTCTCTCGAGGGTCCTTGAGTTGCGTGAAATTTCTAGGATCGGAAAAAAATGCGAGAAAATATGATATGCATGATGACCTAATGTATAACATTCCAAATTGAAAATTTGGGATGTTACAAAACCTCTTAAGATGAATCTAGCCCTCGAGATTCGGGTTAACTAGAAAATAGGTGAGGTGGTCCTTAAGCAAAACTTCCTCTCTTTCCCGGTGGCTTCATCCTCGGTGTGGTGGCTCCACTTGAACTTTGCAAAATTTGATAACCTTGCTGCGGGTAACTCACTGGCATAATCGAGAATCTTAACGGTTTTTCCTCATATGTCAAGTCATCCTTCACTTGAATTGCTTCGGTGGCACTTGTGTCTCTTAACGGTACCTCTGCTATCTCGGGTGACATTTCTTCAATCGAGAAACATGGAATACATCATGAACTCTGACAGTCCTTCCGCAATTCCAACTTATACGCAACTTCTCCCATGCGTTGCAAAATCTTATATGGTCCAACGAAGCGGGTGCTAACTTTCCTTTAACTCCAAAACGCTTCACTCCTCAAGCGGGATACTCGATATATACTCTGCTCCAACTTCATACTCGATTGCTGCGCTTTGAATCGGCGTAGCTCTTACATGCGGACTGGGCTACCTTGAGCCTGTCTCGAATCAACTTAACTTCTGTTCGGACTCCTTAATCAAATCTGGTCCAAACAATCGACGATCTCGGTTTAGTCCCATGACAACGGTGTCCTGCACCTTCTTCCATACAAGGCCTCGAAGGTGCCATCTTTAAGCTGGTTTGGTAACTCGCTATTGTAGGAAAATTCTGCATACGGCAAATTGTCATCCCAACTAGATCCATAATCTAGTGCACAAGCTCTCAGCATGTCCTCCAAAATCTGATTGACTCTCTCAGTTTGTCCATCGGTCTGTGGGTGGAAAGCTGTGCTGAATTCCAATCGGGTTCCCAATGTTTCGTGCAACTGGTTCCAAAATTTTGAGGTAAACTGGGTTCCTCTGTCTGATACAATGCTCCTTGGAACTCCATGTAAGCATACAATTCTGGTCATGTATATCTTTGCCAACTTAGCACTGCTATAGGTAGTCTAGACTGGAATGAAATGGGCTACCTTGGTCAAACGGTCGACTATGACCCAAATTGAGTCATATCCTGAACGGGTCTTTGGCAAACCTGTGATGAAATCCATACCTAGTTTATCCCACTTCCATTCGGGTATCGGCAATGGTTGTAACAATCCTGCTGGCTTCTGATGCTCTGCCTTTACTTTCTGACATACGTCGCAAACTGCTACGTACTCCATAATATCCTTCTTCATTCCGTCCACCGAAAATATTCTTCAAATCCAAATACATCTTGGTATTTCTGGGTGAATCGAATAGGGTGAATCATGGGCTTCTTGCAAAATCAACTTCACGATCTACGGGTCATTGGGCACATAAACACGGTCTTCAAACCATAGGGTATCGTGTTCATCCTCACGAAATCCTTTAGCTTTTCCTTTGCTCATTTTCTCCTTTATAGAGGCAACTTCCTTATCGCCTTTTGGGCTTCTCGATTTTGTCCATCGATGTCGATGAATTTCCAATGCTGCTACATAGCCTCTCGAACTATTTCCAAACATAGCTCTCGAAGGTCCTCGGCTAACTCTTTGGGTATTTCTCCCATCATTAGGGTATTGACGTGGCTCTTACGACTCAATGCGTCGCTCACGACATTAGCCTTTCCGGGTGATAATGCAATCTCATATCATAATCCTTGATTAGCTCTAACCATCTCCTCATGCGAGATTCAACTCATTCGTGTGAAGATGTACTTCAAACTCTTGTGATCCGTATATACTTCACAATGATTTCCAATAAGAAAATGTCTCCACGTCTTCAAGGCATGCACAACGGCTGCTAACTCCAAATCATGAGTGGCATAATTCAACTCATGGGGCTTAAGTTGTCGTGAAGCATACGAAACAACTCTTCCTTCCTGCATAAGCACTGCTCCAAGTCCTCGGCGTGAAGCGCCGTAAAACACCTCATAATCCTTAGTTTGATCCGCAATATCAAAACTGGTGAGGTAACCAATCTTTTCTTCAACTCCTGAAAACTTGCCTCACAGTCCTCAGTCCATATGAATTTGTTTTCCTTCTTCAACAATTCTGTCATAGGCTTTGCAATCCTTGAGAAATTCTCAATGAATCTTCGGTAGTATCCTGCGAGTCCAAGGAAACTCCGAATCTCTCCAACTGTCGTTGGTGCTTCCCATTTGGTTACGGTCTCAACCTTTGTGGGGTCAACTGCTATTCCTTCTCCGGATATAACATGTCCGAGAAATCCAACTTCCTTTAACCAAAATTCACATTTGCTGAACTTGGCATACAACTGGTGTTCCCTCAGTTTCTCCAAAACCAATCGCAAATGTTCCTTGTGTTCCTCTTCATTCTTCGAGAAAATCAAAATATCATCAATGAACACCACGACGAACTTATCCAAAAACTCCATAAACACTTTGTTCATCAGGTTCATGAAATAGGCTGGCGCGTTAGTCGGTCCAAATGACATAACGGTATACTCATACAGTCCATATCTCGTGGTAAATGCTGTCTTGGGTATGTCTTGCTCCCGAATCTTCAACTGATGGTACCCTGATCGCAAGTCGATCTTAGAAAACACTTTGGCTCCTTGCAAGCGATCAAACAGATCATTTATCATAGGTAGTGGGTACTTGTTCTTGATTGTTACTTCATTCAATCCACGGTAATCAACAACCATTCTCAACGATCCATCCTTCTTCTCCACCAATAAAACGGGTGATCCCCAAGGTGAAGAACTTGGGCGAATAAAACCTTTATCCAATAGTTCCTTAATCTGCTTCTTAATTTTGCCAAATCCTTTGCGGGCATCACATGACGGTCGCTTCGATATCGGGCCTGTTCACGCAACAGCTCGATCAAAACTCAATCTCTCTATCCGCGGCATTCACGGCAACTCTTAGGAAATACATCAGATATTCCTTCACCATCGGTACTTCTTCCTGTACCACTCCCTGTTAAGCAATTAACTTGTGCTCTCCTCGGCTCGTGCCGTGATACATACTTAATCCTTCTTCCTTACGGTGTGGTGAGCAAAATTGACCTTGCGGTACAATCTATGTTTCCTCCATACCTTGATAACCAATCCATTCCTAATATCACATCCAATCCTTGGGATTCCGAACTATTAGGTCCGAGGGGAAAACATAGTGTCCGATCCTTAGTGGCGGTCGATCACACCATTTACTAGCCATGTACTCGCTCGGGTGAGGTTACTAGCATGGGTGACCTAAGGGCTTGGGTTGGTAACTTGTACTTATCCACAAATCCCTTGATATGTATGAATGCGATGCACCAAGTATCAAAAAGAACAACTGCGAAAAGACTTAACCAAAACTTACCGATTCTTGCATCGGGCTGATCTTCAACCTCCTCCACATCAATGTGGTTCACTTGTCCCCTGTTGAAAGGGTTGGGCTTCTTTCGAGCTTCCATTGCCATTTCCATTCGGCCTTACGGACAGTCATTTGCATAATGCCCGATCTTGCGGCACTTAAAGCAAGTAATGTGACTCAGTCTACCTTGGATGGTGTAGACGGGTTGGTGCGGTTCTGTCGTTGCTTCCTCCATTCCGTTCCCATTCTTGGTGCCATTATGGTTGTCTGAATTACCTCCTCCATGGGTATCTGAAACTGAATTCTGATTTAGGGGTATAACGTGGCCTGCTGGGATCTTGAGTTATACTTCCCTTGTCCATACTTCCGCTTGCAGTTCTCAATTCGCTGCTTCCCTCAATCATCGAGCTCGGTCTACTAACTCCTGGTAGTTATTGAAACTTGCTACCATCAACGGCATCTGAACTCATCATTCAGTCCTTCTAGAAACTTCTCTGCTTAGCTGCATCCGTAGCAACATCATCCGGGGCATAACGTGCTAATTTGCTAAAGTCATCCACGATCGCCAACAGTCCTTCCTCCTTGGCGTAAGTTGCGAAACTCACGCTTCTTCATGGGCATGGCTCCTGCTGAAACATGGGCTGTGCGAAAAGCTTGTCAAACTGGTCCCATGTGGCGGTGTCTCACGGATAAGTGGCTGTGAAATTCTCCCACCATCTGCTGCGGGTCCTTCAAGCTGATGTGCTGCAAACTTCACTCTTTCAACATCCGTGCATCCTGCAGTAGTCAGCTCCCTTCCTATCTTGCGGAGCCAGTCATCTGCTACAATTGGCTCGGTGCTACTGGAATACACCGGCGGGTTCAGTCTAAGGAAACGAGTCAGATGATCCGCAGGTGGTGGTGGTGGCGGTGGGTTGTTGTTGTTGTTGTTGTTGTTGTTGTTGTTCTGCACCAATGTTTGAATCAGGGTATTCTGCTGCTGGATCAATTGGGTGATCTCTGGCGAGAAAACGAATCCGGGGTCGCGTCTCGGAGGCATCTGATGGGTTTAGAAAAGGAGAGAAAGGTAGAATAGAATGAGGTCTAAGGGGAAATCACTACCCAAATGCACATGAGCAAATGCACACAAATCACTTCATTCAATCAAACAAGGGCTACAACGATCTAACTATCGCAAGAGTGCGTGTACTATAAAGGTTTACATGGAGGGAATACTACTAATATGTGGGGGACTTCTACTAATTTGAACCGGTGGAAGACTCCATGATGTACGCTCCACCGTCTTCAAAATCGGGTTCACTTGGATCCGAATCTGTGTCATCGATGTTGATGTAGTCGATTGGGTGTTCGACATCTGGTCTTCATTCCTGGCGCCAACTTCTTCTTGAGTTCTTCGATCTCGTACTTAAGATCGTTATTGTGTCTTGTCGAGCTACGATCTCGTCCATGTAGTCCTTGCGTGTAGTCTTTAGTTCTTCTTCCAATTCGATGATCCTTTCCTTCGTCTTTCGCAACTCCAACATGTCATTGCACATTTGATTCTCCTGGCGTCGAATGTGCTGATTTAACTCCTGGATGAACGCTGCAATGGATCTATCCTTCTTGGTGCTGACGACGTCCCAGTTGTCATCTCGGCGTCCGCAAATCTGGTAGATGGTGTCCTTGAGATCTTCTTGATAGACTTCTCCAATGCGTCCCATGGTGATGTGAGCTGCCATGCTCTTTCCCAGACTCCAAGTGGGTGCACTGAAAACACTATCTATTGGCCTGGTGATCGGGGCAAATGTCCTTCCTGGAACGTGAGCATGAATCTTCCAGCGCTCCTCTTCAGGCAGAGTGGCGTTGAAAGTCCCGGTGAAGCTTGGTAATCCAATGTTCAGGTACTTAGTAACTTCCTTCAAGTGAAATCCAAAAGGTGTGCCTTCATCCGGTTGGGTGTACTTGATCTTCGCGTCCGTCATCCTAAAGAGAGTAGAAAAGATGAGGAGTTAGAAAATGGGAAGAGAGAGTGATCTATGGCTTTAACTTAGTGGTCGTGTCCTACAGTCAACGTGTGCTCTGATACCATTCTCTGTAGCGACCAGACTCGAATGGATCTAGCGCTCTGTGCTCAGTGTCATCCACGGATCGAGAATGCCGACACCACACAGATGCTTGAAGGATTTATAGCAGAGTAGCAATCACACACTTATTACATCGTTGTCCACAAGGGAACTGAATAAAAAAATATGGCTTAAGGCCATCTAAAGATAACAGCGGAAGGCTTGGAAGATAAGCGAGTCCATCAACTCCAACGGCATCACTGAGTATAGAACCACGACCTAACACCTTACTCGTCGTTCAAAAAGTGCATAACGTGAAAAGTTGCAGCCCGAAAACGGGTCAGCACATGGAATATGCTGGCAATGTAACACATAAAGAGCAATGAATGAATAAGCCTATACTACATGCTTATTTGGCTGGTGGTAAGGCTCTACGGTTACATTTGCATAAAGCTGATTTTTCCCTACATCAAAGGAATAATTTTATTTAACTATCATGGTGGTTGTTAAACATTGAGAATGGTTGACAGCATCCTCAATCCCAATTAATAGTACTCATCAAAACCCAATAACTTTTATTTAGAAGTAACATGTTGAGATTCACATGATAATCAAGTACCGGATACTCAAATTGTCCATAACCGGGGACACGGCTAATCATGATTAGTTTATACACTCTGCAGAGGTTTGCACACTTTTCCCCACAAGACTCGATCGCCTCCGCTTGGTTCTCGCACTACATGGTGTTTGAGAAACGGATGACCGAGACATAGTCTTTCAGAAGCGCTAGCACCTTACATGTGGGTAGACCGTACCAACCTATATCCCCTACATCAGCTAGCCTACCCGTAAGAGTTCATGACGACTTAGTCAACTACGCCAGAGCCCATAATTGGCTTGTGGCTGCACACGGAAGTTTCAGTTTGAAAAATCTTATGATCCCTTAGAGCACGGGTGGCGGTCCAAGAAATACAGCAAGTCTCGATAGAAACCAGTGCCTCAATCCACCCAGATGTGTGTTAGGTTGCCACCTTAGATAAACCATTAATTAAACAATCTCACATCTGTCATGGATATTCACTCACCCAATCCACGTCTACTAGCATAGCATGGCATGAACAAGCAAACGAGAAGTAACTCCCAAGGTTTCATAAGTAAAAGCAGGTAATAGGTACTACCTCAATCTACTTCCCAATACCCACAATTTAATTAGATCCTAATCATGCAAGTGTTTGAGGAAATAGATCTAATGCATAAAAACTGGGTATGAGAAAAGGTATGATCAAGTGTTACTTGCCTTGCTGATGATCCGCGGGTCCTAGAGATTCAAGTAACAAGCGGCGACCGGTGATCTAACGCAGACAAACAACAAGCATACAATAAGTACTCATCTAATGCACAGGGAAATCTCGAATAAAAGATCTAACCAGAGAGTTCAACTTAAGAACCCTGGTTGCAAAAGAATCGAATCAAAACAAACTCCGAAAATCGAAACTCGAGAGAGAACGTCTCGGTTTAGCGATCTGAAATTAGGTCAAAATTTCACAGTGGCAAAACTCTGTGAAAGTAGGGTAGTCGAACGGCGGTTTCGTTCTGAAACTCCAGCGCTTGAATCACTGATTCGATAAACGAGCGAGAAATAAAACAGTTTTGAAAATCAGATCGAAATCAAATCGAAAATAACGGATTAATTCCGATTAAAAGAAAAACGACGAACGAGTTAAATTGCGAACGTTAGTTAAACGAACGAATCTAACGAACGCGTTCACTTTGAAACGAACGGTTCGGTGAAGCGTCCGTTAAATAAGAAAACCGAAAAAAACAAAACCAATCTAGGTTTTTTAAAAAAAAACCGAACATATATTTTTTTTTAAAAAAAAACCGGATCGGTTTAGGGAAAACCGGGTCGGGCGGCGGGGCTCCGGCGGCGGGGTGGTCCGCGGGTCGGGGGGCGGCGAGGGCGGCGGGCTACGGCGTCGGTGACGGGAACGGCGGCATGGCATGGGCGGCTCCTTGGGCGGCAAGTGGCGAGGCGAGTGAGGAGAGGGGGTCCGTGGGTATAAATAGGAGGGGGTGCTCGGCTTGGGGAAGGGGCACGGGGCAGGCGGAGCGGACTCCGGCAAGGTGGCGTCGTCCCAGCGGGACTTCGGCCTGGCCAGGCGCTTTGTGAGGAGAGGAGGAGGTGGGGGGGGGCGGCTGGGCCTGGGCCTGGCTGGCTTGGGCGGCTGGGCCTCGGTCCAGAAGGGGTTTTTTTTTAAAATAAAATTAAACCAAAACAATTAAAACAAATACCAAACAAACTCGGATTTAAATAAAACAAATTTTCCCGACTCCTAAAAATGAGTCGAACAAAATGAACTTTAAAACAAAATACATGCATAAAATTTTTAAATGCTCATTTTGCCTAAGCAAAATAAATCTTTCAAAACCAAATTTGGTTTATTTATAATATCTTCATTTTCCTAATTGTTTGGGAAAGTCATATTATTCCCTCTCAAGATATTTTTATAGGAAAACTTTATGAAGATAATTTAAATAATCCAATGATCCTATTTTCAAAATTTGGAAAATCCCAAATATGAAAATTTTGAAACTTCCAACTCTCTCCGAGGGTCCTTGAGTTGCGTGAAATTTCTAGGATCGGAAAAAAAATGCGAGAAAATATGATATGCATGATGACCTAATGTATAACATTCCAAATTGAAAATTTGGGATGTTACACCTCCGGATCCGTTTGTTACCGGCATTCTGCATTTCGCATATTAATATGGTTTATTAGACACTTAACCATATTATGGAATAGACTAACTCAGATTTAGATTTGCTTCTTCATTCGAGAGAAACAAAAGAAATGAGGAAAGGCCATCTCACAGTACTCTGTTCTCTTAGACCAATAACAATGTTATGTCACACTTTCTCTACCCTGTTGCCAAAGAATTGAGGTACTCTTCTTTTTGCTATATAGGACAAATATTCATTTCTGAGACCACTAAAAAGTTTCACAAAATTTCAATTTTTTTTGCATGGAATATGTTTCAGTGTGTGAGGCATGTGCCAAGTTTCAGCTCGTTTGGAGATGCGAGTTGCTCTCAGGAAAAAAATCAGTCCGAACAATACATGACTGTTTCATAGACCCTAAATTTGTCTTTTTGTTGAGCTACTCAAATGTCTAAATAAGCTGAAATTTGGCACGAACCTCACGCACGGAAGCATCTTCAATGCAAAAAGATCAGATTTTTTATTGTATTTTTTTTTTGATTTTACTGTTTATGACGGGGATAGATGAGCTCAGAAGCCTAATCGGCCCTCTCACTAATATGCTCCCTCTGTAAATAAATATATTGTTTACGGAGGGAGTATATACTAGCATCGTCTTAATAACCCCATATGGACATACATATGACCTCACGTTCTCAGCTAGAGGAATTTTTGCGGATTTTGGCGAGGCTAAAATAAAACAAAATCCATAGGCAGCCTTCAAAGAAACTTCCTATGCAGAGCTGCCGTTTCCGGACTTTAGGAGGATTGGTGATGCGGTGGTCAACCCAAGAAATCACAAGATAACATTTGCTAGGAGGACACATGGACCTCGCTATCTAGCTGTAGCACTGAAGACTGGAACCCATAAATAGCACAAGCGTACTGATCAACACGCAGATCCAAACAAGAGATAGAGATAGAGATAGAGAGCAGAGCAGAGCTGATAGACAGCCGGACAAACAGAGAGAGGGAGTGAGGGAGGGAGGGGGGATAGCAGAAGGCGGCGTGCGCATGGCAGGAGGAGAGCATGGAGCCAATGGCCTGCAACCGCAAGAGCAAGACCACACCGGAGCTCTGGAGGAAGGTAGAGGAGGAGCGAATCAACCAGCAGGGTGCGAGGATTCAGAGCAAGCTCTGAGCAGCACCGGCAACCAGCCCATGATCTCCGTCCAATTCGTGCAGAAGGTGTGTGTATGTCTGCATACGCAACTACTACTAGATTATTCTTCGTCCACGAACTTTTATTCTTGTTTCGTGTCTGAGAATCCTTACGTGATACGGGCATGCATGATTGATGATTATCCATCCAGCACAAAGTAAAGTAGTTGCACTTGTTCACACCCGCCCGTGGAGGCCGTAGTTCAGGTAGGAGAGAAACGGGTCAGCAGTAGCTATCCTATCATTACGAGTCTCTGGGCAACTTGGACAAGCAAGCAAGCAATTGACCTGACCGCGACATTCTTGGACCATGGGCGCAGGTCCTCGCCGAGATCCTGGGGACCTACCTGCTCATCTTCGCCGGCTGCGCGGCGGTGGCCGTGAACCAGAGGACGGCCGGCACAGTGACGTTCCCGGGCGTCTGCATCACCTGGGGCCTGGCCGTCATGGTCATGGTCTACTCCGTCGGCCACATCTCCGGGGCGCACCTCAACCCCGCCGTCACGCTCGCCTTCGCCACCTGCGGCCGCTTCCCGTGGAGGCAGGTCCCGGCCTACGCGGCGGCGCAGGTGACCGGGTCCACGGCGGCGAGCCTCACGCTGCGGCTGCTGTTCGGGAGCGAGCCGGAGCACTTCTTCGGGACGGTGCCGTCCGGGTCGGACGCCCAGTCGCTGGTGCTGGAGTTCATCATCACCTTCTACCTCATGTTCGTCATCTCCGGAGTCGCCACCGACAACAGAGCCGTAAGTAAACCGGAGGAGTACTGTGCGATCGCAATCCTTGTCTTGGCCATTAATTTATTTTTCTACACTTAACTAATTTTTGAAAAAGACCGGTTATAACGCAGCCGCACACACGCACACATTCACACCACCACACACCTCAGTCTACTCTAGATCTTGTCAAAATTATGGAGCTTAAAGATTGACGAAGTTGCTACAGACACATCGCTATCTATTCAAGAGCGCGGACATTGTTTCCTGGGTGTAAACTTAGACTTTCTTTTACACAAATATGTAATTTTCATCGACCAAAACTCAGCATTGATTTCTGGGCAAAATTTTTTTTACTGCTATATACAAGACACTATTCACACTAATTTGATCAATTTTTTGTTTTTTCACCATGAAGTCAACGTTGGGTTTTGGTTGGCGGAAAATTACATACTAACGCAAAAGAAAGTCAAGTTTATTCTAAAAAAAGTTTGAACTTTTTTGTATTTTTTTTTCTAATTTCTAGGTGTATATACACCCATGAACCAAGGGTATTTCCCATCTGCTCAACTAATTGTTTCCAACCATTTTCTCCCTCTTTTGCAGATTGGTGAGCTTGCCGGTCTGGCCGTTGGAGCTACTGTGCTACTAAACGTGCTCTTTGCCGGGTATTCCACGATAACTGCTCTATTTTACTCGCCATTTTTGGACTTTGGTTGTCAACAAAGCCATCCTTTGATTGAGACTTGTTGATGGGTTCCTTTCTTGCACATGACGCTTTTAGACTTAGTTATCCCGTAGTGTGAACAATTAACTGATTTACCACAAAAGAATACTACTTATTTGCATAACACAAACTTGTGATTTGTTGCATGGTCATGGTTTACCCGTTTCAAAAACTCCACCACAAAGCAGCATGGCGTCCCAGATGTCATGTCCATGTGGCGGACAACTCAGATGCCATGTCAAACCACACTCAAACTATTTGGAATCGCAATGTAGATGAACAACTAGATAATTGACGCAGAGTAGGTTAGCCTGCTATTGTACGTCCGTCATTTATACATTGGTGTGGTAAAAAATTTAGTGAGTTTTCTACATAAACAACGTGATTTACATACCAGCTTACAGTTCATGTACCCGCTAAAAAAAACTTACTGTTCATGTGAGTGAGTACAAAATACTGGATTTTATTAGGTGAAACAACACATTCGAAATTGCAATGTGGAAGTACAATTAAAGGATCTTTAAGTTGCATTACAAGACCATAAATTACAATCTGGAATTAGAAAATCATTGAGTATACATTTTGAATTATTATCTATGAATTTTGGGAACAAGTAAAATTAATTTTAAAACAATGGGGGTATCTGTCTTTTATTTAAGATATTTCATGTGATTATTTTTAAAATTTGCGTGGCTAGGGATCCATGTGTTGGCCGGGTCAGCTACCAAAAACTAGTATACGTCGGAACGGTTGCATAGCCAGGACTTGCTCATGGCCGAGGCCAACTTCGAGCAACAGTAGTGAACAGTAACCATGATAGCTACGGTCAGCAGATGGAGTTGCCGTCACATGCCCCAGACCATGGCTTGTATAAAGCCTGGGGCCCGGCTATGTCCCTGCATAGGAATAAAATTAAAGTATATGGTGATAAGAGTTCTTTCTAAAATCATTTAAGCACTGATACTGGATACTAGGTTATATATTTTTTTGCTATAAGGATAGTAGGTTAATTTTTTTTTTTGCTATAAATATTTTAAAACAGTAATATGGAAGCAGTGTTCGTGATAAATCTACTAACAATATCAACATTTGGAGAAAAAACCTAATTAAGCATTAATTTGTGCATAGAAGCAGTTGAAATTTTTCAATATTTTGTTGCACTCTACCATTGTGTTTCATGAGATGAACTTACTAGTAAAATATCTCCATTTAAATTTTGTCATTTAATTATATTGAGATTAATTTTTTTGTGGACACGGCTGTGATGTGCAGGCCCATATCAGGAGCATCCATGAACCCTGCAAGAACCATCGGTCCGGCGATGGTCGCCGGCCGCTACACGGGCATCTGGGTGTATATCGTCGGCCCTATTACTGGCGCGGTTGCCGGTGCATGGGCTTACAACCTCATCCGATTTACCAACAAGCCACTACGAGAGATCACCAGGACTGGGTCCTTCTTGCGAAGTGCAAGGATGAGCTAGCTGCTTTCATAGTGTTGTTGCTTGTCGATAGTGAATGTCAATGATACTCCCTCCATTTCATAATGTAGTGTCTATAAATTTTTCTGAAAGGCAAACTTTGTAAACTTTGACCAAGTATATAGAGAAAATTGTCTACATCTACAATACCAAATATGTACAATCTGAAAATATAACTCATTATGTATCTAATGATGTGTATTTGGTACTCTAGATGTGCCTATTTTTCTTTATAAATATGGTCAAAATTTGTAATGTTTGACTTTTGTAAAAATCTATAGGCACTACATTATGGAATGAAGAGAGTATGTTGTAATTCTCCAACCGCCCCGTAAATTTATTTGATTTTCTCTTCATCGCCTAATTTCACTAGTAAATGATTGGGTCACCTAATTCTAACTGTGATGATTTTCTCTCTGAAGAAAGTAGGTCGTGCCCTGCAATTGAGGGCTTTATTCTACCACAACATTGACTTTTATGTCTCTAATGTACAAACTAACCTCGCCCGATTAGTGAAGTATTCAGGAAAGGGCATAGTTGGGGACCTATGTCAAGAGGATATGTGTGCCTGCTAGTGACGTCATTTGGGCTCTATTACATTATTTCACAGTTTTCTCCTCGTAATATAAAGTCTCTACTTTGAGTTAAATTCAACAACGTGTGGTTATGCTTATGTAGGTTTGTAGTTGCTGAGTGTGAGAGAGGGTCTGTATCTCCCCTAGTCATGTTAGCACCTATGGTGTAGGCTGGTTGTATGTCCTGGGGTGTATGGAAGTAGATGCTTCTTACTAGTAGAAGACTCTATTTTCTTAAATGAAAATGGGGGCCTGTAGGCTCCTTTGATAAATAAAAACTAACCATGCCCCGTCTTTCTGATAACCCACAAGTATATGGGATATATCACTGCTTTTTCGATACGAGAGTTGAATCCAGCTAGGAGCAGAAGGAATTGATTAACAGAAACTAGCAAGAGTTCACTATAAAAGATGCAAAGATTGTCTGATGGTTTGTTTGAAAGCAAGTAATCACAAGAAAGTAAATATTAACAAAAGTGCAATGGTGCAGTAAGTGGCTCAACCATTAATTATACTAAGGACAAACCAACGGTTTTACTTATAGGGCTCCACGCATTCTCGAGGACACGGGTTTTTGGAGCATTCCTGAATTTATTTTCTTATGAAGTATCCCGATGTTATTATCTGTATAACATCGGCTTTCGCCTCGATGGGGTTATCGGCAATATAATTATTAAGTCTTTGACCATTTACCGCTCTCGGTTTGGTCCTCTCCACGTTGTTGATCATGGTAGCTCCAAACGGGTAAACATCTTCCACGATTAACGGTCCTCCCATTTGGAAAGAAGCTTACCTGCAAAATATCTAAAACAAGACATGTACAAGAGAACTTTAGCACCAATCTTAAATTCACGTTTCTGAATTCCCCTACCATGATACATTCTAACTTTTTAAAACATATTAGTATTCTCATAGGCTTCATTCCTCCATTTATCTAAAGCGCTCATGTCAAGCAACCTCTTTTCATTAGCAAGTTTAAAATCATAATTGAGTTGCTTAACAACCCAATAAGCTTTATGTTCTAACTCAAGAGGTACCATAAACCATTTTATATAGTGACATGCCCAGGGGATTCTTATAAGCAGTTCTATAAGCCTAAAGTGCATCATCAAGTTTCTTACATCAATCCTTCATCGACCTATTGGCAATCTTTTGCAAAATTAATTTGATTTCTCTATTAGGTAAGTCAATCTTTCCACTAGACTGGGATGATATGGTGATGCTAATCTACAGTTTACTGATACTTAGCAAGACCTTTTATAACAGTATCATGAATAGAATATGAACCACAATCAGTCATAAGATATCTAGGACTTCCAAACATAAAAAACATAACCTCTTTAAGCATTTTAATAGAAGTTTATGATACAAACTTTTAGTTGAAATATCTTCTACCCACTTAGGAACATAATCAACAACAGCTAGAATATGAGTGTAACCATGTGAGGTTGGAAAATGTCCCATTCAATTAAAGCCCAGGCATCAAAATGTTCAATCACAAGAAAATAGTTCATTGGCATTTCCTGATGTCTATTAATATTACCAATTCTTTGACATGTATCACAAGAGAGAATAGACTTACGAGCATTTTTATAAATAGCAGAACAATAAAAACTAGACTGTAAGACCTTGTATGCATTTTCTATCTCCAGGCTGGTGCCTTCCATAAGTACTAGAGTGACACTCCCTTAGTATCTCTTCCTTCTTATGTTGAGGTATAAAACGCTTAACAATATCATCTACTCCTTTTCTATATAGATGTGGATCGTCCCAAAAGTAATGCCTCAAATCAAAGAAAAAAAGTTCTCTTTAGTTGATAAGTAATAAAACAAATCTATGAAAAAGTGGAAAAGTGAAAACTTCCAGGTTGCGACAAAGTGGCCCACATACAGTGCGCCACTTGTAAGTAGCAGAGAAGGTGGAATTGACCTTGCAAAGGGTACACCTTAGATTTCACGCTTCTAGTAGCGGCATTTGAATTTGCTTTTTGAGTGGAGCGGCTGATGGGCGGGCGCCTTGCTCCGTTGGGCCGGCCTCTGGCCTCGAGTGGACTCGGGCCACTTGTTCTGTTTGGTGCGAGTAGTGATGACAATGGCCTGACAGCAAAAGGAGAACTTGTTTTCTTCTTCTCACACTTTCTCTCTTGTGAAACAACCTTCTTGTCTATGCTAAGAAAAGAAAGAAAAAAAAACTTAATGTGTTTTTTAATTGTTTCTTCATTGTTGGAGTATTTAAAAATGATAAAATTAATATTTTTATTAATCATATCAATCCGCTTTGGTCTTATTGTAACACTGAAACACTGTTCAGGTAATGACATATTTTTTCTCACAAAAAATGTATCCATATATTTTTATGACATTTATGTTAAAATACTTGTGAAGCCCCCCGATTTAATCGTATACTAATCATACACGCAAATGTGTACGATCAAGATCAGGGACTCACGGGAAGATATCACAACACAACTCTAGACAGAAATTAAAATAATACAAGATTTATATTACAAGTCAAGGGCCTCGAGGGCTCGAATACAAAAGCTCGAAAGCACGAGAGTCAGCGGAAGCAACAATATCTGAGTTCAGACATAGGTTAAATAAGACTGCCTTAAGAAGGCCAGCACAAAAGCAACAATAATAGAAAAGGCAAGGCCTCCTGCATGGGACCTCCTAACTACTCCTGGTTGTCGGTGGTCTCCATGTAGTAGTAGGCTCCGTCGGGGTAGTAGTAGCCATTGGCGGTGGCATCTGGCTCCTAGGATCCACCATCTGATCGCAGCAACCGGGTATAGGGGAAAAGGAGATAGCAAAGCAACTGTGAGTACTCATCCAAAGTACTCGCAAGATTGACATCAGATCTATACTATAAGTATGCATCCGTATCAAAAGGAATGGGCCGTATCTATGGACCGAACTGCATAATGCCAGAGGAGAAGGGAAAGCCTAGCCTATCGAAGACTAGCATCTTCAAGCATCTTGCAGTATTCAGAAGAGTACAAAATAGCATATTAATTAACAAGCATGTTGTAGCATTAACGGCCAGAGATCCGTCCTCGACTCCCTGCGAGAAAGCAATCCCAGATCCATCATATCCATCTCATGTCTCAAGATCCATTTCTAGTTGTAATAGATCTAGATACAACTCCGAGCGTCTGTTACCGTGGACACGGCTATTCGAATAGATAACTTCCCTTAGATAACTTCCCTGCAGGGGTGCACCGATTACCCAACATGTTTGATTACTCTGGCCGGACACACTTTCCTGGGTCATGCCCGACCTCGGAAGATCAACACGTCGTGGTCCTCCCTCGGCTCCACAGAGAGGTCCCCGCTGGTATACATCCTAAGCACTCCGAGGTCTTGGGCCCATCGCCCTTTGCACTCCGGTTCATTATGCGATGAGCCGGGATGAGCACCACCTCATCATGGATGGCACTGGCCCGACAGGCCCACAATGCTGAACTGGACGTCTGACGGAGCTTTCAGAAGAAATGTATGACGCCAAGTGCCCATAAATGTTCCCGCGTGGCGGTTAGTGCGTATAGGCCAGTGGCCAACTCAGATCAAATACCCAAACCCTTAGTGTATTGGGAGCTCACGGAGACGAGAAGAGACTCACGATCATGTGACCCCGTCACCCCATCTTGAGGAAATACGGCAAGGTCTAGCCCATCCCACTCCGGAGCGGTCTTCCTGCCCGGTCGTGCCTCGTAATTATCTCGCGGGTGCTCTCTGGGCCTGCCCGACTTTCACAGGTATCTCTTGGGGGTACCCCTCGGGGTCGACCCGACTTCAACAGGGTTCTGAAGTAAAAGTCAAGGTAACTGTGTGTCCAAAACGTCAAGGGGAAAACCTGAGGAATCACCTTCGATGGATTCCACTCGATGTGACCGTCAAGGCGAAGTTAGGAGGAATCACCCTCAAGGTTCACACTTGAGGTGTTGCACGACAGAGTCGTATCGGGAGTGGTGAAGGAGGAACCACCCTCAAAATACCACGACCGATTAGATACACTACAAAGTTATCTTCAGGAGTGCGTTACGAGGTATCACCCTCGGCATTCGACAGTAGCTCTGCAGAGTCGAGCAACAGAAGGGGGTGTGATGTGATGTGTCGGGCTCTAGACGTTGATCACGTTGATCGAGTCATCGACGATGAAGCAGGGGCAACATGGACAAGGTGAGGGATCACTGATGGATCACTAACCAACCTATACTAAGCAGTTTAGGATAAGCAGGTAAGGTACAAGAGCAGGTTACAAAAGCAGGCTATGCATCAGAATAGGAGTAATCAATTACAGTAGAAAAATCTAATGCAAGCATGAGAGAGAATGGAATGGGCGATATCGGAATGACCAAGGGGGGTTTACTTGCCTGGAAGCTCTGCTGAAAAGGAAGAAGGGTCGTCGGTGACATAGTCGATCACAGGGGCAACGCCGGTCTCGGGGTTTACCAGAGAGAAGAGGGGGAAGAAACAATAAATAAAAAGCAAACAGATGCATGCCATGACAACAGGCACAACTAGGGGTGCTCTAACGCGGTGCTACACGATACCAGCGAAGGGTGAAAACATCCAGGAATGTTTTCCCAGCATTTGGCCTTTTCGGACAGATGAAACGGAGGGGGACGTTTCCATGTTCGCTATGCTAGGGGCACTTGAGAGACGAACGAGGGGCATATTCGGATTCGTCACATTTTTCTAAGCAACTTTCATATATAAATTATTATTATCCGAGTTACGGTTTATTTTCTATTCATTTTCAAAGATTTAATAATATTCTGGAATTTCCTATATTAAATTAATTCGAAAATTAAAATACCTAAACTGCTACGGGTACACACAGAAGTGTACCCGACAGTGCGCAAGAGGCTGACATGTGGGATCCTGGTCAACTATCCAGTCAGCGTTGACTGGACCGTTGACTGGTTAAATGGGTCAAGGGGTCCACAAGTGAGTGTCTCAGATATCTAAACGAGTTTCTTTTTAGACCTAAATGTGTAATTAACAGCGGGTCGGGCCCGCTAGTCAGTGACACTAGAGGGGGTCATTAGTGGTTAATTAATTGGAGTTAACCGGCGCCTAACCCCGGCGTTAATCCGACGTGACGGAGGAGCTCCGGTCAGCTGTTTCCGGCGACGGGCGGAGCTGTGGTTGGGCTCGGCCGACGCAGCGCGGCGAGGCACACCGGACGGTGGCCACAAGGCTGCCGGCTTGATGGGAGCGTGCGGGGGTGAGGCAGGATGTGGGCGGCGCGTGCGGGGCGTGAGTAGACCACAACGGGCACGCCGGTGGGCGCGGGCAGGTGCATCAATTTTATCTGCACCAAGCACCGATGAATATTCATTTTCATGTACATCTACAACTTTTGTACAATTGGAACAAATTTGACATCTTTTTCTCCAGTGAGAAAATTATTATGAAATGATGAACATTGTTTACAACACTTACAAGCATTTTCCGGGACCATGGAAACAATTTTCCGAGATCAAGAAATTCACCTAATGGCACAATATAATCAAGCAAAGTAGTAGTATCATCATAAGCGTCATACATAGCAGAAGTGGCATCATCAATTACTTGCGACATATTGGAATCAATAGTAGGTGTAGGTGTCGCAAGTTTACTCAAAGCAGAAGGTGAATCAAGTGCAGAGTTAGATGGCAATTCCTTACCTCCCCTCGTAGTAGAGGGATAGATCTTAGTTTTGTTATCTTTCAGATTTCTGATAGTGATCAATAGATATAAATCCCAAGTGAGTCAGAGAAAAGAGCTATGCTCCCCGGTAACGGCACCAGAAAAAGGTCTTGATAACCCACAAGTATAGGGGTTCGCAACAGTTTTCAAGGGTAGAGTATTCAACCCAAATTTATTGATTCGACACAAGGGGAGCCAAAAAATATTCTCAAGTATTAGCAGCTGAGTTGTCAATTCAACCACACCTGAAAGACTTAATATCTGCAACAAAGTATTTAGTAGCAAAGTAGTATGTGATGCGGCTTGAAGCTATGTCGGTATTTCCCCAAAGAGGAAGGAATGATGCAACACAGCGGCGGTAGGTATTTCCCTCAGTGATGAAACCAAGGTTATCGAACCAGTAGGAGAACCAAGCAACACAAGATAAACAACACCTGCACACAAATAACAAATACTCGCAACCCGACGTGTAAAAGGGGTTGTCAATCCCTTTTGTGCAACGGCGCTAGAGATAGGCAAACGAACGTGAGAGTTTTGTAAATATTGATAGATCGAACGCCAAATAAAATAAATTGCAGCAAGGTATTTTTGTATTTTTGGTTTAATATATCTGAAAATAAAAGCAAAGAAAAATAGATCGCAAAGGAAAATATAATAAAAAAGAGACCCGGGGGCCGTAGATTTCACTAGTGGCTTCTCTCGAGAAAAATAGCAAACGGTGGGTAATAGAATTACTATTGGGCAATTGATAGAACTTCAAATAATCATGACGATATCCAGGCAATGATCATTAGGCATCACGTCCAAGATTAGTAGACCGACTCCTGCCTGCATCTACTACTATTACTCCACACATCGACCGCTATCCAGCATGCATCTAGTGTATTAAGTTCATGGAGAAACAGAGTAATGTAATAAGAACGATGACAGGATGTAGACAAGATCTATTTATTTAGAAATAGACCCCATCGTTTTATCCTTAGTAGCAACGATACATACGTGTCGGTTCCCCATCTGTCACTGGGATCAAGCACCGTAAGATCGATCCCACTACAAAGCACCTCTTCCCATTGCAAGATAAATAGATCAAGTTGGCCACACAAAACTCAAATATCAAAGAAGAAATACGAGGCTATAAGCAATCATGCATATAAGAGATCAAAGAAGACTCAAATAACTTTCATGGATAAAAAGATAGATCTGATCATAAACTCAAAGCTCATCAGATCCCAACAAACACACCGCAATCATATGGATCTCTAAGAGACCATTGTATTGACAATCAAACGAGAGAGAGGAAGCCATCTAGCTACTAACTACGGACTTGTAGGTCTACAAAGAACTACTCACGCATCATCGGAGAGGCACCAATGGAAGTGGTGAACCCCTCCGTGATGGTGTCTAGATTGGATCTGGTGGTTATGGACTCCGTGGGGCTGGAATTGATTTTCGTCGATTCTCCTAGGGTTTCTGGAATATTGGGGTATTTATAGAGCAAAGAGGCGGTTCGGGGGGCACCCGAGGTGGGCACAACCCATCTGGGACCGCCTGGAGGCCCAGGCGCGCCGTGGTGGGTTGTGCTCCCCTCGGAGCACCCCCAGGTGCTTCTCCGGCCCACTGGATGTCTTCTAGTCCAGAAAAATCTCCAAAAAGTTTCGTTGCGTTTGGACTTCGTTTGGTATTGATTTCCTGCGATGTAAAAAACATGCAGAAAACAGCAACTGGCACTTGGCACTATGTCAATAGGTTAGTACCAAAAAATGATGTAAAATGACTATAAAATGATTATAAAACATCCAAGAATGATAATATAAGAGCATGGAACAATCAAAAATTGTAGATACGTTGGAGACGTATCAGTATGAAAGTAACAATAACGGTGGCAAAAGTAACAATAACAGTTTTGTAGCAATCGTAACAGTGGCAACGGAAAAGTAACTTAGCAAAGATCAATATGAAACGAACTCATAGGCAATGGATCAGTGATGGATAATTATGTCGGATGGCATTCATCATGCAACAGTTATAACCTAGGGTGACACAGAACTAGCTCCAATTCATCAATATAATGTAGGCATGTATTCCATATATAGTCAAACGTGCTTATGGAAAAGAACTTGCATGACATCTTTTGTCCTACCCTCCCATGGCAGCGGGGTCCTAATGGAAACTAAGGGATATTAAGACCTCATTTTAATATAGAACCGGAACAAAGCATTAGCACTTAGTGAATACATGAACTCCTCAAACTACGGTAATCACCGTAAAGAATCCCAATTATTGTCAACTTGGGGTATGCGGATCATAACTCGTAATAGGTGTCTACAACTTGCAAGATCGGATCAAGAACACAAATATATTCATGAAAACATAATAGGTTCAGATCTGAAATCATGGCACTCGGGCCCTAGTGACAAGCATTAAGCATAGCAAAGTCATAGCAACATCAATCTCAGAACATAGTGGATACTAGGGATCAAACCCTAACAAAACTAACTCGATACATGATAAATCTCATCCAACCCATCACCGTCCAGCAAGCCTACGATGGAATTACTCATGCACGGTGGTGAGCATCATGAAATTGGTGATGGGGGAAGGTTGGTGATGATGATGGCGACGATTTCCCCTCTCAGTAGCCCCAAACGGACTCCAGATCTGCCCTCCCGATGAAGAATAGGGGGTGACAGCTGCTCCGTATCGTAAAACCCAATGAATCCTTCTTTCTGATTTTTTTCTTCCCGAACGTGAATATTTGGAGTTGATGTCGGTGGAGGTCCAGGGGACCCACAAGGCATGGGGCGCTTCCTAGGGGGTGGGCCCCCACCCTTGTGGACAGCTGGTGAGTCCCCTCTGGTTGATTCTTTCGCCAATATTTTTTATTTAGTCCAAAAATATTCTCCGTGAATTTTCAGGTCATTCCAAGAACTTTCATTTCTGCACAAAAATAACACCAAGGCAATTTTGCTGAAAACAACATTAGTCCGGGTTAGTTCCATTCAAATCATGCAAATTAGAGTCCAAAACAAGGGCAAAAGAGTTAGGAAACGTAGATACGATGGAGACATATCAACTCCCCCAAGCTTAACCCATTGCTTGTCCTCAAGCCATTCAGTTGAGAAACTGAAAGTGATAAAGAAAAACTTTTACAAACTCTGTTTGGTCTTGTTGTTGCAAATATGTATAGCCAGTATTCAGGTTTTCAGCAAAGATTATAAACTAACCATATTCACAATAACATTTAGGTCTCACATTTACTCATATCAATGGCATGGTCAACTAGCGAGCAATAATAATAAATCTCGGATGACAACACTTTTTCAAAACAATCATGATATGATATAACAAAATGGTATCTCACTAGCCCTTTCTGAGACCGCAAAACATAAATGCTGAGCACCCGTGAAGATCAAGGACTGACTAGACATTGTAATTCATGGTAAAAGAGATCCAGTTGCAGTCATACTCAATATCAATTAATAACGACGCATACAAATGACAATGGTGCTCTCTAACTGGTGCTTTTTATAAGAGGATGCTAACTCAATAATAAAAGTAAATAGATAGCTCCTTCACAGAGGGAAGCATGGATTTGTGTAGGTGCCAGGGCTTGAGCTTTTGAAACAGAGATGAATAATATTTTGAGAGGTATGCTTTCATTGTCAACATAACAACCAAGAGATCCCAGTATCTTCCATACTAGATACATTATAGGCGGTTCCCAAACAGAATGGTAAAGTTTTTACTCCCCCTCCACCAACAAGCACACTCCACGACTGGTCCGAAACAACGGGTACCGTCCATACCAACAACAGTCATGGGGGAGTTTTGTTTGAAATTATATTTTGATTTGATTTCGAGCATGGAACTGGGCATCCCGAATACTAGCCACTTTCTCGTGAATGACAAGTGAATCAACACTCATCGTGAGAATAACCCATCTATCATGGAAGATACTGACAACCCCCAGTAGCTACATGAGAGATTCAGCCATACAAAACAGATTATTATTTGAAGGTTTAGAGTTTGGCACATGAAAATTTAGTTGGAACAACAGGTAAATACTGCATATAGGTAGGTATGGTGGACTCATATGGACCAACTTTGGGTTTATGGAAGTGGATGCACAAGCAGTATTCCCGCTTAGTACAAGTGAAGGCTAGCAAAAGATTGAGGAGCGACCAACTAGAGAGCGACAACAATCATAAACTGAGATTAACCAACATTGAGTGCAAGCATGAGTAGGATATAAATCACCATGAACATAAACATCGTGGAGGCTATGTTGATTTTTTTTAACTACATGTGTGAACATGTGCCAAGTCAAGCCACTTAAATCATTCAAAGGAGGATACCATCCTATCATACCACATCACAACCATTTTAAAAGCATGTTGGCACGCAAGGTAAACCATTATAAACTCTCAGCTAATTAAGCATGGCATGAGTAACTATAATATCTAATTGTCATTGTAAACATGTTTCATTCATAATGGGCTGAATCAAGAATGATGAACTAATCATATTTACAAAAATCAAGATAGGTCGAGTTCATACCAGCTTTTCCTCATCTCAATCATTTCATCATATATCGTCATTATTGCCTTTCACTTGCACGACCGAACAGTGTGGATAATAATAATAGTGCACGTGCATTGGACTAAGCTGTAATCTGCAAACATTTATTCAAAGGAGAAGACAAGGTAATATGGGCTCTTTGTTAGATCAACAATAATGCATATGAGAGCCACTCAACATTTTCATCGTGATCTTCTCCTCTTGACCCAAAGAAAGGAAAAAGAATTTCAAAGAAACACACTGAAATATTTTTGGAGTTTTTGTTTTTCTGAAGAAAGAAAAACAAGAACGAGAAAAACTATTTACATGGAAAGCTCCGAACAAACAAAAGAAGAACAAGAAATCTTTTTGGGTTTTATTTTAATACTACTACTAAATAAACATGGAAAGGAAACTAAAAAGAAACTACAATTATTTTTTGGTTTTCTCAAAGTTTTTCAAACACACAAGAAGAAAGCGGAAAAAAGAAAATAAACTAGCATGGATGATACAATGAAAAAGTATGAACACCAACAACTGGAATGGGTGTGTGAACATGAATGTAATGCCGGTGAGAAATACGTACTCCCCCAAGCTTAGGCTTTTGGTCTATGTTGGTCTATGGCCACGGTTGGCCTGGCGGATATCCAAAGTTATAGTCGGGGATGTACTGGGACGCGGCAGCTACTACCTGAAGGGCTGCAGATGGAGGCGAGAGGCCTCCACCTCTCTCTCGTACTCGCTCGCCTCCTCTCTAGTTATAAAATATCTCCCTTTTGCCTGAAGGTTAAAAAAGGCAGTAGCAGGAAGGGTAATATGGACAGCACACTGACGGTCAAATATTAGTTGGTACAGGAGGGACTATTTGTTCCTCACAAGAAACTGGTAGTGTACCAAAGCATTATAATCAAGGAAAGCAGGTGGTAATTCAATGTTATCCCCCTCTATGGGCACCCCGAGATAATTAGCTAAACGGGTGGCATAAATCCCACCAAAGAAATCTCCATCTTTAGCATTATGATGTAACCTCCTCGCAATAATAGCCCCTAAGTTATATCGTTTATCACCCATTACCGCGCACTTGAGGACACTAAGATCCGATGCACAAAGGTGGCTATGACCATGTTTACCATTAATGCATCTACCTATAAAGAGAGAAAAATAATGTATAGCAGGAAAGTGAATGCTCCCCATGGAAGCTTGTGTAATATTTCTAGTTTCTCCCACAGTGATGCTAGCAAGGAAATCATTATACTCAGTCTTATGAGGTTCACTAAGGACCCCCCTGGGGAATTTTGCATTCTTCATTAAAATCTTCTCGGTCCATGGTATATGATTTATCATAAAGATCAAATAGGACATAATGAGTATTATGCTGGGATTTAAACTTAAATCTTCGCACAAATGAATCAGTGAGGTGATAGTACTGCTAGCACTTATCTGACACGAAGTCCTCAAGGCCAGCATTTTGTACGTATGCATCAAATTCCTCCTTGGAACCAACATGAACCATGAATTCATCCAACGGCCATTCACAAGGCCGTACTCGAGCTTCCCTTCGTGGTTCAAGATTCGGCTCACGTATCGCGAGCCTTGGGGCTTGCTTCCTCGATAAACCACCTTGGTATATCTTCCTAAACATCTTTCTTCCACTGAAAAGTTTCTAAAAAATTTAGTGACTCAAAATAAAAGTGAACAAAACTCAACAAAAATGATAGCAACTACTCCTACAAGTGTCTAGAGGCTATATCATGCATCAAAACTACTTTGGACCATATAAATTTGACATGCAAGCTCAAGAACAAGGTCACCACAGGAGCAAAAATTTGCATTATATAAAGCACTAGAACAAAACTAATTGGACCATTGGAGGAGTCACATACCGAAGAACAATCCCTCAAAACAGTTTTGCAAATGGAGCTTTGCACAAGGAGATCGAAAATGGCAGCAAGATGAGCAAGAACACGGGTTTGAGCAACGGGATGGATTTTCTAGGGGAATACGAAGTGGATGGGTGCTGGAATAAGTTAGGGGGACCCACGCGGGACCCACAAGGCAGGGGGCACGCCCTCCACTCTTATGGTCCACTGGTGCATCTCCCTGGGGTGTTCTTAGTGCCAGCAATTCTCAAATATTCTATAAAAAATTATATGAAATTTTCAGGGCATTTGGAGAACTTTTATTTTTGAGACATTTTTTATTGCATGGATAATTCAGAAAAGAGATGGATAATACTATTTTTTATTTATTTGTTGTAAATAACAAAAATTAAAAAGTAGGTACAAAGAGTTGTGCTTTCTAAATTCATCCATCTCATGCCTATCAAAAGGAATCCATTAACAAGGTTGATCAAGTCTTATTAACGAACTTCTTCCGAATGACATGAAACCGGAGAATTTTCGAATAACACTAGGTTACCTCAACCGGGATATGCATGTCCCCAACAATAAGAATATCATATTTCTTTTTGATAGTAGTAAGAGGGAATTCAAAACCTCCATAGCAATATTTGAAATTTTCCAATAGAATTGATGCTATTCACTTGAGGTTGTTTCTTCGGAAAGTGTACCGTATGCTCATTACCGTTAACATGAAAAGTGACATTGCCCTTATTGCAATCACTAACAGCCCCAGCAGTATTTAAAAAGGGACTACCAAGGATGATCGACATACTGTCGTCCTCGGGAATATCAAGAATAACAAAGTCCGTTAAAATAGTAACATTTGCAACCACAACAGGCACATCTTCACAAATTCCGATGGGTATAGCAGTTGATTTATCGTCCATTCACAAAGAGATTTTAGTAGGTTTCAACTTATTCAATTCAATTCTACGATACAAAGAGAAAGACATAACACTAACACGAGCTCTAAAATCACATAAAGCAGTTTTAACATAGTTTCTTTTAATGGAGCATGGTATAGTTGGTATTCCTGGATCTCCAAGTTTCTTTGGTATTCCACCCTTAAAAGTATAATTTGCAAGCATGGTGGAAATTTCAGCTTCTGGTATCTTTCTTTTATTTGTAACAATTTCCTTCATATACTTGGCATAAGGAGACATTTTCAGTATATCAGTCAAACGCATACGCAAAAAGACAGGCCTAAGCATTTCAACAAAGAGCTCAAAATCCTCATCATCCTTTTTCTTGGATGGTTTAGGAGGAAAGGGCATGGGTTTCTGAACCCATGGTTCTCTTTCTTTACTGTGCTTCCTAGCAACAAAGTCTCTCTTACCATAACGCTGATTCTTAGATTGTGGGTTATCAAGATCAACAACAGTTCAATCTCCACATCATTATCATTACTAGGTTGAGCATCAACATGAACATCATCATTAACATTATCACTAGGTTCATGCTCATTACTAGATTGTGTCTTAGCATCAGAAATAGAAATATCATTGGGATTCTTAGGTGTGTCTATAACAGGTTCACTAGAAGCATGCAAAGTCCTATCAGTTTTCCTTTTCTTTTTATTAGAAGGACCAGGTGCATCAGTATTAACTCTTTGAGAATCTTGCTCAATTATCTTAGGATGACCTTCAGGATACAAAGGTTCCTGAGTCATTTTACACCTCTAGTCATAACCTTAACAGTATGATCATTGTTCTTACTATTCATCTCATTGAGCAAATCATCTTGTGCCTTAAGTACTTGTTCTACTTGGGTTTTAACCATGGAAGCATGCTTACTAATAAGCTTAAAATCATTAACAGTTCTACTCACATAATAACCCAAGCAATGAAGCATGTGAGCATTACGTTTCAATTGTCTACTAACATAAGCATTGAAATTGTCTTGTTTAACAATAAAATTATCAAACTCACCCAAGCATTGACTAGCAGACTTATTATGAGGAATATAACCTTCATCAAATCTATAGAGAGAGTTTACCTCTACTACCTGTGTAGGGTTATCAAGACCATGTATTTCTTCAATAGGTGGTAAATCTTAACATCTTCAGCTTTAATACCTTTTTCTTTCATAGATTTCTTTGCCTCTTGCATATCTTCAGGACTGAGAAATAGAATACCTCTTTTCTTCGGAGTTGGTTCAGGAAGTGTCCAATCATTATCATTACGCAATATATTATTCAATAGCAATTCAACTTGCTCAACAGTCCGTTCCCTGAAAACAGAACCAACACAACTATCTATGTGGTCCCTAGAAGCATCAGTTAGTCTATTATAAAAGATATCAAGTATTTCATATTTCTTGAGAGGATGATCTGGCAAAGCATTAAGTAACTGGAGAAGCCTCCCCCAAGCTTGTGGGAGACTCTCTTCTTCAAGTTGCACAAAGTTAAATATTTCCTTTAAGGAAACTTCTTTCTTATGAGCAGGGAAATATTTTCCAGAGAATTAGTAAATCATATCCTCGGAACTACACACACAACTAGGAGCAAGAGAATTATACCATAGTTTAGCATCACCATTAGCGAGAAAGGAAACAATTTAAGAATATAGTAATAGCAATTTTTTTACTCATGAGCAAATAGGGTGGCTATATCATTCAATTTAGTAAGATGTGCCACAACAGTTTCAGATTCATAACCATAGAAAGGATCAGATTCAACCAAAGTAATTAACTCAGGATCGATAGAGAATTCATAATCCTTATCAGTAAAAAAGATAGGTGAAGTAGAAAACTTAGGATCATATTGCATTCTAGCATTCAAAGACTTTTATTTCAGCTTAGCTAACAGTTTCTTAAGATCATCTCTATCATTGCAAGCAAAAAAATCTCTAGCAGTTTTTTCATCCAAAATATAACCCTCAGGTACAACAGACAATTCATATCTAGGGGAAGAATCATAATCTTTAGTTTCAATAATATCATCGGTTTCAGTAATTTCATTCTCTCTAACCCTAGCATGTTGTTGATCAAGAAATTGACCTAGTGGCACAGTATTATCAAATAAAGAAGTAGTATCATCATAAGCATCATTCATAGTAGAAGTGGCATCATCAATAACATGCGACATATCGGAATCAATAGCAGGTGTAGGTGTCACAAGTTTACTCAAAACAGAAGGTGAATCAAGTGCAGAGCTAGATGGCAGTTCCTTACCTCCCCTCGTAGTTGAGGGAAAAATCTTGGTTCTTTGATCTTTGAAATTCCTCATAGTGATCAATAGATATAAATCCCAAGTGACTCAGATAATAGAGCTATGCTCGCCGGCAACGGCGCCAGAAAAAGGTCTTGTTGTACTTGAGTTTTTACCATAGAAGCCTGTTTACAAATAAGCTTAAGATCATTAACAGTTCCATACATATAATCACCCAAGCGTTCAAGCATATAAGCATTACGTTTCAATTGTATACTAACATAAGCATTGGAGTTTTCTTATTTAACGATAAAGTTATCAAACTCATCCAAGCATTGACTAGCAGACTTATTATAAGGAATATCACCTTCGTCAAATCTATAGAGAGAATTTACCTCTATTACCTGTGTCATAATATTAAGACCATGTATCTCTTCAATAGGTGGTTAATTCTTAACATCTTCAGCTTTAATACCTTTTTCTTTCATATATTTCTTTCCCTCTTGCATATCTTCACGACTGAGAAATAGAATACCTCTTTTCTCCGGAGTTGGCTTAGGAGTTGGTTCAGGAAGTGTCCAATCATTATCATTACTCAATATATTATTCAATAGCAATTCAGCCTGCTCAACAGTTTGTTTCCTGAAAACACAACCAACACAACTATCTAGGTGGTTGATGTCTGCCACGAAACTTTATTCTTGTAGACTCATGTTGGGCCTCCAAGCGCAGAGTTTTGTAGGATAGTAGCAATTTCCATCAAGTGGATGGCCTAAGGTTTATCAATCCGTGGGAGGCATAGGATGAAGATGGTCTCTCTCAAACAACCCTGTAATCATATAATAAAAAGTCTCTTATGTCCCCAACACACCAAATACAATGGTAATTTGTATAGGTGCACTAGTTCGGTGAAGAGATGGTGATACAAGCATAGTAATGATAGTAGATATTGATTTTTGTAATACGAACAATAAAAAAACAGCAAGGTAGCAAGTAGCACAAACGGTATTGCAATGCTTGAAAATGAGGCCTAGGGTCCGTACTTTTGCTAGTGCAATCTCTCAACAATGCTAATATAATTGGATCATATAACCATCCCTCAAAGTGCGATGAAGAATCACTCCAGAGTTCCTATCCAGCGGAGAACATAAGAAGAAATTGTTTGTAGCTATTGTTTCTGATCGATCTATCCAAGAGTTCATACTAAAATAACACCAAGTAATTCTTTCCGAACGATCTATCAAGAGTTCGTACTAAAATGACACCAAGTTATTCTTTCCGATAGATCTATCAAGAGTTCGTACTAAAATAACACCAAAGAAAATCCAGATTCATAATACTCAATCGAACACAAAGAACCTCAAAGAGTTCCCCAAGATTTCTACCGGAGAAACAAAAGGCGAGAATGTGCATCAACCCCTATGCATAGATTACCCCAATGTCACCTCAGGAATCTGCAAATTGAGTGCCGAAACATATCTCAAGTGAATCAATATAATACCCCATTGTCACCACGGGTATTCATATTCAAGACATATATCAAGTGCTCTCAAATCCATAAAAGTATTCAATCCGATAAAATGAAATCTCAAAGGGAAAACTCAATTCATCACAACAAGATAGAGAGGGAGAAACACCATATGATCCACTATATTAACAAAGCCCGCGATACATCAAGATCGTGCCATCTCAAGAACACGAGAGAGAGATTAAACACATAGCTACTGGTACAAACCCTCAGCCCCGAGGGTGGACTACTCCCTCCTCATCATGGTGTCCATAGGGATGATGAAGATGGACTCCAGTGATGATTCCCCCCTCCGGCAGGGTGCCAGAACGGGGTCTAGATTGGTTTTTTGTGGCTACAGAAGCCTGCGGCGGAACTTCTGATGTAGGGTTACCCCGAGGGTTTTTGGAATATTTGGCAATTTATAGGGCGAAGAGGCGGTGCAGGAGGCCATCGAGGTTGGCACAACCCACCAGGGCGCGCCTGGGCCCCCAGGCGCGCCCAGGTGGGTTATGCCCCCCTTGGGGCACCCCTATGGTACTTTTTTGGCCCACTAGGTGTCTTCTGTCCAAAAAAAATCTCCAAAACGTTTCGCTGCATTTGGATTCTATTTGGTATTGATTTTCTACGAAGTAAAAAACAAGCAAAAAACAGCAATTGGCACTGGGCACTATGTCAATAGGTTAGTCCCAAAAAATGATATAAAGTTGCTATAAAATGGTTGTAAAACATCCAAGAATGATAATATAACAACATGGAACAAGCAAAAATTATAGATGCATTGGAGACGTGTAAGCATCACCAAGCTTAATTGCCACTCGTCCTCGAGTAGGTAAATGATAAAAACAGAATTTTTGATGTGGAATGCTGCCTAACATGTTCATCAGATATTCTTTTCTTTTGTATCATGGACATATGAACTTTTATATGGTTCAAAGTAATTGTCTAGTTTTGACATGAAGATTTCAATACTCAAGCATATCAACAAGCAACAATGTCTTTCAAAATATTAACACTAAAGCAAGTTATCCCTAGCCCATCATGCTCAATCATTGATCCATTCATGAAAGACACACGCATATTAGCTACACCCAATGCTCAAATACGATCATAGTGCTCCTTAGTTGGTGCTTTATAAGAGAAGATGGAGACCCAAGATAAAAATTGCATAAAGTAAGTAGAAAGGCCCTTCGTAGAGGGAAGTAGGGATTTGTAGAGGTGCCAAAGCTCAAAGCGAAAAAGATAGAGATAAAACATTTTGGGTGGCATGATTTTCCTGGCAACGAAAACGATCGAGTAGTTCCCAATACTTTCCATGCTAGATATATCATAGGCGGTTCCCAAACAAAAAAAATTAAAGTTTATTCCTTTTCCACCATACTTTCACATTCCACGGCTAAATGTATCCACGGTACCGTCCATACCAACACTTTCCAATGAATTTATTATTTGACAACATAAAGTAAATTCATTTTTCATTTCGGGACTGGGCATCCCTAATACCTTTTGCCGTACTCTCGTGCAATGACAAGTGAATAAACACTCATCTTGAGAATAACACATCTAGCATGGAAAAATATCAGGCACCCCTACCATTTCATGAGCGGTACAAGCACACAAAAGGAAATTTATTTTGAAAATTAGAGATGGCACATACAAATTTGCTTAGAACGACAAGAGAATAATGCATATAGGTAGTATGGTGGACTCATATGGCAAAACTGGGTTTAAGGATTTTGGATGCATAAGTAGTATTCCCACTTAGTGCAAGAGAAGGCTAGCAAATAGATTGAGAAACATCCATCCAAGAAACAAGAAATCGCATAAACGAGCATTAAGCATAACTAACACCGAATAATGCACCACAAGTAGGATGTAATTTCATTGCATAACTATTGACTTTCATGCTTGCATAGGGAATCACAAACCTTGACACCAATATTCTTACTAAAGCATAATTACCCACCAACATAACTCACATATCACTATCATTATATCTCAAAACTATTACAAAGAATAAAGTTTATTTTGTCCAATGATCTTCATGAAAGTTTTTATTATATCCTTCTTGGATATCTATCACTTTGGGACTAATATTTCATATATTGCAATTGCTTCTAACAAGCTCAAACAAATTTAAGTGAAGAACATGAGCATAAGTATTTCTCCAAAAATTTCAACTCTCAAAATAATCCAAGTGAAGCACAAGAGTAAATAACAAACTACTCCAAAAAGATATAAGTGAAGATCAAGTGAGTAGTTAAGTAAATGGGTAGCTATTTGAGGACTGTCTCTTATTTAAAAAAAATCAGATCTAAGTATTTTATTTAAACAGCAAACAAAACAAGATAAAATGACTTTCCAAGCATAACACATCTCGTGAAGAAGCAAAAACTTAGGCTCAACCGACACTAACCGATAATTGTTGATGAAGAAAGGTGGATGCCTACCGGGGCATCCCCAAGCTTAGATGCTTGAGAATTCTTGAAATATTACCTTGGGATGCCTTGGGCATCCCCAAGCTTAAGCTTTTATGTCTCCTTAATTCCTTTTATATCACAGTTTCCCTAAATCTCAAACTTCATCCACACAAAACTCAACAAGAACTCATGAGATAAGTTAGTATAAATCAATGCAATAACCTTATCATTCTGTACTGTAGCAAATCACTAAAATTATTATTTAACATTTCAGACTAAATGCCTATGCATATTTAATAGTCCTATCCTTAAATAGAATCATTAAACAAGCAAACTTATGCAAACAATGCAAACATAACATCAATCTGTCTAAACAGGACGGTCTGTAAAGAATGCAAGAACATTCATACTTCTTTAACTCCAACAATTCTGAAAATTTACCACACTGTATAAAATTTATCATAGCTTACTGTCGGTGACAAAAGTAGGGGCTCTTCTTTTGACCCCTTTACTTGTGCACGGGAAGTCAGAGCCATGCACCGCGGCCACACTTAGCAGGGCAAAGGAGGGAAGCCGGAGAGAAGCCAAAGCACAAGACAGTCAAGGCAACACCAAGACCACAAACACCAAAGAGCAAGAGGGCAAGGTGGACTCCCCCGGCAAGGTCCTTGCCGGGGCGGCCTCCGCGGCCCCGGCAAGAGCCTTGCGGGGGCAACTTGCCGAGCACCAGCAGAGCGAGCCACCCTCGAGCCCAAGAGTTCCAAATGCCGCCAACGACTATGTTGGAACCAAGGCTTGGGAGGCACCTCTGTGGTGGCATGCGGATCTTTGTCAAGATCATAAACACACAAGATCATATGAGGACCAGAAGACGGCGACCCTCGGCAGGATCCTAGCCGAGGGAATCCACAAGACCCCCGGCAAGCGCCTTGCCGGGGACGACTACACCCCACGGCAAGACCCTTGCCGGGCCCCCGGAAGGACCCTTGCCAAAGGCGTCACAGCCAGGCCCGCACCAGCCAAGACTCCACCACCATTTCCATGCAGCTGCCAGCCCAGCCAACTGGGCAAGCGCCTGCGTGGCGACGGGCGGCTTCCGAGCCAACTCAGCACTGCATGGTGGCATGCAGATCTTCATGAAGACTCTACCATCGCGCCACCTCAGCTGCCTGCCTGCCTACATGGCGCCACATGCATCGCTGGCCTGGGCGGGTGTCGAAGCAAGGCGAGGCGGCGACGGACGGGATGGGCCTCGTTCCCGTCCCTGATAAAGCTAAGGGACACCTAAGTGATGCATTAAATGCGTCTTGTCCTGTAATATGGGCGATAAGCTCGCAGCACTGTAGACCTTTCCACCTCCTGTGTGCCACTGTGGCAGCCCCTTTCGACTATAAAAGGAGGCCCATGGCATACTTGAGGGGGATTCGGCTCTTTTGGGCAAGTTACACCCCGTAGCTAGTCCAGGAACACAAGAACACTCAATACATCCACCAAAGCAGGACTAGGGTATTATGCATCCTCGCGTCCCGAACCTGGGTAAACGATCCGTGTGCTTCCTGTTAGACCTGCTCTTCTCACAACCCCGCGCCCGCCAACCGTAGAAGGGATTCCAATGATCCCATAGGTGTCGTTTCCCCGACATATTTGGCGCGCCAGGTAGGGGGCGCAGCTGTGAGAATCTGTTTTAGCAACCAGCCTAGCACTTCTTCATCTCCATGGCTCCCAAGAAGAAGACGATCACAGTGATCGGCTCGACGGGAGCCGAACGGCCCGTGCTAGTGCGGGCGAGCAGCGGGCCGGTCGCGGAAAGGACCGAGCCGCAGCCCGCGAGCACCAGCATCGCTCTGGCAGTCAGAGCCTGGCGAGCGACATCGTTCGTGCGCCAGGCGACGGGCCCTGCTACCTCTTGAGCACTACGTTGGATTTCCCCGAAGAGGAGAGGATGATGCAGCAAAGTAGCATAAGTATTTCCCACGGTTTTTGAGAACCAAGGTATCAATCCAGTAGGAGGCTACGCGCAAGTCCCTCGTACCTGCACAAAACAATAGCTCCTCGCAACCAACGCGATTAGGGGTTGTCAATCCCTTCACGGTCACTTACGAGAGTGAGATCTGATAGAGATGATAAATAATATTTTTGGTATTTTTGATATAGAGATGCAGAGTGAAAAGTAAAAGGCAAAGTAAAAACAAATCAAGTATTAAAGTGATGGAGATTGATATGATGAGAATAGACCCGGGGGCCATAGGTTTCACTAGTGGCTTCTCTCAAGAGCATAAGTATTCTACGGCGGGTGAACAAATTACTGTTGAGCAATTGACAGAATTGAGCATAGTTATGAGGATATCTAGGTATGATCATGTATATAGGGATCACGTCCGAGACAAGTAGACCGACTCCTGCCTGCATCTACTACTATTACTCCACTCATCGACCGCTATCCAAAGATGCATCTAGAGTATTAAGTTAAAACAGAGTAACGCCTTAAGCAAGATGACATGATGTAGAGGGATAAATTCATGCAATATGATAAAAAAAACCCATCTTGTTATCCTCGATGGCAACAATACAATATGTGCCTTGCTGCCCCTTCTGTCACTGGGAAAGGACACCGCAAGATTGAACCCAAAGCTAAGCACTTCTCCCATTGCAAGAACTACCAATCTAGTTGGCCAAACCAAACGGATAATTCAAAGAGACTTGCAAAGATAACCAATCATACATAAAAGAATTCAGAGAAGATTCAAATATTGTTCATAGATAATCTAGATCATAAACCCAGAATTCATCAGTCTCAACAAACACACCGCAAAAAGAAGATTACATCGAATAGATCTCCATGAGAGAGGGGGAGAACATTGTATTGAGATCCAAAAAGAGAGAGGAAGCCATTGAGCTACTAGCTATGGACCCGAAGGTCTGAAGTAAACTACTCACACTTCATCGGAGGGGCTATGGTGATGATGTAGAAGCCCTCCGTGGTGGATGCCCCTCCGCGGAGCTCGAACAGGCCCCAAGATGGGATCTCGTGGATACAGGAAGTTCGGCGGTGGAATTAGGTTTTGGCCCTGTTCGATTGTTTGGGGTGCGAGGTATATATAGGAGGAAGGAGTACTTGGTGGAGCAACAGGGGCCCACGAGGGGGGCGCCTAGGGGCGCGCCCACCCTCGTGACCGCCTCTGTTACTTCTTGGAGTAGGGTCCAAGTCTCTGGATCATGTTCGTGAGAAAATCACGTTCGAAGGTTTCATTCCATTTGGACTCCGTTTGATATTCCGTTTCTTCGAAACACTGAAATAAGCAAAAAACAACAATTCTGGGCTGGGCCTCCGGTTAATAGGTTAGTTCCAAAAATAATATAAAAGTGGAAAATAAAGCCCAATATAGTCCAAAACAGTAGATAAAGTAGCATGGAGCAATCAAAAATTATAGATACGTTGGAGACGTATCAGGCATCCCCAAGCTTAATTCCTGCTCGTTCTTGAGTAGGTAAATGATAAAAAGAGAATTTTGATGCGGAGTGATACTTTGGCATAATTTCAATGTAAATCTTCTTAATTGTGGTATGAATATTCAGATCCGAAAGATTCAAGACAAAAGTTCATATTGACATAAAAATAATAATACTTCAAGCATACTAACTAAGCAATTATGTCTTCTCAAAATAACATGGCCAAAGAAAGTTATCCCTACAAAATCATATAGTCTGGCTATGCTCCATCTTCCCCACACAAGATATTTAAATCATGCACAACCCCGATGACAAGCCAAGCAATTGTTTCATACTTTAACATTTTCAAAACTCTTTCAATCTTCACGCAATACATGAGCGTGAGCCATGGATATAGCACTATATGTGGAATAGAATGGTGGTTGTAAAAAGGTAGAAGATAGTCGCACATCAACTAGGCGTATCATCAGGCTATGGAGATGCCCATCGATAGATATCAATGTGAGTGAGTAGGGATTGCCATGCAACGGATGCACCAGAGCTATAAGTATATGAAATCTCAACAAAAGAAACTAAGTGGGTGTGCATCCAACTCGCTTTCTCACGAAGACCTAGGGCATTTGAGGAAGCCCATCATTGGAATATACAAGCCAAGTTCTATAATGAAAATTTCCCACTAGTATATGAAAGTGACAAAATGAGAGACTCTCTATCATGATGATCTTGGTGCTACTTTGAGGCACAAGTGTGGTAAGAGGATAGTAGCATTGTCCCTTCTCTCTTTTTCTCTCATTTTTTTATTTGGGCATTTTCTCTTTTTTATGGCCTCTTTCTTTTTTTCATTTTTTTCATCCGGAGTCTCATCCCGACTTGTGGGGGAATCATGGTCTCCATCATCATTTGCTCACTTGGGACAATGCTCTAAAGAATGATGATCATCACAATTTTTATTTTTCTTACAACTCAACAATTATAACTCGATTCTTAGAACAAAGTATGACTCTATATGAATGCCTCCGGCGGTGTACCGGGATATGCAATGAATCAAGAGTGACATGTATGAAAGAATTATGAACGGTGGCTTTGCCACAAATACGATGTTAACTACATGATCATGCTAGCAATATGACAATGATGGAGTGTGTCATAATAAACGGAACGGTGGAAAGTTGCATGGCAATATATCTCGGAATGGCTATGGAAATGCCATGATAGGTAGGTATGGTGGCTGTTTTGAGGAAAATATATGGTGGGTGTATGATACCGGCGAAAAGTGCGCGGTATTAGAGAGGCTAGCAATGGTGGAAGGATGGGAAAAAGTGCGTATAATCCATGGACTCAACGTTAGTCATGAAGAACTCATATACTTATTGCAAAAATCTAGAAGTTATCAAAGCAAAGTATTACGCGCATGCTCCTAGGGGGATAGATTGGTAGGAAAATACCATCGCTCGTCCCCGACCGCCACTCACAAGGAAGACAATCAATAAATAAAGCATGCTCCGAGTTCATCACATAACGGTTCACCATACGTGCATGCTACAGGAATCACAAACTTCAACACAAGTATTCTTTAAATTCACAACTACTCAACTAGCATGACTCTCATATCACCATCTTCATATCTCAAAACAATTATCAAGCATCAAACTTTTGTTAGTATTCAACGCACTCAAAAGAAAGTTTCACATATCTTGAATACCAAGTATATTAATATTAAGCAAATTACCATGCTATTAACGACTCTCAAAATAATCTAAATGAAGCTTGAGAGATCAATAGTTTCTTTAAAACAAATCCACCACCATGCTCTAAAAGATCTAAGTGAAGCACTAGAGCAAAAATTATCACGCTCAAAAGATATAAGTGAAGCACTATGAGCAAAACTATCAAGCTCAAAAGATATAAGTGAAGCACATAGAGTATTCTATCAAATTCCAATTTATGTATGTCTCTCTCAAAAGGTGTGTACAACAAGGATGATTGTGGTAAACTAACAAGCAAAGACGCAAATAATACAAGACGCTCCAAGCAAAACACATATCATGTGGTGAATAAAATATAGCTCCAAGTAAATTACCGATGGAAGTAGATTTAAAGAGGGATGCCTTCCGAGCATCCCCAAGCTTTGACTTTTTGGTATCCTTGGATTATCTTGGGGGTGCCATGGGCATCCCCAAGCTTAGGCCCTTGCCACTCCTTGTTCCATAATCCATCAAAAGAATTTACCCAAAACTTGAAAACTTCACAACACAAAACTCAATAGAAATCTCGTGAGCTCCGTTAGAGAAAGAAAACAAAAGACTACTTTAGGGTACTGTAATTAACTCATTCTTTATTTATATTGGTGTTAAAACTACTTTATTCCAACTTCTCTATGGATTATCAACTATTTTACTAGCCATAGATTCATCAAAATAAGAAAACAACACGCGAAAAACAGAATCTGTCAAAAACAGAACAGTCTGTAGTAATCTGTAACTAACGCAAACTTCTGGAACAACAAATATTCTACCAAAATGGCAAGACCTAGACAATTTGTTTAATGATCAGCAGCAATTGGAATCAGTATTTCATCACGTTCTGGTGATTTTTAACAATTGTTTTCGTGAACAGAAAGATTCTGGAAATTACAGCAAGATCAAATAACTATCATCCAAGAAGATCCTATAGGTATAACTTGGCACAAACACTAATTAAAACATAAAACCACATCTAAACAGAGGCTAGATGGATTATTTATTCCTAAACAGAAGAAAAAACAAAAAAACTAAAAATAAAATTGGGTTGCCTCCCAACAAGCGCTATCGTTTAACGCCCCTAGCTAGGCATAAAAGCAAGGATTGATTTAAGTATTGTCGTCTTTGGTAGGCAATCCATAGGTGGCTCTCATGAAAGATTCATATGGTAATCTTATTTCCTTTCTACGAAAGTGTTCCATGCCCTTTTTAAGGGAAATTGGAATCTTATATTCCCTTCCTTCATATCAATAATTGCACCAATCGTTCTAAGGAAAGCTCTACCAAGAATAATAGGGCAAGAAGGATTGCAATCTATATCAAGAACGATAAAATCTACGGGCACATAATTCCTATTTGCAACAATAAGAACATCATTAATTCTTCCCATAGGCTTTTTAATAGTGGAATCCACAAGGTGCAAGTTTAGAGAGCAATCATCAAAGTCACAGAAATCTAGCAAATCACACAAGGTTTTGGGGATAGTAGAGACACTAGCACCCAAATCACACAAGGCATGAAACTCATAATTTTTAATTTTAATTTTAATAGTAGTTTCCCACTCATCATAGAGCTTTCTAGGGATAGAGACCTTCAACTCAAGTTTTTCTTCATAAGATTGCATCAAGGCATCAACAATGTGTTCGGTAAAGGCCTTATTTTGACTATAAGTATGAGGAGAATTTAGCACGGATTGCAACAAGGAAATACAATCAATTAAAGAGAAATTTTCATAATTAAATTCCTTGAGATCCAATATAGTGGGTTTAGCAACATCTAGGTTTTTATTTCTTTCAATCCCACATTTATCAATTTCATCATCAAGACCTAAAAACTCCGAATTCTTAGCACGCCTTCTAGGTAAAGGAAGATCATATTCAGTTTCATCAAGATTCATATTGCAAAACAAATATTTAATGGGGGACACATCAATAACTTTTAGATCTTCATCTTGATTTTCATAGGAATTCGGTTTAGCGGCCATCTTATTGACTAAGGTAGCTTGCGTATCCGAAATTTCAGCGGTCAACTTTTCAAGACGAGCAATTTGGGATCTTATACCATCAAATTCTTTAGACATATCATCGAGCTCTTTATTCATATAACGCATAAAACCTTTTTGTTCCTTAATCTCGTTTCTAAAGAAATTATTATGCTCAAATTGCAGAACCATAAATTTCCTGACATTGGTTTCGATCTCCTCTAAACTTTTAAGGTGAAGATCACCAAATCTAGGTAGAGCCATCGCGACAAACAAGCAATCCAACACACGAGCAAACAAAAGGCAAGCGAGAAAAAGGCAAACGGGAAAAAGAGGAGGAGATTGGGAAAGAGAGGGCGAATAAAACGGCAAGGGTGAAGTGGGGGAGAGGAAAACGAGAGGCAAATGGCAAATAATGTAATGCAGGAGATAGGGATTGTGATGGGTACTTGGTATGTATATTTTAACGGTGCTCTTGCGTAAGCCTCCCCGGCAACGGCGCCATAAATTCTTCTTGCTACCTCTTGAGCACTGCGTTGGATGTCCCCGAAGAGGAGAGGATGATGCAGCAAAGTAGCATAAGTATTTCCCACGGTTTTTGAGAACCAAGGTATCAATCCAGTAGGAGGCTACGCGCAAGTCCCTCGTACCTGCACAAAACAATAGCTCCTCGCAACCAACGCGATTAGGGGTTGTCAATCCCTTCACGGTCACTTACGAGAGTGAGATCTGATAGAGATGATAAATAATATTTTTGGTATTTTTGATATAGAGATGCAGAGTGAAAAGTAAAAGGCAAAGTAAAAAACAAAGAAAGTATTAAAGTGATGGAGATTGATATGATCAGAATAGACCTGGGGGCCATAGGTTTCACTAGTGGCTTCTCTCAAGAGCATAAGTATTCTACGGTGGGTGAACAAAATACTGTTGAGCAATTGACAGAATTGAGCATAGTTATGAGGATATCTAGGTATGATCATGTATATAGGCATCACGTCCGAGACAAGTAGACCGACTCCTGCCTGCATCTACTACTATTACTCCACTCATCGACCGCTATCCAGCATGCATCTAGAGTATTAAGTTAAAAACAGAGTAACGCCTTAAGCAAGATGACATGATGTAGAGGGATAAATTCATGCCATATGATAAAACCCCCATCTTGTTATCCTCGATGGAAACAATACAATACGTGCCTTGCTGCCCCTTCTGTCACTGGGAAAGGACACCGCAAGATTGAACCCAAAGCTAAGCACTTTTCCCATTGCAAGAACTACCAATCTAGTTGGCCAAACCAAACGGATAATTCAAAGAGACTTGCGAAGATAACCAATCATACATAAAAGAATTCAGAGAAGATTCAAATATTGTTCATAGATAATCTGGATCATAAACCCACAATTCATCGGTCTCAACAAACACACCGCAAAAAGAAGATTACATCGAATAGATCTCCATGAGAGAGGGGGAGAACATTGTATTGAGATCCAAAAAGAGAGAAGAAGCCATCTAGCTACTAGCTATGGACCCGAAGGTCTGAAGTAAACTACTCACACTTAATCGGAGGGGCTATGGTGATGATGTAGAAGCCCTCCGTGGTGGATGCCCCTCCAATGAGCTCGAATAGGCCCCAAGATGGGATCTCGTGGATACAGGAAGTTGCGGCGGTGGAATTAGGTTTTGGCCCTGTTCGATCGCTTGGGGTGCGTAGGTATATATAGGAGGAAGGAGTACGTCGGTGGAGCAACAGGGGCCCATGAGGCAGGGGTGCGCCCTAGGGGGGGCGCCCCCACCCTCGTGACCGCCTCTGTTACTTCTTGGAGTAGGGTCCAAGTCTCCTGGATCACGTTCCCGAAGGTTTCATTCAGTTTGGACTCCGTTTGATATTCCGTTTCTTCGAAACACTGAAATAGGCAAAAAACAGCAATTCTAGGCTGGGCCTCCGGTTAATAGGTTAGTCCCAAAAATAATATAAAAGTGGAAAATAAAGCCCAATATAGTCCAAAACAGTAGATAAATTAGCATGGAGCAATCAAAATTATAGATACGTTGGAGACGTATCAGGCTGCACACCGCCAAATCCAAAGACGGGCTGCCCCAGCAAAGCAGCAATGGGCCCTCCAAAGAGTGTCGCTGTGCCACCCACGAGCGGCGCAGCAACCTCCAAGACGCCTACGCCGGCGCCCACAGCGCGCTCTTCCCAGGGTGCGCGCGATGAGCAACGCCACCATACCGGAGACCCCAGACACTGCCGTGGGAAGAGTCTTGTGCATCATCTGCAGGACGAAGGAGTCCAGCATGCCCGCCGAAGTGTTGGAGGAAATGGCACGCAGCCGCTGGGCCGTGATAGAGCTCCTTCTAACGTGGTTAGAAGTCGAAGCACGCCACGGTCCACACAGTTGTCGCCACCACCCACTCCAGCAGAAGCTTTGGCGCGCGTGCAGCTACTCCTCAACTTCCCTCCTGCTGCGGAGAAGCTCGACGAGTGGAGAGCCACCATCCGGAGCCTCGTCGCTGTCGCCAATAAAGATGATCCGCGACCGGCGGGGTCCTCGGGTCGGCACTCCGTCGAGCCACCACATGTCAGCGGTGGGAGGACTGGGGGAGCTGCAGCCACAGTACACTCTCCTCCCCCGTGCCAGCTGCCGCCGGTGTCGATCCGTCGTGACGATGCATGTGATAATATTTCCATAGCGTCGTCCGACCCACGGACCCACCGCGACCAGCGCCAAGTTCTTTGAGAACGAGCCCACGAAGATGCTCGAACCACTGTCGAGCACCGGCGCGATACACGCCATCAGTCGGATAAGCGGGCGGGACCCACTATGGACCACCCAGCACCGGGGGGCTCCGGCGGCCTACCTTACGAGGTGGGCTGCCTAGCCTTTACCCACGAGCTGCGGCAGTTCCAGTGGCCATCCCACCGCATGTTCAAGCCCGACGTCGGCGAGAAGTACAACGGCAAGACCCATCCGTCAGAGTTCCTCAACATCTACACCATCGCGATGCAAGCTGCTGGAGCTCGCGACGACAAGGTGCTTGCCAATTACTTCCCGTTGGCACTGAAGCCCAACGTCATGTCTTGGTTGATGCACTTGCCGGCGGATTCCATTTCTTCTTGGTCGGATCTATGCCATGAGTTCGTTGGTGCTTTCACCGAAGGCCACCAAGCTCATGGCCAGGCCAGTGATTTGCATATCATTCCCCAGAAGGAAGGGGAAACCCTGCGCAAGTACATCCAGAGGTTCAGCCGGGTGCAGTACAACATCCCCGATGTTCATCCCGCCGCCATGATTAGCGCGTTCCATCAGAACATGCGCAACCGCAAGATGCGCGAAGAGCTGGCGATGAACAAGGTTAAGGATGTGGCCAAACTTTATGTTCTGGCTGATAGGTGCGCCCGGGATGAAGAGGGAAGGAAGTACCCCGGCGAGGACGCCGGTGTGGAAATCGACTCTACTGATGAAGACATCACCGCCCCGACGAAGAAGGGCCGGTGTCGCAACAGGAAACGCAAGGGCAAGACCGTGCTTGACGTCGAGGGATCCGACAGCACCGGCGCCGCCAAGAAGGCTAAGGCAGAGGACCCCGACAAGGAAATTGCCGGGTGTGCCGCTTGCCGGGCCTTGGCGGCTGCTGACAAGCGGGGGCTCCGACAAGCAGTATTGCAAGATCCATCGCACCAAGGCCATGACCTCCAGAACTGCCGACAGGTTGAGCTGCTTGCTGAGAAGCAAAAGGCCAAGTATGAGAGGCGGGACAAGGAGAAGGGTCAGGATGGTGCCGAAGGATCCGGCAAGAAGTGTGGCGGCCAAGGAGGCCGCCGCAGCAAGGACAACCAACAAGAGAGACTCGCTCGGGGCCGCAAAAAGAAGCAAGAAGACGACGATCATGACGAGGACAACGAGTCCGGCGAGCAAGAGTTTCAGAAGGCTATAGAGGCCATGTGCGTCGATGGTGGTGCCTCGCTGCATACTTCTCACCGCCAGCTCAAACAGTGGGCATGTGAGATCACAGTAGCGGAGCCCTCATTCGACGCTCAGAAGCCACTGAAGTGGTCCAGCACGCCCCTCATCTTTGATGCCGAGGACCACCCTGACCGCACAACTGCGGTCGGGTGTTTGCCGTTGTTGGTCTCACCAATGATACGCAACCTCAAGGTGAACAAGATGCTGGTTGACGGCGGGGCCGGTCTGAACTTGATCTCACCCGTTGTGATCAAAAGGATGCAAATTCCTGATGGAGACCTCGAGGAAACGGGCACGTTTCAAGGGGTCAACCCGGGAAGGAGCCAGCCGAAGGGGAAGGTCACATTGCCTGTGATGTTTGGATGCGAGTTGAACTACAGGACGGAGAGGATTGTCTTTGATGTAGACGAGATCCCCTTGCCCTACAATGGGATTCTCGGCCGCCCGGCACTAGCCAAGTTCATGGTAGCGTCGCACTACGCCTACAACACGCTGAAGATGCATGGGCCGATGAACATCATCACCATCCCTCCGACAAGAAGGACGCGCTGATCTCCGCCGACCTACTCTACCGGGAAGCAGTTGCAGCAGCTACCGCCAAGGCACTTGCTCCTGTCGCTGAAGCCCCGGGTGGGAAGAAGAAGACCGGCAAGACCTCTTGCACCCACTCTGGCAAGCGCACCTCTTCGGAGTGTTGTGCTACCGTCGAGGACGTGCCAGAGAGCTCCACCGGCAAGAGCAAGAAATCCAGAGCTGCGCCACCAGAGACCAAGAAGGTGTCCGTCAGGGAGGATGGTGTTGGGGAACGTTGCAGAAAATTAAAATTTTTCCTACGGTTTCACCAAGATCCATCTATGAGTTCATCTAAGCAACGAGTCATGGGAGAGAGATTGCATCTACATACCACTTGTAGATCGCGTGCGGAAGCGTTCACTAGAACGTGGATGATGGAGTCGTACTCGCCGTGATCCAAATCACCGATGACCGAGTGCCGAACGGACGGCACCTCCGCGTTCAACGCACGTACGGAGCGAATGACGTCTCCTCCTTCTTGATCCAGAAAGGAGGAAGGAGAGGTTGAGGAAGATGGCTCCAGCAGCAGCACGACGGCGTGGTGTTGGTGGAGAAGCAGCACTCCGGCAGGGCTTCGCCAAGCACGTGAAGGAGGAGGAGAGGTGTAGCAGGGGAGAGGCAGGCGCCAAGATGCAAAGGTGCGGCTGCCCCTCCCTCCCCCCTTTATATAGGCCCCCTGGGGGGGCGCCGGCCCTTGGAGATCTGATCTCCCAAGGGGGGCGGCGGCCAAGGGGGGAGGCTTGCCCCCCAAGGCAAGTGGGGCGCCCCCCCACCTTAGGGTTTCCAACCCTAGGCGCAGTGGGGGCCCAAGTGGGGGGCACACCAGCCCACCAGGGGCTGGTTCCCTCCCACTTCAGCCCACGGGCTCCTCCGGGATAGGTGGCCCCACCCGGTGGACCCCCGGGACCCTTCCGGTGGTCCCTGTACAATACCGGTAACCCCCGCAATTCTCCCGATGGCCGAAATAGCACTTCCTATATATAATTCTTTACCTCCGGACCATTCCGAACTCCTCGTGACGTCCGGATCTCATCCGGGACTCAACAACATTTGGTTTACTGCATACTCATATTCATACAACCCTAGCGCCACCGAACCTTAAGTGTAGACCCTACGGGTTCGGAGACATGCGAACATGACCGAGACGGCTCTCGGTCAATAACCAACAGCGGATCTGGATACCCATGTTGGCTCCTACATACCTCGATGATCTCATCGATGAACCACGATGTCGAGGATTCAATTAATCCCGTATTCAATTCCCTTTGTCAATCGGTATGTTACTTGCCCGAGACTCGATCGTCGGTATCCCAATACCTCGTTCAGTCTCGTTACCGGCAAGTCACTTTACTCGTACCATAATGCATGATCCTGTAACCAATCACTTGGTCACTTTGAGCTCATTATGATGATGCATTACCGAGTGGGCCCAGAGATACCTCTCTGTCATACGGAGTGACAAATCCCAGTCTCGATCGTGTCAACCCAACAGACACTTTCGGAGATACCTGTAGTGCACCTTTATAGTCACCCAGTTACGTTGTGACGTTTGGTACACGCAAAGAAGTCTTACGGTATCCGGGAGTTACACGATCTCATGGTCTAAGGAAGAGATACTTGACATTGGAAAAGCTCTAGCAAAACGAACTAACGATCTTGTGCTATGCTTAGGATTGGGTCTTGTCCATCACATCATTCTCCTAATGATGTGATCCCATTATCAATGACATCCAATGTCCATAGTCAGGAAACCATGACTATCTATTGATCAACGAGCTAGTCAACTAGAGGCTCACTAGGGACATATTGTGGTCTATGTATTCACACGTGTATTAAGATTTCCGGATAATACAATTATAGCATGAATAAAAGACAATTATCATGAATAAGGAAATATAATAATAATCCTTTTATTATTGCCTCTAGGGCATATTTCCAACAGTCTCCCACTTGCACTAGAATCAATAATCTAGTTACATTGTGATGAACCGAACACCCATAGAGTTCTGGTGTTGATCATGTTTTGCTCGCGGAAGAGGTTTAGTCAACGGATCTGCGACATTCAGATCCTTATGCACTTTGCAAATTTCTATGTCTCCATCTTGAACATTTTCACGGATGGAGTTGAAGCGACGCTTGATGTGCCTGGTCTTCTTGTGAAACCTGGGCTCCTTCGCAAGTGCAATAGCTCGAGTGTTGTCACAGAAGAGTTTGATTGGCCCCGACGCATTGGGTATAACTCCTAGGTCGGTGATGAACTCCTTCACCCAAATTGCTTCGTGCGCTGCCTCCGAGGCTGCCATGTACTCCGCTTCACACGTAGATCCCGCCACGACGCTCTGCTTGCAGCTGCACCAGCTTACTGCTCCACCATTCAACATATACACGTATCCGGTTTGTGACTTAGAGTCATCCAGATCTGTGTTGAAGCTAGCATCGACGTAACCCTTTACGACGAGCTCTTCGTCACCTCCATAAACGAGAAACATGTCCTTTGTCCTTTTCAGGTACTTCAAGATATTCTTGACCGCTGTCCAGTGTTCCTTGCCGGGATTACTTTGGTACCTTCCTACCAAACTTACGGCAAGGTTTACATCAGGTCTGGTACACAGCATGGCATACATAATAGATCCTATGGCCGAGGCATAGGGGATGACGCTCATCTCTTCTTTATCTTTTGCCGTGGTCGGGCATTGAGCCGAGCTCAATCTCACACCTTGCAGCACAGGCAAGAACCCTTTCTTGGACTGATCCATTTTGAATTTCTTCAAAATCTTATCAAGGTATGTGCTTTGTGAAAGACCTATGAGGCGTCTCGATCTATCCCTATAGATCTTGATGCCTAATATGTAAGCAGCTTCTCCAAGGTCCTTCATTGAAAAACTTTTATTCAAGTAGGCCTTAATGTTGTCCAAGAGTTCTATATCATTTCCATCAAAAGTATGTCATCTACAAATAATATGAGAAATGCTACAGAGCTCCCACTCACTTTCTTGTAAACGCATGCTTCTCCATAAGTCTGCATAAACCCAAACGCTTTGATCATCTCATCAAAGCGAATGTTCCAACTCCGAGATGCTTGCACCAGCCCATAAATGGATCGCTGGAGCTTGCATACCTTGTTAGCATTCTTAGGGTCGACAAAACCTTCCGGCTGCATCATATACAACTCTTCCTTAAGATAACCGTTAAGGAATGCCGTTTTGACGTCCATCTGCCATATCTCATAATCATAGTATGCGGCAATTGCTAACATGATTCGGACGGACTTAAGCTTCGCTACGGGAGAGAAAGTCTCATCGTAGTCAATCCCTTGAACTTGCCGATAACCCTTAGCGACAAGTCGAGCTTTATAGATGGTGACATTACCATCCGCGTCTGTCTTCTTCTTAAAGATCCATTTGTTTTCTATCACTCGCCGATCATCGGGCAAGTCATCAAAGTCCATACTTTGTTTTCATACATGGATCCTATCTCGGATTGCATGGCTTCAAGCCATTTGTTGGAATCCGGGCCCGCCATCGCTTCTTCATAGTTCAAGGTTCACCGTTGTCTAACAACATGATTTCCGTGACAGGGTTGCCATACCACTCTGGTGTGGAACATGTCCTTGTGGACCTACGAAGTTCAGTAGCAACTTGATCCGAAGTACTTTGATCATCATCGTTAATTTCCTCTCCAGTAGGTGTAGGCACCACAGGAACATTTTCCTGAGCTGTACTACTTTCAGGTTCAAGAGGTAGTACTTCATCGAGTTCTACTTTCCTCCCACTTACTCCTTTCGAGAGAAACTCTTTTTCAAGAAAGGATCCGTTCTTGGCAACAAAGATCTTGCCTTCGGATCTAAGGTAGAAGGTATACCCAATGGTTTCCTTAGGGTATCCTATGAAGACGCATTTTTCCGACTTGGGTTCGAGCTTTTCAGGTTGAAGTTTCTTGACATAAGCATCGCATCCCCAAACTTTTAGAAACGACAGCTTAGGTTTCTTCCCAAACCATAATTCATACGGTGTCGTCTCAACGGATTTAGACGGTGCCCTATTTAAAGTGAATGTAGCTGTCTCTAGAGCGTATCCCCAAAATGATAGCGTAATCTGTAAGAGACCTCATAGATCGCACCATATCCAATAGAGTGCGATTATGACGTTCGGACACACCATTACGCTGAGGTGTTCTAGGCGGTGTGAGTTGTGAAACGATTCCACATTTCCTTAAGTGTGTACCAAATTCGTGACTTAAATATTCTCCTCCACGATCTGATCGTAAGAACTTTATTTTTCGGTCACGTTGATTCTCTACCTCATTCTGAAATTCCTTGAACTTTTCAAAGGTCTCAGACTTGTGTTTCATCAAGTAGACATACCCATATCTACTCAAGTCATCGGTGAGAGTGAGAACATAACGATATCCTCCATGAGCCTCGACGCTCATTGGACCGCATACATCGGTATGTATGATTTCCAATAAGTTGGTTGCTCGCCCATTGTTCGGAGAACGGAGTCTTGGTCATTTTGCCCATAAGGCATGGTTCGCATGTGTCAAATGATTCATAATCGAGAGACTCTAAAAGTCCATCGAATGGAGCTTCTTCATGCGCTTGACACCAATGTGACCAAGGCGGCGATGCCACAAGTATGTGGGACTATCGTTATCAACTTTACGTCTTTTGGTATTCACACTATGAATATGTGTAATATTACGTTCGAGATTCATTAAGAATAAACCATTGACCATTGGAGCATGACCATAAAACATATCTCTCATATAAATAGAACAACCATTATTCTCGGATTTAAATGAGTAGCCATCTCGCATTAAACGAGATCCTGATACAATGTTCATGCTCAAACTTGGCACTAAATAACAATTATTGAGGTTTAAAACTAATCCCGTAGGTAAATGTAGAGTTAGCGTGCCGACGGCGATCACATCGACCTTGGAACCATTCCCGACGCGCATCGTCACCTCGTCCTTCTCCAGTCTCCGTTTATTCCGCAGCTCCTGCTGTGAGTTACAAATATGAGCAACGACACCGGTATCAAATACCCAGGAGTTACTACGAGTACTGGTAAGGTACACATCAATTACATGTATATCAAATATACCTTTAGTGTTGCCGGCCTTCTTGTCCGCTAAGTATTTGGGGCAGTTCGGCTTCCAGTGGCCCTTCCCTTTGCAATAAAAGCACTCTGTCTCAGGTTTGGGTCCATTCTTTGACTTCTTCCCGGCAACTTGCTTACCGGGCGCGGCAACATCCTTGCCGTCCTTCTTGAAGTTCTTCTTACCCTTGCCCTTTTTGAACTTAGTGGTTTTATTGACCATCAACACTTGATGTTCTTTCTTGATTTCAACCTCAGCTGACTTCAGCATTGAGAATACTTCGGGAATGGTCTTCACCATCCCCTGCATATTTTAGTTCATCACAAAGCTCTTGTAGCTTGGTGGGAGCGACTGAAGGATTCTGTCAATGACCGCCTCGTCCGGGAGGTTAATGTCCAGCTAGGACAGGCGGTTGTGCAACCCAGACATTTTGAGTATGTGCTCAGCGACAGAACTGTTTTCCTCCATCTTACAACTATAGAACTTGTCGGAGACATCATATCTCTCGACCCGGGCATGAGCTTGGAAAACCATTTTCAGCTCCTCGAACATCGCATATGCTCCGTGTTGCTCAAAACGCTTTTGGAGCCCCGGTTCTAAGCTGTAAAGCATGCCGCACTAAACGAGGGAGTAATCATCAGCACGAGACTGCCAAGCATTCATAATGTCTTGGTTCTCTGGGATGGGTGCATCACCTAGCGGTGCTCCTAGGACATATTGTTTCTTGGCTGCTATGAGAATGATCTCGTGTTCGGACCCAGTCCGAATAGTTGCTGCCATCGTCTTTCAGCTTGGTTTTCTCTAGGAACGCGTTGAAGTTCATGGTGGCATGAGCGTTGGCCATTTGATCTACAAGACATTTCGCAAAGATTTTAGACTAATGTTCATGATAATTAAGTTCATCTAATCAAATTATTTAATGAACTCCCACTCAGATTTGACATCCCTCTAGTCATCTAAGTGTTACATGATCCGAGTCGACTAGGTCGTGTCCGATCATCACGTGAGACGGACTAGTCATCGTCGGTGAACATCTCCATGTTGATCGTATCTTCCATACGACTCATGTTCGACCTTTCGGTGTCTTGTGTTCCGAGGCCATGTCTGTACATGCTAGGCTCGTCAAGTTAACCCTAAGTGTTTATGCATGTGTAAAACTGTCTTACACCCATTGTATGTGAACGTAAGGATCTATCACACCCGATCATCACGTGGTGCTTCGAAACGACGAACTTTAGCAACGGTGCAGTTAGGGGGAACACTTTCTTGAAATTATTATAGGGGATCATCTTATTTACTACCGTCATTCTAAGTAAACAAGATGCATAAAACATAATAAACATCACATGCAATTATATAAAGTAGTGACATGATATGGCCAATATCATATAGCTCCTTTGATCTTCATCTTCGGGGCTCCATGATCATCTTGTCACCGGCATGACACCATGATCTCCATCATCATGATCTCCATCATCGTGTCTCCATGAAGTTGCTCGCCACCTATTACTTCTACTACTATGGCTAACACGTTTAGCAATAAAGTAAAGTAATTTACATGGCGTTGAATCAATGACTCGCAGGTCATACAATAATTAAGACAACTCCTATGGCTCCTACCGGTTGTCATACTCATCGACATGCAAGTCGTGATTCCTATTACAAGAACATGATCTCATACATCACAATATATCATTCATCATTCATCACAACTTCTGGCCATATCACATCACATGACAATTGCTGCAAAAGCAAGTTAGACGTCCTCTAATTGTTGTTGCATCTTTTACGTAGCTGCAATTGGGTTCTAGCAAGAACGTTTTCTTACCTACGAATAACCACAACGTGATTTTGTCAACTTCTATTTACCCTTCATAAGGACCCTTTTCATCTAATCCGCTCCAACTAAAGTAGGAGAGACAGACACCCGCTAGCCACCTTATGCAACTAGTGCATGTCAGTCGGTGGAACCTGTCTCACGTAAGCGTACGTGTAAGGTCGGTCCGGGCCGCTTCATCCCACAAATACCGCTGAAGCAAGAAAAGACTAGTAGCGGCAAGCAAGTTGACACGATCTACGCCCACAAGAAAATTGTGTTCTACTCGTGCAATAGAGAACTACGATAGACCTAGCTCATGATGCCTTTGTTGGGGAACGTTGCAGAAAATTAAAATTTTTCCCACGGTTTCCCAAGATCCATCTATGAGTTCATCTAAGCAACGAGTCATGGGAGAGATTGCATCTACATACCACTTGTAGATCGCGTGCGAAGCGTTCACTAGAACGTGGATGATGGAGTCGTACTCGCCGTGATCCAAATCACCGATGACCGAGTGCGAACGGACGGCACCTCCGCGCTCAACACACGTGACGGAGCGGATGACGTCTCCTCCTTCTTGATCCAGCAAGGGGGAAGGAGCGGTTGAGGAAGATGGCTCCAGCAGCAGCACGACGGCGTGGTGTTGCTGGAGAAGCAACACGTGACGGAGGAGGAGAGGTGTAGCAGGGGAGAGGGAGGCTCCAAGATGCAAAGGTGCGGCTGCCCCTCCCTCCCCCTTTATATAGGCCCCTGGGGCGCCGCCCTTGAGATCTGATCTCCCAAGGGGCGGCGGCCAAGGGGAGGCTTGCCCCCCAAGGCAGTGGGCGCCCCTACCCTAGGGTTTCCAACCCTAGGCACAGGGGGGCCCAAGTGGGGGGCGCACCAGCCCACCAGGGGCTGGTTCCCTCCCACTTCAGCCGACGGGGCCCTCCGGGATAGGTGGCCCCACCTGGTGGACCCCCGGGACCCTTCCGGTGGTCCCGGTACAATACCGGTAACCCCCGAAATTCTCCCGATGGCCGAAATAGCACTTCCTATATATAATTATTTACCTCCGGAACTCCTCGTGATGTCCGGGATCTCATCCGGGACTCCGAACAACATTCGGTTTACTGCATACTCATATTCATACAACCCTAGCGTCACCAAACCTTAAGTGTGTAGACCCTACGGGTTCGGGAGACATGCAGACATGACCGAGACGGCTCTCCGGTCAATAACCAACAGCGGGATCTGGATACCCATGTTGGCTCCCACATACTCCTCGATGATCTCATCGGATGAACCACGATGTCGAGGATTCAATTAATCCCGTATTCAATTCCCTTTGTCAATCGGTACGTTACTTGCCCGAGACTCGATCGTCGGTATCCCAATACCTCGTTCAGTCTCGTTATCGTAAGTCACTTTACTCGCATCGTAATGCATGATCCTGTAACCAATCACTTGGTCACTTTGAGCTCATTATGATGATGCATTACCGAGTGGGCCCAGAGATACCTCTCCGTCATACGGAGTGACAAATCCAGTCTCGATCGTGTCAACCCAATGACACTTTCGGAGATACCTGTAGTGCACCTTTATAGTCACCCGATTACGTTGTGACGTTTGGTACACCCAAAGCACTCTTACGGTATCCGGGAGTTACACGATCTCATGGTCTAAGGAAGAGATACTTGACATTGGAAAAGCTCTAGCAAAACGAACTACACGATCTTGTGCTATGCTTAGGATTGGGTCTTGTCCATCACATCATTCTCCTAATGATGTGATCCCATTATCAATGACATCCAATGTCCATAGTTAGGAAACCATGACTATCTATTGATCAACGAGCTAGTCAACTAGAGGCTCACTAGGGACATATTGTGGTCTATGTATTCACACGTGTATTACGATTCCGGATAATACAATTATAGCATGAATAAAAGACAATTATCACGAACAAGGAAATATAATAATAATCCTTTTATTATTGCCTCTAGGGCATATTTCCAACAGATGGCACGGGAGGGGCTTTCACCATAAGCTCCACCCTCGACAGCAAATAGGAAGGCGTGCTCGTCTTTTTCCTGCGGGCGAATGTCTATGTGTTTGCATGGCAAGCATATGACATCCTTGGCGTTCCCAGGGAAGTGATTGAGCACCATCTTGCTGTCTGTCCCCATGCGCGACCCGTCAAGCAGAAGGTCAGGAAGCAAGCTTTGCAATGGCAGGAATTCATTACAGTGGAGATCAGGAAGTTGGAAGTAGCAGGCTTGGTGAGCGGAGTGCTCCATCCGACGTGGTTGGCCAATCCGGTGGTGGTGCTGAAGGCGAACGGGAAGTGGAGGCTGTGTATTGACTACACAGATATCAATAAGGCTTGTCATAAGGACCCCTTCCCGTTGCCGCGCATCGACCATATTGTTGACTCCACGGCCGGGTGTGATCTGTTATCATTCCTCGACGCCTACTCGGGCTACCACCAGATCTTCATGATAAGAAAAGATGAAGAGAAGACAACATTCATCACCCCATGTGGTACATATTGCTTTTTATGGATGCCTTTCGGGTTGAAGAGTGCTGGTTCAACATTTGCAAGGGCAGTCCAAATTGGTTTTGAACCCCAGCTACATAGAAATATGGAAGCCTATATGGATGACATAGTGGTCAAAACCAAGGACAGGGCAACTTTTGTACAAGACTTAGAAGAGACGTTTGCCAACCTGAGCAAGATCAACCTCAAGCTGAACCCTGAGAAGTGTGTCTTCAGCGTTCCATCCGGCAAGCTTCTCGGGTTCTTTGTGTCGCAGCATGGGATCGAGGCAAACCCAGACAAGATCAAGGCTATCGATCAGATTGAGGCGCCCAAGCGGATCAAGGATGTGCGTCAGCTCACTGGCTACGTTGCCGCCATGAGCCGATTCATCTCCAAGTCTGCCGAGCGCGCCCTTCCCTTTTTCAAGATCTTGAAGAAGGCGGGCCCAATGGAGTGAACCCCAGAGGCCAAGGCAGCGTTGCAAGACCTTAAGAGATACCTTTCCTCTACACCGATACTAGTTGCGCCTAAACCACAAGAGTCGTTGCTGCTGTATCTGGCGGCGAAGAATCAAGTGGTCAGTGCCGCGCTAGTGGCGTAGAGGGAGGTTGACGAAGAGGCAGTGGTAACAGCAGGACCGGCGGACGGCAAGCCAGAGACTCCCCCGACAGGGCCTGGTGCCGGCAAGGCAAGGCTCCCAGCAGAGTCTGATGCCATCAGGACAGAGCCCGCGCAGCCAAGTGGAGTGGTGCAAAAGAAGAAGATGATGCAGCACCCGGTTTACTTTGTCAGCTCCCTCTTGCAGGGGGCTAGGTCAATATACTCCGGTGTGCAGAAATTGCTCTTCGGCCTCCTTATGGCCTCGAGGAAGCTGCGTCATTACTTCCAAGCCCACGAGATCACTGTTGTCACCCGCGTCCCGTTGCGACGGATACTGCACAACCCAGACGCAACCGGAAGGATCGTGGAGTGGGCCTTGGAGTTATCGAGCTTTGGTTTGAAGTTTGAAAGTACTTCGACAATCCAGAGCAGAGTCTTGGCGGAGTTCATTGCAGAATGGACCTCAACATCGGACGAGGAAATCCAGGAGATGACTCTCCCCGGCAAGGAAGCAAGTCACAACTGGATCATGTACTTTGACGGGGCTTTCTCGCTGCAAGGCGCCGGTGCTGGTGTGCTACTCGTCGCGCCCACTGGAGAGCACCTCAAGTATGTGATCCAGATGCACTTTCCCAGGGAGATGTCCACCAACAACACTGCTGAGTACGAGGGGTTGCTTGCCGGTCTCAGGATCGCGGCAGACCTCGAGGTTAAGAAGCTCATCGTCAGGGGTGATTCACAGCTTGTCGTTAGAAAAGTCAACAAAGATTATCAGAGCCCGTTGATGGAGGCCTACGCAGATGAGGTGAGGAAGCTGGAGGAGCGCTTTGACGGTATACAAGGAGAGCACGTTCCCCGAGCGGAGAACGACATCGCCAATTACCTGTCAAAGCGTGCTGCATTCAAGCTACCTGTGGAACCAGGTACCTTTCTGCTTCGGTTAACTCAACCATCTGTCGAACCATCAACGGAGCAGAACAAGCGGAGGAAATCAGGCCCCGGCAAGTACTTTCCCGCTGAGCCCCCAGGGGCCGCTGACAAAGGTGCTGCCATGGATTCTGAGCCTGCCGAGGAGCGACTGACTCCGGCAGGCCGTCAAGCCCTGGCCGTGGAGACAGTCGCTCCCATGGCAGAAGATATGCCTTTGGTCCTTGCCGTCGAGCCCCAGGCTCCGGCATGGGCACAGCATACCGTCTGATTCCTCCAAACGGGGGAGCTTCCTGATGAGCAGGAAGAACCGGAGAAAGTAGCCCGTCGGTCTGCTATGTATCAGTTCGTCTATGACGTCCTGTACAGGAAGAGATCGAACGGTGTGAAATTGAAGTGCATTCCCCGGGAGGAAGGACTGGAGCTGTTGGTGGAGATACACAGAGGCATATGTGCTCCCACATAGGGTCGCGGGCCCTTGCCGGCAAGGCGTTCCGACAGGGTTTCTTCTTGCCCACTGCCCTCCAGGATGCAACGACACTAGTAACCAAGTGTGAAGCGTGTCAGTTCCATTCAAAGAAGCTTCATCAACCAGCTCAAGCCCTTCAAACAATCCCTCTCTCCTGGCCATTTTCGGTCTGGGGGCTTGACATACTGGGCCCCTTCCCTTGTGCTGTCGGGGGCTTTGAGTACTTGTACGTTTCAATCGACAAGTTCACAAAGTGGACAGAGGTGGAAGCAGTGAGGAAGGTGACAGCACAGTCAGCCGTCAAGTTCTTCAAGGGACTAGTCTGCCGTTTTGGTGTGCCCAACAGAGTCAACACCGACAACGGCACGCAGTTCACGAGCCACACCTTCATGCAATACATCCAAGACCTCGGCAGCAAGGTCTGTTTCGCTTCCGTGGCACACCCACGGAGCAACGGCCAGGCAGAGATGGCAAATGCTGAAGTGTTGCGTGGCCTGAGGACAAAGACTTTGACAAAGCTGCACAAGAGCGAAGGCGTTGGATTGATGAGTTGCCGGCGGTTCTTTGGTCGATCAGGACGACGCCAAATCGAGCCACCGGCCAGACACCCTTTGCCCTGGTATACGGGGCAAAAGCAGTTCTCCCCATGGAACTCATAAACGGGTCACCTCGAGTGCTCGCTTACGATGAGCTTGAGCAAGAGCAATTGCGGCAAGATGATGCAACACTGCTTGAGGAAGATCGTCTTCAGGCGGCTGTGAGAGCATCATGCTACCAGCAAGCCTTGCGCCGCTCACTACTAGAAAAAGGCCTACTAATGGCACACCAGTTTTGCCTACTAATGGCGCACTACCGGTGCGCCATTAGTACCACGCCACTAGTATTTTTTACTAATGGCGCACCTGATACTAATGGCGCACCGCTGGTGCGCCATTAGAATAGCCCACGGTGCTCCATTAGTATTTGTTACTAATGGCGCACCACATAGAAGTGCGCCATTAGTAACAATATTTTTTCAAATTTTTTTAATTTTGTTTTTCAATTTTTTTTCGTTTTTTTCTTAATCTCAGTTCACTATGGCTTAATCTCGGGTCAATATGCTTAATCTCAGGTCAAATCACACTCAATGGTCAAACTTCCCGAAAGGTCACCCATCATCACACTACTCCAGCTCAAGCACGCTTAACTTCAGAGTTCTATCCAACACCAGCAATAGCTCACTTCACAGGCACTTGTTGATATATCTAGCATATCAATCCTATTATACCTTGTTGATGTCTAGGACTTTGTTCATGTTCATGACTATAATGAAATTATGAAAAATATTTCAAACTTCCGGTCATATTACGTATCATTTTTGAAAAAACTAAAAAATTCAAACCAATTTTTTTCTGTTACTAGTGGCGCACCACATCCACGGTGCGCCACTAGTAAGTTTGAAATTTTTGAATTTTTTGCCTCTAGATCTTGAAAGCCCCGTAACTTTTTTTTTCTGTTAGGTTTTAGGATTTTGAAAATGTTTAATGGGGTTCCCCCAGTTAAATTTGGATGTAACTTTTCGAGTAGATGATTTTTAATATAAAAAACTTTTTCATCCGAGTTCGTATGCAAAAGTTATGCCCATTTTACAAATTTCCAGAGAGATTTTGCAAATAAAGTCGAAATTCATATTTGTAAATTTTCCCAACAACTAGACCACATATCACATGGGAAACTTATTTTCTTTTATTTTTTTTTGACATTTCCATCAGTTTCTTTTATTTTTTTTAAACTGAAAAGGCGATCCACAAGGGGGTGCATTCGGTGTTGGGGCAAGTTAGTAATGGCGCACCGTGGGGTGGTGCGCCATTACTAGTTAAAACTAGTAATGACGCACCGAGACATGGTGCGCCATTAGTAACAAATATTTTTTTACTTTTTTTTACTATTTTTTCAAAACTACTAATGGCGCACGGCGGATGTGGTGCGCCATTACTATGTCAACTAGTAATGGCGCACCGCACCCACGGTGCGCCATTAGTAGTTTTGAAAAAAATTTACTAATGGCGCACCGTGGGATGTGGTGCGCCATTAGTATTTGCACACTAATGGCGCACGGACACATGGTGCGCCATTAGTATTTAGTAATGGCGCACCACATGTACAGTGCGCCATTAGTGTCCATCCTATCTATAGCCCTTTTCCTAGTAGTGGCTACCATAGCCGCAAGGTTCATGCCCGAAGCTTCGAGGAAGGCGATCTTGTTTTTCGGCGCGTTCAGTCGGCCAAGAATTCCAACAAGTTGACGCCAAAGTGGGAAGGCCCTTATCGGGTAATACGAGTCACCAGGCCCGGCATAGTCTGCCTGGAGATCGAAGATGTTGTCCCAGTGAGCAACTCCTGGAACATCGAGCATCTTCGCAAATTTTACCCATAAGGCGCGGCTTGCCAGGCCTCCCGGCAAGCCACCTTTTGTACAAGCTTTGCCGACAAGGAATGTAACCCTCTATACAAGACCAGGCGCAGACCCTGAGCATAAATAAACGAAGCGCTGGCGCCCTAAGTTATAGCATGCATGCTAGGTTTAAGTCCCTCCCTCGGTTAGGGTTGGTAGTGCTTGGCGGCGACTAACCCCTAGCCTAGAGGTTGAGTTCGCGTCTTTCGGTCTTCTTTGGTTCGCAGGGCACACAGACACTTCTGCTGAGCCGCTTGGGAGAAAGAGGACGAACCGACGCCCCGGCCTCGGCAAGCCAAGACTTCCGTGGGCTGAAGACACGAGGATCCAACCACGGCAAGCCAAGGTTGCTGGGGACCGCAGATTCAGATAAGTCTTTCATCCCCTGTTATGCATTTCCGTATGGAACTGGGACATGTGAAGCCTCGTTTAAATTCTTAACTACCGTGCTCCCTTTTCCTGTACCCAAGAGCTATCCCCTAGGTCAGAACCTGGTCGTAGTCACGGTGGCAAGGAAATGAACGAGGGGCCTAACTCTACTTCACCCATGCCTCCGCCAAGAGTGTGAAAATGGTTGACTGAAGTGGGGGGACGGCAAGGCCTGTTGCCGGGTGACAACGTTTATCTTAAAAATAACAAGGATTCGTTCCTTGGCATGGGCCTCGCTCACTCACAAAGAACCCAACAAGCACCCTTTTTCATTGAAAACATCCCATACAGGTACAGTTCATATGGAATAAAAAACATGAGCAAGGGCATTACAAGTTTGAAATCTAACAAGTGCCCGCAGGCTTACAAACTAAAAAAAGATAAGATGCCCGCAATCCCTTTCTTGTCCCTCTCCTCATAAGATGGAACAAGGTAGCAGGAGGGCAAAAGGAGCGCCTAGGCAGGGTGCGAGAAGCAGAAGGCACCAAGAGGGCATCCCGGTGCCGGGAGGGGAGCTGGAAGATGAGGCAGCGGCCCGCCAATATGCGACGAAGGCGTCGGTGCCCGCGTACTCCGATTTGACGGCTGCCACCCGCCTTCTTCGCCTTCTCTGGCCCTCCTACGCCAGCCGCCCAAAGAGACGACAGGGAGCACGCCGATGGAGAGCTTGATGAGGAAGGCCCTCGGCAGGGCGCGAGGCCGAGGGAGGGGCGACGCGGTCATCGGAGTCGGGGTCGGCATCCCGCCGCTCGACTCCCTCGTCGTCGTTGTCGCTGTCCTCCTCGTCACTCCCACTCAAGGAGGAATCTTAATTGTCGGAGGAGCTCTCCACGCAGCACTTCAGGCGAGCTCCAAGATCTCCGAAGACCTTGACGGAGAGCAGGCCGTCCTCCATTAACTTGAAGTAGAGGACGAGCCCCACCGTCAGGCTGTGGATGCGAGCGAACGTCTTCCATCCACGACGGAGGTACATGACCTGAGGAGCGGGGAAGTCGACGTCGACCCTCGTACCGCCATTCCCGCAGCCTCTCATGTGCAACTTGAGGGTCTGGGGCGGATCACGCTCCATCTCCCGAGCAAACGGGGTAGGAAGACGAAGACGACGACGCAGTGGCCGGCGCAGCCTAATGAAGAACTCGCAGGGCTGGTCCCCGATGTGGCCCTCCATCGGGAGGGGCATTGCTGGCGGAGGCAGGACCGGTGCGCCGCCCCGTCCACCTCTTCCCCGAGTGCCACGACGACCTCGGCCTCGCCCCCTTCCCCTCACGGCCGGCTCCGCTGCCACGAGCTCCTGGGAAGGGGGGACGCGCTATCGAGCAGCAACCCTCGCTGCCACCGTTGAAGGACCGGCGCCTCCTCTCGCCATGGCAGATGGAAGAAAGGAGCGGAGGTAGAATGAAATGGATGATGGGAGAATGTGGGATGCCGTCCCCCTCCCTTTCATATAAAGGGGCGGAGTCGGGGCTCAGTCGCCCCATTCGACCAATCCAGTCACCAGGGGCGCAGGGAATCAGGACCGACCCGCTGCCCCACTCCGTGACGACCCGGTTTCCCGCCTCCACCGCCTGCCACCTGCATGGGGGACACGTGGCGAGCAAGAAGATACGAGGGGACGGCTGAGGCGACCGTTCCCCACCCCATGATCGTGGGGCACAGACGACTTGAAGGCCACGACCCGGGTCCGCCCGAATAAATGAGTCGTGCCTCTACGCCTCCCTCTTTCCCGGGGAAGGCGCGAGCCGCCCCTTTACCATGATGTGACGCATGCGTGCGGGAACCGCCCCATGCATGACCCCCATGTCACGCACAACCCTCCATGTCGCACGTTCAACGCAGGTCGTGGGGAAGTGCAGCAGACGAAACAGTTACTATGGTAAAAAAACCGCCCCACCTGCCCGCGCACCGTTCTGTGCCTGGCCCAACAATGCGTCGCGCTTATGTGTGGCCCAGGCCCGGGGGCTCCTGTCGGTGTACAAAAGTAGGGGCTCCTCTTTTGACCCCTTTACTTGTGCACAGGCAGTCAGAGCCACGCGCCGCGGCCACACTTAGCATGGCAAAGGAGGGAAGCCGGAGAGAAGCCAAAGCACAAGACGGTCAAGGCAACACCAAGACCATAAACACCAAAGAGCAAGAGGGCGAGGTGGACTCCCCCGGCAAGGCCCTTGCCGGGGCGGCCTCCGCGGCCCCGGCAAGAGCCTTGCCAGGTCAACTTGCCCAGTACCAGCAGAGCAAGCCACCCTCGAGCCAAAGAGTTCCAAACGCCGCCAACGACTACGTTGGAACCAAGGCTCGGGAGGCACCTCTATGGTGGCATGCAGATCTTTGTCAAGATCATAAACACACAAGATCAGATGAGGACCAGAAGACAGCGACCCTCGGCGCGATCCTAGACAAGGGAATCCACAAGACCCCCGACAAGAGCCTTGCCAGGGACGACTGCATGCCAAGGCAAGACCCTTGCCGCGTCCCCGGCAGGACCCTTGCCAAAGGCGTCAGCAGGGCCATAGCCAGGCCCGCACCAGCCAAGACTCCACCACCATTTCCATGCATCTGCCAGCCCAGCCAGCTGGGCAAGCGCCTGCGTGGCGACGAGCAGCTTCCGAGCCAACTCAGCAAGCACCTGCGTGGTGGCATGCAGATCTTCGTAAAGACTCTACCACCCGCGCCACCTTAGCTGCCTGCCTGTCTACATGGCGCCACATACATCGCTGGCCTGGGCGGGTGTTGAAGCAAGGCGAGGCGGCGACGGACGGGACGGGCCTCGTTATCGTCCCCGATAAAGCTAAGGGACACCTAAGCGATGCATTAAATGCGTCTTGTCCTATAATACGGGCGATAAGCTCGTAGCACTGTAGACCTTTCCACCTCCCGTGTGCCACTGTGGCAGCCCCTTTCGACTATAAAAGGAGGTCCATGGCATACTGGAGGGGGATTCGGCTCTTTTGGGCAAGTTACACCCTGTAGCTAGTTCAAGAACACAAAAACACTCAATACATCCACCAAAGCAGGACTAGGGTATTACGCATCGTCGCGGCCCGAACCTGGATAAACGATCCGTGTGCTTCCTGCTGACCTGCTCTTCTCACAACCCCGCGCCCACCAACCGTAGAAGGGATTCCAGTGATCCCATGTGTCGTTTCCCCGACACTTACTCTGCAAAAAATTTCAACATTTTATCACATTCTGACATTTCTGGGAAATTTTTGCAACACCGATAAACTTTCAGTTTTCAAACAGCAACACGTAGACTTGCAAAATAAGCATGGTAAAGGCTATACTTGACATTTTTATTGAAATGAAAGAACATTATTCTAAATAACAGCAAGAAAATCCTAACAAAATAAAATGACGCTCCAAGAAAAAAACATATCATGTGACAGATGAAAACATAGCTCCAAGTGAGGTTACCGATAATGTTGGAGACGAAAGAGGGGATGCCTTCCGGGGCATCCCCAAGCTTAGTTGCTTGGATCTTCCTTGAATATTACCTTGAGGGTGCCTTCAGAATCCCCAAGATTAGGGTCTTGTCACTCCTTATTCTCCTCATATCGATATCTCACCCAAAACTTGAAAACTTAAATCACACAAAACTTGACGGAACTTCGTGAGATAGGTTAGTATGATAAAGACAAATCATTCACTTTGGTACTGTCAAAAACAAGATTCATAATTGTTCTCAAACAATGCCTACTGTACCTCATCATTTCCACAACTTATATTGAGCAATATAAGCCATAGAAACTCGAAAACAAGCAAACTATGCATTGAAAACAGAATCTGTCAAAAACAGAACAGTCTATAGTAATCTGTACTCCAACCATACTTCTGCTACTCCAAAAATTCTGAAAAATTAGGAAAACATAGGGAATTTGTATAGCTATCACCTGTAAAAAAATTCAAATCAAAATCACGTTCCAGTGAATTTTATAAATACCTGGACTGGGCGCAAAAGTTTCTGTTTTTGCACATAATCAAGTCAACTATCATCGACACTATCCCAAAGGCTTTACTTGGCACTTTATTGAAATAAAAGCTATGAAACATGATTACTACAGTACCTTAATCATGTGAACACACAAAAAAGTAGGTATAAATATTCGGTTATCTCCCAACAAGTGCATTTCTTTAATGCCTTTCAGCTAGGCATGATGATTTCAGTGATGCTCACATAAAAGATAAGAATTGCAACATAAAGAGAGCATCATGAATCACATGTCAAGCACATTTAAGTCTAACCCACTTCCTATGCATAGGGATTTTTTGAGCAAACAATTTATGTAAACAAGAATCAACTAGCATAGGAAGGCAAAATAACTGCAACTTCAAAACTTTCAACACATAGAGAGGGAACTTGATATTATTACAGTAAGTAAAAGCATATGTTCCTCTCTCATAGTAATTTTCAGTAGCATCATGAATTAATTCAATAATATAACTATCACATAAAGCATTCTTTTCATGATCCATAAGCATAGAAATTTTATTACTCTCCACATAAGCAAATTTATTCTCATGAATAGTAGTGGAGCAAATTGAACAAAAATAACTATCATGTGATTGAAAATTAAAATCATGATGACAAGTTTCATGGTTATCATTATTCAATATAGCATACATGTCATCACCATAATCATCATAGATAGCAACTTTGTTCTCATCATAATTAATTGAAACCTCTTGCAAAATAGTGGATTCATCACTAAGTAAAGTTATGACCTCTCCAAATCCACTTTGATCCATATAATCATCATAAATAGGAGGCATGCTATCATCATAATAAATTTTCTCATCAAAACTTGGGGGACTAAAAATATCATCTTCATCAAATATAGCATCCCCAAGCTTATGGCTTTGCATATCATTAGCATCATGGATATTCAAAGGATTCATACTAACAACATTGCAATCATGCTCATAATTTATGCCAAACATTTTATTGAATTCTCCTTCTATCAATTGAGCACAATTTTCCTTTCCATAATTTTCACGAAAGACATTATAAAGATGAATAATATGAGACCACCTCAATTCCATTTTTTAGTTTTCTTTTATAAACCAAACTAGTGATAAAACAAGAAACTAAAAGATTCATTTGCAAGATCTACATATATACCTTCAAGCACTCACCTTCCCGACTACTTTATTCTTGTAGACTCGTGTTGGGCCTCCAAGCGCAGAGTTTTGTAGGACAGTAGCAATTTTCCCTCAAGTGGATGACCTAAGGTTCATCAATCCATGGGAGTCGTAGGATGAAGATGGTCTCTCTCAAACAACCCTACAATCAAATAATAAAAAGTCTCTTGTGTCCCCAACACACCAAATACAATGATAATTTTTATAGCTGCACTAGTTCGGTGAAGAGATGGTGATACAAGCGTAGTAATGATAGTAGATATTGATTTTTGTAATATGAACAATAAAAAACAGCAAGGTAGCAAGTAACAAAAGTGAGCACAAACGGTATTGCAATGCTTGAAAATGAGGCCTAGGGTCCGTACTTTCGCTAGTGCAATCTCTCAACAATGCTAATATAATTGGATCATATAACCATCCCTCAAAGTGCGATGAAGAATCACTTCGAAGTTCCTATCTAGCAGAGAACATAAGAAGAAATTGTTTTTAGCTATTCATTCCGATTGATCTATCCAAGAGTTCGTACTAAAATAACACCAAGTTATTCTTTCCGATCGATCTATCAAGAGTTTGTACTAAAATGACACCAAGTTATTCTTTTCGATCGATCTATCAAGAGTTCGTACTAAAATAACACCGAAGCAAATTTAGATTCATAATACTCAATCCAACACAAAGAACCTCAAAGAGTGCCCCAAGATTCCTACCGGAGAAACAAAAGACGAGAACGTGCATCAACCCCTATGCATAGATTACCCCAATGTCACCTCGGGAATCCGCGAGTTAAGTGCCAAAACATATCTCAAGTGAATCAATATAATACCCCATTGTCACCACGGGTATTCATATGCAAGACATATATCAAGTGCTCTCAAGTACATAAAATTATTCAATCCGATAAAACAAAATCTCAAAGGGAAAACTCAATTCATCACAACAAGATAGAGAGGGATAAACACCATACGATCCAACTATATTAACAAAGTCCGCGATACATAAAGATCATGCCATCTCAAGAACACGAGAGAGAGAGAGAGATAAAACACATAGCTACTGGTATAAACCCTAAGCCCCGAGGGTGGACTACTCCCTCCTCACCATGGTGGCCACAGGGATGATGAAGATAGCCTTCGGTGATGATTCCCCCATCCAGCGGGGTGCCGGAACGGGGTCTAGATTGGTTTTTCCTGGCTACATAGGCTTGCGGTGGCGGAACTTCTGATCTAGGGTTACCCCAAGGGTTTTTGGAATATTTGGCAATTTATAGGGCAAAGAGGCGGTGCGGGAGGCCACCGAGGTGGGCACAACCCACCAGGGTGCCCTTGGGACCCCAGGCGCGCCTAGGTTGGTTGTGCCGCCCTCGGGGCACCCCTCTAGTACTTCTTTGGCCCACTGGGTGTCTTCTGGTCCAAAAAGAATCTCCAAAAAGTTTTGCTGCGTTTGGACTCCGTTTGGTATTGATTTTCTGCGAAGTAAAAAACCAAGCAAAAAACAACAACTGGCACTGTACACTATGTCAATAGGTTAGTCCCAAAAAATTATATAATGTTGCTATAAAATGATTGTAAAACATCCAAGAATGATAATATAACAACATGGAACAAGCAAAAATTATAGATACGCCGGAGACGTATCAGTGGTCCCTAGAAGCATCGGTTAGTCCATTATAAAGATATCAAATATTTCATTTTTCTTGAGAGGATGATCAGGAAAATCATTAAGTAATTGGAGAAGCCTCCCCCAAACTTGTGGGAGACTCTCTTCTTGAATTTTCACAAAGTTAAATATTTCCTATAAAACAGCTTGTTTCTTGTAAGTAGGAAAATATTTTTCAGAGAAGTAATAAATAATATCCTGGGGACTACACACACAACCAGGAGCAAGAGGATTAAAGCATATCTTAGCATCACCCTTTAATGAGAAAATAAACAACTTAAGAATATTGTAATAGTGAATTTTTTCCTCATGAGAAAATAGGGTGGCTATATCATTCAACTTAGTAAGATGTGCCACAACAGTTTCAGATTCATAACCATGGAAAGATCAGATTCAACCAAAGTAATTAACTCAGGATCGACAGTGAATTCATAATACTTATCAATAACAAAGATAAGTGAAGTAGCAAACTTAGGATCATATTGCATTCTAGCATTCAATGATTTTTCTTTCAGCTTAGCTAATAGTTTATTATGGTCATCTCTATCATTGCAAAAAAAAAGTCTCTAGCAGTTTCTTCATCCATAATATAACTCTCAGGTACCTTAGGCAATTCATATCTAGGGGAAGAATCATAATCTTCAGTTTCAATAATATCATCAGTTTCAGTAATTTCATCCTCTCTAACCCTAGCCATCAAGAAATTCACCTAATGGCACAATTTCATCAAGCAAAGTAGCAGTATCATCTTAAGCATCATGCATAGCAGAAGTGGCATCATCAATTACTTGCAACATATCGGAATCAATAGCAGGTGTAGGTGTTGCAAGTTTACTGAAAAAAGAAGGTGAATCAAGTGCAGAGCTAGATGTCAGTTCCTAATTACCTCCCCTCGTAGTAGAGGGATAGATCTTGGTTTTGCTGTCTTTTAGATTCCTCATAGTGATCAACAGATATAAAAACCCAAGTGAGTCAGAGAATAGAGCTATGCTCCCCGGCAACGGTGCCAGAAAAAGGTCTTGATAACCCACAAGTATAGGGGATCATAATAGTTTTCGAGGCTAGAGTATTCAACCCAAATTTATTGATTCGACTGTTGGGGAACGCAGTAATTTCAAAAAAAATCCTACGCACACGCAAGATCCATCTAGGTGATGCATAGCAATGAGAGGGGAGAGTGTTGTCCACATACCCTCGTAGACCGAAAGCGGAAGCGTTATGACAACGCGGTTGGTGTAGTCGTATGTCTTCATGATCCGACCGATCCTAGCACGGAATGTACGGCACCTCCGCGATCTACACACGTCACTACTAGGAAAAGCCTAATTAGTGGCGCACCTGTTTTGGCCTTGGTGCGCCATTACTAACAATTTTTTTTTTCAATTTTTTTCAGAATTTTTTTTTTCAAATTTTTTCTTAATTTCGGGTCATTATGGCTTAATCTCGGGTCAATATGCTTAATCTCAAGTCAAATCATACTCTGCGGTCAAACTTCCTGGAAAGTCACCCATCCTCACACTACTCTAGCCCGAGCACGCTTAACTTCGCAGTTCTATCCAACCCCAGCACCAGCTCACTTCACAGGCACTTGTTGATATATCTATCATATCAATCCTATTAAACCTTGTTGATGTCTAGGACTTTGTTCATGTTCATGAGTGTGATCAAATTTTGAAAAAATATTTCAAACTTCCCGGTCATATTACGTATCATATTTTGAAAAAAAATTCCAATTTTTTTCTATAAACCAATTTTTTTCTGTTACTAGTGGCGCACCTAGCAAATGGTGTGCCACTAGTAAGTTTGATTTTTTTTTCATTTTCCCCCTCTAGATCTTAAAAGCCCCATATCTTTCGTTCTGTTAGGTTTTTGGGGGTTTTGAAGATGTTGAACGGGGTTATGCCGTTTTAATCCAAGTCTGTATGCAAAAGTTATGCCCATTTTACTAAATTCCAGAGAGATTTTGCAAATAAAATCGAAATTCATATTTGTAAATTTTCCCAATAACTAGACCACATATCACATGGGAAACTTTTTTTTACATTTCCATCATTTCCTTTTATTTTTTAAAACTGAAAAGGTGGTCCACCGGGGTGGATGCATCTAGCACCAGGGTTACTAATGGCGCACCTGATGTGTGGTGCGCCATTAGTAGTTTTGAAAAAAAAATAAAAAAAATTTGTTAGTAATGGCCCTACTGGTGCGCCATTACTAACAATTTTTTTTCAAAACTACTAATGGTGCACGGTGGGTGTGGTGCGCCATTACTATGCCAACTAGTAATGGCGCACTATCCCATGGTGCGCCATTACTAACAAATTTTTTTATTATTTTTTTCAAAACTACTAATGTGTAACACCCCGGAAGTAACTTTCCATATTTGTAACTCCAACTCTTGCCATTTTCGGCATTGTGATATGATATTTCCCTCCGTGGTTGGGTTTTCCTCTTTTTGCATTTTGTCCGTGTCATGCATTTTATATTATGTCATCATGTGCATCGCATTTGCATACGTGTTCGTATCATGATTTCGAGCATTTTTCCCGTTGTCCGTTTTGCAATCCGGCACTCCTATCTTCCCCGGCGGTCCCTTTTACGTTTTTCCGTGTGCGGGTATTAAACCTTCTCGAAATGGACCGAGGTTTGTCTAGTGGCCTTGGTATACCACCCGGAGACCACCGGTCAAGTTTCGGGTCATTTGGAGCTCGTTTGGTACTCCAACGGTTAACCGCACTCTCGCAAAGGCCTCTTTTAAGTTGCAGCCCAACACCCCTCCAAAGCAGCCCAATAACCCATCTAAGTCACTTCCATGCTCTCCGTCGTTCGATCACGATCGTGGGTGGAAAACTACACCTCATTTGGACTCTCCTAGCTCCTCTATGCCTATTTAAACACCTCCCCGAAATCCGGATCATCCTCTTCCCGAAACCCTAAAACTTTCTCCGCGCCGCCGCCCGCGCCAATCGGGCGCCACGTAACCGCCGCCGCCGCCTTCAGGCCATGGGCCCGTGAGCCCACGGCCGCCCCTCCGCCCCCATGCCCGTCCGCGCCCGCCCTTCAGGCGCGCCTCCGCCGCCGCCCTCCGCCTCCGCGCCGCCGCCCGCGCCGCGCCGCCCGCCGCCGGCCGCCTTGCGCCACCACCACCCGCCCGCTCGGGTCAAACCCTCCGTCGCCGCCTTCCTCCGCCCTTGCCAAGGCCCCGCCGCCGCCGACCCCTTCGCCGCCCGGCAACCCCCCGGCGACCTCCCTCGCCGAGCCCGCACCCACCTACCTCTCCGCCGCCGCCAGCGTCCGTCGGGTCGGGGAGCCCGATCCGCCTCGGGAATCCCGCCGTTGACCTCTCTTCTCCCCTCCTATTTTTTCTAAGTATTTTTGCATCTCATGTTATTTTGTGCATTTTTCAACGTGCTATATCTTCGCATCCGTAGATCCATTTTTCGCGTATAATATGTCAAAATGTTCGCCTCGAAGAGTAGATCATTTCATTCCATTGCATCATTTTCATTTGAGCTCATCTTGATGCCCGAAATGCTGTTGGAAGAGTGCTATGTGCTGATAGTTTCTGATTTTTATCAGAACTTGCACTTTTGTTATTTTTGCCATGATTAATATGTGCATCCTATGAATTTGAGTCCTACATGTATTTTGTAAAATGCCATGTCATCTTTCCAGGGGTGTATGCCATGTATTTTTGTGATCTATGTGGTGACTAGCACAAGCATGCAAAGTAGGTGTCCTAATGTTGCTGATTTCAGCCCTGTTTTAGCTGATTTTGATGCCATGTTTACTTGAAGATACCGAGAGATCTATGCATATTTTGAGATACTTAAGTAAGGGTGTTTTGTAAAGCATGTCTTGCTCTACCCATTCATGCCTTTATTTGCAATTATGGAGTGCCATAGGTTGAGTCAATCGAGCTCTACTTTTGCTATCAAATGTTTCCTGACAGATTGTATACGTGTTATTCAATTTTTCCTAGCTTGTTGTGGTTGATCCATAAATGCTATGTTAGTGTTCTTGCCATGTATGTCTTCTATGTCATGTCTTCTTGATGTAGGTATGCTTAGTTTATCATTTGAGGCTCTGTAGTGAGTGCATTGAGCTTGTAAACATGCCCTCTCGTTATCAGTTTTTGACATGTCATGTTGCTGAATCTGTTAACGAGACTTTCAATATTGACATGGGTGTTACTATATTTTCTAGTCCTTTTTGGCTTATGGTCAGTAAGGGACTTTTGTTCTAGGCTTTGAGTAGATTCATGCCATGCCTTGTTTTGCTATTTTAAGTTCCTGTAGCATGTAGTTTTGATGCTCTGAACATTGCAACCTGATGCTGTTTTTGCCATGTCCAGCCTGATTATTAATGCACTTTTGCCATGCTTGTTTGAACATGTTATGATGTGAACTAGCCGTAGCTCAGTGCTCATCTTTTGTCGAGCATCATGTGTAGATCACTGCCATGTGCTTTGTTGATACGTTTGGGTGCAGTAGCTTAATTAATTGTTGCTTGCTAAGTGGCATCATGCTGTTAATGGCAGATTTGCGCCATTCTTGTTTTGCTTGTCATTTCCAAACCGTGCATCCGTTTCCGGTGATCTTTATATCGATTTCAACGAAATCATCTCATCTTTCAGTGGCATGCTTGGTTTGCCAAGTTGATGCCTGGTTCATCATTACCTTCGGGCGCACATAAGCATTGCATATCGCATCTCGCATATCATGTCATGTTTTGCATCATGTTGATTGTGCATTGCACCGTGATTTATTGTGGTTCCTTTGTTTGTGTTGTTGCTTTGGGTAGAGTCGGAGGCGAGTGCGTGAACGAGGAGCCTGTTGAGAAGCGCCGAGGATCAAGCTTTCGACAACTCTGAGAACATTGCAGGCAAGATGACCATACCCTCGAAATCACTTCTATCTTTGCTATGCTAGTTGCTCGCTCTTTTGCTATGCCTATGCTGCGATGCCTACCACTTGCTATATCATGCCACCCATATTGCCATGTCAGCCCCTAACCATCCTTTTCCTAGCAAACCGTTGTTTGGCTATGTTACCGCTTTGCTCAGCCCTCTTATAGCGTTGCTAGTTGCAGGTGAAGCTGAAGTTTGTTCCTTGTTGGAACATGGAGATGTTGTTCCTCTTTGGAACATGATTACTTGTTGGGGATATCACAATATATATATCTGCTATAATTTAATACATCTATATACTTGGTAAAGGGTGGAAGGCTCGGCCTTATGCCGGTGTTTTGTTCCCTCTTGCCACCTAGTTTCCGTCATACCGGTGTTATGTTCCTTGATTTCGCGTTCCTTACGGTTGGGTGATTTATGGGACCCCTTGACAGTTCGCTTTGAATAAGACTCGTCCAGCAAGGCCCAACTTTGGTTTTACCATTTGCCACCTAAGCCTTTTCCCCGGGTTTCGCGAGCCCGAGGGTCATCTTTATTTAACCCCGGGCCAATGCTCCTTGAGTGTTGGTCCAAACTAGAACCACTTGCGGTGCCACCTGAGGCAACTTGGGGCATCTTCGGTTGCCGACGTACTGCTCATCCGGATGTGCCACGAGAGCGAGATATGTGCAGCTCCTATCGGGATTTGTCGGCTGTCGGGCGGCTTTGCTGGTCTTGTTTTATTGCTGTCGAAATGTCTTGTAGTCCGGGATTCGAGATTGATCGGGTCTTCCGGTAGAAGGAATATCCTTCGTTGACCGTGAGAGCTTATAATGGGCTAAGTTGGGACACCCCTGCAGGGTAATATCTTTCGAAAGCCGTGCCCGCGGTTATGAGGTAGATGGGAATTTGTTAATGTCCGGTTGTAGAAAACCCAAAGTTGACCTCAAATAAAATACACATCAACCGCGTGTGTAACCGTGATGGTCTCTTCTCGGCGGAGTCCGGGAAGTGAACACGGTGTTGGAGTTATGTCTGACGTAAGTAGTTCAGGATCACTTCTTGATCGCTACTAGCTTCACGACCGTGCTTTGCTCCTCTTCTCGCTCTCTTTTGCGATGTAGCCACCATATATGCTAGTCGCTTGCTGCAGCTCCACTTTACTACTCAGTCCTTCCTATAAGCTTAAATAGTCTTGATCTCGCGGGTGTGAGATTGCTGAGTCCCCGTGACTCACAGATACTTCAAACACAGTTGCAGGTTCCGGCGATGCGGTGCAGGTGACTCAACCGAGCTCAAGTGGGAGTTCGACGAGGCGTGGTCGTTACTATGTGTCTTTTCCGGATGATCAGTAGTGGTGCCCAGTTGGGACGATTCGGGATCTGTGTAGCATTTGGGGTATCTTCTTTTATTTTGGTTCCGTAGTCGGACCTTGAGTGTACTCTGAATGATGGATGTTTATTTATGTTGTGTGAAGTGGCATTGTAAGCCAACTATGTATCTCTTTCCTTATTTATTACATGGGTTGTGTGAAGATTACCTCACTTGCGACATTGCTTTCAATGCGGTTATGCCTCTAAGTCGTGCCTCGACGTGGGAGATATAGCCGCATCGGGGCGCTACAAGTTGGTAATCGAGCCTTCCCGACTTAGGAGCCCCTACTTGATTGTTTGTTGGCGTTGTTGAGTCTAGAATGGAAAATGTTTTGAGTCTTAGGATTATATATATCGGAGAGTAGGATTCTTTTTACTCCCAGTCCCTTCGTCGCTCGGTGAGGTATCCCGGCGTAGAGTTTTGACTCTTCTCTTCTCAAATTTCACTAAAAATTTTTTAGGATCACGTGGGTATCTTGGAATCGTTCCGATGGTTTTGTGGCGAGAACATTGTTCTTGGTGCCTCGACATTTAGGGGTTGTGGCGGTGTCCCGGGAGTTGAGCTCCGAGGTGTTGTCGTCACAATTTTATCGTTGCAGATTCTGGAATACCTGAGTTTTGCCGACATCGAAATCTCTTTTGTGCAGTTGTTGGTGAGATAACCACGATAGCCTAGATCTTGTGGCGAGTCGGGAGTATTGCCATGACTTGCATAACGGATGTTTTTGAAGGTCGAGGTACACGATTTCGAGGATTTCTTGGTTATGTGTTGACGGATGGATACAATTGGATCTAGGTATTGTTAGTTTGGGTGATATATTTTGTGTCCCTGTATCCCCAACACCAGATTGCATAACCAGAAAGTTTGGGAGTTTATAGGTGGGAATTCTAGTAGCTTACGGGATATTCTTTCCGACGGATGTATGATTTGAGATTGGGGTTCAACGTCTAGTGGTCCGCCCATTCACGGTCGATTCTACGTGGTCGCGAGGCGTCTTAAAGAATCCTTGGCTATGCTGATTCGGGGCGTCTTGTTAGTCATTCGTGACGTCCGCTATACGTCGTGTCCGTGTGGGCCCCACCACGAACACTTTGGGCGAAATCTCTATCATGTGTTTGTTCCGGCTCATTCTAGAAGCCAACCTTTTGTTTTTCAGTTGTGATATTCGATTTGTTTCTAAGACAGATGTTGTTTCCATACCTTTATCTAAGTGGCTTCTCACCTTAATGGACGTGTGATGATTAACTCTGGAATTCATTCGTTCATTCTTGTTCGAATGTTTATTGTGAAGACTATATGTTGCAATTTCTATCCGTTGATTCTACTTATCTATTTGTCTATCAAAGGACTAACGGATGTCACCCTCTTGAGGATGGCTCCCGCCAGCGTCGAATCCGGATCGCAATGATGGGGATCGGTCGAATCCTCCACCTCCACCTCCACCTCCGCCTCCAGAGGCACGGCAAGCTATCATGGCAGCCACCAATGCCAATGCTCAGATGATTTTGCAGCTCTTGCAAGAAGCGTACTCGAGGGCAAGGCAATCAAGGCAATCAAGGTCAAGGCAACAATCAGCCACACTTTGCTACTCTCGATCGGTTCCTCGCTAATCAGCGAAGTCTTTCGGTTTACGTGTTGAGGCTACAGACGGCGACGATTGGTTAGTGGACATCTGCAAGCACTTTGATTGTAGCAATGTCGGACCGAGGACTTTGTCAAGTTTGCATCGTTTCAACTCAAGGATCAAGCTGCTGAGTGGTACCGACAATACAAAGATTCCAGAGGAGGTCGTGTCATTACAGGATGAGTTCGCCGTGATTTGAGCTCATCACATTCGAAAAGTGTTGTTGAGAGCAAGCGTGAGGAGTTCCGCAATCTCAAGCAGGGCAACATGTCTGTCTATCAATACAATATCCAGTTCGAAGCTTCGCTCGTTTTGCTAAGCAAGGCGTGCACGATGAAAGAGTATGATCTATCAATTCAGAGGTGGTGCGAGAGAAGATCTGCAATTACCTCTTGTGCTGTTTGAGCGAGATAAGTATGATGATTTCTACAACATGGCTCAAGCAAGAAGCTGCCCAGCTCAAATGTGAGGCTTCTAAGAAGAGAATCGGGGATGCAGTTCAGTCCTCTTCGTCCTCTCAAGTGGCAGCCAAGCAGCAGAAGTTTTACCTGCCCCTCCTCCGTTCCGTCGGCCTTACCAGTGAGAAGAACTCAGGTGGCCGTGGATCTTCCCACCCACCCAACCCAAGCTATCGAACAAGTCTAATTCTCAAGCTCCAAGGTCAAGTGCTCCTTACCACCGTCCGCTCTCACGAGGTCACTTGCAACAAGTGTCGCAGAAGGGTCACTATCTGAACAAGTGCTTCAACCGAGGCGCCTTCCGCCTCCTCCTCTGTGAAATCTTCAAGCAATGCAGTGGTCAAGCATAATCCAAAGTATGCCAAGGTCAATATGATGAATGCAGCTCAGGCAGAGGATTCTTCAGATGTGCTAATGGGTAATCTTCTTGTTAATGATATTCCTGCAAAAGTCTTATTTGATACTGGTGCATCGCTTTCTTTCATCTCAAGACCTTTTGTTGCCAAGCATGAGTTGGTGACAGAAGAGATTCCTATTCCTTTGAAGATTGTGTCCCCGGGTAAACAGATGACTTCTCGAGTTTTGGTTCCGAATGTCGGTATCAAGATGGGCGATTATAGATTTCTTTCTAAACCAGTTGTTCTCGGTGACTCGGATATTGATCTTATTCTTGGGATGGACTGGCTTTATCAGCACAAAGCTCAGCTTGATTGTGCTGCCAGGGAAATTCAGTTGACTCACTCTTCTAATGATGTGATCATCTATGCCGCTCGTGATGAAACTATTCGGTTGTTTTCTCTCAATGAGAAGGGCGAACTGAATGCCATCTCTCGATTCGATCGTTTGTGAGTACCAAGATGTCTTTCGGAAGAGCTTCGGGTATGCCTCCTCATCGGCCGATTGAGTTCGTTATCGATCTTGAGCACCGCATTGAACCCGTTTAAGCGTCCATACAAGCTTGGACCTGATGAGCTGAAGGAATTGAAGAAGCAGCTCGATGAACAAGAGCGTCTGGGTTTGATCGGACCGAGTTCATCTCCTTGGGGTTGTGGTGTTCTTTTGTCCGGAAGAAGGATGGCGCGGACCGACTTTGCGTCGATTACCGTCCATTGAATAAGAAGACAATCAAGAACAAGTATCCACTTCCCAACATCAATGAGCTTTTCGAGCAACTCAAAGGTGCTACAGTGTTCTCAAGCTTGACCTTCGTATGGGGTATCATCAGATTCGCATTCGTGAACAAGATATTCCCAAGACAGCATTGAGAACAAGCTTTGGTTCTTATGAATATCTTGTCATGTCTTTCGGACTTGTCAATGCTCCTCTGACATTCTCTCGGATGATGAACTTCATATTCAACCCCTACACCAATGAATTCGTCTTGGTCTATCTTGATGATATTTTGGTCTTCTCCAAGAATAAGAAGGATCATGCCAAACATTTGCGATTGGTGCTAGACAAGCTCGAGAGTACCAATTCTATGCTAAGTTCTCCAAATGTGAATTTTGGCTTGATGAAGTGCTTTATCTTGGTCATATCATCTCTGCCAAGGGCATCGCTGTTGATCCAGAAGGTGTCCGCAATTGTGAATTGGGAACCTCCTCGAATGTCAAGCAACCGCAGCTTTCTTGGTCTTGCAAGCTATTGCGAAGATTCGTTGAGAACTTCTCCAAGATTGCAAAGCCTCTTTCCAACCTTCTCCGAAGCATGTGAAGTATGTACGGTCTCCCGAGTGTGGCGTTGCTTTCAATACCCTCAAAGAGAAACTCGTCACAGCTCTGTCTTGACTCCTCTGATGAATCCAAGCCATATGAAGTTTTTCGTGATGCTTCCTTCAAGGTCTCGGTGTTGTGTTAATGCAAGAGAAGAGAGTTGTGGCTTATACCTCTCGCCAATTGAAGCCCAACGAGAAGAACTACCCCACTCACGATCTTGAGTTGGCGGCAGTTGTCCATGCATTGATAACGTGGAGACATCTCTTGTTGGGAAGGAAAGTGGACATTTTCACCGATCACAAGAGTCTCAAGTACATCTTCACCCAGCCCAACCTCAACCTCGAGCAGACTCGATGGGTGAAATGATTCAAGAGTACAACCCAAGTATTGAATATACTCGGGCAAAGCCAATGTCATTGCAGATGCTTTGAGCGGGAAAGCTTATCGCAAGCAGCCTAATCCTCAAGCCCTTTCAGCGGATCTCTGTGAAGCTTTCCATAAGCTGAATCTTCAAGTTGTTCCTCAAGGCTTTCTTGCCAACCTCATAGTCTCTCCTACTTTGGAAGATCAGATTCGTGAGGCTCAACTTCGGATACCATGGTGAAGAAGGTGAAGCGTGGTATCGACAAGGGCATTTCCAAGTACAAGTGCTTCCACGTTGATGACAAAGACACTCTATTCTTTGAGGACGGATTGTGGTTCCTAAGGGTGATCTCGAAAAGTCATTATGAGCGAGGCTCACAATTCGCTTCTATCCATTCATCCTGGAAGTTCGAAGATGTACCATGATCTCAAGCAGTCATATTGGTGGACTCGAATGAAGCGAGAAATTGCTCAATTCGTGAATGAATGTGATGTCTGCAGAAGAGTGAAAGCAGAACACCAAAGACCAGCTGGTCTCCTCCAACCTCTTGCTATTCCTGAATGGAAGTTTGATCATATTGAAATGGACTTCGTGGTGGCTTTCCAAAGTCCAAGCGTGGAAATGATGCTATCTTCGTTGTCATTGACAAGCTTACTAAAGTGGCTCATTTTCTTCCTATCAAAGAATCCATCACAGCAGCTCGGTTGGCGAGCTATACACCTCGAGATTGTCTCTTGCACGGCATTCCTCAAGTGATCTCTTGGACCGTGGCAGCATCTTTACCTCCAAGTTTTGGGATTCTTTTCGAAGGCCATGGGCACCAACATTCGTTTCAGCACAGCTTTCCATCCTCAAACAAGTGGCCAAGTTGAGCGAGTAAATCAAATTCTTGAAGATATGCTCGGGGCTTGTGTCATTTCTTTCGGTATGAAGTGGGAAGATTGTCTTCCATATGCGAGTTCTCCTACAACAACAGCTTCCAAGTGAGTTCGGGCAAGGCCCCATTCGAAATTCTCTATGGCGAAAGTGCGTACTCCTCTCAATTAGTGCGAGACAGGTGAGCGCCAACTTCTTGGCAATGACTTGATCCTGAAGCGGAAGAAATGTGCCAAGTCATTCGTGAGAATCTCAAAGCCGCATAATCGCGCGGAAAACTATTATGATGATAAGCACCGTGATGTGGTTTTTGAAATCGGAGACCATGTCTACCTCCGCGTCTCTCAATGAAAGGCACTCGTCGCCCGGTATCAAAGGAAGCTTGCCCCTAGATCGTGGGTCCTTTCAAGATCATTGGGAAAAGAAGCGATCTCGCCTATCAACGAGCTTCCATCCAACTTTGCAAGCGTGCACGATGTGTTTCACGTGTCACAGCTTCGCAAGTGCTTCAAGACTCTGAACGCACTATCAACTTCAAGAGATTGACCTTCAAGAAGATCTCTCTTATCATGAGCACCCGTTGCTATTCTTGAAGAAACCGGCGCAAGACTCGCAACAAGTCAATCAAATTCCTGAAAGTGAAGTGGTCACACCATTCCGACCGAGAAGCTACGGGGGCGAGAGGATCACCTCCGTTCGAGTATCCGGAGTTCTTTCGGTCCTAGATCTCGGGATGAGATCCTCTTGTAGTGGTGGAGTGTTGTAACACCCGGAGTAACTTTCCATATTTGTAACTCCAACTCTTGCCATTTTCGGCATTGTGATATGATATTCCCTCCGTGGTTGGGTTTTCCTCTTTTTGCATTTTGTCCATGTCATGCATTTTATATTATGTCATCATGTGCATCGCATTTGCATACGTGTTAGTATCATGATTCGAGCATTTTTCCGTTGTCCGTTTTGCAATCCGCACTCCTATCTTCCCGGCGGTCCTTTTACGTTTTTCCGTGTGCGGGTATTAAACCTTCTCGAAATGGACCGAGGTTTGTCTAGTGGCCTTGGTATACCACCGGAGACCACCGGTCAAGTTTGGTCATTTGGAGCTCGTTTGGTACTCCAACGGTTAACCGCACTCTCGCAAAGGCCTCTTTTAAGTTGCAGCCCAACACCCTCCAAAACAGCCCAATAACCCATCTAAGTCACTTCCATGCTCTCCGTCGTTCGATCACGATCGTGTGGAAAACTACACCTCATTTGGACTCTCCTAGCTCCCTCTATGCCTATTTAAACACCTCCCGAAATCCGGATCATCCTCTTCCCGAAACCCTAAAACTTCCTCCTCCGCGCGCGGGCGTGTCCGCCGCCAGCCAGACGCTCAGCGCCGCCGCCCAGCGCCAATCTGGGGCGCCACGTGGCCCGCCGCCGCCGCCTGCGCCAGTGAGCCCGTGAGCCCGGCCGGCCCTCCCGACCCCATGGCCGTCCGCGCCCGCCCGCTTCGAGCGCGCCTCCCGCCGCCGCCCTCCGCCTCGCGCCGCCGCCCGCGCGCCGCCTCGCCGCCGCCGGCCGCCAGCGCCACCACCGCCCGCCGCTCGGTCCGCCCTCCGTCGCCGCCTTCCTCCGCCTGGCCGCCCCGCCGCCTCCGCTGCCCGGCCCGCCCGCCGCCGACCCCCTTCGCCGCCAAGCAACCCGTCGGCGACCTCCCTCGCCGGAGCCCGCACCCCACCTACCTCTCCGCCGCCGCCGCGTCCCGATCGGGTCGGGAGCCCGATCCGGCCTCGGGAATCCCGCCGTTGACCTCTCTTCTCCCCCCTCCTATTTTTCTCTAAGTATTTTTGCATCTCATGTTATTTTGTGCATTTTTCAACGTGCTATATCTTTGCATCCGTAGATCCATTTTTCGCGTATAATATGTCCAAATGTTCGTCTCGAAGAGTAGATCATTTCATTCCATTGCATCATTTTCATTTGAGCTCATCTTGATGCCCGAAATGCTGTTGGAAGAGTGCTATGTGCTGATAGTTTCTGATTTTTATCAGAACTTGCACTTTTGTTATTTTTGCCATGATTAATATGTGCATCCTATGAATTTGAGTCCTACATGTATTTTGTAAAATGCCATGTCATCTTTCCAGGGGTGTATGCCATGTATTTTTGTGATCTATGTGGTGACTAGCACAAGCATGCAAAGTAGGTGTCCTAATGTTGCTGATTTCAGCCCTGTTTTAGCTGATTTTGATGCCATGTTTACTTGAAGATACCGAGAGATCTATGCATATTTTGAGATACTTCAGTAAGGGTGTTTTGTAAAGCATGTCTTGCTATACCCATTCATGCCTTTGTTTGCAATTATGGAGTGCCATAGGTTGAGTCAATCGAGCTCTACTTTTGCTATCAAATGTTTCCTGACAGATTGTATACGTGTTATTCAATTTTACCTAGATTGTTGTGGTTGATCCATATATGCTATGTTAGTGTTCTTGCCATGTATGTCTTCTATGTCATGTCTTCTTGATGTAGGTATGCTTAGTTTATCATTTGAGGCTCTGTAGTGAGTGCATTGAGCTTGTAAACATGCCCTCTCGTTATCAGTTTTTGACATGTCATGTTGCTGAATCTGTTAACGAGACTTTCAATATTGACATGGGTGTTACTATATTTTCTAGTCCTTTTTGGCTTATGGTCAGTAAGGGACTTTTGTTCTAGGCTTTGAGTAGATTCATGCCATGCCTTGTTTTGCTATTTTAAGTTCCTGTAGCATGTAGTTTTGATGCTCTGAACATTGCAACCTGATGCTGTTTTTGCCATGTCCAGCCTGATTATTAATGCACTTTTGCCATGCTTGTTTGAACATGTTATGATGTGAACTAGCCGTAGCTCAGTGCTCATCTTTTGTCGAGCATCATGTGTAGATCACTGCCATGTGCTTTGTTGATACGTTTGGGTGCAGTAGCTTAATTAATTGTTGCTTGCTAAGTGGCATCATGCTGTTAATGGCAGATTTGCGCCATTCTTGTTTTGCTTGTCATTTCAAACCGTGCATCCGTTTCCGGTGATCTTTATATCGATTTCAACGAAATCATCTCATCTTTCAGTGGCATGCTTGGTTTGCCAAGTTGATGCCTGGTTCATCATTTACCTTCCGGGCGCACATAAGCATTGCATATCGCATCTCGCATATCATGTCATGTTTTGCATCATGTTGATTGTGCATTGCACCGTGATTTATTGTGGTTCCTTTGTTTGTGTTGTTGCTTTGGGTAGAGTCGGAGGCGAGTGCGTGAGCGAGGAGCCTGTTGAGAACGTTTTCGAGGATCAAGCTTTCGACAACTCGAGAACATTGCGAGCAAGATGACCATACCCTCGAAATCACTTCTATCTTTGCTATGCTAGTTGCTCGCTCTTTTGCTATGCCTATGCTGCGATGCCTACCACTTGCTATATCATGCCACCCATATTGCCATGTCAGCCCCTAACCATCCTTTTCCTAGCAAACCGTTGTTTGGCTATGTTACCGCTTTGCTCAGCCCTCTTATAGCGTTGCTAGTTGCAGGTGAAGCTGAAGTTTGTTCCTTGTTGGAACATGGAGATGTTGTTCCTCTTTGGAACATGATTACTTGTTGGGGATATCACAATATATATATCTGCTATAATTTAATACATCTATATACTTGGTAAAGGGTGGAAGGCTCGGCCTTATGCCTGGTGTTTTGTTCCACTCTTGCCACCCTAGTTTCCGTCATACCGGTGTTATGTTCCTTGATTTTGCGTTCCTTACATGGTTGGGTGATTTATGGGACCCCCTTGACAGTTCGCTTTGAATAAGACTCGTCCAGCAAGGCCCAACTTTGGTTTTACCATTTGCCACCTAAGCCTTTTCCCCCGGGTTTTCGCGAGCCCGAGGGTCATCTTTATTTAACCCCGGGCCAATGCTCCTCGAGTGTTGGTCCAAACTAGAGCCACTTGCGGTGCCACCCGAGGCAACTTGGGGCATCTTCGGTTGCCGTCGTACTGCTCATCCGGATGTGCCACGAGAACGAGATATGTGCAGCTCCTATCGGGATTTGTCGGCAATCGGGCGGCTTTGCTGGTCTTGTTTTATTCTGTCGAAATGTCTTGTAGTCCGGGATTCGAGATTGATCGGGTCTTCCGGTAGAAGAATATCCTTCGTTGACCGTGAGAGCTTATAATGGGCTAAGTTGGGACACCCTGCAGGTAATATCTTTCAAAGCCGTGCCCGCGGTTATGAGGCAGATGGGAATTTGTTAATGTCGGTTGTAGAAAACCCAAAGTTGACCTCAAATAAAATACACATCAACGCGTGTGTAACGTGATGGTCTCTTCTCGGCGGAGTCCGGGAAGTGAACACGGTGTTGGAGTTATGTCTGACGTAAGTAGTTCAGGATCACTTCTTGATCGCTACTAGCTTCACGACCGTGCTTTGCTCCTCTTCTCGCTCTCTTTTGCGATGTAGCCACCATATATGCTAGTCGCTTGCTGCAGCTCCACTTTACTACTCAGTCCTTCCTATAAGCTTAAATAGTCTTGATCTCGCGGGTGTGAGATTGCTGAGTCCCGTGACTCACGGATACTTCAAACACAGTTGCGAGGTTCCGGCGATGCGGTGCAGGTGACTCAACCGAGCTCAAGTGGGAGTTCGACGAGGGCGTGGTCGTTACTATGTGTCTTTTCCAGATGATCGATAGTGGTGCCCAGTTGGGACGATTCGGGATCTGTGTAGCATTTAGGGTATCTTCTTTTATTTTGGTTCCGTAGTCGGACCTTGAGTGTACTCTGAATGATGGATGTTTATTTATGTCTTGTGTGAAGTGGCAATGTAAGCCAACTATGTATCTCTTTCCCTTATTTATTACATGGGTTGTGTGAAGATTACCTCACTTGCGACATTGCTTTCAATGCGGTTATGCCTCTAAGTCGTGCCTCGACACGTGGGAGATATAGCCGCATCGGGGGCGTTACATAATGGCACACCACACACCAGGTGCGCCATTAGTAATATGTCAATAATGGCGCAACATGTATGTAGTGCGCCACTGCTATAGCAGTGGCGCACCAGATACAGGTGCGCCATTAATGTCCATATCATCTATAGCCCTTTTCCTAGTAGTGCGTTCAGCTCGGTAACGTCCCACGAACTCTAGATCCAGCTGAGGTCGAGGGAGAGTTTCGTCAGCACGACGGCGTGGTGACGGTGATGATGAAGTTACCGGCGCAGGGCTTCGCCTAAGCACTACAACGATATGACCGAGGTGTAAATCTATGGAGGGGGGCACCGCACACGGCTAAGACAACTGTCAACTTGTGTGTCTATGGGTTCCCCATGCCCCCGTATATAAAGGAGCAAGGGGAGGGGGCCGGCGGCCTCATAGGGTGCGCCCCAAGGGGGGAATCCTACTCCTATTAGGAGTAGGTTCCCCCTTTCCTAGTCCAACTAGGAGGGGAAGGAAAGAGGAGGAGGGGAGAAGGAAAGAAGGGGCAGGCCCCCCAAGCCCTAAACCAATTCGGTTTGGGCCTAGGGGGCGCGCTCCACAGCTCCCTTGCTGCCCTCTATTTCCACTAAGGCCCATGAAGGCCCATTGACCCCCTGTGGGGTTCCGATAACTCCCCGGTACTCCGGTATATATCCGGTGACCCCTGGAACCTTTCCGGTGTCCGAATATAACCTTCCAATATATCAATCTTTATGTCTCGACCATTTCGAGACTCCTCGTCATGTCCGTGCACTACAAAAAAATACACTTCCGTGATGATACGTGTTTGTCACAGTAGGTCGCGTTTTTTTTATGCATGTACATCCATGACAAATTTATGACAGAATCAAGATAGTCATACCTGTGCTGTCGTAGAAGTGTTCCTTGACATTACCAAAATTATCATCACGGAAGTGTCCACTTCCATGACGGTAAATCGCGCATCACCGAAGTGCTTTTGTCAAGGGTGACCGACACGTGGCATCCACCGTAACGGAACGCTGTTAAGCTATCGGGTCGGATTTTGGATCCAATAACCCGTTAACAGCCTCGACCAATGGGAAATTTCCACGTGTAAAATCATCATTGGCTGGAGGAAACACGTGTCGGCTCGTCGTTAGGACAGATGTCATCCACTCATTGGAGAGAAGGCGCCTATGATACGTCGACACGTGGCACGGCCCATCAAGTTTAAATGGGCCGGCCCAACTAATGGCCCACAAGATTTTGCGGACCATAATGGGCCGACCCAGTTAAAGGCCCGCGAGATTTTGCGGACTATAATGGGATGGCCCAGCTAAAGTCCCACAAGATTCACGGGCCCTATTTGGCCGGCCCAGTAAAGGCCCACAAGATTTTTGTGTGCCATAATGGGCTGGCTCAGGTAAAGGCCCACAAAATTCTTGCGGATCATAATGGGCCGGCCCAGCTAAAGGCCCACAAGATTTAGCCAACATTAATGGGCCAACCCAGCTGTAGGCCCACAAGATTTTGAGGACCCCTAGTAGGCCGGCCCATTAATTGGCTGCCATGTTTTGGGCCAAATCCCGACCCATATTTGATCCGGTCCATTAATGGCCTGCCACGTTCCGGGCCTAATAATGGCCCATATAAGATCCGGCCCGTTAAAAGCCTCCCACTTTATGGGCCAAATCACGGCCCAGATCAGGTCCGGCGCTTTAAGAGGCTTTGGGCTCAATTATGGCCCATATCAGATTCGGCCCGTTGACTGGACGCTATGCTTTTGGCCCACTTGCTAAAGGCCCATTTAGTAATTCGGCCTGATATTAGTTTTGGCCTGTTAAGGGCCCATTTAACATTTCGGCCCTATATTAGTTTCGGCCTGTTAAAAGCCCGTCATATAGGTGGGCCTAACTACGGCCCGGTTTGCATCCGGCCTGCTCGTAGCCGATATCTGATTGGGCCAAACAAGGACCGAGACAACTTTGGCCTGTTAAAGCCCGTGAATTGATTCGCACAATCATGGGCGAGGTCCATTTCGGCTGCTGCCGCCCATGAGCTATTCGGCACGTTTCAGTCCAGCCTACTTCTCACCTCCTAAAGCCCATTGAGTTTTTTGCGAAAAGAGGGCCGGGGGTTACTCGGCCTATTAAAGGCCCGAATATACTAGTGGGCCAGTTTGACCTGGCCCATGATGCGGATCATACATCATGATTGCATGACGGCCCGATTATGTACCGTAATTTTACGGTTTGGCCGGTTTACTGCAAAGACAGGATATATATACAGTAAAATAACTGCAGCATCGTGAATAAGAAAAAACCTAGACTATACAATAAAGAAATTACGGCATATTACATCCACTGGGCATCAAAGTTTGGCACTATGATAATAAAGCACAAGCAGACAGCAGATTATCTGGGCATCAAAGATTGCCACCAGTGCAAATAAACACGCCGACAAACTAATATACAAAACCGACAGCACTTCAATAGAGTTCAAGAAAGGTTAGCCTATTTGGGAGCTGTAGCGCAAGCGGTGAGCAAGATGATGAGGCTGCGCTTGTTCAACACTTATATCTTCCTCACTCTGAAAGATAAACAAGCAGACAGATGACAGGTTTTGCACATAAAAGTATCAGTGCTGACAATTCATCACATTTCTTACTGACGAATAAAGTGACACAGTTTAAAATTGCATTAACACAATATGGTATTGTTCAGGTCAAGACATGGCAGGAAATGACATTGTGAAGGAGTTGGCAGCTTCACGACACCACTGGATTACAGATCAAGAACTCATAAGTATCAATGGTTAGTGTGCTATCAATTTATCCCATTTCAGATTGGCAAATAAAGAGACGGTTTAAATAATACTCCCTCCGTCCAGAATTACTTGTCATCAAAATGGATGTGTCTAGAACTAAAATACATCTAGATACATCCATTTCAATGACAAGTATTTTCGGACGGAGCGAGTAGTAGAATTTTTTTTGCGGGTGATATGACATTGTTCATAGTTAAGACATTGCAGAATATGACATTGTCTTTGTAGTGGGTAGGTTCACCACACCTTTGGATTACAGATGAAAACGAAGCATACATGCAGTGCAAAAGAAGATCACTTCTCTGTATAGTTTAATTTACATGGTATGAAGAAGGAACTTGGTTGTACAACTGAAAACTTAAATTGAGAAGGACAAACTTTTGTTTATGAACTACATAATAAACTTTAAACATGCAATTTGATGCAAACACCAAAAATAAACAGCTGTTGCAGTGATGCCTAACCAAATATACACAACAAAGTTTGAAGGCTTGAGAAGGATAAACTTACATTACTGGTGAAGACAGGCTCTATAAAGCCCTTGTCCATGTTGATGGGGGGGGGGCAATTCAAGAAGTTTAGCACAGAATGTTCTTCATAAGCATTCCCTTTATTCTACATTTTGTTAAGAGTAAATATAGATGTGATAATATACGAAAAAATGGAGAATATTTAAGATAAGATGAAGAGTGATGCTACATAACCAAGTAGCTATAAATGTATGTGCAGCGATACAGGCAAAAGGCACACCCAAGAGCAATGCACAGCTAAACTTCTTGATACCAACCTTATGGTAAGAGTAAATATAGATCGATGTGTAGAAAATGGAGGGTAAAGGAAAATAAGCTGCAGAGTGATGGTACATGAACAACTACTGTCAATATAAGTACAGCGATAAAGGACAGCATGTACTTACAAGAACAATGCAGAGCTAAAAAAATTCATTGGCATTGGATATATTCTACACTAATGTAACCATTCATACAAATCAGATAATTTGGGCGAACAGTTGATAAGCAAGCTATCGTGCATACTGCTGTCACATAATGAACCGGTATGTATGCAAGTACAGTGATACTGGGACAACGGTACTAACAAGAGCAAAGCAGCGGGCAGCATATTTGTGATATCCTGTCGTTCTTTTCAAACCGGAATTCTTGTTCGAGCAGATTTCCTGCAAGAAAGATCCGTAAGGCACATGGGGAAAAGTAGAAGTTCAAATTGTCATGTGATTTCATAGACGAGTACCTGATCACAGGAGCGACACGGTGCATAACAAGGTTTTCCATTCAATGTCTTCTAAATTTAGCACAGGAGACTTCACGGAAATTCGTTTATAGACTTGCCATCAAAGTGTGATTTCCTCGGGTAACACCGACATCTGCTGCTATGCTTCCTTGAAAAGCACAAGCAAGCTTTGCTCGTCATGACTATCCAGATTGACCCTCCCCTAGTTACAACAATGTAATGTAAATCATTGATGTGTTCGATCAGCAGAAAACAGGAAAATAATAACCATGAATAATAGCACTTACATGTAAGTTGGACAGGAAGATGTGAAAATGGTGTTTGTCTTCACTATAATCTTCCCATGATGGGAATATATGCACGTAGTCCCTAAAAACATTGAAAGCATTGTCTTTTAAACTGGGAATAAATGGAATGGGGTTCCAATCTGCAGGAATTGGCTGTCTCTGCAGTTGGGATAGGTCTTGGCGGGTGGACTTCTGTACTTTTTTTTTGGAGTGGGATTTTTTTACGTGGTACGGCTGGTGCTATGGCAAATGAAATCGGTATACATTTTCTTTGGAGTGCAGGTCCTGTGTGGTGGGGCTAGTGGTGTGGCCGGTGAAGTATGGGTGCAGTCTGCTGAGTCAATCCTATGTTTTGTGTCACTTGGTTGTACAGCCAATATAAGTGGGCGTTCTGATTTCTCCGGCACCACCACGTTTTCAAGGACTTTCTGGTGCTCCTTCAGGTTCGCAATCACCCTCTTCCTTTTTGATGTCTGATGCACAAGAACATCATTTGAGTGGAGAAACATGGTATGGCGACAGTTGGAATATGTATTGATAATGGATGGACATGGCATCTCGAGTTATATGATGAGTAAACTAAGCAGATGGTGGTGCAACAAAGTAGAAGAAATGCAAGACAACATATGCAAGATACGCACAATCAATAAAACCTTGCCAAATTAGAACATGCACCTTGATGCGTGAACAGGACAGGCCATCGCCTTTGACTCCTCGAGGTTAGAATAGTCATTAGGATGATATTCGAACAAGAATCAACAGGTGGGGGCGCGACGAGTTTCATTGCTTCGAATGGCACTCAATGCCTTGGTGCCAATTTTGTAAGTCATTGCAGTGTTCCACAATATTCTTCGATGCGCGGATTCGATATTCACTATAATTGTGTATAATATCGAGAACCATGAAAACATAAATAGTTGTGAGATTATCTTTGTAATGCAGATGATATTCTAATATAGAGGCGTCCTGTAAACACTTATGTGCTATCCTTTGGATTACGGTGAGAGAGCTCATGTGTGCTGTAATATCGTGCGTGCATTTATATAATCTGGCACAAGTACACAAAAAAATAGGCTCCATAAGTAAGGATAGCTAGCAGATGATAGGTTCATAATATACTGTATATAGAGTTTATTGCCAAACCATGATAACAAGAGCACACAACAACTAGGCAGATCATAGTGTACATAATAGGGGTACACCATAACTACGATATATAAATCGGGAAAGTGGAACTGGCTTGAAAATACGGTGTTGTATTGCCGCTAGTAATTGAAAGCCTATCGATCACGTACACAGCCAGCACTATCAAACATGGTAAAGAAGAGCAAGCAGATTTTGGATAATAAAATGTTGGTTGCGCGGTGCCACACAAGATGAACAGGCGCATTAAGAATGCAACTCCGGCAGTCTCGACCATTTCAGGTGGTTGGATGAAGATCCTCGTCTCTTAACCCTTCTTCTTCCTCGTCTCTTAATTCTTCCCATCTGAGAACACCGCATGGACCGCCAGCGGACCACCGCCCCCACCTTTGTGTTCCTCCGCCACCCCACCCCCACCCGTCTCGAGTTTTCTTCATTCGGTGAGGCCCCACAACCACCCGAGCCCTTGGATCGCATCGGCGAACTCCAGTGAGCTCTGAAAATCGTGACCCAATTTTGAAATTTACTCTCTGTGATTTAACTAGTGTGGAATATAAAGGGAAAACCATAAGCATTGGAAGTATAGTGTTGGCGTGCCATGGCGGATCTGAAGGTGCAAACCGGACAGAGGCAACCGCAACCAAGACAAGAAATCGAGTAAAGCGGTGGCAATCTATTTTCTTGCTGCGATAAATAAGTTGAGCAGATATCTGAAAGAGTACCGCCTACAGTGCGGCGCCGTGTCTTGATCTGCTGAGAATTTGACGGTGCTGCGGTAGCGATGGATGTCGGCAGCGTGGAAGCTGATCTAGGAGGGTAGACGGCGGCGGCAGGGCGCGGTGGACGAGACGGTCGTAGGAGCAGTGTCGGCAAGGTGGACGGCGGCGAGGATGAAGCGAGAGGACGAGATGCAAGGATCCCGGTCCGTAGGCGTGGATGAGAGAGGTCGATCTCTTGTAATGGACGGTGGCATCGGGGTATCAGCTCCGACATGTTGGAGGAGGACGGCGGTGGATGGGGTGGCGGACGGCGGCGGACGGAGGAGGGTGGGGTGGAGAGGGTGTTTTGGCGCCCACGAAGTATGAATGGGGAAAAGGGAGGTAGAGAGGAAGGGGGGGGGGGGGAACCATGTATTCAGGGCATGCTTGTCTAAAATGCGAGGAAATTTACAAACTTAGCCCCCGTTTCAAATTTCTACTACATCACAACAACATTAGTCGGTTGGGGATAGGACGCTAATCTCGCATACACCGAATATTTGCCGGCGAGAGTTTGTTTTGGCGCCCACCGTGTATGAATATGAATCGGGGAGGAGTCGATTTCGCCGAGGGCACACTGTGTTTTGGCGCCCACCGTGTATGAATCCGGGTGAGAGGCGGTTACGTCACGTTTGGGTGAAATTACAAACCTACCCCTATCGAAACCTATAGAAATCCAGCAGATAGGCTTTGCATGGCTGGGATAGGCAGTAGTGATTTCCATCTTGCAATTTTGGTTTCGGGCGGGGTTACTGCGACTTTCCCCGCTTCGTTCAAATTTTGCACAGTACACGTTTACCGTGCCAACTCAATTCTAATCCCGTTTGTATTCTACTATTTTTTTCGGGCGGGATCCATTTTCAATTGGAATTACATTCTATATACGTCATTTTTTTATATATACTTCCAAAAGCACAACACCATTTATACATAAATATGGTTTACGATTGGCATGATCTCAGATTCATAAGGTTGTATCCATCAATTTGGATTTTCAAATATTTGAAACCACTTTATGTTGAAATCCAATGTATGCATTCCTCGCTAACTATCTCCAATCAATGTGTGTTTCATGCGGGTTTTTTTACTTCTCAAACATGTATAATATGTTTCACACACGCAACATATAGTTTAATCCCGTTTAGACATTAATTTCATATAAACCGTGCATTGTTTGTAATTGAAGAATCTATGGATCACCAATATTGATAAACTATATAACATTACACGTGTGCCCAAATTCAAATGAATATGCATGTTTGATACACCAATTTGCATTATGATATTATCGATGTCATGATCTCCAGTTTAAATATTTGAATCCCCTTTAATCCAGATATTCGTCTCATATAGCTATAACTCATGCTTATATAGGACTATCTCTCTGGACCTATACGTGTTCATCGTCTCTCAGGCATCTCTCGTGCTACCTGGATGTCGACAATGATCTTTTATCTTCGTAACTGTGACGCCCCCGATTCAATCGTACACTAATCATGCACGCAAACGTGTACGATCAAGGTCAGAGACTCACGGGAAGATATCACAACACAACTCTAAAATAAAATAAAAGTCATACAAGCATCATAATACAAGCCAGGGGCCTCGAGGGCTCGAATACAAGTGCTCGATCATAGACGAGTCAGCGGAAGCAACAATATCTGAGTACAGACAGAAGTTAAACAAGTTTGCCTTAAGAAGGCTAGCACAAACTGGGATACAGATCGAAAGAGGCGCAGGCCTCCTGCCTGGGATCCTCCTAAACTACTCCTGGTCGTCGTCTGCGGGCTGCACTTAGTAGTAGGCACTTCCGGGGTAGTAGGAGTCGTCGTCGACGGTGGCGTCTGGCTCCTGGGCTCCAACATCTGGTTGTGGCAACCAGGTAGAAGGGGAAGGGGGAAAAGAGGGAGAAAAGCAACCGTGAGTACTCATCCAAAGTACTCGCAAGCAAGGAGCTACACTACATATGCATGGGTATATGTGTAAAGGGCCATATCGGTGGGTGAAGCTGCAGAATGCCGAATAATAGGGGATAGCTAATCACAGTCGAAGACTACGCTTCTGGCAGCCTCCGTCTTGCAGCATGTAGAAGAGAGTAGATTGAAGTCCTCCAAGTAGCATCGCATAGCATAATCCTACCCGGCAATCCCCTCCTTGTCGCCCTGTTAGAGAGCGATCACCGGGTTGTATCTGGCACTTGGAAGGGTGTGTTTTATTAAGTATCTGGTTCTAGTTGTCATAAGGTCAAGGTACAACTCCAAGTCGTCCTGTTACCGAAGATCACGGCTATTCGAATAGATAAACTTCCCTGCAGGGGTGCACCACATAACCCAACACGCTTGATCCCATTTGGCCGGACACACTTTTCTGGGTCATGCCCGGCCGCGGATGATCAACACGTCGCAGCCCCACCTAGGCCAACAGAGAGGTCAGCACGTCGGTCTAAACCTAAGCGCACAGGGGTCTGGGCCCATCGCCCTTAGCACACCTGCACGTTGCGTGGGCGGCCGGAAGCAGAACTAGCCCCCTTAATACAAGAGCAGGCTTACGTTCCAAACCGGTAGCGCCGCTTCGATCGCCCAGCGCCATGAAGGCGGTGATACCACGACGCCGAGTGCCCATATCTTTCCCACATAGTTGGTTAGTGCGTATAGACCAAATGGCCAGACTCAGATCAAATACCAAGATCTTGTTAAGCGTGTTAATGATATAACCGCAGACACCGACCAGGGCCAGGCCCACCTCTCACCTAGGCGGTCTCAACCTGCCCTGTCGCTCCGCCACAAAGATCCACACAGAGGGCCGTTGGGACAAAGGTCCTTTCAGCCCCCAATCCGTGAATCACTCGCGGGTGCTCCACAAGCCGACCTGACTTTAGTCACCACATGTATCATGTATAAAGTATATAGTATATACCCGTGATCACCTCCCGAGTGATCACGGCCTGATAGTATAGCAAGGCAGACGGACAAGAATGTAGGGCCACAGATGGAAAACTAGCATCCTATACTAAGCATGTAGGATTGCAGGTAAAGGTAACAATACTAGTAGCAAGGACAGGCTATGCATCAGGATAGGATTAAGGAAAGCAGTAACATGCTACACTACTCTAATGCAAGCCGTATAGAGAAGAATAGGCGATGTCTGGTGATCAAAGGGGGGGCTTGCCTGGTTGTTCTGGCAAGTAGGAGGGGTCGTCTTCGATGTAGTCGAACACACGAACATCGGCAGCAGTCTCGGAGTCTACCGGAAAGAAGTAACGGAGGGGGAACACAATAAATAACAGAGCAATCAAATGTAACACAAAGCAAGACGCGGCAATACGTTGTGCTAGGGGTGACCTAACGCAGGGATAGGTGATACCGGCGAAAGGGGGAAACAACCGGGAAAGTATTCCCGGTGTTTCGTGTTTTTGGATAGATGAACCGGAGGTGAAAAGTTGCAGGTTCGATAGGTTAGGGATGCGTGGCGGACGAACGGGCTCCGTATCCGGATTCGTCTCGTCGTTCTGAGCAACTTTCATGTAGAAAGTATTTTCATCTGAGCTACGATTTATTTTATATGATTTTCTAAAGTTTCATGTAGAAAGTTTTATATAATTTATTATTAATTGTTAATTTCAAATTATAACAGTAAATACTTTTAATACACAGCAGTAGCCACCCACTGTGTATGACATGTGGGTCCAGGGGTTGAGTCAGCCAGATCAAGCTGTTGACGATTGGTAGTTATAATCAAATGGGACCCAAAGGGATCCCACCTGTCACTGACTAGGATTGCCCAGTCAGCAGAGTTGACTGGTCAAAGTGGCCGGTGGGGCCTAGGTGTCATAGGCACATCTGTTAAACCTGCTATTTTATTTACTTTAGCTAGATTTAATTTACCAGGGGGCCCAGTAGTCATTGAATAATTAGGAGGGGGTTAATTAGATTGAAAACTAATCTAAACTGGTCAGGAGTTCCCCAGTCAGAGGCACAGCCGGCCTCGTGGCTGGCCTCGCACGGGCACTAGGCACCCGGCCGAGGCGGAGGGCTCGCCAGGAGGCGAGGCGCGGAGAGGAGGTGCGGGGCGTGGTGTGGTCGCTGACAGGAGGAGCAGCAAGCGGTGGTTGGCCGAGCAGAAGAGGGAGAGGCCGGAGGCGCGGGCATGGGACACGGCCGCGGGCAGGGACGGGAGGAGTAGGAGGGCACGGCGAACCACGACCACGATCTGTGGAGGGCGCGCCCAGGCCTGACCGGGTCGAAGGCAAGCAAGGAAGGGCCTGTGAGACGCCTTGGCAAGAAGGTGCTCGCGTCGAGCGAGGTTATCGGTGAGCGGGCACGACCAGGGGGGCGGCCTCGGCGCGGCTACACGGGCGAACGAAAGCTCGGGGAGGTTAGGGGAAAAGGGGAGTAGATGGGGGGGCTCACATAGCCCTGTAGTTGAGCGAGGCGTGCTCGAGGAGGAGGACGAGGAAGGCGGCACCAGGTCGCCGCGGCGATTCTTGGTGAGGCGGCGGGGTCGAGGTGCGGGAGAACAGCGGCCTCAGCCGAGGCGAGGAGGAGGCCGAGGCACTGTGAGGCGATGGCGGCGTCGGCGGAGACCTCGGGCAGCGGGCACGCCGGCGAGGTGGGCCGCGGCGGTGGCGTTCTGAGCGGCGGCGGCGGTTCGATTCCCTTCTGGATCGGGAGGAGAGGGAGAGACGAGAGAGTGGGGGAAGTGGGCAGTGGTAGCAGTTTAGGGTTTGGTCGCGTGGGGGATAAGGGGGGACAGGGGTGGGCCGGCCTGGCGGCCCGTCGGCCTGCTGGGCCGAGGCCCAGATGGGGGGTTCCTTTCCTTTTTTTTATTTTTGTTTTTTTGTTTTTATTCTTTTCCCATTTTCTGTTTTATTTATTCTAGAGCATCATAGCATTTTCTAAACATGGGTTTTCTTCACTGTAATTACCTATGTAATATTTGGCACAATCGGGACATTTTAGTTTCATTGTTTGAAAACTTTTGTTGTTTGCCTGATTTTCAATTTGAATTTGAAACAGTTTTGAACTAACACAAGATTAGTAACAGTAATCAAGGTGACATGGCATCATTAGTAGAGGTTCACTGTAGCTTAAGTATCCGGGCGTCACAGTAACACACTGACGGTACTCTCTCCCTCGACCTTCATCACTCTATCTCTCTCTAAGTATATCTCGCTCCCTGCTATGTGTCTCTAGCTATGATTCTCCATGTGGAATCTCTTTCTCTCACACAAACACAAACCTTTGTCTCCTGGGGTCTCATTTCTCTCAACTATTCCCATGTGTGCCACTCGGACACCCCTCATACAGAGATGTCTTTCGCTCCTTAGATATGAGAACCTACGACTCTTCCTCTTCAATATCTCTTTCTCACACACAAACACAAACTCTGTCTCCCAGGGTCTCATATTTCTCCATTATTCTCTCGTATGTCGCTCAAACACACCCTCTCTCCCTAGAGATATCTTGTGTTCCCTCATATGTATCTCTAGTTATCACTCACGTTGTGAAATATCTTTCTCTCTCGCAGACACAAAACTCCGTCTCTCTGGATCTCATTTCTCTCTGATATCTGTTTGTATGTGACTCACATGCACCCTCTCTCTATCTCTCTCACACCCACACACATAACCCAGCCTTCTGATCCACTCGACTCCTATCTCTAACGCACACTAGCTAGCATCTTTATCTTTCTATTTATCTGTTTCTCCATCAACCTTCTTTCTCGCCCTCACTCTTGATTCCTATCACGCACACTACATATGTTTCTCTCTACATGCAGTCAAGTGCCCTCTCACACACATATATAACTTCACCCTTTGAACCACCCATTGTCATCTCCAACACCCAAACTAACGGATGTCCCTCTAGCTAGCATCTCCATCTCTGTATCTATCATAGTTTCTCCGTCAACATTTCTTTCTCGCACGGAGTCTTCCTTCCTATCACCCACACTATATATGTATCTCCATACATATGAATTTATAGGTTGATCTCTTTTGCACAATCGTTCGCCTCACCCCTCTGCTGCGCCATAGATGCATGCTCCAGCCACGCCACTATCTCTTAAAGACAAAAACACATGCTCAATTGTGGGCCTTCTTCCATGCATTCTCACATGCATGCATATTGTCATCTGAGACCGTATCTCCCATGTCGTTGATATTATGACTTATGTCTTCTTTCTTTTATCTCAATCATGCTTGGCACACACACATCCACGTATACATGTATACCTCTCACACATGCACGTTCAAGGTCTCTATGTCTCCATCGTAGTTAATTACCCTCAATCCTAACGCCACATCGAATCATTCTCCTCTTTTGTGCACATAACTTCCGCTGGATGGGCAAAACACACACTCACACTTAACAATCTCCTTCTAGCTACCCCCAGCGCCTCTCACTCTTCCCTATATTCCCGAAACCAATAAGACAATCCCTTTGTTTAATTCCGCCTACATGCACCATCGATATATAGTAGTCTTCCTCGGTGTCTCTCGAACAAACACGTTCTCTCGATGTCGACTCCTCTCACGCATACGCACCTTCTCTTCCCTCTCTATGGGCATTTTCTCTCGCACCCCATCGTTGGTGGCCTCGCCATACACATCACCTCTCTATGATGAAGCCATGCACACTTAAATTACATCCGCCACAGAGGACCCCACACACACACACACACACACACACACACACACACACACATGCACGCACGCACGCACCCCCCTGCACACACACTAAGACTCCATCTCTCTCTCACGCACACACACAAACACACACACACACACACACACACACGCACGCATCCCTCCCCCCCACACACTTAGACTCCATCTCTCTCTCTCTCTCACACACACACAAACTAAGACTCCATCTCTCTCTCTCCTCTCTCTCTCTCACACACACACTCCCCACACACACACACTAAGGCTCCATCTCACACACACATGCTCTAGGCGGAGCATTTGTTCCTACCACCCTTCATCCAACCTTACTCGTATGATAAACAATCACCTTTATTTACTTGCATAACATGGACATATTCCACTTTACTTTAGTACTAGTCAGCAAACTTATCATTTGTACCCTTATAAAAAAATGAGTTGGCGATGATGGTGTGCCTGCCATCTTATGTCTGACCGTATGATCTATATCGGCGGATAGAAAGCAAACTATGATAATTTTACAAAGATATCCGCACCTCTCTCCACATCATTATCTCCATAACCTCATTGCTCAGCAATTAAAAAGGAATAAGTCTCGGAACAATCTAGCATGCATGGTGGCATTTGCGCTTGCGGCGCCAAATCCATCCACATGCCTCCGCCCATTTCGACCACCAGTCACCACCACGCTCCACTCCTCCTCGCCTTATCTCTCATCTTTCATTTTTTCGATGACATTCTCGATACCAGTTTTCCGATAAAATTCTCGAGATATAATTAGTTTTTACACATGGGATTACTCCTGCATGGGTCAATCACAACAGGTGTTTTGTAAAAGAATGCATATTGATGTTCCGTGCAATGCACGAGAATCTTGCTTGTAATTATATAACGCAAATCGCGAGCAGGAAGTGACATTTTTTTGACACAACCACGTTAACATGGCCACATAAATCACGAGCAGGAAGGAGAAGGGAAGCGAGCTGTGGAGTAACATTTGTTACCACAATTTCTTAGGAAAGCGGGTGCAATAATTGAGTAGTTTTGCAAACTACCATTACTACTACACTGAAGCGGTTCAAAACCTATACTCCCTTGCCGGTAGCGCTTCTGCGTAAACAGGCAGCGTCACACCTGAGCGTCGATTACGCATTAATGCCCGGCCAGAGCGGAGGCAACCTCTCACTGGCGCCGGCTTTGAAGTGGCGCGGCGACCGAGAGAGCGCCGCTTCCCGGTGCACGCGATTGCTCCGCGTCGAGACTAGCCATAGGCCCTGTTTGGATCCATGGGTTAGAGTTAGTTTGAGCTAGTTGGGGCTCAAATAGCCCTAAAGTATCCAAGCATGAGGGTTTAAATTGGAGCAAGTTGCACCGAACCCACCAAAAAAAACTCTCCCACCCAAGAGGTGCTAACTGGAGATAGTTCTCATTGGGAGCACTGAAAAATCACTTTTCTCTCTCCATGAAGTGCATTTATTGTCAATCTAACCCTGTCACCCAAACACCTCTTTGGCTACAGTTAGTTCAGGGTTAGTCATGAGTTAGTCTAACCTCTAGCTAAGTTAGAGTATCAAACAGGAGCAGTATAGGACATGCAAGTTGCTCAAAGCATACAGGAAAATTCGTAGGTGAAAGGATTTTTTTCTTTTTGAAAACGGAACATGAAAGGAATTTTTTTTAGAATGCTCTTGGCATGTCGCTAACATGTGATAGTTAACCGACCTCAATAGACGGCAGAAATGCCAGCCCGCCGCACTTTGATAGAGACAAGGAGGGAGAAGCGATACAGGCTGTTGGATTACTAGAGATAGGTGTCGCACGGAAGCCAAGAAATATGGTGATAGCGTGGTTTAGCCATGTACTAGTATGATGTAACTACACTGGGCTGCCGTGTTTCGTAATCTTCCACTCCACTGTGGAGATGATTGGTTAATTTTATATCGCTGAATAATATTATATATTATGAGTGCAGACGCTCCACCACGAGGTTCCTTGCTCCTTCTCAGTCGTCCGAAATCTATTGTTCTTCCACTCTATTTTTTTACGTGAGCTTTGTTCATCCTTTTTCCAACACGCGAGACATCTAGCATCAAGGTGCACGTGTTATGCAACGATCGTTCCATCTATATGAAGAACACGTGGGACTGGAACTACTGAGACGGACATGTACCCGAGGAGTGGGCGTCTGAACTGAGTAATGTACGCATGAGAAGTGAAGTAGAAAGGCACAAATGGTATGAACATGCGTGGCATACTGAGGTGTGTTTGGTTGCATTCTCGTCTCGGCATAGTTGTTCCCTCTTCATGCATGCTCAACTCAACACCCCTCTTCATGCATGCTCTCTTCATGCATGCTTCTAGTGTATTTGTGCTAAACTAGTGTGGACTCATGCACCCTCCATACACTCTACCAAACACCCAAAAGTAGGTCGAGAAGGGAACTCTTGGGCGGCATTTGTCTCTTACTACGTACTACCACTAAATGCTGCACGTGCAATGCACGGTGATGTTATGGAGTACGTGCCTAAGTACTCTACTACTACTATATTAGTTGGAGGCACATATTAACTTTTGTATTTGTTTACGTGTATGCCCCGAGACCTTCCAACTAAACGTGTCTTTCTCTCCAGGTCGCACTTTGTATCGTTCATACCACTAAGTACTACTACTACGTGTGGTCTCCGACCCAGAAGTGGAAGAAGTGGAGATGCTCTACCACGCTGTTTTTTTTACGCTGGGCTCTACCACGTTGTTCATGTCCCACTCCTTTCGCTGACGTGTGGGACATCCAGCACGTGCCGTGTTTGGCACCCTTCGTCGTAAGAGTTGAAACGCTAGCTTTCATCAGAAATAAAAAATAATTATAAATCAGCAGTGATACTATTTTTTTGCGAACCAATCAACAGTGATACTATACCACGCGGTTTCCTTGCTCCTCGATATCGAAAAGAATACTTCCGTTCGCCAACATGTGGGACTTCAACCATCCTGGTCCACTTGCCATGCCGCAGAACTCCAAGGAGAGTCACCGGTCGTCGCGCCGCGATAACAATGACTAATGAGCCGTCAAATCACAGGCCCACTTCCCACTTTGAAGTTGCTTGGGACGAAGGAACCATCATGACTTCGTTGAATTCCGCTTCTTGAAGAAAACTACTGTACCAGCAATCTTGCTAGCTACTGATATTTAATCCAACAGAGGCCTCCTTTCATTCATAGGATAGGAATATGAAAATCATAGGAAGTGAGATGACATGCATCTCAATTCCTATAGAGAAAGAGATGCCATTTGATGCATAGGATAGGAATGTTTCCATTTAGTCTAGGCTAATGTACTGGTAATTTGCTCTAAAAACTACAATAGTAACTAGTAGTACTGGTACATGCTCGTACTCAGACACAGACACACACACACTAACTACTACTAGTACTACTACTTCTCACATGCTAGCCAGACACCGTCGTTCTCCTTCCCGGCTTTGTCGGTGACACCCCATCGTGCTTGGATCTCCGCCAACCTCTCCACAGCAGCGCGTGCATCCTTTTCTTTCTTGCGGCGGCGGGCCTCTCTTTTCTTGAGTGCTTTCTGACTTTTCCGCTCCCTCTGTGCGGCTTTGGCCGCCTCTTGCTCTACCACCCATTCGGCCTTGGCATCTTCAAATTCCTCCCACATAGTTGTGAGGTCGCGAGCGGCGATGAACTCGGCACGGCGGGATGCCATCGCTTCCCTACCGTTTTGTGTGCGTTCATGGGCGGCGAGGAACTCGGCGCGGCGGGATGCCATCACTGCCTTACCGGTTAGTGTGCGGCACGGTGGCATGAACGACGCTTGGTGAGAGCTCTCGGGTGGAGTGGCCGGACAACCGTATAGTGCATTGGTTTGTCAAGAGCTCAAGGATAGAAGACGAAGCAAATTAGGATTCCCCTTCAATCCTAGTCATTTATTACCGAGTAAAATGCATTGGCGGTCATCGAACTTGTCTTGATATCTCACTTTGATCATTGTATACGAGATATGGTGATTATACGGTCACTGGCTCAGCGTATAGCTCCGTATTTGTATGGTTGACCAGTCAAACAGTCCGCATGCGCCTCATCAGCTCGTGTTCTTTATCTATCTACGCGGGCCTACCTGTGAATGGAGAAAGAAATACTGTAAAAACTAAAATTATGCGTATGTGGGGAATCAAACCACGGACTCGTCGCTGCAACGCACCCTCGTCAGCCAAATGAAAATGAAATACTTCGCGTCAGACACTCACGCTCACGCTGTCAAAGCATGCTAATGCATGCACGTCGCCCTCTAAATCAAAGTCCTGCTCATGGCGCAACGCAAACGGTGAGCCCATCACTTGCGCGCCCCGACATTGCCTGACATATGTTTAGACGTTTGATGGAGGCCTACGCGAACGCCGAGCATGTATTCACCTGGCTCAACACCAACGGTCATACTCGGACCGCCTTGCTCATGTATATCGTCCATCACAACGACAATCTATAAAACAGCCTAAGCTAGAGAGGGTACTATGGTAGTATGGTACGGAGTATGTACTATCGTGATCGACCGATCTTAGTGCCACTGCACAACGAAACCTCTTCCATCGCTAGCGCGCGCTTCCCGCCTGAAACGGTCACCATCTCTCCAGAATGTCAGTGCCGCATTCACCGGACTTAACTGCAGGTGCAATTGGTGTGTCACTTACATGCGGGCCAGACGCCCGTTCTGCCCACATGTTAGTAACCCAAACGCATCCGCAGTTAAGTCACTGAAGCAGCGTCCCCATTCACACCCGACGAACCTACTCCGGCGCCAGTTGTCCATCCGTCTGCCGCGGCTCATTGCCATTCGCCCGCTATATTAACTTGAGCCCCAGCTCCCAGCCATAGCCAAAGACCCACACTTATTCTCCTCCGGTCCCTTCCTTCTGTCGGCACCACTTCAACCATGGCATCCTGGCGCTCCGAAGCTCTCTTGGACGTACTGTCGCAGGAGCAGACGAGGGACATCGACGGCTCCGCTCCGGGTGTGCTCCAAAGCACTCTTCAACGTACTGTCGCAGGAGCAAACGAAGGAGATTGCCGGCTCCCCCCCGGCCGCCCTCCGCCGCCACGACCACGAAGCCGGCACGCGTGCGCGGGCGCAGCCGACAGCGAGGAAGAGTAGTACATGGTAGGTCGCCACTGCTCTAGTCCTAGGAAGGCCATCGCTCCTCCACTCAGTCGACGCGAAACTTGGTGGGATAAAAATCGGTGGCTGATTAGCCGCTTGATGGCGACGTGGAGGCGGAAATCTTCATAACCTTGTGCTCCGGAGGAGGAGGTTATCGAGGCGGATAAGGAGGAGGCAAAGGCAATGGTCTGCTTTCTCGGGTTCATGGCCGGACATGGTGGTCGGGGCCCGGCGATCGTTTAGATTAGGTTTACAGTAGGTTTTAGTACGGTTTGTGCGAAATATGTAAATAATTTCATCCAGTTTATAGGAAAAGTTCTCGAAATGTAATGAATTTCATCCGGTCAATTTGAAATTTGCTTTGTTTGCACGAATTTCGTCCGGTTAGTTCATATAGTTGTCGAAAGGTATGCGGGCAGCATCGGATGGCATCCATCAGTGTCCTCAGACAGATGCCGGTGTAAATTTGTGGGCAAGCACTGGAGATGCCCTAACTATCATGCTATAATCGCTAACAATCCTCCATTATTTGGCAGGGAACAGTTATCCCTCGATCAAAATCAGATCCGCGGTGTTTCACACTCCTCCCGCGTAAGAGTGTAAATTCTTGCTTACATAAAACTGGAGCAAGTGGATGGCACTGTAGCCCGTCATATCACTTGAACTAGCCCGCCTAACGAGCGGGAAAGCACCGCCCTCTTCATTTTGTTCTGGATTTCTATCGATCGATCGCGCGAAAATGTTACGCTTCGCAAGTTCTAAAGGAAAAGGCGGCACACTTACGACTCGTACGCGTCGCAACCCCGATAGTCCGGCTCGCACATCGCTCACCAGAGGGGACACACGTTGTCTTGCAATTTCACTAACAGGTGGGACCGTAATTGAATAAACCATCGATAGCCGAAATCTAATCGCTCGGCGGGCGTCGGCTGAGAAGAGAAAGCGGGGAGGAGAAGAGATCGCCGCCGCCCGCGCAAGCACGGACTCCAAGAAATATACGGTGATAATGTGAGGTGGGCCATGCTGGAGTCCGGACCGCTTCCGGAGCCCGCTCTCACCGCCCTGGCCCCTCAAGACACCAACTGCCCGTTGCATGCATAGCAAGTACTCCCTCCGTTCCTAAATAATTGTCTTTCTAGAGATTTCAACAAATGACTACATACGGAGCAAAATGAGTGAATCTACAATTTAAAACATGTCTACATACATCCGTATGTTGTAGTCCATTTGAGATGGCTAGAAAGACAAATATTTGGGAACGAAGGGAGTAGTCCCCGCTTATGTGGAGGAGAGAGAGGCATTGACAAAGTCAAGGAGTAACAGTGGAGACAATAGCTTTCATAAAAAATAAACAATGCATACTCGTTGCTCGTCCTCTATATCGGAAAGAATACTTCATTCGCCAACATGTGGGACGTCGACCATCCTGGTCCACCTGCCATGCACAAAATTATCCTGGTCTACCCGGTCATATCGCAGGCCCAACCTTTCCCCTTTGTAAGTTGTTGGGACAAAGGAACCATTATGACTTCGTTGAATTCCGCTTCTTCAAGAAAACTTACTGTACCCGCAATCTGCTACCACACGCCAAGGCGGGCGACACTGTACCACGTCATATCATTGAAACCTACTAGGCCAAACTAGCCGCCTAGGTCATCTATTTTGGAACCGAGGGAGTATGCGTCTACTGCTTTGCTATGATTTTGTGTTGCACATTCTCTGTACTTTTGCTACGATTTTCCTACCCTATGAACCAAATGAGGCCTGAATGTATGTCGACTATTGTCTGATCAATCGCTAAGCCTACAATTTTAGGAGCTAGGGCTATTGGTCGATCGACGAGGGGTAAGTATAAGCGTACCACGAGCTCATCAGCCCCAATGTTTCTCTTCGGTGAGTGTTTTGCAAGTACTATAGCTCGCACCGTAGCTAGCCTACTAACAGCAAGAATCATCAAGCAAGCCCTGCTGATATGATAAACAGTTCAAAGTTACATCTAAGCATGCCATATATTACATCAAAAGCTGGTGAGGATACATCTGTTTCCATAACTCGGAGAGGGTTCGCATGATTCATCGCATGATTCACTATCAAACAAAAGTAGCAAGATCCGCCCACACAAGACTGTGCACTAGACCTAAGATGGTTTGATAACACGCATCATTCTGGTAATTAAACACAGGGCAATGCAAACTACCCTGAAGGATTAGCACGACCAACTATTTCTTGTCACCGATCTCTCGGGCAATGACCACAGCACGGACAACGGCATGGGAATCAATTTCTGGGGCGATGTCCCCAGGACTGACCGCGACATCGAAATCGATCTCTGGTGCGATGTCCACAGGATGGACAGCGCCATCGGAATCGATCTCCGGGGCGATGCCAACAGGACGGGCCATGACATCAGAATTATCAAGGACAACCACCGGCTCCTGCACAACCCTAACATATTAGCAAGCACATTGCAAATAATCAAAAGGCAAGCACATTGCAAATAATCAAAAACCACAACTATGATAAGCCATTATTTTTTACCTTGTGCAGCTCACCAGGGGATCTCATCCCTCCAGGGGCCATCTCCTCGTCCTCGATGGGGGCCATAACCTTGCCAGGGGAATACTGCTTCTCAACGGCGACTATCTCCTCAAACTCGGTCTTGAGGCTCACATAGGTGGCAATCAGAGTTCCTAGGGTAGGCACAGTGGGGCCCTTGCTGTTCTTCCAACTTTCTTTGAGGAGTTCGTTCGCCAACGTTCTCAACTCTTTGGCCAGTGTTTGTTTCTTGGAGTTCTCCGTCTCCATGGGTTGGCCCGCCAACATGGTCAACTCGTTGGTCGGTGCTCGCTTCATGGAGATCTCTGTCTCCGATGGGTTGTCCCATGGCAACTCTTTGCCTAGTGCTCGAGGATCCATCAATGAGCGAGAAACAAAAAGCAATCGAAAGGAAACCACAATCGCAATGAAAAGCAGGAAAAGAATAGGATGTGAGAATCGGGTGATTGCTTCACAAAAGAAGATTATTGGAATGAAAATATAGCAGCATAACTGATTCACCCACCTTTCCTTCGTCGGTAGAGAAGAAAAATGGCAGAAGTGAGTAGCCTGGAGTGAGGTTTTCTTCAAGAAAGGGAAGAAATGGCTTGAACCAGCGTTCCAATGAAATGATGGTTGCTTCGTCCAGTCCAACTTGGAGGCCACCTTACCACTGCTGAAGGTGTGGGTTTTGTGATATGACGGGTCATGATGGCCACACCGGGGTGACAGGTGAGTCTCGACTGTAGCACCTCGTTGTGATTTGGTGGATGGCATGTTGGAAATATGCCCTAGAGGCAATAATAAAGGCATTATTATTATATTTCCTTGTTCATGATAATTGTCTTTTATTCATGCTATAACTGTATTATCCGGAAATCGTAATACACGTGTGAATACATAGACTACAATACGTCCCTAGTAAGCCTCTAGTTGACTAGCTCGTTGGTCAACAGATAGTCATGGTTTCGACTATGGACATCAGATGTCATTGATAAGCGGGATCACGTCATTAGGAGAATGGCGTGATGGACAAGACAATCCTAAGCATAGCACAAAGATCGTGTAGTTCGTTTTGCTAGAGCTTTTCCAAATGTCAAGTATCTCTTCCTTAGACCGTGAGATCGTGTAACTCCCGAATACCGTAGGAATGCTTTGGGTGTACCAAGCGTCCTGGCGTGGCGGGTGACTATAAAGGTGCATTACAGGTATCTCCGAAAGTGTCATTGGGTTGACACGGATCGAGGCAGGATTTGTCACTCCGTATGGCGGAGAGGTATCACTTGGGCCCACTTTCGGTAGTGCATCATCATAATGAGCTCAAAGTGATCAAGTGTCTGGTCACGGGATCATGCATTCTGATGCAGTAAAGTGACTTGCGTAACGAGACTAAGCGAGGTATTGGGATACCGGCGATCGAGTCTCGGGCAAGTAACATACCGTCGACAAAGGGAATAGCATCGGGGTTGCTTGAACCCTCGACATCGTGGTTCATCCGATGACAACATCGAGGCGTGTAGGAACCAACATGGGTATCCAGATCCGCTGTTGGTTATTGACGGAGGCGTCTCGGTCATGTATCGCATGTCTCCAACCCGTGGGATCTACACATAAGGTTCGGTGGCGCTAGGGTTAATAGGAAGACTTGTATGTGATTACGAATGTTGTTGAGTCCGGATGAGATCCGGACGTCACGAGGAGTTCGGAATGGTCGGAGGTAAAGATTTATATATGGGAAGTCGTCAAGCGGACACGGAAAAGTTTGGTCATATCGGTATTATGGAGGTCCACGGAAAGGTTCGGAGGACCACGGGAAGGCCACCCCTTTGGGGGGCCACTTGGGCTGCGTGGGAGGCAGCCAGCCCCTGGTGGGCTGGGCGCACCCTCCCTTGGCCCATGCTCCTAGGGTTGAGGGAACCCTAAGGCGCCCCCTTGCAGGGGCAAGCCCCTCCCTTAACCGCCGCCCCCCTCTAGATGCATCTAGAGGGGCCGCCCTCCTCCTTCCCTATAAATAGAGGGGTGAGGGAGGCTGCATACACCATTGAGGCGCAGCCCCTCCCTCCCAACACCTCTCCTCCTCCGCATAAGCTTGGCGAAGCCCTGCTGGGAGAACAGTCCTCCATCTGCATCACGCCGTCGTGCTGCCATTGGAGTTGTCTTCCTCAACCTCTCCTTCCTCCTTGCTGGATCAAGGCGAAGAGAGGCGCCGTAAATCCCGTCGTGTGTTGAGCAGCGGAGGTGCTGTCCGTTCAGCACTTGGTCGCCGGTGATCGGAATCACGTTGGGAGCGTCTTCATCATCACCACTCCCTCGAGCGCTTCCGTACTCGATCTACAAGTGGTATGTAGATGCAAACTCTCTCTCTTGACTCGTTGCTTAGTAGAACTCATAGATGGATCTTGGTGAAACCGTAGAAATTTTTATTTTCTGCAAGCGTTCCCCAACAGTGGTATCGAGCTAGGTCTATCGTAGTTCTCTATTGCGAGTAGAACACAATTTAGTTGTGGGCGTGGATCTTGTCAATTTACTTGCCGCTACTAGTCTTATCTTGCTTCCGCGGTATTGTGGGATGAAGCGGCCCGGACCAACCTTACACGTGCGCTTCGTGAGACCGGTTCCACCGACTAACATGCACTAGTTGCATAAGGTGGCTGGCGGTGTCTGTCTCTCCTACTTTAGTTGGGCGGATTCGATGAAGAGGGTCCTTATGAAGGGTAAATAGAAGTTGACAAGATCACGTTGTGGTTATTCGTAGGTAAGAAAGCGTTCTTGCTAGAACCCAATTGCAGCCACGTAAAAGATGCAACAACAATTAGAGGGCGTCTAACTTGTTTTTGCAGCAATTGACATGTGATGTGATATGGCCAAGTTGTGATGAATGATGAATGACATATTGTGATGTATGAGATCATGTTCTTGTAATAGGAATCACGACTTGCATGTCGATGAGTATGACAACGGCAGGAGCCATAGGAGTTGTCTTTATTTTGTATGACCTGCGTGTCATTGAAGAACGCCATGTAACTTACTTTACTTTATTGCTAAACGCGTTAGCCATAGAAGTAGAAGTAGTCGTTGGCGTGACAACTTCATGGAGGCACAATGATGGAGATCATGATGATGGAGATCATGGTGTCATGCGGTGACAAGATGATCATGGAGCCCGAAGATGGAGATCAATGGAGCTTTATGATATTGGCCATATCATGTCACTACTATATAATTGCATGTGATGTTTATTATGTTTATACATCTTGTTTAATTAGAGCGACGGTAGTAAATAAGATGATCCCTTACAACAATTTCAAGAAGTGTTTCCCCTAAGCGTGCACCGTTGCTAAAGTTAAATCGCTTCTAAGCACCACGTGATGATCGGGTGTGATGGATTCTTACGTTCACATAGAGCGGGTGTAAGACAGATTTACACGCGAAAACACTTAGGGTTTACTTGCGAGCCTAGCATGTACAGACATGGCCTCGGAACACGGAGACCGAAAGGTCGAACACGAGTCGTATAGAAGATACGATCAACATGAGAATGTTCACCGATGATGACTAGTCCGTCTCACGTGATGATCGGACACGGCTTAGTCGACTCGGATCGTGTAACACTTAGATGACTAGAGGATGTCTAATCTGAGTGGGAGTTCATTTAAATAATTTGATTAGATGAACTTAATTATCATGAACTTAGTCTAAAACTTTTGAATGATATGTCTTGTAGATCAAATGGCCAGCGCTCATGTCAACTTGAACTTCAAGCGTTCCTAGAAAACCAAGCTGAAAGATGGCGGCAGCAACTATACGGACTGGGTCCGGAACTTGAGATCATCCTCATAGCTGCCAGAAACAATATGTCCTAGAAGGACCGCTAGGTGGCGCTCCGTCGAGAACCAAGACATTATGAATGCTTGGCAGTCTCGTCTTGATGATTACTCCCTCGTTCGGTGCGGCATGCTTTACAGCTTAGAACCGGGGCTCCAAAAGCGTTTTGAGCATCACGGAGCATATGAGATGTTCGAGGAGCTGAAACTTGTTTTCCAAGCTCACGCCGGTCGAGAGATATGACATCTCCGACAAGTTCTATAGTTGTAAGATGGAGGAAAACAGTTACGTCGGTGAGCACATCTGAAGATATGCAGGTTGCACAACCGTATGACCCGGTGAACATTAACCTCCACGATGAGGCGGTCATTGACAGAATCCTCGATCGCTCCCACCAAGCTACAAGAGCTTTGTGATGAACTACAACATGCGGGGATGGTAAAGACCATTCTGAAGTGTTCTCTATCTGAAGTCAGCCGAGGTTGAAATCAAGAAAGAACATCAAGTGTTGATGGTCAATAAGACCACTAAGTTCAAGAAGGGCAAGGGCAAGAAGAACTTCAAGAAGGACGGCAAGGAGGTTGCCGCGCCCGTAAGCAAGTTGCGGGAAGAAGTCAAAGAATGGACCCAAACCGAGATCGAGTGCTTTTATTGCAAGGGAGGGTCCTTTGAAGCGGAACTGCCCCAAATACTTAGCGGACAAGAAGGCCGGCAACACCAAAGGTATATTTGATATACATGTAATTGATGTGTACTTTACCGATACTCGTAGTAACTCCTGGGTATTTGATACGGTGCCGTTGCTCATATTTGTAACTCACAGCAGGAGCTGCGGAATAAGCGGAGGCGGCAAAGGGCGAGGTGACAATGGCGTCGGGAATGGTTCAGAGTCGATGTGATCGCCGTCGACACGCTACCTCTTCATTTACCTACGGGATTAGTTATGAACCTTAATAATTGTTATTTGGTGCCAAGTTTGAGCATGAATATTGTATCTGGATCTCGTTTAATGCGAGATGGCTACTCATTTAAATCCGAGAATAATGGTTGTTCTATTTATATGAGAGATATGTTTTATGGTCATGCTCCGATGGTCAATGGTTTATTCTTAATGAATCTCGGCGTAGTATTACACATGTTTATAGCGTGAATACCAAAAGATGTAAAGTTGATAACGATAGTCCCACATACTTGTGGCATCGCCGCCTTGGTCACATTGGTGTCAAGCGCATGAAGAAACTCCATCTGATGGACTTTTGGAGTCTTTAGATTATGAATCATTTGACACATGCGAACCATGCCTCATGGGCAAGATGACCAAGACTCCGTTCTCGGAACAATGGGCGAGCAACCAACTTGTTGGAAATCATACATACCGATGTGTGCGGTCCAATGGCGTTGAGGCTCATGGAGGATATCGTTATGTTCTCACTCTCACGGATGACTTGAGTAGATATGGGTATGTCTACTTGATGAAACACAAGTCTGAGACCTTTGAAAAGTTCAAGGAATTTCAGAATGAAGTAGAGAATCAACGTGACCGAAAGATAAAATTCTTACGATCAGATCGTGGAGGAGAATATTTAAGTCACGAATTTGGTACACACTTAAGAAAATGTGGAATCGTTTCACAACTCACGCCGCTGGAACACCTCGCGAAGCGGTGTGTCGAGCGTCGTGTCGCACTCTATTGGATATGGTGCGGTCTATGATGTCTCTTACCGATTTACGCTATCATTTTGGGGATCGCTCTAGAGACAGCTACATTCACTTTAAATAGGGCACCGTCTAAGTCCGTTGAGGCGACACCTTATGAATTATGGTTTGGGAAGAAACCTAAGCTGTCGTTTCTAAAAGTTTGGGGATCGATGCTTATGTCAAGAAACTTCAACTGAAAAGCTCGAACCCAAGTCGAAAAATGCGTTTCATAGGATACCCTAAGGAAACCGTAGGGTATACCTTCTACTTAAGATCCGAGGGCAAGATCTTTGTTGCCAAGAACGGATCCTTTACGGAAAAGAGTTTCTCTCGAAAGAAGTAAGTGGGAGGAAAGTAGAACTCGATGAAGTACTACCTCTTGAACAGGAGAGTAGTGCAGCTCGGGAAAATGTTCTGTGATGCCTACACCAAGCGAAGAGGAAATTCATGATGATGATCAAGGTACTTCGGATCAAGTTGCTCTTGAACCGAGGTCCACTAGGACACGTTCCGCACAGTGGTGCGGCAACCCTGTCTCGGAAATCATGTTGTTAGACAACAATGAACCTTGAACTATGAAGAAGCGATGGCGGGCCCAGATTCCAACAAATGGCTAGAAGCCATGAAGTCCGAGATAGAATCCATGTATGAAAACAAAGTGTGGACTTTGGTGACTTGCCCGATGAGCGGCGGCGATAGAAAACAAATGGATCTTTAAGAAGAAGGCGGACGCGGATGGTAATGTCACCATCTATAAAGCTCGACTTGTCGCTAAGGGTTATCGGCAAGTTCAAGGGATTGACTACGATGAGACTTTCTCTCCGTAGCGAAGCTTAAGTCCGTCCGAATCATGTTAGCAATTGCCGCATACTATGATTATGAGATATGGCAGATGGGCGTCAAAACAGCGTTCCTTAGCGGTTATCTTAAGGAAGAGCTGTATATGATGCAGCCGGAAGGTTTTGTCGATCCTAAAACGCTAACAAAGTGTGCAAGCTCAGCGATCCATTTGTGGGCTGGTGCAAGCATCTCGGAGTTGGAACATTCGCTTTGATGAGATGATCAAAGCGTTTGGGTTTATGAGACTTATGGAGAAGCTGCGTTTACAAGAAAGTGAGTGGGAGCTCTGTAGCATTTCTCATATTATATGTAGATGACATACTTTTGATGGGAAATGATATAGAATTCTTGGACAGCATTAAGGCCTACTTGAATAAGTGTTTTTCAATGAAGGACCTTGGAGAAGTTGCTTATATATTAGGCATCAAAATCTATAGAGATAGATCGAGACGCCTCATAGGTCTTTCACAAAGCACATACCTTGATAAGATTTTGAAGAAGTTCAAAATGGATCAGTCCAAGAAGGGGTTCTTGCCTGTATTGCAAGGTGTGAGATTGAGCACAGCTCAATGCCCGACCATGGCAAAAGATAAAGAAGACATGAGTGTCATCCCCTATGCCTCAGCCATAGGATCTATTATGTATGCCATCTGTGTACCGGACCTGATGTAAACCTTGCCGTAAGTTTGGTAGGAAGGTACCAAAGTAATCCCGGCAAGGAACACTGGACAGCGGTCAAGAATATCCTGAAGTACACGAAAAGGACAAAGGACATGTTTCTCGTTTATGGAGGTGACGAAGAGCTCAAATCGTAAAGGGTTACGTTGGCGCTAGCCCGACACAGATCTGGATGACTCTAAGTCACAAACCGGATCGTGTATATTTTGAATGGTGGAGCGATGGCTGGTGCATTTGCAAGCGAGCGTCGTGGCGGGATCTACATGTGAAGCGGAGTACATGGCAGCCTCGGAGGCAGCGCATGAAGCAATTTGGGTGAAGGAGTTCATCACCGACCTAGGAGTCATACCCAATGCGTCGGGGCCGATCAAACTCTTCTGTGACAACACTGGAGCTATTGCCCTTGCAAAGGCCAGGTTTCACAAGAAGACCAGGCACATCAAGCGTCGCTTCAACTCCATCCGTGAAAATGTTGGGATGGAGACATAGAAATTTGTAAAGTGCATACGGATCTAAATGTCGCAGATCCGTTGACTAAACCTCTCTCGCGGGCAAAACATGATGAACACCAGAACTCTATGGGTGTTCGATTCATCACAATGTAACTAGATTATTGACTCTAGTGCAAGTAGGAGACTGTTGGAAATATGCCCTAGAGGCAATAATAAAAGCATTATTATTATATTTCCTTGTTCATGATAATTGTCTTTTATTCATGCTATAAGCTGTATTATCCGGAAATCATAAATACACGTGTGAATACATAGACTACAATCGTCCTAGTAAGCCTCTTGTTGACTAGCTCGTTGGTCAACAGATAGTCATGGTTTCGACTATGGACATCGAGATGTCATTGACAAGCGGGATCACGTCATTAGGAGAATGGCGTGATGGACAAGACAATCCTAAGCATAGCACAAAGATCGTGTAGTTCGTTTTGCTAGAGCTTTTCCAAATGTCAAGTATCTCTTCCTTAGACCGTGAGATCGTGTAACTCCCGGATACCGTAGGAATGCTTTGGCTGTACCAAAGCGTCACTGGCGTAGCTGGGTGACTATAAAGGTGCATTACGGTATCTCCGAAAGTGTCATTGGGTTGACACGGATCGAGGCGAGGATTTGTCACTCCGTATGCGGAGAGGTATCTTGGGCCCACTCGGTAGTGCATCATCATAATGAGCTCAAAGTGATCAAGTGTCCGGTCACGGGATCATGCATTACTGATGCGAGTAAAGTGACTTGCGTGCGAGACTAAGCGAGGTATTGGGATACCGGCGATCGAGTCTCGGGCAAGTAACATACCGTCGACAAAGGGAATAGCATACGGGGTTGCTTGAACCCTCGACATCGTGGTTCATCCGATGACAACATCGAGGCGTGTAGGAACCAACATGGGTATCCAGATCCGCTGTTGGTTATTGACGGAGAGCGTCTCGGTCATGTCGCATGTCTCCCGAACCCGTAGGGTCTACATAAGGTTCGGTGGCGCTAGGGTTAATAGGAAGACTTGTATGTGATTACGAATGTTGTTGAGTCCGGATGAGATCCCGGACGTCACGAGGAGTTCGGAATGGTCGGAGGTAAAGATTTATATATGGGAAGTCGTCAAGCGGACACGGAAAAGTTTGGTCATACGGTATTATGGAGGGTCCACGGAAAGGTTCGGAGGACCACGGGAGAGCCACCCCTTTGGGGGCCACTTGGGCTGCGTGGGAGGCAGCCAGCCCCTGGTGGGCTGGCGCACCCCTCCCTTGGCCCATGCGCCTAGGGTTGAGGGAACCCTAAGGCGCCCCTTGCTTGGGAGGCAAGCCCCCTCCCTTGGCGCCGCCCCCCTCTAGATGCATCTAGGGGGCCGCCCCTCCTCCCTTCCCTATAAATAGAGGGGTGAGGGAGGGCTGCAGACACCATTGAGGCGCAGCCCTCCCTCCCAACACCTCTCCTCCTCCGCATAAGCTTGGCGAAGCCTGCTGGGAGAACAGTCCTCCATCGCATCACGCCCGTTGTGCTGCCATTGGAGTTGTCTTCCTCAACCTCTCCTTCCTCCTTGCTGGATCAAGGCAGAAGGAGGCGCGTAAATCCCGTCACGTGTGTTGAGCGGAGGTGCTGTCCGTTCAGCACTTGGTCATCGGTGATCGGAATCACGTTGGGAGCGTCTTCATCATCACCACTCCCTCGAGCGCTTCCGTACTCGATCTACAAGTGGTATGTAGATGCAAACTCTCTCTCTTGACTCGTTGCTTAGTAGAACTCATAGATGGATCTTGGTGAAACCGTAGAAAAATTTTATTTTCTGCAACGTTCCCCAACATGGCACGTGGGCCCGGATGCTTTGAAATGTCCTGCATGTAGATAGAGCGGCTAGTCATATAGGAGTGCTCAATATTGTGCACCGCGACCAAGGCGGAGAGGAAAATGAGAGAATTATGTAATTAATGCATGAGTTTAATTAGGGTAGTTTTGTAAAGTACGAGATCTGATTACATTCCTCAATCATAAAATGCCTTGGTTCATGAGATTTGAGATTTGAGCCCTATAAACCGGAAGGAGGAGTTGCACACGGTGTAGTCTAGTCACTTGTTGAAATCTCTAGAAAGGCAAATACTCCTTTCCAGTTTATAGGTCTATACTACTCCCTCTCTAGAAATCATCTTACGAAAACCAAATAGTCCCAAAACACTTAGGCGCGGTGCATTAATTTCTACCTTGTTTCTTGTTTCTTGACATACGTATCAACCAATAAGAGATGAGAGGTGTGCATGCTTTTAATGACTTGCAATGGCTAGTTCATTGCATGGAATGCTATTAATTAGTAAATAAACATTGGTGACCCCAGGAGGAAACGGTGCTAAGCGCGTGGACCTATGCAGAATGAGTATTGACCAATGGATAATGGAGTTTAATTGTTAAACAATACCCCCTCCATTCCCAAATAATTGTCTTTCTAGCCATCTCAAATGGACTACAACATACGGATGTATGTAGACATGTTTTAAAGTGTAGATTCATTCATTTTGCTCCGTATGTAGTCACTTGTTGAAATTTCTAGAAAGACAATTATTTAGGAACGGAGGGAGTAGCAATTTTGTCTCATGTAAGAGCCTGGCTAGTACTCCAAGGAACCGCACCACGCGAGCATTCGCAACTGCCACGTTTGGTTTGCGCTTGGCTCTTCGCCTCTTGAGAAGGCGAACAATGATGTTACTCCTACTTCTGATGTCGAATCCCTTGCTGCATGTCCGTCCACGCGTGCGAGAGAGATAGCGTGTGGCAGCTTCTACTTACTGCTCCTTCCTTTGCGTCTATGACAGGTGGGCCCAACAGGTGGTTGGCCCACCTATCTTGCAACCAAAGGCAGGTGCGATTAAAACACTGAGAGCTCATCCACGAGGAGAGGCGTCGTAGTAATCAAATTTCTCGGTCTTATGCGGGTTGTGCGACACATCAAACCACTGCACTTTCGATAAAAGTCTTTTACACATTTCAAATGGGCTACTTCGTACTATGTAGGAGTAGACATATTCTGCTTCGTATGTTGTCACTTGTTGCAATCTCTAAAAATACTTATATTTGGAAACGGAGGGAGTACAACGCATGCATGCATGCCGTGACTTTCCTTTTGATACTTGCATGTGTTGATTTGATGCACCTTGCCAAATTTTGACTATAAATTTAACTAACCAAATTTTCATGCATGTCACAAAAAATTACGGGGCTGTTTGGATTGTGACTATGTTTGTCTTATGTTGCCACGTTATTTTTCCCACACTTGCCACACTTGCCTAACCTGAGTTGCTCAAATTGTTAGACACACTTTGGCTTGCCTAAGGGAATCTTGCCACAATTTTTGTGTCTATGACATGTGGGGTTCACTGCTAATAAAAAATTCTTGTCTTAGGTGTGGCTAATAAAAAGACTTATGTTTAGGAACAGAGGGAGTAGAAAATATAAATAATAATGCATGTTGGGGCAACCCACGTTTCCGCTAATTTTAGCCGTGGGCTTGTTCACAATTTTTACGAGGGGGTGGATGTTCATTTAATGGAGGGACTTGTAGTACCAGACTTGAACGATACAAAGTGCGACCTGGAACACCGTAACAACACTTGGAACAAGCGGGTAGCTATCTCAAAAAACAACCAACAACTAAAAAGAACCGCGACCTGGCATGTAGGGGTAGTACACAATTTTAAACGATTGTTTTGATGGAGTGAAAAAGGAAAACTGCCCCACTGCTTATATATAGGCCGGAGCCTCCGCGCTTGCTTGCTAGGGCTGCTCTATTCACACACTCTCATCCTCTCTAGATCTAAACAAGATAAGGGTAGTCGACTTTGTCTTTCTCCTTCAAAAACACGGCTTTCTATCCTCACCGCTGGTTACAGATTGGACGTATCCCCTCCGCCCGGTGAAGGGAGGAGGGCAGCGTTTAGGCCGTCGTCGACAGCGAGGAGGAGACCCATTGCCGGCCGCACCGTTATCTCTGGCCGAGCGCCGGCGCGGGAGCTCCTCCGATCCCTTCGTCGTTTCCTGTGGGCGGATCCGGCCTCCCGCCGCCCACCTATCCACATCCCGACGACCTTCAGGTATATCTTCATTCGAAACCGCCTTAGCTCTACTTCCCCAGCTCGCTACGTCGCTGCATGTGCATCATTTTCTACCTCTCAGCCTCTCTCGATCGGATGGTCCAACGTCACCTATTTTTTTCTTCTATTGTTAGAGGTAAAGCTACTTCATGAAGTCGAATCTTGTACTCCCTCCGTCCGAAAATAATTGTCATTGAAATAAAGTGGGGGTGGGGGAATTTAGTATGTACATCGGACTTGGTACAAACAGGAAGGAAAGGGGATGAAAGTAATCTGATTGGTCATCCAACGGTCTCTTGGTCGAAAAAGGAAATATAGGGGTAACGTTGTACACAGTGGTATGACCAGGACTAGATTTGCTATCCACACATAGGAGTAGGTGGCTAGAGTGAACAAAATGGGACCAACCCAGATATGTTTCTTGGATGTTTGTTTCTCGGGGCAACAAACTATGAATCACCACTTTATGCCCCTGTTTACGTACATGGTGTTGTCTTCTTTGGTGCACCCACTATCCCATGCCCTTATACCAAATATTTAGGCTCGGGCCGGAATAAAGGGCAGAAAAGAGGACCAGAATAGGAAAGGAATGTAGGTATAAAACTATGGAACAACGAACCGGAGGAAACTCTCAAGAGAATGTGTTCGGATGGACTATGAAATGTACAGATTTGTTTTTTTAGAGTAGCATGCTTGGCAGTATGAGATGCTATTTGTTTATTCAGCTGCGCAGTGACTACTCTTGTCCTCACCTCACGTACCACACATAGGTTGATTTTTTTATTCGGGCAAACACAACACAGCTACATGTCTAACACATGGCAGCGAGCGCCTGCCAACAGCAACCTGTCTAACGCATGGCAGCGAGCGCCTCCAGCAGGTGGAGCAGCGCGTGGATGTTTCTAATCCGATGGAGTCAGTACTACCAGACCAGCTTTCCTATGAAACACTAATCACCTTTCCCGTGTTCGAGCGGTTGGAAGGAAAAGAATACCGTAGGAATTGTGTTCCTCGAAAATCCTGCACCAAACTGTGAACGACGCAGCCTTAGCTGTTCTTAATATAATGTCCTGGAAAAATGAAGCCATGCCACTGTTTTTACCTGTAATTGTTTGAGACTCGACAAGTTTAGCCAAATATTTTTGCCTGTAATTGTTCGAGACTCACTGTTTCCTCTGTGCCTTTTGTGCAAGCAGGATATCAATTCACACAGTTGCTGTTGTGACCTTTGGTGCACTTTGCACAAAACTCTTCTTAAAAGAAGTGACTTTTGTGTTGTTTAACCTGGAATGTTAGAATGGAACAGTTGGTTCATTATGGTGGAAGCTCACAAAGGGAGATCTCTGTTCCAATCCTCATCATCCATATTGGCGCCATAACCTTCCTTTAGGTAAGAATGATATTTAATGCATGTGTTCATCTCTATTTTCCATTGCCATGAGAAAATAATGCTGTTTTTACTAGTACACTTGTAATCCCTCACTGACAAAACCAATTCTGAATTAGAAGGCCAATCATGTACTTGGTTTCACCAACTGGTGAGGAGAAAGAGAAACATAGCATGAAGAGGAAGAAGAAGAAGAATAAACAGTGCCAAGGTGATCTTGCTGAAGCCAGAGGCCTCAGTCGAGGCTATTCAAGGGCTCCAGCAACGACTACCTTACATGTGAGATGATCCTCCAGGGAGCCCTTCCACTTCTGCTGTCTCACTTAATTAATTAGGAGTACTTAAGTACCACTAGTTTATTACTGCCTAATTTTCCTGTTGGAGTTAAACAAATCTTTAGTAGGACCCTATGTTGAATTATGTACGTGTGAATGTTTGTCTATGGAGGTGAATCATGTGGTGGAGCAGGGAGGGAATATTATTAGTGTCATGACATAATAGTGCTATTGTTTTGCATGTCAATTTATTGCCATTGGTTCAATGAGGCAATGTTTTGCGTATTGTCCATCATGAATTTGATCTACTGTTTGAGTAATATGCTAATGTCTTCCTATCCTTTCTCACTAAGCTAATGAAGGTTTCACCTTGTTCCTACTTGTGCAAACAGGGATCATGTTGTGCCAATCATACATTTTAGTGGAACTACACAAGACAATACAATGAGCTGTATCCCAGCCGATTGCTTTAACTCTGCTGGAAGTTCTTGATAATCTTCGATATAATCTCAGCCTTTGGTAAACAAGAGTGATTTCAACCATACATTTGAAGTGCACAAAAATATATACTATTGTGTGATTCCAGTGAGTGCTTTATCATCTCTTATGGGACTACATGAATAAGTTTTTTTTCTCAGGTTGGTACGGGCCTAAGGCCTTCATCCATATTAGTTTGCTGTCATCTCTATTTGTATCGTGCTACTATCATGAGAAACTCCTTTATCTTTGCACTTTTAAGTTTTGCAACCTATGATAAATGGTAATGCTTTGAGTGTTGAGTTGAGCTAATTGGCACTAATTAAATAAACTAATACCTCTCTTTAATCAAGACTACTATGTTGCTAACTTTACCCATTAAGATAATGAGGGTGCTTCTATTTGTTAGTGTATGTTTCATCAACTAGTCCCACTATTACAGTAATCTCACACAATATATGTGCCAACAGGGATGCTCGATTTTGGTGGAACTGCACAAAAACTTTGGGTGCTTCATTGCCTCGACAGCTTCCATCCTTTCCTGTCAGCCGCTAATCTCCGCTTGCTTTCTTCCTTTGCTGTCAGTCGTTTGGCTTATCTTGGCTTCCAGTCAAAGGAAATAGTAATTGATATGCTACCTCACACATGTTGGTACTGGTCTTTATCCTGATTATTGTGCCTGTCATATGTATTAGTAATTTGGTATTGTGCTACTGTTTGCCGATTTCATAAAGGAGTAGTTTGGAGCCTGAACTCGCAGGCAAATCATTACATCGGGTGATTTTAGTAGAACTGGACAAAATGATCAGATGGACAGGTACTTATGCTGCTGCTATGTACTCCAAAGTTCACTCAGACAAGCATTGATGTTGACAAGAAGTGCCTATATTCATTCGAGTATCAACCGGCGTCAACCAATTGTCAAACTCCAAGTATTAGGAGAGTGAACGCCAAAAATATTGCTTGGTGCATAGCCCAGAAAAACGCAGTCCAGTCTTTGGTCCCAACTTGTGCTGGTTGGTTATCGTCACATATGGTAGCGAACTATATGGCATGGAGTCTAAAGATTCCAGACAAGTTGGTTGACGCGTATATTCATCTGGCACTTAATCAGTCTGCACGCCAAGGATGCTCCATTTCAGTTGAACCGCACAAAAAATTTGGGTGGTTCATTTTCTCAACCGCCTCCTTTCTAAATGCGCAATGTAGAATTTTGGCGAGATCAGGACCAAGATGAGCGATAAACTAGTTGGATGAAAGTAGTGGCCAAGTTGCTCAAACCTCCCTCGACACGAGGCCACTATTTGAGGATAAACCTACAAGCAAAGTTCAGACTATGCTGTGTTGCCTCTTATGTACTCGAAAGTTTACTCGTACAAGAACTAATTTTAGCAAGAAGTACCTCCGATTGAACACCATTTACCAGTCTGTACCCTAGGTAATTAAAGTTCGTCCATGGATCATATTGGTTGTGATCTCAATCATTTGGATGCATAAACATACTGAACATGTGTATATCTGAATCTTTTCATGAATTATTTATGAATATTGTCGTGTGATCTATCAATCATTTGGATGCATAGATATGCTGAGCTTGTGTATATATGAATCTTTTGAGTTGTTGAAAGTGAATGTTGGCTATGAATATGAACGTCTCCTGTGAACCTGAGTTTGATATGAATGTTTACCTTTTCTGTTGTATTTGTGTGTGAACTTGTTAGTATGCCTACTATCGGGTATAAAATGCAGGTCTCTTATAAAAGTAATGCTGTGTCCAATTTATGTTTTCCCTTCTAACCACATTATATATATTTATATTATTACTATTATCGTATATTTTATAGAGACTTATATATACATTATAAAAACATCCCACGTGTCATTAACTTATAAAAGTAAATGTTTAACAGAAATCCTGGTTGTTTTTGACTCACAGGCATCCTGGTGATTGCGTACAAAAGCTTGCGAAGATTTTAAGGACCAATTTAATAAAAACGCGCTCATTTTTATTTTGAGCAATAACTCGTTAATTTCTTAATTTTATATATATATATATATATATATATATATATATATATATATATATATATATATATAATGTGCCTCTTGGTTTATTCTTTGATATTAATTGCTCCTTCTAACATAACATTATATATATATAACAAGCCCACCTAATCGTTTATTTCAAGGAAGTGCAAATGGGCTGGGATTTCTTAGAAAATATAAATGGGCCTGATTGACACGAAATTATTTGTTCACCCAGCCCAGCAAATGGACTGTACATTCTAGAAAACATGGGTTAAATATATGCCACATTTTGCAGGTGACATGTGGGCCAATAGGTCGAAGCCTCATGAGGCGTTGTCAACTTGGTCAACAAATGATTGTGTCATCCACAGCCATTGGATTTATATCCAACGGCCGGCATGCACCTTCAATCACTCGTCTTCTTCCTCCAGCGTCGCCGGGACCACCTGGTCCGGCCTCCGGCGGCTAGCGGCTCTGCTTAGCACGCATCGCTGTGAAGCGCTACCCCACCGCCGGCCAGGCTATCCCTCCACCCCTCGACACCTCCTGTTATTCTCCACAGACTATAGCCCCACGCCGCAACAGAACCAATTATAACCCTTCTCCTCCTCTCAATCTGCGACTCCACTGCCGCGTTTTCTCATCTCCGAGTCGTTCCCGTCCGGGGCCTCGCCGTCGTCGAGCGCCTCGCTGTGTTCGGTGCGGCGTGGTCAACAAATGAGAGTCATCGGAAGAGGACTGTACATGGAGAGCCTGACAGCTGGGACCCACGAGGTCCATGGTCGCACGCAAGGAAAGTTCCTCCTTATTAAGCTAAAAAATGTTTCCTCCACGACAGCTGGGACCCACCGGCTGTATCTTATACGGAAGGAAGTGCCTCCTTGTTTTGCAAAAAAATATTCATCCTGTTGACAGTGGGACCCGTCGATTTGGTGGCTGACTTGTGGGCCTTCTAAGCGGGCGTACGCATGCGGCTTTGTCAACAATCAACAAATGATTCTAGCAGTTGGACCGTTGGATGTTAATCCAACAGCCGTGCTCCTTCTTCAACCTCTGTTCTTGCTCCACATCTCCCGTGCACTGGCTGGCTGTGTTGCCGCAAGACCAACCGATGAAGTTTCCTCCTCTCCATCTGCGACTCCTTGCCCGTCTTCCCCATCTTTGGGTCGTTCCGGTCTGGGTGCGCTCGGCGCGGTGTGGTCAACGTGGTCAACAACCGAGAGTCACTGAAGATATTTGTGACGTGAGAGGTGACGGTGGGGCGCACCACGCATATGGGCGCATGCATGCAGCGGAATGCAGCGAGGTCAAGCGTGGTCAAGGAGCGACTTCCATCGGAAGTATCTTTGTCGTGGAGAGTCTCTGCTGGGTCCTGGCCGCAGCAAGTAAGTGCCTCCTTATTATGCGGAAAATAATGATTCCTCCAGCTGACAGCAGGGACCCACTGGACGAGCCACCGTATTTTGCAACAAAACGTTTGCCCCCTGACTGCTGGGACCCACCTGACGGGCCATCGTATTTCGCGAAAAAATGCCCCCCCGCTGTCAGCTCGGACCCACCGGAAGTGCCTCCTTATTACGCACAAAAAAAATGAATACTCCCCGTGCTAGCTGCGACCCACCTTGGTGGGAGGCTGACTTGTGGGCCTGCTAAGTTGACGGGGAGGAAGGGCTTTGTCAACTTAGTCAATATGAACGATTCTAGCTTTAGTAACCGTACGATGTCCATCCAACGGTCATAGTGCTTCTTCAACCTCTGGTCTTCTTGCTCCAGCCGCCCAAACCAGCGCCGGTCGTGCCTCATGCTCCTGCCTCCCGTGGCCGGCTGTGCTGCCTGAGGCCTCACCACCCTACTATTCCCACCGCTGGCAGGCCCTGCGGCGGCAGCCACACACACATGGCCGAACGGTGAACCCTCGTACTCCTCTTCGCGGGCTTCCACTGCCGCCTCTTCCCCGGCTCCGCGTCGTCCCCTTCCTAGGCCTTACCGTCGTCCACCGCCGTGGTGCTCTTCGTGCGGTGTGGTCAACGTGGTCAAGGAACGACTTCCATCGGAAGAGTACTGTACGTGGAGAGGCTAACAGCTAGGTCCACGGCCACAGCCCAGTTTTTTTGTTATTTGCCAAGTTTTTTTTTGTTATTTGTTATTTGCCAAGTTAGTCGCTTTGTCAGGCCTGTTGGGTTGCAAATCTTTCAAGACGAGGAGAGCTTCCATTCGGCTGGCCGAGAAAATAGCCCATCAGTAATGAGAAATGGGTTATACATTTTTTAAACACATCAAACCGGCAATTAGTTTCAAATATCTTTTTTTTCATTTCGAGATTTTAAATTACATTAATTTTTATGCGTGGAGAATCTGTTGGATTTTATATTGATATACATTTATTTTTAAAATCAGTTTGAATGTGAGTCGAAATTTCAGGATTAAAAACAGTTCGGACCGCACCAAAATATGCAAAATTTCGTATAATTTTTTAACCGTGGCCACAGTATGGGCTGTAATGCTAACAAAAAGAATATGGGCTCCAAAAAACCTTAAGAATTAGCAAATGGGCTGTAAATTATTAGAAATAATGGCAGATGTGATGTATGCTGTTTTCCACAGATTTGAGGCTTTCCTAAAAAAAGGTTGACGCACAAGCAGTGACTGTTCGATGGCCATCCAACGGCCGTCGTGCTTCTTCAATCTCTGCTCTTCCTGCTCCAGCCGCTCAAACAAGCTCCGACGGGACTGCCTGCTCCCTCCCTGCGGCCGGCTGTACTGCCGCGCATGCCTCACCGCCCCACCGTACTCCCATCGCTGGCCTAGCCATCTCCCTACTCACCCACACCTGCTCTTATTCTCCAGCGACGGCAGACGAACCAGTAAACCCTTGTTCAGTCGTACTCCCCTCTGCATGGGAAAAAACTGCTGAGTCTTCCCTACCTTCGTGTCGTTCCCTTCCTAGGCCTCGCTGTCGTCCACCGCCCTGGTGCTCTCGGCGCGGCCTGGTCAACATGGTCAACAACCGACATGCATCTGAAGTGGACTGTACGTGGAGAGGCCGACAGCTGGGTCCACGGCCGCACGCAAGGAAATGCCTCCTTATTACGCGCAAAATAATGATTCCTCCACCTGACATCAGGGACCCACCAAAAGGGCCTCTGTATTTCGCGAAAAAAACGTTAGCGCCGCTGACAGCTCGGACCCACCAGCTATATGTTCGCACGCAAGGAAGTGCCTCCTTATTACGCACAAAGAAATGAATACTCCACCTGTTAGCTGGGACCCAGTATAGTGGCAGGCTGACTTGTGGGTCTACTAAGTTGACGGGGACGGAGGGCTTTGTCAACTTAGTCAATATGCACTATTCTAGCTCCAGTGACCGTACGATGTCCATCCAACGGTCGTAGTGCTTCTTCAACCTCTGGTCTTCTTGCTCCAGCCGCCCAAACCAACGCCGGTCGTGCCTCGTGCTCCTGCCTCCTGTGGCCGGCTGTGATGCGGCAGAGGCCTCAGCGCCCCCTACTACTCCCACCGCTGGCCAGGGCATCCCTCTACTCACCCACACCCCCTGTTATTCTGTGGCGACAGCAGCCTCACACCGCAGCCGAACCGGTGAATCCTCATACTCCTCTTCGCGCGGGCTTCCACTGCCCTGTCTTCCCCGGCTCCGCGTTGTCCCCTTACTAGGACTCGCCGTCGTCCACTGTCGTGGTGCTCTCGGTGCGGCATGGTCAATGTGGTCAATGACCGACTTCCATCGGAAGAGTACTGTACATGGAGAGGCTGACAGCTGGGTCCACGGCAGCCGCAAGGAAGTGCCTCCTTATTACGCGGAAAATAATTTTTCCTCCACCTGACAGCTGGGACCCACTGGACGGGCCACCAGTATTTCGCGAAAAAAACGTTTCCCCCTGACTGCTGGGACCCACATGTCGGGCCACCGTATTTTGCAAAAAAAACGTTCCCCCCGCTGTCAGCTCGGTCCCACCGGAAGTGCCTCCTTATTACGCACAAAAAAATGAATACCCCCTGCTAGCTGGGACCAACCTTGGTGGGAGGCTGACTTGTGGGCCTACTAAGTTGACTGGGACGGAGACCTTTGTCAACTTTAGTCAATATATGAACGATTCTAGCTCCAGTGATCGTACGATGTCCATCCAACGGCCGTAGTGCTTCTTCAACCTCTGATCTTCTTGCTCCAGCCGCCCAAAGCAGCGTCGGTCGTGCCGCATGCTCCTGCCTCCCGTGGCGGATGTCTGCCTTGAGGCCTCACCGCCCCTACTATTCCCTCCGCTGGCAAGGCCCTTGGCGATGGCAGCCTCACACGCTGCCCGAACGGTGAACCCTCGTACTCCTCTCGTAGCGGGCTTCCTTTGCGCGTCTTCCCGACTCCCGTCGTCCCCTTCCTAAGCCTTGCCGTCGTCCACCGCCTGGTGCTCTCGGCGTGGCGTGGTCAACGTGGTCAAGAGCGACTTCCATCGGACGTGGACTGTATGTGGAGTGGCTGACAGCTGGATCCACGGCCGCAGCAAGGAAGTGCCTCCTTATTACACGGAAAATAATTATTCCTCCACCTGACAGCGGGGACCCATCGGACGGGCCACCGTATTTCGTGAAAAAATGTTTCCCCCCTGGCTGCTGGGACCCACCAGCTACACCTTCGCACGCAAGGAAGTGCGTCCGGGCAAAAAAATGATTCGCCCCCTGACTGTTGGGACCCACCAGCTACATCTTCGCACGCAAGGAAGTGCGTCCGGGCAAAAACAAAACAAAACAATTCGCCCCCCTAACTGTTGGGACCCACCAGCTACATCTTCGCAGGCAAGGAAGTGCCTGATAGTCGGGACCCACCTGGTGAGCGTCACGTAGCATTGTCATTCGGTGTGACGATGTGCGTATATATATCTTGGTGGATGTAGAAGCGCGCGACGTGTCGTAGTAGAGGCACACACGTAGCATGTACACATACGATATAGCGGCGAGGGTGCAAGAAAGAAAATCTGACCCACGTCATTACATCTGAGCAGGGTCTCGAATGCCTACTCGCGCATCGTACATGGCTGGGTCGGAACGGAGAAAGCAGTGTCGTCGTCGTGTTCATGGGAGGCAGCGGAATGCGTCGTGTTCATGGGGAGGCAGCGGAATGCGTCGTGTTCATCGGGAGGCAGCGGAATGCGTGGGAGCCAACCGGCTGGGTCGGAGCGGAATGCGTGGTCGTGTTCATCGGGAGGCTTGGACGGAACAGCGATGGAAGCGAGGCTGGCGTACCGCTGGCGGAGAAGCGGCCTTGTGTTCGACCGCCACGTTCGAGCGGGTCCTGTTGATCGGGAGGGTGTGGCGTGCCGCAAAAGCGGAGAAGCGGACCTCCTATGGTGAAACCGGGGTCTGTTGATCGGGAGGGTGTGGCGTGCCGCAAAAGCGGATTTAAGCGGACTGTGTTGGGCCTTCTGATCAAGCAGGGGTCCTGTTCGCCGGGAGGGATGTGGCGTGCCGCAAAACGGGACTCCACGGGATACTGTTCATCTCCACCGTCGACCTCCTCCAGCCTCCACGGGCTACCGTCGACCTCCTCCAGCCTCTACGGGCTCCTGTTCATCCAGCCTGCACCGCGCACTACTCCACTGACTACTGTTCAACCACCCCTCCACGGGCACCCCCTCCACCGTCTACTGTTCATCCAGCCCTCCACACCACGGGGTCCTGTTCAAACACCCCTCCACGGCCACCCCTCCATCGTCTAATGTTCATCCAACCCTCCACACCACGGGTTCCTGTTCATCCAGACGCAACGCCACCGCTCACTGTTCACCCAACCCCCCCCCCCCCACAATGCTCACTGTTCATCCAATCGATCGGCTTCAGTTAGTAGCAGCAGCGAAGGAATCGCTCCATCGGGTTCAGTTAACAGCCATCGATCGATCGCTCGGGTTCAGTAACGCGTAGCCTGCAGTGCAATCGCTCGGGTTCAGTAACGCGTAGCCTGCAGTGCAATCGCTCGGGTTCAGTTAGAGCCCAACGCCTCACTCGGGTTCAGTTAGAGACAACGCCGCACTTTTGCAGCGTATGTCACGAGAAAGCGTGCATCGCTCGGCCCCCGACCTCCCACCGTAACCGGCAACTCCCCAAAATTTTCCTCGCCCTTGCTTCTACCACGGTTTTTTCCGTCATGGACGGCCCAAAGAATATCATGTAGCTGCGTCTCCGGCCCGCCCAGGACGAAAAGCCCATTTTCTGTCATGATTTTTTGTCATAGAAGTAGGAGCCCACCACATCTATGATGATACCAGCTTTTGTCACAATTATCATCATAGAAGTGTCATATGTATGACAGGAAAAAAATTCGTTCGGCCCAAAATGTCACAGATGTGTCTTTTTTTTGTACTGGTGATCTCATCCGGGACTCCGAACAACCTTCGGCACATCAAAACACATAAACTCATAATACCGATCGTCATCAAACGTTAAGCGTGCGGACCCTACGGGTTCAAGAACTATGTAGACATGACCGAGACTCATCTCCGATCAATAACCAATAGCGGAACCTAGATGCTCATATTGGTTCCTACATATTGTACGAAGATCTTTATCGGTCAAACCGCACAACGACATATGTTGTTCCCTTTGTCATCGGTATGTTACTTGCCCGAGATTCGATCGTCGGTATCTCAATACCTAGTTCAATCTCGTCACTGGCAAGTCTCTTTACTCGTTCCGTAATGCATCATCCCACAACTAACTCATTAGTCACATTGCTTGCAAGGCTTATAGTGATGTGCATTACCGAGAGGGCCCAGAGATACCTCTCCGATACAGGGAGTGACAAATCCTAATCTCGATCTATGCCAACTTAGCAAACACCATCGGAGACACGTGTAGAGCATCTTTATAATCACCCAGTTACATTGTAACGTTTGATAGCACACAAGGTGTTCCTCCGGTATTCGGGAGTTGCATAATCTCATAGTCAGAGGAACATGTATAAGTCATGAAGAAAGCAATAGCAATAAAACTAAATGATCATTAATGCTAAGCTAACGGATGGGTCTTGTCCTTCACACCATTCTCCTAATGATGTGATCCTGTTCATAAAATGACAACACATGTCTATGGTCAGGAAACTTAACCATCTTTGATTAACGAGCTTGTCTAGTAGAGGCATACTAGGGACACTTTGTTTGTCTATGTATTCACACATGTATCAAGTTTCCGGTTAATACAATTCTAGCTTGAATAATAAACATTTATCATGATATAAGGAAATATAAATAGCAACTTTATTATTGCCTCTAGGGCATATTTCCTTCAGTCTCCCACATGCACTAGAGTCAATAATCTAGTTCACATCGCCATGTGATTTAACACCAATAGTTCACATCACCATGTGATTAACACTAGTTCATATCGCCATGTGACGAACACCCAAAGGGTTTACTAGAGTCAATAATCTAGTTCACATCGCCATGTGATTAACACCCAAAGAGTACTAAGGTTGATCATGTTTTGCTTGTGAGAGAAGTTTAGTCAACGGGTATGCCACATTCAGAGCCGTATGTATTTTGCAAATTTTCTATGTCTTCAATGCTCTGCACGGAGCTACTCTAGCTAATCGCTCCCACTTTCAATATGTATCCAGATTGAGACTTAGAGTCATCCAGATCGGTGTAAAAGCTTGCATCGGTGTAACTCTTTACGATGAACTCTTTATCACCTCCATAACCGAGAAATATCTCCTTAGTCTTCTAAGGATAATTTTGACCGTTGTCAAGTGATCCACTCCTGGATCAATATCGTACCCCTTTGCCAAACTCATGGCAAGGTGCAAAAAAGGTTTGGTACATAGCATAACATACTTTACAGAACCTATGGCTGAGGCATAGGGAATGACTTTCATTCTCTTTCTATTTTCTGTCGTGGTCGTGTTTTGAGTCTTACTCAACTTTACACTTTGCAATACAGGCAAGGACTCCTTGTTTGACTGTTCCATTTTGAACTACTTCAAAAATCTTGTCAAGGTATGTACTCATTGAAAAATCTTATCAAGCATATTGATCTATCTCTATAGATCTTGATGCCCAATATGTAAGCAGCTTCAGCGAGGTCTTTCTTTGAAAAACTCCTTTCAAACACTCCTTTATGCTTTCCAGAAAATTCTACATCATTTTCGATCAACAATATGTCATTCGCATATACTTATCAGAAAGGTTGTAGTGCTCCCACTCACTTTCTTGTAAATACAGGCTTCACCGCAAGTCTGTATAAAACTATATGCTTTGATCAACTCATCAAAGCGTATATTCCAACTCCGAGATGCTTGCACCAGTCCATAGATGGATCGCTGGAGCTTGCTCACTTTGTTAGCACCTTTAGGATTGAAAAAACATTCTGGTTGCATCATATACAACTCTTCTTTAAGATATCCATTAAGGAATGCAGTTTCGACATCCATTTGCCAAATTTTATAATCATAAAATGCGGCAAGTGCTAACATGATTTGGACATACTTAAGTATCGATACGAGTGAGAAAATCTCATCGTAGTCAACATCTTGAACTTGTAAAAAAAACATTTTCGACAAGTCGAGCTTTGTAGATAATAACACTACTATCAGCGTTCGTCTTCCTCTTGAAGATCCATTTATTCTCAATGGCATGCTGATCATCGGGCAAGTCCACCAAAGTCCACACTTTGTTCTCATACATGGATTCTATCTCAGATTTCATGGCCTCAAGCCATTTGTCGGAATCTGGGCTCATCATCGCTTCCTCATAGTTCATAGGTTCGTCATGGTCAAGTAACATGACCTCCAGAACAGGATTACCATACCACTCTGGTGCGGACCTTACTCTGGCTGACCTACGAGGTTCAGTAGTAACTTGATCTGAAGTTTCATGATCATCACCATTAAGTTCCTCACTAATTGGTGTAGGCATCACTAGAACTGATTTCTGTGATGAACTTCTTTCCAATTCGGGAGCAGGTACAATTACCTCATCAAGTTCTACTTTCCTCTCACTCACTTTTTTCGAGAGAAACTCCTTCTCTAGAAAGGATCCATTCTTGGCAACGAATGTCTTGCCTTTGGATCTGTAATAGAAGGTGTACCCAACATTTTATTTTGGGTATCCTATGAAGATGCACTTCTCTGATTTGGGTTCGAGCTTATCAGGTTGAAACTTTTTTCACATAAGCATCGCAGCCCTAAACTTTAAGAAACGACAACTTAGGTTTCTTGCCAAACCACAGTTCATATGGTGTCATCTCAACGGATTTAGATGGTGCCCTATATAACGTGAATGCAGGTGTCTCTAATGCATAACCCCAAAATGTAGTGATAAATCGGTAAGAGACATCATAGATCGCACCATATCTAATTAAGTACGGTTATGACGTTCGGACACACCATTACGCTGTGGTGTTCCAGGTGGCGTGAGTTGCAAAACTATTTCACATTGTTTCAAATGAAGACCAAACTCGTAACTCAAATATTCGTCTCCGCGATCATATCGTAGAAACTTTATTTTCTAGTCATGATGATTTCCCACTTCACTCTGAAATTCTTTGAACTTTTCAAATGTTTCAGACTTTATGTTTCATCTAGTAGATATACCCATATCTTCTCAAATCATCTGTGAAGGTCAGAAAATAACGATACCGCCGCGAGCCTCAACACTCATCAGACCGCATACATCGGTATGTATTATTTCCAACAAGTCTGTTGCTCGCTCCATTGTTCCGGAGAATAGAGTCTTAGTCATCTTGCCCATGAGGCATGGTTCGCAAGCATCAAGTGATTCCAAAAGCCCATCAGCATGGAGTTTCTTCATGCACTTTACACCACACTACTAGGAAAAGGGCCATAGCTGATATGGACATTAATAGTGCACCATGTATGTGGTGCGCCAATGCTATATAGCAGTGGCGCACCAGATACAGGTGCGCCATTGGTGTCCTCATTACTAATGGCGCACCAGACACACGGTGCACCATTACTAGCAAATTTTTTTCCAAAACTATTAATGGCGCACCAGGGCAGAGTGCGCCATTACTAGTTTTAACTAGTAGTGGCGCACCACACGCTCTGTGCGCCACTACTGACATTTTTTTTTACTTTTTTTTCAAAAGTAGTAGTGGCGCACCAGGGTGAAGTGCGCCATTACTAGTTCAAACTAGTAATGGCGCACCACAACCAAGGTGCGCCACTACTTAAAATATATATATATATATATATATATATATATATATATATATATATATATATATATATATATATTTGCAAAACTAGTAATGGCGCACCTAAGCAGTGCGCCATTTATAATCAGGTTACTAATGGCGCATGTTTGTGTGGTGCGCCATTAGTAACCTGAGACCAGCTAGATATTTTGGACAACCACCTACCACACTCACTTTCCCCACTTCATTCTCTCCACCTCCTCCTCCAAGCTTGTCTCGGCTGCCGCCTCCTCCTCACCTCATTTGCACCATAGATTCACCCAAATTAAGTGGTTAAATTACCTTTTTGATAGGTAAGTAAGGGAAAGCTTTCTTTATGTTGTAGATCTACTTTTTCTCCCTCCAACAACGTGCACATGCACTTTTATGGCCTAGCTAGATCTCGTATGTTTGTGGTGTTGCATATATCTTTGTGTTTGCAGTACGGTATTTCAAATCGATAGTTGCCAATATTTTGCGGAATGTTGATTCATTTCCGTTTCAGCGAGAATTTGGCACTATGCATTCTTTTAGTCCTATTTTTAGGCAAAGTCATGCCAATTTTTTCTTGGTTCTAAAGTATAGTTTTGCTCTACCCGTAGGTGACCATGGGCATACGATGACGAAGGCATCGTGAATAGGTTTTGAGCTCCATAAAGGCGAGATGCTTCAAAAGAACGAGATGGAGATAAGATGTACGTGTCGAAGATGCAAGCTGAAGAGCCTTATTGCGCACCGGATTCGGGCAGGTGCGGGACCACCTGCTCTTGCGTGGTTTCATGGATGGCTATCGGTGGCAAGGTGATGAAGATGACTATGAAGTTGTCCATGGGGCCAGGCAAGAAATGAGGAAGGAAGCAAGACAACCACATGGCGGGCGGGCGAGAAGGCGATGAATCTCCGGGACATGATCACGGCGGTGATCTGTGCATACGATCATCATGTAGAAGTGCAGGACATGATGATGAGGAAGATCAAGGCGAAGGGCATGATCATGAAGATGAAGATGCCGGAGCGAACTGACGATGGACCATCGATGGACTGGGTGCAGGAACCTCATATGCAAGAGCTGCTTCTCAAGCAGACGGATAACGCAAGAGCTGCCGCCCGAGAGAAAGCCAAGCTGGATCAACTGGGGATAGACGCGGTTACTCCATTGTATGAAGGATGCAGGCCCGAGGATACCCGACTGAAAGTAACACTCATGGCTCTGAAGATGAAGGTAAAACACAAAATGACCGACGCATGCTTCGACGAGAACATGTCATTCTGGCACGAACGTCTTCCCAAGGGGAACAAGTGCCCAACTGCTACGTCTTGAGCTTGCGTTGGTTTTCCCCCAAGAGGAGAGGATGATGCAGCAGAGTAGCGTAAGTATTTCCCTCAGTTTTTGAGAACCAAGGTATCAATCCAGTAGGAGGCCACGCGCAAGTCCCTCGTACCTACACAAGCAAATAACTCCTCACAACCAACGCGAATAGGGGTTGTCAATCCCTTCACGGTCACTTACGAGAGTGAGATCTGATAGAGATGATAGATAATATTTTTGGTATTTTTGGTATAAAGATGCAAAGTAAAATAAAAGGCAAAGTAAAAAAAAGCAAAGCAATAATAAAGCGTAGGAAGATTAATATGATGAAAATAGACCCGGGGGCCATATATTTCACTAGTGGCTTCTCTCAAGAGCATAGGTATTTAACGGTGGTGAACGAATTACTGTTGAGCAATTGACAGAATTGAGCATAGTTATGAGAGTATCTAGGTATGGTCATGTATATAGGCATCACGTCCGAGACAAAGTAGACCGACTCCTGCCTGCATCTACTACTATTACTCCACTCATCGGTCGCTATCCAGCATGCATCTAGAGTATTAAGTTAATGAAAACAGAGTAACGCCTTAAGCAAGATGACATGATGTAGAGGAATAAATTCATGCAATATGATAAATACCCCATCTTGTTTTCCTCGATGGCAACAATACAATACATGCCTTGCAACCCTTTCTGTCACTGGGTAAGGACACCACAAGATTGAACCCAAAGCTAAACACTTCTCCCATTGCAAAGAACTACCAATCTAGTTGGCCAAACCAAATGGATAATTCGAAGAGACTTGCAAAGATAACTCAATCATACATAAAAGAATTAAGAGAAGATTCAAATATTGCTCATAGGTAATCTTGATCATAAACCCACAATTCATCGGTCTCAACAAACACACCGCAAAAAGAAGATTACATCAAATAGATCTCCACGAGAGAGGGGGAGAACATTGTATTGAGATCCAAAAAGAGAGAAGAATCCATCTAGCTACTAACTATGGACTCGAAGGTCTAAAGTAAACTACTCACACTTCATCGGAGAGGCTATGGTGATGATGTAGAAGCCCTCCATGGTGGAATCCCCTTCCGGCGGAGCTCCGGAACAGGCCCCAAGATGGGATCTCGTGGATCTGAGAAAGTTGCGGCGGTGGAATTAGGTTTTGGCTCTGTATCTGATCTGTTGGGGGTACGTAGGTATATATAGGAGGAAGGAGTACGTCGGTGGAGCTTTGGGGGCCCACGAGGCAGCGGGGCGCACCCTAGGGGGGGCGCGCCCTCCACCCTCGTGGCTGCCTCGTGGCTTTCTTGACGGAGGGTCCAAGTCTCCTGGATCTTATCTGATGAGAAAATCACGTTCCCGAAGGTTTCATTCCGTTTGGACTCCGTTTGATATTCCGTTTCTTTGAAACACTGAAATAGGCAAAAGACAACAATTCTGGGCTGGGCCTCCGGTTAATAGGTTAGTCCCAAAAGTAATATAGAAGTGGAAAATAAAGCCCTATATAGTCCAAAACAATAGATAATATAGCATGGAGCAATCAAAAATTATAGATATGTTGGAGACGTATCAGGCATCCCCAAGCTTAATTCCTGCTCGTCCTCGAGTAGGTAAATGATAAAAAGAGAATTTTTGATGCGGAGTGCTACTTGGCATAATTTCAATGTAATTCTTCTTAATTGTGGTATGAATATTCATATCCTAAAGATTCAAGACAAAAGTTCATATTGACATAAAAATAATAATACTTCAAGCATACTAACTAATCAATTATGTCTTCTCAAAATAACATGGCCAAAGAAAGTTCATCCCTACAAAATCATATAGTTTAGTCATGCTCCATTTTCGTCACACAAGAATGCTCTCATCATGCACAACCCCGATGACAAGCCAAGCAATTGTTTCATACTTTAGTAATCTCAAACCTATAAACTTTCACGCAATATATGAGCGCGAGCCATGGACATAGCACTATGGGTGGAATAGAATATAATGATGGGGGTTATGTGGAGAAGACAAAAAAGGAGAAGGTCTCAGATCAACGAGGCTAATCAACGGGTTATGGAGATGCCCATCAATTGATGTTAATGCAAGGAGTAGGGATTGCCATGCAACGGATGCACTAGAGCTATAAATGTATGAAAGCCCAACAAAAGAAACTAAGTGGGTGTGCATCCAACTTGCTTGCTCACGAAGACCTAGGGCATTTGAGGAAGCCCATCGTTGGAATATACAAGCCAAGTTCTATAATGGAAAATGCCCACTAGTATATGAAAGTGACAACATATGAAACTCTCTATATGAAAAACATGGTGCTACTTTGAAGCACAATATATGAGACTCGCTATATGAAGAACATGGTGCTACTTTGAAGCACAAGTGTGGAAAAAGAGATAGTAACATTGTCCTTTTTTATTTATTCTTTTTTTGGGCCTTCCTTTTTTTGGCCTTTCTCTTTTTTTTGGGACAATGATCTAATAATGATGATCATCACACTTCTATTTATTTAAAACTCAATGATTACAACTCGATACTAGAACAAAGTATGACTCTATATGAATGCCTCCGGCGGTGTACCGGGATATGCAATGAATCAAGAGTGACATATATGAAAGAATTATGAACGGTGCTTGGCCACAAATACTATGTCAACTACATGATCATGCTAAGCAATATGACAATGAGGAATGTGTCATGAAGAACGGTATGGTGGAAAGTTGCATGGCAATATATCTCGGAATGGCTATGGAAATGCCATAATAGGTAGGTATGGTGGCTGTTTTGAGGAAGATATAAGGAGGTTTATGTGTGAAAGAGTGTATCATATCACGGGGTTTGGATGCACCGGCGAAGTTTGCACCAACTCTCAATGTGAGAAAGGGCAATGCACGGTACCGAAGAGGCTAGCAATGATGGAAGGTGAGAGTGCGTATAATCCATGGACTCAACATTAGTCATAAAGAACTCACATACTTATTGCAAAAATCTACAAGCCATCAAAAACCAAAGCACTACGCGCATGCTCCTAGGTGAATAGATTGGTAGGAAAAGACCATCGCTCGTCCCTGACCGCCACTCATAAGGAGGACAATCAAATAACACCTCATGTTTCAAATTTGTTACATAAAGTTTACCATACGTGCATGCTACGGGACTTGCAAACTTCAACACAAGCATTTCTCAAATTCACAACTACTCAACTAGCACGACTTTGATATTATCACCTCCATATCTCAAAACAATTATCAAGCATCAAACTTTTCTTAGTATTCAACGCACTCAAAAGAAAGTTTTACAAATCTTCAATACCAAGCATATTATTATTTTAAGCAAATTACCATGCTAGTTAAGACTCTCAAAATAATCTAAGTGAAGCATGAGAGATCAATAGTTTCTTTAAAACAAGTCCACCACCATGCTCTAAAAGGTATAAGTGAAGCACTAGAGAAAAACTATCAAGCTCAAAAGATATAAGTGAAGCACATAGAGCAAAACTATCAAGCTCAAAAGATATAAGTGAAGCACATAGAGCAAAACTATCAAGCTCAAAAGATATAAGTGAAGCACATAGAGTATTCTAACAAATTCCAATTCATGTATGGCTCTCTCAAAAGGTGTGTACAGCAAGGATGAATTTTGTAAACTAAAAAGCAAAGACGCAAATAATACAAGACGCTCCAAGCAAAACACATATCATGTGGTGAATAAAAATATAGCTTCAAGTAAAGTTACCGATGGAAGTGGACGAAAGAGGGGATGCCTTCCGGGGCATCCCAAAGCTTTGACTTTTTGGTGTCCTTGGATTATCTTGGGGGTTCCATGGGCATCCCAAGCTTAGGCTCTTGCCACTCCTTGTTCCATAATCCATCAAAAAAATTCACCCAAAACTTGAAAACTTCACAACACAAAACTCAACAGAAATCTCGTGAGCTCCGTTAGCGAACGAAAACAAAAGACCACTTCAAGGTACTGTAATGAACACATTATTTATTTATATTGGTGTTAAACCTACTTTATTCCAACTTATCTATGGATTATAAACTATTTTACTAGCCATAGATTCATCAAAATAAGCAAACAACACAAGAAAAACAGAATCTGTCAAAAAACAGAACAGTCTGTAGTAATCTGTAACTAACGCAAACTTCTGGAACTCCAAAAATTCAGAAAAAATAGGAAGACCTAGTAAATTTTTTTATTGATCAGCAGCAATTGGAATCACTATTTTATCACGTTCTGGTGATTTTTAACAATTGTTTTCGTGAGCCAAAAGTTTCTGGAAATTACAGCAAGATCAAATAACTATCGTCCAAGAAGATCCTATAGGTTTAACTTGGCACAAACACTAATTAAAACATAAAACCACATCTAAACAGAAGGTAGATGGATTATTTATTCCTAAACAGAAACAAAAACAAAAAACTAAATATAAAATTGGGTTGCCTCCCAACAAGCGCTATCGTTTAACGCCCCTAGCTGGGCATAAAAGCAAGGATAGATCTAGGTATTGCCATCTTTGGTGGGCAATCCATAAGTGGCCCTCATAATAGATTCATATGGTGATTTTATATTCTTCCTAGGGAAGTGTTCCATGCCTTTCTTTAATGGGATTTAGAATCTAATATTCCGTTCCTTCATATCAATAATTGCGCCAATCGTTCTAAGGAAAGGTCTACCAAGAATAATAGGACATGAAGGGTTGCAATCTATATCAAGAACGATAAAGTCTACGGGCACATAATTCCTATTTGAAACAATAAGAACATCATTAATTCTTCCCATGGGTTTCTTAATAGTGGAATCTGCAAGGTGCAAGTTTAGAGAGCATTCATCAAAATCACGGAAATCTAGCAAATCACACAAAGTTTTGGGAATAGTGGAAACACTAGCACCCAAATCACATAAAGCATAAAATTCATGATCCTTAAACTTAATTTTAATAGTTGTTTCCCACTCATCATAAATTTTTCTAGGGATAGAGACTTCCAACTCAAGTTTTTCCTCATAAGATTGCATCAAGGCATCAACGATATGTTTAGTAAACGCTTTATTTTGACTATAAGTATGCGGAGAATTTAGCACGGATTGGAACAAGGAAATACAATCAATTAAAGAGCAACTTTCATAATTAAATTCCTTAAAATACAAAATAGTGAGTTTAGCAACATCTAAAGTTTTACTTTCTTCAATCCCACTTTTATCAATTTTAGCTTCATAATCTAAAAACTCCGAATTTTTAGAACGCCTTCTAGGTAAAGGTGACTCATATTCAATCTCATCATTATCAAGATTCATATTGCAAAACAAGGATTTAATGGGAGACACATCAATAACTTTTAGATCTTCATCTTGATTTTCACGGAAATTGGAAGAACACGCTTTAATATAGGCATCTTTCATAGCACGCATCCTAGCGGTTCTTTCCTTGCACTCATCAATGGAAATTCTCATGGCTTTGAGAGACTCATTGATATCATGCTTAGGAGGAATAGATCTAATCTTTAAAGAATAAACATCAAGAGAAATTCTATCAACGTTCCTAGCCAATTCATCTACTTTAAGTAATTTCTCTTCAAGCAAAGCGTTAAAATTCTTTTGTGAATTCATAAACTCTTTAACACTATTATAAAATTCAGTAGGCATCTTATTAAAATTTCCATAAGATTTGTTGTAGGAATTTCCATAATTATTAGAAGGATTACTAGGATAGGACCTAGGATTAAAATTCCCTCTATATGCGTTGTTACCAAAATTATTCCTACCAACAAGATTCACATCCATAGATTCATTATTATTCTCAATCAAAGTAGACAAAGGCATATCATTAGGATCTGAAGAAACACTCTTAGTAGCAAATAATTTCATAAGTCCATCCATCTTTCCACTCAAAACATTGATTTCTTCTATTGCATGCACTTTTTTATTAGTAGATCTTTCAGTGTGCCATTGAGAATAATTAACCATAATATTATCTAGGAGTTTAGTAGCATCTCCTAAAGTGATTTCCATAAAAGTGCCTCCCGTGGCCGAATCTAAAAGGTTTCTAGAAGCAAAATTCAATCCGGCATAATTTTTTTGTATAATCATCCACAAATTCAAACCATGAGTAGGGCAATTATGTATCATTAGTTTCATTCTCTCCCAAGCTTGTGCAACATGTTCATGATCAAGTTGCTTAAAATTCATAATATCATTCCTAAGAGAGATGATCTTAGCAGAAGGAAAATACTTAGAGATAAAAGCATCTTTGCACTTGTTCCAAGAATCAATACTATTTTTAGGCAAAGACAAAAACCAAGCTCTAGCACGATCTCTAAGCGAAAAAGGAAATAGCTTCATTTGAACAACATCATTGTCAACATCTTTCTTCTTTTGCATATCAACAAATCCACGAAGCTATTTAGATGAGTAGCAGCATCTTCACTAGGAAGGCCGGCGAATTGATCTTTCATAACTAGATTCAATAAAGCAGCATTGATTTCACACGATTCAGTATTGGCAAGAGGAGCAATCGGAGTGCTAAGGAAATCATTATTGTTGATATTGGTAAAGTCACACAATTTGGTATTATCTTGAGTCATAGTGACAAGCAAGCGATCCAACACATGAGCAAACAAGTGGACGAGAAAAAGGCAAACGGAAAAGAGAGGAGGAGATTGGGAAAGAGAGGGCGAATAAAACGGCAAGGGTGAAGTGGGGGAGAGGAAAACGAGAGGCAAATGGAAAATAATGTAATGCGAGAGATAAGGGATTGTGATGGGTACTTGGTATGTTGACTTTTGCGTAGACTCCCGACAGCGGCGCCGAAATCCTTCTTGCTACGTCTTGAGCTTGCGTTGGTTTTCCCGAAGAGGAGAGGATGATGCAGCGAGTAGCGTAAGTATTTCCCTCAGTTTTGAGAACCAAGGTATCAATCCGATAGGAGGCCACGCGCAAGTCCCTCGTACCTACACAAGCAAATAACTCCTCGCAACCAACGCGAATAGGGGTTGTCAATCCCTTCACGGTCACTTACAAGAGTGAGATCTGATAGAGATGATAGATAATATTTTTGGTATTTTTGGTATAAAGATGCAAAGTAAAATAAAAGGCAAAGTAAAAAAGCAAAGCATTAATAAAGCGTAGGAAGATTAATATGATGAAAATAGACCCGGGGGGCATAGATTTCACTAGTGGCTTCTCTCAAGAGCATAGGTATTTAACGGTGGGTGAACGAATTACTGTTGAGCAATTGACAGAATTGAGCATAGTTATGAGAGTATCTAGGTATGATCATGTATATAGGCATCACGTCCGAGACAAGTAGATCGACTCCTGCCTGCATCTACTACTATTACTCCACTCATCGACCGCTATCCAGCATGCATCTAGAGTATTAAGTTAATGAAAACAGAGTAATGCCTTAAGCAAGATGACATGATGTAGAGGAATAAATTCATGCAATATGATAAATACCCCATCTTGTTATCCTCGATGGAAACAATACAATACGTGACTTGCAACCCTTTCTGTCACTGGGTAAGGACACCTCAAGATTGAACCCAAAGCTAAACACTTCTCCCATTGCAAGAACTACCAATCTAGTTGGCCAAACCAAACTGATAATTCGAAGAGACTTGCAAAGATAACTCAATCATACATAAAAGAATTCAGAGAAGATTCAAATATTGCTCATTGATAATCTTGATCATAAACCCACAATTCATCGGTCTCAACAAACACACCGCAAAAAGAAGATTACATCGAATAGATCTCCACGAGAGAGGGGGAGAACATTGTATTGAGATCCAAAAAGAGAGAAGAAGCCATCTAGCTACTAACTATGGACTCGAAGGTCTGAAGTAAACTACTCACACTTCATCGGAGAGGCTATGGTGATGATGTAGAAGCCCTCCATGGTGGAATCCCCTTCCGGCGGAGCTCCGGAACAGGCCCCAAGATGGGATCTCGTGGATACAGAAAGTTGCGGCGGTGGAATTAGGTTTTTGGCTCTGTATCTGATCTGTTGGGGGTACGTAGGTATATATAGGAGGAAGGAGTACGTCGGTGGAGCTTCGGGGGGCCCACGAGGCAGGGGGCGCGCCCTAGGGGGGCGCCCTCCACCCTCGTGGCCGCCTCGTGGCTTTCTTGACGGAGGGTCCAAGTCTCCTGGATCTTATCTGATGAGAAAATCACGTTCCTGAAGGTTTCATTCCATTTGGACTCCGTTTCTTCGAAACACTGAAATAGGAAAAAAAACAGCAATTCTAGGCTGGGCCTCTGGTTAATAGGTTAGTCCCAAAAGTAATATAAAAGTGGAAAATAAAGCCCAATATAGTCCAAAACAATAGATAATATAGCATGGAGCAATAAAAAATTATAGATACGTTGGAGACGTATCACCGACCAGTTTTGAGGAGGCGAAGAAAATCGTGTGTCCTCTGGATTTACCGCTCGTGAAATACCATGTGTGCATGAACAATTGCATCATTTATCGGGACGAGCACGCAGAGTCTACCATATGTCCGGTGTGCGGTGTCACTCGATACAAGAAGAGGAAGAAGGCTCCTCGAAAAGTGGTGTGGTACTTTCCGATCACTCCTCGTCTGCAGCGGTATTTCGCAGACCCTAAGCTAGCAAAGATCCTGCGTACACGGAGTGGCGAGGAAAACACCACTTTTCGAGGAGTGATCGGACAGGATCCTTGTGTTTTCTCCATGGGTCTGCAGCGGTATTTTCTCCATGGGTCTGCAGCGGTATTTTCTCCATGGGTCTCATGGGTCTCACTCCTCTCCTGTGTTTTCGATCCTTATAATGCTTTAACAGATCCTTGTGTTTTCTCCATGGGTCTGCAGCGGTATTTCGCAGAAAACACAAGGATTTGTTCGATGGTGAAACTGAACCCCGAAGACGCCCGCGTACACGGAGCGGCGAGGAAATAGATAAGCTGTTGAAAAATTGGAAAGATTGCCCACTGCCGAGAAAGAAGCAAAAGGCGCCAGAGCCAGGAAAGAAGCGAAAGGCGCCAGAGCCGCTACTGAAGGTATGGAAAACGTGGTCTGTTTTCTGGGACTTGCCATACTAGAAGATCCACCGTGTGCCTCACAGCCTTGATGTCATGCATATCACGAAGAACATGTGCGAGAGTCTGCTTGGTACCCTGCTCAACATGCCAGAGAGGACCAAAGATGGGTCGAAAGCAAGGGCAGACTTGAAATCAATGGGCATCAGGGAGGAGCTTCACGCTAATGATTATGATGATGAGGCGAAGCAGGACACGGAAAGTCGTCGCAAAGGCAAAAAGGCCAAGAAGACCAGAAATGACTACCCTCCCACGTGCTTCACTCTAAGTCAGGAGGAGATCGAGCAGTTTTTCACCTGCCTCAGAGGAGTAAAACTTCCTTACGATTCTGTGGGAAGATAAGCATATACCTAGACTCAGTGAAGCGAAGTTCAGCGGGATGAAGTCTCACGGTATCACGTCTGATGACGCAGATACTTCGAGTTGCAATCCGTGGGATCATGGGCGCTGCGTCCGTGAAACGCTATTTGGCCTATGCAACTTTTTCGACGTCATCTCGGAAGTCGGTTGGATTGAGGCAACTCGAAGGCTACAGGGCGAGATCGTGGTGATACTATGCGAGCTTGAGATGTACTTCCGCCCGCATTCTTGATGTTATGGTGCATCTGCTGGTCCATATCATGGAGGATATCATCCAACTCGGGCCGGCGTTCTGCACAGCATGATGCCGTTCGAAAGGATGAATGGTGTCATCAAAGGATACGTTCACAACATGTCACGTCCAGAGAGAAGCATATCCAAGGGCTTTCTAACGAAGAGTGCATCTCCTCTTCGCACGAATTATCTAGGCATTGAGAACCCCGTTGGTCTGCCGTCAGCAGCACCTCGGTAGGCTCATTGGAAGGGGTCACCGCGAGGGTCGCCACGAAATGCATGTCGACTTCGAGGGTCGACTCGCCGACTTTTAAAGAGCAAACCTAGTCGCGCTACAACACATAGACGTGGTCGATCCTTGGGTGGTAGAGCACAAAACCTTTATTGAGAAGACGTACAATGACCGAGGCCAACAGAGGACAGACGGAGATATAATCAAAGAGTACAACTCATGTTTCACGCGTTGGTTCAAGGAGAAGCTTCTGTCGTACCCTTTACATGCGGATTCTTCCGTGGAAGAAAAACTCATATTCGCCTTGTCACAAGGCGCCGAGCACAACCTGATGACCTATGAGGCGTACGATATCAACGGCTACACATTCTACACCGAGGACAAGGACATGAAGAGCAATGGTTATCAGAACTCCGTGGTAACGATGGAATCCTACATCGGTAACGACAATGACAGATACTATGGAAGGATCGAGGAGATCTGGGAGCTGAGCTACGCTGGAGAGAAGGTCCCGATGTTCCGTGTCAGATGGGCCAAGAGCGTCATAAAAGAAGACCGGTATTTCACCACCATGGTTATACCCGAAGACAAATCCAAGACCGCGAGCGCAAACGTCACCGCGAAAAATGAGCCATGGGTACTGGCTTCCCAAGTGGACCAATGCTTCTTCATTACCGACCCGTCAAAGCCCAGTCGTGTTGTCGTGAGGAGAGGCAAAAGGAAGATCATCGGAATGGATGGAGTCGCCAATGAGCAAGACTTTGACAAGTACGGCGACCCGAAGATAGAACATGACGATGACGATGAAGTGCCATACACCACAAGAAGAAGCAGGACCACCCTACCTAAAGGACGCCCGTTCAACAGAAGAACTCCATTTGCGAAAAAGAAGGGCAAGAAGATTGTGAAAAGATAGCTAGCTAAGATCGATTGTATTTAAATCGTAGTCTTCATTTCTCGATTGTATTTCGACATTTTGAAATGATATTTCTTCTGTTCTAGTCCTCATGAATATTGAATTTGTTAATATTTTCCGAACTCATGAATATTTTTAAATTTCATGGGCACTTTTTGAATTCATGAATATTTTTTCAAATTTGATGATATTTTTTCATATTCATAAATGTTTTACCAATTCACAAATGAATGCAACTAAAAATCCAAAAAAATATTGATGATATTTTTAAATAACAAATTTGATGATATTTTCAAATAACAAATTTGATGATATTTTCAATTAAAAATAAAAAACAAATTTGATGATATTTAAAAAAACAAATTTGATGATATCTTCTGTTCTAGTCCTCATGAAAATAACAAATTTGATAACAAAACAAATTAATAGATGCAACAAAAAATAATGAAAAAAAGTTACTAATGGCGCAACAGAGGAGGGTGCACCATTGCTATCAGAAAAAAAAGTTACTAATGGCGCACCAGAGGACGGTGCGCCATTGCTATCTGTGTTTTTATGGCGCACCCCTAGATGGTGCGCCATTACTAACATTTCCCCCTCTAGCCGGATACCCCATCGCCCGATCCCCCTTCCCTCTCCCTCGCCAGATCCCCCTTCCCTCCCTCGCCACACCCGCTCCGACGACCCCCGCGCCCGCTCCACACACGCTGCGGCTCCCCTGTTGGATAAGGCCGAGCCAGACCCCTGTGCAAACCCTAGCACCTCCCCACTTCCCCTCCCCTCGCGCTGCTTCACCCGACTAGGTCGTCGCCGTCACCGCATCGTCCCCGCGACCACCGTTCCCTGCACCCCACCAAGGAGTCCAGGAGCTCTGCAGTGTTCTTCTACGTCATCTACGGCCACCCGTTCGAGCTCGACGACTCTGCATCATGCGGATCGAGGTCTTCTTCCACCTCCGGCCACCGCAGCCTCACCGTCGATCTGCGTCACCTCGTCAACCTCGGCCCCGCACGAGCTCGCCATCGTCTTCCTCTCGGTGAGCTGCACCGGTTCCCCTTTAACCCCCCTTCGATTTCATCACCTTAGACTATCGCATCACCGCGCCCCAGCTCCTGGTTGCCGCCCCCCGTGGCCGTGCGCCCCTCGGCCCCTGGCCGTTCTTGGTCAGCCTTATAGGTGTAGATTGATGCCATCTTCTTGGATTGATCTTTCAGGATTGCAAGTTCTTGGTCAGGCTTATAGGTGTAGATTGCTTTGTCGAACAATGTTCCTGTCGGTCCAACAATGTTTCTGAATCTGAACATTTTTGCACTCTAAATAGTCAAAATTAACAAATGTTCAGAAATCTACAGATTTTGCTCTCTAAATGTCAGTTAACAAATTCTTATTCTTACTGTCAAATGTTCTTTTCTTTTTTTGGAACCATGCATACTCTGTTCTGTTAGTATGTTTAGTTTGGTAGCATGATTTCCCTTTAATTATGCAGGATCAGAATATGTAGTTTCAGTGTCTAGCTAGCTAGTGCATTTTGATCTTGGAGGTTTCTTTCAGTGTGTAACTGCTGCTGATGCTGATGCTGAGGTGGTGGTGCTACAACAGTAATTTTTTTACACATTTCCTCATGCATATAATTTGAAAATTCAGTTAGTGCAGTTATGACATAATTGATCTTGACAATCCTAGTTGATCTAGTTATGCAAATGTTCAGAAATGTCCAGTTTGTACATTTCGAAAAAAGGCTGCCATGGCCACAAAGGATGCCATGCAAGATTGTTCACTTAGACTAAATTATAGATTGCATAGCATAACTCCAGAATTTTGTCATTGCACACCTGCGCATATATTTCTGTTGTGAGCATAACTCCAGAATTTATTTATCTGTGATTCGTATTGGGTTAATAATCTGCAGCTAGTTGTATTTTTAATTCACTAGCCTTTTAATTATACATGAGTGAAGTGGGAAGCTAAGTCAATAGGAGCTAAACTCAACCCTTGGCTTGTTACGTGAGCTCAAACTAGTACCTAGTGAGTGTTTCATGTACTGAACTTGGATTTTCGGTGTTTTTGTAACATCCATGTAAGGTGCATAGTTAGGGATGATAACCCATTCATGAGCAATATGTCGAGATGTTGGTTGCCTTTTAGAGAAAATCTGGATCGTGGGGTGACTCTGGCTGTAAAGTGAACTTGGTTCGGTTAAAAACTGCACTGTCAAATCTGGACAGCAAGCTTATATCTGAAAAATGAGTTAGCTAGGCTCAGAATTTTGAGTTGGCCCCTTTACATAAGTTTTAGATAAAGTTTCAAGGTTTCTTTAGAGTATTTATTTGTGTCGTTTGGATGTACGGTTTGAGAGCAGCTATCAGTTTAGTTTGCTGTCCTGAAATATATGTTCCTGGGTACAGTATTTTGATATGGGAGATTAGGCCCCGTTAGAGGTGGTATTACAATAAAGTTACAACATGAAAATTTTAGAGGCTGTTCTGTAGATACTTAAAACACATATCACTTGTCAGGTTTCGTTTGGTATATTAAATCCTATGAAATTATCAAAGTGGGTTGTACTATGTTGGACAGAATTTTATGTTTGGACTTGGGTGAATGTAACCAGACTTATACTCTCAGATTTTGTCATAGTTGATGGTGTAAGGACTTATAATGTGATAAAGTATATACGTTGTTGCAACACCTCCTTACGTTATGTTCTATTCCATGCAGCAAAGGCAATTTTCATCTAAGTTGCGCTGATTTTGATTTCCGTATGTTATGGGGGGACAACAGATATTGCTATATGTTCATTCTTGAGGGTACAGACTTGCTAAACTATTGATGATTTTTTGTTGGGTGACCTATTAGATCTGGAATGGAAGCTCACATAAGTTGAGCTGATTTTTATCCATATGAAAGCAGAGGACCATATGGTCTGTGGCCTTTTCATCCATATGAAAGTAGAGGCACATTGTGGTGCTAGTTTGCTGGGTTTTGTCTCCGACCATCGTGTCGTGATGATTTTGCAGGTACCCCGAGAGGCCCTTGAGTTTGTCAGAATGTCGATTAACTTCCGTTCCGGCAAATTCGGGTACTCTGTATGTTCTATTTTCAGCAACGGTCATGCTGAAATTTTCCGTGAATTTTAGCATGACTTTGCTAAAAATAGGACATATGGGGTACTTGCGACTAATGCATGGGCCGAGGTATCTTAGTACTTAATTAAGTAGGATCAACTGCCTCTTGTGTTATGCATGGTCCTCAGCGTTGACAAACCCTAAATGATAAAACCTTGGCTTTTAGGGTGCCTCGGTGTCGATAAAAACCTAAATGATGAAAGCTTAGGCTTTTAGGGTGCCTCGGCGTCGACAAACCCTAAATGATAAAAGCTTAGCTTTTAGGATGCCTCGGTGTCGACAAAGCCTAAATGATGAGACCATGATCTTGTTCCTTGACAATAACCAACTTTTTGACCAATTTTTTTTCCTGTTTAGAGCAAAACATGTCCCACAACAATGAGGCCGGCGGTTCGGGCAAGGCATTCTAGGAGCTGTCCCAGGAGATGGAGGAAGAACCTCACCGCTATGAGGACGCCGCGGAAGACACCGATCCCGACTACACAACCCCTAGTGGCGTCGGGGATGACACCACTGATGGTGCCGTCGAGGATGCCACCACTGATCATGGCGGCGCACGCACAGATGGCAGCCAACCGAAGAGGCAACGGAAGGACCGGCGCCCGAACGTGCTCGGCACCGTCAAGGAGTAATTTACTGAAGTGTCCTCCGAGGGGCATCCAACGGCGCCCAAGGAAATAGTCAAGGGGTACGCGGGACAGCTTGGGTGCATTCTCCGGAGCACCGTCTCGATAAACACCGACAACCTAAGGCATCGTGACCGAGGGAATTTGCGCAACCTCCTCTTCACGAAGCTGCACGAACGATACAAGTTCCCCGGTGACTTCGCAAACACATGCCTCTCAGGGAATAAAGTGAACAGTGCCGCCCTCACGAAGATGAGCAAGGCCCTGGCTACTGATATGTCTCCAACGTATCTGTAATTTTTTATTGCTCCATGCTACTTTATTTACTGTTTTGGACTATATTGGGCTTTATTTTCCACTTTTATATTATTTTTGGGACTAACCTATTAACCGAAGGCCCAGCTCAGAATTGCTGTTTTTTTGCCTATTTCAGTATTTCGAAGAAATGGAATATCAAACGGAGTCCAAACGGAATGAAACCTTCGGGAACGTGATTTTCTCACCGAACGTGATCCAGGAGACTTGGACCCTACTCCAAGGAACAAAAGAGGCGGTCACAAGGTTGCCCCCCCTAGGGCGTGCCCCCTGCCTCGTGGGCCCCCTGTTGCTCCACCGACGTACTCCTTCCTCCTATATATACCTCACGCACCCCAAGCGATCGAATCTGAGCCAAAACCTAATTCCACCGCCGCAACTTTCTGTATCCACGAGATCCCATCTTGGGGCCTGTTCCGGAGCTCCGCCGGAGGGGGCATCCACCACGGAGGGCTTCTACATCATCATCATCATAGCCTCTCCGATGAAGTGTGAGTAGTTTACTTCAGAACTTCGGGTCCATAGCTAGTAGCTAGATGGCTTCTTCTCTCGTTTTGGATCTCAATACAATGTTCTCCCCCTCTCTCGTGGAGATCTATTCGATGTAATCTTCTTTTTGCGGTGTGTTTGTTGAGACCGATGAATTGTGGGTTTATGATCAAGTTTATATATGAACAATATTTGAATCTTCTCTGAATTCTTTTATGTATGATTGGTTATCTTTGCAAGTCTCTTCGAATTATCCGTTTGGTTTGGCCAACTAGATTGGTATTTCTTGCAATGGGAGAAGTGCTTAGCTTTGGGTTCGATCTTGCGGTGTCCTTTCCCAGTGACAGAAAGGGTTGCAAGGCATGTATTGTATTGTTGCCATCGATGAAACAAGATGGGGTATTTATCATATTGCATGAATTTATTCCTCTACATCATGTCATCTTGCTTAAGGCGTTACTCTGTTTTAACTTAATACTCTAGATGCATCTTTGGATAGCGGTCGATGAGTGGAGTAATAGTAGTAGATGCAGGCAGGAGTCGGTCTACTTGTCTCGGACGTGATGCCTATATACATGATCATACCTAGATATTCTCATAACTATGCTCAATTCATCAATTGCTCAACAGTAATTTGTTCACCCACCGTAGAATACTTATGCTCTTGAGAGAAGCCACTAGTGAAACCTATGGCCCCGGGTCTATTTTCATCATATCAATCTCCATCACTTTAATACTTGCTTTGTTTTTACTTTGCCTTTTACTTTACACTTTGCATCTCTATATCAAAATACCAAAATATTATTTATCATCTCTATCAGATCTCACTCTAAGTAAGTGACCGTGAAGGATTGACAACCCCTAATCGCGTTGGTTGCGAGGATCTATTGTTTTGTGCAGGTACGAGGGACTCGTGCGTAGCCTCCTACTGGATTGATACCTTGGTTCTCAAAAACTGAGGGAAATACTTACGCTACTTTGATGCATCATCCTCTCCTCTTCGGGGAAATCCAACGCAGTGCTCAAGAGGTAGCAAGAAGAATTTCTGGCGCCGTTGCCGAGGAGGTCTTCGCTCAAGTCAAGACATACCAAGTACCCATCACAATCCCTATCTCCCGCATTACATTATTTCCATTTGCCTCTCGTTTTCTTCTCCCCCACTTCACCCTTGCCGTTTTATTCGCCCTCTCTTTCCCAATATCCTCCTCTTTTCCCGTTTTCCTTTTTCTCGCTTGCCTTTTGTTTGCTCGTGTGTTAGTTTGCTTGCTTGTCATCATGACTAGTCCCATATCTTCTCCGTTATATCCCGAGAATGAAGTTCTAAATTTTAAACAGAGGGAGGGAGAAAATCTAAAAGACGCTTGGTATAGAATTTGCAATGCTCAAAATAGATCTACCAGGAAGCAATCTACTTTAGTTCTTCTTCGTAATTTTTACGTAGGTGCTAATCCTTGGTATAGTATATCCTTGATACCATTACTGGAGGGAATTTCTTGGGTAGCCATGCTTTTTATTCTTATAATGCTTTAATAGATTTATTTGGCTCACCACCTCTTTTGGTTAATGTAACTATGTTAACTTTGGAGCATGTTATTTAAAGACTTGAAATTATTGAGAATAAAGTTTCTACCATTGAATCAATTGAAAATATTTATAAAAAGATCCACAATCAAATTACCCAATATGGATCTAAGGTAAGAATGACTTTGAAAAATATGAAAGAAAAGGAACCCATAGTTAATGAGAAAATAAATCTAGATTCCACTAGAATCGATAAACTTGAGGGTATCATTACCAACTTGGGAACCGCTTTTTCTTCCGTAAAGAACACTCCAAATCCATCTACTAAAAATACCAATCTTATTTATGTTCCTAAGAATAAGGGTGAATCATCTTGTAAGGAAACTGTGGATCTTAAATCTATAAGTATTCATCCCAATCTTTTTGCTATTATTAAGGAACCATTTGCTACGAATGAATTTTTCGATCTTGTGCCTAAGAGTTTGATAATTACTAGAAAGAAAGAAATTTCTAAGAAAGATGGATGCCTCATTGAAAAATTGCCAACCAAAGACGGCAATACCTAGATCTATCCTTGCTTTTATGCCTAGCTAGGGGCGTTAAACGATAGCGCTTGTTGGGAGGCAACCCAATTTTATTTTTAATTTTTTGCTTTTGCTTATGTTTAGGAATAAATAATCCTTCTAGACTCTGTTTAGATGTGGTTTTATGTTTCAATTAGTGTTTGTGCCAAGCTAGACCTATTGGATCTTCTTGGATGATAGTTATTTGATCTTGCTGTAATTTCCAGAAACTTTGCACTCAGTGCCCGAATTATTAAGAATCACCAGAACGTGATAAAATACCGATTCCAATTGCTGCTGATCAATAAACAAATTTTCTAGGTCGTCTAATTTTTGTATATTTTTTGGAGTTCCATAAGTTTGCGCTAGTTACAGATTACTACAGACTGTTCTGTTTTTGACAGATTCTGTTTTTCGTGTGTTGTTTGATTATTTTGATGAATCTATGGCTAGTAAAATAGTTTATAATCCATAGAGAAGTTGTAATAACGTAGGTATAACACCAATATAAATAAAGAATGAGTTCATTACAGTAGCTTAAAGTAGTCTTTTGTTTTCTTTCTCTAACGGAGCTCACGAAATTTCTATTGAGTTTTGTGTTGTGAAGTTTTCAAGTTTTGGGTGAATTCTTTTGATGGATTATGGAACAAGGAGTGGAAAGAGCCTAAGCTTGGGGATACCCATAGCACCACCAAGATAATCCAAGGACACCAAAAAGTCAAAGCTTGGGATGCCCCGGAAGGCATCCCCTCTTTCGTCTACTTCCATCGGTAATTTACTTGGAGCTATATTTTTATTCACCACATGATATGTGTTTTGCTTGGAGCGTCTTGTATTATTTGCGTATTTGCTTGTTAGTTTAACACAATCATCCTTGCTGTACACACCTTTTGAGAGAGCCATACATAAATTGGAATTTGATAGAATACTCTATGTGCTTCACTTATATCTTTTGAGCTTGATAGTTTTGCTCATAATGCTTCACTTATATCTTTTGAGCGTGATAATTTTTGCTCTAGTGCTTCACTTAGATCTTTTAGAGCACGGTGGTGGATTTGTTTTAAAGAAACTATTGATCTCTCATTCTTCACTTAGATTATTTTGAGAGTCGTTAATAGCATGGTAATTTTCTTAATGTTAATATACTTGGTATTCAAGATATGTGAAACTTTCTTTTGAGTGCGTTGAATACTAAGAAAAGTTTGATGCTTGATAATTGTTTTGAGATTGAAGATGGTGATATTAGAGTCATGCTAGTTGAGTAGTTGTGAATTTAAAGAATACTTGTGTTGAAGTTTGTGATTCCCATAGCATGCACGTATGATGAACCGTTATGTGATGAATTCGGAGCATGATTTATTTATTGATTGTCTTCCTTATGAGTGGCGGTCGGGGACGAGCGATGGTCTTTTCCTACCAATCTATCCCCCCTAGGAGCATGCACGTAATACTTTGCTTTGATAACTTCTAGATTTTTTCAATAAGTATATGAGTTCTTTATGACTAATGTTGAGTCCATGGATTATACGCACTTTTTCCCATCCTTCCACCATTGCTAGCCTCTCTAATACCGCGCACTTTTCGCCGGTACCATACACCCACCATATATATTCCTCAAAACAGCCACCATACCTACCTATCATGGCATTTCCATAGCCATTCCGAGATATATTGCCATGCAACTTTCCACCGTTCCGTTTATTATGGCACGCTCCATCATTGTCATATTGCTAGCATGATCATGTAGTTGACATCGTATTTGTGGCAAAGCCACCGTTCATAATTCTTTCATACATGTCACTTATGAATCATTGCATATCCCGGTACACCGCCGGAGGTATTCATATAGAGTCATACTTTATTCTAAGAATCGAGTTGTAATTGTTGAGTTGTAAGAAAAATAAAAGTGTGATGATCATCATTCTTTAGAGCATTGTCCCAATTGAGGAAAGGATCATGGATACCATGATTTCCCCACAAGTCGGGATGAGACTCCGGATGAAAAATAAAAATAAAAAAATGAAAAAAATAAAGAGGCATAAAAAAAGAGAAAAGGCCCAAATTAAAAAAATGAGAGAAAAAGAGAGAAGGGACAATGTTACTATCCTTTTACCACACTTGTGCTTCAAAGTAGCACCAAGATCTTCATGATAGAGAGTCTCTCATTTTGTCACTTTCATATACTAGTGGGAATTTTTCATTATAGAACTTGGCTTGTATATTCCAATGATGGGCTTCCTCAAATGCCCCAGGTCTTTGTGAGCAAGTGAGTTTGATGCACACCCACTTAGTTTCTTTTGTTGAGCTTTCATATACTTATAGCTCTAGTGCAACCGTTGCATCTCAATCCCTACTCACTCACATTGATATCTATTGATGGGCATCTCCATAGCCCGTCGATACGCCTAGTTGATGTGAGACTATCTTCTCCCTATTTGTCTTCTCCACAACCACCATTCTATTCCACATATAGTGCTATATCCATGGCTCACGCTCATGTATTGCGTGAATATTGAAAAAGTTTTGAAAATGTTAAAGTGTGAAACAATTGCTTGGCTTGTCATCGGGGTTGTGCATGATTTAAATATTTTGTGTTGGGAAGATGGAGCATAGCCAGACTATATGATTTTGTAGGTATAACTTTCTTTGGCCATGTTATTTTGAGAAGACATAATTGCTTAGTTTGTATGCTTGAAGTATTATTATTTTTATGTCAATATGAACTTTTGTCTTGAATCTTTTGGATCTTAATATTCATACCACAATTAAGAAGATTTACATTGAAATTATGCCAAAGTATCACTCCGCATCAAAAATTCTCTTTTTATCATTTACCTACTCGAGGACGAGCAGGAATTAACCTTGGGGATGCCTGATACGTCTCCAACGTATCTATAATTTTTTATTGCTCCATGCTACTTTATTTACTGTTTTGGACTATATTGGGCTTTATTTTCCACTTTTATATTATTTTTGGGACTAACCTATTAACCGGAGGCCCAGCCCAGAATTGCTGTTTTTTGCCAATTTCAGTATTTTGAAGAAACGGAATATCAAACGGAGTCCAAACGAAATGAAACCTTCGGGAACGTGATTTTCTCACTGAACGTGATCCAGGAGACTTGGACCCTACTCCAAGGAACAAAAGAGGCGGTCACGAGGTTGGGCCCCCCCTAGGGCGTGCCCCCTGCCTCGTGGGCCCCCTGTTGCTCCACCGACGTACTCCTTCCTCCTATATACCCACGCACCCCAAGCGATCGAATCGGAGCAAAAATCTAATTCCACCGCCGCAACTTTCTGTATCCACGAGATCCCATCTTGGGGCCTGTTCTGGAGCTCCGCTGGAGGGGGCATCCACCATGGAGGGCTTCTACATCATCATCATAATAGCCTCTCCGATGAAGTGTGAGTAGTTTACTTCAGACCTTCGGGTCCATAGCTAGTAGCTAGATGGCTTCTTCTCTCTTTTTGGATCTCAATACAATGTTCTCCCCCTCTCTCGTGGAGATCTATTTGATGTAATCTTCTTTTTGCGGTGTGTTTGTTGAGACCGATGAATTGTGGGTACTATCAAGTTTATCTATGAACAATATTTCAATCTTCTCTGAATTCTTTTATGTATGATTGGTTATCTTTGCAAGTCTCTTCGAATTATCCGTTTGGTTTGGCCAACTAGATTGGTAGTTCTTGCAATGGGAGAAGTGCTTAGCTTTGGGTTCGATCTTGCGGTGTCCTTACCCAGTGACAGAAAGGGTTGCAAGGCACGTATTGTATTGTTGCCATCGAGAATAACAAGATGGGGTATTTATCATATTGCATGAATTTATTCTTCTACATCATGTCATCTTGCTTAAGGCGTTACTCTGTTTTTAACTTAATACTCTAGATGCATGCTGGATAGCGGTCGATGAGTGGAGTAATAGTAGTAGATGCAGGCAGGAGTCGGTCTACTTGTCTCGGACGTGATGCCTATATACATGATCATACCTAGATATTCTCATAACTATGCTCAATTCTGTCAATTGCTCAACAATAATTTGTTCACCCACCGTAGAATACTTATGCTCTTGAGAGAAGCCACTAGTGAAACCTATGGCCCCCGGGTCTATTTTCATCATATCAATCTCCATCATTTTAATACTTGCTTTGTTTTTACTTTGCCTTTTACTTTACACTTTGCATCTCTATATCAAAAATACCCAAAATATTATTTATCATCTCTATCAGATCTCACTCTCGTAAGTGACCATGAAGGGATTGACAACCCCTAATCGCGTTGGTTGCGAGGATCTATTGTTTTGTGCAGGTACGAGGGACTCGTGCGTAGCCTCCTATTGGATTGATACCTTGGTTCTCAAAAACTAAGGGAAATACTTACGCTACTTTGCTGCATCATCCTCTCCTCTTTGGGGAAATCCAACGCAGTGCTCAAGAGATAGCAGCTACTTGGAGAGGGCGGTTAAGAGCATGATTGAAAAAGGTGATAGTTATGAGAAGATCAAGGAGAAAAATCCTTCGATCAGCGAAGATGACTACCAGGAGTTCAAGATCAAGTGCGAGAGCAACGCATCCGAGGAATCAAGTCAGTGGGGGAAAGATATGCGGGACTTGAACTTAGGGGTCCACAAACTCGGTCCCGGCGGTTACAGAGTGTCGGAACCTATATGGGACAAGGAGGACGCGGAGCGTGCCGAGCAAGGCCTACCGCCCCACTTCAAGAAATACCGTGACAAGCAGACCAGGAACTATGTCAGGGCCCGGTACAAGATTGACCCGGTAACCAAGGAGCTTACCACGGATCCGAAGACCAAGGCGCTTGAGAAAGTTCTGGTAAGGAATACACCTTCGCGTAATTAGCTCCATATATGGTTGCATTCTAGTTAATGAAGCCAAATTTCTAAATGGTTCACGTTCCTTCCGCAGGACACTAAAAGCAGTAGCGCGGGGTCGTCTCAGAGCTCCCCTTTCGACAACCCTTTAAATGGGGCGTTGAACATAATGAAAAACAAGGATAAGCTCAGTAAGTCGTCGTCAGCTGGTCGTGTAGCCGGCAAAGGCTTGTCCACGAAATGGTCGGAATACTATACCGCTGGGCGAAAGGAGAGAAAGACCAGCTTGGAAAGCTAGCAGCGCGAGGTTGAACAACTCAAGGCACAAGTGGCGCGGATTCCGGAGATGGTCAAAGAGTAAGTGCAATACCAACTGGGAGCGACGATCACCGCCATTATACCTACCTTGGTTTCTGGGCTGCAGGCGTGGGTGGCGGCGCGCCAGCAGGGGCCGCCCGATTCCGGCTTCACGGGAAGCAACTTCGCGAACTTGGGCGTGGCGCCATTGGTGTCTCCGGCGGAGGCGGCATTGGTGTCTCCTGCGGCGGCGCCATTGGTGTCTCCGGCGGAGGCTGCATTGGTGTCTCCCGCGGCGGTGCTGGCATTGCAGCTTAATGCACCCGAGTGTGGGAAGAATACGCCGGCCGGAACCTCGGCAGCACGCGGCCCCTCCGTCAATTGCACGCCCGCTGTTGGCAGTGCCTCGACATTATCCGAGCTCGACGCCATCACGGTAACTAATTAAGCCTCTCGACCGATGACTTCATCTCCTTGCCTTTGACTGGGCATCCCTGACGCCCTACATGTTTTCGTAGGGCGCCGAGGATGTTCCGTGCACTCTCCTGCACTTCGTGAACGACGAGTTGGTCGATGTCGCCAAGGGAAGAATCATTCAACCGGGCAGCCGCGTGTTCCACGGTAATCTGATGCCACCCACCCTTTATAGGGTTCAACTGGTTCGGGTGCTGCCGGGCTTCGACGACATGTTACCTCCGTATCGACCCCATGGGGCCGACGAAGATGATGTGATGACCCTCAGCGCCTGCATAAGCTGGACCATCTTTGGCCGAAGAGCCAGATTCGTTTACGGGCAGGGGACACCACCCCACAGACAACACCGCCAGTCGTGCCAGCGCCAAGCCATGGCAAGACCCCTGCAACGCTACCGGACATGCCGGACGTGCATATGGCATAGGATCCGGACATGCATATGGCACAGAATCCGGACGACGACAACGACGATGACGACGGTACATTTACCAACGTTGATAAGTACTTCAACGAACATGGGTACGATGACGTATTCTTGGGGCCTCCTTCTCAAGAACCCAACCCTGCAAAAGACGATCGCGATCTAGCTGGTACCGCGGAGAAACCCAATTGCAACAGGCGTCGTCTGGCGTTCAGTTCTCAGGAGACGCCTCCCGCTGCTGCCTTCACCGAGCCTCTGATAGCCGAGGTGCGAAATATTATCAGCCCCAACACACTCAAGAAGGCGGTCTCTGAGCAGAACTCGATCCCATTACAGAAGAAGAAGAAGGGACAGAAAAGAAAGACTAACAAGGGTGCGAGCCAGCCGGCACCGAGTACGATCCGTGCTCAGGATGGTCCACCTTCACCTAAGGATATCTCGAGGAGGGTGCATGTGGCGGGTAGGCCAATGCTACCGACTAATCTGCTCAATGCTACAACCAGTGCTATGCAGAGTCTGCATGATAGTGTTCTTTCTTTGGAGAAGCGGCGTCTCTCCGAGAATGATGTGGCATACCCGGTTTTCGTGGCCAAGGTGCCAGAGGGCAAGGGCTTTGTGGATAACGCCATCAGGGGTACGATCGTCCTGCGGTTTGATGACATCTTCGCTATGTTTAACCTTCATCCGCTGCACTACACTTTTGTTCGGCTATTTTTGCTGAGTATGGAGATGCGGAACATTAGAGACAAGACCCCGAACATCGTGATAGTCGACCCCTTCTACATGAGTGCCAAGATCTTGGGCAGCGCCGGGGAACGACAAGTCGCGAGTTCATACCTCGAAGGCGTCATTCTGGCAAACCCAGATAAGGATAACTTCCTCGTGCCTTACTTTCCCGAGTAAGTCATCCCCTCACCGCCCCGTAACATATGATTTCTTAGATTTCGATCGTTCTTTTTTTCTAACATTCCATGTTTTGTGCAGTGACACACATTGCACACTCATCCTCTTAAGCCCGAAATATTTCATGGCCACGTATTTCGACTCGGACCGTCAGTCGAAGAAAGACTACACAAATATCAAGAAAGTTCTTGATGATGTACTCCTCGGCTATGCAAGATCTGGAGGCACCTTCAGCAGGCCAGTTCGTAGGTACGGCAAGCATGTGTTCACCCACAATACGACGTTCCCCTGCGTCAAGCAGCCTCCTGGCGGTCAAAAGGATGCCTACTATGCCCTCCATCACATGCGGGCGATCGTACGGGACCATAATCACCTTCTGCTACCAAATAGTCTCAAATATTGGGCCGCACGCTTGTCGGCAATCCAGGACGCGGACATCAAACAAGAATTCTTTCGCATCCAGTCGGAGTTTGCGGAAATCATCCATCAAGATGTCCTTCGTACCTAGGGGTAGTTCTACCTCAGATATCAACCATCCAACGGTGAGATAGAAACAACGCTACAAATGCAGGCTGACAACGCCCGCGATTTCATGACCATCACGACAGACGGCGGCTTCATCCATGCTCTGGTCCCTGAGTCGAGTCGAAAGTAGTGATGCTATGTAGTTCTGAAATATCGATTAGCTCATGTTGTAATTAAACTTTAATGAACTTGTATGTCTCTTTGGTTTGGACAGTCACTCAACTTATATGTAATCGATGCTATTTATTAGTAGGACCATGAATCGTGCTATTAATGTCTTGCTTTTCTCTTCCGATCCTTTTGTTGTATACTTATATATTGCTTATGTATTGTCTGTGAATTGGTACTAATGTTTTGTTTGGCTAGTGCATAGAGATGCCGTCGTATGTCGTGTACAAGGGTAAGGTTCCCGGAGTCTACGACGACTAGGAGGAGTGTTGGAGACAGGTTCACCGTTTCAGTGGTAACAGTTACAAAGGGTACACCACTAGGGCGGAGGCGGAAGCTAGATACACGCGCTATCTAGCGGGAGAGAGGAGGGAGCGGAGGAGGAACCGGATGAAGACCAGTTTCATCGCGATGATGCTCATCGTGATGACCGTAGCTCTCTTCTATGTGATGGTAGTTTAGATGATCGATATCGACTTGTAATGTGATGACAAACTCGCTACTCGCGGTCTCGAGATTTGTAATGTTCTAACTTTGTTCGGTATTTTGAATTCAGAGACTAGCTAATATGATGAATTGTATTCGGAGACTAATCTTCTATTGTATTCGATGAATCTGCTGTTTATATGTTTTGCTGTCTATATTTTGTGCAGTAATATATTTTGTAACCTGTGCAAATATCAGAAAAGAAAAAAAATCCTAATATTCATACTAGTGGTGCACCATACAGCACATTAGTTGCGCACTACTGTAAAAAATACTAGTGGCGCATTATCTGTTAGTGCGCCATTAGTAACCCAGAGCACAAGGTAAATATGGCCCCCTGGGAGGCATACTAATGGCGCACCTGAGGACATACTAATGGCGCACTGCCTGGTGCGCCACTACTGTCTGGTATACTAATGGCGCACGGTATACTAATGGTGCACCAGGGCTGCGCCATTAGTATTAGTTACTAATGCCGTGATGATAGTGGTGCACTTGTAGTGCGCCATTAATGGCCAAAACAGGTGCGCCACTAACAGGCCTTTTCCTACTAGTGCCAATATGACCTAAACGGCAGTGCCACAAATAAGTTGCACTATCATTATTAACTTTAAATCTTTTGGCTTCAATATTATGAATATGTGTATCACTACGATCGAGATTCAATAAACCATTTATATTGAGTGTATGACCATAGAAGGTTTTATTCATTTAAATATAACAACATTTATTCTTTGACTTAAATGAATAACCGTATTGCAATAAACGTGATCATGCTCAACGCAAACACCAAATAACATTTATTTTAGGTTCAACACTGATCCCGAAGGTAAAGGGAGTGTGCGATGGTGATCTTATCAACCTTGGAATCACTTCCAACACACATCATCACCTCGCCCTTAACTAGTCTATGTTTATTTTGCAACTCCCGTTTTGAGTTACTACTCTTAGAAACTGAACCAGTATCAAATACCGAGGGGTTGCTATAAACACTAGTGAAGTACACATCAATAACATGTTATCAAATATACCTTTGTTCACTTTGCCATCCTTCTTATCCGCCAAGTATCTAGGGCAGTTCCACTTCCAGTGACCATTTCGTTTGCAGTAAAAGCACTCAGTTTCAGGCTTGGGTCGAGCTTTGGGCTTCTTCACGGGAGTGACAACTTGTTTGTCATTCTTCTTGAAGTACCCTTTCTATCCCTTTGCCCTTTTCTTGAAACTAGTGTTCTTGTTAACCATCAACACTTGATGCTTTTCTTGATTTCTACCTTCACCGATTTTAGCATCGCGAAGAGCTTGGGAATTGTTTTCGTTATCCCTTGCATATTATAGTTCATCACGAAGTTCTAGTAACTTGGTGATAGTGACTAGAGAACTTTGTCAATTACTATCTTATCTGGAAGATTAACTCCCACTTGATTCAAGCAATTGTAGTACCCAGACAATCTGAGCACATGCTCACTGGTTGAGCTATTCTCCTCCATCTTGTAGGAAAAGTATTGTCAGAGGTCTCATACCTCTTGACACGAGCATGAGTATGAAATACCAATTTCAACTCTTAGAACATCTTATATGCTCCGCGGTGTTCAAAACATTTTTGAAGTCTCGGTTCTAAGCCGTAAAGCATGGGGAACTAAACTATCAAGTAGTCATCATACCGAGCTTGTCAAAAACATTCATAATGTCTGCATCAGCTCCTGCAATAGTTCTGTCACCTAGCAGTGCATCAAGGACATATTTCTTCTGTGCAGCAATGAATATAATCCTCAGATCACGAACCTTGTCCGCGTCATTGCTACTATCATCTTTCAACATAGTTTTTCTCTAGGAACATATAAAAAATAAACGGGGAGCTACATCGTGAGCTATTGATCTACAACATAGTTATGCAAATACTATCAGGACTAAGTTCATGATAAATTAAAGTTCAATTAATCATATTACTTAAGAACTCCCACTTAGATAGACATCCCTATAATCATCTAAGTGATCACGTGATCCATATCAACTAAACCATGTCCGACCATCACATGAGATGGAGTAGTTTTCAATGGTGAACATCACTATGTTGATCATATCTACTATATGATTCACGCTCGACCTTTCGGTCTCAGTGTCCCGAGGCCATATCTGCATATGCTAGGATCGTCAAGTTTAACCCGAGTATTCTGCATGTGCAAAACTGGCTTGCACCCGTTGTATGTGAACGTAGAGCTTATCACACCCGATCATCACGTGGTGTCTCGGCACGACGAACTGTCGCAACGGTGCATACTCAGGGAGAACATTTATACCTCAAAATTTAGTGAGAGATCATCTTATAATGCTACCGTCGAACTAAGCAAAATAAGATGCATAAAGGACAAACATCACATGCAATCAATATAAGTGATATGATATGGACATCATCATCTTGTGCCTTTGATCTCCATCTCCAAAGCACCATCATGATCACCATCTTCACCGGTTTGACAACTTGATCTCCATTGAAGCATTGTTGTCGTCTCGCCAACTATTTCTTCTACGACTATCGCTACCACTTAGTGATAAAGTAAAGCAATTACATGTCGATTGCATTTCATACAATAAAGCGAGAACCACATGGCTCCTGCTAGTTGCCGATAACTGTGTTACAAAACATGATCATCTCATACAAAAATTTATATAATCACGTCTTGAACATATCACATCACAACATGCCCTGCAAAAACAAGTTAGACGCCCTCTACTTTGTTGTTGCAAGTTTTATGTGGCTGCTACGGGCTTTAGCAAGAACCGTTCTTACCTACGCATCAAAACCACAACGATTTTTCGTCAAGTTTTCTGTTTTAACCTTCAACAAGGACCAGGCGTAGTCACACTCGATTCAACTAAAGTTGAAGAAACAGACACCCACTAGCCACCTGTGTGCGAAGCACGTCAGTAGAACCAGTCTCGCGTAAGCGTATGCGTAATGTTGGTCTGAGCCGCTTCATCCAACAATATCGCCGAATCAAAGTATGACATGCTGGTAAGCAGTATGACTATTATCGCCCAGATCTCTTTGTGTTCTACTTGTGCATATAACATCTACGCATAGACCTGGCTCGGATGCCACTGTTGGGGAATGCAGTAATTTCAATAAAAAAATCCTACGCACATGCAAGATCCATCTAGGTGATGCATAGCAACGAAAAGGGAGAGTGTTTTCCACGTACCCTCGTAGACCGAAAACGGAAGCGTTATGACAACGTGGTTGATGTAGTCGTACGTCTTCACGATCCGACCGATCCTAGCACCGAAGGTACGACACCTCCGCGATCTGCACATGTTCTGCTCGGTGACGTACGTCCCACGAACTCTAGATCCAGGTGAGGTCGAGGGAGAGTTTCGTCAGCACGACGGCGTGGTGACGGTGATGATGAAGTTACCGGCGCAGGGCTTCGCCTAAGCACTGCAACTATATGACCGAGGTGGAAATCTGCGGAGGGGGGCACCGCACACGGCTAAGACAACTGTCAGCTTGTGTGTCTATGGGTGCCCCCTGCCCCCGTATATAAAGGAGCAAGGGGAGCGGGGCGGTGGCCTCATAGGGTGCGCCCCAAGGGGGGAATCCAACTCCTACTAGGAGTAGGTTCCCCCTTTCCTAGTCCAACTAGGAGGGGAAGGAAAGAGAAGGAGGGGAGAAGGAAAGAGGGGGCCGGCCACCCAAGCCCTAAACCAATTTGGTTTGGGCCTAGGGGGGCACACCCCACAGCTCCCTTGCTGCCCTCTATTTCCACTAAGGCCCATGAAGGCCCATTGACCCCCCCATGGGGTTTCGGTAACTCCCTGGTACTCCGGTATTTATCCGGTGACCCCAAGAACCTTTTCCGGGTGTCCGATATAACCTTCCAATATATCAATCGTTATGTATCGACCATTTTGAGACTCCTCGTCATGTCCGTGATCTCATCCGGGACTCCAAACAAACTTCGGTACATCAAAACACATAAACTCATAATACCAATCGTCATCGAACGTTAAGCGTGCGGACCCTACGGGTTCGAGAACTATGTAGACATGACCGAGACTCATCTCCGGTCAATAACCAATAGTGGAACCTGGATGCTCATATTGGTTCCTACATATTCTACAAAGATCTTTATCGGTCAAACCACACAACAACATACGTTGTTCCCATTGTCATCGGTATGTTACTTGCCCGAGATTCGATCGTCGGTATCTCAATACCTATAGTTTAATCTCGTCACCGGCAAGTCTCTTTACTCGTTCCGTAACGCATCATCCGGCAACTAACTCATTAGTCACATTGCTTGCAAGTCTTATAGTGATGTGCATTACCGAGAGGGCCCAGAGATACCTCTCCGATACAGGGAGTGACAAATCCTAATCTCGATCAATGCCAACTTAGCAAACACCATCGGAGACACCTTTAGAGCATCTTTATAATCACCCAGTTACGTCGTGACGTTTGATAGCACACAAGGTGTTCCTCCGGTATTCGGGTGTTGCATAATCTCATAGTCAGAGAACATGTATAAGTCATGAAGAAAGCAATAGCAATAAAACTAAATGATCATTAATGCTAAGCTAACAGATGGGTCTTTTCCATCACATCATTCTCCTAATGATGTGATCTCGTTCATCAAACGACAACACATGTCTATGGTCAGGAAACTTAACCATCTTTTATTAACGAGCTAGTCTAGTAGAGGCATACTAGGGACACTTTGTTTTATCTATGTATTCACACATGTATCAAGTTTCCAGTTAATACAATTCTATTATGAATAATAAACATTTATCATGATATAAGGAAATATAAATAGCAACTTTATTATTGCCTCTAGGGCATATTTCCTTCATCGACACATGGAGAGCCAAAGAATACTCTCAAATATTAGGAGCTGAGTTGTTAATTCAACAACACCTGAAAGATTTAATATCTACAACAAAGTATTTAGTAGCAAAGTAGTATGGAAGTAACATAATGGTCACAAAAATAACAACAGCAGTTTTGTAGCAATCGTAATTTGTGGAAGTGAAGGAGTAACTTAGCAAATATCAATATGAAACGAACTCGTAGGCAATGGATCAGTGATGGATAATTATGTTGGATGGCATTTATCATGCAAAGTTATAACCTAGGGTGACACAGAACTAGCTCCAATTCATCAATATAATGTAGGCATGTATTCCGTATAGTTATACGTGCTTATGGAGAAGAACTTGCAGGCCATCTTTTGTCCTACCCTCCCGTGGCAGCGGGGTCCTTATGGAAACTAAGGGATATTAAGGACTCCTTTTAATAGAGAACCGGAACAAACCATTAGCACTTAGTGAATACATGAACTCCTCAAAATACGGTAATCACCGGAAAGAATCCCAATTATTGTCACCTTGGGGTATGCGGATCATAACTCGTAATAGGTGTCTACAACTTGCAAGATCGGATCAGGAACACAAATATATTCATGAAAACATAATAGGTTCAGATCTGAAATCATGGCAATCCGGCCCTAGTGACATGCATTAAGCATAGCAAAGTCATAGCAACATCAATCTCAGAACATAGTGAATACTAGGGATCAAACCCTAACAAAACTAACTCGATTACATGATAAATATCATCCAACCTATCACCGTCCAGCAAGCCTACGATGGAATTACTGACGCATGATGGTGAGCATCATGAAATTGGTGATGGAGGAAGGTTGGTGTGGTAAAGGCGATGATTTCCCCTCTCCGGAGCCCCAAACGGACTCCAAATCTGCCCTCCCGATGAAGAACAAGGGGTGACAACGGCTCCGTATCGTAAAACGTGATGAATCCTTCTCTCTAAAAGGGGACCCACATGGCAGGGGGCGCACCCCCTCTGGTTGATTCTTTCGCCAATATTTTATTTATTCGAAAAATATTCTCCGTGAATTTTTAGGTCATTCCGAGAACTTCTATTTCTGCACAAAAATAAAACCAAGGCAATTTTGCTGACAACAGTGCCAGTCTGGGTTAGTTCCATTCAAATCATGAAAATTAGAGTCCAAAACAAGGGCAAAAGAGTTTGGAAAAGTAGATACGATGGAGACGTACCAGTGACTGCGCATAATGCCTTAAAGGTTTGGGACAACGGGCCACCACTTGTGTTGTGCGGGGCGGAGGTTACCATGGCATCCTACTAAATATGAATGAGTTCCCGAAAAACTAAACTCAAGCATGAGCATGTGAGTTGGACTACCCATACATAATTACGATAGGCCTCCATTAATTTTTCACCAGTGTGCCTAAGAATTTAGTGTTATAATAAGTTTCCTTCTTTATCAAATATAATAGGAAATAAGTAAATGCTTTCTTTTTATATCATTTGAATTAAATATATATAACTAAACAAAGAAGTATGTAAATATTGCATTCGTTTTAGAAAATGCATGAAAATTTCCTACTAAATATGAGTTATGTATGGTATAGAATTATGAGTCACCAATGATTGCTTGACATATTGGGAGAGGCAAATAACCCACTCAACTTTCTAGCTATAAGAACCACCAAACAGAAACAACTCAAACAACACCTCTACCAAAGAAACCACTAGCTAGCTTGCTCAAAGATTAAGTATGGTGCTAACAAAGGTTGCCCTCTTCTTTTCCCTAAACCTTGTTCTCATTGTCATTGTGCATGGTCACCCACCAATTGTCACTATACCACCTTTGGTGCCTACCCCAGTTGTTGCACCAACTCCGTCGAATGGTGGTTCCTGCCCAATAAACCCACTAAAGATAACTGTATGCAGCAATGTGTTGCTGCTACTCAAGCTCCGGATCAACGTGCCGGAGACCGAGCAATGTTGCCCATTGCTTAGAGGGTTGGCTGATCTTGATGCCGCCGTCTGTGTCTGCACTGCCATCAAGGCCAACCTCCTTGGAATCATCAACATTGACATTCCCGTCGACCTTACCCTCTTACTAAACCATTGTAATAAGACATATCCCTCTAGTTTCACCTGCGCGCAATGAGCTATGACCAACTATACCTCCCCAAAACATACTCATAATCATGTATGTGAGGCATACCTATCTATGTCAACTCATTAATAAATTTTGTGTTTAAATTATATTTATTTAATTTTCAAGTTATGTTTGTGTGTGTGACATAAGTGTATCATGTTATCTAATCCAAGTTATTGAGATTGATCTCGTGTCATTGAAGATATTCCACTACAACATATGAGATCATTATAACTAATTCATAAATTACATCATAGTCAATTGTTTGAACCATCCATCTATATACGACATAATAACGATTTTCCACAACTATGAAAATATCTATGGTATCTTGCTGTTACTAGGAACCATCTGCTGGCAGTCATTGATCATATGGTTCAACAGATTTTTTTTGTTCTCAACTAGATGCGTTGATTTTGTTCATGTGGCCTCCAGACCCTGCCATTAATTTTCCTAGCGTTATGCACACACTTGCTTAGCTATTGGCTACTCCTAGGATGAGTGGTTGTCCTGTAAGCTGATTAAACTGTTGTGGGTCCCACTTGTAAGTGATTAATGGAACAATGTTGTGGTCGTGTTGCTGATGTGGATATGCTGCATGTCAAGAGAAATATTATAGTGGGGATGAACTATTTAGGTATTATAGATATCTTGTGATTTGCAAAAAAAATCAAAAAAATCAATTTTTTCACGAAATCAAAGATTCTTTCATGGTTTTCAAAAAATGTTGACATATTCAACTTTTTTCTTTAATTGAAAACATGTTCAAGATTGAAAAAATGTTCATGATTTTTTTTGTGAATGTGAAAATCGTGAAAATATAAAATAAAGAGAACCAAGTAAAAAAATAGAAGGAAAAAAATGTAAGAGTAGGAAAAAGTAAATAAAGATAAAATAGCAGACATAAAGTACGAGAGAAAAACAAAGAAAAATAGTGGTTTAGGCAGGGTTCTACTATGTCCATCTCATAATATAAGACATTATTACACCCCAAAAATGGTGAGCGCAACTAGTGGTAGAGCGCTCCTACGGGTGGGCTGGCGTGCTCTCAGCCACCGCCACGTGTCGCACTATGGACACTCCCTCCGGATTATCTTTTATTTTTTGCCCGCGTTTTCGGCTTTTAAGCCCCCTTTTTCTGGGGGTTTTCGAATTTTTGGTTTTCCACCTGTCGGTGTACAAAAGAAGGGGTGCACTTTTGTACCCCTTTACCTGTGCACGGGCAGTCGGAGTGTCGGGGAAGCTGATCTGACCCACGAACACCTATGAGGCCGGCGGACCGAGCCCCTTTCGGTTCGGTGGGAGGCGGAGGTCGCACGAAGAGCAGATCGAGGCGAAGCACACGAGCAGTTTACCCAGCTTCGGAGCTCTCCGGAGAGATAATACTCCTACTGCTGCATGTCTGAGTTGTATTGTGTTCTTGCTCGGGAGCGCTCAATGCTACAGTACACACGAGCTGCTAACGAGACCGAGCGTGGGAGTGTTCGAACCCCTTTCTACGTTGCGCATGGGCCTCCTTTTATATGCTCAAGGGGTCTCCGACAGGTGGCAACGTAGTCAAGGGCAAAAATGGAAAATGAGTGTGGTTGGTACAGCTACTTGTACAGTGTATCATACCTAACCCTGACGGCAGGGGACAAAGGCATTAAATGCCCGTCTATGTCACCTAAACAGTGCAGAAAGGGACCGTCAGGGACGCCATCGCTTGCCACGATGGCAATCTTGTCAGCACCGCTCGCCACCGCGCCCTGCTGGCTGCACAGCCTCTTGCCACGCGCGCCCTAGAAAGGTCCCAGGGCGACACGTTGGTGGATGTGCTGGAGCGCAGGAACATAGTGGTAATCTGCCGCGGCAAGCGCCTTGCCGCGGTTGTTGCCTTGTCACGTCCGGAAGCTTGTCGCTCACCGGGCCTTCCCGGCAAGCTCCTCTTGCCGGGGTCTTGTCTCCTAGGTGCCTTGGTTGGCCTTCCCGGCAAGCTTCTCTTGCCGGGGCCTTGTCTCCTTGGCTTAAATACTTTGTTCTTGAATGGCTTCAAAGGAACCACGAAGGACCTAGGCGGTCACCCGGCAAGCCTTGCCGCGGGGTGCTGCAACTGCCCGTGCACAAGTTCGGGATACTGGGGTACCCCTACTCTAGTACACCGACAGGAGCCCCCGGGCCTGGGCCATACACGGTGCCGAGCGCTGTTGGGCCAGGCCCAAAACAGGGCACGGGCACGCGCGGCCTGGGTTACGCCATAACTCGCTCCGGACCCACCACGTCCCCCACGAACGGCACGCGTCGAATGTGGCGTCGTGGGAGAGATCGTGGGGGGTTTCTTTATTCGGAAAAGCGGAACGTCCGCCCCCTCCCACTTTATAAGCAGAGGAAGCAGGGGCAGTTCGCCCACCTTGCCAGTTGCTGCCCAATCTCGAAAACCCTCCGCTGCTCCCCTCTTCTTCCCAAAGCTGAAAAGAGAGCAGTGCTCCGCCCCCCATCGCCACCAGCATCACCAGCGCCGTCGATCTCCCCCACCACCTCCGCCATGGCTCCGAAAGCCGGCAAGGGGAAGGCCGTGAAGTCGGCCGAGGCGCAGCGGCTTGCGGCGCTGCGAAAGGAGCGGGCCATCTTCCCCCCTCAGCTCGCCGCGAAGGAGCTGAGGGAGAACTACTACCTCTTCTGGTCGACGGAGACGCGAGCGCATCTGCACACGAAGGTACTCTCAGCTGCCGCATCTGAATTGGCTCCGAGCGGGTATCCCTTCTTCGCGCTCTTCTTCTATTGCGGGCTCTGCCCGCCCTTCTCTGAATTCTTCTGCGACATCATGAACACCTACGGGTTCCGCCTCCTTGACTTCACCCCCAATGATGTCCTGATCATGGCAGTTTTCGCACATCTCTGCGAAAACTTTGTCGGAGTCCACCCAAATGTAGCCCTTTTCCGCCACTTCTTCATGCCCCGAGTTGAGAGAGGAGAGCCTCTTGCCGGAGGAATCGCCTGGGTCTCAAGGATCGGCAAGAAGGATGCTTATCTGGAGGGTGAGCTTCGCAGCAAGTGGGAGGAATGGAGGGCGGATTGGTGCTGGATTGTAGAGGAGAACCCGCAGCCATTTACCGCCCAGCGCCAAACCCCAATAGTGCGCGGCAACGATTGGAGCAACTTGGCGCTGGAAGATGCTAGACTGAAGATTGCCGTCACCCGGATCTTACGCCTCAGGCTTGCCGGACTCACTGTAGGCGCCGTTGGCGCAGATTTCCTTCGCCGCCGCATCGCCCCCTTGCAGGAGAGGAGGAGACCCACCTGGGAGTTCCAGAACGCGGCAGACATCATGAGGCTGCGCCCGGGCCTCAACTTCAACTTCACTGTCTTGGAATTGGATGCGATGCTCTTGGAGCTGTTCAAGCACGACCCTGATCATCCCGAATGGTTCATGTTGCCGAGGGGAGTTGTCCCGCTGTGCAACAATTCCTCACTTGACCGCATCCGTGCAATGATGCCATTGTGCGAATCGCATGGAATTGTTCCCACTTGGCAAGAGCCTGCAGATGACGTCGTGCGGGAGTTCTTCGATAGCTTGGAAGAAGTGGCGGTCCGCCCGATGAGCGAGAGGGCCTCACCATGACACCACCGACGGCGAGATGCGCGACGCCACCAGGCTGGAAGAGGCGGCAGCAGCTGCTGCCACGGGTGAGTTTGGATTCACCGTGGAGGAGGCAGAGGCAGCAGAGGCGGCAAGCCTTGTCGAGCGAGGGGAGTTTGCCGGCGAGGAGGAGCTTGCCGAGCCTGACGCTGAGTCGAGTGAGCCCGTCGAGAACGCCTCCTCCCCACCTTCAGCCAGCTCGCCGCCAGCAGAGCCCCCAGCTCCACCAAGAAGGCGTCTTCGCAAGGCCGGGGAAGTAGCGGGGCGGCAGACGGGCCAACAGCCGCCGCGCCGTGCGACGCGCTCCACCGCGGCAAGCACTGTTGCCGCGGGAGCACCTCACGCCGCTGCGGCAACCGGAGCGGGGCCTTCCCAGGCCACCGCTTCTGCTCCCGCCAAGCGGCCAAGGGAACCCACCCCTCCGCCTCGTTGCACTGGAGGCGAGCCAGAATTTGATCTCTCCGCGCTCAGCTCCGAGGAAGAAGAAGAGTAAGATTCTTCGCTGTACTTGTAGTTCTTCAATTCATTGCTTTGTCTTGTATCTGATTTGCTTCATTCTGAACCTATTCCTTTTCAGGACGCTGGCCCAGAGAGCGTCGAAGAGGGCCAAGGTCCCGTGATTGTCATCGAAGATGAACCCATCTTGGCGGCAAGAGGCGTGTCCGAGACCACCTTGCGGACCGGCAACCTTCCTCGAGCAGCCCCTAAGCGCAGCCCCCAGCGTAAGTGCATGGTTTTCTTCCTGCTGTTAGGCGTGCATGGGTGCTCTTTATTTCTTGATGTCGATCGTTGATTTGTGTAGGAGCAGAGCAGCCCTCCAGAGTGCCACAAGCCGCTCCTGACATGCCATCTGCTTCGACTACACCGCCAAGGGAGGATCCCCCGGCAAGGGAGCGTTCCCCGGCAAGGGAGGCTTCTCCGGCAAGGGGCAGTTCTCCGGCAAGGGATGGCACCAGCGACCCTCCGGTGGTTGAGACCGCTGCTGCAGATCCTATCGCAGGTAATCCTCTTGCCTGAAAATTTCCCTTGGGTTCTTTTTCTTCTGATTTTCTCTTTGAATATCTGCTTGTCTTTTCTTCATTTTCTGGTCGTCAGATCCATCTGCTACAGAGCCAATGGAGACCGAGGTCGCCAGCGAGGAGGACGCGCGCGGCAACACTGATGACGCCGCCGCCATCGAAGAAGAGGCTAGCGCTGACGAGCCCGCCGGCGAAGAGGCCGCCAAGGCTGCCGCAGCAGAAGCTGGCGAGGGGTCCGGCGATCGCACTGACGGCCCTGAGGCCGCAGGAGCGCCAGGCGCTACACCGACCTCCGATCCCTCCGCCGCTGCCGCAGCTCCAGGCTCCGAAGAGCCCCAGCCCGGCGCCTACTTGAAGGCCGGCGATGGCGTCTTCATCAAGCTTCCCTGGGGGTCAAGCTCCAGGGCGCCGGTCGAAGGAGAGACTTTTGATGAAGAGCTGATCGCCTCCGCTGGGCTGACGCTGGTCGACGTGCCAAGCAGCAGCAGCGACGAGTCTGAGGAGGAGCAGCTGTTGCAGAAGCTGCTGTCGCTCTACCGCACCCGACAAGCCAAGCTGGTGTCTCGAGAAGCGCTTGTCGCGAAGGTGGGAGGAGACATAGAGAAGCGCGCGGAGGAGCTCCGGGGCATCAACCAAGAAGCTCTCCGATCCCTGGCAGAGGAGAGGGAGCGACTCGCCGAGGAGCGCAAAGCTTTCATCCTCGAGAAGGCTGAGGTTGAGGAGCAGCAGCGGCTTGCTGCCGAGAAGCTGTCTGCGCAAGAAGGCGAGTTGGCGCAGCGGAAGATCAATCTTGACAGCCATGAGGAGGAGCTTGCCGCGCGCGAGCAAACATTTGGCGGGGCTCTCAAGGAAGCAAAGGACGCTGCTGCAGCTGCCGAAGCCGCCAAGAAGGAACTGGAGACGAAGGTGACGCAGCTGGAGGCCAATCTCAAGAAGAGCGGCGAGGAGCTTGCTGCACTCAAGCATGAGCGCGAGAAGGACGCCTACACTCTTGGCGAGCTGCAGGGCCGTCTCGCCGAGAGGAGCAAGGAGCTCAGCGCCGCCAAGGATTCCAACGCGGATCTCGAGCTGAAGCTGACCACCTTGATTCAGACGCTGGACGGCGCCAAGGAGCGGGAGGTGGCTTTGTTGGAGAAGATCAAAAACGACGAGGCGCTGTTGGCGAGTGCTACTGGACTGAGGGTCTCGTGAACATTGCCGCCGCCATCGACAGAGAGCTAGCGGAGCTGGGGATGTATGATCTCGGGTACTCCTCCGATGAGCACCTCCAACCCAGCGCCAAGCTCAGCTTGTTCTTCAAAGGCGTGGCGACGGCTCTCCAGCGACTCCGGGAAGAGATCCCAAAGCAGCTGGCTGACGAGTCACGCCAGATCTGTGCGGGAGCTCTTCAGAAGGTGCTGATGAAGGTGGCCTTCCACAATCCAGGCCTTAGCTTCACCAACGTCCTCAAGTCCTTGCCGCCGGATGCTGATGTGGAGGCGCTCATGACCCTTGTCGCACCCATTGTGGACAGGGTGAGCGGGATCAAGAGGGTTGATGGCGACCGCGTAGATTAGGCCGCCCGTTTTATCTTTTCCATGTCGCTGCTAGTCATGTTATGAAAACAATCTATTAGAGTTGCGACAAGCTATCTTGTGATATAACTTTATTTCGGGTAGTAATTGCTATGTTATTTCCTTTACTTGATCCTTCCTTTGTATGTTTTTGCCCTCGCTTTTAGGGAACTTGTCGTATGAGCACCTTTGCATGAAGGCTGAGTCTTGAACGTCGACAGCCTCGCTGGCGGTGCCGCTTCCGACAACAACCTTGTCGCAGCTAGTTGCAACTCACTTAAGTTGTTGAGCGGACTCGAAACAAAGTAAGGGCGCAACTAGCTACGAGTTGGTTCCTCCGCGCACAGGTTTTCCATACAAAGCACGGTCGTTCGAGGAAAATAACTTAAAGATTTAAAACTGATTGCTCAAACTTTGGCAACTTAGCTTTTCTGTCGTTTGCTTCCTGGCAAGGCGAAACTTCCTCGAGCGATGTTTGGTCCACACCGTTATCTTCTCCTTTCCCCCGGCAAACTTGTGGGCGAGGGAACCTTCCTTTCTTTAAGAAAGAGAAAGAAGAGAAAATGATGATATGGAGCCTTATGGCTCGTTATTGCTTACCGGGGTTGGTGCTGCACAAAGTGTCAGAAAATGCATGCAAAAAAAATAAAAAGTAGAAAGCATGAAATTGACAAGATGTGCGGAGTACATGAGCTTTACTTATGCACGGGGTCTGCGCCCGGCTTTGTACAAAGGATTACATGCAACATCGGCAAGACTTGTACAAAAGGTGGTTGCGGAACAGGTTCCGCAACCGCGCTTCTCTGAGTAAAACTTACGAAGATGCTCGATGTTCGAGAGTTGCTCACGGAATGCCATCTTCGGTCTCAAGGCGGACAGCGCCAGGCCTAGTGACTCGTCTCACCCGGTAAGGGCCTTCCCACTTCGGCGTCAACTTGTTGGAATTCTTGGCGGACTGAACGCGCCGAAGAACAAGGTCGCCTTCCTCGAGACTTCTGGCACTAACTTTGCGGCTATGGTAGCGGCGCAAAGCTTGCTGATATGGAGCAGCTCCTACAACGGCCTGAAGACGGTCCTCCTCAAGGAGCAGCGCGTCATCTTGTCGCAGCTGCTCTTGCTCAAGCTCATCATAAGCGAGCACTCGAGGTGACCCGTATACGAGTTCCGTGGGGAGAACTGCCTCTGCTCCATAGACTAGAGCAAAAGGTGTCTGGCCAGTGGCTCGATTTGGCGTCGTTCTGATCGACCAAAGAACCACCGGCAGCTCCTCAATCCAGTTTCTTCCGCACTTGTGCAGCCTGTCGAAAGTCCTGGTCTTGAGTTCGCGCAACACTTCAGCATTTGCCCTCTCTGCTTGACCGTTGCTTTTCGGATGAGCAACAGAAGCGAAGCAGACCTTGGCGCCAAGATCTTGGACGTACTGCATGAAGGTGCGGCTCGTGAATTGTGTGCCATTGTCGGTGATGATCCTGTTAGGGATTCCGAAATGGCAAACAATCGAATGAAGAACTTGATCTTGTCGTGCTGTCACCTTCCTCATCGCTTCCACTTCCGCCACTTTGTGAACTTGTCGATTACAGCGTACAAGTACTCAAAGCCCCGATAGCTCGTGGGCGGGTCCGAGGATGTCGAGCCCCGGACGAAAATGGCCGGGATAAAGGGATCGTCTGGAGAGCTTGAGCTGGCTGGTGTATCTGCTTGGAATGGAACTGCACGCTTCACACTTGGTTACTTGTGCAGTTGCATCACGGAGGGCTGTCGGCCAAAAGAAACCTTGCGGAGCGCTTTGCGGCAAGTGCTCTTCGCCAATGTGGTGACCACATATGCCTCCATGTATCTCTGCCAACAGCTTTTGTCCGTCTTCCGCGAATACACTTCAATTTCACACCGTTGAGTCTTTTTACATACGGTGTGCGTCGACAAACTGGTACATACTTGACTGCCGAGGCTACTCTTTCCGCTTCTTCTTGCTCTTGGGAAGTTCTCTGTCTCAAGGAAGCGGACAATCTCTTTGTGCCCATCTTTGGAGCTTGCGGCTCGGCAGCAAGGACTAAAGGCACATCTGCTGCTGCGGGAACATCCGCTTCTACGGCGAGAACCTGCGGTTCAGCCGGAGCTTGATGTTCCCCGGCAAGCTTGCCGGAGCAAAACTTGTCGGGAGCGTCTGCTTCAACGAAACAAACCCTTGGGTTTGTCGGAGCAGACTGCTCCTCAGCATCCTTGGTGTTGATCTTGGGGACCTTCTTGGCGGCGGCTTCGGGGAGCTCTGCCGGAAAGTAGTCACCAGAAACCAACTTACTCTTCTTGCTCTGTCCAGTTGATGGCGTTACAGTCGGTTGAGTCAGTTTGAGCACAAAGATCCCTGGTTCCACAGGTAACTTAAGTGTGGCGCACTTTGACAGGCCATCAGCAATGTCATTCTGAGCTCTTGGAACATATTCCATCTGTAGGCCGTCAAAGTGCTCTTCTAACTTCCTCACTTCATCGACATAAGCTTCCATCAACTGACTCTGATAATTCTTGTTCACTTGGCGGACGACAAGCTGTGAGTCACCCCTGACAATGAGCTTCTTGATCCCAAGGTCTACTGCGATCCTGAGACCGGCAAGCAAACCTTCATACTCTGCAGTATTGTTTGTTGCTTGCTCCTTGGGAAAGTGCATCTGGACTACGTACTTGAGGTGCTCTCCGGTGGGTGCAACAAGTAGCACACCTATACTGGCGCCTTGCAGCGAGAAGGCACCATCAAAGTACATAATCCACTCTTTGCTTGCTTCCTTGACGGGGACGCTCGTTTCTGGAATTTCTTCATCCTGCGTTGGCGTCCACTCTGCTATGAATTCTGCCAATGCTCTGCTTTGGATGGTTGAAGTGCTTTCAAACTTGAGGCCAAAGCTTGACAGTTCCAGTGCCCACTCGACAATCCTGCCTGTTGCTTCTGGATTTTGCAGTATCCTCTTCAGCGGAAAGCGAGTGACAACTGTTATCTCATGTGCTTGGAAGTAATGGCGCAGCTTTCTCGAGGCCATGAGGAGGCCAAAAAGCAATTTCTGTACACCATAGTATCTCGATCTAGCCCCCTGCAGAAGGGAACTGACAAAGTAAACTGGGCGCTGCACCATCCTTCTCTGCATCTTCTCATGCGCCTGCGCAGATCCATCCTTGTCGGGACCAGAGCTTGCCGGTGAAGCCCCCTGCTTGTCACTGGATGCATCTGCCATGGTTGCCGGCTCATCATCCGCCTCCCTCTCCACTACTAACGCAGCACTAACCACTTGATTGGTTGCCGCTATATATAGCAGCAACTTCTCTTGTGGCTTAGGTGCGACAAGTATTGGAGTGGAGGACATGTATCTCTTCAAGTCCTGCAGCGCAGCCTCCGCTTCCGGAGTCCATTTCATTGGACCTGCCTTTTTCAATATTTTGAAAAATGGCAGGGCACGCTCAGCAGATCTAGAGATAAACCTGCTGAGAGCAGCCACGCATCCGGCAAGTCTTCGTACATCCTTGACGCGCTTTGGTGCTTCAATCTGCTCAATGGCCTTGATCTTGTCGGGATTGGCTTCAATTCCCCGCTGAGACACGAAGAACCCAAGAAGCTTGCCGGAAGGGACTCCAAACACACACTTCTCGGGGTTGAGCTTGAGGTTGATCTTGCGCAGATTTGCAAAGGTTTCGTCTAAATCTTGAATCAGAGTCGCCTTGTCCTTGCTTTTGACCACTATGTCATCCATGTAGGCTTCCACATTTCTGTGTATTTGCGGCTCAAAAGCGTGATGGACTACTCTTGCAAATGTTGAACCAGCATTCTTTAAACCGAAAGGCATCCGTATGAAACAGTATGTGCCACATGGGGTGATGAATGCGGTCTTCTCCTCATCCTCTTCTGCCATGAAGATCTGATGGTATCCTGAGTATGCATCAAGAAATGAAAGCAAATCACATCCGGCCGTGGAGTCAACAATCTGGTCGATACGCGGCAAGGGAAATGGGTCTTTGGGACAAGCTTTATTAACATCGGTAAAGTCGATACAAAGCCTCCATTTCCCGTTTGCCTTACGCATGACTACAGGATTGGCTAGCACTCCTCTGACAAGGCCTGCTGCTTCCAATTTCTTGATTTCTTCTGTGATGAATTCTTGGCGCTCCACTGCCTGCTTCCTGACTTTCTGCTTGACGGGCCGCGCATGAGGACAGATGGCAAGATGGTGCTCAATTACTTTCCTGGGAACACCGGGGATGTCAGACGGTTGCCATGCAAACACGTCGACGTTCGCCCGTAGGAAAGCAACGAGCGCGCCTTCCTATTTAGGGTCGAGAGAGGCACTGATGGTGAAGGTACCACCAGTGCCGTCCTCCTTGGCGGACACCCTCTTGGTCTCTGGCGGAGCTGCCATCGTCTTCTTACACTTGCCGGTGGAGCTTGATGGTGCGTCCTCGACGGTAGCGCAGCACTCCGAAGAGGTGCGCTTGCCGGAGTGGGCATCAGAACTCTTGCCGGATTTGGTCTTCTTCTTCGCCCCGGGAGCTTCAGCGGCAAGTGACTTGCGATCTGTTGCGGCTGCTGCTTCCCGGTAGATCTTGTCGGCGCAGATAAGAGCATCTTTCTTGTCGCCAGGGACAGAGATGACACTTATCGGGCCTGGCATCTTCAGCATGTTGTATGCATAGTGAGAGGCTGCCATGAATTTGGCAAGTGCTGGACGGCCAAGTATCCCATTGTAGGGCAATGGAAAGTCAGCAACGTCAAAAGTGACCCTCTCGGTTCTGAAGTTCAACTCGCTGCCAAATGTCACCGGCAACGTGATCTTCCCCTTCGGCTTACTCCTTCCCGGGTTGATTCCTTGGAACGTGCCGGTCTCTTCGAGCTCGCCATCAGGGATCTGGAGTTTTTGGAGCACCGCGGAGGAGCTCAGATTCAAGCCGGCCCCGCCGTCAACTAGCATCTTAGTGACTTTGAGGTTGCGGATAGTTGGTGAAACCAACATCGGCAAGCACCCGACCGCAGTTATGCGATCAGGGTGATCCTCAATATCAAAGATGATAGGCGTGCTGGACCATTTCAGAGGCTTGCGTGACTCGACGGATGGTTCAGCCGCATTGACTTCCCGCATCCACTGCTTGAGCTGGCGGTGTGAAGTACGCAGAGAAGCACCGTCGTCAATGCACTAGACCTCTGTGGCTTTCTGGAACTCCTGCTCATCAGTATCGTCATCATCCATGTCTTCGTCGTCGTCGTCCTCTTCATCCTTGTCGCGGCCGCGGGGAGGTCTGTCTCCTTGCCGCTGCTTGGCCTTGCCGCGGCGTCCTCCTCGGCCGGGACGTTTCTTGCCGGATCCTCCAGCACCTTCCTGGGCCTTCTCCTTGTCGCGTCGCTCGTATTCAGCCTTTTGCTGCTCGACAAGCTGCTCAACCTTCTTGCAGCTCTGGAGATCATGGCCCTTGGTGCGGTGGATCTTGCAGTACTGCTTGTTGGAGCTGTCCTGCTTGTCGGCGACCGCCACATTCTGGTAGTTGGTGCCAGCGGCAACCTCCTTGCCAGAGCTACCAACTTTGGCTTTCTTGGCGCCACCTCCGTTGCCGGACTGCTCAACAAGTAGCACATCTTTGCCCTTCTTCTTCCTGTTATTCCGCCGCCGGGTCTTCCTTGCCGGGGCAGTCTCCTCACTATCAGATCCTCCTGCTCCTGTGTCCTCTCCGGGGAGTCTCCTCCCTTCTTCAGCACGTGCACACTTGTCGGCCAGGGCATAGAGCTCACTGACGTCTCTGATCTTGCACATCGCCATCTCCTCCCGCATCCTGCGGTTCGCGCGTTCGATGGAGCAGCGCTGATTCTCGCGGCAGGGTGGACATCTGGGATATTGTGCTGTACACGGCTGAATCTCTGAATGTACTTGCGCAGGGGCTCTCCTTCCTTCTGGGCAAGCAGATGAAGGTCGCTTTCTTGGACATGAGGTTTGTGGCCGCCTGTAAAGGCGCCGACAAACTGATGGCATAGATCTGTCCAAGAGGATATGGAGTTGTCTGGCAAGTGCATGAGCCAGGATCTGACATTGGGCTTGAGTACCAGCGGGAAGTAGTTGGCCAGGATCTTGTCGTCACGCCCCCCGGTAGCTTGCACCGCAATGGTGTAGATGCCGAGGAACTCCGACGGGTGCGTCTTGCCGTCGTACTTCTCTGGTACATCTGGCTTGAAATTCTTCTGGCTGGGCCACTGGACTTGCCGCAGCTCACGAGTGAACGCAGGGCAACCTACCGCGTACGGCAAGTCGCCTGGTTCCCTTGGTGCATGCATGTCGACAGAGGGCCCAGCGCGCTGGTCGGATTGACGCCGCGCTTCTCTTCGGCGCTCGATGCGAGTTCGAGCGTCTTCTTGTTGTCGTTCGTGAAGAACTTGGCGCTGATCGCGACGAGCTCGTGGATCCGATGACGCGGTGGAGTCGCTGTCGAGGTGGATCCGGCGAGTCGGCGATCTTGGCCTTCGGGGTGGAGAGTGCATGGTGGTTGCACCCCCACAGGTTTCGTTGCCACCGGCTCGTCCCTTGTCGTCCTGCCGCGGCAGCGATGCACTCGGTTGCCGCGCGGTGTCGCCGTTGGCAAAGCCGATGAGACTCTGAATGGTGGCCCTCCATTCATCGACCTTGTCGGCCGTTGGAGGGTAATCCAGGAGCAGCTGAGCTCTCGCCAAGGCTTCTGCGGGAGTGGTGGGTGGCAGTGGCGAACAGTGCGAGGAGCGGGATATGCTCGGACTCCTAACTATGTTAGAAGGAGCAATATCCCGTCCGGGCGACCGTGTCTCGCTCGGGCCTGCATGCTGGCGCGCATGCTGGTCTTGAGCATCCCGAGATCCACCAGCTCGATCTTGGCCCAACGAACGTATGGTACTGTGAGTACCATGACGCTGTCGGTCCCGCGCCTCTTGAGATGGGCGCGGTGCATGTACGGACGCCGAGGTCTGCGCGGCCTTGTCCTTGGACTTGGCAGCACCATGGACTCCCTCGTCGACGCCCGTTCTTCCGCCGGCGTCTATCCCACCACTCTTTTGCTCCAGTGGTGGTGGGCTCGACGTGGACGGAGCAGTTGCCGCCGAAGCCTTCTTCTTCGATGGCATGTTGATGAAGAAAACGAAGATGCTGCTCGTGTGAACGCCGGATCAGGTTCACACAGCCTCGACGCCCCCTACCTGGCGTGCCAAAGATGTCGGGGAGGCTGATCTGACCCACGAACACCTATGAGGCCGGCGGACCGAGACCCTTTCGGTTCGGTGGGAGGCGGAGGTCGCACGAAGAGCAGATCGAGGCAAAGCACACGAGCAGTTTACCCAGCTTCGGAGCTCTCCGGAGAGATAATACTCCTACTGCTGCATGTCTGAGTTGTATTGTGTTCTTGCTCGGGAGCGCTGAATGCTACAGTACACACCAGCTGCTAACGAGAGCGAGCGTGAGAGTGTTCGAACCCCTTTCTACGCTGCGCAAGGGCCTCCTTTTATATGCTCAAGGGGTCTCCGACAGGTGGCAACGTAGTCAAGGGCAAAAATGGAAAATGAGTGTGGTTGGTACAACTACTCGTACAGTGTATCATACCTAACCCTGACGGCAAGGGACAAAGGCATTAAATGCCCGTCTATGTCGCCTAAACAGTGCAGAAAGGGACCATCAGGGACGCCATCGCTTGCCACGATGGCAATCTTGTCAGCACCGCTTCGCCACCGCCCGGCGCTGCACAGCCTCTTGCCACGCGCGCTACAGAAAGGTCGAGGCGACACGTTGGTGGATGTCTTTGGAGCGCAGGAACAGTGGTAATCTGCGCGGCAAGCGCCTTGCGCTGTTGTTGCCTTTGTCGCGTCCGAAGCTTGTCGCTCACGGGCCTTCCGGCAAGCTCCTCTTGCGGGGTCTTGTCTCCTAGGTGCCTTGGTTGGCCTTCCGGCAAGCTCCTCTTGCCGGGCCTTGTCTCCTTGGCTTAAATACTTTGTTCTTGAATGGCTTCAAAGGAACCACGAAGGACCTAGGCGGTCGCCCGGCAAGCCTTGCCGCGGGGTGCTGCAACTGCCCGTGCACAAGTTCGGGATACTGGGGTACCCCTACTCTAGTACACCGACACGGAGCCGCGCCCGCGGCCACATCAAGCAGAGCAGGGGAGGTGAACCAAGGCAAAACCGAAGCCCAAGACAGCCAGAGCAACGCCAAGACCAAAACGAAGAAGAAAGAGGGCGGAGCAGTTTCCCCCGGCAAGACCCTTGCCGGGGCAGCGCGCCCAAACGCCAATAGGGCGAACCACCCTTGAGCCCACGTCCCCAACACCATCAGCCACGTGGGGCCGGGGCTCGGGAGGCACCTCTGTGGTGGCATGCAGATCTTTGTGAAGACATATTCAAGATCAGATGAGGATTAGGAGACAACAATCCTCGGCAAGATCCTTGCCGAGGAGAGCCACGAGACCCCCGGCAAGATTCTTGCTGGGGACGATAGCGCGCCACGGCAAGACCCTTGCCGGCCCCCCCAGCAAGGCTCTCGCCGAAGACGCCTGCAGGGCCAATGCCAGGCCCGCACCAACCAAGTCTCCACCGCCGTTCGCATGCAGGTGCCAGCCCAAACCAGCTAGGCAGGCACCTGCGTGGCAACATGCAGCATCCAGGCCAACTCAGCAGGCGCCTGCGTGGCGGCATGCAGATCTTCGTGAAGACCCTACCACCGCGCCACCTCAGCTGCCTTCCTGCCTATGTGGCGCCGCACGCATTGCTGGCCAGGGCGCGTGTCGAAGCGAAGAGAAGTGGCGACGGACGGGACGGGCCTCGCCCCCGTCCCCGATAAAGCTAGGGGACACCTCAGCGGCGCATTAAATGTGACTTGTCCTGTAATACGAGCGATAAGCTCGCAATACTGTACGCCTTTCCACCTCCTGTATGCCGCTGTGGCAGCCCCTTTCGCTTATAAAAGGAGGCCCATGGCATACTGGAGGAGGATTCGGCTCTTTCGAACCATGCACTCACCATAGCTAGTTCGAGAACTCAAGAACTCTCTGAAATACACCCACCAAAGCAGGACTAGGGTTTTACGCATCCTCGCGGCCCGAACCTGGGTAAACGATCCTTGTGCTGACTATTGATCCTGCTCTTGTTGCAACCCTGCACCCCGGCAACCGTAGTAGGGATTCTTGTGATCCCATAGGTGTCGTTCCACACCGACATCTTTGGCGCGCCAGGTAGGGGGCGCAATTGTGAGAATCTGGTCTAGTAGCTAGCCTAGCGTTTCTTTGTCGCCATGGCTCCCAATAAGGAGACGGCCGGGAGAAAAGAGCGCCGCCCGTGAACGTGAAGGACGCCAGGGCGATGGAAATGCTAAGTCATTCAGAGCCTTGAATTGTTTCCTCTTATACATAAGGTTATCATCCTCAGAGGTCCTGCCTATGTATGAAAAACCTGCACGCAAAGGACCCCCCCCTCGCGATTGGCAACGCCCTTCTTCTGTTTCGAGTCCGCTCAACAGCTCAAGCGGCCGCGTCGAGAGTGGTGGGGTAGCCTTCCACACTTGGCAACGCTCCCGATTTTGACTCGAGTCAAGCTCGACAGTTCGGGCGGCCGCGCTAAGGACGGTAAGCTGGTTTGCCTGGCAGCACGCACACCCGCCAGGCCAATGGGGATCCATCCCCAAGACGCCGCCTTGGGTTTACGCGCCAGCAAACCTACCCAGTTAACGTAGGGTGGACATACAAAGGGAGATCGAATAGGAAAATAACATGCATAATCTCAAGGTACTGCAGAGTTATATTACATCAATTGTTGCTACGGTTCTAACTAAAGATAGAAATTGTCTTGGCCATGAACCTGCAGCGACGATAAGAAACGGGGTGTCTAATCCCGGCGTTGGCCCTCCACCCTAAGAATACCGCCGACACGGCTGATGATGGGCTTGATGCGCTCCCTGAGCGGCACGAGGTCAATATCCTCCGGCAAGCTCTCCACAAGGCCGAAGTTGAGTCGGGTACGGTGTGCCACCTTGGTGAGAACCTTGGTCATGGCGCCCTGGCAAAGCCTCCGGGCCTCGTCGGCCAGCGAGGCCGCCCGGTTGGTGTGAAGCTGCTCCAGGGCCCCGAGAACGCACTCAAAGAACAGGGTCGCTTGGCATTAGTGGTCCCGCTGCACTCTGGGGAGTACCTCACATTTGGCATCCCCATGGTAGCCAGCTGCGCGGTGATCCTGTCGGCGATGTCCTCGAGGCGGCCGATCCAGCGGTTCACGCCCTCCTTGAAGTCCTTATGCTCGGCGGCCTCGTCCTTTTGCAGCTGCTTCTCGGTCTCTAGCTCCTTGGCCAGGATCCCCTCCCGGTCCTTGGCCTCCGTGAGCATCCCCTCGAGGCCCTCCAGTTTCAGCGTGAGGTCCTTGATGGACTTGTTGGCCTCGGAGAACTCCCCGGCCTTGCTGATGGCCATGCCCTGCGCCTCCGTCAGGGCGCTGTTAAGCGAGTCCTTCTGCTAGGGTAGCTTCAGGGCCTGCTCCTTCAGCCTGTCGCGCTCCACCTCCATCTCCTTCACTTTGCCGGCGTGAACCTGGGCCTGGGCATCGAGCGCCTCTTTGTGCCTCTGCTCCAGCTCACTGGTCCGCTGCAAGACAAGCTTCCCCACCTCTTCATCCTTGCCGCGGAGCGTGGCGGCAAGCTTCCCCTCGCGCGCGGCAAGGTCCTCCTCCTGGGAATTCAGTGCGGCCTCATGCTGGGTCCGGGCAGCTTCGGCGGTGGCGCCCAATTTCTTCACTGTCTCTTGGGCCTTCTCGACGTCGGCCAGCTTCATGGTGAGCTCCACATCACGCTTGGCCAGCTCGCCCTGGGCGGTCCTCAGCTCCTTGTGAGCCTGGCGGAACTAGTCTTGCGTCTCGGCGACGCGCTTCTGGAGGTCCGCCTCCGCCTTCTCCACCACCGCCGTCCTGGACCTGACTTTGTCTAGGCGGGCACGATGGAGAGCCTGGAGCCTCCGAAAGTTGGCACCCATGGCTTGGAGCAGCCGCTCCTCCGGGGAGCCTTCGTCACCAACGCTCAGCTCGTCGACGACCTCAAGCCCTGCGGCAGCAAGCACTTCATCGTCGAACACCTCTCCCTCGACGGGTGTCCTGGTGCTCGACGCGCCTGGAAGGTGGACGAACAAGTCATCACTCACCCCTCAGGTACTTGCCGGAGCCGGAAGCAGCAGAGGAGGAGGGCCGGTCATCAGCCACCTCCTCCTCCTCCTCGGCAGCGGCCCCGCTGGCCTTCCCAGCAGGCCCCTTGCCGGCCTCCTCAGCAGCGGCCAAGGTTGTCAGAATCGCGATTCTGTTGTACGATTCTACGACTTTACGATCCAAACTAACCCCTTTAATTCTACAATTTTGATCTCTCAAATATACGTTTCTACGATCCTGATAGTGAAGATTCTATGATTTGCGATCCTACCATCGGAGCTCTGGTCCGATTCAGAATCACGATTCTGACAACCTTGGCGGCGGCCTTGCCGGCCTCCCCGGTAGGCCCCTTGGCGGCGACCTTCTCGGCGTCCGCCTCGGCGGCCTTGGCGACGTCCTCGATGATGGCGTCCACGTCCTCAGGGTTCACCGAGGAGGAGTGTGGACATCAAACAAGGGAGTGAGGCAAGGCCAAGACCAAGAGCCAGAAAGAAAAAGGAACAGGGACGAAAGGCGAGCGACTTACCAGCGCCAGTGCCAGGCTGGGAAAAAGAAGTCCCCTCCCTGCCAACATTTGGCGTCGAGGCAAAGCCGCCAGCGCCCAAGTTCTCCTCCTCCTCCTCCTCCATGTGCGTGGGCTCGGTGCTTGGCGACCTTAGTGGGGACGCCCCTCGGGGCGGTGTGGTCGATGGGGCGGCGTGTTGGGAGTAGCCCTCTGCGGCTCCTCCTGCTGCCACTCTCCTCCTCCATACCCGGCAAGGTCAGCACCAAAGTATCATACCCCTAACACATGTTGGCGAAGGGAGAGTAGTGAGCTTACGCTGGGGGCTGGGCCAGGGGCTGCTGTCCGGGCTACTCAGCACCACCAGTGGCGCCCTTGAAGTACTAGCCGGGAGCTGGCCGCCCGCCGAGGTCTTGTCCCTCTTCACCCTTTGGGCCAGCGTCTCCGCGTCCCTACAAAGATGAAAACAGGTTAAGCCAAGCGACACAGATTAAGGAGACAGAGATGACGGGAAGAAGACAGATACTCACTCGTCGTCCACCTCCTCCTCTGCTGTTTTCCTCTTCCTTCTCGGGCTGAGGGATCCGAAGTCAAAAGTGACCCCTGCGTCGGCATCTGCCGGAGGAGGGGAGGAGGGCGGAGTCTGCGTGCGCTTGGACGAAGAAGAAGTAGATGCCTTCCTCCTCGCTGTCGCGGCCTTCACCGCCTTCTTTGCGTCGTGGCCCTCCAAAGGATTCGCCCTCTCCCCATGGCCGGAGGGTCAACAACCCCGACCTCCTGCTCTGATGACTCGTCGGCCGCATCCTCAGCCAGAGGAGCCTCGGTGCCGGCGTTGCTGGCCTCCCCAGCGGCCTCCGCCCACCTGGCGAGCTCCTCCTCCTCCACGGCTGTCGCGTCCTTGTCCTCCACACCACCGGTGCTGCCAGCCTCCTCGGCGAGCTTCGCCTCCATCGCCCTGGCGGCGATGTAGTCCAGCTCCGCTTGGGTGGTGTCCTGGACGAGCAGCCGCTCAGCGTCGGCATTGACGTATCCCTCGTGCAGGGTGTCGAAGAACTGCTGCACCTCGACGCCCTCCGGCTCGGCCTAGCTCGGGTCAGGGCCACGCGCGTTGCAGTCCGGCATCATGGCGATGGTGTCGGTCCGGCACGAATTGTTGCACAGCGGGACCACTCCCGCCGGCAACTTGAACAAGGGCCCCTTTAAGACCTTGCCGGCCTTTGCTGCGGCCCTCGCGACCTTGCTGGTCCGCTCGACCTCGCCGTCGTGGCCCACATCGAGCTGGAAGACTCGCTCGCAGAAATGGGCGTGCCCCATCACTATGAAATTGTGGTCGAGGCCGGGGTGGAGCCGCATGATGTCGGCGGGGTTCATGAAGAGCCAGACCGGCCTCCCCTTGTCGTGCAAAGGAGCGATCCGGCAGCGGATGAAGTACGCCCCGATCATCTCGAGGGTGAGCCCCGCCTCGGTGAGCCGAAGGATCCTGGTGACGGCAATCGTGAGCTTCTCGTCGTCGGTGTCGACATCGCTCCAATCGCTTCTGCGGACTGGCGGCGCCCGGCGAACTTTGCAGAACGCCGGCGGGTCCTTCTCTTCGATCCAGCACCACCAGCCCCGCCATTCTTCCCCACCTCTCCTTCATGGCGCCATCCGGGTACGCTCCCTTGGACCTTGGGATCCAGGTGACACAACCAGAAATGGCGCCTCCCGTCTGGATCCGAGGGAAGAAGTAATGGCGGAAGAGCGCCGTGTTGCGGTGCACCCCGGCGAAACCCTCGCAGAGGTGTGCGAAAAGGGCCATGCACGCCACTGCATTCGGGGTAAAATCCAGGAGGCGGAAGCCAAAGGTTTGCATGATGTCGCTGATGAAATCGGAGAAGGGAGGACAAAGCCCTCAGGAAAATAGTCAACAAAAAAGGGGTACCGATTTGGGGTAGCCTCGGAGCAGTTGGCGGGGATGACGCGGGTGACTGGATGCCCCGACTTCTCTCCCCCCTTCTTCACCCCCCACAGGGGCTTGAAGGCTTCCCGAAGCTCGAACATGTCAACCGTCAAGGGGAAGAGGGCGGACTGCATCCGCTGCACCACCTGCGCACTCTCCGGCGGCTCCGCCGCTCCGGCATCCTTAGCCAGGCCCTTGCCCTTGACGGATTTTAGCGCCATGGCGGCTGGGGGAGAAGAGCAAGGCAGAGGGTGGCGGGAACGCAACGGTAGCGAGCGAGGGCGAAGCTTGGGGAAGAAGAGGAAGACGAGCGGAGGCTTCCGAGATTGGGATTGCGCGGAGGGTAAAGGAACAGTGTGCCCGCGGTTATCCCTTTTTATGGGGAAGGTGCGGGTCGTGCTGCCCATTTACTGCGATGTGACGCATGCGTGCAGGAACCGCCCCACGCATGCCGCCCATGTCACACGCACCCCTCCACGTCACGCATTCAACGCGGGTCGTGGGAAGCGCAGCGCACGAATAGTTTCACCACGGTATAAACCGCCCCGCCTGCCCGCGCACCGTTTTGGGCCTCGCCCAACAACGCCTCGCTATTATGAGTGGCCTAGGCCAGGGGGCTCCTGTCAGTGTACAAAAGAAGGGGCGCACTTTTATACCCCTTTACCTGTGCACGGGCAGTCGGAGCCGCGCCCACGGCCACACCAAGCAGAGCGGGGGAGGTGAACCAAGGCAAAACTGAAGCCCAAGACAGCCAGAGCAACGCCAAGATCAAGAACGCAAAGAAGCAGAGGGGCGGAGTTGTTTCCCCCGGCAACAGGGCGAGCAACCCTTGATCCCACGTCCCCAACACCATCAGCCACGTGGGGCCGGGGCTCGAGAGGCACCTCTATTGTGGCATGCAGATCTTTGTGAAGACATATTCAAGATCAGATGAGGATTAGGAGACAACGATCCTCGGCAAGATCCTTGCCGAGGAGAGCCACGAGACCCCCGACAAGATTCTTGCCGGGGACGACAGCGCGCCACAGCAAGACCCTTGCCGGGCCCCCCGGCAAGGCTCTCGCCGAAGACGCCAGCAGGGCCACTGCCAGGCCCGCACCAGCCAAGTCTCCACCGCCGTTCGCATGCAGCTGCCAGCCCAAACCAGCTGGGCAGGCACCTGCGTGGCAACATGCAGCTTCCAGGCCAACTCAGCAGGCGCCTGCGTGGCGGCATGCAGATTTTCGTGAAGACCCAACCACCACGCCACCTCAGCTGCCTGCCTGCCTACGTGGCGCTGCATGCATCGCTGGCCAGAGAGTGTGTCGAAGAGAAGAGAAGCGGCGACGGACGGGACGGGCCTCGCCCCCATCCTCGATAAAGCTAGGGGACACCTCACGGCGCATTAAATGCCACTTGTCCTGTAATATGAGCGATAAGCTCGCAAGACTGTATGCGTTTCCACCTCCTGTATGCCGCTGTGGCAGCCCCTTTCGCCTATAAAAGGAGGCCCATGGCATACCGGAGGAGGATTCGGCTCTTTCGAACCATGCACTCACCATAGCTAGTTCGAGAGCTCAAGAACTCTCTGAAATACACCCACCAAAGCAGGACTAGGGTTTTACGCATCCTCGTGGCCCGAACCTGGGTAAACAATCCTTGTGCTGACTATTGATCCTGCTCTTCTTGCAACCCTACGCCCCGACAGCCGTAGTAGGGATTCTTGTGATCCCATAGGTGTCGTTCCACACCGACACCACCGGTCTTCCTTAGCTTTTGGACCAAAAACAAAATTCTGAAAAAAATCACGCGAAGAAAACACTTTTTGTTCTTCCGCAAGAAGCACTATTTTGCTTCTGTAGAGGTACGCTTGTGCTTTTGTGAGAGGCATGACTATGGCTCTCGGAAACAGAAAAAAAAACGTGTTTTCTGTTTTTTCTACCGCGAGAGGCACGCCGTCCCTCTTGGAAACGAAAAAACGATTTTTTTTGTTTTTTCCCTTACCCGGCCGTGCCTCTCGAAAATGAAAAAATGCATTTTCTATTTTTCCTTTCCAAGAGAGGCACAGTTTTTGCTTCCGCGATAGGCACGAGCGTGTCTTTCGGAAACGGAAAAAAATGTGTTTTTTTTTCCTTCTGTGAGAGGCACGGTGTTGTTTTCGTGAGAGGCACGACCGTGCATTTTGTAAACGAAAAAAATGGGTTTCGATTTTTTTTCCTTCACGAGAGGCACGGTTGTTCTTTTGTGAGAGGCACAACCTTGCCTCTCGAAATCGATAAAACGTGTTTTCTGTTTTTTTTCCTTCTGCGAGGTCTTGCTTCTGCAAGAGGCACGGCCGTGCCTTTCGTAAACGAAAAAAAGAACGTGTTTTTTGTTTCTATCCTTCCGCAAGAGGCATGGTTGTGCTTTCGCGAGAGGCATGACCATGCCTCTCGAAAATGAAAAGAATGTGTTTTCTGTTTTTTTACTTATCTGAGAGGCATGGTTTTGGTTCTGCGAGAGCCACGGTTGTGATTTCGCGAGAGGCAAGGCCGTGCCTCTCGTGAAACATCTATAACATGTGCTTCAGGTGTTATTACCTATATAACATCGGCTTTCGCCTCGAGGGGGTCATCGGCAATATAATGATTAAGTCTTTGACCATTTTCCACTCCCGATTTAGCCCCCTCAATGTTCTTGATCTTGATGGCTCCAAACAAGTACATCAAGAGACGCTTCAACTCCATCCGATGTGTGCAATGCTGTGTACCAGACCTGATGTGTGCCTTGCTATTAGTTTAGCAGGGAGGTACGTACCAAAGTAACCCAGGAGTGGATCACTGGACAGCGGTCAAGAACATCCCAAAATACCTGAAAAGAACTAAGGATATGTTTCTCGTTTATGGAGGTGACAAAGAGCTCATCGTAAATGGTTACGTTGATGCAAGCTTTGACACTGATCCGGACGATTCTAAATCGAAAACCGAATACGTGTTTATATTGAACGGTGGAGCTGTCAGTTGGTGCAGTTCTAAACAAAGCGTCTTGCCGGGATCTACGTGTGAAGCAGAGTACATAGCTGCTTCAGAAGCAGCAAATGAAGGAGTCTGGATGAAGGAGTTTATATCCGATCTAGGTGTCATACCTAGTGCATTGGGTCCAATGAAAATCTTTTGTGACAATACTGGTGCAATTGCCTTGGCAAAGGAATCCAGATTTCACAAGAGAACCAAGCACATCAAGAGACGCTTCAACTCCATCCGGGATCAAGTCCAGGTGGGAGACATAGAGATTTGCAAGATACATACGGATCTGAATGTTGCAGACCCGTTGACTAAGCCTCTTCCACGAGCAAAACATGATCAACACCAAGGCTCCATGGGTATTAGAATCATTACTGTGTAATCTAGATTATTGACTCTAGTGCAAGTGGGAGACTGAAGGAAATATGCCCTAGAGGAAATAATAAAGTTATTATTTATTTCCTTATATCATGATAAATGTTTATTATTCATGCTAGAATTGTATTAATCGGAAACATGATACATGTGTGAATGCATAGAAAAACATAGTGTCACTAGTATGCCTCTACTAGACTAGCTCGTTAATCAAAGATGGTTATGTTTCCTAGCGATAGACATGAGTTGTCATTTTATTAACGAGATCACATCATTAGGAGAATGATGTGGTTGACTTGACCCATTCCGTTAGCTTAGCACTTGATCGTTAAGTATGTTGCTATTGCTTTCTTCATGACTTATACATGTTCCTATGACTGTGAGATTATGCAACTCCCATTTACTGGAGGAACACTTTGTGTGCAACCAAACGTCACAACGTAACTGGGTGATTATAAAGGTGCTCTACAGGTATCTCCGAAGCTACTTGTTGGGTTGGCGTATTTCGAGATTAGGATTTGTCACTCTGATTGTCGGAGAGGTGTCTCTGGGCCCACTCGGTAATACACATCACTATAAGCCTTGCAAGCATTGTAACTAATGAGTTAGTTGCGAGATGATGTATTACGAAACGAGTAAAGAGACTTGCCGGTAACGAGATTGAACTAGGTATTGAGATACCGACGATTGAATCTCGGGCAAGGAACACACCGATGATAAAGGGAGCAACGTATGTTGTTATGCGGTTTGACCGATAAAGATCTTCGTAGAATATGTAGGAGCCAATATGAGCATCTAGGTTCCACTATTGGTTATTGACCGGAGACATGTCTCGGTCATGTCTACATAGTTCTCGAACCTGTAGGATCCGCACGCTTAAAGTTTCGGTGACGATTGTATTATGAGTTTTTGTGTTTTGATGTACCGAAGGTAGTTCGGAGTCCCGGATGTGATCACGGACATGACGAGGAGTCTCGAAATGGTCAAGACGTAAAGATCAATATATTCGACGACTATGTTCGGACATCAGAATGGTTTCGAGGAGTTTCGGACATATACCGAAGTACCGGGGGGTTACCGGAACCCCCCGGGGAGACTAATGGGCATGTTGGGCCCTAGTGGAGAAGAGGAGGGGCGTCCAAGGGCAGCCGCGCGTCCCCTTCCCCCCAGTCTAAATTGGACAAGGAGGGGGGGCGGCACCCCCCTTTCCTTTCCCCCTCTCTCTCCTTCCCTCTCCTCTCCTACTCCCACTTGGAAGGGGGGAGTCCTACTCCCGGTGGGAGTAGGACTCCTCATGGGGCGCGCCTAGGGAGGCCGGCCCCCTCCCCCTCCTTCACTCCTTTATATACAGGGAGGGGGCACCCCTTGGAGACACAACAATTGATCTCTTTATCTCTTAGCCGTGTGCGGTGCCCGCCTCCACCATATTCCACCTCGGTCATATCGTAGCGGTGCTTAGGCAAAGCCCTGCGTCGGTAGCAACATCATCACCATCATCGTGCTGTCGTGCCGACAGAACTCTCCAGTGAAGCTCTGCCGGATCGGAGTTTGTGGGACGTCATCGAGCTGAACGTGTGCTGAACTCAGAGGTGTCGTGCATTCGGTACTTGGATCGGTCGGATCATGAAGACGTACGACAACATCAACCGCGTTGTGCTAACGCTTCCGCTTTCGGTCTATGAGGGTACGTGGACACACTCTCCCCTCTTGTTGCTATGCATCACCATGATCCTGTGTGTGCGTAGGAAAATTTTGAAATTACTACGTTCCCCAACAGAATATACTTACCAACAATAAAATTTGCATAATCAACAAAAAATGAAACGAACCTATGAAAAAGTGAAAACTCCCAGGTTGCAACAAAGTGGCACACATGAAGTGTGCCACTTGTAAGCACCAGAGAAGGTGGAATTGACCTTGCAAGGGGTACCCCTTAATTAGTGATTTCATGCTTCTAGTAGTGGCATTTGAATTTGATTTTTGAGTGCAGCGGCTGATGGGCGAGCGTGTTTCTCCTTTGGGCCGGCCTATCGCCACGAGTGGACTCGGCGCGTATCTTCTGTTAGGTGTGAGTTGTGATGACAATGGCCTAACAACAAAAGGAGAACTTGTTTTCTTCTTATCTCACTTTCTCTCTCTTGTGAAACAACCTTCTTGTCTATGCTAAAAAAGAAAGAAAACACTTGATGTATTTATTTAATTGTGTCTTCATCGTTGGAGTATTTGAAAATGATAAAATAATATTTTATTAACATCAACCCACTATGGTCTTATTGTAACACTGGAACGTTGTTCAGTTAACGGGCCACCTCTTGTGTTGTGTGGGACAGAGTTTACCATGGCATCCTACTAAATATGAACGAGTTTCCGAAAATCTAAACTCAAGCATGAGCATGTGAGTTGGACTACCCATACATAATTACGATAGGCCTCCATTAGTTTTCACTAGTGTGCCTAAGAATTTAGTGTTATAATAGGTTTCTTATTTATGGAATATAATAGGAAATAAGTAAATGCTTCCTTTTTATATCATTTGAATTAAATATATATAACTAAACAAAGAAGTATGGAAATACTGCATTCGTTTTGGAAAATGCATGAAAATTTCCTACTAAATATGAGTTATGTATGGTATAGAATTATGAGTCACAAATGATTGCTTGACATATTGGGAGAGGAAAATAACCCACTCAACTTTCTAGCTATAAGAACCACCAAACAGAAACATCTCAAACAACGCCTCTACCAAAGGAACCACTCGCTAGTTTTCTGAAAGATTAAGTATGGCGCTAACAAAGCTTGCCCTCTTCTTTTCCCTAAACCTTGTTCTCATTTCCATTGTGCATGGTCACCCACCAATTGTCCCTACACCGCCTTTGGTGCCTACCCCAGTTTTTGCACCAACTCCGTCGACTGGTGGTTCCTGCCCAATCAACCCACTGAAGATAACTGTGTGCAGCAATGTGTTGCTACTGCTCAAGCTCCGGATCAATGTGCCGGAGACCGAGCAATGTTGCCCATTGCTTAGAGGGTTGGCTGATCTTGATGCCGCCGTCTGTGTCTGCACTGCCATCAAGGCCAACCTCCTTGGAATCATCAACATTGACATTCCCATCGACCTTACCCTCCTACTAAACCATTGTAACAAGACATATCCCTCTAGGTTCACCTGCTCGCAATGAGCTACTCCTAGGATGAGTGGTTGTCCTGTAAGCTGACACTACTAGAAAAAGGGCTATAGATGGGATTGACACTAATGGCGCACCAGAAAGTTGGTGCGCCATTAGTATATACTAATGGCGCACCACCGCTGATACGCCATTAGAGTTGAAACTACTAATGGCGCACCAGCAAAGGGTGCGCCATTAGTATCAATTTTTTTTGAACTAGTGCGCTTGTCCAAACATACTAATGGCGATCCTGCTTAAGTGCGCCATTAGTAGTTGTAACTACTAATGGCGCACCTGCAAAGGTGCGCCATTAGTATAATTTTTTTGAACTAGTGCGCCTGTCCAAACATACTAATGGCGCATCCCGGTGAAGTGCGCCATTAGTAGTTGTAACTACTAATGGCGCACCATGCATGGGGTGCGCCATTAGTATCAATTTTTTTTTGAACTAGTGCGCCTATCCAAACATACTAATGGCGCACCATGCAAAGGGTGCGCCATTAGTATTTTTTTTATTTTTGCAAAACTACTAATGGCGCACCGCCAGGAGGTGCGCCATTAGTTACCTGGGTTACTAATGGCGCATTTAGTGCTGGTGCGCCATTAGTAAGTGGGCAGCAACAATATATTTTGGACAACCTCTCCTACCCACACTCACTTTCTCCCCACTTCATTCTCTCCACCTCCTCCTTGTCTCGGTGCCTCCTCTTTTCACCTCATTTCCACCATAGATTCATTCAAATTAAGTGGTTAAATTACCTTGTTTTAATAGGTAAGTAAGGGGAAGCTATATTTATGTTGTTCTCCTACAACAATGTGCACATGCACTTTTTACGGCCTAGCTAGATCTATGTATGTTCGTGGTGTTGCATATGTTTGTGGTGTTGCATATGTGTTTGTGTTTGGAGGTGTACGGTATTTGAAATGCGATAGTTGCCAATATTTTGCCGGAATGTTGATTCATTTCCGTCAAGCAGAATTTTGGCATTAAACATTCTTTTGGTCCTATTTTTAGGGAAAGTCATGCCAAATTTTTGTTTGGTTCTAAAATATCGTTTTGCTCTACCCCGCAGGCGACCATGGTCCGCACAATGACCGAAGGCATCGTGAATAGGTTTTTGAGGTCCGCGAAGGCCGAGATGCTTCAAAAGAACAAGACGGAGATAAGATGTTCGTGTCGAAGATGCAAGCTGAAGAGCCTTATTGCGGACCCGGATTCCGGGCAGGTGCGGGACCACCTGCTCTTGCGTGGTTTCATGGATGGCTATCGGTGGCAAGGTGATGAAGATGACTACGAAGTCGCCCATGGGGCGGGCAAGAAATGAGGAAGGGCAGCAAGACAACCACCGCGCTCAAGCGGGCGAGAAGACGAAGAATCCCAGGAGATGATCACGACGGTGATGTTGCATACAGATCATCATGTAGAAGATGCAGGACATGATGATGAGGAAGATGCGGAGCAGGCGACGGGCATGATCATGAAGATGATGATGCGGCGGAGAAGACGACGCTGGACCATCGATGGGCTGGGTGCAGGACCCTCATATTCAAGAGCTGCTTCTCAAGCGGACGGATAACGCCAGAGCTGCCGCCGAGAGAAAGCCAAGATGGATCAACTTGAGTTAGAAGCGGTTACTCCATTGTATGAAGGATGCAGGCCCGAGGATACCCGTCTGAAAGTAACGCTCATGGCTCTGGAGATGAAGGTAAAACACAAAATGACTGACGCATGCTTCGACGAGAACATGTCATTCTGGCATGAACGTCTTCCCAAGGGGAACAAGTGCCTGACTAGTTTGGAGGAGGCGAAGAAAATCGTGTGTCCTCTTGATTTACCGCACGTGAAATACCATGTGTGCATGAACAATTGCATCATTTATCGGGACGAGCACGCGGAGTCTACCATATGTCCGGTGTGCGGCGTCACTCGATACAAGAAGAGGAAGAAAGCTCCTCGAAAAGTGGTGTGGTACTTTCCAATCACTCCTCTTCTGCAGCGCTATTTCTTGGACCCTAAGGTAGCAAAGCTCCTGCGTTGGCACGCGGATAGGGAGGAGAAGAAGCGAGAAGATGACGCAAATGATCCGGAGATAGATAAAAAGACAAGATGCTGAGTCACCCTAAGGATGCGAGCGGTGGCAAGCGTTGAACTTCAAGACTCGGAATTTGGGAACGATCCAAGGAACATCGGCCGGGCGCGAGCACCGATGGAGTCAATCCGCTTGGCAGCCGAGAAGCACACATAGCACCTGGCCTGTGTTTGTGTGGATGTACAACCTTCCCCTGGTTGTGCATGAAGAGGAAGTACATTCACATGAGTATGCTAATTGAAGGGCCGAAACAACTAGGGAACGACATCAATCAGATCTGGGGCTGCTGAAAGAGGAGCTTGACACGCTGTGGAAAACGCCAGCCAATACGTGGGACGCCGCAGAGAAAGAATATTTCCCTATGAGAGCCGTGACCGCTAACGACGGTGCACGACTATCTCGTTACGGATATCTCATGGGCAGGTAGTCCACGGATTTTCCGGATGCGTAAGGTGCATGGATGACACAACGATCGCCAGCTAGATAGAGATCCCGGTCTTCGAAAATCGTGTTCATGGGACATCGAAGGTGGCTTCGCGACGATGACCCATGGAGGAAACGCAAGGATCTGTTCGATGGTGAAACCGAACCCCGAAAACGCCCGTGTACGAGGAGCGGCGAGGAAATAGACAAGCTGTTGAAAAATTGGAAAGACTGCCCACTGCCGGGAAAGAAGCAAAAGACGCCAGAGCCGGGAAAGAAGCGAAAGGCGCCAAAGCCGCTGCTGAAGGTATGGAAAACAAGGTCTGTTTTCTGGGACTTGCCATACAAGAAGATCCACCGTGTGCCTCACAGCCTTGATGTCATGCATATCACGAAGAACGTGTGCGAGAGTCTGCTTGGTACCCTGCTCAACATGCCAGAGAGGACCAAAGATGGGCCGAAAGCAAGGGCAGACTTGAAGTCAATGGGCATCAGGCAGGAGCTTCACGCTAATGATGATGATGATGATGATGATGAGGCGAAGCAGACACGTAAAGTCGTCGCAAAGGCAAAAGGCCAAGAAGACCGAAATGACTACCCTCCCGCGTGCTTCACTCTAAGTCGAGGAGATCGAGCAGTTTTCACCTGCCTCCTAGGAGTAAAACTTCCTTACGGTTACGCTGGGAAGATAAGCAGATACCTAGACCCAGTGAAGCGAAGTTCAGCGGGATGAAGTCTCACGGTCGTCACGTCTCGATGACGCAGATACTTCCAGTTGCAACCGTGGGATCATGGACACGCACGTCCGTGAAACGCTATTTGGCCTATGCAACTTCTTCGACGCCATCTCGGAAGTCGATTGGCGTGAGGCAACTCGAAGGCTACAGGAAGAGATCGTGGTGATACTATGCGAGCTTGAGATGTACTTCCGCCCGCATTCTTCGACGTTATGGTGCATCCGCTGGTCCATATAGTGGAGGATATCATCCAACTCAGGCCGACGTTCCTGCACAGCATGATGCCGCTCGAAAGGATGAATGGTGTCATCAAAGGATACGTTCGCAACATGTCACGCCCGAAGGAAGCATAGCCAGGGGCTTTCGATCAAGAGTGCATCTCCTACTACACGAATTATCTAGGCATCGAGAACCCGCTGGTCTGCTCGTCAACAGCACCTCGGCAGGCTCGCTGGATGGGGTTACCGTGAGGGTCGCCCTTGAAATGCATGTCGACTTCGAGGGTCGACTCGCCGACTTTGAAAGAGCAAACCTAGTCGCGCTACAACACATAGACGTGGTCGATCCTTGGGTGGTAGAGCACAAAACCTTTATTAAGAAGACATACAATGACCGAGGCCAACAGAGGACGGACGGAGATATACTCAAAGAGCACAACTCATGTTTCACGCGTTGGTTCAAACAGAAGCTTCTGTCGTACCCTTTACATGAGGATTCTTCCGCGGAAGAACAACTCATATTCGCCATGTCACAGGGCGCCGAGCACAACCTGATGACCTATGAGGCGTACGATATCAACGGCTACACATTCTACACTGAGGCCAAGGACATGAAGAGCGATGATATCAGAACTCCGGTGTAACGATGGAATCCTACACCGGTAACGACAAGGACAGATACTACGGAAGGATCGAGGAGATCTGGGAGCTGAGCTATGCTGGAGAGAAGGTCCCGATGTTCCGTGTCAGATGGGCCAAGAACGTCATAAAAGAAGACCGGTATTTCACCACCATGGTTATACCCGGCCAAATCCAAGATCATGGGCATAAACGTCACCGCGAAAAATGAGCCATGGGTACTGGCTTCCCGAGTGGACCAATGCTTCTTCATTACCGACCCGCCAAAGCCCAGTCGTGTTGTCGTGAGGAGAGGCAAAAGGAAGATCATCGGAATGGATGGAGTAGCCAATGAGCAAGACTTCGACAAGTACGGCGACCCGAGGATCGAACATGACGACGATGATGAAGTAGCAGCATACACCACAAGAAGAAGCAGGACCACCCTACCTAAAGGACGTCCGTTCCATAGAAGAACTCCATTTGCGAAAAAGAAGGGCAAGAAGATTGTGAAGAGATAGCTAGCTAAGATCGATTGTATTTAAATCGTAGACTTCATTTCTCGAGCACTTTTTGATATCATGAATATTTTTAAATTTCATGGGCACTTTTTGAATTCATGAATATTTTTTCAAATTTGATGATATTTTTTCATATTCAATATGAAAAAAATATTGAATATTCATGAGGACACTCGATCTCGATCCCCCTCCCTCTCGATAGCTATCCCCCTCGCCAGATCCCCCTCGCCGCCGAGCACCCCCCGCTCCACCGCCGCCGTCGACCCCCCGCACCCTCCCCCGCTCCACCACCGCCGACGAACCACCGCACCCTCCCCCGCTCCACCGCCGACGACCCACCGCACCCTTCCCCGCTCCACCGCCGCCGACACACCGCACCTCCCCGGCCCGCCTCCACCGCCACCGACACTGCACCTCCCCGCTCCACCGCCACGACGACCCACCGCACCTCCCCGCTCCACCGCCGCCGACACGCCCGACCTCCCGCCCCGCTCCACCGCCACCGACACCCGCACCTCCCCACTTTTTGAAGATATTTTAAATAACAAATTTGATGATATTTTCAAATAAGAAATTTGATGATATCTTCAAATAACAAATTTGATGATATTTTCAATTAAAAATAAAAAAACAAATTTGATGATATTTTCAAAAAAAAATTTGATGATATTTGATGATATCTTCTGTTCTAGTCCTCATGAAAATAACAAATTTGATAAAAAACAAATTATTAGATGCAACAAGAAATAATGAAAAAAAAGTTACTAATGGCGCACCAGAGGAGGGTGCGCCATTGCTATCAGAAAAAAAATTACTAATGGCGCACCACAGGATGGTGCGCCATTGCTATAGCTGGATACCCCTTCGACCGATCCCCCCTTCCCTCTCCCTCGCCAGATCACCCTTCCCTCCCCCGCCACACCCGCTCCGACGACCCCCGACCCGCTCCAATGACCCCCGCGCCCGCTCCACACCCGCTCCGGCTCCCCCGCGCCCGCTCCGACGACCCCGCGACCGCTCCACACCCTAGCACCTCCCCACTTCCTCCTCGCTGCTTCACCCAACTAGGTCGTCCCGCCGACACCACATCGCCCCCACGACCACCGTCCGCCCCGCACACCACCAAGGAGTCCAGAGCTCTGCAGTGTTCTTCACGCCATCTACGGCCAGCCGCTCGACCTCGACGACTCGCATCATGCGGATCGAGGTCTTCTTCCACCTCCGCCACCGCGGCCTCACCGCCGATCCCGCCACCTTGTCAACCCCGACCCCGCACGAGCTCGCCATCGCCTTCCTCTCGGTGAGCTGCACCGGTTCCCCTTCCCCTTGGCCGTGCTCCCTCGGCCCCGGTTGCCGCCCCGTAGCCGTGCTCCCCTCGGCCCTGGTCGCGCCTGGCCCCCCCAGGCGCCACTGCACCGCGACCGCACCTCCACTACGCTCGGGCCGCGCACTGCCCCGCCAGCACGCCACAAGATCACGATCAGCGCCTCCACTACGCCGGGCCTGTTCCATACATGGATTCATTAATGTTATGATGTTGTTATACGCCGGGCCCAGTCCGTCAAACTAAGATTAGTCGAAGCAACAAAGAGCACTAACCAACCAAAGTTCCACTAGAATTAGGCCACTAGAGAGGAAATAAACAGGTGTGCACTATGCTAAAGGAAGTTGATAAATCCAAACCATGAATTATCAAGTCTGCAATCTTTAGCATGAGTATTTCAGAATTGCTAGTGAAATGTCTTAGGTTTTACTCCAAGGTAATTAGCTCCACTACATTGTCAGGTTTTCTGTTATTTTGTGAAACATCGGGGCATGAATGTTAGTGAATTATGAGAATGATTAAGGGTTCAGCAATCGATTATAATTATGACCGTAACAGAGGAACAAATATCATGATTAGTGTAATGTAAAAATATATCGAAAACCCACTTGAAGTTACTGTAGTTACTCACTTGAGTTACTGTAGTTACTCACTTGGAGTAAAAATTTAGAAAAGAATAAAGTGTAAAAATTCAGAAAAGTTACTAAACAGCGAAGCAATGGCCAAAATTCAATGCTTATGAAGAAGGTACTCCAACAGTTAAGAGTGCCAATAAGTTCAGTTTTCATGTACTCCCAAACTGGTAACTAAATTACAATAACAATAAGTTTTCATGTACTAATTCTGCCATAAATTCAGTTTCAAGATTCTACACTAAATATTCAGTTTTCAAGTTTCATACATGTCCTGTTCCTGCATTCTAGTTTGTGGCAGCCAAACGCTACTACCGTTGCATTTCAAGTTTTCACTAATGTTATGATGTTGTTATAACTGGTTTCATTAATGCTACGCTATGCTGTAGGTGTAATTTGCCACCTATGAAAACATATGCTCTTGCATTTATATTCCTGGTACTCATTATTTCCTTGCCTAACAGAAGGTCTGCTTCTGCCCTGCTCCACTAGCTGCTTTGGGAGACCCATCATGTAATTATGTTATCCCGCTTAAATCAATTTCTTCTGAAATGTTTCAGTGTTTTGTAATATTGGTGAGCATTGTGCTACTGTTATGAGTACCCTCTCATCAATATTAGTGAGCATTGTGCTACTTCTTGTCTCAGATTTGTGATGCTTCGATGTACTACTTGTCGATTGTAAGATAACTTACATGTGGACGAGCCTAGCACAACTAGCTATTTGCATACTTGATAGTTCCTCTTCAAGATATGAGTTAACTTTCGAACATATGCACACAAAACCAAGTATTTCTTGGATTTCTTTGCACGAGTTAACTTACTAAACAAATGCTTATGGCATCAAGTATTAGCTAGAGTTCTTTGCTTAAGATGTTGTCCATACAAGAATCTAGGCCATTTGGTTCAGTTTCTACCAGCAAGAACACATCAAGTGGGTAAATAGATGTCTTGCTGGACTATATATTCGGACTATATGTTCATTGGTACTATATGTTCGTAATGAGTTAACTTGTTGTCATTTATCGAAATTCATAATGTGCTGGACTATATGTTCATTGGTACTACTTGTGATGCTGCGATGTACTACTTGGGAATTTTGTCAACTTGTGATGCTGCTGTTGTACTAATCGAGAAGCCCTTGAGTTTGCGGAATGTCGATTAACTTCCGTTCCGGCAATTGGTACTCCATATGTCCTATTTTCAGCAAAGTTCATGCTGAAATTTTCCGTGAATTTTAGCATGACTTTGCTAAAATAGGACATATGGGGTACTTATGACTAATGCATGGGCCAGGTATCTTAGTACTTAATTAAGTAGGATCAACTGCCCGCCATTCTTGTTGCATTAAACCATAGGTGGCAATAGAGCCAAGTGATTAGGCCCAACTTAGAATTCTCCTTCCTTTTCTTGATAGGGTATATTATTAGAAGATACCCATATATATCACCAACCTAGGGTGCCTCGGCATCGATAAACCGAAATGATAAAATTTACTTAGCATTTAGGGTGCCTCAGCGTCGACAAACCCTAAATTATAAAACCTTGGCTTTTAGGGTGCCTCGGTGTCGATAAAAACCGAAATGATGAAAGCTTAGGCTTTTAGGGTGCCTCGGCGTCGAAAAACCCTCAATGATAAAAGCTTAGATTTTAGGATGCCTCGTGTCGACAAACCCTAAATGATGAGACCATGATCTTGTTCCTTGACAATAACTAACTTTTGACCAAACTTTGTTTCTATTTAGAGAGAAACATGGCCCACAACGATGACGCCGGGGTTCAGGCGGCAAGGCATTCAGGAGCTATCCGGAGATGGAGGAACAACCTCACTTGTATGAGGACGCCGCTTTCCCACCGATCCCGAGACCACCGATGGTACCGCCGAGGATGACCCCATCGATGCCACCACCGATGGTGCCGCCGAGGATGCCACCACTAATGATGGCGGCGCACGCACGGATGGCAGCCAATGAAGAGACAACGGAAGGACCGGCGCCCGACCGTGCTTCGCACCCTCAAGGAGGAAGTTATCAAGTGGACTCCGACGGAATCCAACGGCGCCCGAACGAATAGTCAAGGGGTACTCGCTTCAGCTCGGGTGCATTCTCCGGAGCACCGTCTCGATCAACACCGAGAACCTGAGGCATCCTGACCGAGGGAATTTGCGCAACCTCCTCTTCATGAAGCTGCACGAATGATACAAGTTCCCCGCTGCTTTTGAAAACACAAGCCTCAAAGGGAATAAAGTGAACAATGCTGCCCTCACGAAGATGAGCAAGGCCCTGTCTACTTGGAAAAGCAATGTGAAGAGAATGGTCGAGAAAGGTGAGAGTTATGAGAAGATCAAGGAGAAAAATCCTTCGATCACCGAAGATGACTACAACGACTTCAAGATCAATTGCTCGAGCACCGCAAACTCCGAATCAAGTCAGTGGGGGAAAGAAATGCGGGAGCTGAACTTAGGGGAACACACACTCGGTCCCGGCGGTTACAGAGTGGCGGAGCCTATATGGGACAAGGAGGACGTGGAGCGTGCCGAGCAAGGCCTACCGCCCCTCTTCGATAAATACGGTGACAAGCAGACCATGAACTTTGTCAGGGCCCGGTACAAGAAGGACCCGAAAACAAAGGAGCTACAGGGGGGCACCCCAGGACACACAAGTTGATCTACGGATCGTTCCTTAGCCGTGTGCGGTGCCCCCCTCCACCATATTCCACTTCGGTCATATCGTCGTAGAGCTTAGGCGAAGCCCTGCGCCAGAGAAGTCATATCGTCGCGGAGCTTAGGCGAAGCCCTGCGTCGGTGGAGCATCAACATCGTCACCACGCCGTCGTCCGACGGAACTCATCCCGACACTTTGCTGGATCGGAGCTCGGGATCGCCATCGAGCTGAACGTGTGCAGAACTCGGAGGTGCCGACGCTCGGTGCTTGGATCGGTCGGATCGTGAAGACGACGACTACATCAACCGCGTTGTTATAACGCTTCGCTTTCGGTCTCACGAGGGTACGTGGACGGACACTCTCCCTCTCGTTGCTATGCCATCACCATGGTCTTGCGTGTTCGTAGGAAATTTTTGAATTTACTACGTTCCCCAATGATGGCATCCGAGCCTGGTTTTATGCGTTGATGTCATATGCACGAGTAGAACACAAGTGAGTTGTGGGCGATATAAGTCATACTGCTTACCAGCATGTCATACTTTGGTTCAGCGGTATTGTGAGATGAAGCGGCCGGACCGACATTACGCAGACGCTTACGCGAGACTGGTTTCACCGCCCGAGCACTAGTTGCTTAAAGGTGACCGCGGGTGTCTGTCTCTCTCACTTTAGTTGAACTGAGTGTGGCTACGCCCGGTCCTTGCGAAGGTTAAAACAGCACCAACTTGACAAACTATCGTTGTGGTTTTGATGCGAGGTAAGAACGGTTCTTGCTCAGCCCGTAGCAGCCACGTAAAACTTGCAACAACAAAGTAGAGGACGCCTAACTTGTTTTTGCAGGGCATGTTGTGATGTGATGTGGTCAAGACGTGATGCTATATTTTATTGTATGAGATGATCATGTTTTGTAACCGAAGTTATCGGCAATCGGCAGGAGCCATATGGTTGTCGCTTATTGTATGAAATGCAACGCCATGTAATTGCTTTACTTTATCACTAAGCAGTAGCGATAGTCGAGAAGCAATAGTTGGCGAGACGACAACGATGCTACGATGGAGATCAAGGTGTCGCTACCGGTGACGATGGTGATCATGACGGTGCTTGGCGATGGAGATCACAAGCACAAGATGATGATGACCATATCATATCACTTATATTGATTGCATGTGATGTTTATCCTTTATGCATCTTATCTTGCTTTGATTGACGGTAGCATTATAAGATGATCTCTCACTAAAATTATCAAGAAGTGTTCTCCGAGTATGCACCGTTGCCAAAGTTCAGAGTACCCAGACACCACGTGATGATCGGGTGTGATAAGTTCTACGTCCATCTACAACGGGTGCAAAACAGTTGCACGCCGAATACTCAGGTTAAACTTGACGAGCCTTGCATATAACAGATATGGCCTCGAACACGGAGACCGAAGGTCGAACGTGAATCATATAGTAGATATGATCAACATAGTGATGTTCACCATTGAAACTACTCCATCTCACGTGATGATCGGACATGGTTTAGTTGATTTGGATCACGTAATCACTTAGATAACTAGAGAGATGTCTGTCTAAGTGGGAGTTTTTAATATGATTAATTAAACTTAAATTTATCATGAACTTAGTCCTGGTAGTATTTTGCAAATTATGTTGTAGATCAATAGCTCGCGTTGTTGCTTCCCTATGCTTTTATATGTTTGTTTTGATATGTTCCTAGAGAAAAATTATGTTGAAAAATGTTAGTAGCAATGATGCGGATTAGATCCGTGATCTGAGGTTTATCCTCATTGCTGCACAGAAGAATTATGTCCTTAATGCACCGCTAGGTGACAGACCTATTGCAGGAGCAAATGCAGACGTTATGAACGTTTGGCTAGCTCAATATGATGACTACTTGATAGTTTAGTGCACCATACTTAACGGCTTAGAATCGGGACTTCAAAGACGTTTTGAACGTCATGGACCATATGAGATGTTCCAGGAGTTGAAGTTAATATTTCAAGCAAATACCCGAGTTGAGAGATATGAAGTCTTCAACAAAGTTCTATAGCTAAAATATGGAGGAGAATCGCTCAACTAGTGAGCATGTGCTCAGATTGTCTGGGTACTTCAATCGCTTGAATCAAGTGGAAGTTAATCTTCAAGATAAGATAGTGATTGAAAGAATTCTCTAGTCACCATCACTAAGTTACTAGAACTTCGTGATGAACTATAGTATGCAAGGGATGACGAAAATAATTCCCAAGCTCTTCGCGATGCAAAAATCGGCGAAGGTAGAAATCAAGAAAAACATCAAGTGTTGATGGTTGACAATACCACTAGTCTCAAGGAAAAGGGCAAAGGAAGAAGGGAACTTCAAGAAGAACGTCAAGCAAGTTGCTGCTCGAGTGAAGAAGCCCAAGTCTGGACCTAAGCACGAGACTAAGTGCTTTTGCTGCAATCGAACTGGTCCTTCGAAGCGGAACTACCCCAAGTATTTGGCGGATAAGAAGGATGGCAAAGTGAACAAAGGTATATTTGATATACAGATTATTGATGTGTATTTTACTAGTGTTCGTAGCAACCCCTCGGTATTTGATACTGGTTCAGTTGCTAAGAGTAGTAACTCGAAACGGGAGTTGCAGAATGAACAGAAACTAGTTGAAGGGGAAGTGACGATGAGTGTTGGAAGTAGTTCCAGGATTGATATGATCATCATCGCACACTCCCTATACTTTCGGGATTAGTGTTAAACCTAAATAAATGTTATTTGGTGTTTGCGTTGAGCATGAATATGATTTGATCATGTTTATTGCAAAACGGTTATTCATTTAAAGTCAAAGAATAATTGTTGTTCTGTTTACATGAATAAAACCTTCAATGGTCATACACCCAATGAAAATAGTTTTCAAAACGGTTATTCATTTAAAGTCAAAGAATAATTGTTGTTCTGTTTAAATGAATAAAACCTTCGATGGTCATACACCCAATGAAAATAGTTTATTGGATCTCGATCGTAGTGATACGCATATTCATAATATTGATGCCAAAAGATGCAAAGTTAATAATGATAGTGCAACTTATTTGTGGCAATGCCGTTTGGGTCATATCGGTATAAAGCGCATGAAGAAACTCCATAAGGATGGATTTTTGGAATCACTTGGTTATGAATCATTTGATACTTGCGAACCGTGCCTTTTGGGCAAGATGACTAAAACTCCGTTCTCCGGAACAATGGAACAAGCTACTGACTTGTTGGAAATAACACATATATACCGATGTATGCAATCCAATGAGTGTTGATGCTCGTGGCAAGTATCGTTATTTTTCTGACCTTCACAAGATGATTTGAGTAGATATGGGTATATCTACTTGATGAAACATAAGTCTGAAATAGTTGAAAGGTTCAAAGAATTTCAGAGTGAAGTGGAAAATCATCGCAACAAGAAAATAAAGTTTCTGCGATCTGATCATGGAGATGAATATTTGAGTTACGAGTTTGGTCTTCAATTAAAACAATGTGGAATAGTTTCACAGCTCACGCCACCGGAACACCACAACATTATGGCGTGTCCGAACGTCAGAATCGTACTTTATTTTGATATAATGCGATTTATGATGCATCTTACCGATTTACCACTATCGCTTTGGGGTTATGCATTAGAGACAGCTTGCATTCACGTTTAATAGGGCACCATCTAAATCCGTTGAGATGACACCGTATGAACTATGGTTTAGCAAGAAACCTAAGCTGTCGTTTCTTAAAGTTTGGAGTTGTGATGCTTATGTGAAAAGTTTTCACCTGATAAGCTCGAACCCAAATCGGAGAAGTGCGTCTTCATAGAATACCCAAAGGTAACTATTGGGTACACCTTCTATCACAGATCCGAAAGCAAGATATTTGTTGCTAAGATGGATCCTTTCTAGAGAAGAAGTTTCTCTCGAAAGAAGTGAGTGGGAGGAAAGTAGAACTTGATAAGGAAATTGTACCTTCTCCCTTATTGGAAAGTAGTTCATCACAGAAATCAGTTTCAATGATTCCTACACCAATTAGTAAGGAAGTTAATGATGATGATCATGAAACTTCAGATCAAGTTGCTACCAAACCTCGTAGGTCTTCCGGAGTAAGATCCGCACCAGAGTGGTACGGTAATCATGTTCTAGAAGTCATGTTACTAGACCATGATGAACCTACGAAATATGAGGAAGCGATGATGAGCCCAGATTCCGCGAAATGGCTTGAGGCCATGAAATCTGAGATGGGATCCATATATGAGAACAAAGTGTGGACTTTGATGGAGTTGCCCGATGATCGGTAAGCCATATTATATAAATGGATCTTCAAGAGGAAGACAAATGCTTATAGTAGTATTACTATCTACAAAGCTAGACTTGTCGAAAAAAGGTTTTAGACAAAGTTCAAGGTGTTGACTACAATGAGATTTTCTCAACTGTAGCGATGCTTAAGTCTGTCCGAATCATGTTAGCAATTGCCACATTTTATGAAATCTGGCAAATGGATGTCAAAACTACATTCTTTAATGCATTTATTAAAGAAGAGTTGTATATGATGCAACCAGAAGGTTTTATCAATCCTAAAGGAGCTAACAAAATGTGCAAGCTTCAGCGATCCATCTATGGACTGGTGCAAGCATCTCGGAGTTGGAATAAACGCTTTGATAGTGTGATCAAAGCATATGGTTTTATACAGACTTTTGGAGAAGCCTGTATTTGCAAGAAAGTGAGTGGGAGCACTACAACCTTTCTGATAAGTATATGTGAATGACATATTGTTGATCGGAAATAATGTAGAATTATTCTGAAAAGCATAAAGGAGTGTTTGAAAGGAGTTTTTTCAAAGAAAGACCTCGGTGAAGCTGCTTACATATTGAGCATCAAGATCTATAGAGATAGATCAAGACGCTTGATAAGTTTTCAATGAATACATACCTTGACAAGATTTTGAAGTAGTTCAAAATGGAACAGTCAAAGAAAGAATTCTTGCCTGTGTTACAAGGTGTGAGATTGAGTAAGACTCAAAACCCGACCACGGCAGAAGATAGAAAGAGAATGAAAGTCATTCCCTATGCATCAGCCATAGGTTCAATAAAGTATGTCATGTTGTGTACTGATCTATTGCATACCCTACCACTAAAGCTTGGCGAGGAGTGCAATAGTGATCTAGGAGTAGATCAATGGACAGCGGTCAAAATTATCCTTAGTAGAATAAGGATATGTTTCTCGATTATGGAAGTGAAAAAAAGGTTCGTAAGTAAAGGGTTACGTCGATGCAAGTTTTAACACTAATCTAGATGACTCGAGTCTCAATCTGGATACATATTGAAAGTGGGAGCAATTAGCTAGAGTAGCTCCGTGCGAGCATTGTAGACATAGAAATTTGCAAAATACTTACGGCTCTGAATGTGACAGACCGCTGACTAAAATTATCTCACAAGCAAAACATGATCACACCTTAGTACTCTTTGGGTGTTAATCACATAGCGATGTGAACTAGATTATCGACTCTAGTAAACCCTTTGGGTGTTGGTCACATGTCGATGTGAACTATGGGTGTTAACCACATATAGATGTGAACTATTGATGTTAAATCACATGGCGATGTGAACTAGATTATTGACTCTAGTGCAAGTGGGAGATTGAAGGAAATATGCCCTAGAGGCAATAATAAAGTTATTATTTATTTCCTTATATCATGATAAATGTTTATTATTCATGCTAGAATTGTATTAACCGGAAACATAATACATGTGTGAATACATAGACAAACAGATAGTCACTAGTATGCCTCTACAAGACTAGCTCATTAATCAAGATGGTTATGTTTCCTAACCATAGACATGTGTTGTCATTTGATTAATGGGATCACATCATTAGGAGATGATGTGATTGACATGACCCATTCCGTTAGCTTAGCACTTGATCGTTTAGTATGTTGCTAATGCTTTCTTCATGACCTATACATGTTCCTGTAACTATGAGATTATGCAACTCCGTGCCATGGAGGAACACTTTGGTACTACCAAAGCCACAACGAATCGGGTGATTATAAAGGAGTACTACAGGTGTCTCCAAAGGTACTTGTTGGGTTGGCGATTTTGAGATTAGGTTTTGTCACTCCGATTGTCGGAGAGGTATCTCTGGGCCTTCTCGGTAATACACATCACTTAAGCCTTGCAAGCATTACAACTAATGAGTTAGTTGTGAGATGATGTATTACGGAACGAGTAAAGAGACTTACTGTAACGAGATTGAACTAGGTATTGGATACCGACGATCGAATCTCGGGTAAGTAACATACCGATGACAAAGGAACAACGATGTCGTTATGCGGTTTGACCGATAAAGATCTTCGTAGAATATGTAGGAACCAATATGGGCATCCAGGTTCCGCTATTGGTTATTGACCGAGAATGGTTCTAGGTCATTTCTACATAGTTCTCGAACCCGTAGGGTCCGCACGCTTAACGTTCGATGACAGTTCATTATGAGTTTATAAGTATTGATGCACGAAGGTTGTTGAGTCCGGATATGATCACGGACATGGCGAGGAGTCTCGAAATGGTCGAGACATAAAGATTGATATATTGGAAGCCTATGTTTGGACTTGGAAGGGTTCGAATGAAAACAGAAGTTACTCGAACACCGGGGTTACGGAACCCCGGGGGTATATGGGCCTTAATGGGCCACAAGGGAGAAGAGGAAGGGCCGGCCGGGGCAGGCGCGCCCCCTCCCCTCTAGTCCGAATAGGACAGGAGAGGGGCGGCGCCTTCCCTCTTCCCCTCCCCAATCCTACTCCAACTAGGAGAGGGGAGTCCTACTCCCGGTGGGAGTAGGACTCCTCCAGCGCGCCTCCCTAGGGCCGCCACACCCCCCTTTGCTCCTTTATATCTGGGCAGGGGGCACCCGGGACACACAAGTTGATCTACGGATCGTTCCTTAGCCGCAGCGGTGCCCCCTCCACCATATTCCACTTGGTCATATCGTCGAGAGCTTAGGCGAAGCCCCGCGCGGAGAAGTCATATCGTCGCGGAGCTTAGGCGAAGCCCTGCGTCGGTGGAGCATCAACATCGTCACCACGCCGTCGTCGGTTGACGGAACTCATCCCCGACACTTTGCTGGATCGGAGCTCGGGATCGCCATCGAGCTGAACGTGTGCAGAACTCGGAGGTGCCGTCGCTCGGTGCTTGGATCGGTCGGATCGTGAAGACGTCGACTACATCAACCGCGTTGTTATAACGCTTCGCTTTCGGTCACGAGGGTACGTGGACGGACACTCTCCCTCTCGTTGCTATGCCATCACCATGGTCTTGCGTGTTCAGAGGAAATTTTTGAAATTACTACGTTCCCCAACATCGGCCTTTGCTGAGCTGGCCCTCTTTGGTCGAAGAGCCAGATTCGTTTGGGGCGGGGACACCACCCCAAAGACAACACCGCCAGTCGTGCCAGCGCCAAGTCGGCCCCATGGCAAGACCGCCGTAACGGTGCCGGACATCCCTATGCCATTGGATCCAAACATGCATATGGCACAGGATCAGAACAACGACGACGACGATACATTTGCCAACGTCGATCAGTACTTTGCCGATCATGGGTACGGTGGCGACTTCATGGGGCCTCCTTCTCAAGAACCCAACCCAACAAAAGACGTGCGCGGTCTAGCTGGTATCGCGGAGAAGCCAAGTTGCAACAGGCGTCGTCTGCCGTTCAGCTCTCAGGAGACGCCTCCAGCTGCCGACTTCACCGAGCCTCAGATAGGCGAGGTGCAAAATATTATCAGCCCCAACACACTCAAGAAGGCGGTCTGTGAGCAGAACTCGGTCCCATTACAGGAGAAGAAGAAGGCACGCAAAAGAAAGACTAACAAGTGTGCGGGCCAGCCGGCACCGAGTACGATCCGTGCTCAGGACGGGCCACCTTCACCTGAGGATATCTCGAGGAGGGTGCATGTGGCGGGTAGGGCGATGCTACCGACAAATATGCTCAATGCTGCAACCGGTGCTATGCGGAGTCTGCATGACAGTGTTCTTTCTTTGGAGAAGCGGCATCTCAGAGAGAAGGATGTGGCATACCCGGTTTTCGTGGCCAAGGTGCCAGAGGGCAAGGGCTTTGTGGATAACTCCATCGGGCGTACGATCGTCCTGCGGTTTGATGACATCCACGCTATGTTGAACCTTCATCCGCTCCACTACACCTTCGTTCGGCTATTTTCGTTGAGTATGGAGATGCGGATCATTCGCGACAAGACCCCGGACATCATGATAGTCGACCCCTTCTACATGCGGGCCAAGATCTTGGGCAGCGCTGGGGACCGGCAAGTCGTGAGTTCTTACCTCGAAGGCGTCATTCTGGCAAACCAAGATAAGGATAACTTCCTCGTGCCTTACTTTCCCGAGTAAGTCCTCCCCTCAACCGGCCCGTAACATATGAATTCTTAGATTTTGATCATTTTTCTTTTAACATTCCGTGTTTTCTGCAGTGACACACATTGCACGCTCATCCTCCTAAGCCCCAAATATTCCATGGCCACGTATTTCGACCCGGACCGTCAGTCGAACGTAGACTACACAAATGTCAAGAAGGTTCTTGATGATGTTCTCCCCGGCTACGCCCAATCTGGAGGCACCTTCACCAGGCCTATTCGTAAGTACGGCAAGCACGTGTTCTCCCACAATACGACGTTTTGCTGCGTCAAGCAGCCGCCTGGCGGTCAGAAGGGTGCCTACTACGCCATCCATCACATGCGGCGATCGACGGGACCATCATCAACTTCGCTACCGAGTAAACTCAAGATTGGGGCGCGGCGTGTCGGCAATCCAGGACGCGGACATCGGACAAGAATTCTTCCGCATCCAATGGAGTTTGCGAAATCATCCATCAAGATGTCCTTCCTCGGGGCAGTTCTACCTCGAAATCAACCGTCCAACGGTGACATCGACACAATGCTACAAATGCAGGATGACAACGCCTGTTCTTTCATGACTCCCACGATAGACGGCGGCTTCATCCACGCTCCGTCCCTTGAGTCGAGTTGTCTAGTTCTCAAACATCGATTGTCTCATGTTGTAATTAAACTTTAATGAACTTGTAGTATGTCTCTTTGGTTTCAGAGTCGCTCAACTTAGATGTAATCAATGCTATTAATGTCTTGCTTTTCTCTTCCGATCGCTCATTGCATACTTATATATTGCTTATGTATTGTCTCGTGAATTGGTACTAACGTTTCGTTTGGCTAGTGCATAGCGATGTCGTCGTATGTCGTGTACAAGGGTAAGGTTCCCGGAGTCTACGACGACTGGGAGGAGTGTCGGAGATAGGTTCACCGATTCAGCGGTAATAGTTACAAAGGGTACACCACTAGGGCCGAGGCCGAATCTAGATACGCCCGCTATCTAGCGGGAGAGGGGAGGGAGCGTTGGAGGAACCGGATGAAGACGAGTTTCATCGTGATGATGCTCATCGTGTTGACCGCAGCTCTCTTCTATGTGATGGTAGTTTAGATGATCGATATCGACTTGTAATGTGAAGACAAACTCGCTACTCACGGTCTCGAGACTTGTAATATAATGTTCTATCTTGGTTCGGTCTTTTCAATTCGGAGACTAATATGATGAATTGTATTCAGAGACTAATATGATGAATTGTATTCAGAGACTAATCTTCTATTGTATTCGATGAATCTGTTGTTGTTGTGTGCTGTCTATATTTTGTCCAATTATACATTTTGTAACCTGTGCAAAAAACAGAAAATAAAATAAAACCTAATATTCATACTAATGGCGATCACAACACAAAGGCGCCATTAGTATGCCAAAGAATACTAATGGCGATCATCTGAACAAAGGCGCCATTAGTATGCCGGGTTACTAATGGCGATCTGTTGCCGTGCGCCATTAGTATGCCAAAGCACCTGGTATACATGGCCCTCAGGAGGCATACTAATGGCGCATCCAGTAGTGCGCCATTAGTATACCAGATACTAATGGCGCACCGGTGGTGCGCCATTAGTAAAATATACTAATGGCGTGGCACTAATGGCGCACCACTAATGCGCCATTAATGGCCAAATTAGGTGCGCCATTAGTAGGCCTTTTCCTAGTAGTGTGATCAACCTGTTGTGGGTCCCACATGTATGTGATTAATTGAACAATGATGTGGTCGTGTTGCCGATGTGGATATGCTACATGTCAAGAGAAATATCATAGTGGGGATGAACTATTTAGGTGTTTTAGATATCTTGTGATTTTCAAAAAATCAGAAAAATCAAACTTTTCATGAAATCAAAGATTCTTTCACGATTTTCAAAAAATGTTGACATATTCAAGTTTTTTCTTAAATTGGAAACATGTTCAAGATTGGAAAATTGTTAATGATTTTTTTGGGAATGTGAAAACACCAAAAATTTAAAATAAAGAGAAGCAAAATAAAAATAGAAGGAATAAAATGAAAGAATAGGAAAAAGTAAATAAAGATAAAATAATAGACATAAAGTATGAGAGAAAAACAAAAAAAATAGTGGTTCAGGCAGGCTTCTACTCACTTCAATTCATAATATAAGACGTTATTACATCCCAAAAATGGTGAGCGAAACTAGTTGACGAGCGCTCCTTCGGGAGCCTTGCAACGATCACTTGGGGCTGGGCTGGCGCGCTCTCAGCCGCCGCCACGTGTCGCACTCTGGACACTCCCTCTAGACTTGATTTTATTTTCCGCACGCATTTTCGTCTTTTAAATCCCTTTTTCTGGGCTTTTTCGACTTTTTGGTTTTTCACCGGTCTTCCTTAGCTTTTGGACCAAAAACAAAATAAAAAAATCGTGCAAAAAAACACTTTTTTATATTTCGCAAGAGGCGTGGTTTCGCTTCTATAGAGGCACGGTTGTGCTTCTGTGAGAGGCACGACTGTGCCTCTTGGAAATGGAATAAAACGTGTTTTCTGTTTTTTTTCCTACCGCGAGAGGCACGGTCGTCCCTGTCAGAAACGAAAAAGCACTTTTTTTTGTTTTTTCCTTTCGCGAGAGGCACGGCCGTGCCTCTCGAAAATGAAAAAAACGCATTTTCCATATTTTTTTCCTTTCGCGAGAGGCACGGGCATGTCTTTCGAAAATGAAAAAAAATGTGTTTTATTTCTTTTCCTTCTACGAGAGGCACGGTTGTGTTTTTGTGAGAGGCCCGGCCGTGCATTTTGTAAACGAAAAAATGTGTATTCTATTTTTTAACTTCCGCGAGAGGCACAGTTGTTCTTTTGTGAGAGGCACAACCTTGCCTCTCAAAATAAAAAAATGTGGTTTTTTGTTGTTTTTCCTTCTGGGAGGTCTTGCTTCTGCGAGAGGCACGGCTGTGCCTTTCGTAAACGGAATAAAAGAACACGTTTTTTTTTCTCCTTCCGCAAGAGGCATGCTTGTGCTTTCGCGACAGGCATGACCGTGCCTCTCAAAAACGAAAAAAACGTGTTTTCTATTTTTTTACTTCTCTTAGAGGCATGGTTTTCATTCCGCGAGAGGCACGGTTGTGCTTTTGCGAGAGGCAGGGCTGTGCCTTTCGTAAACGGATGTGCCTCTCGGGAAACATCTATAACATCTGTATCTGGTCTTATTACCTATATAACATCGGCTTTCGCCTCGAGGGGGTCATCGGCAATATAATGATTAAGTCTTTGACCATTTACCACTCTCGATTTGGCCCCCACAATGTTGTTGATCTTGATGGCTCCAAACGAGTAAACATCTTCAATTATTAAGGGTCCTCCAATTAGAAAGAAGCTTACCCATAAAATATCTAAAATGAGGCTTGTACAAGAGAACTATATCATCAATCTTATATTCACGTTTCTGAATTCCCCTACCATGACACATTCTAACTTTTTAAAACATATTAGCATTCTCATAAGCTTCATTCCTTCATTCATCTATAGCGCTCATGTCAAGCAACCTCTTTTCACCAGCAAGTTTGAAATTATAGTAGAGTTTCTTAACAACCCAATAAGCTTTATGGCCTAACTCAAGAGGTAAATGTCAGGCTTGACCATAAACCATTTTATATAGTGACATACCCATAGGATTCTTATAAGCAATTATATAAGCCTAAAGTGCAACATCACGTTTCTTACACCAATCCTTCATTGACCTATTGACAGTCAATTGAAAAATTAATTTGATATCTCTTTTAGATAATTCAGTCTTTCCACTAGACTGGGGATGATATGGTGATGCTACTCTATGGTTTACTCATACTTAGCAAGACCTTTTCTAACAACAACATGAATAAAATATGAACCATAATCGGTCATAAGATATCTAGGACTTCCAAACATCAAAAACATAACCTCTTTAAGTATTTTAACATAAGGTCATGATCAAAACTTCTAGTTGAAATGTCCTCTACCAACTTGGTGACATTATCAACAACATTTAGAATATGACTGTAACCATGCGAGGCTAGAAAATGTCCCATAAAATTAAAGCCCTAGAAGTCGGAATGTTCGATAACAAGAAAATAATTTATTAGCAATTCTTGATGTGTACTAATATTACCAATTATTTGACGTTTGTCACAAGAGAGAATAGATTTATGAGCATTTTAAAAAATAGTAGAACAACAGAAACTAGATTGTAAGACCTTGTATGCATTTTTCTATCTCCAGCCTAGTGCCTTACATAAGGATTAGAGTCATACTTCCTCAGTATCTCTTCCTGCTCATGTTCAGGTATACAACTTCTAACAATATCATATACTCCTTTTCTATATAGATGTGGATCATCCAGGATATTAATGTCTCAAATCAAGGAAAAATTCTCTTTTGTTGATAAGTGAACTTAGGTGGAATATACTTAGCAACAATAAAATTTGCATAATCAACAAACAATAAAACGAAGCTATGAAAAAGTGGAAACTCCCAGGTTGCGACAAAGTGACACACATGAAGTGTGCCACTTGTCAGCACTAGAGAAGGTACAATTGACCTTGCAAGGGATACCCCTTAATTAGTGATTTCATGCTTCTAGTAGTGAGATTTGAATTTGCTTTCTGAGTGGAGCAGCTTATGGGCGAGCGTGCTCCTCCTTTGGGCCGGCCTGTCGCCTCGAGTGGACTCAATGCGTATCTTCTATTAGGTGTGAGTCGTGATGACAATGGCCTAACATCAAAAGGAGAACTTGTTTTCTTCTGCTCTCACTTTCTCTCTCTCTTGCGAAACAACCTTCTTGTCTATGCTAGAAAATAAAGAAAAAATTTGATGTATTTATTTAATTGTTTCTTCATTCTTGGAGTATTTGAAAATGATAAAATAATATTTTTATTAACATCAATCCACTATGGTCTTATTGTAACACTGGAACACTTTTCGGGTAACAGGCCACCTCTAGTGTTGTGTGGGGCGGAATTTACTACAGCATCCTACTAATTATGAATGAGTTTCCGAAAAACTAAACTCAAGCATGAGCATGTGAGTTGGAGTACCCATACATAATTACGATAGGCCTCCATTAATTTTTCACCAGTTTGCCTAAGAATTTAGTGTTATAATTGGTTTCCTTCTTTATGGAATATAATAGGAAATAAGTAAATGCTTCCTTTTTATATCATTTGAATTAAATATATATAACTAAACAGAGAAGTATGTAAATATTGCTTTGGTTTGGGGAAAATGCATGAAAATTTCCTACTAAATATAAGTTATGTATGGTACAGAATTATGAGTCACCAATGATTGCTTGACATATTGGGAAAGGAAATAACCCACTCAACTTTCTAGCTATAAGAACCACCAGACAGAAACATCTCAAACAACACCTCAACCAAAGAAACCATTAGCTAGCTTGTTCAATGATTAAGTATGGCGCTAACAAAGGTTTCCCTCTTCTTTGCCCTAAACTTTGTTCTCATTGCCATTGTGCATGGTCAGCCACCAATTTTCCCTACACCGCCTTTGGTGCCTACCCCAGTTGTTGCACCAACTCCGTCGAATGGTGGTTCCTGCCCAATAAACCCACTGAAGATAACTGCGTGCACCAATGTGTTGCTGCTGCTCAAGCTCCGAATCAACGTGCCGGAGACCGAGCAATGTTGCCCATTGCTTAGTGGATTGGCTGATCTTGATGCCGCCGTCTGCGTCTGCACTGCCATCAAGGCCAACCTCCTTGGAATCATCAACATTGACATTCCTGTCGACCTTACCCTCCTACTAAACCATTGTAACAAGACATATCCCTCTAGTTTCGTCTGCTCGCAATGAGTTATGACCAACTATACCTCCCGAAAACATACTCATAATCATGTATGTGAGGCATACTTATCTATGCCGACTCGTTAATAAATTTTGTGTTTAAATTATATTTGTTTAGTTTTCAAGTTATGTTTGTGTGTGTGACATAAGTGTATCATTTTATCTAATCCAAGTTATTGAGATCGATCTCGTGTCATTGAAGATATTCCCCTACGACATATGAGAACATTATAAATAATTTATAAATTACATCGTAGTCAATTTTTTGAACCATCCATCTAGATACGACATATTAATGATTTTTCACAACTATGAAAATATCTATGATATCTTGCTCTTATTAGGAACCATCTGCCGGCAGTCATTGATCATATGGTTTAACAGATTTTTTTTGTTCTCTACTAGATGTGTTGATTTTGTTCATGTGGCCTCCAAACCCTGCCATTAATTTTCCTAGCGTTACAAACACACTTGCTTAGCTATTGGCTACTCCTAGGATGAGTGGTTGTGCTGTAAGCTGATCAACCTGTTGTGGGTCCCACATGTATGTGATTAATTGAACAATGATGTGGTCGTGTTGCCGATGTGGATATGCTACATGTCAAGAGAAATATCATAGTGGGGATGAACTATTTAGGTATTTTAGATATCTTGTGATTTTCAAAAAATCAGAAAAATCAAACTTTTCACGAAATCAAAGATTCTTTCATGATTTTCAAAAAATGTTGACATATTCAACCTTTTTCTTAAATTGAAATCATGTTCAAGATTGCAAAAATGTTCACGATGTTTTTTGTGAATGTGAAAAAATACAAAAATATAAAAAAATTGAAGCAAAATAAAAAATAGAAGGAAAAATGAAAGAATAGGAAAAAGTAAATAAAGATAAAATAGTAGACATAAACTACGAGAGAAAAGCAAAGAAAAATGGTGGTTCAGGCAGGGTTCCACTCACTCCAATTCATAATATAAGACGTTATTACATCCCAAAAATGGTGAGCGCAACTAGTTGACGAGCGCTCCTTCGGGAGGCTCACAACGATCACTTGCAGGTGGGCTAGCGCGCTCTCAGCCGCCACGTGTCGCGCTCTGGACGCGCCCTCCAGATTTTCTTTTATTTTCCGTACATTTTTTCATCTTTTAATCCCCTTTTTTCTGGGTGTTTCGACTTTTTGGTTTTTCACCGGTCTTCCTTAGCTTTTGGACCAAAAACAAAATTCTAAAAAACAATCGGGTAAAAAAAACTTTTTTTCTTCCACAAGAGGCACGGTTTTGCTTCTACAGAGGCACAGTTGTGCTTTTGTCAGAGGCACGACTATGCCTCTCGGAAACGAAAAAAAAGTGTTTTCTTTTTTTTCCTACCGCGAGAGGCATGGTCGTCCCTGTCGAAAATGAAAAAAAATACTTTTTTGTTTTTCCTTTCGCGAGAGGCACGGTGGTGCCTCTAGAAAACAAAAAAACGTTTTTTCTGTTTTTTTCTTCCGTGAGAGGCACAGTTTTTTGCTTCCGCGAGAGGCACGGACGTGTCTTTCGAAAACAGAAAAAATGCGTTTTCTTTTTTTCTTTTTTGAGAGGCACGGTTGTGTTTTCGCGAGAGGCATGGTCGTGCATTTTGTAAACGAAAAAATGTGTTTTCTATTTTTTTTCTTTCCGCGAGAGGCACGGTTGTTCTTTCGTGAGAGGCACAACCTTGCCTGTCGAAATCGAAAAAACGTGTTTTCTGTTGTTTTTCCTTCTGCGAGGTCTTGCTTCTGCCAGAGGCACAGACGTGCCTTTCTTAAACTGAAAAAACGCGTTTTTTGTTTTTCTCCTTCCGCGAGAGGCATGGTTGTGCTTTCGCGAGAGGCATGACCGTGCCTCTCGAAAACGAAAAATACGTGTTTTCTGCTTTTTTACTTCTCTAAGAGGCACAGTTTTAGTTCCATGAGAGGCACGGTTGTGCTTTCGTGAGAGGCAGGGTCGTGCCTTAAATGGTCATGCCTCTCGTGAAACATCTATAACATCTGCTTCCGGTGTTATTACCTATATAACATCAGCTTTCGCCTCGAGGGGGTCATCGGCAATATAATGATTAAATCTTTGACCATTTACTACTCTCAATTTGGCCCCTCAACGTTGTTGATCTTGATGGCTCCAAACGGGTAAACATCTTCAATGATTAAGGGTCCTCCCATTTAGAAAGAAGCTTACCCACGAAATATCTAAATTGAGGCTTGTACAAGAGAACTTTATCACCAATCTTAAATTCACGTTTCTGAATTCCCCTACCATGATACATTTTAACTTTTTAAAAAATATTAGCATTCTCATAAGCTTCATTCTTTCACTCATCTAAAGCGCTCATGTCAAGCAACCTCTTTTCACCAGTAAATTTAAAATCATAGTTGAGTTGCTTAACAACCCAATAAGCTTTATGTTCTAACTCAAGAGGTAAATATCAAGCTTGACCATAAACCATTTTATATAGAGACATGCCCATAGGATTCTTATAAGCAATACTATGAGCCTGAAGTGCATCATCACGTTTCTTACACCAATCCTTCATTGACCTATTGACAGTCAATTGCAAAAATTAATTTGATATCTCTGTTAGATAATTCGATCTTTCCACTAGAATGGGGATGATGTGGTGATGCTACTCTATGATTTACTCATACTTAGCAAGACCTTTTCTAACAACACGATGAATAAAATCTGAACCATAATCGGTCATAAGATATCTAGGACTCCCAAACATCGAAAACATAACCTCCTTAAGTATTTTAATATAAGGCCATGATCAAAACTTTTAGTTGAAATATCTTCTACCAACTTAGTGACATTATCAACAACAACTAGAATAAGAGTGTAACCATGTGAGGTTAGAAAATGTCCCATATAATTAAAGCCCCAGACATCAAAATGTTCGATAACAAGAAGATAGTTTATTAGCATTTCCTGATGTGTACTAATATTACCAATTATTTGACGTTTATCACAAGAGAGAATAGATTTATGAGCATTTTTAAAAAGAGTAGAACACTAAAAACTAGATTGTAAGACCGTGTATGCAGTTTTCTATCTCCAGCCTAGTGCCTTACATAAGGATTAGAGTCACACTTCCTTAGTATCTCTTCCTTCTCATGTTCAGGTACAACATCTAACAATATCATATACTCCTTTTCTATATAGATGTGGATCATCCAGAAAAGTAATGTCTCAAATCAAAGAAAAAAATTCTCTTTTGTTGATAAGTAAACTTAGGTGGATGTACTTAGCAATAATAAAATTTGCATAATCAACAAACAATAAAACGAATATATGAAAAAGTAAAAATTCCCAGGTTGCGACAAAGTGGCACACATGAAGTGTGCCACTTGTCAGCACCAGAGAAGGTGGAATTGACCTTGCAAGGGGTACCCCTTAATTAGTGATTTCACGCTCCTAGTAGTGGCATTTGAATTTGCTTTTTGAGTGGAGCGGCTTATGGGCGAGTGCGTTGCTCCTTTGGGCCAGCCTGTCGCCTTGAGTGGACTCGGCGCGTAACTTCTGTTAAGTATGAGTTGTGAAGACAATGGCCTAACAGCAAAAGGAGAACTTGTTTTCTTCTACTCTCACTTTCTCTGTCTTGTGAAACAACCTTCTTGTCTATGCTAAAAAGAAAGAAAAAACTTGATGTATTTATTTAATTGTTTCTTCATTGTTGGAGTATTTGAAAATGATAAATAATATTTTTATTAACATCAATCCACTATGGTCTTATTGTAACACTGGAACACTGTTCAGGTAACGCGCGACCTCTTGTGTTGTGTGGGGCGGAGTTTACCATGGCACCATACAAAATATGAATGAGTTTCCAAAAAACTAAAATCAAGCATGAGCTTGTGAGTTGGACTACCCATACATAATTACGATAGGCCTCCATTAATTTTTCACGAGTGTGCCTAAGAATTTAGTGTTATAATTGGTTTCCTTCTTTATCGAATATAATAGGAAATAAGTAAGTGCTTCCTGATACGTCTCCAACGTATCTATAATTTGTTATTGTTCCATGTTGTTATATTACCAATCTTGGATGCTTTATAATCATTTTATAGTCATTTGATATCATTTTTTGGTACTAACCTATTGACATAGTGCCAAGTGCCAGTTGCTGTTTTTTTTTCATGTTTTTTACATCGCAGAAAATTAATATTAGACGGAGTCCAAATGCCACGAAACTCCATGATGATTTTTTATGGCCCAGAAGGAACACATTGGGCCCTGGCTGTGCCTGGGGGAGTCCCGAGGAGGCGTGCCCTGGTGGGTTGTGCCCACCTTGGGTGCCCCCCGGACCGCCTCTTTGCTCTATAAATACCCCAATATTCTAGAAACCCTAGGGGAGTTGACGAAATATTCATCCACCCGTCGCAGAGTCCAGAACCACCAGATCCAATCTAGACACCATCTCGGATGGGGTTCACCACCTCCATTGGTGCCTCTCCGATGATGCATGAGTAGTTCTTTGTAGACCTTTAGGTTCGTAGTTAGTAGCTATATGGCTTTCTCTCTCTCGCTGAATTCTCAATACAATGGTCTCTTGGAGATCCATATGATGTAACTCTTTTGCGATGTGTTTGTTGGGATCTGATGAACTTCGAGTTTATGATCAGTTATATCTTTTTATATCCATGAAATTTATTTGAGTTTCTTTGATCTCTTATATGCATGATTACTTATAGCCTCATATTTCTTCTATGATATTTGGGTTTTGTTTGGCCAACTTGATCTATTTATCTTGCAATGGGAAGAGGTGCTTTGTAGTGGGTTCGATCTTACGGTGCTTGATCCCAGTGACAGAAAGGGAAACGACACATATGTATCGTTGCTACTAAGGATAAAACCATGGGGTCTATCTCTACATAGATAGATCTTGTGTACATCATGACATCGTTCTTATTGCATTACTCCATTTTTCCATGAACTTAATACACTAAATGCATGCTGGATAGTGGTCGATGTGTGGAGTAATAGTAGTAGATGCAGGCAGGAGTCGGTCTACTAATCTTGGACATGATGCCTATATAATGATCATTGCCTGGATATCATCATGATTATTTGAAGTTCTATCAATTGCCCAATAGTAATTTGTTTACCCACCGTTTGCTATTTTTCTGGAGAGAAGTCACTAGTGAAACCTACGGCCCCCGGGTCTTCTTTCTCATATATTTGCCTTTGCGATCTACTTTTCCTTTGCATTTATTTTCAGATCTATTAAACCAAAAATACAAAAATACCTCGCTGCATTTTATTTCTATTTATTTTATTTGACGTTGGATCTATCAATCTACTACAAATTTACGTCACGTCCTTTGCCTATCTTGTGGCGCCGTACCCCAGAAGGGATTGACAACCTCTTTAACACGCCGGGTTGCGAGGATTTGTTATCTGTGTGCAGGGGCTGTTTATGTTGTGTTGCTTGGTTCTCCTACTACTTCGATAACCTTGGTTTCATATCTGAGGGAAACACCTACCGCCGTTGTGCTGCATCATCCCTTCCTCTTTGGGGAAATACTGACGTAGCTTCAAGCGACATCAAAAGGAATTTCTGGTGCCGTTACCGAGGAAAATCTTCAACATATACCAGGCTCCTAATCACAAATCACATCTCAACGCAATTTACATTATTTTTCCATTTTACTCTCGTTTTCCTCTCACCCACTTCACAAAAATTTGTCGTTTTATTCGCCTTTCTTTTTCCGTTCGCCGTTTTCTTGCCAGATTATTTTTGTGTGCAACCTTGTTTGCCGTTACTATGGATAGTTCTTCCTTTATCGCTTGCACTCCTGATTAAAAAAAGGGGAGGAGAAAATTTCAAAGATGCTTGGTACAGAATTTGCAATGCTCATAATAGATCTATCCGTAAGCAATCTACCGTTGTTCTTCTTCGCTATTTTTATGTTGGCATCACCACTTGGTATAGATTCGTCCTTGATACGATTACTGATGGAAATTTCTTGATGTATCCCTCTCTTGATGCTTTTAATGCTATAGCAAATTTAGTGGGATCGCCACCTCTTATGATTAATGAAACGACTTTGACTCTTCAGCATGTTATGGAACGACTAGATGCTATTTAGAAGGAAATGCTCGCCGAAGATCATATGGAAATTATAGATAAAAATATGCATAATTTTGCCACTAATGTTGGGTCAAAAGCGGGAGATATTTTTAAGTTGTTAAAAGAGAAGGGTACCATAATCCATGAGTATTTCAGAATTACCCAGTTCTTCATAGTTTTTCAGAATTTTTGGAGTTCCATAAGTATTCGAACAAATCAGATTGCTACAGACTGTTCTGTTTTGACAGATTCTGTTTTCTTTGTGTTGTGTGCTTATTTTGATGGCTCTATGGTTTTCTTTGATGAGTTTTTTCCATAGAAAAGTTGGAATACAATAGATATAATGCAAAAACAAAATAAGAATTGGTTTGATACAACACTTATAGTAGTGATTTATTTTTCTTACACTAACGGATCTCAAGAAGGTTTTGTTGAGTTTTGTGTGATTGAAGTTTTCAAGTTTTGGGTTATCTTACGATGGATGAAGGAAGGATAGAAGAGCCTAAGCTTGGGGATGCCCCGGCATCCCAAGCTATTATCCAAAAATGAGCAACCAACTAAGCTTGGGGATGCCCCCGAGTGGCATCCCCGCTTTCTTCCAACGACTATCGGTATTTTACTTGAAGCTATATTTTTATTCGTCACATGATATGTATTTTGCTTGGAGCATCTTGTATGATATGATTCTTTGCTTGTTTTATTTTGTGTTTTAAGTCATCAATCCTTGCTGGACACACTTATTTAGGAGAGCCAAAATTATGTCATGACTTTTTAGAATTGCTCTCTATGCTTCACTTAAAATCTTTTATGAGTTGTGGACTTGCTCTAGTGCTTCACTTATATCTTTTTGAGCATGGTGTGCTTAGTATTTTTGAAGAAATTCTCTCTTGCTTCACTTAGATTTATTTGAGAGTTAGTAAAATTTTCAAGAAATTCCTCTTGCTTCACTTCAATTATTTTGAGAGAAAGAAAAATTATGCTCATGATCTTCACTTATATTTGTTTGAGCTTATGAAAAGCAACACATGAAAATTAGTCCCAAAGTGATAGATATCCAAGAAGGATATAATAAAACTTTCATGAAGATCATTGGACGAAATAAATTTGGTTCTAGTATGAATAATAAACATTTATCATGATATAAGGAAATATAAATAGCAACTTTATTATTGACTCTAGGGCATATTTCCTTCATCGACACAAGGGGAGCCAAAGAATACTCTCAAATATTAGGAGCTGAGTTGTTAATTCAACAACACCTGAAAGACTTAATATCTACAACAAAGTATTTAGTAGCAAAGTAGTATGGAAGTAACATAACGGTGACAAAAGTAACAATAGCAGTTTTGTAGCAATCGTAATTTGTGGCAATGAAATAGTAACTTAGCAAATATCAATATGAAACGAACTCGTAGGCAATGGATCAGTGATGGATAATTATGTTGGATGGCATTTATCATGCAAAGTTATAACCTAGGGTGACACAGAACTAGCTCCAATTCATCAATATTATGTAGGCATGTATTCCGTATAGTCATACGTGCTTATGGAGAAGAACTTGCATGACATCTTTTGTCCTACCCTCCCGTGGCAGCGGGGTCCTTATGGAAACTAAGGGATATTAAGGACTCCTTTTAATAGAGAACCAGAACAAACCATTAGCACTTAGTGAATACATGAACCCTCAAACTACGGTAATCACCGGAAAGAATCCCAATTATTGTCACCTTGGGGTATGCGGATCATAACTCGTAATAGGTGTCTACAACTTGCAAGATTGGATCAGGAACACAAATATATTCATGAAAACATAATAGGTTCAGATATGAAATCATGGCACTCCGGCCCTAGTGACATGCATTAAGCATAGCATAGTCATAGCAACATCAATCTCAGAACATAGTGAATACTAGGGATCAAACCCTAACAAAACTAACTCGATTACATGATAAATCTCATCCAACCTATCACCGTCCAGCAAGCCTATGATGGAATTACTCACGCACGATGGTGAGTGAGGGAGTCCTGGATTAGGGGGTGTCCGGATAGCCGGACTACCATCATCAGCCGAACTATCAATTGCTGGACTATCATCATCGACCGGACTCCAAGACTATGAAGATAGAAGATTGAAGACTTCCCCCCGTGTCCGGATGGGACTTTCCTTGGCGTGGAAGGCAAGCTCGGCGATACGGATATGTAGATCTCCTACTATTGTAACCGACTCTATGTAACCCTAGCCCTCTCCGTGTCTATATAAACCGGATGGCTTCAGTCCGTAGGACAAAAATCACAACAACCCTTACAATCATACCATAGGCTAGCTTCTAGGGTTTAGCCTCCTTGATCTTGTGGTAGATCCACTCTTGTAAACATCCACAATGTCAATATCAATCAAGCAGGACGTAGGGTTTTACCTCCATCAAGAGGGCCCGAACCTGGGTAAACATCGTGTCCCTTGTCTCATGTTACCATCCGCCTAGACGCACAGTTCGGGACCCCCTACCCGAGATCCGCCGGTTTTGACACCGACATTGGTGCTTTCATTGAGAGTTCCTCTGTGTCGTCACCGATAGGCTTGATGGCCTCTTCAATTAACAACGACGCAGTCCAGGGTGAGACTTTTCTCACCGGACAGATCTTCGTATTCGGCGGCTTCGCACTGCGGGCCAACTCGCTTGGTCGTCTGGAGCAGATCGAAAGCTACGCCCCTGGCCGTCAGGTCAGGTTTGGAAGCCTAAACTTCACGGCCGATATCCGCGGGGACTTGATCCTCGATGGATCTGAGCCACAGCCGAGCGTGCCACGCTGTCACGATGGGCATGACCTAACTCTGCCGCCGGACAGCACCTTGGAGGCCGCACCCGGATCCGCTCCGACTCTTAGTCCGGAGCCGATCGCTCGAATCGAGGACGGATGGCTGGACACCGCCTCGGGAGCCGCAATCTCTACGGCGATGGAGCCGAACACTTGCCTTGTCCCACATAAAGCCCATGACTCCGAGGTGCCGGACTCCTTGCCGGACTCCGCACCTCCTGCGCCCCTGCCAGTCAAATCCGATTGGGCGCCGATCATGGAATTCACCGCCGCAGACATCTTTTTCTTTTCGCCCTTGGCGATATCATAAATTCATTGAAGCATCTCGCTATCCGAGAGCCCTGGCGAACTACGGCCGGGGACGGTTGGGACGCGGATGACGAAGAAATTCAGATCCCACCCACCACCCACTTCTTCGTAGCCACCGTCGGCGATTTAACCGACGACTCGACTACGACCAAGACATCGACGGTATGGACGACGATGCCGGAGACTACCAAGAACCAGTGCCCACAGGACACTGGAAGACCACCTCGTCATACGACATATACATGGTGGACACCCCGAAGGGAAGCGATAACGAGGAACAACGGGATGCGGCAGAGGACAATCTCGCCGATAAAGAACCAAAACGGCGACGCAAACGCCACCCTAAGTCCCGCCTCGATCAAAGCAGCCTTCCTAGCGACCCAGCGATAGAGCAGGGCAAGCCAGCGGACGACGAACAGGACGAGCCGGATAGTCAACCCCTTCACGGAGCAATCAACAGTCCGGCCACAACACCAGAGCATAAGAACATACGCAAAAAACTAGTCGGCACTGCAAGAAGTTTGAAGAAGGCGAAACGGAAGCTCAAAACAGCAGAAGACACGCTCAGAATGAAGTGGAGCAAAGTATTCAAAACCGAAGACAAATATGGCAATGGCCATCAAACCAAGAGCTACCCGAAGCGCAAGTTGCTGCCAGAATTTGACGAGGAAGCCATCGAGCCTTCACAGTCAAAAAATAAAGAGGCCACCTGGCCGGATAGACGGCCAGATGACAGGCCCAAAGTGACAAACGGGGCTGCACACAAGCCGAATTATAATCCTGGTAAAATGGACGGCCCAACTAGGTCCATCTACGGGCCAAAAAAGAGGACCCCAGGAAGTAACACACCACGACAAGTGTTCGAAGACAACGGCACACCCAAATACAGGGGCGCCACACACCCGCTATGTTTCACCGATGAGGTGCTGGATCATGAATTTCCAGCAGGGTTTAAACCCATAAACATAGAGGCATACGACGGCACAACAGACCCCGGAGTCTGGATAGAAGACTACATACTACACATACACATGGCTAGAGGAGACGATCTCCACGCCATAAAATACCTACCCCTCAAGCTCAAAGGGCCAGCTCGGCATTGGCTCAAAGGCCTCCCAGAAAATACTGTTGGAAGTTGGGAAGAGCTTGAGGACGCGTTTACAGCAAATTTTCAAGGGACTTATGTCCGCCCTCCGGATGCAGACGATTTGAGTCATATAACCCAACAGCCCGGAGAATCAGTAGCAAGAATTCTGGAACAGGTTCCTTACCAAAAAGAACCAAATAGTCGACTGTCCGGACGCAGAAGCCCTAGCAGCTTTTAAACACAACGTCTGTGACGAATGGCTTGCCAGACACCTCATCCAAGAGAAGCCAAGAACAATGGCTGCGCTAACAAGCCTCATGACGTGCTTTTGCGCTGGAGAAGACAGCTGGCTAGCAAGATGCAGCGCCAGCGACCCGAGTACATCCGAGATCAGAGATGGAAACGGAAAATCACGGCGCAGGAAAGATCAGCGCCGGAATAAAGAAAAAAGCCCGCAGGGCACAGTGGTCAACGCCGGATTCAAAAGCTCGCGGCCGAACAATACAACACGGCCTCTTAAAGAGAACAGAGACGAGCTATCAAATTTAAACGAAATTTTCGATCGGATATGTCAAATCCACGATAGATTCGGAAGGCTCGCAAACCATACCAACCGAAATTGTTGGGTTTTCAAACAGTCCGCAGACTCAACACGGACACAAGGGGCTCGCGCGCCAAACAAGGACGATGATGAGCCCCACCAGCAGAGAACCGGAAGTCAAAAGACTTTCCCACAAGAAGTCAAAACAGTAAACTCGCTTCACGTGATAGTACGGAAAGCCAACACGGCACTCGCCAAGACAAGTGTTGGACGATCCACTCCAGTGGACCGAGATTGGATGTAAAAACCAATCACTTTCGACCACCTGGATTAGTCCAGAAGTATCCGGAACGCAGGATAGACTGCCCTGATATGGATCCCACAATAGGCGGACTGCACTTAACGCAGGTGTTGACGGACGGCGGCAGTGACTTAAACCTGCTATATCCGGACACAATCCGCAAATGGGGATAGACCCTATTACAACTCGGCATAGCCGCACTTCCTTCAAAGGAGTGGCGCCAGGCCCTTAAGCCAGCTATCAAGCACCACGGTATGGGAAGCTCTCGTCCGCTTCAATGCAATACCACATTACGCGTCTCTTACGCTTAAAATGCCCGGTCCACGTGGCATCATTTCATTAAAAGGACGCTTGAGACCCTGGACACGGCTGGACGAGTCCGGAATAATTACGCTAGGGGCTACCTAGCCGCACATTCCTTCACAAGGGTTTGCACATATAAGCCATAATGAGCTAGCATAGGCTCAGCTTCCTTAATCCCTATTTTCAATTTTTTATGCACTTTCTCGCATGATTTTTTCCAACCAAGTTCTTCTCTTTTTACAGATGAACAGCGTGCACACCCGTCCAGGATACGGCACAACGGAGATACAGGCGCAGACGTGCAGTAGGGACCCGTTGCAAGGACTCTTTTCTGACTAAGACCCTACGTAAACCTTTCTTACTGTCTCTTGTTGCTATAATCCCCTGGTTTATCATTATAACCAGAGTGGAGACTGGCATTTTGGGATATGCCGCGCCAGAAGAATCTGCCCGTACCTGGACACAAGGGGCTTAGGGCTTTGTTTTTGCCCGCTATTATAAAGACCGAACACCTTCGGGAGTGTTCGGCGTCTCGAGTTAGGCCTTATATGCATCAGCTCCGAATCATGTCTTGGGTCAAATGTTGGGTTTGCCCGGCTCCTGTGTTTTGCTGCCTTACGTTCAGTATCATCGGCTAACGCGGCTCCGGAGAACTCTGTGATTGTGCCCCAGTTAATTTGGCGAAGCGCCAAGAGAGAAAGCCGAAAACTGACTGTCATGATACAGCGAGAGACTGGTCAACCACTCGATCGACTATGGGAATGTTTAGGATTCCTCCGCTTTGATGAAGGGCCGTTTCCCGGCCAGGCACATATGCGCCCCGAATTCGGAGAGCGCGGTGCCCCCAGGGGCTATGTCGTAGCCCCACCCTCGAACTCCATGGCTAAGTGAAAGTGATAAAGCATTATAGTCCGGTTGCCTCGTTTGCTACGCTACCACCTCCTTTACAGGACCGAGACGTCGGATTAAGTGTGAAAACACGCTATTTTTTGCGAACACCCCCGCACCTTGTGCGTGGGGGCTGAAGCCGACGACTGCCATCTTTCAGGTTATACACACGTATACATGAACGGCCGCAGAGGAGATACTATATTACTTGAACGCACAAGTATAAAAGGCGCTTACATCATAAATATCATTTTACAAACGTTCATTTGAACGTAACATTTTTTGAGCACTGCGACTCTATTACACGAGCACCACGCAGCACTTCGCCAAAATAGTGCTCGGCGGGTAACCGGTTATCATCCGAACCCGGGGTCGCAACAGCGGTGGCATCCATCTCTGTCCAATGTGTCTTCACACGGCGGCGCCATCCGCGCACCTCTAGGCAGGCCGACCACTTCATCGCCTTGATATGCGGCACCGCCCAAGAAATTGCTGCAACAAGCCAAAGTAACTCTTCGGCTTGGGCCTATCCGGCCAGATATGGGTCACTATATCCGTCATAGCAAGCCCGGACAACCTATTTAGCTCAGCCCACTCGGCCAAACGGTCGGTCAGCGGAAGTGAACGCTCCGGACTATGGAATTGAGACCAAAACAGCTCTTCCGTCTTGTGCTCCTTCTGACTCCGAAAATGCACAACGGCATCCGCCGCACTCGCTGCTAAGTCCATATAAGGGTCCTCTGAACCCCACAGTTGGCCCAGCTGAGCATACTTTGGATCCGTAAACCTTCGGCGCAGCAGAAATGGCTTTCCAGCTACAATATCTCCGGCCTGGCGCAGCTCCTCCTTTATAGCCCGCATTGCAGAGAGGGCATCCTTGGCTTCGGCGGTGGCCTTCTCCAGGTCTTCTTGCTCTGCTAGGCGCTCCTTCACAAGAGCCTCATTGCGGTCGGTAGCATTTTTTAACTTCACAGCCATTTCAGCTATTTTTTCCCTGCTCCGGCGGTGTGCGGCCCTTTCGGCCGCTAACTCCTCGGTCGCCTTCGAGGCCGCCGCATTACTCCTTCTGGCCTGCTCCTTGGCTTGAGCAAGTTCGGCCCGAAGACTCTCCACGGCAGCGGCACTATCTGCCTTTCACGCACATATTGTAAGGAGTTGGCTTCGGCTCCCTTACCACATGACCTCACAATAACACTTACCTTGCGACTCATCAAGTCGCCTGTTGATCAGCGCGATGTCTTCATCGCCACATCGAGTTGCCGCTTTAATTCAGCAACTCCATCAGTCCGGCTGGCCCCCGGACGACCCGCCACCTGCATCGGCATGACGGGAATTTAAACCTGCGATTTTGATCCTCGGCACGCTGTCGATATCGACAACCTACCGAGTCTCAGGGGCTACTATCTATACAGGGCGCATTCTATATGCAAAACTGTTAAAAGGTGTGTCATTTTTACGTACCTCGAATCCCGCCAGTAAACTCGTGACAGCATCATGCAATCCTCCTTTGGCAGACGCAATCCTTTCAATCACCATGCTCATTAATGCATGCTGATCTTCTGAGATAGACGCCTTCTCAAGCAGATCCTTCAGCCGTACACCAGTTGGCCCCGAACTATCCGGCTTTGTCGCACCCGGGGGCTCCCTCCGTGACGACACTTCAGGCTCGTCCGCCCTATCCGACGGCGCCCCGGACGGAGGCGTCTCGCTCTCCATCATCTCCGGAAGAAGGTCCCCCGAAGACGAGCTCATTTGCGAAGGACGGAGATCCGAACTACAAGGTAAACACTTTAGTTATCCTCAGAAGCACAAATAGGGATGTCCCTTATTACAAAACTCGTTTCTTTCTACTTACGGCTCGCTGGAGGGCTGACTCATTAAGGGAGATTGTGCGGCCGGGGCCTCCCCGAACGCAGGACCCTCTGGCGAAGATTTCTTCCCCCGTTTAGGGGCTTTTGCCCCCGGGTCCTCGGAGGCAGTCCTCTTCTCCCCTTGGAGGGAGGGATTCTCGATCCCCCCTCTTTCAAGAGCCTCCTTAGGCAGGGCAGTAGCTTCCTTGCTTTCCCCTTCGCCTTCCTCTGAAGGCGCAACCTCCAGCATCCGGACCAGCACGGGATCCGGCGTGGTCTCGGGGAGGGGGGCCGGACACCGTATCAATTTTGCTTCCGCTATCCACTCCTGTGTAGAAGGAGATCGGTCATAAGGCGGGTCATCGAAAGGCAAATAAACGGTATGTCCGGACTTGGAACTACTTACTTGAGTATCCGGGCGATTGCAGCTTAGTCCAGCATCCTCGGTCAATTCCGGACGCACCTCTTGCGATCCGAAGAATAAGCTATACATCTCCAGGGGTGTCATACCCATGAAGTGTTGAAGAATCCGTGGGCCCTCCGGATTGAACTCCCATAGCCGGAGAGGACGGCGTTTGCAGGGCAGGAGGCGCCTAATTAGCATAACCTGCATCACCACCACCATATCGATCTCCCTCGTTAAGAGATCTTGAATCCGGCCCTACAGTAGGGGCACGTCCTTTGACGGCCCCCAGTTGAGCCCTTGGTTGACCCACGACATCAATCGTCGCGGAGGTCCCGGGCGGAATAGGGGCGGCAGCTGTTGTCTGCGGCCCCTCGGAACGGTAATATAAAACCACTCTTGCTGCCACAGGCCGAGCTCCTCTTGGAAGGAGCCAGCGGGCCACGGGGCATCGGCCCTCCTACTTATGGCCGCCCCTCCACACTCCACTTGACGCCCCCCGATCGTCTTCGGCGCCACATTGAAGGTCTTCAGCCACAGACCGAAGTGAGGGGTGACGCGGAGGAAGGCTTCGCAGATGACAATGAATGCGGAGATATGGAGGATTGACTCCGGAGCCAAATCGTGGAATTCCAACCCATAATAAAACATGAGCCCTCTCACAAAAGGATCCATCGGGAAGCCTAAACCCCGACGGAGGTGGGATACAAAAACGACATACTCGCCGGGCTCGGGGGTGGGGATGGCCTGCCCGTCGGCAGGCAGCCTGTGCGAAATCTCAAAAGACAGGTACTTGGCATCCCGTAGCTTCAGCACGTCCTCCTCCATGACGGAGGAGGGCATCCACCGGCCCTAGAGGTCGGAACCGGACATCGTTGAAGGTCCGAAGCGCTCGAATCTGGAGCTCTAGGTGCTGGAACTTGGAGCGGAAAGGGATTCGATGGAGGGTTGAAGAAAAGAAACGAGCCTTGGTCCCGTTATAAAGAGGGAGAATACCAAGAGCCGACTCCGTGACCGTTTGGGACTCGCCTTCGATAGAGGGGGCGTGGCGACGGACGCGGTTGGGTTACCCACGCCCGTATTGATGAGAATCCCGGATTAAGGGGAAACACGATCTCTGCTTCGACAAGACGTGCCAAGGAAACCGCTTCGCTAAATGCTGAGGTGGTAAAGTAAAAAACAATTCGAGTAATGGCTTGGTAGTGGTGTGACGTCATGCCACGGAAAACGTCAGCAGATTGAACTTGTGTATATATATTATTATTCTCTCTACGGTGGAATGTGGAATTTATTTTGCGAGCGGACACTATCTGGTGTTCACAATCTTCTATCATTTGGAGGAGGAACCCGCCTTGCAATGCCAAGCAATATACACGCCGGACTTATCGTCATTGAAGCCTGGTTCAGGGGCTACTGAGGGAGTCCTGGATTAGGGGGTGTCCGGATAGCCGGACTACCATCATCAGCCGAACTATCAATTGCCGGACTATCATCATCGACCGGACTCCAAGACTATGAAGATAGAAGATTGAAGACTTCCCCCCGTGTCCGGATGGGACTTTCCTTGGCGTGGAAGGCAAGCTCGGCGATACGGATATGTAGATCTCCTACTATTGTAACCGACTCTATGTAACCCTAGCCCTCTCCGGATGGCTTCAGTCCGTAGGACAACAATCACAACAACCCTTACAATCATACCATAGGCTAGCTTCTAGGGTTTAGCCTCCTTGATCTCGTGGTAGATCCACTCTTGTAAACATCCACAATATCAATATCAATCAAGCAGGACGTAGGGTTTTACCTCCATCAAGAGGGCCCGAACCTGGGTAAACATCGTGTCCCTTGTCTCCTGTTACCATCCGCCTAGACGCACAGTTCGGGACCCTTGACACCGACAGTGAGCATCATGAAATTGGTGATGGAGGAAGGTTGGTGTGGTAATGGCGATGATTTCCCCTCTCCGGAGCCCCAAACGGACTCCAAATCTGCCCTCCCGATGAAGAACAGGGGGTGACAGCGGCTCCGTATCGTAAAATGTGATGAATCCTTCTCTCTAAAAGGGACCCACATGGCAAGGGGGCGCGCCCCCTCTGGTTGATTCTTTCGCCAATATTTTTATTTATTCGGAAAATATTCTCCGTGAATTTTTAGGTCATTCCGAGAACTTCTATTTCTGCACAAAAATAAAACCAAGGAAATTCTGCTGACAACAGCGCCAGTGCGGGTTAGTTCCATTCAAATCATGAAAATTAGAGTCCAAAACAAGGGCAAAAGAGTTTGGAAAAGTAGATACGATGGAGAAGTAACAGTGAATGCGCATAATGCCTTAAAGGTTTGGGACAACGGGCCACCTCTTGTGTTGTGCGGGGCGGAGGTTACCATGGCATCCTACTAAATATGAATGAGTTCCCGAAAAACTAAACTCAAGCATGAGCATGTGAGTTGGACTACCCATACATAATTACGATAGGCCTCCATTAATTTTTCACCAGTGTGCCTAAGAATTTAGTGTTATAATAAGTTTCCTTCTTTATCAAATATAATAGGAAATAAGCAAATGCTTTCTTTTTATATCATTTGAATTAAATATATATAACTAAACAAAGAAGTATGTAAATATTGCATTCGTTTTGGAAAATGCATGAAAATTTCCTACTAAATAAGAGTTATGTATGGTATAGAATTATGAGTCACCAATGATTGCTTGACATATTGGGAGAGGCAAATAACCCACTCAACTTTCTAGCTATAAGAACCACCAAACAGAAACAACTCAAACAACACCTCTACCAAAGAAACCACTAGCTAGCTTGCTCAAAGATTAAGTATGGTGCTAACAAAGGTTGCCCTCATCTTTTCCCTAAACCTTGTTCTCATTGCCATTGTGCATGGTCACCCACCAATTGTCACTATACCACCTTTGGTGCCTACCCCAGTTGTTGCACCAACTCCGTCGAATGGTGGTTCCTGCCCAATAAACCCACTGAAGATAACTGTATGCAGCAATGTGTTGCTACTACTCAAGCTCCGGATCAACGTGCCGGAGACCGAGCAATGTTGCCCATTGCTTAGAGGGTTGGCTGATCTTGATGCCGCCGTCTGTGTCTGCACTGCCATCAAGGCCAACCTCCTTGGAATCATCAACATTGACATTCCCGTCGACCTTACCCTCCTACTAAACCATTGTAACAAGACATATCCCTCTAGTTTCACCTGCTCGCAATGAGCTATGACCAACTATACCTCCCCAAAACATACTCATAATCATGTATGTGAGGCATACCTATCTATGTCAACTCATTAATAAATTTTGTGTTTAAATTATATTTGTTTAGTTTTCAAGTTATGTATGTGTGTGTGACATAAGTGTATCATGTTATCTAATCCAAGTTATTGAGATTGATCTCGTGTCATTGAAGATATTCCACTACAACATATGAGATCATTATAAATAATTCATAAATTACATCATAGTCAATTGTTTGAACCATCCATCTATATACGACATAATAATGATTTTCCACAACTATGAAAATATCTATGATATCTTGCTGTTACTAGGAACCATCTGCTGGCAGTCATTGATCATATGGTTCAACAGATTTTTTTTGTTCCCAACTAGATGTGTTGATTTTGCTCATGTGGCCTCCAAACCCTGCCATTAATTTTCCTAGCGTTATGCACACACTTTCTTAGCTATTGGCTACTCCTAGGATGAGTGGTTGTCCTGTAAGCTGATTAAACTGTTGTGGGTCCCACTTGTAAGTGATTAATGGAACAATGTTGTGGTCGTGTTGCTGATGTGGATATGCTGCATGTCAAGAGAAATATTATAGTGAGGATGAACTATTTAGGTATTATAGATATCTTGTGATTTGCAAAAAAAATCAGAAAAATCAATTTTTTCACGAAATCAAAGATTCTTTCATGGTTTTCAAAAAATGTTGACATATTCAACTTTTTTCTTAAATTGAAAACATGTTCAAGATTGAAAAAGTGTTCATGATTTTTTTTGTGAATGTGAAAATCGCGGAAATATAAAATAAAGAGAACCAAATAAAAAATAGAAGGAAAAAATGTAAGAATAGGAAAAGTAAATAAAGATAAAATAGCAGAAATAAAGTACGTGAGAAAAACAAAGAAAAACAGTGGTTTAGGCAGGGTTCTACTATGTCCATCTCATAATATAATACATTATTACACCCCAAAAATGGTGACCGCAACTAGTGGACGAGCGCTCCTACGGGAGCCTCGCAATGATCACTTGTGGGTGGGCTGGCGTGCTCTCAGCCACCGCCACGTGTCGCACTATGGACCCTCCCTCCGGATTATCTTTTATTTTTTGCACGCGTTTTCGGCTTTTAAACCCCTTTTTTTTGGGGTTTTCGAATTTTTGGTTTTCCACCTGTCGATGTACAAAAGAAGGGGCGCACTTTTGTACCCCTTTACCTGTGCACGGGCAGTCGGAGCCGCGCCCGCGGCCACACCAAGCAGAGCAGGGGAGGTGAACTAAGGCAAAACCGAAGCCCAAGACAGCCAGAGCAACGCCAAGACCAAGAACACAAAGAAGCAGCGGGGCGGAGCAGTTTCCTCCGCAAGACCCTTGCCGGGGCAGCGCGCCCAAACGCCAATAGGGCGAACCACCCTTGAGCCCACGTCCCCAACACCATCAGCCACGTGGGGCCGGGGCTCGGGAGGCACCTCTGTGGTGGCATACAGATCTTTGTGAAGACATATTCAAGATCAGATGAGGATTAGGAGACAACGATCCTCAGCAAGATCCTTGCCGAGGAGAGCCACGAGACCCTCGGCAAGATTCTTGCTAGGGACGACAGCGCGCCACGGCAAGACCCTTGCCGGGCCCCCCGGCAAGGCTCTCACCGAAGACGCCAGCAGGGCCACTGCCAGGCCCGCACCAGCCAAGTCTCCACCGCCATTCGCATGCAGCTGCCAGCCCAAACCAGCTGGGCAGGCACCTGCGTGGCAACATGCAGCTTCCAGGCCAACTCAGCAGGCGCCTGCATGGCGGCATGCAGATCTTCGTGAAGACCATACCACCGCACCACCTCAGCTGCCTTCCTGCCTACATGGCGCCGCACGCATCGCTGGCCAGGGCGCGTGTCGAAGCAAAGAGAAATGGCGACGGACGGGATGGGCCTCGCCCCCGTCCCCGATAAAGGTAGGGGACAGCTCAGTGGCGCATTAAATGCGACTTGTCCTGTAATACGAGTGATAAGCTCGCAATACTGTACGCCTTTCCACCTCCTGTATGCCGCTGTGGCAGCCCCTTTCGCTTATAAAAGGAGGCCCATGGCATACTGGAGGAGGATTCGGCTCTTTCGAACCATGCACTCACCATAGCTAGTTCGAGAACTCAAGAACTCTCTGAAATACACCCACCAAAGCAGGACTAGGGTTTTACGCATCCTGGCGGCCCGAACCTGGGTAAACGATCCTTGTGCTGACTATTGATCCTGCTCTTCTTGCAACCCTGCGCCCCGGCAACCGTAGTAGGGATTCTTGTGATCCCATAGGTGTCGTTCCACACTGACATCTTTGGTGCGCCAGGTAGGGGGCGCAATTGTGAGAATCTGGTCTAGTAGCTAGCCTAACGTTTCTTCGTCGCCATGGCTCCCAAGAAGGAGACGGCCAGGAGAAAAGGGCGCCGCCCGCGAACGTGAAGGACGCCAGCACAGCGATGGAAAAGCTAAGTCATTCAGAGCCTTGAATTGTTTCCTCTTATACATAAGGTTATCGTCCTCAGAGGTCCTGCCTATGTATGAAAAACCTGCACGCAAAGGACCCCCCCCCCAAGCGATTGGCAACACCCTTGTTCAGTTTCGAGTCCGCTCAACAGCTCAAGCAGCCGCGTCGAGAGTGGTGGGGTAGCCTTCCGCACTTGGCAACGCTCCTGATTCTGACTCGAGTCAAGCTCGACAGTTCGGGCGGCCGCGCTAAGGGCGGTAAGCTGGTTTGCCTGCCAGCACGCACACCCGCCAGGCCAATGGGGATCCGTCCCCAAGACGCCGCCTTGGGTTTACGCGCCAGCAAACCTACCCAGTTAATGTAGGGTGGACATACAAAGGGAGATCGAATAGGAAAATAACATGCATAATCTCAAGGTACTGCAGAGTTATATTACATCAATTGTTGTTGCGGTTCTAACTAAAGATAGAAATTGTCTTGGCCATGAACCTGCAACGACGATAAGAAACAGGGTGTCTAATCCCGGCGCTGGCCCTCCACCCTGAGAATTCCGCCGACACGGCTGATGATGGGCTTGATGCGCTCCCTGAGTGGCACGAGGTCAATATCCTCCGGCAAGCTCTCCAGCGCGGCGTCGAAGTTGAGGTCGGGGTACCAGTGTGCCACCTTGGTGAGAACCTTGGTCATGGTGCCCTGGCAAAGCCTCCGGGCCTCGTCGGCCAGCGAGGCCGCCCGGTTGGCGTGAAGCTGCTCCAGGGCCCCTAGAATGCACTCAAAGAACAGGGTCGCTTGGCATTGGTGGTCCCGCTGCGCTCTGGGGCGTACCTCACGTTTGGCATCCCCATGGTAGCCAGCTGCGCGGTGATCCTGCCGGCGACGTCCTCTAGGCGGCCGATCCAGCAGTTCACGCCCTCCTTGAAGTCCTTATGCACGGTGGCCTCGTCCTTTTGCAGTTGCTTCTCGGTCTCCAGCTCCTTGGCCAGGATCCCCTCCCGGGCCTTGGCCTCCATGAGCATCCCCTCGAGGCCCTCCAGTTTCAGCGTGAGGTCCTTGATGGACTTGTTGGCCTCGGAGAGCTCCCCGGCCTTGCTGATGGCCACGCCCTGCGCCTCCGTCAGGGCGCTGTTAAGCATGTCCTTCTCCTAGCATAGCTTCAGGGCCTGCTCCTTTAGCCTGTCGTGCTCCACCTCCAGCTCCTTCACCTTGCCGGCGTGAACCTGGGCCTGGGCATCGAGCGCCTCTTTGTGCCTCTGCTCCAACTCACTGGTCCGCTGCAAGACAATCTTCCCCACCTCTTCATCCTTGCCGCGGAGCGTGGCGGCAAGCTTCCCCTCGCGCGCGGCAAGGTCCTCCTCTTGAGAACTCAGTGAGGCCTCATGCTGGGTCCGGGCGGCTTCGGCGGTGGCGGCCAAGTTCTTCACCGTCTCTTGGGCCTTCTCGATGTCGGCCAGCTTCATGGTGAGCTCCACATCACGCTTGGCCAGCTCACCCTGGGCGGTCCTCAGCTCCTTGTGAGCCTGGCGGAACCAGTCTTGCGTCTCGGCGACGCGCTTCTGGAGGTCCGCCTCCGCCTTCTCCACCACCGCCGTCCTGGACCTGACTTTTGTCCAGGTGGGCACGATGGAGCGCCTGGAGCCTCCGAAAGTTGGCACCCATGGCTTGGAGCAGCCGCTCCTCCGAGGAGCTGTCGCCACCAACGCTCGGCTCATCGACGACCTCAAGCCCGGCGGCGGCAAGCACTTCGTCGTCGAACACCTCTCCCTCGACGGGTGTCCTGGTGCTCGACGCGCCTGGAAGGTGGACGAACAAGTCATCACTCACCCCTCAGGTACTTGAGGGAGCCGGAAGCAGCAGAGGAGGAGGGCCGGTCATCAGCCACCACCTCCTCCTCCTCGGCAGCGGCCCTGCTGGCCTCCCCGGCAGGCCCCTTGCCGGCCTCCTCAGCGGCGGCCTTGCCGGCCTCCCCGGTAGGCCCCTTGGCGGCATCCTCAGCAGCGCCCTTGGCGGCGATCTTCTCGGCGTCCGCCTCGGTGGCCTTGGCAACGTCCTCGATGATGGCGTCCACGTCCTCAGGGTTCACCGAGGGGGAGTCTAGACATCAAAGAAGGGAGTGAGGCAAGGCCAAGACCAAGAGCCAGAAAGAAAAAGGAACAGGGACGAAAGGCGGGCGACTTACCAGCGCCAGTGCCAGGCTCAGAAAAAGAAGTCCCCTCCCCGCCAACATTTGGAGTCGAGGCAAAGCCGCCAGCGCCCAAGTTCTCCTCCTCCTCCTCCTCCTCTATGTGTGTGGGCTCGGTGCTTGGCGACCTTACTGGGGACGCCCCTCGGGGCGGCGTGGTCGATGGGGGCGGCGTGTTGGGAGTAGCCCTCTGCGGCTCCTCCTCCTGCCACTCTCCTCCTGCATACCCGGCAAGGACAACACCAAAGTATCGTACCCCTAACACATGTCGGCGAAGGGAGAGTAGTGAGCTTACACTGGGGGCTGCTGTCCAGGCTACTCAGCACCACCAGTGGCGCCCTTGAAGTACTAGCCGGGGGTTGGCCGCCCGCCGAGGTCTTGTCCCTCTTCACCCTTTGGGCCAGCGTCCCCGCGTCCCTACAAAGATGAAAACAGGTTAAGACAAGCGACACAGATTGAGGAGACATAGATGACGGGAAGAAGACAAATACTCACTCGTCGTCCACCTCCTCCTCTGTTGTTTTCCTCTTCCTCCTCGGGCTGAGGGATCCGAAGTCAAATGTGACCCCTATGTCGGCATCTGCCGGAGGAGGGGAGGAGGGCGGAGTCTGCGTACGCTTGGACGAAGAAGAAGCAGATGCCTTCCTCCTCGCTGCCGCGGCCTTCACCGCCTTCTTCGCGTCGTGGCCCTCGTCTGACGCGCGGACTCCTCCGGAGACTTTGGCCGCCGCGCAGCCCTGACGGGCCGCACCGGTTCACCGGAAGTGGCCCGCCGAAGGATTCTCCCTCTCCCCATGGCCGGAGGGTCAACAGCCCCGACCTCCTCCTCCGACGATTCGTCGGCCGCATCCTCAGCCAGAGGAGCCTCGGTGCCGGCGTTGCTGGCCTCCCTAGAGGCCTCCGCCCACCTGGCGAGCTCCTCCTCCTCCGCGGCCGTCGCGTCCTTGTCCTCCACACCACCGGCGCCGCCGGCCTCCTCGACGAGCTTCGCCTCCATCGCCCTGGCGGCGATGTAGTCCAGCTCCGCTTGGGTGGTGTCCTGGACAAGCAGCCGCTCAGCGTCAGCGTTGACGTATCCCTCGTGCAGGGTGTCAAAGAACTGCTGCACCTCGACACCCTCCGGCTCGGCCCAGCTCGGGCCAGGGCCACGCGCATTGCATTCCGGCATCATGGCGATGATGTCGGTCCGGCACGAATTGTTGCACAGAGGGACCACTCCCGCCATCAACTTGAATAAGGGCCCCTTGAAGACCTTGCCGGCCTTCGCTACGGCCCTCGCGACCTTGCCGGTCCGCTCGACCTCGCCGTCGTGGCCCACATCGAGCTGGAAGATTCGCTGGCAGAAATGGGCGTGCCCCATCACTATGAAATTGTGGTCGAGGCCGGGGTGGAGCCGCATGATGTCGGCGGGGTTTGTGAAGAGCCAGGCCGGCCTCCCCTTGTCGTGCAACGGAGCAATCCGGCAGCGGATGAAGTACGCCCCGATCATCTCGAGGGTGAGCCCGGCCTTGGTGAGCCGAAGGATCCTGGTGGCGGCAATCGTGAGCTTCTCGTCGTCGATGTCGACGTCGCTCCAATCGCTTCTGTGGACCGGCGGCGCCCGGCGAACTTCGCAGAACGCCGGCGGGTCCTTCTCTTTGATCCAGCACCACCAGCCCCGCCATTCTTCCCACCTCTCCTTCATGGCGCCATCCGGGTACGCTCCCTTGGACCTTGGGATCCAGGTGACGCAACCAGAAATGGCGCCTCCCGTCTGGATCCGAGGGAAGAAGTAATGGCGGAAGAGCGCCATGTTGGGGTGCACCCCGGCGAAACCCTCGCAGAGGTGTGCGAAAAGGGCCATGCACGCCACTGCATTCAGGGTAAAATCCAGGAGGCGGAAGCCAAAGGTGTGCATGATGTCGCTAAAGAAATCGGAGAAGGGAGGACAAAGCCCACAGGAAAATAGTGAACAAAAAAGGGGTACCGATTTGGGGTAGCCTCGGAGCAGTTGGAGGGGATGACGCGGGTGACGGGATGCCCCGACTTCTCTCCCCCCGTCTTCACCCCCACAGGGGCTTGAAGGCTTCCCGAAGCTCGAACATGTCAACCGTCAAGGGGAAGAGGGCGGACTGTGTCCGCTGCACCACCTGCGCACTCTCCGGTGGCTCCGCCACTCTGGCATCCTTAACCACGCCCTTGCCCTTGACGGATTTTGGCGCCATGGCGGCTGCGGGAGAAGAGTAAGGCAGAGGGTGGCGGGAACGCAACGGCAGCGAGCGAGGGCGAAGCTTGGGGAAGAAGAGGAAGATGAGCGGAGGCTTCCGAGATTGGGATTGTGCGGAGGGTAAAGGAACAGTGCGCCCACGGTTATCCCTTTTTATGGAGAAGGTGTGGGTCGCGCTGCCCATTTACTGCGATGTGGCACATGCGTGCAGGAACCGCCCCACGCATGCCGCCCACATCACGCGCACCCCTCCACGTCGTGCATTCAACGCGGGTCGTGGGAAGTGCAGCGCATGAAAAGTTTTACCGCGGTATAAACCGCCCCGCTTGCCCGCGCACCGTTTTGGGCCTGGCCCAACAACGCTTCGCTCTTATGTGTGGCCCAGGCCAGGGGGCTCCTGTCGATGTACAAAAGAAGGGGCGCACTTTTGTACCCCTTTACCTGTACCCCACGGCCACACCAAGCAGAGCAGGGGAGGTGAACCAAGGCAAAACTGAAGCCCAAGATAGCCAGAGCAACGCCAAGACCAAGAACGCAAAGAAGCAGAGGGGCGGAGCAGTTTCCCCCGGCAACAGGGTGAGCCACCCTTGAGCCCACGTCCCCAACACCATCAACCACATGGGGCCGGGGCTCAGGAGGCACCTCTGTTGTGGCATGCAGATCTTTGTGAAGACATATTCAAGATCAGATGAGGATTAGGAGACAACGATCCTCGGCAACATCCTTGCCGAGGAGAGCCACGAGACCCCCAGCAAGATTCTTGCCGGGGACGGCAGCGCGCCACGGCAAGACCCTTGCCGCCCCGGCAAGGCTCTCACCGAAGACGCCAGCAGGGCCACTGCCACGCCCGCACCAGCCAAGTCTCCACCGCCGTTCGCATGCAGCTGCCAGCCCAAACCAGCTGGGCAGGCACCTGCGTGGCAACATGCAGCCTCCAGGCCAACTCAGCAGGCGCCTGCGTCGCGGCATGCAGATCTTCGTGAAGACCCTACCACCGCGCCACCTCAGCTGCCTGCCTGCCTACATGGCGCCGCACGCATCGCTGGCCAGGGCGTGTGTCGAAGAGAACAGAAGCGGCGGTGGACGGGACGGGCCTCACCCCCGTCCCCGATAAAGCTAGGGGACACCTCACAGCGCATTAAATGCCACTTGTCCTGTAATATGAGTGATAAGCTCGCAATAGTGTATGTGTTTCCACCTCATGTATGCCGCTGTGGCAGCCCCTTTCGCCTATAAAAGGAGGCCCATGGCATACCAGAGGAGGATTCGGCTCTTTCGAACCATGCACTCACCATAGCTAGTTCGAGAGCTCAAGAACTCTCTGAAATACACCCACCAAAGCAGGACTAGGGTTTTGCGCATCCTCGGGGCCTAAACCTGGGTAAACGATCCTTGTGCTGACTACTGATCCTGCTCTTCTTGCAACCCTACGCCCCGGCAACCGTAGTAGGGATTCTTGTGATCCCATAGGTGTCGTTCCACGCCGACACCACAGGTCTTCCTTAGCTTTTGGACCAAAAACAAACTTCTGAAAAAAATAGCGCGAAGAAAACTCTTTTTATTCTTCCGCAAGAAGCACTATTTTGCTTCTGCAGAGGTACGCTTGTGCTTTTGTGAGAGGCATGACTATGTCTCTCGAAAACAGAAAAAAAACGTGTTTTCTGTTTTTTCTACCGCGGGAGGCACGCCGTCCCTCTCGGAAATGAAAAAACAATTTTTTTTCCCTTACCCGATAGGCACGGCCGTGCCTCTCGAAAACGAAAAAAAGGAATTTTCTGTTTTTTCCCTTCCGAGAGAGGCACAGTTTTTGCTTCCGCGATAGGCACGAGCGTGTCTTTCGGAAACGGAAAAAATGTGTTTTCTTTTTTTCCTTCTGTGAGAGGCACGGTGTTGTTTTCGTGAGAGCACGGTCGTGAATTTTGTAAACGAAAAAAATGGGTTTTTGATTTTTTTTTTCCTTTGCGAGAGGGACGGTTGTTCTTTTGTGAGAGGCACAACCTTGCCTCTCGAAATCGAAAAAACGTGTTTTCTATTGTTTTTCCTTCTGCGAGGTCTTGCTTCTGCGAGAGGCACGGCCGTGCCTTTCGTAAACGAAAAAAGAACGTGTTTTTTGTTTTTATCCTTCCGCTAGAGGCATGGTTGTGATTTCGCGAGAGGCATGACCATGCCTCTCAAAAACGAAAAGAATGTGTTTTCTGTTTTTTTTACTTATCTGAGAGGCATGGTTTTGGTTCCGCGAGAGCCACGGTTGTGATTTCGCGAGAGGCAAGGCCGTGCCTCTCGTGAAACATCTATAACATGTGCTTCCGGTGTTATTACCTATATAACATCGGCTTTCGCCTCGAGGGGGTCATCGGCAATATAATGATTAAGTCTTTGACCATTTACCACTCCCGATTTGGCCTCCTCAACGTTCTTGATCTTGATGGCTCCAAACAAGTACATCAAGAGACGCTTCAACTCCATCCGATGTGTGCAATGCTGTGTACCAGACCTGATGTGTGCCTTGCTATTAGTTTAGTAGGGAGGTACATACCAAAGTAATCCAGGAGTGGATCACTGGACAGCGGTCAAGAACATCCTAAAATACCTGAAAAGAACTAAGGATATGTTTCTCGTTTATGGAGGTGACAAAGAGCTCATCGTAAATGGTTACGTTGATGCAAGCTTTGACACTGATCCAGACGATTCTAAATCGCAAACCGATATGTGTTTATATTGAACGGTGGAGCTGTCAGTTGGTGCAGTTCTAAACAAAGCGTCTTGCCGGGATCTACGTGTGAAGCGGAGTACATAGATGCTTCGGAAGCAGCAAATGAAGGAGTCTGGATGAAGGAGTTCATATCCGATCTAGGTGTCATACCTAGTGCATTGGGTCCAATGAAATTTTTTTGTGACAATACTGGTGCAATTGCCTTGGCAAAGGAATCCAGATTTCACAAGAGAACCAAGCACATCAAGAGACGCTTCAACAAAATCCGGGATCAAGTCCAGGTGGGAGACATAGAGATTTGCAAGATACATACGGATCTGAATGTTGCAGACCCGTTGACTAAGCCTCTTCCACGAGCAAAACGTGATCAGCACCAAGGCTCCATGGGTATTAGAATCATTACTGTGTAATCTAGATTATTGACTCTAGTGCAAGTGGGAGACTGAAAGAAATATGCCCTAGAGGAAATAATAAAGTTATTATTTATTTCCTTATATCATGATAAATGTTTATTATTCATGCTAGAATTGTATTAACCGGAAACATGATACATGTGTGAATACATAGACAAACATAGTGTCACTAGTATGCCTCTACTAGACTAGCTCGTTAATCAAAGATGGTTATGTTTCCTAGCGATAGACACGAGTTGTCATTTTATTAACGAGATCACGTCATTAGGAGAATGATGTGGTTGACTTGACCCATTCCGTTAGCTTAGCACTTGATCGTTTAGTATGTTGCTATTGCTTTCTTCATGACTTATACATGTTCCTATGACTATGAGATTATGCAACTCCCATTTACCGGAGGAACAATTTGTGTGCAACCAAACGTCACAACGTAACTGGGTGATTATAAAGGTGCTCTACAGGTGTCTCCGAAGGTACTTGTTGGGTTGGCGTATTTCGAGATTAGGATTTGTCACTCTGATTGTCGGAGAGGTGTCTCTAGGCCCACTCGGTAATACACATCACTATAAGCCTTGCAAGCATTGTAACTAATGAGTTAGTTGCGAGATGATGTATTACAGAACGAGTAAAGAGACTTGCCGGTAACGAGATTGAACTAGGTATTGAGATACCGACGATCGAATCTCGGGCAAGTAACACACCGATGATAAAGGGAACAACGTATGTTGTTATGCGGTTTGACCGATAAAGATCTTCGTAGAATATGTAGGAGCCAATATGAGCATCTAGGTTCTACTATTGGTTATTGACCGGAGACATGTCTCGATCATGTCTACATAGTTCTCGAACCCGTAGGATCCGCACGCTTAAAGTTTCGGTGACGATTGTATTATGAGTTTTTGTGTTTTGATGTACCGAAGGTAGTTCGGAGTCCCGGATGTGATCACGGACATGACGAGGAGTCTCGAAATGGCCGAGACATAAAGATCGATATATTCGACGACTATGTTCGGACACCGGAATGGTTTCGGGGAGTTTCGGACATATACCGGAGTACCGGGGGGTTACCGGAACCCCCTGGGGAGACTAATGGGCCTATTGGGCCCTAGTGGAGAAGAGGAGGGGCGTCCAAGGGCAGCCGCGTGTCCCCTTCCCCCCAGTCTGAATTGGACAAGGAGGGGGGCGGCACCGCCCTTTCCTTTCTCCCTCTCTCTCCTTCCCTCTCCTCTCCTACTCCCACTTGGAAGGGGGGAGTCCTACTCCCGGTGGGAGTAGGACTCCTCATGGGGCGCGCCTAGGGAGGCCGGCCCCCTCCCCCTCCTTCACTCCTTTATATACGGGGAGGGGCACCCCTTGGAGACACAACAATTGATCTCTTGATCTCTTAGCCGTGTGCGGTGCCCTCCTCCACCATATTCCACCTCGGTCATGTCGTAGCGGTGCTTAGGCGAAGCCCTGCGTCGGTAGCAACATCATCACCATCATCGTGTTGTCGTGCCGACAGAACTCTCCCATGAAGTTATGCCGGATCGGAGTTCGCGGGACGTCATCGAGCTGAACGTGTGCTGAACTCGGAGGTGCCGTGCGTTCGGTACTTGGATCGTTCGGATCGTGAAGACGTACGACTACATCAACCGCGTTGTGCTAACGCTTCCGCTTTCGGTCTACGAGGGTACGTGGACACACTCTCCCCTCTCGTTGCTATGCATCACCATGATCCTGTGTGTGCGTAGGAAAATTTTGAAATTACTATGTTCCCCAACAGAATATACTTACCAACAATAAAATTTGCATAATCAACAAAAAATGAAACGAACCTATGAAAAAGTGAAAACTCCCAGGTTGCGACAAAGTGGCACACATGAAGTGTGCCACTTGTCAGCACCAGAGAAGGTGCCATTGACCTTGCAAGGGGTACCCCTTAATTAGTGATTTCACGCTTCTAGTAGTGGCATTTGAATTTGATTTTTGAGTGCAGCGGCTGATGGGCGAGCGCGTTTCTCCTTTGGGCCGGCCTATCGCCACGAGTGGACTCGGCGCGTATCTTCTGTTAGGTGTGAGTTGTGATGACAATGGCCTAACAACAAAAGGAGAACTTGTTTTCTTCTTATCTCACTTTCTCTCTCTTGTGAAACAACCTTCTTGTCTATGCTAAAAAAGAAAGAAAAAACTTGATGTATTTATTTAATTTTTTCTTCATCGTTGGAGTATTTGAAAATGATAAAATAATATTTTATTAACATCAACCCACTATGGTCTTATTGTAACACTGGAACGCTGTTCAGGTAACGGGCCACTTCTTGTGTTCTGTGGGACAGAGTTTACCATGGCATCCTACTAAATATGAATGAGTTTCCGAAAATCTCAACTCAAGCATGAGCATGTGAGTTGGACTACCCATGCATAATTACGATAGGCCTCCATTAATTTTTCACTAGTGTGCCTAAGAATTTAGTGTTATAATAGGTTTCTTATTTATGGAATATAATAGGAAATAAGTAAATGCTTCCTTTTTATATCATTTGAATTAAATATATATAACTAAACAACGAAGTATGGAAATATTGCATTCGTTTTGGAAAATTCATGAAAATTTCCTACTAAATATGAGTTATGTATGGTATAGAATTATGATTCACAAATGATTGCTTGACATATTGGGAGAGGCAAATAACCCACTCAACTTTCTAGCTATAAGAATCACCAAACAGAAACATCTGAAACAACACCTCTACCAAAGAAACCACTAGCTAGCTTTCTCAAAGATTAAGTATGGAGCTAACAAAGCTTGCCCTCTTCTTTTCCCTAAACCTTGTTCTCATTGCCATTGTGCATGGTCACCCACCAATTGTCCCTACACAGCCTTTGGTGCCTACCCCAGTTTTTGCACCAACTCCGTCGACTGGTGGTTCCTGCCCAATCAACCCACTAAAGATAACTGTGTGCAGCAATGTGCTGCTGCTGCTCAAGCTCCGGATCAATGTGCCGGAGACCGAGCAATGTTGCCCATTGCTTAGAGGGTTGGCTGATCTTGATGCCGCCGTCTGTGTCTGCACTGCCATAAAGGCCAACCTCCTTGTTATCATCAACATTGACATTCCCATCGACCTTACCCTCCTACTAAACCATTGTAACAAGACATATCCCTCTAGGTTCACCTGCTCGCAATGAGCTATGACCAACTATACCTCCCGGAAACATACTCATAATCATGTATGTGAGGCATACCTTTCTATGCCAACTAATTAATAAATTTTGTGTTTAAATTATACTGGTTTAGTTTTCAAGTCATGTGTGTGTGACATAAGTGTATCATGTTATCTAATCCAAGTTATTGAGATGGATCTCGTGTCATTGAAGATATTCCCCTACAACATATGAGATCATTATAAATAATTCATAAATTACATCGTAGTCAATTGTTTGAACCATCCATCTAGATACGACATATTAATGATTTTTCACAACTATGAAAATATCTATGATATCTTGCTCTTATTAGGAACCATCTGCCGGCAGTCATTGATCATATGGTTCAACAAATTTTTTTGTTCTCAACAAGATGTGTTTATTTTGTTCATGTGGCCTCCAAACCCTGCCATTAATTTTCCTAGCGTTATGCACACACTTGCTTAGCTATTGGCTACTCCTAGGATGAGTGGTTGTGCTGTAAGCTGATCAACCTGTTGTGGGTCCCACATGTATGTGATTAATTGAACAATGATGTGGTCGTGTTGCCGATGTGGATATGCTACATGTCAAGAGAAATATCATAGTGGGGATGAACTATTTAGGTATTTTAGATATCTTGTGATTTTCAAAAAATCAGAAAAATCAAACTTTTCACGAAATCAAAGATTCTTTCACGATTTTCAAAAAATGTTGACATATTCAAGTTTTTTCCTAAATTGAAAACATGTTCAAGATTGGAAAATTTTTAATGATTTTTTTGTGAATGTGAAAAAACCAAAAATTTAAAATAAAGAGAAGCAAAATAAAAATAGAAGGAATAAAATGAAATAATAGGAAAAAAGTAAATAAAGATAAAATAATAGACATAAAGTACGAGAGAAAAACAAAAAAATATTGGTTCAGGCAGGCTTCTACTCACTTCAATTCATAATATAAGACGTTATTACATCCCAAAAATGGTGAGAGAAACTAGGTGACGAGTGCTCCTTCGGGAGCCTTGCAACGATCACTTGGGGCTGGGCTGGCGCACTCTCAGCCGCCGCCACGTGTCGCGCTCGGGACGCTCCCTCCAGACTTGATTTTATTTCCGCACGCGTTTTCGTCTTTTAAATCCCTTTTTCTGGGCTTTTTCGACTTTTTAGTTTTTCACCGGTCTTCCTTAGCTTTTGGACCAAAAACAAAATAAAAAAATCGCGCGAAAAAAACACTTTTTTTATATTCCGCGAGAGGCGCGGTTTCGGTTCTATAGAGGCACGGTTGTGCTTTTGAGAGAGGCACGACTGTGCCTCTTGCAAACGGAATAAAACGTGTTTTCTGTTTTTTTCCTACCGCGAGAGGCACGGCCGTCCCTGTCAGAAATGAAAAGTCACTTTTTTTTGTTTTTTCCTTTCGCGAGAGGCACGGCCGTGCCTCTCGAAAACGAAAAAAACGCATTTTCCATTTTTTTTCCTTTCGCGAGAGGCATGGGCATGTCTTTCGAAAACGAAAAAAATGTGTTTTATTTCTTTTCTTTCTAGGAGAGGCACGGTTGTGTTTTTGTGAGAGGTCCAGCCGTGCATTTTGCAAACGAAAAAATGTGTATTCTATTTTTTTCCTTCCGCGAGAGGCACGGTTGTTCTTTTGTGAGAGGCACAACCTTGCCTCTCAAAATAAAAAAATGTGGTTTTTTGTTGTTTTTCCTTCTGGGAGGTCTTGCTTCTGCGAGAGGCACGGCCGTGCCTTTCATAAACGGAATAAAAGAACACGTTTTTTTGTTTTTCTCCTTCCGCAAGAGGCATGGTTGTGCTTTCGCGAGAGGCATGACCGTGCCTCTCAAAAACGAAAAAAACGTGTTTTCTGTTTTTTTACTTCTCTTAGAGGCATGGTTTTCGTTCCGCGAGAGGCACGGTTGTGATTTCGCGAGAGGCAGGGCCGTGCCTTTCGTAAACGGCTGTGCCTCTCGCGAAACATCTATAACATCTGCATCTGGTCTTATTACCTATATAACAACGGCTTTCGCCTCGAGGGGGTCATCGGCAATATAATGATTAAGTCTTTGACCATTTACCACTCTCGATTTGGCCCCCACAACGTTGTTGATCTTGATGGCTCCAAACGAGTAAACATCTTCAATTATTAAGGGTCCTCCAATTAGAAAGAAGCTTACCCGTAAAATATCTAAAATGAGGCTTGTACAAGAGAACTATATCACCAATCTTAAATTCACATTTCTGAATTCCCTTACCATGACACATTCTAACTTTTTAAAACATATTAGCATTCTCATAAGCTTCATTCCTTCATTCATCTATAGCGCTCATGTCAAGCAACCTCTTTTCACCAGCAAGTTTAAAATTATAGTAGAGTTGCTTAACAACCCAATAAGCTTTATGTCCTAACTCAAGAGGTAAATGTCAGGCTTGACCATAAACCATTTTATATAGTGACATGCCCATAGGATTCTTATAAGCAATTCTATAAGCCTGAAGTGCAACATCACGTTTCTTACACCAATCCTTCATTCACCTATTGACAGTCAATTGAAAAATTAATTTGATATCTCTTTTAGATAATTCAATCTTTCCACTAGACTGGGGATGATATGGTGATGCTACTCTATGGTTTACTCATACTTAGCAAGACCCTGTCTAACAACAACATGAATAAAATATGAACCATAATCGGTCATAAGATATCTCGGACTTCCAAACATCAAAAACATAACCTCTTTAAGTATTTTAACATAAGGTCATGATCAAAACTTTTAGTTGAAATGTCCTCTACCAACTTAGTGACATTATCAACAACATTTAGAATATGACTGTAACCATGCGAGGTTAGAACATGTCCCATAAAATTAAAGCCCTAGAAATCGGAATGTTCGATAACAAGAAAATAGTTTATTAGCAATTATTGATGTGTACTAATATTACCAATTATTTGACGTTTGTCACAAGAGAGAATAGATTTATGAGCATTTTTAAAAATAGTAGAACAACAGAAACTAGATTGTAAGACCTTGTATGCATTTTTCTATCTCCAGCCTAGTGCCTTACATAAGGATTAGAGTCATACTTCCTCAGTATCTCTTCCTGCTCATGTTCAGGTATACAACTTCTAACAATATCATATACTCCTTTTCTATATAGATGTGGATCATCCAGGAAATTAATGTCTCAAATCAATGAAAAATTCTCTTTTGTTGATAAGTGAACTTAGGTGGAATATACTTAGCAACAACAAAATCTGCATAATCAACAAACAATAAAACGAATCTATGAAAAGTGGAAACTCCCAGGTTGCGACAAAGTGGCACACATGAAGTGTGCCAATTTTCAGCACCAGAGAAGGTGCAATTGACCTTGCAAGGGGTACCCCTTAATTAGTGATTTCATGCTTCTAGTAGTGGGATTTGAATTTGCTTTCTGAGTGGAGCATCTTATGGGCGAGCGTGCTCCTCCTTTGGGCCGGCCTGTCACCTCGAGTGGACTCAATGCGTATCTTCTATTAGGTGTGAGTCGTGATGACAATGGACTAACATCAAAAGGAGAACTTGTTTTCTTCTGCTCTCACTTTCTCTCTCTCTTGTGAAACAACCTTCTTGTCTATGCTAGAAAATAAAGAAAAAATTTGATGTATTTATTTAATTGTTTCTTCATTGTTGGAGTATTTGAAAATGATAAAATAATATTTTTATTAACATCAATACACTATGGTCTTACTGTAACACTAGAACATTGTTCGGGTAACAGGCCACCTCTAGTGTTGTGTGGGGCGGAATTTACCAAGGCATCCTACTAATTATGAATGAGTTTCCGAAAAACTAAACTCAAGCATGAGCATGTGAGTTGGAGTACCCATACATAATTACGATAGGCCTCCATTAATTTTTCACCAGTTTGCCTAAGAATTTAGTGTTATAATAGGTTTCCTTCTTTATGGAATATAATAGGAAATATGTAAATGCTTCCTTTTTATATCATTTGAATTAAATATATATAACTAAACAGAGAAGTATGTAAATATTGCATTGGTTTTGGAAAATGCATGAAAATTTCCTACTAAATATAAGTTATGTATGGTATAGAATTATGAGTCACCAATGATTGCTTGACATATTGGGAAAGGAAATAACCCACTCAACTTTCTAGCTATAAGAACCACCAGATAGAAACATCTCAAACAACACCTCAACCAAGGAAACCATTAGCTAGCTTGCTCAAAGATTAAGTATGGTGCTAACAAAGGTTTCCCTCTTCTTTGCCCTAAACTTTGTTCTCATTGCCATTGTGCATGGTCACCCACCAATTGTCCCTACACCGCCTTTGGTGCCTACCCCAGTTGTTGCACCAACTCCGTCGGATGGTGGTTCCTGCCCAATAAACCCACTGAAGATAACTGTGTGCACCAATGTGTTGCTGCTGCTCAAGCTCCAGATCAACGTGCCGGAGACCGAGCAATGTTGCCCATTGCTTAGTGGATTGGCTGATCTTGATGCCGCCGTCTGCGTCTGCACTGCCATCAAGGCCAACCTCCTTGGAATCATCAACATTGACATTCCCGTCGACCTTACCCTCCTACTAAACCATTGTAACAAGACATATCCCTCTAGTTTCGCCTGCTCGCAATGAGTTATGACCAACTATACCTCCCGTAAACATACTCATAATCATGTATGTGAGGCATACCTATCTATGCCGACTCGTTAATAAATTTTGTGTTTAAATTATATTTGTTTAGTTTTCAAGTTATGTTTGTGTGTGTGACCTAAGTGTATCATTTTATCTAATCCAAGTTATTGAGATCGATCTTGTGTCACTGAAGATATTCCCCTACAACATATGAGAACATTATAAATAATTTATAAATTACATCATAGTCAATTTTTTGAACCATCCATCTAGATACGACATATTAATGATTTTTCACAACTATGAAAATATCTATGATATCTTGCTCTTATTAGGAACCATCTGTCGGCAGTCATTGATCATATGGTTTAACAGATTTTTTTTGTTCTCTACTAGATGTGTTGACTTTTTTCATGTCGCCTCCAAACCCTGCCATTAATTTTCCTGGCGTTATGCCCACACATGCTTAGCTATTGGTTACTCCTAGGATGAGTGGTTTTGCTGTAAGCTGATCAACCTGTTGTGGGTCCCACATGTATGTGATTAATTGAACAATGATGTGGTCGTGTTGCCGATGTGGATATGCTACATGTCAAGAGAAATATCATAGTGGGGATGAACTATTTAGGTATTTTAGATATCTTGTGATTTCAAAAAATCAGAAAAATCAAAATTTTCACGAAATCAAAGATTCTTTCACGATTTTCAAAAAATGTTGACATATTCAAGTTTTTTCTTAAATTGAAAACATGTTCAAGATTGGAAAATTGCTAATGATTTTTTTGTGAATGTGAAAAAACCAAAAATTTAAAATAAAGAGAAGAATAATAAAAGTAGAAGGAATAAAATGAAAGAATAGGAAAAAGTAAATAAAGATAAAATAATAGACATAAAGTACGAGAGAAAAACGAAAAAAATAGTGGTTCAGGCAGGCTTCTACTCACTTCAATTCATAATATAAGACGTTATTACATCCCAAAAATGGTGAGCGAAAGTAGGTGACGAGCGCTCCTTCGGGAGCCTCGCAACGATCACTTGGGGCTGGGCTGACGCTCCCTCCAGACTTGATTTTATTTTCCGCACACGTTTTCGTCTTTTAAATCCCTTTTTCTGGGCTTTTTCGAATTTTTGGTTTTTCACCAGTCTTCCTTAGCTTTTGGAACAAAAACAAAATTCTAAAAAACAATCGGGCGAAAAAAACTTTTTTTTCTTCCACAAGAGGCACGGTTTTGCTTCTACAGAGGCACACTTGTGCTTTTGTCAGAGGCACGACTATGCCTCTCGGAAACGAAAAAAAAGTGTTTTTTTCCTACCGCGAGAGGCATGGTCGTCCCTGTCGAAAATGAAAAAAAACACTTTTTTGTTTTTTTCCTTTCGCGAGAGGCACGGTCGTGCCTCTAGAAAACAAAAAAATGCTTTTTCTGTTTTTTTCTTCCGTGAGAGGCACAGTTTTTTGCTTCCGCGAGAGGCACGGACGTGTCTTTCAAAAACAGAAAAAAAGTGTTTTCTTTTTTTCTTTTATGAGAGGCACGGTTGTGTTTTCGCGAGAGGCATGGTCATGCATTTTGTAAACGAAAAAATGTGTTTTCTATTTTTTTTCCGCGAGAGGCACGGTTGTTCTTTCGTGAGAGGCACAACCATGCCTCTCGAAATCGAAAAAAACGTGTTTTCTGTTGTTTTTCCTTCTGCGAGGTCTTGCTTCTGCCAGAGGCACGGACGTGCCTTTCTTAAACTGAAAAAACGCGTTTTTTTTTCTCCTTCCGCGAGAGGCATGGTTGTGCTTTCGCGAGAGGCATGACCGTGCCTCTCGAAAACGAAAAATACGTGTTTTCTGCTTTTTTTACTTCTCTAAGAGGCACGGTTTTAGTTCCATGAGAGGCACGGTTGTGCTTTCACGAGAGGCAGGGCCGTGCCTTAAATGGTCATGCCTCTCGTGAAACATCTATAACATCTGCTTCCGGTGTTATTACCTATATAACATCGGCTTTCGCCTCGAGGGGGTCATCGGCAATATAATGATTAAATCTTTGACCATTTACCACTCTCAGTTTGGCCCCTCAACGTTGTTGATCTTGATGGCTCCAAATGGGTAAACATCTTCAATGATTAAGGGTCCTCCCATTTAGAAAGAAGCTTACCCACAAAATATGTAAATTGAGGCTTGTACAAGAGAACTTTATCACCAATCCTAAATTCACGTTTCTGAATTTCCCTACCATGATACATTCTAACTTTTTAAAACATATTAGCATTCTCATAAGCTTCATTCTTTCACTCATCTAAAGCGCTCATGTCAAGCAACCTCTTTTCACCAGTAAATTTAAAATCATAGTTGAGTTGCTTAACAACCCAATAAGCTTTATGTTCTAACTCAAGAGGTAAATGTCAAGCTTGATCGTAAACCATTTTATATAGTGACATGCCCATAGGATTCTTATAAGCAATACTATGAGCGTGAAGTGCATCATCACGTTTCTTACACCAATCCTTAATTGACATATTAACAGTCAATTGCAAAAATTAATTTGATATCTCTGTTAGATAATTCAATCTTTCCACTAGAATGGGGATGATGTGGTGATGCTACTCTATGGTTTACTCATACTTAGCAAGACCTTTTCTAACAACACGATGAATAAAATCTGAACCATAATCGGTCATAAGATATCTAGGACTTCCAAACATCGAAAACATAACCTCCTTAAGTATTTTAATATAAGGTCATGATCAAAAATTTTAGTTGAAATGTCTTCTACCAACTTACTGACATTATCAACAACAACTAGAATAAGAGTGTAACCATGTGAGGTTAGAAAATGTCCCATATAATTAAAGCCCCAGACATCAAAATGTTCGATAACAAGAACATAGTTTATTAGCATTTCCTGATGTGTACTAATATTACCAATTATTTGATGTTTATCACAAGAGATAATAGATTTATGAGCATTTTTAAAAAGAGTAGAACACTAAAAACTAGATTGTAAGACCGTGTATGCAGTTTTCTATCTCCAGCCTAGTGCCTTACATAAGGATTAGAGTCACACTTCCTTAGTATCTCTTCCTGCTCATGTTCAGGTACAACATCTAACAATATCATATACTCCTTTTCTATATAGATGTGGATCATCCAGAAAAGTAATGTCCCAAATCAAAGAAAAAAATTCTCTTTTGTTGATAAGTAAACTTAGGTGGAATGTACTTAGCAATAATAAAATTTGCATAATCAACAAACAATAAAACGAATCTATGAAAAAGTAAAAATTCCCAGGTTGCGACAAAGTGGCACACATGAAGTGTGCCACTTGTCAGCACCAAAGATGGTGGAATTGACCTTGCAAGGGGTACCCCTTAATTAGTGATTTCACGCTCCTAGTAGTGGCATTTGAATTTTCTTTTTGAGTGGAGCGGCTGATGGGCGAGCGCGTTGCTCCTTTGCGCCAGCATGTCGCCTTGAGTGGACTCGGCGCGTATCTTCTGTTAGGTATGAGTTGTGAAGACAATGGCCTAACAGCAAAAGGAGAACTTGTTTTCTTCTACTCTCACTTTCTCTGTCTTGTGAAACAACCTTCTTGTCTATGCTAAAAAATAAAGAAAAAACTTGATGTATTTATTTAATTGTTTCTTCATTGTTGGAGTATTTGAAAATGATAAAATAATATTTTTATTAACATCAATCCACTGTGGTCATATTGTAACACTGGAACACTGTTCAGGTAACGGGCGACCTCTTGTGTTGTGTGGGGCGGAGTTTACCATGGCATCCTACTAAATATGAATGAGTTTCCAAAAAACTAAACTCAAGCATGAGCTTGTGAGTTGGACTACCCATACATAATTACGATAGGCCTCCATTAATTTTTCATGAGTGTGCCTAAGAATTTAGTGTTATAATTGGTTTCCTTCTTTATCGAATATAATAGGAAATAAGTAAGTGCTTCCTAATACGTCTCCAACGTATCTATAATTTTTTATTGTTCCATGTTGTTATATTATCAATCTTGGATGTTTTATAATCATTTTATAGTCATTTTATATCATTTTTTGGTACTAACCTATTGACATAGTGCCAACTGCCAGTTGCTGTTTTTTTCATGTTTTTTACATCACAGAAAATCAATATTAGACTGAGTCCAAATGCCATGAAACTCCATGATGATTTTTTATGGCCTAGAAGGAACACATTGGGCCCTGGCTGTGCCTGGGGGAGTCCCGAGGAGGCACGCCCTGGTGGGTTGTGCCCACCTTGGGTGCCCCCCGGACCGCCTCTTTGCTCTATAAATACCCCAATATTCCAGAAAACCTAGGGGATTTGACGAAATATTCATCCACCCATCGCAGAGTCCGGAACCACCAGATCCAATCTAGACACCATCTCGGATGGGGTTCACCACCTCCATTGGTGCCTCTCCGATGATGCGTGAGTAGTTCTTTGTAGAACTTCGGGTTCATAGTTAGTAGCTAGATGGCTTTCTCTCTCTCTCTCGCTGAATTCTCAATACAAGGGTCTCTTGGAGATCCATATGATGTAACTCTTTTGCGATGTGTTTGTTGGGATCTGATGAACTTCGAGTTTATTGATCAGTTATATCTTTTTATATCCATGAAATTTATTTGAGTTTCTTTGATCTCTTATATGCATGATTACTTATAGCCTCATATTTCTTCTACGATATTTGGGTTTTGTTTGGCCAACTTGATCTATTTATCTTGCAATGGAAAGAGGTGCTTTGTAGTGGGTTCGATCTTACGGTGCTTGATCCTAGTGACAGAAAGGGAAACGACACATATGTATCGTTGCTACTAAGGATAAAACGATGGGGTCTATCTCTACATAGATAGATCTTGTGTACATCATGTCATCGTTCTTATTGCATTACTTCATTTTTTTTCCGTGAACTTAATACACTAAATGCATGTTGGATAGTGGTCGATGTGTGGAGTGATAGTAGTAGATGCAGGAAGGAGTCGGTCTACTAATCTTGGACATGATGCCTATGTAATGATCATTGCCTGGATATCGTCATGATTATTTGAAGTTCTATCAATTGCCCAATAGTAATTTGTTTACCCACCGTTTGCTATTTTTCTCGAGAGAAGCCACTGGTGAAACCTACGGCCCCCGGGTCTTCTTTCTCATATATTTGCCTTTGCGATCTACTTTTCCTTTGCATTTATTTTCAGATCTATTAAACCAAAAATACAAAAATACCTCGCTGCATTTTATTTCTATTTATTTTATTTGACGTTGGATCTATCAATCTACTACAAATTTACCTCACGTCCTTTGCCTATCTTGAGGCGCCGTACCCTAGAAGGGATTGACAACCCCTTTAACACGTCGGGTTGCGAGGATTTGTTATCTGTGTGCAGGGGCTGTTTATGTTGTGTTCCTTGGTTCTCCTACTACTTCGATAACCTTGGTTTCATATCTGAGGGAAACACCTACCGCCGATGTGCTCCATCATCCCTTCCTCTTTGGGGAAATACTGACGTAGCTTAAAGCGACATCAAAAGGAATTTCTGGTGCCGTTGCCGAGGAAAATCTTCAACATATACCAGGCTCCTAATCACAAATCACATCTCAACGCAATTTACATTATTTTCCATTTTACTCTCGTTTTCCTCTCCCCCACTTCACAAAAGTTTGTTGTTTTATTCGCCTTTCTTTTTTTGTTCGCCGTTTTCTTGCCGGATTGTTTTTGTGTGCAACCTTTTTTGCCGTTACTATTGATAATTCTTCCTTTATCGCTTGCACTCCCGATTAAAAAAAGGGGAGGAGAAAATTTCAAAGATGCTTGGTATAGAATTTGCAATGCTCATAATAGATCTATCCGTAAGAAATCTACTGTTGTTCTTCTTCGCTATTTTTATGTTGGCATCACCACTTGGTATAGATTCGTCCTTGATACGATTACCGGTGGAAATTTCTTGATGTATCCCTCTCTTGATGCTTTTAATGCTATGGCAAATTTAGTGGGATCACCACCTCTTATGATTAATGAAATGACTTTGACTCTTCAGCATGTTATGGAAAGACTAGATGCTATTTAGAAGAAAATGCTCACCGAAGATCATATGGAAATTATAGATAAAAAGATGCATAATTTTGCCACTAATATTGGGTCAAAAGCGGGAGATATTTTTAAGTTGTTAAAAGAGAAGGGTACCATAATCCATGAAAGAATAGAAGAAAGTCTGTCTTGGATTGATAAATTAGAAGAAATCTTTAGTAATCTAAGCACGGCTTTTGCTTCCGCTAAGACTATCGAGAAAACTCCCATAAAGAGAGGTAGATCCAAGAACAAGAGTGCAACTTCTAGTAATAGTAACAAAGGAGATCTTAAGATGATTAGTATTCACCCGGATTTTGTTTAAGTGATAAGAGATCCTTTTTACAAGAATGAAATCTTTAAATTTACTCCTAGGAGTATTGCTATTGAAAGTCTTTATGTTAAATCTCTGAAGGATTCTAAGTGTTTGATTGAAGAGCTGGATAAAGATGACAAAACTTAGATCATTTCTTTATGCCTGCTAGCTAAGGGCGTAAAACTATAGCGCTTGTTGGGAGGCAACCCTATGAATAAATTTTATGTTTGATTTTTGCTTTCTGTTTTTGAGTGTTTGCACAATTATGCTACTGTTATGATTTTGTTTTTTGTGTTTTAGTTATTGTTTGTGCCAAGTAGAACCAATAGGATCTTCTTGGGTGATAGTTGTTCGATCTTGCTGAAAAAGACAGAAACTTTGCGCTCACGAAAATAATTGTTAAAGATCACCAGAACGTAATAAAATGTCAATTCTTTTCGCGCAAGATTAATATACAAATTACCCAGTTCTTCCTAGTTTTTCAGAATTTTTGGAGTTCCAGAAGTATTTGAACAAATCAGATTGCTACAGACTGTTCTGTTTTGACAGATTCTGTTTTCTTTGTGTTGTGTGCTTATTTTGATGGCTCTATGGTTTTCTTTGATGAGTTTTTTCCATAGAAAAGCTGGAATACAATAGATATAATGCAAAAACAAAATAAGAATTGGTTTGATACAACACTTATAGTAGTGATTTATTTTTCTTACACTAACGGATCTCACGAAGGTTTTGTTGAGTTTTGTGTGATTGAAGTTTTCAAGTTTTGGGTTATCTTATGATGGATGAAGGAAGGATAGAAGAGCCTAAGCTTGGGGATGCCCCGGCATCCCAAGATATTATCCAAATATGAGCAACCAACTAAACTTGGGGATGCCCCCGAGTGGCATCCCCGCTTACTTCCAACGACTATCGGTATTTTACTTGAAGCTATATTTTTATACGTCACATGATATGTATTTTGCTTGGAGCATCTTGTATGATATGAGTCTTTGCTTGTTTTATTTTGTGTTTTAAGTCATCAATCCTTGTTGGACACACTTATTTGGGAGAGCCAAAATTATGTCATGACTTGTTAGAATTGCTCTCTATGCTTCTCTTAAATCTTTTATGAGTTGTGGACTTGCTCTAGTGCTTCACTTATATCTTTTTGAGCATGGTGTGCTTAGTATTTTTGAAGAAATTATCTCTTGCTTCACTTAGATTTATTTGATAGTTATTAAAATTTTCAAGAAATTCTCTCTTGCTTCACTTCAATTATTTTGAGAGAAAGAAAAATTATGCTCATGATCTTCACTTATACTCCCTCCCTCCCATAATGTAAGACGTTTTTTGATACTACACTAGAGTCAAAAAACATCTTACATTATGGGACGGAGGGAGTATTTGTTTGAGCTTATGAAAAGCAACACATGAAAATTAGTCCCAAAGTGATATATATCCAAGAAGGATATAATAAAAACTTTCATGAAGATCATTGGACAAAATAAATTTGATTCTTAGTAATAATTTTGAGATATGATGATGTGATATGTGAGTTATGTTGATGAGTAATTATGCTTTAGTAAGAATATTGGTGTTGAGGTTTGTGATTCCCTATGCAAGTACGAAAGTCAATAGTCATGCAATGAAATTACATCCTACTTGTGGTGCATTATTCGGTGTTATTCATGCTTAATGCTTGCTTATGAGATTATCCGTTTCTTGGGTGGTCGCTTCTCAATATTTTTCTAGCCTTCATTTTGCACCAAGTATGATCTCTACTTGTGCATCCAAAATCGTTTAAACCAGTTTTGCCATATGAGTCCACTATATCTACCTATATGCGGTATTCTTTTGCCATTCTAAGCAAATTTGCATGTGCCATCTCTAATTTTCAAAATAAACTTCCCTTTGTGTTTAATATTTTCATTGTATGACTAATATTTTCCATGTTGGATGTGTTATTCTCACGATGAGTGTTTATTCACTTGTCATTGCACGAGAGTAAGGCAAATGTTTTAGGGATGCCCAGTCCCGAAATGCAAAAATGAATTTACTTTATGTTGTCAAATAATAAATTCCTTAGAAAGTGTTGGTATGGAGGGCACCCGTGGATACGGTTAGCCATGGAAAGTGAAAGTATGGTTGAAAAAGGAATAAACTTTATTTTCTGTTTGGGAACCGCCTATGGCATATCTAGCGTGGAAAGTGTTGGTAACTCTAAGTCATTTTCGTTGGTGGGATGGATACACCTCCCAAAATGTTTTTATCTCTAATTTTTCGCTTTGAGCTCTGGCATCTCTACAAATCCCTACTTCTCTCTATGAAGGGCCTTTCTTTTACTTTATGCAATTTTTATTTGAGTCTCTATCTTCTCTCATAAAAAGCACCAACTAGGAGGCAATATGATCGTACTTAAGTATTGGTTGTAGCTAATATTCGAGTGTGTTTCATGAATGGATCAATGTTTGAGCATGATGGGCTAGGGATAACTTATTTTAGCGTTGATATTTTGAAAGACATGGTTGCTTGTTGATATGCTTGAGTATCTAAATTATTATGTCAAAACTAGACTATTGCTTTGAATCACATAAAAGTTCAATTGTCCATACTATAAACAAAAGAATATGATATGACATGATAGGCAGCATTCCACATCAAAAATTCTGTTTTTATCACTTACCTACTCAAGGATGAGTAGGAGTTAAGCTTGGGGATGCTGATACGTCTCCAACGTATCTATAATTTTTATTGTTCCATGCTATTATATTATCAACCTTGGATGTTTTATAATCATTTTATAGTCATTTTATATCATTTTTTGGTACTAACCTATTGACATAGTGCCAAGTGTCAGTTGCTGTTTTTTTTCATGATTTTTACATCGCAGAAAATCAATATCAGATGGAGTCCAAATGCCACGAAACTCCATGATGATCTTTTTATGGGCCAGAAGGAACACACTGGGCCCTGGCTGTGCCTAGGGGGAGTCCCGAGGAGGGGACAACCCACGAGGGCGCGCCAGGAGGCCCTGGCGCGCCCTGGTGGGTTGTGCCCACCTCGGGTGCCCCCCGGACCGCCTATTTGCTCTATAAATACCCCAATATTCCAGAAACCCTAGGGGAGTTGACGAAATATTCATCCAGCCGCCGCAGAGTCCAGAACCACTAGATCCAATCTAGACACCATCTCGGATGGGGTTCACCACCTCCATTGGTGCCTCTCTGATGATGCGTGAGTAGTTCTTTGTAGACCTTCGGGTCCGTAGTTAGTAGCTAGATGCCTTTCTCTCTCTCGCTGAATTATCAATACAATGGTCTCTTGGAGATCCATATGATGTAACTCTTTTGTGATGTGTTTGTTGGGATCTGATGAACTTCGAGTTTATGATCAGTTATATCTTTTTATATCCATGAAAGTTATTTGAGTTTCTTTGATCTCTTATATGCATGATTACTTATAGCCTCGTATTTCTTCTCTGATATTTGGGTTTTGTTTGGCCAACTTGATATATTTATCTTGCAATGGGAAGATGTGCTTTGTAGTGGGTTCGATCTTACGGTGCTTGATCCCAGTGACAGAAAGGGAAATGACACGTATGTATCGTTGCTACTAAGGATAAAACGATGGGGTCTATCTCTACATAGATAGATCTTGTCTACATCATGTCATCGTTCTTATTGCATTACTCCGTTTTTCCATGAACTTAATACACTAGATGCATGCTGGATAGCGGTCGATGTGTGGAGTAATAGTAGTAGATGTAGGAAGGATTCGGTCTACTAATCTTGGACGTGATGCCTATATAATGATCATTGCATGGATATCGTCATGATTATTTGAAGTTCTATCAATTGCCCAACAGTAATTTGTTTACCCACCGTTTGCTATTTTTCTCGAGAGAAGCCAATAGTGAAACCTACGGCCCCCGGGTCTTCTTTCTCATATATTTGCCTTTGTGATCTACTTTTCCTTTGCATTTATTTTTAGATCTATTAAACCAAAAATACAAAAATACCTCACTGCATTTTATTGCTATTTATTTTATTTGGCGTTCGATCTATCAATCTACTACAAATTTACCTCATGACCTTTGCCTATCTTGAGGCGCCGTACCCCGGAAGGGATTGACAACCCCTTTAACACGTCGGGTTGTGAGGATTTGTTATATGTGTGCAGGGGCTGTTTATGTTGTGTTGTTTGGTTCTCCTACTAGTTCGATAACCTTGGTTTCATATCTGAGGGAAAGACCTACCACCGCTGTGCTGCATCATCCCTTCCTCTTTGGGGAAATACCGACGTAGCTTCAAGCAACATCACTTCCTTTTTATATGATTTGAATTAAATATATATATAACTAAACAAAGAAGTATGTAAATATTGCATTTGTTTTGGAAAATGCATGATAATTTCCTACTAAATATAAGTTATGTATGGTATATATAGAATTATGAGTCATCAATGATTGCTTGACATATTGGGAGAGGCAAATAATTATGACTCATCAACTTTCTAGCTATAATAACCACCAAATAGAAACATCTCAAACAACACATCTACCAAAGAAACCACTAGCTAGCTTGCTCAAATATTAAGTATAGCGCTGACAAAGGTTCCCTCTTCTTTGCCAAAAACCTTGTTCTCATTGCCATTGTGCATGGTCACCCACCAATTGTCCCTACACCGCCTTTGGTGCCTACCCCATTTGTTGCACCAAGTCCGTCAAATGGTGGTTCCTGCCCAATCAACCCACTTAAGATAACTATGTGCAGCAATGTGTTGCCGCTACGAGACCGAGAAATGTTGCCCATTGCTTAGTGGGTTGGCTGATCTTGATGCCGCCGTCTGCGTCTGCAATGCTATCAGAGCCAACATCCTTGGAATCATCAACATTGACATTCCCGTCGACCTTACCCTCCTACTAAACCATTGTAACAAGACATATCCCTCTAGTTTCACCTGCTCGCAATGAGCTATGACCAACTATACCTCCCCAAAACATACTCATAATCTTGTATGTGAGGCATACCTATCTATGCCAACTCATTAATAAATTTTGTGTTTAAATTATATTTGTTTAGTTTTCAAGTTATGTTTGTGTGTGTGAAACAAAAAAAATCCTACGCTCACCAAGATCAATCTAGGAGATGACCATATACAAGAGGAGATATTGCATCTACATACCCTTGTAGATCGCTAAGCGGAAGCATTAACAAACGCGGTTGATGTAGTCGAACGTTTCTGCGATCCAATCACGATCCGTCCCGCGAACGTCTTCGCGATCCAATCACGATCCGTCCCGCGAACTTTTGATCCAAGTGCCGAACGGACGGCACCTCCGCGTTCAACACACGTATGGCTTGATGACGCCTTCACCAACTCAATCCAGCGAGCGATGGTGAAGTTGTAGCTCGAGTCTCCGGTAGCACGACAGCGGGGTGGCGGTGGTGGTGGCGGAATCTCAGCAGAGCTTCGCTAAGCGCTACGGAGAGGAAGAAGGTTACGAGGAAGAGGGGAGGCAGGGCCGTGGTGTATGAGGGTCCGGTTGCCCTCTCTCTACCTCTCTATATGTAGGGGGAAGGGGGAGAGGGGGGCGCCCCTAGCGGATCCCATCTAGGGCCGGCTGCCACAAGAGGGAAACCCTAGATGGGTCTTCGCCCTTAGGAGACTTGGCCCCCAAGCCAACGGGGTGGGAACCTTAGGGGGCGCCCCCACCTCCTCTGGAAACGTGGGATGGGGTGAGCGGGGCGCACAACCACTTAGTGGGCTGGTTTTCTTCCTACCCTTGGCCCATGAGCCTCCCCCCAACACTTGCCGGGGCCCCCAAAACCACTTTCGGTCATGTTGGTCATCACCCAGAACACTTTCGGACTCCAATACCCTTCATCTAATATATCAATCTTCACCTCCGGACCATTCCGGAGTTCCTCGTCACTTCCGGGATCTCATCCGGGACTCCGAACAACCTTCGGTAACCACCATAATGACTCAACTATCATCACCAAACGTTAAGTCTGTAGACCCTGCGGGTTCAAGAACTATGCAAACATGACCGAGACACCTCTACGGTCAATAACCAATAGTGGGACCTGGATGCCCATATCGGTTCCCACATATTCTACGAAGATCTTATCAGTCGAACCTCGATGTCAACGGTTCAGCTAATCCCGTATGTAGTTCTTATTGGAAATATGCCCTAGAGGCAATAATAAATTAGTTATTATTATTATATTTCCTTGTTCATGATAATCGTTTATTACCCATGCTATAATTGTATTGATAGGAAACTCAGATACATGTGTGGGTACATAAACAACACCATGTCCCTAGTAAGCCTCTAGTTGACTAACTCGTTGATCAACAGATGGTTACGGTTTCCTGACCATGGACATTGGATGTCGTTGATAACGGGATCACATCATTTAGAGAATGATGTGATGGACAAGACCCAATCCTAAGCCTAGCACAAAGATCGTAGTTCGTATGCTAAAGCTTTTCTAATGTCAAGTATAATTTCCTTAGACCATGAGATTGTGCAACTCCCGAATACCGTAGGAATGCTTTGGGTGCACCAAACGTCACAACATAACTGGGTGGCTATAAAGGTGCACTGCGGGTATCTCCCAAAGTGTCTGTTGGGTTGGCACGAATCGAGACTGGGATTTGTCACTCCTGTAAACGGAGAGGTATCTCTGGGCCCATTCGGTAGGATATCATCATAATGTGCACAATGTGACCAAGGGGTTGATCACGGGATGATGTGTTACGGAACGAGTAAAGAGACATGCCTGTAACGAGATTGAACAAGGTATCGGGATATCGACGATCGAATCTCGGGCAAGTACAATACCGCTAGACAAAGGGAATTGTATACGGGATTGATCGAATCCTCGACATCGTGGTTCATCCGATGAGATCATCGTGGAACATGTGGGATCCAACATGGGTATCCAGATCCCGTTGTTGGTTATTGACCGGAGAACGTCTCGGTCATGTCTGCATGGTTCCCGAACCCGTAGGGTCTACACACTTAAGGTTCAATGACGCTAGGGTTATAAAGGAAGTTTGTATGTGGTTACCGAATGTTTTTCGGAGTCCCGGATGAGATCCCGGACGTCACGAGGAGTTCCGTAATGGTCCGGAGGTAAAGATTTATATATGGGAAGTCCTGTTTTGGTCACCGGAAAAGTTTCGGGTTTTATCGGTAACGTACCAGGACCACCGGGAGGGTCCCGGGGGTCCACCAAGTAGGGCCACCATCCCTGGAGGGCTGCATGGGCCAAGTGTGGGAGGGGACCAGCTCCAGGTGGGCTGGTGCGCCCCCCCCCCTAGAAGGGCCCAAGGCGCCTAGGGTTTGGGGAGGGGGCGCCTCCACCTGACTTGGGGGGCAAGTTTCCCCTCTCCCCCCCTTGGCCGCCCTCTAGATGGGATCTAGGGCTGGCCGCCGCCCCTAGGGGTGGAACCCTAGGTGGGGGCGCAGCCCCACTTCTCTCCCTATATATAGTGGAGGCAAAGGGGCAGCGCAACACACGAAGTTCTTCTCCTGTTGGCGCAGCCCTACCTCTCTTTCTCCTCATATCTCGCGGTGCTTGGCGAAGCCCTGCAGGATTGCCACGCTCCTCCACCACCACCACGCCGTTGTGCTGCTGCTGAACGGAGTCTTCCTCAACCTCTCCCTCTCTCCTTGCTGGATCAAGGCATGGGAGACGTCACCGGGCTGTACGTGTGTTGAACGCGGAGGTGTCGTCCGTTCGGCACTAGGATCTCCGGTGATTTGGATCACGACGAGTACGACTCCTTCAACCCCGTTCTCTTGAACGCTTCCGCTTAGCGATCTACAAGGGTATGTAGATGCACTCTCCTTCCCCTCGTTGCTGGTTTCTCCATAGATAGATCTTGGTGACATGTAGGAAAATTTTGAATTTCTGCTACGTTCCCCAACAGTGGTATCAGAGCTAGGTCTATTGCGTAGATTCTTTGCACGATGTAACGCCCCGGATTCAATGCGCCAGGTGTCCTTCAGTTATTCGTCGGCGTTGCCATGTCATTTGCTTGCGTGTTGCATTTTTGCCATGTCATCATGTGCATCTCATTTTGCATACGTGTCCTTCTCATGCATCCGAGCATTTTCCCCGTTGTCCGTTTTGCAATCCGGCACTTCTATGTCTCCCGGCGCCCCCTTTTGCCTTTTTTCGTGTGCGGGTGTTAAACGGTCTCGCAATGGACCGAGGTTTGTCAAGCGGCCTTGGTATAGCACCGGTAGACCGCCTGTCAAGTTTCTGGTCATTTGGAGGTCGTTTGGTACTCCAACGGTTAACCGGGTAACCGCAAAAGCCTCTTTGTCTTGCAGCCCAACACCCCTTCAAAGTGGCCCAAAACCCAGCAAACTCTCCTCCATGCTCTCGGTCGTTCAATCACGATCGTGTGGGCGAAAACCGTGCTTCATTTGGAGTCTCCTAGCTCCCTCTACCTATAAATTAGCCCCTCTCCCCCGAAATCCCGGTCTAACCCTAGTTTTCCCCTCCGCGCCGCGCCGGACACGTCCGCCGCCGCCCACCCGCGAATCTCTACCCGCCACGTGTCCTCCCCAGCGCCACATCGCCGCTGCGGCCCATGGAGCCCATCCGGGGCCAGCTGGGCCAGATCTCGCCGCCGCCTCGCCCGTCCCGCAGCAGCAGCCCGCGCGCGCCGCGCTGCCTGCCCGTCTGTTGCGCCGCCACCGCCGCCGTTGCGCCTCGTCGCGGCGCTTCGCCCCGCGCCGCCCGGCCGATCCCTCGCCGTCGGCTCCCTCCACACGGAGCCGTCCGCGTCGCCGAGCAGCGCCCCGAGCCCCGCCCGCCGTGCGCCTCCCGTGCCCGATCCTAGCGGCGCTTCGCCCGCGTCCGTCCTCCGCCGGCGCCCCAAGCCGCCGCCGAGCTCCCCGTCGGCGCCCCGAGCCCCTGCCCCGGCCGCCGCGTCCCCGTGCCTCCCCGTCGTCGCCGGAGCACCACCGGAGCTCCACTCCGGCCGGATCTACCCCGGGTGGATGAGATCCACCGGGAGATGAACCAAACGCCTCTGCCTCATCCCGGATCCCTCCGTCCCGCTCGTCCTCGTCCCGTTGACTTTTCGGAGGGTATATTTCACCAAGTCCTTTCTCTGATGATATTTTTATGCCTTCATTGCATCATAACTTCATGCTCACTGCACTGTTTCGTGCGTTTAATATGTCAAATTTTTCGTGATGAGATGCTCTTCATTTCATTCCATTGCATCATGTTCATTTGAGTTCATCTTGATTCCTGAATCATCGTTGCAAGAGTGCTATGTGATGTTAATCTGCTGAAACTGTTATAACTTGATGATTTGTCATTTTTGTTGCATTTGATATATGCATCCTATGAACTTGAGCCCTACATGTGTTTTGAACTATGCCATGCCATCTTTATAGTGGTGCCATCCATGTATTTTTGTGATTCTTGTACTGAGTGCATCAAGCTTGTTAAGTAGGGTACTTGCTGTTGTTGTTTTGTTAGGCTGAATCTATTATTTCGTGATGCTATGTAAATCTGCTGCTACAAGTCATTCTATGCATAATCTGGAGATGTTCACTAAGGATGTTTTGTTATAAATGTCATGCTCTATCCATTCATGCCCCTGGTTGCATTTATAGCCTGCTGTATCTTGTTGTAATCTTGCTCCAAAATTGCTAAATAATGTTGCTGTCAGGCTGTCAACATTAAGTTCAGTTTTGCCATGTGCTTTGCTAGTGATCGATGCACCCTATGAACTTGATCTTGCCATGATTAGCTTCATAAACATGTCTTATTGCTATTGGTTGCCTTGCCATGCCATGTATTGCTCTGTGGTGAGTGGTTCAAGCTCACCAACATGCCTACTTATTGCTGTTCCTGCCATGTATGAATCTGTAATATAACTTGCCATGTTTACATGGGTGCCATCATATCTTCGGATCCTTTTTGGCTCATGGTCATTAAAGGACTTTTGTTCTATGAGATTAGTAGATTCATTCCATACCTTTGTTTGCATTGCTAAGTTCCTGTAACATGTTGTTTGATGGCTCTAAACATTGCAACCTGTTGTTATTTCTGCAAAATCTGAAACTGTTATTATTTGCAATCTTGCCATGTCTTTTTGAGCATGTTCTAGTTGTTTCTGGAGATAGCTCAGTGTTCATGTTTTGTAATGCTTTACCTGTAGATCATGCCCATGCCTTTTTTTATCATGTTTTGGTGCTGTAGCATGTTGTTTTGACGCTTGCAATATGCCTAGTTGCTGTTTTGGACAGTTTGTCCTTTAAACTTGTATAGAGTGTATGTGTTGAACCGTTGCTCCGTTTTGAGTGTGCTCTATATAAAACTTGCTTGATTTTGCATGAAGTTTCATATTATCATGTTGCATCCTTGTTTTGAGGTGTTTGCTTGATGTTTGTATGCATTTGCATCAATGCCATGTTTAACTTGTTTTGCTCATATCTTCTAGGCCGTAGCTTCGAATCTAATGAACTTTATATGTAACTTGACTAGAATCTCGTGTAGATCATCTTGGTGCATCTTAACTTGCTGTTTAACAACTTGAACATAAGGTTTATTTAGATCTGTACCAATTTCGAAATTTGCATACGAGGACTTACCGGAATTGTTATATGTTGTTTCTGGCCTCATTTAAACTTGCTTTGATGTGTTGCTCTTGTTTGCATCGTCTCTTGCCATGAGTAGCTTCATGTAGCCTTGTTGTGCATCATGTCTTGTCTATGTGTGGTGTGTTTACCATGTTGTGTGCTTCTTCTCGATAGTTCCCGTTTCGTTGCGATCGTGAGGATTCGTTCGTCTACGCTTTGTTCGTCTTCATGGCTTCATCTTCTTCATGGACTCGTTCTTCTTCCTTGCGGGATTTCAGGCAAGATGACCGTCACCTTGGATCTCACTACTATCATTGCTATGCTAGTTGCTTCGTTCTATCGCTATGCTGCGCCACCTATCTTTTGCTCCTCAAGCCTCCTAAATTGCCATGAACCTCTAACCTTTGACACCCTTCCTAGCAAACCATTGTTTGGCTATGTTACCGCTTTGCTCGGCCCCTCTTATAGCGTTGCTAGTTTCAGGTGAAGATGAAGATTGCTCCATGTTGGTTTACGTTTATGTTGGGATATCACAATATCTCTTATATTATTACTGTATACTTGGTAAAGGGTGGAAGGCTCGGCCTTATGCCTGGTGTTTTGTTCCACTCTTGCCGCCCTAGTTTCCGTCATATCGGTATTATGTTCCCGGATTTTGCGTCCCTAACGCGGTTGGGTGATTTATGGGACCCCCTTGACAGTTCGCTTTGAATAAGACTCCTCCAGCAAGGCCCAACATTGGTTTTACCATTTGCCTCACCTAGCCCTTTTTCCCTTGGGTTTCCGGAGCCCGGGGGTCATCTTTATTGTAGCCCCCCCCCCCCCAGGGCCAGTGCTCCTTCAAGTGTTGGTCCGAAATGGGCAGACTGCGGGGCCACCACGGGGCAACTCGAGGGCTGGTTTTACTCGTAGGCTGACCTATCCGGTGTGCCCTGAGAACGAGATATGTGCAGCTCCTATCGGGATTTGTCGGCACATCGGGCGGCTTTGCTGGTCTTGTTTTATTACTGTCGAAATGTCTTGTAGCCGGGATTCCGAGACTGATCGGGTCTTCCCGGGAGAAGGAATATCCTTCGTTGATCGCGAGAGCTTATCATGGGCTAAGTTGGGACACCCCTGCAGGGTTTAAACTTTCGAGAGCCGTGCCCGCGGTTATGTGGCAGATGGGAATTTGTTAATATCCGGTTGTAGTAAACTTGAAGTAAACTCTTCTAAAATACACCAACCGTGTGCGTAACCGTGAGTGTCTCTTTTCGGGGTTGATCGAGAGGAGAACACGGTTTCTGGGTTATGTCTGACGTAAGTAGGAGTTCAGGATCACTTCTTGATCATTACTAGTTGACGACCGTTCCTTTGTTTCTCTTCTCGCTCTCATTTGCGTATGTTAGCCACCATATATGCTTAGTCGCTGTTGCAACCTCACCACTTTACCCCTTCCTTTCCTATTAAGCTTTTCTAGTCTTGATACCCATGGTAATGGGATTGCTAATTCCTCGTGGCTCACAGATTACTACACCACCAGTTGCAGGTACAGGTTTGCGATGATCATGACGCGAGAGCGATGTTTGCTTGTTTGGAGTTCTTCTTCTGCTTCTTCTTTGATCAGGGGATAGGTTCCAGATCGGCAGCCTGGGCTAGCAGGGTGGATGTCGTTTGAGTTTCTGCTTGTGTTCCATCCGTAGTCGGATGTTGATCTCTTGTATATGATATTGATGTATTCTTGTGGCATTGTATGCCTTATGTATGTATCCCCATCTATTATGTAATGTTGATGTAATGATATCCACCTTGCAAAAGCGTCTTCAAGATGCACTTCTATCCTTGGTGGGACCTTCGAGTTCCTTTTGGATAGGGTCGCATCTTGGGCGTGACACACGAGTAGAACACAAAACAGTTGTGGGCATTGATTTTGTTCAATATGCTTACCGTTACTAGTCCAATCTTGTTTCGACGGTATTGTGGGATGAAGCGGCCCGGACCGACCTCACACGTACACTTACGTGAGACAGGTTCCACCGACTGACATGCACTTGGTGCATAAGGTGGCTAGCGGGTGCCAGTCTCTCCCACTTTAGTCGGAACGGATTCGATGAAAAGGGTCCTTATGAAGGGTAAATAGCAATTGGCATATCACGTTGTGGTTTTGCGTAGGTAAGAAACGTTCTTGCTAGAAACCCATAGCAGCCACGTAAAACATGCAAACAACAATTAGAGGACGTCTAACTTGTTTTTGCAGGGTATGCTATGTGATGTGATATGGCCAAGAAGAATGTGATGAATGATATGTGATGTATGAGATTGATCATGTTCTTGTAATAGGAATCACGACTTGCAGGTCGATGAGTATGACAATCGGCAGGAGCCATAGGAGTTGTCTTAACTTATTGTATGACCTGAGTGTCATTGAACAAACGCCATGTAATTACTTTACTTTATTGCTAACCGGTAGCCATAGTAGTAGAAGTAATAAGTTGGCGAGACAACTTCATGGAGACACGATGATGGAGATCATGGTGTCATGCCGTGACGATGATGATCATGGAGCCTCAAGATGGAGATCAAAGGAGCAAAATGATATTGGCCATATCATGTCACTATTTGATTGCATGTGATGTTTATCATGTTTATACATCTTATTTGCTTAGAACGACGGTAGTAAATAAGATGATCCTCATTAAAATTCCAAGAAAGTGTTCCCCTAACTGTGCACCGTTGCGAAAGTTCGTGCTTCAAGCACCACGTGATGATCGGTGTGACAGATTCTAATGTTCACATACAACAGGTGTAAGCCAGATTTACACACGCGAAACACTTAGGTTAACTTGACGAGCCTAGCATGTACAGACATGGCCTCGGAACACAAGAGACCGAAAGGTCGAGCATGATTCGTATGGAGGATAGATCAACATGAAGATGTTCACCGATGATGACTAGTCCGTCTCACGTGATGATCGGACACGGCCTAGTTGACTCGGATCATGTAATCACTTAGATGACTAGAGGGATGTCTATCTGAGTGGGAGTTCATTAGATGAACTTAATTATCCTGAACATAGTCAAAAGCCCTTTGCAAATTATGTCATAGCTTGCGCTATAGTTCTACTGTTTTAGATATGTTCCTAGAGAAAATATAGTTGAAGGTTGACAGTAGAGATTATGCGATCAGTAGAAAGCTTATGTCCTTAATGCACCGCTCAGTGTGGAGAACCCCAAACGTCGTCTGTGGATGTTGCGAACATCGGACATACACGTTTTGATAACTACGTGATAGTTCAGTTAAACAGTTTAGAGATGAGGCACCAAAGACGTTTTCGAAACGTCGCGTAACATATGAGATGTTTCGAGGGCTGAAATTGGGATTTCAGGCTCGTGCCCACGTCAAGAGGTATAAGACCTCCGACGATTTTCTTAGCCTGCAAACTAAGGGAGAAAAGCTCAATCATTGAGCTTGTGCTCAGATTGTCTGAGTGCAACAATCACTTGAATCGAGTGGGAGTTGATCTTCCAGATGAGATAGTGATGTTTCTCCAAAGTCATTGCCACCAAGCTGCTAGAGCTTCGTGATGAACTATAACATATCAGGGATAGATATGATGATCCTCGAGGTATTCACGATGTTTGAAACCGCGAAAGTAGAAATCAAGAAGGAGCATCAATTGTTGATGGTTGGTGAAACCACTAGTCTCAAGAAGGGCAAGGGCAAGAAGGGATACTTCATGAAACGGCAAATCAGCTGCTGCTCCAGTAAAGAAACCCAAGGTTGAACCTAAACCTGAGACTAAGTGCTTATGTAATAAGGGGAACAGCCACTGGAGCAGAATTACCCTAGATACTTGGTAGATGAGAAGGCCGGCAAGGTCGATAGAAGTATATTGGATATACATTATGTTAATGTGTACTTTACTAGTACTCCTAGTAGCACCAGGGTATTAGATACCGGTTCGGTTGCTAAGTGTTAGTAACTCGAAATAAAAGAGCTACGGAATAAACGGAGACTAGCTAAAGGTGAGCTGACGATATGTGTTGGAAGTGTTTCCAAGGTTGATGTGATCAAGCATCGCCTGCTCCGTCTACCATCGAGATTGGTGTTAAAACTAAATAATTGTTATTTGGTGTTTGCGTTGAGCATAGACATGATTGGATTATGTCTATCGCAATACGGTTATTCATGTAAGGAGAATAATGGTTACTCTATTTATTTGAATAATACCTTCAATGGTCTTGCACCTAAAAGAATGGTTTATTGAATCTCGATCGTAGTGATACACATTTTCATGCCAAAAGATATAAGATAGTAATGATAGTACCACTTACTTGTGGCACTGCCATGTAAGTCATATTGGTGTAAAACGCATGAAGAAGCTCCATGTTGATGGATCTTTGGACTCACTCGTTTTTGAAAAGTTTGAGACATGCGAACCATGTCTATTGGTGTATACGCATGAAGAAACTCCATGCAGATGGATCGTTTGGACTCACTTCATTTTGAATCACTTGAGATATGCAAATCATACCACATGGGCAAGATGACTGATAAGCCTCGGTTTCAGTAAGATGGAACAAGATAGCAAATTGTTGGAAGTAACACATTTTGATGTGTGCAGTCCAATGAGTGCTGAGGCATATGCAGTGAATATCGTTATGTTCTTACTTCACAGATGATTCGAGTAGATGTTGAGTATATTTACTTGATGAAACACAAGTCTGAATTATTGAATGGTTCAAGTAATTTCAGAGTGAAGTTAAAGATCATCGTGACAAGAGGATAAAATTTCTGTGATATGATCATAGAGATGAGTATCTGAGTTACGAGCTTTGGCACGCAATTAAGACATTGTGGAAATTGTTTCACAATAAATACCGCCTGGAACACCATAGTGTGATGGTGTGTCCGAACATCATAGTTGCACCCTATTGGATATGGTGCGTACCATGATGTCTCTTATCGAATTACCACTATCGATATCGTTCATGGGTTAGGCATTAGAGACAACCGCACTCACTTTAATAGGGCACCACGTAATTCCGTTGAGACGACGCCGTTTGAACTATGGTTCGGAGAAACCTAAGTTGTCGTTTCTTAAAAGTTTGGGGCTGCGATGCTTATGTGAAAAAGTTTCAGGTTGATGAGCTCGAACCCAAAGCGGATAAAAATGCATCTTCATAGGACACCCAAAACAGTTGGGTATACCTCCTATCTCAGATCCGGAAGCAAAAGTAATTGTTTCTAGAAACGGGTCCTTTCTCGAGGAAAAGTTTCTCTCGAAAGAATTGAGTGGGAGGATGGTGGAGACTTAATGAGGTTATTGAACCATCACTTCAACCAGTGTGTAGCAGGGCACAGGAAGTTGTTCATGTGGCACCTACACCAATTGAAGTGGAAGCTGATGATAGTGATCATGATGCTTCGGATCAAGTCACTACCGGACCTCGTAGGTCGACAAGGACGCGTACTACTTCAGAGTGGTACGCAATCCTATCTTAGAGGTCATGTTGCTAGACAACAATGAACCTACGAGCTATGGAGAAGCGATGATGGGCCCGGATTCCGATGAATGGCTCAAGGCCATAACATCCGAGAGAGGATCCATGACTTTGGAAGAAATACTTGATGGTCGTAAGGACGTTGGATAAAGATGGATTTTAAAAGGAAGACATACAATGATGGTAAGTATCACCATTAAGAAAGCTCAACTTGTCGTTAAAGATGTTTTCCGACAAGTTCAAGAAGTTGACTACGGTGAGGCTTTCTCACTCGTAGCGATGCTAAGAGTCTGTTGGAATTGGATTAGCAGTTACTGTATTATTTATGAAATCTTGCATATAGGATGTCAAAACATTGTTTCCTTGACAGTTTTCTTGAGGAAAGGTTGTATGTAATACAACCAGAAGGTTTTTGACAATCCTGAAAGACGCTAACAAGTATGCAAAGCTCCAGCAATCCTTCTAAGGACTGGAGTAAGCATCTCGGAGTTGGAATGTGCGCTTTGATGAGATGATCAAAGATTTTGGGTTTATACAAAGTTTATGAGAAACTTGTATTTCCAAAGAAGTGAGTGGGAGCACTATAGAATTTCTGATGAGTATATGTTGTTGACATATTGTTGATCAGAAATGATGTAGAATTTCTAGAAAGCATATAGGGTTGTTTGAAAAGTGTTTTTCAATGGAAAACCTGGATTAGGCTACTTGAACAATAAGCATCAAGATCTATAAGATAGATCAAAATGTTTAATAATACTTTCAAATGAGCACATACCTTGACATAATCTTGAAGGTGTTCAAGATGGATCAGTCAAAGAAGGAGTTCTTGCCTGAGTTGTAAGGTATGAAGTTAAGAGTTAAAGCTCGACCACGGCAGAAGAGAGAGAAAGGACGAAGGTCGTCCCCTATGCTTCAGACGTAGGCTCTATAGTATGCTATGCTGTGTACCGCACCGGAAGTGTGCCTTGCCATGAGTCAGTCAAGGGGTACAAGAATGATCCAGGAATGAGGATCATTGGACAGCGGTCAAAATTGTCCTTGGAGTAAATAAAGGACATGTTTCTCGATTATGGAGGTGATAAAGAGTTCGGCGTAAAGGGTTACGTCGATGCAAGCTTTAACACCTATCCGAATGACTCTGAGTAGCAAACCGGATACGTACAGTGGAGCAACCATTTGGAATAGCTCCAAGTGGAGCGTGGAAGCAGCATTTACAATATGACATAGAGAATTGCAAAATACATACGGATCTGAATGTTGCAGACCCGTTGACTAAAACCTCTCTCACTAGCAAAACATGATCAAACCCCAGAATTCATTGAGTCTTAATCACATGGTGATGTGAACTAGTTTAGTGACACTAGTGAACTCTTTGGATGTTGGTCACATGGCGATGTGACCTATCAGTGTTAATCACATGGCGATGTGAACTAGATTATTGACTCTAGTGCAAGTGGGAGACTGTTGGAAATATGCCCTAGAGGCAATAATAAATTAGTTATTATTATTATATTTCCTTGTTCATGATAATCGTTTATTACCCATGCTATAATTGTATTGATAGGAAACTCAGATACATGTGTGGGTACATAAACAACACCATGTCCCTAGTAAGCCTCTAGTTGACTAGCTCGTTGATCAACAGATGGTTACGGTTTCCTGACCATGGACATTGGATGTCGTTGATAACGGGATCACATCATTTGGAGAATGATGTGATGGACAAGACCCAATCCTAAGCCTAGCACAAAGATCGTAGTTCGTATGCTAAAGCTTTTCTAATGTCAAGTATCATTTCCTTAGACCATGAGATTGTGCAACTCCCGGATGCTTTGGGTGCACCAAACGTCACAACGTAACTGGGTGACTATAAAGGTGCACTACGGGTATCTCCCAAAGTGTCTATTGGGTTGGCACGAATCGAGACTGGGATTTGTCACTCCGTGTAAACGGAGAGGTATCTCTGGGCCCACTCGGTAGAACATCATCATAATGTGCACAATGTGACCAAGGGGTTGATCACGGGATGATGTGTTACGAAACTAGTAAAGAGACTTGCCGGTAACGAGATTGAACAAGGTATCGGGATACCGATGATCGAATCTCGGGCAAGTACAATACCGCTAGACAAAGGGAATTGTATACGGGATTGATCGAATCCTCGACATCGTGGTTCATCCGATGAGATCATCGTGGAACATGTGGGAGCCAACATGGGTATCCAGATCCCGTTGTTGGTTATTGACCAGAGAACGTCTCGGTCATGTCTGCATGGTTCCCGAACCCGTAGGGTCTACACACTTAAGGTTCGATGACGCTAGGGTTATAAAGGAAGTTTGTATGTGGTTACCGAATGTTGTTCGGAGTCCCAGATGAGATCTCGGACATCACAAGGAGTTCCAGAATGGTCCGGAGGTAAAGATTTATATATGGGAAGTCCTATTTTGGTCACCGGAAAAGTTTCGGGTTTTATCGGTAACGTACCGGGACCATCGGGAGTGTCCCGGGGGTCCACCAAGTGGGGCCACCATCCTCGGAGGGCTGCATGGGCCAAGTGTGGGAGGGGGCCAGCCCGAGGTGGGCTGGTGCGCCCCCCCCCCCACCCCACACAAGGGCCCAAGGCGCCTAGGGTTTGGGGAGGGGGCGCCTCCACCTGACTTGGGGGGCAAGTTTCCCCTCTCCCCCCTTGGCCGCCCCCTAGATGGGATCTAGGGCTGGCCGTCGCCCCTAGGGGTGGAACCCTAGGTGGGGGCGTAGCCCCCCTTATCTCCCTATATATAGTGGAGGCAAAGGGGCAGCCCAACACACGAAGTTCTTCTCCTGTTGGCGCAGCCCTACCTCTCTTTCTCCTCATATCTCGTGGTGCTTGGCGAAGCCCTGCAGGATTGCCACGCTCCTCCACCACCACCACGCCGTTGTGCTGCTGCTGGACGGATTCTTCCTCAACCTCTCCCTCTCTCCTTGCTGGATCAAGGCATGGGAGACGTCACTGGGCTGTACGTGTGTTACACGCGGAGGTGTCGTCCGTTCGGCACTAGGATCTCCGGTGATTTGGATCACGACGAGTACGACTCCTTCAACCCCGTTCTCTTGAACGCTTCCGCTTAGCGATCTACAAGGGTATGTAGATGCACTCTCCTTCCCCTCATTGCTGGTTTCTCCATAGATAGATCTTGGTGACACGTAGGAAAATTTTGAATTTCCGCTACGTTCCCCAACAGTTCTCCCTTTGTCTATCGGTATGTTACTTGCCCGATATTCGATCGGTATCTCCATACCTAGTTTAATCTCGTTACCAGCAAGTCCCTTTACTCGTTCTGTAATACAAGATTTCGTGGCTAACTCATTAGTCACATTGCTTGCAATCTTTTTGTGATGTTGTATTACTGAGTGGGCCCTGAGATACCTCTCCGTCATACGGAGTAACAAATCCCAGTCTTGATCCATGCCAACTCAACAGACACCCTCGGAGATACCTGTAGAGCACCTTTATAGTCACCTAGTTACGTTGCGATGTTTAGTACTCACAAGGTACTCATCCAGTGTCAGTGAGTTGCATGATCTCATGGTCATAGGAACATATACTTGACATGCAGAAAACGATAGCAATAAACTTGACACGATCATATGCTACGTTTATAGTTTGGGTCCTGTCCATCACATCATTCTACTAATGCTATGATCCCGTTATCAAATGACAACTCATGTCAATGGCTAGGAAACCATAGCCATCTTTGATCAATGAGCTAGTTTAGTAGAGGCTCACTAGGGACACATTGTTGTCTATATATCCACACATGTATCCGAGTTTCCGATTAATACAATTCTAGCATGGATAATAAACGATTATCATGAACAGGAAAATATGATAATAACCAATTTATTATGGCCTCTAGGGCATATTTCCAACAGTCTCCCACTTGCACTACAGTCAATAATCTAGTTCACATCGCCATGTGATTAACACTCAGAGTTCACATCGCCATGTGACTAACACCCAAAGAGTTACTAGAGTCAATAATCTAGTTCACATCACCATGTGATTAACACCCAATGAGTTTTGGGGTTTGATCATGTTATGCTTGTGAGAGAGGTTTTAGTCAACAGAACTACAACATTCAAATCCACATGTACTTCGCAAATCTCTATGTCATATTGTAGATGCTGCTACCAAACTCCACTTGGAGCTATTCCAAATGGTTGCTCCACTATATGTAGCGCTGGTCTAGGGCAGCGCTAAAAGTAATGCTTTAGCAGTAGCGCTGGAAATGGAAAAGGCGCTACTACTAAGTGGGACCCAACACTCCCACCGACCTAGTTGATGTAGCAGCGTTGTCCAGAATACAGCGCTACTACTAAGATTTTAGCAGTAGCGCTTTATTTGCCTCCTCCGGTACCATTCGATGACGAGGAGACCCATAAACGGATTGGCGCATGCAAGAGCTGGTTCTTGCCTTGCCTCTCAAGAAGGTATGAACACCACCCCATCTACCAAATTACGTGCACCTGTCGTGGCGGGTGATAGCGGACGGCGCAAGGGAGAGCCTCCATTAGTGCCAGATGACGTCGCCCCCGTCAAAGAAGCAAATGATTATGATGACATGGAGGATGATGACCCTCTCAAGTATTTCAATACCGCCTATGATGATGGAGGATTGATGGCTCGGGGCAACGAAGACTCAGCCTATGAGCGTGGAGATGATGACTTGATGCTGCCTGATTTTCCGAAACTATAACGTCCTAAGGCGGAATGCAAAAAGTCTCTCTTCATGCGGTCCTCGCAGGAAACGCCTCCAGATGCCGCCTATACCTAGCAACAACCCGAGGGCCGTCCACTGATTAGCTCGAAGACACTAGGGATGGTGGTTAGGGAAGGTATGGTGGGCTCACTGCCGCCACCCGCCAAGAAGCAAAGGAGGAGACTGGACAGGAAAGGCCCTAAAGGTGCCAGAGCTGCTTCAAGTAGCCAGCCGCCTCTGAAGCCCTGGTGGTAGACAGAATACCTGTCGAAGGTGCGGAGCATTTCCATGTCGCCGGCCACACCCGATCCTACCTAAGAAAGCACTAGATGCCATGCTGAACAATGATCTAAGGAGACTGCATGAAGATGTGCTGGCCAGAGAGAATAGCCTTCTCATCTCGGAAAAATCAGGATACCCGCTTTACGCGGCTCAGGTGCTAGGCGGGAAGTTGTACGTCGAGAGATGGCTTGTGCATAAGTTCATCCTGCGATTTGAATACATCTACCACATGTTCCACATGACCAAGCTGGATTTCCAATTGATCCGCATGTATGTGTTGTATCTCAACTACTTCATCAGGCTCGAGAACATAAAATATATCTGCATCACGGACCCGTACTATATGCATGAAAGCTTCTTGGCAGTTTGCAAAGAGCACAGACTATGCGAGCAAGTACATCGTTTAGTTCATGTACGCTTATAAGGATAAGGAAGCGATTCTCCTGCCTTATCATCCCACGTAAGTCACCCACGGATATACTTTCATAAGTTTTAATCATTCCTTTGCAAGCATGGAGGCTAATTTGAGGTGTACTTTTTTTTGCGCGGGACGTCCTCATCGTTCTATACCCAGAATACTCCCATGCTATGTACTTGGACTCATCGAAGAACATCAAGAAAATGGATTGCACGCACATCAAGATTTTTCTCGATAATGCCCTGTTAACCTTCAGCCTGTCTGGCGGATATATCAAGGTGAAAAAGCACAGGAAGAACAGGCTGGGTTTCAGCCATAAGACCGACTTCTACTACATCCAGCAACTGTACACCAGTAAGGCTGATGGATTCTACCTCATGCATCACCCGATCGAGTATAGAAGGGATAATCAACACCTTCGCATGTCAGCTACTACCAACGATGTAGAGATTGTCAACGTGGCCACAAGCATAGGGAAGACACTGGATCATAGAATCTGAGCTGATTTTTATCACGTACAGTGTGAACTTGCCCAAGTGATTATGAAGGAGGTCCTCAAACCAACAGGGATGTTCTACCATGGGCCAATGACGCGGGAAGATGTCCGAGCACTGCTACTCGCTCAACCTCTGGACCTGAAGCCTTTCAAGAAGCTCGGGTGCTTCCTCCCTGACTATGAAGATTGAACCGCCGGCATGGAGGACTGATTGTTGATGACAATGTGTCACTACTGTCTTTCTATGGCAAAACTTTGAATTTATGCACGGCAAAACTCCGTGATGTAATTAAACCGTCCTCCTGAACTATCATAGATCGCTCTAGTTAATTAGTTTGGGTATGAGGAACTTTGTTATTTATGTTTACTATAGGTTGCTTGTATTTTTCTAATTATGCCTCTTTGTTTTATTAAGTATATTATGGTACATAGATCGGAGATGGCTAAGGACTGCTACGCCGCGTTCGCTGGGAGGGTTCCGGGAGTGTACGACCACTGGCCAGATGCTCAGGCCCAGGTGGACAAGTACCCGGGTGCTAGCCACAGAGGGTCCGACAGCAGAGCCGAAGCGGAAAGTAGTTACTTGAGGTGGACGCTCCGGCAAGAGTGGGAGCGAAACCGTCGGGGCCTCAAGTACTACATAGTCGCGCTCTTGCTCATGCTGATCGCTCTTCTTTTCTACATCATGGTTTAGATAGAGATGATGAAACTTGTGTGTGTGCCATGACCATGTAGTTGCACTTATTCGAGACATGACATGACTTGTGTATCTCTATTTTCGTGATGTGATGATATTTGTGTTGAATGATGATGATGGTATGACGAGACTACTGTATGTGTATGATATGATAAGAATAGTGTATATTTATTATGATTTGATGAAACTAATGCACAAATACATCACAAATACGTAGAGGGGGAATAAATTTGTGAAAGAAGGAATACTAGCAGTAGCACTGGAATGCATCTACCGGCAGCGCTGGCTTAGCAAGAAGCTAGTTAGATAATTAGTGATAGGCGGTCACGGCAGCGCATCGCTAACCATACTCTACCGAGAGCGCTGGTCGAGGCAGCGCCATCGCTACAACTTAGCTGTAGCGTGTTAGCAGTAGCACTCGACCCAGCGCTACTGCTATAGGTATTTCAACCTCTACTGGTAGGCTTTCTCCTAGTAGTGTTGGTCCAAGACCTCCTAAAATTGTTGCTCTGCAAGTTGGCTCTTGAATTTTTTTTGCTCACCAGAATAACACAGAAATTTCGGCAGCGGTCTTATCTTCCCAAATATCCATCATAGCATAGCTCTACATTTTTTTGCAGGCTAGCCGAGTCATGAAGTTTGTTACTTCTTGTTTGATATGGTTGGTCATTGCACAATAGTTAGCTTAAGTGGATTTTGATCCATGCCATGTTAGTCATCAATGGACTGTTTATTTGTGTTGGAAATGGTAGGTAGTCAAAATTTCCATTTTTTGAGGCATGGTTTGGATGGGAGTTGTTAACTGTCCCTTCCAAAATATTGGTCGTTGACCAGACCTGGCTGCGCGATTGGTTGGGCACAATTATTTGGTACACCCAGCCCACCATACTCCCTCCAGTTCATTTTTTGTCGAATCGTTGGCGCATTGTGGGCAGGGGATTCCTCCGCCATTTATTTGGCTTGCCCATAGATTGGCAGGGCTGGCTGTGGCGCAATCCAAATAGCCCCTCACTGCTATACCTTGTAAGCCTAGAACGTGAAAATGAGACATGTGAATTTGTATCAAAAAGTACTTTACCACTTTAATTTTGTTGAATTTCCTAAATATATTACTTAAAAAATTGCACTCAAAGTTATGTTCTTGAAACCCTATCTATGTACATAGCGACCTTTCAATAAAGGGTACCAGGGGAGTACTTATACAACATTATTCCACATAGTGAATTATCCTTATCATGCAACATATTTCTTGTTTTGTGTAAATTCTAACTAAAACATAGAGTTGTGTGATTAGATTACTGGTAATGGTGCAATGTAGTGATCTCCAAATACTAATTCATTCATGGGAATGGTCCAATGTATTGTTACAATAATTGTTTCATTTGTCCCAATAAAACCGGATTGCTGGCTGGGTGGATGGTTTCATAAATCTTTTACAAGAAATAATAGAATTTAATCTCTACTGACTGTGGCCCACTAGCACTGACAACAATGTTTTAATTGAATATTGTTTTAGCTGGGTGGAGCTACTGGATCTGTTAGATGTCATTGGAAGAAGGTTACATGCCAACAACATCACAATACCTCATTTATGGATATTGCTCAAAATAATACGAACCGAACCCCATCCGACCAGCCGGTGATCCAAGTCTTCATTTGCAGTGTGTGATAGTAGATATCACACAGAAATGTGGTGGCCTACTTTGATAGTGGAACTTTATTTAGACACATTTTTCCTACAAGTATATGGGAGTTCTGATTGTAGAGAAGCACTATAAATATGTATGTCTCTATTCTTCGTAATTTTAAATTTAGAATGAAATTTAAAGCATGTCTAAGAATTTGTTGTTATATCTCTGTTTAGCTCGGAGAACTGTACCCTTTAGAATATTTTTACAGCATGTTTCAAGTTTGTTTTGGTGGGATATCACTGAATACTATTGTGATTTACTTTGCCTTCTAATATGAACACGGGAGTACTTAATTGCGCAGTCCGTTCCTAAGTGTATGGAACACTACTCATGCCTGCTTCGCTATATTGAATGACATGTTAGCAGTGGATTTCACTTGGATATTGGGTCACCATAGTATGTTGAAATAACAGAGCATGTAATTGATGGATCATCTTAGGAGGTGTTTGGTTGCAAAAAATGTATTGGTAACGGTAACAGTTTCAGAATACATCGTCGTCACAAATTGAATGGGTGAACACTGATATTGTTTGGTTCACCAAGGTAACCGTTGGAAATACAGTATGATGTTCAAACAGTATGATGCAAATGCACAATCCTACGCGGCCAAGAGACGTTGTACGCAACACTTCTCGCTCAAGGCCTCCATGGTATTTCTCGATTGATGCGGCTTTCACAAGCAGCAGCTTCTCCTCAGCGGCCGGCGGCCTCCCTTCCACTTGAATTACGTAGCCATCGGATCTACTGCGTTGAACGATGGAGGAGCTGGATTCGTGTCATTGCCTCTTGATCGATGGAGACTGGCAAAGGCCCAAGACGGCGCTACCACTCCTGTCGTGATGACGAGGAAGGCAGCGTTAGCGGGGATCAGGGCCTCCACTGCCGCTGCTGCGACTAGACGAAGAAGACCAAAGTCATAGGGGATTGGGGGCGTCGGTGTGTTGGTCTGTTGGAGCCGCCGGTGGTAACACAATCTGTTAACAGTGAGGGTTTGGTGGAATCAAAGTTGACTTGAGCTGTTATCTATTAACGCGGTATGTGTTTACACGCTGATCTAACCAAACATGTTTTAAAGGAATCAGTTAACACTTTAAAAGAGTCGAACCAACACCTCCTTAATGATTCCTAGCGCAGCAAAGTGCGCGTATCCATCTAGTAGGATTATGAATCATCAATGATTGCTTGACATATTGGGGGACACAAGTAACCCACTCAACTTTAGCTATAAGAACCACCAAACAGAAACATCTCAAACAACACCTCTACCATAGAAACCACTAGCTAGCTTGCTCAAAGATTAAGCATGGTGCTAACAATGGTTGCCCTCTTTTTTTCCCTAAACCTTATTCTCATTACTGTTGTGCATGGTCACCCACCAATTGTCCCTACACCGCCTTTGGTGCCTACCCCAGTTGTTGCACCAACTCCATCGAATGGTGGTTCCTACCCAATCAACCCACTAAAGATAGTTGTGTGCAGCAATGTGTTGCTACTACTCAAACTCCGGATCAACGTGCCGGAGACCGAGCAATGTTGCCCACTACTTAGTGGGTTGGCTGATCTTGATGCCGCCATCTGCGTCTGCACTGCCATCAAGGCCAACCTCCTTGGGCTCATCGCCATTGACATTCCCGTCGACCTTACCCTCCTACTAAACCATTGTAACAAGACATATCCCTCTAGTTTCACCTGCTCGCAATGAGCCATGACCAATTATACCTCCCCAAAACATACTCATAATTGTCATGCATGTGAGGCATACCTATATATGCCAACTCATTAATAAATTTTGTGTTTAAATTATATACTTTAGTTTTCAAGTTATGTTTGTGTGTGTGACATAAGTGTATCATGTTATCTAATCCAAGTTATTGAGATGGATCTTGTGTCATTGAAGATATTCCCCTACAACATATGAGATCATTATAAATAATTCATAAATTACATCATAGTCAATTGTTTGAACCATCTATCTAGATACAACATATTAATGATTTTTCACAACTATGGAAATATCTATGATATCTTGCTCTTACTATGAGCGATCTGCCGACAGTCATTTATCATATGGTTCAAGAGATTTCTTTGTTCTCAACTAGATGTGTTGATTTTGCTCATGTTGCCTCCAAACCCTGCCATTAATTTTCCTAGGGTTTTGCACACACTTGCTTAGCTATTGGAAACAATGTGGAGTTTCCAACCTTGCCCAAGCCGATCGACGCCATATATCGGGCTTGAGTTTATACCATGCACTGCTACTCCGAAACTCCACATGACTCCATCTGTAATTGTAGGCCCTTCTTTTCTTGATCATAGTCAACACTCAAGCCAAATTAAGTTCCCTTTTACTCTAATTTGTGTTCTCAACTTTTGGAGTATCCGCTTAACCCCATCAGGGGTTGATCATTGATCTTCGTGAAAGTGGATAACTCACTTATTAGGTCTTGTTCCATGGCGGGCCAAAGGCTAGCTACCCATGCCCTTTTATTCATGTGTTGTGTCGGGACAAAGCACCCATGCCCGCGGGCCGGCCCGCGCAACACGACGCATATGGCCATGTTTTATGGTTAGCATGAAAATAGTAGGAAGACGAGGAGAGAGGTCCTATTCCTCGACCTACACGCCGAATATCCACGAAACACGCACCCCTGTCTGTGCATGATTTGGGCTGGCACAAGTACGGGAAGGGCCGCCCCTGTATTTTTTCGTTTCTTTTTGTTTGGGATTCCAAAATAAGTTCTGAAAAATTTAAATTGTTCGGGATTTTGAAAAATATTTCAAAATTCAAAAAAGGTTCTGACATTTTTAGAAATGTCCAGAATTGCAAAAATAGTTCATGATTTCAGAAAATGTTCACGATGTTAAGAATTGTTTTTGGGAAATAAAAAATGTTCACGATTTTGAAAAATATTCGGAAATAAAATAATTTCCATGGATTCAAAAAATGTTTGTGATTGTCAAAGAATGTTAGTGTATTCGAGAAAATATTCGTGGTTTTGAAAACATGTTCGTGAATTCAAAAAATGTTCACAATTTTGAAAACATTTTTGGGAAATCATAATTTGTTCGTGGATTCAACAAATGTTTGTTATTTTGACAAAAATGTACGTGTATTTACAAAATTCTTGTGATTTTCGAAAAATGTGCAGAAAATCATTTTTCATGAATTCAAAGATTTTTTTCATGATTTTCAAATTTTGTTGCATATTCATTTTTTTCCCTAAATTCAAAATATTTTCAAGATTTAAAAAATGTTAACGATTTTTTGTGAATTTGGAAAATTGCAAAATAAAAAATAATGAGGAAGAAAAGTAAAAAGTGTAGAAGGAAAAAAAATGAAAGAACAGGAAAAACCAAATAAAGGTAAAAGAAAATAAATAAAAAATGGAAGGAAAGACAAATAAAAATAATGGTTCAGGGAAGGTTCTACTCACTCCATGCCATAAGGGAAACGCTTGCCTTCAGCCAGTTGATCGCACATGAAGCGATCTGACACCTACTCTATGTGATGCGTGTCCGTGTGTTTTTTACGTTTCTCTTTCTGCGACATCATGTGTGTTGTTAAACTGCCTTCCTCAACAACATTATCTTGCAAAAACTAAAGGTGCAAGGAAAAATGCAAACAAATTCTGCAACATTGTCTATGTTGCAACTTTTTCCCGCAACAACACTCATGTTGCAAACATAGTGAAAAAAAAATCTGCAACATCACCTATGTTGCAAAAGATTTCTGCGACATAATCTTTGTTGCAAAGTATTTTGCAACACTCTCCTTGTTGCAATGATCCAAACGACATTGGACGGGGGATAGTCGTATATCTGACGGTTGTAGAGGCGACGGATTTTTTAGAAAGATCCGTCGGCTGACACGTAGGACGGCCCATCCCATAATGTAAGACGTTATTACATCTGGGGAAACCCAAAAGTGAGCCGGCCCAAACAGCATCGGTAGGGAGGGGCCCATATTCCCGCGCGTGCAGAGGAAGGGGCCCATATTCCGCGTGTGCTCGGCGCCGCAATCCTCTTCCTCTCTCGTCTCCGGCCGGTCCCCTCACCGGCCGTCGCCGCCTCCTCGCCGTCCCTTCTCATCAGCGGATCAAGCATAGGTAGCAGCAGCGCCACTCCTCGCCCCCAATCCCCCCGCCGCAACCCTAACCCTCCCCAATTGGCCGCCGCAATCCTAACCCTCCCCAATCGGCCGCCGCCGACATGTGTCCGCCGGAAACAAGCTGCCACCCGGGCTGCTACTCGACCTCATTGTCAAAGAAATCTTCATCCCTGCCCGCCGGACGAGCCGGAGTGCCTCGCCCGCGCCTCCCTCGTCTGCAAGGACTGGCACCGCGTCCTGGACGTGGACGACCCCGGCTTCCGCCGCCGCTACGGCGAGTTCCACCGGAGGGCGCCCCTGCTGGGATTTCTCCACGACTACGGCGTCTTCTTTGATCACCCTATCGGCCAGTCCAGATTCGTACCCCTACACCACAGGTTTCTGCTCGAGTCGACTCACGCGGTCACGCCACGGTCGCAACCTCTCTGGAACCTACGTTCCGCCGGAGTCTGCTTGGGCGAAGGTCGACGACAAGGACAGGAGCTTGCTATCTGGCGGCTGGAATGCAGCAGTGCTCTGCGCCGCGGACGGCTGCGGCCGTCGATTGCCGGAGCAGCCCCTTCCTCGTTGCCATCATAGGCGCGGACTTCCATTGGCGCACGTTCGCCTGCTTCTGCTCGTCCGAGGCCACTTCAGCTGCTTTGAGCACCCGGACACTGTAGTCATCGGCCGAGGCCGGGCCAGCATTGTTTCGGGGAATGCAATATATTTTCCCTGCAATGTAGGTTCTGAAATCATGCAGTACAATGTGGCCGAGCTGGAGCTGTCATGGATCAACGCGCCTTCTGAAATGCCCAAACGCAGTGACTTTTTCCTTGTCAAGACCAAAAGAAGATGGCAACCTGGGGTTTGTCAGCTACGACGCCGGTGGCCCTATGTACATGTGGAAAAGGGTATTTGATGCCAACGGAGCTGGCGAATGGACTCAACGCAGTGCCATCGGTGAGCTGCTCCCTACTCGTGCCCTACCACCTTACGGCCGATTTAGAGTGATCGGCTTCATGGATGGAGTCAGAGTCGCTCTGTTGAGAACATGCTCTGAGTTGCTTATGGTTAGTCTCAGATCACATCGAGTCAGGAAGGTAAGCAATCAGGGGTGCGAAGTCGATAAGGTCATTCCCTGCACAAGCTTTTACACTCCACGTGCTAGCCTAGAGCGGGCGCAGCAGCTTTTCCAGAAGGGCTCCAAGGCCATAGTGGAACGAGACTTCGTAGACGTCGTACGCTGCCTCGGCCGTGCCCATGACATCAGGTGATGATTCCTCGGTTTAGATGCTATTGAAACTTGTTCCCCAAAATGTGTACAAGCACTAGGCTGTAGTTACAAGAGGAAACAAAATGCTTCACATAGTTAGCACCTTCTTGATGGACATGATTGTGCAGTTAGTTTTCATTGTGTTATTCTATGTCAGATTGCACTATCTTTCATGGCCTTACATTATGCCCTTAAGGCGTTAACAATGATAAGCTGACAATTTGACACCTATCTTTCACCTAGATCTGCATTTTATGGACAAATTTCTCCAGAGTGTGCTATGACGTGTTATGAACATGGGTTTGCCTTGCTACGCAAAGCTGAGAAGCAGACTGTTCTTAATATTCCCAAGAGTGCGCAAAATGAAGAATCAGTGGGGAGTGCAATTGACCAAGATGATACTGGAAACTCAAAGGCCTCTGTTAGCAATATCACGGATGCTCCATCTTCCGAGGAAGGTGATACTCAAAGAATGTGTGTTGTTATCCCGTTACCCCATATGGTCATATACACTAGAATATATTGTTATTATCATCTATCTATGCAGTTTATAATATCATACTTGTTACGCTATACAAATACAACCTTTTCTCATCCTCTGTTCATACCTGTTGAAGACTATACATGGTAAACTGCTAATCATTACTGTACTCCTATATTTGAAGTTAATGGTCTTGGTTGAGACTCGAAAATGTTTGGAATTATCTGTTGATTCTCATCATCATTCTGTAGGAGAACATTTCATCGAAGTGTTTTTTTTCTTTAGGGCCTGGATTGGGGCTATTTTTTGTGTGCTCCCCAGTATGTAGCTCAACCTTGAAATATAACAACACCGAGGAGCGTGCAAAAATTACACTCAATCCAAGCAGTTCCTTAAGGAGCAATGCAATTTTGTGCTATAAATAGTAGATGCTCTACGGCACATTTGATTCTTTTGCCATTAGATTCCAACTAGCGGGCTTTGAATGAGCTGCTTCTTTTACAATAATACTACACATTATTATTTTTGAAATTTTGTGTTACTGAAATTACATAATAACAGCAACAATTGACATTTACACAGCATTCTAACAGGTCTATATCTCAGTTCACCAATGTAAATGATGATGATCACCTTATATCGGTTGGCTTGGCTCATAGATGTGTCATCCAGCCATGGCAAATACTGATAATAGTCATTGGTCAGGTCAAAACTCAAATGACAAATATCAGGAGGATGGGAACCATGACAGTGACAAAGATGATGGCATGTCAGGAGATGAAGATTATTCTGATTTGGATCTGGCATGGAAAATGATGGAGAATGCAAGAGAAGACCCGAAACCACACTATGTAGAAGGTTAAAATCATTTCCGCTCTGGTTGCAGTCTCCATGGAAGGAGGTAGTCTCAATTATCTCAAACTATAGTTATTGTCCTTCATTTAGTTGGTTAATGGTCTTCATACTCATGGCCCCACATCTGCTTTGCAGAAGACATAGACAGCTTACTCGATGACTATTTCAAAGCTTTAGCCATCTTGGGTAATTTGGTTGACCCAGACAGTCGTCAGATTGTTACACTGTATCCTCCTTGTGGTAATACCAGTATCAATTGTCTACCACATAGTGTTATAAAGCAACTTACTGGCAACTCAAGTGTCGTAGTGCTTGCATCCTTCTATGGGTTTACGTGTATATTTTAGTCTGTTAAACTGAATTTTTATGTGGCTAAGGTGTACTTTAACTTTATACCCATGTGTGATTCAGGTAATTTGAGTTCACTCATATCTTGCACAGGTACCTTCACTAATGTGAATGTACCTGTACGTGCAGTTATGGTGTTGAACTCTGGTTATATCATAAAAGAAACTCTGGTTATATCATAGAAAAAAGATCAGTTATATAATGTTATCTTTCATATTTTGGTTATAATGTTGTTATCTTTCATATGTTGGTTATTCTTCCTTTTAATTTCCTTGATTCAGTCATAGAAACAGAAGGATGTGTTCTGTCTCTGAACTGGCATTCAAGATTAGTGATGCGATTCCATATTGTGCAAAGGCTTTTTCATTATGTAAATCATGTATGCTAAACCTGAAAAAGGCCAAGTGTGATAGCGGTGACAATGCATCTTCTGCTAAAGGAAGGGCTCTGGAAAATCTGCTCTAAAAGATGTGATGGAGTTTCTTACTGACATATTAATTGAATTTGAGATGAAGGTAAATGGTCTTGATTTTGTTCATGTTGTCACCGACTTGGTTTCAGCTTGAAGGCCTGGAGCATGAAATGACATCGTTGAATTGTTTTAATTCAGCTTGAAGACCTGGAGCAAGAGATGTCAACACCAAGCCCTTTTACAAGTGAGGTTTTCCTCAAAGGCAAGGGTGGTCAGAGCGCTGGCAATTTCAAGTCAAGAGCTGCATCTTCCCCAACTATATCTTGCCACAGCAGCAACTGCAAGTACTAGGTGGCTGAAAGTAATGTAATTGACCTTGGGTTAAGCAGAAGCATAAAACTATGTTTTAATTGAATTTAAACCTGATACTTGATTCAGGATGCTAGTTTTCTGTTAAAAGGGAATTTGGTCCCAGGTGTAGTTCGGTAATTAAATGCTCGTTTGTGGTGCTTATAATCCAACAGGACGTCATCGTCGAGCCCTATCTGGTGCGTATTTTGGAGATCTCTGATCTTGTGTCAAGTATGAAGGTTATGAAGTTAAGGATGGTGCTTTGGTCAGAGAGTGAGGCTACTTGGGAACATGTTGACATGATGCTTCAGAAGTATCCTGAACTCTTTCAAACAGGTATGTGCTAGATCTCATTACTATTAAGTGTTTTCTGCTATTAGTTTGTTGGTGTGAGTAGAAGAATTTGGGACTGTGTTCCTTAAAGGAGGGGAAACTGTAATATCTGGACTAGCTATTTAAGGAGCAAGGAAGGAAAAAAAGAAGGAAGACCATGCATATTCAGTGCTGAACTGTTGATTTGTGCCCGAGGGCTGCCCAATGATGGGCATTTATACGGATAGATGTAAATGGTCTTCTCTAGGCCTCATTGCTTCTTTCAAAGTATAAACCCTTCCACAGTTCCACGTTCCAACATGACTTGTTTTCGCTGTTCCTGTATATGACTTAAGTTCTACTATTAATATAAGTGATGCTTGTATCTTTGTTGATGTTGTGCTAATAACATTTTGGATGACTTCTTACTGCAGAAAATGGATCGAGAGAAGCCCATGAGAGCAAGTTTCGTCTACCCTTAGCCTATAATATAATAAGTCACAAAGAGTCGTGGCCTGAAGGTTGTCAATGGGATCTTCAGATGCTCTGTTTATCCTTTTTGCCCTGGTTTACTTACTGCACATGGGCATGTACTTCCATTGGGATAGTGGATGCTGATTTCACTGAACTGTTTGTTTCTTAGTTTCAAGTATGGACGTGAGATGAACTATATATTTTTTTTGCCTTGCCGTGACAGTTGACACTTAGGACCCACCCTTTTGTACGAATGATATGACTCATCCTTTTAATTTTCCGTGTTGCATATTTGAATGACAAATTATATGCACCATTTGCTTGCGAGCTATCTCGATTATTGTTGGGTTAGGTTTTTTTAGGGAAGATTTCATTGTTTCCGTCTTCTGCCCCTAGAGAGTGCATCCAGCCCACTATGGGATTGAGACTGAGAAGGAGATTCTGTTTTTCCTTTGCCATGATGGCGCTACTTGTTTGTGGAACTATTTTTGCAGCCACTTAATAGGCTGTGTGATAGAGATGGTTGTTGGAGTGATTTCAGTACCATCTCTAGTGTTTGTTCAGTTAGATCTTCAAGGATACTTCAGCTGGAAGCTCCTATGCTGCTCTCAAACTTCATGCGTATTTTATTAAGAATGGTCCATGTTTGTGATGAGCATATGCCATAGGTTGTGCTTAAACAAAGAGAGTGGAAAAGTTCCCATATTTCAGTACCATGTCTAGTACACCCTCTGTTCCAAAATATAAGACGTCTTGGTAGTTTTAGAAAACAGGTAATAGTTTGCTAGGTTTGCATCAGTTTTAACATCTTCCATATTATTACTGTCAGTAGCTTGCATGCCTTCACTGGAGGAAGTTAAGAGGAATTTTTGTAATGGTCTTCTGTTGGAACCTGTCAACAAATTTTGCTACACACCGGGATCTTGAGCGCTGGAATGGAACAAGTATGTCAGGTCAGTACAATATCCCTTTTGTTTCATACTACCAAATAACAATATTCTACTGTCGGAAAAAAGGTTATAGTCTTGTAGATCCAACTGCAAAATTGTTCTTCACTTGTTTACCGGGGTATATGTACATACATCTATTTACACATTGCATCACATGAAGATTTACCAAAAAGGGGTGCATATGTATACAAGACATCACTTCTCACTAGCTAAAATATAGCCATTGACTGGCCAAGACCCGTGCAAACCATGGCGATGCCACACTGGTTGCTGCGTGGCATTACCACAGAGCTAAGGACGGCTCTCTCCACCTCCTCTGAAGGTTTTCTTTTAAGCAAGCATATCACATACGCCATCACGGCCGCGTTGCAGGGTACCGTGATCCTGTCTTCACTCGTGAACCCGAACTCATCCTCCGACATCCTCAGGAGTTCCCCGAACATCGTTGTACTGAGGTACACCAGCGGGACCTCGAACCGCTCTCCACCGGTGGTGTAGATAACGCAGTGGCCCTTGTCTGCGATGGCCGATGCGCCCCGCTAGTCGGCGCCGTGGATCGCCGCCATCGTTGCTGGCCTCCGCTTCCTGAGGGCTGCCATCTGCTGCCACTTCTTTGCCTGCTAAACTAGGCTCCTAGGACTTACCATGGTGTATTTTTTCTGATGAGATGCCCTTTTGCATAAATGTGTGTTGGTACTTGATGTTTTTGGGTGGTGTGAAGACGCTTGTGTGCTAGTTCCATGTATTTATAGGATAGCAAGGGAACACTGCAGCCTTATGTTTGTCCTATGGGTGTGTAACCATCGGTATGACTAGTTGCCAGAGACAAAGTCTTGGTGTTATCCTCCGAGGTAGCTACTTGCTCTGCATGATTGAGCCTGATACCCGCTTTTCTTCCTAGTTTGCACTTTTGGTCCACTCTGGTTATCCTTTTCTTGGTCCAGTCTATGTCAGTCTTATTCTCCCATTATGGCAGTCTGCCTCATGCTGCTTGGTTTTACATTCGTAACCGGTTCCATTGGTTCTGAATCTTCTGATAACCAGATGTTTACTTCAGTGAGCTTGTTTGTTTGCATACGTTTACTTCTAACGTTGTTTTCAGAAAAACGATCTACTCTTGACCAATAAACATGCTAGCACATGGTTCCCAACCGGTGCATAATTCAAGTTGTTTGTTTGTAGTACAAAGCCTTGGCCATTTCTCTGGGCTAATTCAACTTGTTGATGTGAGATATAGGAAAGTGAGCCAATAAAAACACTGTTTATTGAACCAACTGATCTTAGTGTTTCACTGGATTTATAAATCTGAGGGCTTGTCCACTAATCAGATTCCATTTTCTTGGGACACCCATTTGTAACTAGTGCGTAATCCGCTTTGTTTCTAGTACCAGATTCCCTGTGATGTGCAGTCCACAGATTTTATCTGCGTTTATCTTGCCTTCTTAACCACTTCCTTACTTTCTGCCATAGCTATAATGCAACTGCTTCCTCCAGATTCCATGTGGTCTACATCAATGGTTTCTTCCTCCATTTTTCTTCTCCCGGTGGACCATTCAAGCCATTTATTTAGCTTTCTTTTGTAGACATTGTTTTCTAGATTCAGTCAAAATACATCTGCCATAGTTCCTTTTCTAACTCACTAGTGTTCCATGTTTTTTCCTTAAACAGAGCTCTATGTTTTTAAGTATGAGATTTATTTGTGGTCATCGCTGACAGTATTCCACGCATGCTTTATGGTGTATCTATTTTGAAGAGTCAATTAACATGCTTGTATTTGCTAAGAGAGTGCCGGACTAATAAGCAACTTTATAATCTTTCTAACAAGATCACTTCATAAGTGTAGCTGCAAGCTGCTGCTGTACTATGTATGAAGTGAGAACCGCATGGATGATATAGATCATGAAACTATGCATGGCAATTTTTATCTGTTTTCCGTATGGAAAAGAGCAGCTCTGAAATTATGTATGTTGTACTATTTATTTTCTGTGGTAAAGGTGCGTTTGCAACTTGCAGGCAGTGGATGTTATTGTATTATCAGAAAGTTATGTTATTCAGAGGAGCAGAAGGGGACAGAATTAGCTTAACAAACGGCTCACGTGTATTCTTGAGCAACCAGAGAGCTAATAATCCGGAATTAATAGTGCCCGTGTTGGATAGCATGATATTGATATGATATACTTCGATCTTTCTTTTGTACAGTTAACATGAAGTCGTATTTTATTATGAGGTTTAACAAATAAAAGCAATGTTTATTTAACCAACTGCTTGTAGTTTTAAGCAACGGCCCATTTTTAGTTCCAGATTCCCTATGGTCTGCACTCCACAGATTGTTCGTGGGTTTATCATGCTTTCTTAATCTCCAGCAAATATGTGGTCTGCATCAATGGTTTCTTCCTCCATTTTAGTACTTCTCTAGATGGACCACTCGAGCCTCCGTGTGCCCATTTATTTGGTTGAAATGTAGCTTTCTTTAGACATTGTTTTCTTGATCCAATCAAACTCCAGCGGCTACTTCCTATCTCGCAAGAGTTACCTATTCATTTCCTCGAAAAAGAGTTTATTGAACACATGCTTGATTTAGTATCCACTTTGAATAGTCAATTAACATGCTTGTATATTCTTAGCTGGTATTGTATATTTCCTGACTAAAACAGCTTAATGATATTTCTAACAGGAACACGTCAGAAGTGTAGCTGCTGTTGTGCCATGTATAATAACAACATAAGATAATTGCATGGATAATAGATCATGAAACGATGGGAAATTTGGGCTGGCTGTCAATTGGCTCGAAATGATTACACCGTTACAAGAAACTGCTGAAATCTTCGGCCCGAGACATTTTTTATATTTTGACCCATTCCTTAACACAGATCAAGTGAGAAGGAGATTTTGTTATTCCTTTGCCATGATGGTGATACTTGTTTGCGGAACCATTTTCACAGCCGCTGCACAGGCTGTGTGATAGAGACGCTTGTCGCAGTGATTTCAGACTTTCAGTAGCATGTCTAGCCTACATGTTTGTTCAGTTAGCACTTCAAGGATACTTCAGCTGGAGTGAGCCATGCCAGGTCAGTACAATACCCCTTTTGTTTCATATGCCAAATAAAAATATAAAGATAATAGATCCAACTATAAAATTGTTCTTCTTCACCCATTTATTACTGGTTATGTGCATACATCTATCTATTTACACATTACATCTCATCAAGATTTACCAAAAAGGGTGTGCACTTCTCATCACTAGCTAAAATATAACCAGTGACTGGCCAAGACCCTTGCAAACCATGGCGGTACCGCTCTGGTTGCCATGTGGCATTACTACCGAGCTCACAGTAACCCTCTCCACCTCTTCCGACGGCTTTCTCTTGAGCAAGCACATCGCATACGCCATCACCGCCACGTCACAAGGTACTCCCAACACCATTGTGATGTGGTACACCAACGGGACCTCGAATCGCTCCCCACCAGAAGTGTAGACGATGCAATGACCTTTGTCTGCAATGGCCGATGAGCCGCACAGGCTGGCTTCTTTGATCGGCCACATCGTCACCAACCTTCGGTTCCTGAGGGCTGCCATCAGCTGCCACTTCTTTGCCTGCTGAACTAACCTCCTAGGAGTGTTCATGCTATTTTATTTCTTTTGATGAGATGCGCTTTTGCAGAAATGTGTGTTGGTACTTAATGTCTTTGTGTGGTGTGAAGATGCTTCTGTGTTAGTTCCTTGTATTTATAGAACAGCAACGGAACACTGCAGCAATATGTTTGGCTGATGGGTGTAAGCATCGGTATGACTAGTTGCCAGAGACAAAGTCAATGGGCTTATCTTCTAGCAGGTAGCCTACTTGCTCTGCATGATTGAGGTTGATACCCACACGTTTTCTTGGTCCAGTCTATGTCAGTCTTATTCTTCCATTATAGCAGTCTGCCTCATGCTGCTTGGTTTTACATTCTTAACAGGTTGCATTGGTTCCGATTACCAGAGGTTTACTTCATGAGCTTGTTGTTTTGTACACCTTTTCTTCTAAAGTTGTTTTCAGAACTACGATCTACTCCCTTCGTTCCTAAATATTTGTCTTTTTAGATATTTCAAATGGACTATGACATACGGATACGGATGTATATAGTCATATTTAGAGTGTAGATTCACTCATTTTGCTCTGTATGTAGCCACTTGTTGAAATCTCTAGAAAGACAAATATTAAGGAACGGAGGGAGTACTGATGACTACTAAACATGCCAGCCCAAGGTCCCAAACCTGTGAACGTAATCTCTGATTATTTTTGTAGGATAATTCAACTTGTTGATGTGAGGTGCTGGAAAATGAACCAATAAAAACTCGTATATTTAACCAACTGCTCATAGTTTTTCGCTAGATACCATTTATAATCAGCCCTACTTGTGTGACTTGTTGTTGCTTCGCCTGCAACCCATACATTCTTGCTGAATTTATCTTGCTTTCGGAACCACTTCCCTCACTTATGATCTCCATAGCTATGATCTTCAGCAATCAATGGTTTCTTCCTCCATCTTAGTTCTCTTGATGGACAATTCAAGCCTCTTATGGCCATTTATTTGGTTCAGATATCGTCTTGTGGATTTGGCTCCTTGATCTCCCCTTGTAGTGAAGATGTTTCCTTTGGGTTTTGGCTTTTCCATTGCTAAATGTGCTATTGACACAATCGCTCGCAATTCCCGTGAAGATACTTAATTCCTTTGTTCATATTGCTTAGTCTTGCTCGATACTACCACACTGCCTTCTTCACTTGTGCGATAGGGCAAACGTTGCCTCATTTTTCTTTCAATATTTCTTCACCTGGTGGGCAGTAAAAAAATTGATTCGACTTTGTCCTATAGAACCATTTTTTGTCCATGCGGGTCACATTGTAGTTAGACTTGAAACCGGAGGATGAGGAACACTGTGGTTCTAGCATGTCACGGTAGTACTAAGCACGCGTCCTCTTGTCTTCATTTCCCAACAAGGGATGGATGGCAATTGGGCGGCCGTTCAATTCACCCTTCCTTTACACGCCTAAAAATTGTGCTCTTGGCTCTTGGCCATCCCAAGATGTCTAGCTATATTTTCTAAGGTTGCGTGATCTTTGAGCTGTATGGCAGTGATGGCTTCCGGACTCACTTCAATTCTCTTATGTCCACAATTCGCTCTCTTGTTTGAAACTGCATGAATTCCTCCACCCTTCTTTCCTGCGTTCCATATCCGCTACACACATCTAAGGGAAACATCCATAGCCAAAGACGCTTGCAGCGTTAAGCCACCCGGCAAACGGCCTCCTTGAGAACCCTTTAAGAGCATCCGCATATACAGCTCGCTTTGTGTCATCACTGTAATGCTTCCTGCTTGTTCTCAGCGCACCAACTACACCTATCCAATAACATATAATGTGTCAACTTCTAATCAACCAAACATGCATGGTAGTGTAATAAGATTGGAAATAAGGCTAACAATTCATATAAGCTAACAATGGCACAAGAACCATGAAAAGAGAATGCTCAGGAAGAGTACTGGTGACTGGAATGTAAACGAATAATAAAAGGCACTACAGCAAACCGACATTAATCATACGTGAAAGGCGCAACTAGAAATGTACGTGCAGGCGTACATTCGTTGCGGGAAAATTGAACATGAAACACGCAACAAGTCAACATGAAACACACAAAATTAAATCAGATTCATGGTAAATAATACTACAAGCGAAAATCCCATTTATAATCAGATTATCGCCCTTCTGCTGACCACCACTTGAGAAGTTTAAAGTCGTAGCAAATTTGAGAATCGAGAATCAGTGAAATGCACACAACACGATGATTATGAAAGGAAATAAATAGGGCACAAAAGCTTGTTACCAGATATCCTAGTGTTCATGTAAAAATGAATAGAATGATGGAAGGAACACCTGTTCATGTACTCAGACTGATTCGTGTATGTAAAAGAAAACTATGACCCCAAACCGTACCTGGGATTTCACTGAGATCAGGCAGCAGCACTACATGTCCACTGTTGGTAGCTTCATTCTGGTTCAGATCAGGCTCGCAGCAGCCGGGTGGTGTTTTCTTCTGACACGCATGCGCTGCGTTGAGATCAGGATCCCAGGGTGCTTCTTCTTGATCTGCATCTGCAGAACAATGGGGCAGACGTCAAAATCAAACAAGCTGAAAAAGGAAGCATAGCTACGACACAAAAGATTGTGAATTCAATCTACCTTGTTCATTCACATCCCAAAAGACAGGATTGTTGAGGTCAAACACATCTTCCTGCACGTCATCCCGATCACCCGGCCTGTTCAGGTAGACATCAGCCACATCTGGTGGCTGGATGTGTGCAGCAGCGATGTTATGCTCAAGGAGAGACCCCGGCGGCTTGGCGGGGATGCTACCCCTCTCTATGTGACCATTTTCCGGTGACATCCACCCCATCTTGTGACGGTGCGGCGCCTTTGATCCAGGCTAGAAGGTAGTGGCCTTCTTCGAGGATGTCCCGTGCTGGGGTCCATAGCTGCTTGGCAATGGCATGACCCGCTGGTGTCGGGTCGTCTCTCCTTAGAGCTGGCGTGTTCTTGTTCCTGGTGCAACATTCACAGAGGAGGACCTCGACGTCTTCAGCTCCTATTTCCATTGATTATCTTCGTAGTTCATGGCGTCTGAGGCTTAGTATGATGTTGTCCAATGTCTTTGTATCTTACTGCATTGTACTCCTTTCTCTTTGCCCGTGGGCGTGCTTGTAATCCTGGCCGGTTGATGGCTTTGTTAATTTAAAGTCGGACTAGGCTCAAGCCTCATCTCGGACTCGGTCGATGCCTTTTATCTAAAAAATCCGGCGACCTTATGGTATTCTATTACTGCCGCCAACTTTGCACATCTTATTCTAAAATTTTGTCACTTTGTACTGCATGTTTATGTAATAACTTCTACTATATTTGCAGAACAAGAAATACAAGCTGAAAATAAAATTCACATATATGGCATCTACAAATGACTGGTGGTATATGAGCTGTAAGGAATGTTGGAAGAAATTGAGGACTGAAGGGAACGTATACAAATGCCCAATCTGTATACAAATGAACTCTGTGCTTCAAAATAAATGGTGAAGCTATCTTAGGGCATCTCCAGCATCGACCAGCAAACTAGATACCGCATCCGTCCGCGGACTGGGGGACCAGTCCGCGAACACTGATGCTAGAGCTAGCCATCTAAAGGTATCCGCTTACATTTCAATTCAACTAACCGGACAAATTTCATCAAATATGATAGAACTCATCAAAGTTCGGATAGAAAATAGCACAAATCATCCATACATAGCATACAAATAAGTCTAGTACATCAATAGTTCAAATTCAACGATATCAGTTCAAATTCAACAAGATTAACCGGATGTTGAACAAGTTTTTCATGGATGGATCATGTTGCTTCACACAAACTGGCCCTTGAATTTCATCCAACAATGTATGTGCGTGAATAGTTTGCCCTCTGACCTGTGGTACATCACGGCAGCGCGTACGTGTTACACAATGTGTAGAGCAACATTGAGGGAATGAATGAATCAATCAACAAGTTCAACAAGGAGAAGCATAACTTATGATATCTATCAATTGTTGTCGTGCGCAATGGCCACATTGCCTCCGGTGGATCAACCTGTTCGACGGGATTTTGTAGTAATTTCGTGCTTGTCAATTATGAAATATGACATTAATAGGCGTGTACACGCATGTGTATAGCAACAACCAGATGTTGATTTCCTCTAAAAAAAGGGTCATCGAGGCGGTGGAGCATTGATCATTAATGCCTACACGTATATGACCTAATCAATGGGATTAATTAGCTACTACTCCCTCCGTTCCCAAATAATTGTCTTTCTAGCCATCTCAAATGGACTATAACATACGGATGTATGTAGACATGTTTTAGAGTGTAGATTCACTCATTTTGCTCCGTATGTAGTCACTTGTTGAAATCTCTAGAAAGACAATTATTTAGGAACGGAGGGAGTAGCTATATATGCATGAAAGGAGCCACATGCATGGCTCATGTGCTAGAATAGTATATATACTACTACGCATGCGTATACACATGCAAGCACCCCAAAGGCATACATCTTTTCCTCTAAACATGAAAGCATTTGTTAAAGAAATGTCATCAAGATGGCCGTGTAATTTTATTTTGACGCGAAACATGGAATCTTTATTGCATCAAAGAAATTCGGTTACAATCAGCAATGAAGCTGCTAACAAGGAAAGGAGAACAAGCAACCGTCCAACAATCTGACACTACTAAAGAAGTTGCACGTTTAGCACATACATCCGCAGAGCCATTAAAGTCCCTGGAAGTGTGTTGAACCGAAAAGAAGCGAAACTTGAAATTTTGTCCCTACTTTAATCGAAGATAGGCACCACCCAACTATCTGGAGTTGTGGCGCGAAAGCCAAAGGTTTACGACCTCCTAAACAATCAACCTCCATGACAACATGCGAGAATCCTCTAAGCAGAACAAAAATAACACCCTCTCACAATGCTTGCATTTTGTCATTAAAAGGATCTGGGGTTTACACCATGCACCCATGAACGAGAGATGAGAGTGAACAACACCTCCCGCACCTCCCACTTGTGCCCAAGTATAAATAGCTCCGTCCGTGTTGATCTTTTACCCAACCAGGATCCGGTGGGCGCCAACACTGACCAACTTGACCATGATGATGAGTACTTGGTATTTCTAGCAAGGCTCGATAATCTCTCGCCTACTTGATGGCTTGCATAGGATTGTAGCCATCCTCATCATGAGTCCGGCGATTCCGCGAACTCCAGATCACATGAATATTGTTAGGTTTGAATACCAAAAATTTCTCAGAGTTTATGCATAACTTATCTTCTTCGCTGCTCAACTCTGATTTGCCCCCTCAACAATCTTCATCAAGCTCCATCACTGCTTGGACGGTTGATCCATTCATACCCAAGTTTAGGTTTGCTTGAATTATTGAATGAGGCCCAAAGTTGATGCTTTTGGGCAAGTTCCAGATCTAGCTCTTGCAGCTCTACATGTTCCTAGAGGTCGTCGGTCCTAGAAAATTTGAGCAAAAATTCACAGGCCCTCGCTGCTTTCTCCAGTCCAGACGCGTGCTAAAAGAAAACAAATCGAGTTGTCGATCCTTCATATGCCTAAGGGCATCTCCAACGGGAGGCGCTAGTACCAGGCGCGCCAGGGTAAAAATCTCGTCTGTTTCATCCAATTTCTGGTTTTTTGAAAGCACCCGCGCAAAACAAGGCATCGAGCGCCCCAGCCTTTAGTCCTCGATGTTCTGTTCTTTTTTGAACTAGTGTAGTGCCTTCCCTTTGCGGTTTGCGTTGAAGAGGTAAATTCTAACACGAACGCTTAGCCAAAAATCCTTCCCCTAAGCGCCTATACAAGCGCTCCCAATTGTAGATGCCCTAAAGTGCAATGCGGGAGACATGTCCATAGCTAGGGAGCCTGATCCTTCTCCCTGCCGTAAGAGTGCACGTATAGCCAAACAACATCTCGCAGAGCAGGGCTCTCGGCTGAGCAGCGAGGAGCGCAAGTCGTCATGGCCAAAAGAATTGGTCTTGTAACCAAGGATCTCCAAATTAAAGAGTAGTATGTTCAAACTAAAGAGTAGTATGTTCTTTTGGCCAATTCCTCAATTTGTCCCTATGGAAGGAGGCAATGACCAAACTAAAGAGTAGTATGTTCCAAAAGGAATTATCTCTTGGGGAAATTGAGGAATTGGCCAACTTGTTTAAACTCATATATCTATACAAATATAAAAGGATTCAAAGGGGCAGATCCAACTGATCTCGGCCATCAAACTAAGTCAATCCATCGACCTAGACTGCTCTAATGGCGAGTGTTCAACGTGTTTAACGTGCAATTAATATCATACCAAATATTGCACTAATCATAAAACACACAAATAATAGCATACCTAATAACCGCCCGCAATTAATATATTGCCTAAATATTAACGTGCATTGTACGTGCACACTTACTAGTAGTGCCTGAGGTATGTGATGCCAGCAAACCAGGAGGGCTCCCTGGGAAGTTATGAGACTAGCCACAGTGGTAGTAACTTCAGCAGTAACATCGAGTCCAACTCAGCAAATTTGCTTATGTGGCAGTGAGTTAATGAGGAGAGAGGTAGTTATAGTAACTTAGCTAGTTACTGTAACATCACATGTCCTAATGCAATATGAGTCTATAACCTAATAAATGAAGCTTTGCATGTTACCACACTTATCTTACTATCCACTATGAAGGTAGTAACATAGTCTAGGGATATGTGTATGTTACTAGTATGTTACTCACCATTGTGGCTAGTCTGACCCAAATCCAAAAACTACTCACGATATCGTATACCCGGCTTAGCCTTACCTTGTTCAAACTCAGTTGCTTCACCACATCCTTTGCATGGATGTCTATGTGATGGTGCCCACACGCATGCGCGCGCGCGCACACACACACACACACACACACACACACACACACACATATATATATATATATACATAAACACTATTCTGATCACGGGATCAGAATAATATTCTGATCACAACCTGAATTGCCTGAGTAACGTGCCTGAACTTTGCTCTGTACTGGGTTGAACTTCAGCTAAAAAGTATCTAAATGGGGCTTGCAATATACCGTTGGAAGGCTATGGACACCAATAACATGATCCAAGTTAAATTTTTGGCAAAATGTAAGCGGTTTAAAAGCAGTTTTGAAAACCGTTTTTTCTTCATACAAAAAAACGTGAATCGTATTTTCGATCGCATTTCTAAACCATTTACCGGAATGAGGTAAATAATATAACATTGGAAAGCTGCTGCAAAACCGCTCCTTCAACATGTTGAAAGTTTTCTCCAATTCCCTATGGATAAAGAGTAATTTCAAAAATCGTAAAATTTCGCAAACCGAACAGCCGAGTTCGTATTTTCAATGTAATTTCTAAACGGCTTATCCATTTGAGGCAAATGATATGGCATTGGAAAGCTTGTGAAAATGCGCTACTTTTTCATGTTACAAGTTTTTTTTTCTAATTTGGAACGGTTTAAAAGTAATTCAGAAAACGGTACAAGTTCCACCGAGTTCGTATTTTCGAGATAATTTTTTAACCGTACGGCCGAATGCAACAAATAATGCGGCGTTGGAAAGCTTGAGGAAATGCGAAACTTTTTCGTATATATTATTTCTCCTAATTCCTTACATTTTTAAGTCAAATCGGAAAATTAATAAAAACGTATTTTTGCATAATTTCCACATACTTTATCAGAATGGGGCAAATAATATACCGATGAAAAGCTACGGAAAATGCGAAACTTTTTCATGTTGATGGTTTTCTCTGATTCCTAGCCGTTTTCAAGTAATTGCGAAAATGGCGAGATCATTCGTTCTACCTTTATCGCGAAACTGATTCTTCGAAAATGCACCGCGTGAAGAACCTGAACTTCTCGGCACATGTACTTGAACTTCACTCTGTTTTTCACGTGCTTTTTTTTCTCGTATGTCTCTGTCCACTGCTCCTAGCTCTTCACCCACTCACCGGAATTGAGCAAGTGATATACCGATGGAAAGCTGATGTAAACACGCAACTTTCCCGTGTTGATCATTTTTTCATATTCGCAACGATTTTAAAAGTTTTTCATCTGAAATTCATTCAGCGTAGTAGTTGAACTTCATGTTGTTTTCACGTTGAACTTCTGTGACATATTTTTGTTTGTACGCGTGCCTGAACTTCCCTCTGTTCAAACCCGACCTTCGGGCTATCTTTGCAACCGTGGCTTCCCCCGCGAATTATTCTGGTTAGTCGTGTTCTATATGTTGTTAGTATAATCTAGAAACGATTTTTAGCAACTAAATATTCGTTTTAGATAGGAATCTCACTCGTTGGCGGATTTTGCACTCGGGTAGTGAAGAACTCGCATTTTTTGCGATTTTACTACCTGAATTGTTCGACCTGAACTTCCACTAGTGCTAGGTTGAACTTCTGTCAACATTGCCCAAATGGGGCTTGCGATATACCATTGGAAAGCTATGGACACCAGTATCATGGCCCAACTTAAAATTTTGGCAAAATGTAAGCGGTTTAAGAGCAGTTTTGAAAACCGTTTTTTCTTCATACAAAAAACGTGAATCGTATTTTCGATCGCATTTTTAAACCGTTTATCGAAATGAGGCAAATAATATGGTGTTGGAAAGCTGCTGTAAACCGCTCCTTCCACATGCTGAAAGTTTTTTATAATTCCCTATGGTTAAAGAGTAATGTGGAAAATCGTAAAATTTCGCAAACCGAACAACCGAATTCGTATTTTTGTTGCCATTTCTAAACGACTAATCCAATTGAGATAAATCATATGGCGTTGAAAAGCTTATGAAAATGCGCTACTTTTTCATGTTTAAAGTTTTTCCTAATTTTGGACGGTTTAAATATAATTTAGAAAACGGGCCAAGTTCCACCGAGTTCGTATTTTCGAGCTAATTTTTTAACCGTACGTCTGAATGCAGCAAATGATATGGCGTTGGAAAGCTTAAACAAATGCGAAACTTTTTTGTATATATTGTTTCTCGCAATTCATTACGGTTTTATGTCAATTTTGAAAAGGTTAAAAATGTATTTTCACCATAATTTCTACAAACTTTATCGGAATGGGGCAAGTAATATACCATTGAAAAGCTAAGAAAAATGCGAAACTTTTTCATGTTGATGGTTTTCTGTGATTCGTAGCCGTTTTCAAGTAATTTCGAAAATGGCGAGATCATTTGTTCTGCCTTTATCGCGAAACAGATTTTCCGAAAATGCACCACGTGAAGAACCCGAACTTCTCGGCATGTCTACTTGAACTTCACTATGTTTTTCACGTTCTTTTTTTTGCTCGTAGATCTCCATCCACTCATCGGAACACTCACCGGAATTGAGCAAGTGATATACCAGTGGAAAGCTGTTGTGAACACGCAACTTTCCCGTGTTGATCGTTTTTTCATACTCGCTGTTTTCAGTTGAAATTCATCCACTATAGTAGTTGAACTTCCTGCTGTTTTCAGTTGAACTTCTGTGACGTATTTTCGTTTGTAATTTTCTCATCCATTCGTCAGTGTTACACAAATGATATTCCTTTTGTACAAATCTCTCTCACAATATTTTTTTAACTCTCTCCAACAAAGGACTTGAACTTATAACAACAAAACTTTTAGCCTTTGCTTTTTTATTCTTCTTTCAATACAAAATGCACACCGTGTATTACATGAACTTCTGGCAGTTATCAACCTGAACTTATCTCGGTTACATGAAAATATTTGAGTTTTTTATGAATTTTTTAATCTGGTTTTTCTTAATCCCTTTTTATGAATTTTCAAGCGCTCTATTTTTAATAGTTGAACTTCTTGTTATTTTATTTTTGAACTTCTTGTTTCCATTCTTTAATAACGGGGAAAATCTGAGTTTTATATAATCATCGAACTTCTCCATCATTTTAATTTGGACTTCCTAGTAACATTTCTTTTGGTAACGAAAAAATCCTACTTTTTGATAGACATCGAGCCACTCCGTTTTTAAATTTGAACTTCTAGGTTTATTTTAATAGAACTTCTTCATTATTTCGAGCAGAACTTATTGGTCTTATTCTTTAGTAACTGGAAAAAATTGAATTCTCAAATAAATATCAAACTGTTCTGCCTTTAAAAATTGAACTTCTTGGTTTTATTATTTAGTAACAAGAAAAAACTGAGTTTTTAATATGCGTTGAACTACTTCATTTTTAAAAATTGAACTTCATAGTTTAAATATTTAGTATTGGGGAAAAATGTCCAAAATGACACTTTTTTGTTTTTGTTTTTTTGAGCTCCAAATCCTAGCTTTTAATATATTTTGAACTTATGTGTTATTTTAATCTCGACTTCACATTTTTATTTTTGAGTAAAGTTTTTTATTTTTAAAGAAAACATGAATTTGACTTTTCTATTTTTGATCTTCATGGTCGATTCTTTAATTTCTTTTTTAATTTTAACTTCTTCATTTTATTATTTAGTAACGATAAAACATCTAAGTTTTTTAACCTTGAACTTCTCTCTTACTTTACTTTGAACTTCTTAGAAAAAATATGGTTTTAATAAGCAAAACATTTTCTAGGTTTTTACCTTTGAACTTTTAGGTTTTTTGACTTTCTCGGTTATTTCAAATTGAACTTCTAGGGTTTTCAAATTGGAACTTAATTCTACGTTTTTTGACCTTCTCGGTTCTTTCAAATTTGTTTTTAATGCATTTTTATAAACTTTTTTTAGTTGCTCTGTTATTTTGAGTTGGCCTTCTCTCTTATTATTTAGAAACGAGGAAAATCTAACCTTTTAAAACTTTGGTTATTTTCTAGAAACGAGAAAATTCCAAAATTTTAATGAGCATCAAACTGCTCTTTTATTTTATTTTGACGTTCTTGATTTATTTTTTAGAAATAGGGATAATCTATTTATATATATGGGTTGTCCCTTTTTATTTTGATGAATTTCTTCTGTATTTGGCACATGTAAACTTCGAAACTTCTGAAACATGAACTTCGTTGAAAACTAAAGAAATAACACACAACAATACACATACGAAGTACACCAGAACAATTCAGTCGACACGCACCATGCACCAGTGCACGTACACACACACACACTGCTGCGATGGCCGTGGGGATAATCCATAGGAGATCTGGCGGCTGTGGAAAAATGCAGAGACAGGAGAAGTACAACTACAACTATCGTACTGCCTGAGGGATTTTTCAGATATCAACTTGAAACATAAATCATGCAGGGATAGAAACGAACTTTTTCTTCAAAACAAAATGCATAATAATCTCTTTTCCTAATAGAAAAACAACCATTAGTTGGTGTGGTGTTAGCACCGCACTTGCCCGATGCCATATATTTTATTCCTAGCCACATATTCATCCTTATCCCTTCAACGTTGATTGCTCCTTCTCTTTTTCTCCAGCCACATGCTTTGCTTCTTCTATCGTTTCTTCTTTTATACACCAAGATCCAGCAGCCTTCATGATTCAAACAAGCGAGCAGAACACGACAGCAATGCACACTGCTCTTTTCTTTTGCAGTTGGACATATTTTTGAACTTCTGGAACATTTTCTATTGACCTTGAGCCTTTTTTCATTCCAACAAGTGAGCAAACTGGACAACAAGGTATAATGCTCATTATTTTAGAGTTGAACTTCAGAATCTGGCGAAGCTGGCCTGCAACAATGGCCAATTTTTTCAGAGCCTTGTTGCCCACTAAGGCCCTTCCCAGTGCTTCACCGTGGACAGGTGCTAAGCATGCCACATAAGCAAAAAAGTTACATGGCACAACATTTAAAGAGGGAAGAGAGTACTTTGGTGACCCCAGGAAAAACCAATGCCAAGCACGAGACCCTAGGCAAACCATTTAAATGAAACAATTTGGCCAATGCATGAAAGACTTTAGGTGCTAACTCATTAAATAAAGTGTGCTTAGCAACAACAAGTTAAGCATCTATGCATTGGGGACTTGAGTTGCTAAGGTATTTAATGCACTTAGCACCTCATCTAAGCACCTTTGCATTGGGAGGAGAGGTCTAATGCCATCACCAGATGTGGTTTCCCTACTTGGCAATGTACAAAAAAAACTAAGCACTAACATACACTTCGAGTTCCAATGAAGAGAAGCAGAGTGTTCTTGGAATCAAACTGAAGCAATGCGACGAGATAGAAGTTCAGAAACTTGTCTGTCTACTTATACATGGGGGCGAGGAAGCGGTAGCCGGGGGTGAGATGCAGGGCTGCGGTTGTGAACCTCCAGGGGGCCGCGTAGTTGAACGGCTGGAGTTGCTGGTGACCACGAGCGTCGTTTTTGCCACCCCGGGTGATGGCTTGGCGCATTGGAAGCAGAGGATGGGCCGCCTCCGCCGTGGATCCAGGGGGATGGAGGTAGGCCACCGCCGCCGTGGTTGCAGGGGGATGGAGGTAGGCCGCCGCCGCCGTGGTTGCAGGGGGGTGGAGGTAGGCCGCCGCCGCCGTGGTTGCAGGGGGATGGAGGTAGGCCGCCGCAGCCGCCGTGGTTGCAGGGGGATGGAGGTAGGCCGCCGCAGCCGCCGTGGTTGCAGGGGGGTGGAGGTAGGCCGCCGCCGCCGTGGTTGCAGGGGGGTGGAGGCAGGCCGCTGCCGCCGTGGTTGCAGGGGGATGGAGGTTGCGCCGCCGTGGTTCCAGGGGGATGGAGGCCGCCGCTGCCGTGGATCGGGTAGGAAGGCGTTGTCACGGACGGGGCCCGAGGAATGGAAGCGCGTCGGGGAGGAGTTGGGTGGCGGCGGAGGTGGATCCGCATCGGGACAGGGGTGGGCGGCGGCCCTGGGGCAAGTGGAGTCGGCGGCTCCGTGGGGCAGGTGGCGGCAGCGGGGCCATCGGGCAGGTGGGGCCGGCGGCTCCCTGGAGCTGTTTGCGGCTGTGAGGATGGGGATCGGGGGAGAGTGAGAGCTGCGGGAGGTAGGGGGTGGACGGTCGTGGGCTCTTTTTTCTTTTGTCCAGGTTCGGGAACACGTCCATCGCTGCTATATAAGGCGCGTTGTGATCAGAATAGCGCTAATATATATATATATATATATATATATATATATATATATATATATATATATATATATATATATATATATATATATATATAGGATTGTCTATTCGTCACCCTGGGTGAGAATAGTTATTCTTACCCCTCTATTTTACCATCAATGCATTGTAATTTTACGTTTCGTAAGTTTTGTTTTATTTTCGACATAAAAAGAGACTGTAAGAAAATATATAATCGTCGTAAAAATATTTTATGTTATGTAAAATTACAAAGGTAAAAACATAGTGTAAAATACACATAAACTGTAAATTTGCTTGTCTTATGATCTATATTTTATTTTCTTATGTCAAATATTACGTAGTGAGTGAATATGAATGTAACTATTTTGAATTCCAAACATAATTTAATTATGAAATGATCGTAAAATTACCTCGGGTGAAGAATAAGTTATTTTGCACCTGGTGATGAATAGCATCACTATATATATATATATATATATATATATATATATATATATATATATATATATATATATATATATATATACACACATAATATGTAAAATGTTTGGGGCACCTTGGTGCCCACTAGTAGAAAAGGAGGCAATGGCCTAGGTAGGGTTAGCCCATTAGTCCGGATTACGCAACTGACAGGACCAATGAAGGTATTTGTCCGGTTCGTGATCCTGTGGGGCCTCGTGGGCATTGGTCCCGGTTGGTGGGACGAACAGGGACCAATGGCCTCGCTCTGCCCACAACCATTGGTCGGTTGGTGGCTTGAATCAGACCAACGGCTCCCTTTAGTCCCGGTTCATGCCACCAACCGACCAATGAGGTGCCTATATACCCCTCAGCGTAAGAGTAGAGCACCTGCTGCTGTTTTTTCGGCCGCCGAGGGGAGAGGGCTTGGTGGTGCTCTAGCTCACCTCCTATGCACACAAGGTGTTCGATGGAATGCCCGAGCCACACTACTTAAGCTTTCTCCTCTCCAAGCTCGACCTCCAAGCTCCATTTTCCTCAATATTTGTCTAGGTTTAGTGGTGCATCACGCCCGCCCACGTCTTCACCGCCGTCGATCACCCTTGACTGATCTCATCGCCGGCACCACCGTGGTGAGCCTCTTGTTCTTATCTTCTTTATGAAAGGAAAAATATTCTTACTTGTATGTTTAGATAGAAACTTGTATTATTTTCTTACTTTTATTATTGCATCTTATATAGTGCGATGGTTTTGGTATCCGCCCCCGTCGGCCCTCGTCCTGTCTATGATTCGGATGTGGTATATATTATCTTTTCATAACTATTGGTTCATTTATTGTTTATGAAAATTATGCCGACCAACGTGACATAGATTTTATTTATCTAGGAGGTTGTTGAACCGGAAATTCCAACCGACCCTATTGTCGAGAGGTTAAATTTAGTTGAAGAAGAAAACAATTTCTTGAAGGAAAAAAGAAAAAAACTTGAGGAGGAGAAGATGATATTGGAGTTGCATGTTGCGAATGTCGTCGATGATCACAAGATCAAGATGGATGCAATGCGCTTGAAGATTAGAAAGATTAGAAAATATGCCATTCATACCGAGGCTTGGTATCATTATGACATTAGATCAGTTGTTACCTTGGTTGCGATTATGATCGCATTTGTTTTCGCATTGAAATGTTTTACATAGTTTCATTGTATGGTTTAAGTAATTTAGATGCTCTGCAGAGCTTTATGTTGTTAGATGAGAACTATGTATGTACTTTGGTTTTTATGTGATGATGAACTTCTATTAATTTGGTCACTTAATTATCTATTCATGATGTTTTGTAATGATTTTTGACACACTTAATTATATATAATGCACGCAGATGAACCGCAATGGATGTACGGTGATGGACACACCTCCGAGTACATTAAGGCGTGCATGATTTTCTTGAAGTGGCTGAGGCAAACAAGCAGAATGGTTTTATGTGTTGTCCATGCCCTATATGTGGGAATCTGAAGTCTTACTCGACCGGAAAATCCTTCACACCCACCTACTTTACAAGGGTTTCATGCCACACTATAATGTTTGGACGAGGCACGGAGAAATAGGGGTTATGATGGAAGGCGGCGAAGAAGAAGAGTACGATGACAACTATGTGCCCCCGAATACGGTGATGCTCTTGAACATCAAGAGGAACCAGACGATGTGCACGATGATGATGCAACAGGCGAAGCTGCTGAAGATCAAGAGGAACCAGACGATGTGCCCGATGATGATGATCTCCGCCGGGTCATTGTCGATGCAAGGGCGAATGCGAAAGTCAAAAGGAGAAGCTGAAGTTCGATTGGATGTTAGAGGATCACAAAAAGGGTTGTACCCCAATTGCGAAGATGGCAACACAAAGCTCGGTACCGTCTTGGAATTGCTGCGATGGAAGGCGAGAATCTTGTGCTCGATAAAGGATTTGAGAAGCTTGAAAATATTGAAGAAGAAGCTTCCAAAGGACAACGAATTGCCCGACAAAGTACATACGCATAAAGAAGGTCGTATGCCCTCTAGGATTGGAGGTGCGGAAGATACATGCATGCCCTAATGATTGCATCCTCTACGCGGTGCATACAAGGATCTGAACGCATGCCCGGTATGCGGTGCATTGCGTATAAGATCGATGAGATGACCACGGTGATGTTGTGGCGAGCCTCCGGGAAGAGGGTTCCTCTGAAGGTGATGTGGTATGCTCCTATAATACCACGGTTGAAGCGTCTGTTCGAAACGGAGAGCATGCCAAGTTGATGCGATGGCACAGTGAGGACCGTAAGAAAGGCGGAAGTTTAGAGCACCCACGACGGGTCGCAGATGGAGAAAAATCGAGAGAAAGTTCTGGGATGAGTTTGCAAAGGACCCAAAAGGAACGTATGGTTTGCTTTAAGCGCCGATGGCATCAATCCTTTCAGGGAGCAGAGAAGCAATCACAGCACCTAGCCTGTGACTCTATGTATGTATAACCTTCCTCCTTGGATGTGCATGAAGCGGAAGTTCATTATGATGCCAGTTCTCATCCAAAGCCCTAAGCAACCCGGCAACGACATTGATGTGTACCTAAGGCCATTAGTTGAAGAACTTTTACAGCTGTGGAATGGAAACGGTGTACGTACGTGGGATGAGCACAAAAAGTAGGAATTTGACCTAAAGGCGTTGCTGTTCGTGACCATCAACGATTGGCCCGCTCTCGGTAACCTTTCAGATGACAAACAAGGGATACCACGCATGCACGCACTGTTTACTTGACACCGATAGTATATACAGGAAGCTGCGGGAAGAATGTGTACCGGGCCATCGTCGATTTCTTCCGACCAACCATCAATGTAGAAAGAAAGGCAAGCATTTCAAAAGCGAGGCAGATCACGGAAGAAGCCGCCATGCGTATAGGTGATCACGTACTTGCTATGGTCAATGATTTACACATAATCTTTGGAAAGGGTCCCGGGGACTAGCTGTTCGAATGACGATGAGAATCACGCACCCATGTGGAAGAAGAAATCTATATTTTGGGACCTACCCTCTGGAAAGACCTAGAGGTCCGCTCTTGATCGACGTGATGCACGTGATGAAGAACCTTTGCGTGAACCTGCTAGGCTTCTTGGGCGTGTATGGGAAGACAAAAGATACACCTAAGGCACGGAGGACCTGCAGCGCTTGCACGAAAAGAGGGCATGCCTCGAAGCAATATGAAGGTCCTGCCACTACGCTCTTCTGAAAGAAGAGAAAGAAATCTTCTTTGAATGCTTGCTTAGTATGAAGGTCCCGACTGGCTTCGTCGAATATAAAGGAAATAATAAATATGCGGAGAAAAGTTCCGAACCTAAAGTCTCATGATCGCCACATGATTATGACGCAAGCTGCTTCGGTTGCATTGAGGGGCTTCACTGGGAAAACGTCCGATTAGCCATTGTGAAGCTATGTGCATTCCTCAATGCAATATCTCAAAAGGTGATCGATCCAGAAATTGTACCAACACTAAGGAGTGATGTGGCGCAATGTCTTGTCAGTTTCAAGCAGGTGTTCCCACCATCCTTCTTCAATATCATGACGCATGTCCTAGTTCATCTAGTCAACGATATTGTCATTCTGGGGCCTGTATTTCTACACAATATGCTCCCCTTTGAGAGGTTCATGGGAGTCCTAAAGAAATATGTCCGTAACCGCGCTAGGCCAGAAGGAAGCATCTCCATGGGCCATCAAACAGAGGATGTCATCGGGTTTTGTGTTGACTTCATTCCTGGCCTTAAGAAGATAGGTCTCCCTAAATCGCGGTATGAGGGGAGACTGACTGGAAAAGGCACGCTTGGAATGGACTCAATAATATGCGAGGACGGATATTCTTGGTCTCAAGCACACCACACAGTTCTCTGAACTCTACCTTGGTGACCCGTATGTCGATGAACACAAGAGCGATCTGCGCCCAAACACCCGGAGGCGGGCGACGATCGGATTACATGTGAACACATCAGGACTTTCAGCAGTTGGTTGGAAACACGTCTCAGAGGTGACAGCATTGTTTGTGATGAGCTGTACTTGTTGTCCAGGGGACCATCTTCGGCTGTAATGATTTGAAAAGGATACGAGATAAATGGGAATACATTTTACACGATTGACCAAGATCAAAAGAGCACCAACCAAAACAGCGGTGTCCGCTTTGATGCATCAACCGAGAGGGGAAAGGACACATGTTATGGTTACATAGTGGACATATGGGAACTTGACTACGGAGTAGATTTTAAGGTCCCTTTGTTTAAGTGCAAATGGGTCAATCTGTCAGGAGGAGGGGTACAGGTAGACCCACAGTACGGAATGACAACAGTGGATCTGAAAAATCTTGGGTACACCGACGAACCGTTCGTCCTAGCCAATGATGTGGCACATGTTATCTATGTGAAGGACATGTCTACTAGAACGAGAAAAAGAAAAGATAAGGAAACGAATACATTATACGATGAGCCAAAGCGCCACATAGTTCTTTCAGGAAAAAGGGACATCCTGGGAGTGGAGGGCAAGACAGACATGTCTGAAGAGTATGAAAAGTTTCATGAAATTCCTCCCTTCAAAGTCAAGGCTGACCCAAGCATCCTGATAAACAATGAAGATTATCCATGGTTACGGCGCAATAAGCAAATGACACAAGCGAAGAAAAAGTGAAGACTTTTTCCCGCAACTATTATGATGATACCATGCCAACTTTGTAACAGACGAGTATGATACCATTGTCCGTTTTGTACATGCACATGCTATGCCAACTTTTTCAGAGTTCATTTGAAAACTATGAATTTAGGTCGAATTTTCTCTCTGGTGCATCTATGTTCATTAGTCCACGGCCCATGCGGCTCGCCCGCCCATGACCATTAGTCGGTTTGTGCCACAAACGGGACAAAGGGTTGGTCCTCGTTGCCTCGAGTTTAGTCCCACCTCGCGAATCGAAGGCGCTCACGCCGGTTTATAAGCCCGTCCCTCTCTGCCTTGTTGAGCTTCTCTCAAAGTGAAAATAGATGCCCCTATACAAGGAATTTCACCTAAATTCATAGTGAATTTCTCTGAAATTCATAGAAATTGATTATGAATTTAGGTCGAATTTTCTCTATAGGTGCATCTATGTTCATTTTTTTTAGTAAAGTTAATCACAAACTTGTGATTCACACAAATTTCAAAGAATTCAAATTTTAAAAATTCAAATTTGAAAACTAATGGCACAAACAGAAAGCTTATAATTTTTCTAAAACTAATGGCACTAACAGAAAGTTTATAATTTTGCAGACCTAAAAGCAAAAAGAATTAAAAATAAAGCAAAAACCAAAAGAAAATAAATAATGCAGAAAACAAAACAAAAAACTAGAAAAAATAAAAATAGCAGCAATAAGTATTTTGTTGTAAGTAGAAACAAAATAAAATAAATAAAGCAACAAAGAAAACAAAAAAGTGTTTTCAAATTTGAAAACTAATGGCACTAACAGAAAGTTTATAATTTTTCTAAAACTAAAAGCAAAAAGAATTAAAAATAAAGCAAAAAACAACAAAAAATAAATAATGCAGAAAACAAAACAAAAAAACTGAAAAAAAATAAAAATAGCAACAATAAGTATTTTGTTGTAAGTAGAAACAAAATAAAATAAATAAAGCAACAAAGAAAACAAAAAAAGTGTTTTCAAATTTGAAAACTAATGGTACTAACAGAAATTTTATAATTTTTCAAAAACTAAAAGCAAAAAGAATTAAAAATAAAGCAAAAAACAGCAAAAAATAAATAATGCAGAAAACAAAACAAAAAAACTGGAAAAAAAATAAAAATAGTGCCGCCTACTGGCCCCCCACGGCCTGAATACGACTAGAAGCCCTACCATGGGCCAGGATTCAGGCCCGGAGGAGGCCAAGTAGGCCCACAGGCACATAGTGACAGATTAGGCCCGAAAGCCTGCAGTTGAGAGGAGCTGGAGAGGGTGGGCGCAGCAGCGCTTATAAACCACTCTCGAGCCCTCTCAACTAGCAAGGTGGGACTAAACTTTTGGGCGCAGGGCAGCACAAGGCCTTTGGTCCGGGTTGGTGGCACCAACCGGGACTAAAGGGGGGCATTGGTCCCGGTTCGTGGCACAAACCGGGACCAATGCTCTTTAGTCCCGGTTGGTGCCACCAACCGACCAAAGGTCGCCGCTCCCGCCCTTTGGGCTGCTGAAAAGAGGCCTCCCGGTTTGTGCCACGAACCGGGACCAATGGCTTTGCTATATAAGCAAAGACTTAGAAAATTTTCACATTTTCCTTGCAGTTGCCCCCGACGACGCCGAGCACATCGACGCCGCCAGCTGCCCCGACGCCGCCCCGCCGTCGCCGTCGCCGTCGCCGTCGTCGCGTCGCCGCCGCCGCCCGCCCTCGCCGCGCCCTCGCCCGCGCCGCCCGCGCTCGCCGCCGACATCAGCGCCAGCTCGCTCGCTCGCCGACGTCATCCGCCAGCGCCCTCGCTGACAATACCGTCGCCAGCTGCCTCGTCCCCCCTTGACAAGACGCCGCCCCTGCCCTGTCGCCGTCGCCGTGCCGCCGTCCCTGCCCTGACGTGTCGCCGCCTCTGAGCAGCACCAGATCTGCCGCCCGCCGCCGTGCAATTTTTAATTGTACATGCTATTTTTACATGTTTTACATTTTCATATATATATATATATATATATATATATATATATATATATATATATATATATATATATATATATATATATATATATATATATATATATGTATGTATGTATTTTTAGATATATGTATTTTTGATGTATGTTCATATATGTATGTATGTATTTTTACATGTTTTTGTATGTATGTATATATTTTTCAATTGTAATGATGTTTTAAAAATACATATATGCAAAAGTTAGATTTTTAATTAGAAAAGTTTTATCTATATATGTTCTCTGATTTAGTACATTTTAGGTTAGTTTTATATATTTAGGGTAAAAAAAGGATAAAAAAATAAGAGGAAGAAGAAAAGAAGAGGAAGAAGAAATAAAGAATAGAAGAAAGAATGGAGGAGTTCTTCTCCTCTATTCTTTCTTCTACTCTTTTTTTTCTTCTTCTTCCTCTTTTTTTTATCGGGAACGAGGGTCGTCGAGGGTCGCCGAGCGGTAGAGGAAACCCTAATTAAATAGCAAGTATCGTCAGTGTGAGATACATGTGGTCGTCGGTGTCGGACACTACATCCACGTCCCACAAGTGACGCGGGCGTCGATGCCCACGTCACTTGTGGGACATAGATGTAGTGTCGTCGTTGTTGTTGTCGATATACCCCCTCCCGATAGCTTCATGTATTTTTAAGAAGGAAAAAACAAGCATATTATTTTCCCATGTACGTATGTCGTCGTTGTCGATATACCCCCTCCCGATAGCTTCAACACGTGGGGGGGTCGATATTACCCCCTCCTTGAAGCGTTCTCGAGGCCACCCCTAACCCTTGAAGCATTGTCGAGGCCACCCAAAACCCTAGAGAAGCAGCGTGGAGGCCACTAATTAATATGATTCCTTATTGTGATTACCTAGCTAGTTCTACGTTTGCCACTAATATATCCATATCTGTCATGTTTGAATAATAATTTCCATGTTGTAAATATTTGTAGAAACTATGGACACCCCCCGAGACGAAGCACAAGAAGCGTTGTTGAGGGACATAATCGCAGAAGGAAGTGATGCCGTCTGCTTGTTGATTTTTCTCAACGACACCGATGGTCTGGAAGGAGAGGGTGAAGAAGCAGCTGGCTATGATTATGATGGCTCCGATGACCCAATGCCGGTGCAAGAAGAAGTAGACCATGAGGACGGCTCCGGTGACCGAACCGAGTCCGGACAGGTATATATATTAGTTAAGCCTGTGCTGACTAGCTAATTGATGCATTCATTGTTTTGGTATGTACACATATTAATTAACTCTCGTCTTTGTTCTTTTTTCTAGCCCTCCGGATCGAGCACAACTTCGGTAAAGAGACGAGGCCCGAAGAAATAGTTGAGCTCGGATGAAAGGTTTGAGATCATAGCAATCGCGCGCGACGGCCAACCGAATGAACCCATCCGGACAAAGCAGTCATTTGTTGCTCAGTGCGGGGTTCTGGTTAGGGACAAGATCCCGATTAGCATCCAGCAATGGTATAAGCCTAAGAACAAAGACCCTGAGGTGTCTTATGTCAATGATATGCAGAAAAATGATCTTTGGACTGAGCTGAAGTCAAATTTCACCCTACCGCCAGAGGATGATCCGGAGAAGCCAGTTGAGCAATTAATCAAGTCTTTTGCTCTTAAGAAGATGGCAGACCTATTCAGGAATGGGAAGAAAGACCTGAATAAGTTTGTCGATAAAAAAGAGACCCCAGAATTCAAGGGCAAATATGAGAAGATCAGAGATGACTGGCCCGCATTTGTGGCCCACAAGACATCGGAAAAGAGTAAAAAGATGTCGGTGACAAACAAGCAAAATGCTGCGAAGAAGAAGCTTCACCATCACACGGGGTCATGTGGCTACCTCATAGCCCGGCCTAAGTGGGCCAAGGCTGAGAATGATCTGCTTGATAAAGGGATCGAACCAGAGACAATGAACTGGCCAGACCGTTGCCGGACTTGGTTCTTCGGGGCTGGCGGAACCTTTGACCCTGTATCAGGGAAGTGCATTTGGACGGACGATCAATTGGACATACCAGTCAAGAGGCTTCAGCAATATATCGAAGCAGCGCAGCAAGGGACGTTCTTTCCAGACAGAGAGAACGACGAGCTCACGATGGCCCTCGGGAATCCTGAGCACCCTGGACGGACACGAGGCACGCCAGGCTCCGTTTCGTGGAAGGCTGGGTTTCCGGACGCAGGCGGTTACAAATGCCAGGAGAGGAGGAAGAAAGTGCAGCAGACCGAACTGTAGGCGCTGCATGCAAGGGTACAAGTGATAGAGGAACGAGAAGCAAATCGCAGCAAACGACCTGCTGAAGCTTCCCCCGAAGCTACCCCGCCATCTCAGCGGAGAAGCAGCGTGGCTTCCTCCGAGCTGCTTCAGCCGGAGCATGCCTTGACGGCCCCTGCCAGCTATCCCGTGGATGCTATCACGGAGGTTCAAAATTGCCACCTTATGGCACAATGGATGAATTTGAAGGTCAAGGCGGCTGTTGGCTCTGTTTATCCTACTGAATCCGGCGCAACTTTTCACTAGCGGCCGATTCCAGAAGGATATGCTAGGGTGATGGTGGATGAAATAACGGAGGGATTTGAGGACCTCCGGCTTGACCACCCTACCGGTGAAGGGGAGACTTGGCTGGGTTCTGCTCTGAAGACTCCATGCCTATGGCGGAAGGATCTCATCAACCTTCCGAACTAGACGCCTCCGCCTCCTCCTCCTCCTCCGGCGAGTCAGGGCACTCCGCCTCCTCCTCCTCCGGCTAGTGACGATCAGGGCACTCGGCCGGCTCCTTCTCCGGTGCGTGGCGGCACTCCACCTCCTTCTCCGCCTGCGCCGGCGCGCCCGAGCAGCCAGCCTCCTCCTTCTCCGCCTCGTCAGCAAGGGCGGAAGAGACCCGCCGCCGCTCCGGCTGCTCCGGCCGTCGTAGTCATTCTCCTCCGCCTCGTAAGCAAGGAAACAAGACATCCGCTCCGTCTGCTCTGCCGGCGTCTAGCAAGACAGCCAAAGGCGGAGGACATCTGATTCGGTCCTTCTCTGAAGACTCCAGAGAAGTTACCATCTGAGATGACCCGGAGGAGAACGTGAAGATCGCGCGAACCAAAGTGAAGGACTGGTTTCAAGGGTTGAAAGCACAGAGACATCCACCTCCGGAGGAGAAGGTAGATCCGGTGAAAGCGAAGCGCACTCTGGCTGCCCTGACAAAACCACCCAAGTCTCCGCCGAAAGGCAACTATGAGCGCATTATTGGAAAGGCATTTGCGAAGCGGAGAGGTCGGAAGTACCGCGGTGATCAAAGGATGAAAGAACGACGAGCTGGGAAACAAATTGCCCAGCTCGGCGAACAAGTGAAGCAATCGTGCCCCCCGCTCAAGGTGCCTGCTAGCGACATCGTCGATCCGAGGATGGTGCCCGGTTATAGCAATCCTGGATATTACCTGTCCGACGATGTACATTATGATTTCTTGGAGGTGCAGATACAAAGATACGAGTACGGGAAGCCTCTCGTCAAAGATGAAAGATCTCTATCAACGATGATGCGAAGATTGCATGATTGGTACATGAAAACCTGCAGAGAGTCTGAGGGGAGGAGTACTTTGTATGTGAGAGTTAAAAAGGAGCATGACCTCGTTGGAATTGAACTGTTGCCTATTCCATTTGAGGAGTTCTATCAGTGTTTCAATCAATTGGCCCTCGATAAAGCAACGGTCACCTGCTCATCATGCTGTAAGTAGTACTACTTCGTCATTAAGTCTCTATATAACTCAGCTCTTTCATTGCATGTATTTATAATTATCCTCACTATATTATGCAGATTGAAGATCGCGAATTGAAGAAAAGACAAGTGGGTGATATTGGGTTCATTAACACATATCTCATAGATGCAACGAGGTTAAATATCATGCCGAAAATACCGAGGCCAACTTGCTACAATCGTTGGTAATAAATGAACACAAAGATATAATACTCTTTCCTTACAACTTCGGTGAGTGTTCTTGTCTTGTGGCATATTCGGTTTCCTTATTAGTCCAGGTTATAGTAATGTAATATTGATGAGTTATGCATGCGCATGCAGCTACCACTATATTCTCCTAGAGATTAAGCTTGAGCAGGAGTAGTAACTGTCTTAGACTCCAAACGAAAAAATCCGGAGGAGTATGCGGACATGACTGAAATGCTCGAGAAGTAAGTTAAATCGATCATTATCCACCATATCAGTGATGTCTACTACACAACCTTCTTCTTGTAGACGTTGTTGGGCCTGCAAGTGCACAGGTTTGTAGGACAGTAGCAAATTTCCCTCAAGTGGATGACCTAAGGTTTATCAATCCGCGAGAGGCGTAGGAGGAAGATGGTCTCTCTCAAACAACCCTGCAACCAAATAACAAAAAGTCTCTTGTGTCCCCAACACACCCAATACAATAGCAAATTGTATAGGTGCACTAGTTCGGCGAAGAGATGGTGATACAAGTGCAATATGGATGGTAGATATAGGTTTTTGTAATCTGAAATAATGAAAACAGCAAGGTAACAAGTGATAAACGTGAGTGTAAACGGTATTGCAATGATAGGAAACAAGGCCTAGGGTTCATACTTTCACTAGTGCAAGTTCTCTCAACAATAATAACATAAATAGATCATATAACAAGCCCTCAACATGCAACAAAGAGTCACTCCGAAGCCACTAATAGCGGAGAACAAACGTAGAGATTATGGTGGGGTACGAAACCACCTCAAAGTTATTCTTTCGGATCAATCTATAAAAGAGTTCGTACTAGAATAACACCTTAAGACACAAATCAATCAAAACCCTAATGTCACCTAGATACTCCATTGTCACCTCAAGTATCCGTGGGCATGATTATACGATAAGCATCACACAATCTCAGATTCATCCAACCAACATAAAAGTACCCCAAAGTTCCTACCGGAGAATCAAGAAAACATGTGCCAACCCCTATGCATAGGTTCCCAATGTCACGAAACCCGCAAGTTGATCACCAAGACATACATCAAGTGTTCTCATAAAAGACTCAATCCGATAAGATAACTTCAAAGGGGAAACTCAATTCATCACAAGAGAGTAGAGGGGGAGAAACATCATAAGATCCAACTACAATAGCAAAGCTCGGGATACATCAAGATCGTGCCATAGATTGGAACACGAGAGAGAACACGAGAGAGAGAGAGAGAGAGAGAGAGAGAGAGAGAGAGAGATCAAACACATAGCTACTGGTACATACCCTCAGCCCCGAGGGTGAACTACTCCCTCCTCGTCATGGATAGCGCCGGGATGATGAAGATGGCCACCGGTGATGGATCCCCCTCTGGCAGGGTACCGGAAAGGGGTCCAATTGGTTTTTGGTGGCTCTGGAGGCTTGCGGCAGTGGAACTCCTGATCTATCTTCTGTTCTGGAAGTTTAGGGTACGACGGTATATATGGGTGAAAGGAGAACGTCGGTGGAGCTACGGGGGCCTCACAAGGCAGGGGGCGCGCCCAGGGGGGTGGCGCGCCCCCCACCCTCGTGAGCACCTCCCGTACCTTCTGACGTGAGGTCCAAGTCCATCAGGTGGGTTTCCTTCCAAAAATAACTTCTCCAGTTGATTTCATTCCGTTTTGACTCCGTCTGATATTCCTTTTCCTCGAACACTGAAATAGGCATAAAACAGCAAATCTGGGCTGGGCCTCCGGTTAATAGGTTAGTCCCAAAAATAATATAAAAGTGGGTAATAAAGCCCAATATTGCCTAAAACAGTAGATAAAGTAGCATGGAGCAATCAAAAATTATAGATACGTTGGAGACGTATCAAGCATCCCCAAGCTTAATTCCTGCTCGTCCTCGAGTAGGTAAATGATAAAAAAGAATTATTGATGCGGAGTGCTACTTGGCATAATTTCAATGTAATTCTTCTTAATTGTGATATGAATATTCAGATCCGAAAGATTCAAGACAAAAGTTTATATTGACATAAAAATAATAATACTTCAAACATACTAACTAAGCAATTATGTCTTCTCAAAATAGCATGGCAAAAGAAAGTTCATCCCTACAAAATCATATAGTTAGGCTATGCTTCATTTTCATCACACAAAGATGTTCCCAACTTCTATACCCCCGATGACAAGCCAAGCAATTGTTTCATACTTAAATAATCTCAAACCTTTTCAACCTTCACGCAATACATGAGTGTGAGCCATGGATATAGCACTATGGGTGGAATAGAATATGATGATGGGGATTGTGTGGAGAAGACAAAAAAGGAGAAAGTCTCATATTGACGAGGATAATCAACGGGCTATGGAGATGCCCATCAATTGATGTCAACATGAGGAGTAGGGATTTCCATGCAACGGATGCACTAGAGCTATGGATGCTCAACAAAAGAAGACTAGTGGGTGTGCATCCAACTTGCTTGCTCATGAAGACCTAGGGCATTTGAGGAAGCCCATTGTAGGAATATACAAGCCAAGTTCTATAATGAAAAATTCCCACTAGTATGAAAAAGACAACTTATGAGACTCACTATATGAAAAGCATGGTGCTACTTTGAAGCACAAGTGTGGAAAAAAGGATAGTAGCATTGCCCCTTTTTATTTTCTTTTTTTTGGGCCTTTCCTTTTTTTTGCCTTTCTTTTTTTTGGGCCTTTCCTTTTTTTTTGCCTTTCCTTTTTTTGGGGCAATGCTCTAATAATGATGATCATCACACTCTATTGATTACAACATAAGGATTACAACTCGAAACTTAGAACAAGATATGACTCTATATGAATGCCTCCGTGATGTCGGGATGGTGCAATGAATCAAGAGTGACATGTATGAAAAATAATGCATGGTGGCTTTGCCACAAATACGATGTCAACTACATGATCATGCAATGGCAATATGACAAAAGTAACGTATGTCATAATGATGATGAACGGAACGGTGGAAAGTTGCATGGCAATATATCTCGGAATGGCTATGGAAATGCCATAATAGGTAGGTATGGTGGCTGTTTTGAGGAAGATATAAGGAGGTTTATGTGTGAAAGAGGCTAGCAAATGCGGAAAGGTAAAAGTGCGTATAATCCATGGACTCAACATTAGTCAAAAGAACTCATATACTTATTGCAAAAATTTAGAAGTCATCAAAAATCAAGTACTACGCGCATGCACCTAGGGGGATAGATTGGTACGAAAAGACCATCGCTCGTCCCCGACCGCCACTCATAAGGATGCACAAGCCAGGTACACTTCATGTTTCAAATTTGTTACACAACTTTAACCATACGTGCATGCTACGGGACTTGCTAACTTCAACACAAGCATTTCTCAAATTCACAACTACTCAACTAGCACGACTTTGATATTATCACCTCCATATCTCAAAACAATTATCAAGCATCAAACTTTTCTTAGTATTCAATGCACTCAAAAGAAAGTTTCACATATCTTGAATACCAAGTATATTAATTTTAAGAAAATTACCATGCTATTAACGACTCTCAAAATAATCTAAGTGAAGCATGAGAGTTCATATATTTCTTCAAAATAAAACTACCATTGTGCTCTAAAAGATATAAGTGAAGCACTAGAGCAAACAACAAACTTCTCCAAAAGATATAAGTGAAGATCAATGAGTAGCCGAATAATTATGCAACTATGTGAAGACTCTCCCATTTAATAATTTCAGATCTTGATACTTTATTCAAACAGCAAGCAATGCTAAAGAAAACTACATTGCAAGGATAGCACAACTCATGTGAAGAAGCAAAAACTTAGGCTCAACCGATACTAACCGATAGTTGTTGAAGAAGAAAGGTGGGATGCCTACCGGGGCATCCCCAAGCTTAGATGCTTGAGACTTCTTGAAATAATTTCTTGCGGTGCCTTGGGCATCCCCAAGCTTGAACTTTTGTGTCTCCTTAATTCCTCTCATATCATGGTTTCTCTTTTTATCAAAAGCTTCATTCACAACAAACTCAACAAGAACTCGTGAGATAGGTTAGTATAAACCAATGCAAAACCTTATCACTTTATACTGTAACAAATCACTAAGATTATTATTCAACATTGCATACTAAATGCCTCTGTATATTTAATACTCCTATCCTCAAATAGAACCATTAAACAAGCAAACATATGCAAACAATGCAAACATAACAACAATCTGCCAAAACAGTACAGTCTGTAAAGAATGCAAGATTCATCATACTTCCCTAACTCCAAAAATTATTAACTAAAATTCCCACTGTAATAAATTTATTAGATCTCAATATGCAAAAAGATTCAACATTATACCACTCTCTGAATTTTCTAAGGAATTTTTGCAACAGCGGTAAACTTTCTGTTTTCAAACAGCAACATGCATACTTGCAAAATAAGCATGGCAAAGGCTATCCTTGATATTTTTATTGAAACTAGAGATGCAAAACATCATTATAACTAACATCAAGAAAAGCTAAAGAAAATAAAATGACGCTCCAAGCAAAACACATATCATGTGGTGAATAAAAATATAGCTCCAAGTAAAGTTACCGATGAACGAAGATTTAAAGAGGGATGCCATCCGGGGCATCCCCAAGCTTAGGCTCTTGGTTGTCCTTGAATATTAACTTGGGGTGCCTTGGGAATCCCCAAGATTAGGCTCTTGCCACTCCTTATTCCATAGTCCATCGAATCTTTACCCAAAACTTGAAAACTTCAACCACACAAAACTCAACACAAAACTCGTAAGCTCCGTTAGTATAAGAAAATAAAACCACCACTTAGGTACTGTAATTAACTCATTATAAATTCATATTGGTGTAATATCTACTGTACTCCAACTTATCTATGGTTCATACCTTCCGATACTACTCATAGATTCATCAAAATAAGCAAACAACACATACAAAACAGAATCTGTCAAAAACAGAACAGTCTGTAGTAATATATATCAAACGTATACTTCTGGAACCCCAAAAATTATGAAATAAATTTCTGGACCTGAGCAATTTGTCTATTAATCATCTTCAAAAATAATCAACCTAAAAGAACTCTCCAGAAAAAAGTTATAGCTAATTCCGTGAGCACTAAAGTTTCTGTTTTTACAGCATGATCATAAAGACTTCACCCAAGTCTTCCCAAAGGTTCTATTGGCACAAACACTAATTAAAACATAAAACCACATCTAAACAGAGGCTAGATGGATTATTTATTACTAAACAGAACCAAAAAGCAAGAAACTAAAATAAAATTGGGTTGCCTCCCAACAAGCGCTATCGTTTAACACCCCTAGCTAGGCATGATTATTTAAATGATGCTCACAAAAAGATAAGAATTGAAACATAAAGAGAGCATCATGAAGAATATGACTATCACATTTAAGTCTAACCCACTTCCTATGCATAGGGATTTTGTGAGCAAACAACTTATGGGAACAAGAATCAACTTGCATAGGAATGAAAAACAAGCATAGCTTCAAAACTTTAAGCACATAGAGAGGAAACTTGATATTATTGCAATTCCTATAAGCATATATTACTCCCTCATAATAATTTTCAGTAGCATCATGAATGAATTCAACAATATAACCAGCACCTAAAGCATTCTTTTCATGATCTACAAGCATAGAATTTTTACTACTCTCCACATAAGCAAAATTCTTCTCATGAATAATAGTGGGAGCAAACTCAACGAAATAACTATCATGTGATTGAGAATTAAGATCAAGATGACAAGTTTCATGGTTATCATTATTATTTAAAGCATATGTGTCATCACAATAATCATCATAAATAGGAGGCATGTTTTCATCATAGTAAATTTGCTCATCAAAGCTTGGGGGACAAAAAATATCATCTTCATCAAACATAGCTTCCCCAAGCTTGTGGCTTTGCATATCATTAGCATCATGGATATTCAAGGAATTCATACTAACAACATTGCAATCATGCTCATCATTCACATATTTTATGCCAAGCATTCTATGTAATTCTTCTTCTAGCACTTGAGCACAATTTTCCTTTCCATCATACTCACGAAAGATATTAAAAAGATGAAGCGTATGGGACAAACTCAATTCCATTTTTTTGGTAGTTTTCTTTTATAGACTAAACTAGTGCTAAAACAAGAAACAAAAAGATTCGATTGCAAGATCTAAAGATATACCTTCACTTACCTAGCCTCCCCGGCAACGGCGCCAGAAAAGAGCTTGATGTCTACTACACAACCTTCTTCTTGTAGACGTTGTTGGGCCTGCAAGTGCACAGGTTTGTAGGACAGTAGCAAATTTCCCTCAAGTGGATGACCTAAGGTTTATCAATCCGCGAGAGGCGTAGGAGGAAGATGGTCTCTCTCAAACAACCCTGCAACCAAATAACAAAAAGTCTCTTGTGTCCCCAACATACCCAATACAATAGCAAATTGTATAGCACCAGTGCAGAACCGGGCAATAGCACCGGTTCGTAAGGCCCTTTAGTGCCGGTTTAGGAACCGGCACTAAAGTGTGGGCACTAAAGGCCCCCCCCCTTTAGTACCGGTTCAACACGAACCGGTGCTAAAGGGCCACCACGTGGCACGAGCCAGCTCCAGGGGCCGGGAGCCCTTTAGTACCGGTTGGTAACACCAACCGGTACTAAAATGTTGGGGGGGGGGGGGTTGGTTTTATGATTTCTTTTTCATTTAATTTTGTGTTTTCCATTTTAAATCTTTTTCGTTTCACCCGCAGATATATATATATATATATAATAACTCATGCATGCTCGCATCATACATCATCATATATGATAACAAGTCCTACTAGCTAATTAATCAAGCATCATCATACAACTTCTACTCGTAATAATAAGTCATACGATCATCATCCTCATAGTCATCGAACCCAACCCTACATAATTGTTCTTAGCACATGATCATCGATGATCGGTAGGATCGGACCTAAACACACTTAAGGTAAAATAGCATAAAACAATATAGACCCCGACTCTCCATTATGAAGAATGGAGATCATCCTGTCTCCAATTCTTGCGCCTCGCTTCCTTTTGCTTCCAAGAAGCTCCTTACGACTGTCCATACATTTTTCCATCCTTTGATTGTCATGTCTCCACTTCTTTTAGAAATCCGGTATGGACAGTTGAGATTCAGAGGATGACCTGGATATATGTTCAAAACACGAACGCTGCCGCCATTCGATACATCAAATGAGGCACACAATTCTCTGGGATAAGCTATTGAAAACATAGTAATAACTTCGTAATTAGCAATGATGTACTAGTTTTAGAAGCACGCAAAAAGATGCACGGATGTCGTAATAGTAAAAAAACTTACCAGTGTATCTCCATGGTAGTTATCAGTAGTTCAACACGTGCACTAGTGGCACGTATTGACCATAATGTTGAGGAGTTCGATTGTAGATATTGTAATTCTCAATATCATTACAAAATCCAACCAGATGAGTTTTCTCCTTGTAAGTTAACTCAGAGCCATCGGTGTAGTAAGTTCTATCTACCATATTCTGCACATTCTTTGATACTTCAAAATAAGCTGTCAATGGAAATAAGCTGTCAACTATTTTGAAATGAACAATATAAGTTCTATTAATAATTAACTATGTTTGAGAAACTCACATAGCGGTAGAACTGGAGGAGTATCAACAAGGACCCAAATGTCCATATTGTCTTGCTCGATTTCAGGATCACCAAGATCCATGGTGACAAGCATACCCTCATCAAAACCATACAATTTGCAAAATGCTTCCCAATTTTTGCAACCAAAATGGGTTACGCTCTCAGCATTATACAACTTTACTTCAAAATCCACATCATGATGGGTCCTTAGGTGAATTTTCTTCGTTTCAAAATTTTCATGGTCTTCAAAATCCATCCTCTCCAAGACATAGCGTCTTGCATGGCATGGGATCAACTATACTCGAATTGTAAAAGATGAAAATTACACGTTCAAATAGTTGAAGTCATGCTTAATTATGAAAAAAATATACTCGAATTGTAAAAGATGAAAATTACCGTTTCAACTTCGAAAGTCTCCTCGAGCTTAATCTTTGAAGCGCCGACCATCGTCCGGTGAGGCCTGTCGCACTCACCTCGATCGTCGTGGCACCATCGCACCGGGAGACTTTCGTCGTCCGATGATGACATTTCCTATCGCTCATAATTCAAAGACTAAATTAGATCATTATTATTCAACTAATCATATGCATATGCCTTGCATATAGTGCTCTCAATTTGACTAAAAAGAAACTAGTTCTATTAATTTTCTTGCTAAAATAAACTACTTCAACTAGTTCAACTACTAAGCACTTACTATAAATAGAATAATGTAGTACTTACTCAAAATAGAATAATTTATATAAACTCAAAATATATAAAAAATTAAATAAACAAAAAACTCATTAACAAACTAAAATAAACTAGTTATATTAATTATTCAACTAGTTCAAATCTCATATACCTAAATAAATAAACTAGTTCAACAATTTTCTTACTAAAATAAACTAGTTATATTAATTATTCAACTAGTTCAAATCTCACATACCTAGCTAATTAATATCTAATTAAATTTTCTAAAAAACAGAAAACAGAAAACAGAAAATAAGTAAAAAAATGTGTGTGTGTGTGTGTATGTGTGTAGTGTGTGTATGTGTGTATATATGTGTGTGTATGTGTGTATGTGTGTGTACATGCCCAGACGTCGCCCCCACATCTGGCGAAGGGGTGCGGCGTCTGGTGCGGGGTGGCGGCGTCTGGGCGGGTGGTGCATGCGCTGGTGCGAGACGTCTGGACATGGCGGCGACGACGGACGGCGGCGGCGTTTCGAGCGGCGGCGCGACGACGACGACGATGGCGGCGGCGGGGGGACGACGACGGACGACGGCGACGGCGGCGACACGCGGCGACGACGGATCGGCGGCGCACGGCGATGTCGCGAGAGGTTGGAGACGAAGTGGGGAGATGTAACTGAAATTTTCAGAATGCTATATATATAGGATCACCCTTTAGTACCGGTTGGAGCCACCAACCGGTACTAAAGGCCAACTTTGGCCAGGCCAAGAGGCGGGAAGAGCAGGCCTTTAGTACCGGTTGGTGGCTCCAACCGGTACTAAAGGGTGATTTTACTACCGTTGGAGCCACCAACCGGTACTAAAGGCCTCGAGCTGCCACCCGCAGTTCGCAAAGTTTAGTCCCACTCGCCGGGCGAAGGGCAGCCGACTGGTTTATAAGCCCGATCGCGGCTGCCTCTTTGAACTCCTCTATATAACAGGCTTGTGGGCCTAATTTCTGCGCTGCTGCCTGTGAGTCTGCTGGGCCTTTAGGGCCTGTAATTGCACTGCCTGTGGCGTAGCAGGCCCACAGGCAGCGCCCAAATTTTTTATATTTTTTCTTTTCTGTTTCTTCTATTTATTTCTTCGTAGTTTTTGTATAGTTTTTCTTTTCTGTTATATTTATTTGTGAGTAGTTTTCATCTAGTTTGCCAAAATTCAACATTTTCAGAGTTCATTTTGTAGTGACTTTCAATTTCACGGTCATTTTGTGAACGATTGAAAAATAGCAAATATAATTTTTTCTTTTCTGTTATATTTATTTCTGAGTAGTTTTTTCTTTTCTGCTATATTTATTTTCTTCTATTTATTTCTGAGTAGTTTTTTAATATAATTTTTTTCTTTTCTGCTATTTTTTCTTTTCTGCAAAACTTGATGGTCAAAGTCTGGAGTTATAACCAAAGTTTAAAAAAAAGAAATTCTGGTGTTGTAATAAGTTTTAAAAAATAAAATGCCTTTGTAACAGATGAGTTTAATTTCGTCAGAAACCTGACTACTTCGAAAGAGATTGTTCAGTTTGTAAACGAAGTGCATCTAGTTTTAGCCGTAAGCCTCTCTACTTTCTTGCACATGCTATGTGGGTGAAATGATGATACCATGCCAAGTTTCAACTTTTTCAGAGTTCATTGGTAGTGCTTTTCAATTTCCAGGTCATTTAGTTCTCAAAACAAATCATTGAATGCATGAAAAATAGCAAATGAAGGTAGGAATGGTTGAAAGTTGATGGTGTCGCTTTGAATGGTGCATACTGAACGCTTCTTCTTCTTCTTCTTCTTCTTCTTCTTCTTCTTCTTCTTCTTCTTCTTCTTCTTCTTCTTCTTCTGCTTCCTCTTCTTCTTCTTCTTCCTCTTCTTCTTCTTCCTCTTCCTCTTCTTCTTCCTCTTCCTCTTCCTGCTTGTGATAGTTTTAAAAATAACATGTCCAAATTGACATATTTAAATTGTGCATCTGAACGGAGAAAAAATACATTGGTCAGTACCGCCTTTCAGCCAAAAGCGCGCATCTGCTACAGAGAAGTACATATAAAAATACATTGAGCATCAATGATCTTTTGTATAGAATCTACATCGTCAATAGGAATCTAGTACATATAAAAATACATTGATCATCAATGATCTTTTTGTATAGAATCTACATCGTCAATAGGAATCTACGACCGATTTAAGAACCGGCGAAGACTCCTATTGCAGCCACAGATCCTACACATAGAGTTCAATGAAGACCAACTGCTTGTGATAGTTTGAGAAGGAACATATTTAAGGTTGTAAAAGGCTTGTTAGGGGAGCGAGGTGGGACTAAAAACAGCCTGCCACAACGTCATTAGTACCGGTTCGTGGTTCGAACCGGCACTAAATGGTGATGGTGGGGCCATAGCTCGACCGCAGGTGACACAGCCTCTTTAGTACCGGTTCGTGGTACGAACGGTACTACAGGTTCGCCACGAACCGGTACTATTGATCGCCGCCACGAACCAGCACTAATATACACATTAGTGCCGGCTCTAATGCAAACCGGCACTAATGTGCTTCACGTTTGACCCTTTTTCTACTAGTGTAGGTGCACTAGTTCGGCGAAGAGATGGTGATACAAGTGCAATATGGATGGTAGATATAGGTTTTTGTAATATGAAATAATGAAAACAGCAAGGTAACAAGTGATAAACGTGAGCGTAAACGGTATTGCAATGATAGGAAACAAGGCCTAGGGTTCATACTTTCACTAGTGCAAGTTCTCTCAACAATAATAACATAGATAGATCATATAACAAGCCCTCAACATGCAACAAAGAGTCACTCCGAAGCCACTAATAGCGGAGAACAAACGTAGAGATTATGGTAGGGTACGAAACCACCTCGAAGTTATTCTTTCGGATCAATCAATAAAATAGTTCGTACTAGAATAACACCTTAAGACACAAATCAATCAAAACCCTAATGTCACCTAGATACTCCATTGTCACCTCAAGTATCCATGGGCATGATTATACGATAAGCATCACACAATCTCAGATTCATCCAACCAACATAAAAGTACTTCAAAGAGTGCCCCAAAGTTCCTACCGAAAAATCAAGAAAACATGTGCCAACCCCTATGCATAGGTTCCCAATGTCACGAAACCCGCAAGTTGATCACCAAGACATACATCAAGTGTTCTCATAAAAGACTCAATCCGATAAGATAACTTCAAAGGGGAAACTCAATTCATCACAAGAGAGTAGAGGGGGAGAAACATCCTAAGATCCAACTACAATAGCAAAGCTCGGGATACATCAAGATCGTGCCATAGATTGGAACACGAGAGAGAACACGAGAGAGAGAGAGATCAAACACATAGCTACTGGTACATACCCTCAGCCCCGAGGGTGAACTACTCCCTCCTCGTCATGGATAGCGCCGGGATGATGAAGATGGCCACCGGTGATGGATCCCCCCTCCGGCAGGGTACTGGAAAGGGGTCCCGATTGGTTTTTGGTGGCTCTGGAGGCTTGTGGCGGTGGAACTCCCGATCTATCTTCTGTTCTGGAAGTTTTAGGGTACGACGGTATATATGGGTGAAAGGAGAACGTCGGTGGAGCTACGGGGGCCCCACGAGGCAGGAGGCGCGCCTAGGGGGGTGGGCGCGCCCCCACCCTCGTGAGCACCTCCCGCACCTTCTGACGTGGGGTCCAAGTCCATCAGGTGGGTTTCCTTCCAAAAATAACTTCTCTAGTTGATTTCGTTCCGTTTGACTCGCCTCGATTTTCCTTTTCCTCAAACACTGAAATAGGCATAAAACAGCAAATCTGGGCTGGTCCTCCGGTTAATAGGTTAGTCCCAAAAATAATATAAAAGTGGGTAATAAAGCCCAATATTGCCTAAAACAGTAGATAAAGTAGCATGGAGCAATCAAAAATTATAGATACGTTGGAGACGTATCAATCAGCAACTTTGTTCATTTCTGATATCAAGTAACTGTTTTCTTTGTATGGCAGGGTTTGGAGAAAATTCACCAAAAAAGCTCCGGGACTGCCGAAGAAGCTGGAATTTAGACACCCGAAAGTAAGTACTATAGTAGCATCTTCCACACATCTCCTAGTGATTCAAGCGCTAGTTTCATCAATACCATTTAGCATGCTTGCTAATTATCAGTTTGATTGACCTCTATTTCTTGTAAAGTGGTTGTGGCAGGAACAAGGGAATGATTTCTGTGGATACTACATTTGCGAGTCCATCCGCCACACGACCTGTGAGCCGGGCTACTCTGATAAACAATATGAAGTGCGTAAATAACAATATTCACAATTTTATTTTATAACCATAATTTGTGTTGAGTTTCATTCATTCATATATATATGTATTGACCCCCTTCTTAAAATTAGATGTTTCGGATGCGGGATGAACTCCTAGCACCAGATCGCATGCGAGCAATTCAAGAGAAATTGGCGGCATTCTTTCTTGACCACGTGATCGCTGAAGACGGAGAATACTATGTGGACCGCGCGTCCGTATGTTAGGAGATTATATTTGTAAAAGATAATTATTGTATATATGTAGCCGGTAGTGTCGGATAGATATACGAGAACTTGTTGTTTGACCAATCTCTCGGTGAAGGAGAGGTGGTCGATATCACTTCTCTCTGTGTGCATATATGTCCATGACGATCTTCTGTTTCCTTCGTTTGCTTACTAGCTAGCTAGCGTGTCTAGCTAGTCCTCTCTATACGTATGTATAGTACGTAGCGTCGACCAAGCACAGACAAAAGAGAGGACACTTCTCTCTATTAATTAGCTAGCTAACACAATATATGAAACACCTAAATTAAACCCCCAAAACCCCAAACCCCCCCCCCCCCCCCTTAAAAAAAACAAAAACCCAAGCCACAGAAATGTTGATGCGTGGATGCCTATTGGTCCCGGTTGGTGCCACCAACCGGGACCAAAGGCCCTCCCGCTGGGCTCGGCAAGACAGGCCACGTGGAGGCCCATCTGTCCCGGTTCTGAACTGAACCGGGACTAAGGGCCAGGGCATTAGTACCGACCCTTTAGTCCTGGTTCAGGAACCGGGACTAAAGGCCCTTACCAACCGGGACAATAGGCCCTTTTTCTACCAGTGGCCCGTTATAGCAAGTGATATTCATGGTGCATGATGTACAATCCACGACATTTGACTTTTCAAATTTTGTTTGCATGCGCTATAAATTTTAATAGGCAATGATTGCTTTCCAAAAATATATACTACTGATTTCCTTGCAATGATTCATTTCCAAACAAAAAAGGTATGCATATACGCTCTGATTTTTTAAGGTATCAGATATGACCAAATAATACGAAATATCGTCGCAAATGTTTGTATGCATAATTACGACGTATATTATGCATTTTTTCTGAAGTTTTTACTTTTCAAGGTATCTAGTATTGAAAATATTAAGGACGGGTCACACCTTTAGCGACTAATATTTCTATACAAAATAAAGTGACAAAATAATATAAATGTGATCCTAATTATTTTTTACTTTTAGAAATATATGATGTATGCTGCTACCTACACATGATTTTTTTCCTACGTACATATACTCATGCATAATTCTTTTTAGTTTAAGTAATGTCCGATTGCATACCAATACCCACACGCAGTTTTCTCGTACATACATGGACGCAAGATATCATACTCGCAAACTCTTTTCCAATACATGCATGCTTTGCAGATATGCACAAAACTGATATACTTTGAACGATACATAACCCAAAAAATGATACACTATTTTTAACACAAGTAAAATATTTTGAGACATTTGAAGACATACCTACAAATAATATATTAGAAAATGTATAATACATCAATAAAGTGTATGTAGCATGCATGGATTATTAATTGTTAATTTCCTCTTTCTTGTTTAATGAGGGCATTAAGTGTCCATATCAAGCAATAATTCTTTCCTAATGCCAGAGTCCATTTAACCCATTAGTTCTAGTATTAATACAAGTGCACAGATCTTAGTGTAATCCGACGGTTTGTAGGCAAGGTGCCCAGGCCCATAGGTGTCCCATATGTGTATGCATTAATTAGCTAGTGGTTGTGTATAGCCTTGTGCTCATTAGTGAAGTGCAATCCATTATCAGTTGATCTCAACAATCATATCATTGCTTGGATGCATAGCAGAGCTTCATGGGGCCATGGGGGCCATTGCCCCCCTACTCTAGGAAAACTCTTAAGTGTACCCTTAATATTATTAGGCTTGAATATCAAACATTTCTCAGAGTTCATGCATAACTTAACTTCTTCGCCCCCTCAAGTCTGATTTGCCCCCTCAACAATCTTCATCCACCTTGCATGCGCAGTGCAAAGAAGACGATTGGCTTCTTCTTCATCCATGGTACCTGGGGTGGTCTGGTACTGCGGGTGGCGCAGTGCGGGCTCACCCTCGCGTCCATCGTCACCATGATCAAGCCTATCAACCCCATCCCATAGGACACACCGAGCGCCAACTTGTAAGTACCTATGAACTGCACAAAGCTCCTAATAATTAGGCCCCTCTAATTTGTAGTAGTTTTTTTGCCGGTAAATTGCCCCTCCGTTCCAAATTTGACGTGGTTTGTTAGCTAGTAATTAGTAATGTCAATGAAAGAAGACGAAACAACAATATGTTTGAATTAAAACCATGTCGTTATTTGGGGTTTCAATGAAGACCAATGATCTTAGTTAGCTACGAAATTTACGTACTTTTGAGTTATTACAAATAATGATCTTAGTTATTTTGGTTGTTTAGTGCACCAAAATGATAGATTAGCAAGGTGTGATGTCTAGGAAAATGTAAAAATGGCATGAATAAAAATAAATTTTATTTTGTACTGGTTATAGTTATAAAAGTAATTACTCCTGATGCGTTCATTTTCAGATCATTTTCCGCAGCTTCCTGAATCCTATGATGACGTTCCATGCTCTGTGGAACTTCATCCAAGCGGGATTTCACCTCTACTTCCCGTGGATGAAGGAGGAGCTTCACAACCTTAGCGCCTCCTGGCTGTTTACCTTTGTTGATGCGGTTAGTTCATTTTATTTTGGGGGTTTTATATATACTAAAAAATCATAGTATACTAAGTATCATAAAAAGATAAGAATGCTGAAATAGTACACCTTCATGGCACCAAGGGGGCCATTGCCCCCCTACTCTAGTAAAACTTATAAATGTATCCCTAATATTATTAGGCTTGAATATCAAAGATTTCTTAGAGTTCATGCATAACTTAATTTCTTCTCCCCCTCAACTCTGATTTGCCCCCTCAACAATCTTCATCAAACCCATACATGTGAGATGGTGAGTGCTCCAAAGGTACGTAGAAAGCACGTAGATGAGTTTGCAGCAGCTCGATCAATTAGCTGAAGCCGGGCTTGCATACAGAACACAAATGGCTGCCCTCTACGTTTTTCTTCCTGGGCCACGGCCTTCCTCTTCTAGATGGGCCACCGTGGGCCATGGACCTTTAGGTTGTTGTAGGTTGTGCGTGTATAGAACAAGGCATTGCTCCTAGCCCTACCCTTGTAGAGATGGCTTACCTGTGCTCAGGGACTATGTCGTTGCTCGCACACGTCTAAGCTCCTCACCACCTTGCGATAATTCATTCTTGTGTTGTGTGCGCAGTCCCCAACGAGAAACAGGGATCTACCATAAGAAGGGAAACATTAGAAGAGTAATTGGTCTTTTCATGTTTCTACTATATTTTTCTTTTAAGTGAGTAGCACATTTAAAACAATAAGTGCATGATCAACATAAGAAATTGGGGGAGAGCAAAAGATAACGAACTAATTTTTCGCCTAAAGGTATGTCATTTATGGCCTATTTCGTAGTGGCAATTAACGATACGTTGTATATGCATAAAGATATGTTATATGATACGATATGTCTATTTTTTTGTAGCTGGTCGCACTTATGTCACTTGCGGCGGCCTCCTCCTCCGCCTACATCACTCTGTTGTTTCTGAGGGAGACTGGCTTGTGCAGGGTGGGCGGGCCCCCCCTGCGGCCAGTTCCTGCTCGCCGTCCCCTTTGCCTACGTCGTGTGGTTTCTGCAGGCCACTACTGTGTTCGTCCTATTCTGCCAGCTGGTCAAGCTGGTCATCCGCAGGACCATAGGCAGACGTGTAGAGGTTATGTACGTACTCCGTACTACAATAATAATTATTATTATTTCCGACCCCGTGGCAACGACCTTACGTGCCTATTCGTTATCAAGACCATATGTTTATATTGTGATGTTTGCTACGAGTTGGAGTAAATTGCAAGAAACCACCACTTTGAAGGCTAGGTTTGCAGAAAACACTACTATACATTTTTTGGGCAGAAAACACATGTCTAGCGTAATCTTTTTGCAAATCAAACTGGTCGGTGGATTAGGACCGATTGAGCGCGTTTATGGCATGTGGGTCCCGTATTTTGCTGACGTGGCATAACATCATCGGAGATGGCGTTAGAGGGGTTCTTTTTGCCAAAAACACCTAAAAAACAACCTACCTCACCTGCCCCCACCCGACACCGGATCCGGCGAGATCCGCCCCTATCCTGCTGCTGCCGGCCATGGGTGCGTCCCTGCTGGAAGGAAACAGAGAGAGAGAGAGAGAGAGAGAGAGAGAGAGAGAGAAAGAGCACAGAGATGGCGTGAGGGAGAGAAGAAGAAGATTAAAAAGAAGACAGGAGAAGGGGAAGGGGCCGCAGGCAGGTCCTGCCTCCTGCGGCAGGCGGTGTGTGGCGCCGAGCTGCGACGAGCGGGCGGCGGGGACGAGGCGTGGTCGGGCAGGAGGCGCACAGGCCAGGAGCTCGGGCGGGGCAGGCTGCTGCTCCTCAGTAGCATGAGACGAAGGCGGCTGCCGGCGGCGCGGGAGCACGCTTGGGGAGGAGCAGGGGCGCGCGGGGCCTGGAGTAGCTGATGCGGCCTCGAGCGGCTGGAGGCCAGAGGTGGCTGGCTGCTCGGGATCGAGCAGAGCTTGGGGCGCCATGGGGCAGCAGGAGCTCGGCGACGGGGCCCAGACCCCGACGACCGCCGCCGCCTCCCAGACCCGGGCGACCGCCCTCGCCGCCTCCCAGACCCGGATGGAGCGCCCCATCGCCGTCAACGAGAGCCATCATCGTGTTGAAATTCTGCTTGCATGCTTGGATAGGCGTAGGGAGTTGATTGCTTTTTTGGTTTTCATCTAAGGGTGTTCCTTCAAATTACATGGACTCGTTTGTAAATATATATAAATACATCATCTAACGCCGTCTCGACTGAACCGTTATGCCACGTCGGCAAAATCTGGACCCACCTGTCATAAACATACTTAAAGCGCTCTAATCCGCCAATCAGTGTTATTTACAAAAAGATTACGCTAGACATGGTGTTTTCTGCCAAAAAAATGTATAGTATTGTTTTCTGCAAACCTAGCCTTAAAAGTGGTGTTTCTTGCAATTTACTCATACGAGTAGACATATTCATGTGCCGACCATCACTATTCAACTAAAGCGTCTACATTATTTGACACAACAAAACTACTAACTGATGTGACCTTCCTGATGCCAACTATAAAAAAATCAGTATTTCCACAGTTGAAATCCACCATGGAATACAATATCGCTGCTCACATAATTCTATCGAAATGTTCTGGTGTATCTCAATGTGGTCGAAGCAGACCCTGCTCAAGCTGCTGCGCGCTTCCCTGAATGCCGCATCTCCAAATCCACGACTAACAATTATTAAGGGCAACACTATCCACAATAAAAAGGCACAGGAGATATCTCTGGCTTGAACGAACCATACAAAATGACAGTTGAATTGTCTGATGACTTGTATGGATTAGTCCTTGATGCATTGACATGCGCCTCCGATCAAATGTTTCGTTCACTTTTTCTTTTTATTTCTTTTACTTTTGTTCATGTTATGAAATATTCTAAATACATACGTTTAAAAAGCTAGTTTAATTCAAATATCAGAAGTATTTGTCACACGTTTAAAAATGTTCATACATTGCAAAGAAAAAAATGTTTGCGTAACTTACAAAAATATTGATAGCATTAAAAAAATGTTTGTGACATTAGAAAAAAATGGTGTTTGAGAAATATGTTTGTGACACTTGAAAACCCGTTAACACAATGTAGAAAATTTGTTCCTGTAAGTTAAACAATATATTCAGACTATACAAAAATATGCACGTGACATTTAACAGACTTTCAGTTTCAGGCATTTCAAACAAATGTTCGTGACATTTAAACAATATATTTATACAATGTACAAATGTTCACACCATTTGGATAAAATGTTTCAAACCATTCAAAAACTGTTTGTGAATTTTTAAAATAAAGTATTACAAAATAGATTTGCTAAGTCACATCTAAATGAGATTTAGTTACGTCACATCTAAGTCTTCCATCGTTGGATTGTTTGACTTTAAAATTCACGCACAGAGTGATCTCTCGCTTGTCCCAAGTCGCGTTGTCTCGCCCATCAGTCTTTTTCCACTATGCGGGGATGGGCGGGCCGTGTTCATTTCTGTGTCAGGTCCATTCTGTTGTTTGTTTGTTTGCTGTCCTGTTTATGTTTTTTTTTCTTGTGTGTTTTAGGGGCTGATTGATAGTTTTTTCATTTTTGATCGTTTTTGTGTTTTCTACACATTTTTGAATGCGTTTTGCTTTGTAAAAAATATTACCAACTTTTTTTAGTTTTTCTTTCTTTTCTCTATTATCTCTATCTGTTTTTCTTTTGTTTTTATCCATTTTTCATTTTATTTAGATCTTTCTTTTCCATTTTTCTTTTATTTTTACTTTTTTTCAAATTCATGAATAATATTTTTGTAATTTGTTTTACAAAATATTGTATTAAGTTTGTGAATACCTTCTAAATTCTTGATTTATTTTTGTATGGAAGGTTCTCTCATCTAAGTTTGCATCATTCGATTTAGTGTCTTTAATTTTCATGCACGCGCTTGATCCCCATGCTCGTTGGTCGCTATTTGCTTGTTGTTAATGCTTTTGTTGCCCTGTTTAGCTTCACTTTTGTCGGTCCATTATCGCGACACGCTCGTTGTCCCTTCCGCTGTGTTGTTTCTAGGACGTGAGGTAGAACTGAAAGATGCACGAAAGGAGGAGCTCTATCGCGGTCGCTACCTTTTCAGTTAATTTCGACACCATCTCCCATTCCTTCTAAGCTTCATCAAGATGAGATTTCAACAATGTCTCATCTCAGTTGCCATCTGTTGGACCTTGCTGCTATAATTTTCGTGCAAACTCTTAATCTCACATCACCGGCTATCCACTTCTTAGCTCGTTCATGTTGCACGCTTTTCTTTGTGGAGCCTTTTTCTGCTCGCCCTCTTGTGGCCCATTTTATCTAGGATGTGTTATAGAAGTGGAAGAGACAGACTATGTAGCTTGTGGTTGCCTTTTTCTTTTTTTTTCTTCAAGTCTGATGTCGAATGAGACAGACTCTATGGAAGAGACATGCTGTGACTTGCGCTCGCTATGTAATTGTCCCGATCAATATTTGTCCCCAATTGCAAGTCCACACTCGACACACAACTAGGGCTCCGCCTCATTTTTGTCGAAGTTGTAACTTCATCTCTAACATGTCATTTTCCGTCCCAGTTGCAAGTCTACCTTTGATATACAATTGAGACCGACCCATTTTTCTTTTAGTTACATGTTCACCCTTGACAACTGGGACCTTTTTTCCGAATTGCAACTCCACCCCTGACATGCAAGTGGGAGGTGGGGAGCCTTTTTCATCCCAGGTGAAAGTCCACCCTTGATCATAAAATTGGGCATGAACTCCATTTTTTCATAGTCACAAGTTGATACGTCTCAAATGTATATACATTTTTTATTGTTAAATTCTATCATATTATCACTTTTGTATGCTTTACGTACATGCTATTTTATATTATTTTTCTGGACTAACCTATTAATTTAGTGCCTAGTATCAGTTACTTTTTTGCTTGTTTTTAGTTTTTCAGGAAATTCATGCCTACAAAGTCCAAACACAATAAAACTTTTTTAGGATTTTTCAGGATAATAAAAGACCATGGAAGCTTTGATGCAGGATGAGAAGACCCACGAGGGCTCCACAAGCCAGGGGCCCTCACTGGGGGAAGGGTGCACCACCCTGACTTGTCCGTGCCTCGTAGCTCCGCTTGTCCTAATTCCTGGCCTATAAATTTCCAACTATTCAAAAACCCTTGAAGTGAAACCCGAATGAATATTATCACCGCCGCAAGCCTTTATTCCGGAGAAATCTCACGCCTTCCACGGATTGATAAACCTTAGGTCATCCACTTGAGGGAAATTTGCTACTGTCCTACAAAACTCTGCGTTTGGAGGCCCAACACGAGTCTACAAGAATAAAATTGTGTAGTAGACATCAGCTGACGCAGCGGACTTAGAGGTGTATTGCTACTTGGAGGAGTCGGTGGCCTTGGCGCCGAGTTTGGAAACACGATGCATTCCTTTCTCCATAGAATGACACCACGTATGACTTCTCCCAGTTTTTGCTCCCCTTCAGCTCCAGGAATGTCAAGCTCTAGCGAGTCATATCCCGACAGAATTCATTCACCCCCACTCGAGCATAGCCAGCTGGAATCGGATTGCCATGGATGGTTGCTTCAGGTCCATTCGGTAAAGCAAAGCCGATCGCCACCTTCATGGATATGTTCTTCTTTTTCTGGTGTAGCTCACAACTTGTCCTCTCTTTGATATCATCCACGGGGTAGCGAGCCAGCAGTGCATCATCGGCTTGGACCCCCATGGAACCCGTGTTGCTTTTCCGCATAGATGGGACAAAACTATCCAATGTTGGATCTGCTTGCTCCTGCCGTGGAGATGCCCTTTGCTGGCTAATTGTGTCGATCTGCTCCTGCTGCCGTTGTGACATGCGTTCCAACTCCGCATTCTTTGTTTCTACCTTCTGAAGCCGGTCTGCGTCCTGCTTCTTTTTTCTCAGACGACTTCTATAAGTGTCGTTCCACTCAGAAAACCCCTGAACCCACGAAACAATGCCTTTGCCTCATGTTCTTCCTCCGTGTTCAGGATTCCCAAGGGCACATGTAAGCTCGCCGTTCTCTCTCTCGGGCTGGAACAACCCCTTTTGAGCATCTTCTATTCCTTGAAGTAAAGCGTCTGAGGCTATTTTAAGATCTGCCTTTTTAACAATCTCCCCTGTCGCTGGGTCCAACTTTCCCCATGCGCATAAAACCAATTCCTGGACCTCTCGGGCCAATCCTTTGTTTTTGGAATTACCCCTTCAACAAGCATCTTGGACTCAACTGCTTCCCACTTAGGCACGCCTCTCTTGTAGCCATATGTTCCCAGAACATGGTGATACTTTTTTTTCGCAGAATTTGTCTTATTTTTTCTCGACCTTTCCTTAGCTTCATTTGATTCCTTGTACTTCACAAATACGTCCCAGTGATCTTTTACCTTCTCTAGTGCTCCAGTGAATTCTAGAATCTTCCTTTCTGCCTTGAGGTAGTCGCACTACTAGGGAAAACCTTATACACAGAATCTTACCAGCAGCGTCCCAAAAATAGGCGCTCATGAAAACCACGCCATGATATAAATATAGCGGTAGCGCGCTAGTGAAAAACAATGCTATTACTAATATTGCAACGACGTAGCCGCCAGACTAGGAATAGTAGTAGCGCCTGTTATTTATATGCACTACTGCTACGGGAATTTAGCTGTAGCGTGTTATCCTAACACGCGCTACTGCTAAACATGACCTATCTCCTCTAACCGGCCGCCCCCACCCTCCCTCTCCACTCTCAGTCTCCCCCTCGCACCCCGACCCCCGTCGTCCGCCGCGGCCACCGCTCCTGCCGCCGTCGTCGTCCGCCGCCGCCGACGTCCTGCACCTCCTCCACTGAGGTAGCTCCTCCTCCTCTTTCCTCCCTCCTCCCTACCACGCCCCTCCTCCTCCTCCGCCGCCCCTCCTCCTCCTTCCTCGTCCTCCGGCCAAGCCCTCCGCTGGCAGCCTCCTCCTCCTCCTCCGCCCCCCTCCTCCCTCCTCCTCTCTCCTCCTCCGCCTGCCCCTCCTCTCTCCTCCTCCTCCTCTCTCCTCCCCCTCCTCCTCTCTCCTCCCTCCTCCCACCCTCCTCCCTTCTCCTCCCTCCCAACTAGTTAAATTTTTATTACTGTTCTTAGTTGAATTAGTAAGTGCTTAATTGAATTAGTAAGAAAATTAAATATTTTTATTTACAGTAAGTGCTTAGTTGAACTAGTTGAATTAATATAACCAGTTTATTTTTAGTAAGAAAATTTAGGTATACGAGATTTGATGATCTAATTAAAACTTTACTATAGAACTAGTTTATAGTTAGTAAGAAAATTAATAAAAGTAGTTTATTTTTAGTAAGTGCTTACTTGAATTAGTTGAATTAATAGAACTAGTTGAATTTATTTTATTATCACTTTGTCATCAAAGAATGCTATATGAGATTTGATGATCTAATTAAAATTTTACTCGGTGGAATATGCAGGCTTAGTCGTGTTCTCCTTGGAGTGATCGTCATCCGAGCTACCTCCACTTCCTCTACACCCGAGTCGGTGAGCTAAAAGTCCACCTCCTCCTTCTCCACCTTCCTCTACATCCGAACTAGGGTATTTAGTTATGCTTCTTAATCAAATGAAATGTTCAGATTATAAGATATATTGGAATGTTTTCCGTGAACTTAAGCATGACTTGTGCTAGAATATGTAGGAAATATCGAGTGACCCAGATTTTCTAGAAAGAGAATTAAACGACAATTCGAATTGAATTTAAGTCTGTCGGGGCTCCATACATGGTTGTCCAAAAATCGGTGATGGAGAGTCTCCACCATATATGAGAGAAGAATGCCGACTGTTGTCGTGGGGGTCACTTTTCCTTCTTCTCTTTGTGCTAGACCTTTGTTATGCACTAGGGGAAGAAGGAGTAGCGACCATCATCGACGGTCGAAAAATCGGTGAGGGAGTGTCCACCATATATGAGAGAAGAAGAATGTCGACTGTTGTCGTTGTTGGGGAACGCGGTAATTTCAAAAAAATTCCTACGATCACGCAAGATCTATCTAGGTGATGCATAACAACGAGAGGGGAGAGTGTGTCCATGTACCCTGGTAGACCAAAAGCAGAAGCGTTTCAATAACACGGTTTATGTAGTCGAACGTCTTCGCGATCCAACCGATCAAGTACCGAACGTACGGCACCTCCGGGTTCAGCACACGTTCAGCTCGATGACGTCCCTCGTACTCTTGATCCAGTTGAGGCCGAGGGAGAGTTTCGTCAGCACGACAGCGTGGTGACGGTGATGATGAAGTTACCAGCGCAGGGCTTCGCCTAAGCACTACAACGATATGACCGAGGTGTGTAACTGTGGAGGGGGCCACCGCACACAGCTAAAAGATCAACTTCTATGTCCTAGGGTGCCCCCTGCCCCCGTATATAAAGGAGGGAGGAGGAGGAGGCCGGCCAAGGGGAAGGCGCGCAACTAACTCATTAGTCACAATGCTTGCAAGGCTTATAGTGATGAGTATTGCCGAGAGGGCCCGGAGATACTGAAGGAAATATGCCCTAGAGGCAATAATAAAGTTATTATTTATTTCCTTATATGATGATAAATGTTTATTATTCATGCTAGAATTGTATTAACCGGAAACATAATACATGTGTGAATACATAGACAAACAGAGTGTCACTAGTATGCCTCTACTTGACTAGCTCGTTAATCGAAGATGGTTATGTTTCCTAACAATAGACATGAGTTGTCATTTGATTAACGGGATCACATCATTAGGAGAATGATCTGATTGACATGACCCATTCCGTTAGCCTAGCACTTGATCGTTTAGTATGTTGCTATTGCTTTCTTCATGACTTATACATGTTCCTGTAACTATGAGATTATGCAACTCCGTTTACGGAGGAACACTTTGGTGCTACTAAACGTCACAACGTAATCTGGGTGATTATAAAGGAGTACTACAGGTGTCTCCAAAGGTACATGTTGGGTTGGCGTATTTGAGATTAGGTTTTGTCACTCCGATTGTCGGAGAGGTATCTCTGGGCCCTCTCGGTAATGCACATCACTATAAGCCTTGCAAGCAATGTAGCTAATGAGTTAGTTACGGAATGATGCATTACGTAAACGAGTAAAGAGACTTGCCAGTAACGAGATTGAACTAGGTATTGGATACCGACGATCGAATCTCGGGTAAGTAACATACCGATGACAAAGGGAACAACGTATGATGTTATGCGGTTTGACCGATAAAGATCTTCGTAGAATATGTAGGAGCCAATATGGGCATCCAGGTCCCGCTATTGGTTATTGACCGAGAATAGTTCTAGGTCATGTCTACATAGTTCTCGAACCCGTAGGGTCCGCACGCTTAAGGTTTCGATGACAGTTATATTATGAGTTTATGGTTTTTGATGTACCGAAGGAGTTCGGAGTCCCGGATGAGATCGGGGACATGACGAGGAGTCTCGAAATGGTCGAGACGTAAAGATCGATATATTGGACGACTATATTCGGAGTTCGGAAAGGTTCGAATGATTCGGTATTTTCGGAGTACGGAGAGTTACGGGAATTCGCCGGGAGAAGTATTGGGCCTTATTGGGCCTCAGGGAAAGAGAGAGGGCTGCCTAGGGCAGGCCGTGTGCCCCCATGGCCTAGTCCGAATTGGACTAGGGGAGGCCGCACCCTTCCTTCCCTCCCTTCTCTCTTCCCTTACTTGTCTCCTAATCCCAATACATGGAAGGACTCCTAGTTGGACTAGGAAGGGGAATCCTACTCCGGTGGGAGTAGGACTCCCCATGGCGCGCCCTACTAGGGTCGGCCTCCTCCTCCTCCCTCCTTTATATACGGGGCAGGGGCACCCCATGAACACACAAGTTGATCTACGGATCGTTCCTTAGCCGTGTGCGGTGCCCCTCCACCATATTCCACTTCGGTCATATCGTCGCGGAGCTTAAGCGAAGCCCTGCGCCGTGAAGTCATATCGTCGCGGAGTTTAGGCGAAGCCCGCGTCGGTGGAGCATCATCATCGTCACCACGCCGTCGTGCTGACGGAACTCATCCCCGACGCTTTGCTGGATCAGAGCCCGGGATCGTCATCGAGCTGAACGTGTGCAGAACTCGGAGGTGCCGTACGTTCGGTACTTGGATCGGTCGGATCGTGAAGACGTACGACTACATCAACCGCGTTGTTATAACGCTTCCGCTTTCGGTCTACGAGGGTACGTGGACAGACACTCTCCCTCTCGTTGCTATGCCATCACCATGGTCTTGCGTGTGCGTAGGAAATTTTTGAAATTACTACGTTCCCCAACAGTGGCATCCGAGCCTGGTTTTATGCGTTGATGTCATATGCACGAGTAGAACACAAGTGAGTTGTGGGCGATATAAGTCATACTGCTTACCAGCATGTCATACTTTGGTTCGGCGGTATTGTGAGATGAAGCGGCCCGGACCGACATTACGCGTACGCTTACGCGAGACTGGTTTCACCGCTCCGAGCACTCGTTGCTTAAAGGTGACCGGCGGGTGTATGTCTCTCTCACTTTAGTTGAACCGAGTGTGGCTACGCCCGGTCCTTGCGAAGGTTAAAACAACACCAACTTGACAAACTATCGTTGTGGTTTTGATGCGAGGTAAGAACGGTTCTTGCTCAGCCCGTAGCAGCCACGTAAAACTTGCAACAACAAAGTAGAGGACGTCTAACTTGTTTTTGCAGGGCATGTTGTGATGTGATATGGTCAAGACGTGATGCTATATTTATTGTATGAGATGATCATGTTTTGTAACCGAAGTTATCGGCAACTGGCAGGAGCCATATGGTTGTCGCTTTATTGTATGAAATGCAGAAGCCATGTAATTGCTTTACTTTATCACTAAGCAGTAGCGATAGTCGAGAAGCAATAGTTGGCTAAACGACAACGATGCTACGATGGAGATCAAGGTGTCGCTACCGGTGACAATGGTGATCATGACGGTGCTTCGAGATGGAGATCACAAGCACAAGATGATGATGGCCATATCATATCACTTATATTGATTGCATGTGATGTTTATCCTTTATGCATCTTATCTTGCTTTGATTGACGGTAGCATTTTAAGATGATCTCTCACTAAAATTATCAAGAAGTGTTCTCCCGAGTATGCACCATTGCGAAAGTTCTTCGTCTTTGAGACACCACGTGATGATCGGGTGTGATAGGCTCTACGTTCAAATACAACGGGTGCAAAACAGTTGCGCACGCGAATACTCAGGTTAAACTTGATGAGCCTAGCATATAACAGATATGGCCTCGAACACGGAGACCGAAGGTCGGCGTGAATCATATAGTAGATATGATCAACATATTGATGTTCACCGTTGAAACTACTCCATCTCACGTGACGATCGGACATGGTGTAGTTAATATGGATCACGTAATCACTTAGAAGATTAGAGGGATGTCTATCTAAGTGGGAGTTCTAAAGTAATATGATTAATTGAACTTTAATTTATCATGAACTTAGTCCTGGTAGTATTTTGCAAATTATGTTGTAGATCAATAGCTCGCGTTGTTGCTTCCCTATGCTTTTATATGTTTGTTTTGATATGTTCCTAGAGAAAAATTATGTTGAAAAATGATAGTAGCAATGATGCGGATTGGATCCGTGATCTGAGGATTATCCTCATTGCTGCACAGAAGAATTATGTCCTTAATGCACCGCTAGGTGACAAACCTATTGCAGGAGCAGATGCAGACGTTATGAACGTTTGGCTAGCTCAATATGATGACTACTTGATAGTTTAGTGCACCATGCTTAAAGGCTTAGAATCGGGACTTCAAAGACGTTTTGAACGTCATGGACCATATGAAATGTTCCAGGAATTGAAGTTAATATTTCAAGCAAATACCCGAGTTGAGAGATATGAAGTCTCCAACAAGTTCTATAGCTAAAAGATGGAGGAGAATCGCTCAACTAGTGAGTATGTGCTCAGATTGTCTGGGTACTTCAATCGCTTGAATCAAGTGGGAGTTAATCTTCCAGATAAGATAGTGATTGACAGAATTCTCTAGTCACCATCACCAAGTTAGTAGAACTTCGTGATGAACTATAATATGCAAGGGATGACAAAAGTAATTCCCAAGCTCTTCGTGATGCTGAAATCGACGAAGGTAGAAATCAAGAAAAGAGCATCAAGTGTTGATGATTGACAAGACCACTGGTTTCAAGAGAAGGGCAAAGGGAAAGAAAGGGAACTTCAAGTAGAAAGACAAGTAAGTTGTCACTCCTGCGAAGAAGCCCAAAGCTGGACCATAGCCTGAAACTGAGTGTTTACACTGCAAAGGAAATGGTCACTGGAAGCGGAAATGCCCTGAATATTTGGTTGATAAGAAGGATGGCAAAGTGAACAAGAGTATATTTGATATACAGATTATTGATGTGTGCATTACTAGTGTTTATAGTAGCCCCTGAGTATTTGATACTTGTTCGGTTGCTAAGATTAGTAACTCAAACAGGAGTTACAGAATAAACAGAGACTAGTTGAAGGGAAAGTGACGATGAGTGTTGGAAGTAGTTCCAAGATTGATATGATCATCATCGCACACTCCCTATATTTTTGGGATTAGTGTTAAACCTAAATAAATGTTATTTGGTGTTTGCGTTGAGCATGAATATGATTTGATCACGTTTATTGCAATACGGTTATTCATTTAAGTAAGAGAATAAATTGTTGTTCTGTTTACATGAATAAAACCTTATATGGTTACACACCCAATGAAAATGGTTCGTTGGATCTCGATCGTAGTGATACACATATTCATAATATTGAAACCAAAAGATGCAAAAGTTAATAATGATAGTGCAACTTATTTGTGGCACTGCAGTTTAGGTCATATTGGTGTAAAGCGCATGAAGAAACTCCATACTGATGGGATTTTGGAATCACTTGATTATGAATCACTTGATGCTTGCGAACCATGCCTTATGGGCAAGATGACTAAAGACTCCGTTCTCCGGAACAATAGAGCGAGCAACTGACTTATTGGAAATAATACATACTGATGTATGCGATCCGATGAGTGTTGAGGCTCACAGCAAGTATCATTATTTTCTGACCTTCACAGACAATTTGATCAGATATGGGTATATCTACTTAATGAAACATAAGTCTGAAACGTTTGAAAAGTTCAAAGAATTTCAGAGTGAAGTTGAAAATCATCGTAACAAGAAAATAAAATTTCTACGATCTGATCGTGGAGGATAATATTTGAGTTACGAGTTTGGTCTACATTTGAAACAATGCGGAATGGTTTCGCAACTCACGCCACCCGGAACACCACAGCGTAATGGTGTGTCCGAACGTCATAAGCGTACTTTATTTGATATGGTGCGATCAATGATGTCTCTTACCGATTTACCACTATCGTTTTGGGGTTATGCATTAGAGACAGCTGCATTCACATTAAAAAGGGCACCATATAAATCCGTTGAGACGACACCGTATGAACTATGGTTTAGCAAGAAACCAAAGTTGTCGTTTCTTAAAGTTTGGGTTGCGATGCTTATGCGAAAAAGTTTCAACATGATAAGGTTGAACCCAAATCGGAAAAGTGCGTCTTCATAGGATACCCAAAATGTTGGGTACACCTTCTATCACAGATCCGAAAGGCAAGACAATCGTTGCCAAGAATGGATCCTTTCTAGAAAAGGAGTTTCTCTCGAAAGAAGTGAGTGGGAGGAAAGTAGAACTTGATGAGGTAATTGTACCTTCTACCTTATTGGAAAGTAGTTTATCACAGAAATTAGTTCCAGTGATTCCTACACCAATTAGTGAGGAAGTTAATAATGATGATCATAAAACTTCAGATCAAGTTGCTACCAAACCTCGTAGGTCTTCCAGAGTAAGATCCGCACCAGAGTGGTACGATAATCATGTTCTGGAAGTCATGTTACTAGACCATGATGAAACTACGAACTATGAGGAAGCGATGATGAGCCCAGATTCCGCAAAATGGCTTGAGGCCATGAAATCTGAGATGGGATCCATGTATGAGAACAAAGTATGGACTTTGGATGACTTGCCCGATGATCGGCAAGCCATAGAAAATAAATGGATTTTCAAGAGGAAAACAGATGCTGATAGTAGTGTTACTATCTACAAAGCTAGACTTGTCGAAAAAGGTTTTAGACAAAGTTCAAGATGTTGAATACAATGAGATTTTGTCACTTGTATCGATGCTTAAAAGTCTGTCCGAATCATGTTAGCAATTGCCACATTTTATGAAATCTGGCAAATGGATGTCAAAACTACATTCCTTAATGGTTTTCTTAAAGAAGAGTTGTATATGATGCAACCAGAAGATTTTGTCAATCCTAAAGGTGCTAACAAAATGTGCAAGCTCCAGCGATCCATCAATGGACTGGTGCAAGCATCTCGGAGTTGGAATATACGCTTTGATATAACAAAGCATATGATTTTATACAGACTTTTGGAAAGGCCTGTATTTACAACAAAGTGAGTGGGAGCACTACAACCTTTCTGATAAGTATATGTGAATGACATATTGTTGATCGGAAATAATGTAGAATTATTCTGCAAAGCATAAAGGAGTGTTTGAAAGGAGTTTTTTCAAAGAAAGACCTCAGTAAAACTACTTACATATTGAGCATCAAGATCTATAGAGATAGATCAAGACGCTTGATAAGTTTTTCAATGAATACATACCTTGACAAGATTTTGAAGTAGTTCAAAATGGAACAATCAAAGAAAGAGTTCTTGCCTGTGTTACAAGGTGTAAGATTGAGTAAGACTCAAAAACCCGACCATGGCAGAAGATAGAAAGAGAATGAAAGTCATTCCCTATGCATCAGCCATAGGTTCTATAAAGTATGTCATGTTGTGTACGGATCTATTGCATACCCTACCACTAAGCTTGGCAAGGAGTGCAATAGTGATCTAGGAGTAGATCAATGGACAGCGGTTAAAATTATCCTTAGTAGAATAAGGATATGTTTCTCGATTATGAAAGAAAAAAAAAGGTTCGTCGTAAAGGGTTACGCCGATGCAAGTTTTAACACTAATCTAGATGACTCGAGTCTCAATCTGGATACATATTGAAAGTGGGAGCAATTAGCTAGAGTAGCTCCGCAAGAGCATTGTAGACATAGAAATTTGCAAAATACTTACGGCTCTGAATGTGACAGACCCGTTGACTAAAATTATCTCACAAGCAAAACATGATCACACCTTAGTACTCTTTGGGTGTTAATCACATAGCGATGTGAACTAGATTACTGACTCTAGTAAACCCTTTGGGTGTTGGTCACATGTCGATGTGAACTATGGGTGTTAACCACATATAGATGTGAACTATTGATGTTAAATCACATGGCGATGTGAACTAGATTATTGACTCTAGTGCAAGTGGGAGACTGAAGGAAATATGCCCTAGAGGCAATAATAAAGTTATTATTTATTTCCTTATATCATTATAAATGTTTATTATTCATGCTAGAATTGTATTAACCGGAAACATAATACATGTGTGAATACATAGACAAACAGAGTGTCACTAGTATGCCTCTACTTGACTAGCTCGTTAATCAAGATGGTTATGTTTCCTAACCATAGACATGAGTTGTCATTTGATTAACGGGATCACATCATTAGGAGAATGATCTGATTGACATGACCCATTCCGTTAGCCTAGCACTTGATCGTTTAGTATGTTGCTATTGCTTTCTTCATGACTTATACATGTTCCTGTAACTATGAGATTATGCAACTCCCGTTAACCGGAGGAACACTTTGGGTGCTACCAAACGTCACAACGTAACTGGGTGATTATAAAGGAGTACTACAGGTGTCTCCAAAGGTACATGTTGGGTTGGCGTATTTCGAGATTAGGTTTTGTCACTCCGATTGTCGGAGAGGTATCTCTGGGCCCTCTCGGTAATGCACATCACTATAAGCCTTGCAAGCAATGTAGCTAATGAGTTAGTTACGGAATGATGCATTACGTAAACGAGTAAAGAGACTTGCTGGTAACGAGATTGAACTAGGTATTGGATACCGACGATCGAATCTCGGGTAAGTAACATACCGATGACAAAGGGAACAACGTATGATGTTATGCGGTTTGACCGATAAAGATCTTCGTAGAATATGTAGGAGCCAATATGGGCATCCAGGTCCCGCTATTGGTTATTGACCGAGAATAGTTCTAGGTCATGTCTACATAGTTCTCGAACCCGTAGGGTCCGCACGCTTAAGGTTTCGATGATGTTATATTATGAGTTTATGGTTTTGATGTACCAAAGGAGTTCGGAGTCCCGGATGAGATCGGGGACATGACGAGGAGTCTCGAAATGGTCGAGGCGTAAAGATCGATATATTGGACGACTATATTCGGAGTTCGGAAAGGTTCGAATGATTCGGTATTTTTCGAGTACCGGAGAGTTACGGGAATTCGCCGGGAGAAGTATTGGGCCTTATTGGGCCTCATGGGAAAGAGAGAGGGCTGCCTAGGGCAGGCCGCGCCCCCATGGCCTAGTCCGAATTGGACTAGGGGAGGCCGCACCCTTCCTTCCTCCCTTCTCTCTTCCCTTACTTGTCTCCTAATCCCAATACATGGAAGGACTCCTAGTTGGACTAGGAAGGGAATCCTACTCCCGGTGGGAGTAGGACTCCCCATGGCGCCCCTACTAGGGCCGGCCTCCTCCTCCCTCCCTCCTTTATATACGGGGCAGGGGCACCCCATGAACACACAAGTTGATCTACGGATCGTTCCTTAGCCGTGTCGGTGCCCCCTCCACCATATTCCACTTCGGTCATATCGTCGCGGAGCTTAGGCGAAGCCCTGCGCCGTGAAGTCATATCGTCGCGGAGTTTAGGCGAAGCCCTGCGTCGGTGGAGCATCATCATCGCCACCACGCCGTCGTCGACGGAACTCATCCCCGACGCTTTGCTGGATCGGAGCCCGGGATCGCCATCGAGCTGAACGTGTGCGAACTCGGAGGTGCCGACGTTCGGTACTTGGATCGGTCGGATCGTGAAGACGTACGACTACATCAACCGCGTTGTTATAACGCTTCCGCTTTCGGTCTACGAGGGTACGTGGACAGACACTCTCCCCTCTCGTTGCTATGCCATCACCATGGTCTTGCGTGTGCGTAGGAAATTTTTTGAAATTACTACGTTCCCCAACAGATACCTCTCTGAAACACGGAGTGAAAAATCCTAATCTCGATCTATGCCAACCCAACAAACACTTTCGGAGACACCTGTAGAGCACCTTTATAATCACCCATTTATGTTGTGACGTTTGGTAGCACACAAAGTGTTCCTCCAGTATTCGGGAGTTGCATAATCTCATAGTTTGAGGAACTTGTATAAGTCATGAAGAAAGCAGCAGCAATGAAACTGACATGATCATAATGCTAAGCTAACAGATGGGCCATGTCCATCACATCATTCTCCTAATGATGTGATCCCGTTCATCAAATGACAACACATGTCTATAGCTAGGAAACATAACCATCTTTGATTAACGAGCTAGTCAAGTAGAGGCATACTAGGGACTATAAGTTTTGTCTATGTATTCACACATGTACTAAGTTTCTGGTTAATACAATTCTAGCATGAAATAAACATTTATCATGAATTAAGGAAATAAATAATAACTTTATTATTGCCTCTAGGGCATATTTCCTTCAGTCTCCCACTTGCACTAGAGTCAATAATCTAGTTCACATCTCCATGTGATTTAACACCAATATTCACATCTGTATGTGATTAACACACATAGTTCACATCATCATGTGACCGACACCCAAAGGGTTTACTAGAGTCAATAATATAGTTCACATTGCTATGTGATTAACACCCAAAGAGTACTAAGGTGTGATCAGGTTTTGCTCGTGAGAGAAGTTTAGTCAACGGGTCTGTCACATTCAGACCCGTATGTATTTTGCAAATATTCTATGTCTACAATGCTCTGCACGGAGCTAATTTAGCTAATTGCTCCCACTTTCAATATGTATCCAGATTGAGACTTAGAGTCATCTGGATCGGTGTAAAAGCTTGCATCGATGTAACTCTTTACGACGAGCTCTTTTATCACCTCCATAATCAAGAAATATTTCTGTAGTCCTCACTAAGGATAATCTTGACCGTTCTCCAGTGACCTACTCCTAGATCAAAATTGTACTCCCTTGCCAAAATCAGGGTAGGGTACACGATAGGTTTGGTACACAACACAGCATACTTTGTAGAACCTATGAATGTGGCATAGGGAATGACTTTCATTCTCTTTCTATTTTCTGTCGTGGTCGGGCTTTGAGTCTTACTCAACTTTACACCTTGTAATACAGGCAAGAACTTCTTCTTTGAATGATCCGTTTTGAACTCTTTCAAAAACTTGTCAAGGTATGTATTCATTGAAAAATCATATCAAGCGTCTTGATCTATCTCTATAGATCTTGATGCCCAATATATAAGCAACTTCACCAAGGTCTTTGTTTGAAAAACTCCTTTCAAACTCTCCTTTATGCTTTCCAGAAAATTCTACATCATTTCCGATCAACAATATGTCATTCACATATACTCATCAGAAAGGCTTTAGTGCTCCCACTCACTTTCTTGTAAATACGGGCTTCACCGCAAGTCTGTATAAAACTATATGCTTTGATCAACTCATCAAAGCATATATTCCAACTCCGAGATGCTTGCACCAGTCCATAGATGGATCACTGGAGCTTGCACACCTTGTTAGTACCTTTAGGATTGACAAAACCTTCTGGTTGTATCATATACAACTCTTCTTTAAGAAATATCCATTTGAGGAATGTAGTTTTTACATAATTTTGCCAGATTTCATAAAATATGGCAACTGCTAACATGATTCAGATGGATTTAAGCATCGCTACATTTGAGAAAATCTCATTGTAGTCAACACCTTGAACTTGTCGAAAACCTTTTTGTGACAAGTCGAGCTTTGTGGATAGTGACACTACTATCGTTGTCCGTCTCACCTCTTGAAGATCCATTTATTTAATTTTGCTTGCCGATCATCGGGCAAGTCCACACTTTGTTATCATACATGGATCTCATCTTAGATTTTATGGCCTCAAGCCATTTCATGAATCTGGGCTCATCACCGCTTCCTCATAGTTCATAGGTTCATCATGGTCTAGTAACATGACTTCCAGAATAGGATTACCGTACCACCCTGATGCGGACCGTACTCTGGAAGACCTACGAGGTTCTGTAGTAACTTGATCTGAAGTTTCATGATCATCATCATTAGCTTCCTCACTAATTGGTGTAGGAATCACTGGAACTGATTTCTATGATGAACTACTTTCCAATTCGGGAGGAGATACAATTACCTCATCAAGCTCTACTTTCCTCCCACTCACTTCTTTCGAGAGAAACTCCTTCTCTAGAAAGGATCCATTCTTAGCAATTAATATCTTGCCTTCAGATCTGTGATAGAAGGTGTACCCAACAGTTTCCTTTGGGTATCCTATGAAGACACAGTTCTCCGATTTGGGTTTGAGTTTATTAGGTTGAAGCTTTTTCACATAAGCATCGCATCCCCAAACTTTAAGAAACGACGACTTTGGTTTCTTACCAAACCACAGTTCATAAGGCGTAGTCTCAACGGATTTTGATGGTGCCCTATTTAAAGTGAATGCAGCTGTCTCTAATGCATAACCCCAAAACGACAGTGGTAAATCGGTAAGATACACCATAGATCGCACCATATCCAATAAAGTGCGGATACGACGTTCTGACACACCATTACGCTGTGGTGTTCCATGTGGCGTGAGCTGTGAAACTATTCCACATTGTTTTAAATGAAGGCCAAACTCATAACTTAATATTCTCCTCTACGATCAGATTGTAGAAACTTTATTTTCTTGTTACAACGATTCTCCACTTCACTTTGAAATTCTTTGAACTTTTTCAAATGTTTCAGACTTGTGTTTCATTAAGTAGATATACCCATATATGCTCAAATCATCGTGAAGGTCGAAAATAACGATACCCACCACGAGCATCAACACTCATTGGACTGCATACATTGGTATGTATTATTTACAATAAGTCACTAGCTCGTTCCATTGTTCCGGAGAACGGAGTTTTAGTCATCTTGCCCATAAGGCACGGTTCGCAAGTATCAAAATGATTCATAATCAAGTGATTCCAAAAATCCATCTTTATGGAATTTCTTCATGCGCTTTATACCGATATGACCCAAACGGCAGTGCCACAAATATGTTGCACTATCATTATCAACTTTGCATCTTTTGGCATCAATATTATCAATATGAGTATCACTACGATCAAGATTCAATAAACCATCAACATTGGGTGTATGACCATAGAAGGTTTTATTCATGTAAACAGAATAACAATTTAGTGTGTGTCTTAGATGAATAATCGTATCACAATAAACATGATCTAGTCATATTTATGCTCAACGCAAACACCAAATAACATTTATTTAGGTTCAACACAAATCTCGAAAGTATAGGGAGTGTGCGATGATGATCATATCAATCTTGGAACCACTTTCAACACACATCGTCACTTCACCCTCAACTAGTCTCTGTTTATTCTGTAACTCCTGTTTCGAGTTACTAATCTTAGCAACCGAACAAGTATCAAATACCCAGGGGCTACTATAAACACTAGTAAGGCACACATCAATAACATGTATATCAAATATACCCTTGTTCACTTTGCCATCCTTCTTATCCACCAAATATTCAGGGCATTTCCGCTTCCAGTGACCATTTCCTTTGCAGTAGAAGCACTTAGTTTCAGACTTTAGTCTAGCTTTGGGTTTCTTCACGGAAGTGACAACTTGCTTGCCATTCTACTTGAAGTTCCCTTTCTTTCCCTTTGCCCTTTTATTGAAACTAGTGGTCTTGTCAATCATCAACACTTGATGCTCTTTCTTGATTTCTACCTTCGTTGATTTCAGCATGATGAAAAGCTCGGGAATCATTTTCTTCATCCCTTGCATACTATAGTTCATCAGGAAGTTCCAGTAACTTGGTGATGGTGACTAGAGAGCTCTATCAATCACTAGCTTATCTGGAAGATTAACTCCCACTTGATTCAAGCGATTGTAGTACCCAGACAATGTGAGCACATGCTCACTGCTTGAGCTATTATCCTCCATCTTTTATCCATAGAACTTGTTGGAGATTTCATATCTCTCAACTCGGGTATTTGCTTGAAATATTAACTTCAACTCCTGGAACATCTCATATGGTCCATGACGTTCAAAACGTCTTTGAAGTCCTGATTCTAAGCTGTTAAGCATGGTGCACTAAACTATCAAGTAGTCATCATCTAAGTGATCACGTGATCCAAATCAACTAAACCATGTCCGATCATCACGTGAGATGGAGTAGTTTTCAATGGTGAACATCACTATGTTGATCATATCTACTATATGATTCATGTTCGACCTTTCGGTCTCAGTGTTCCAAAGCCATATCTGCATATGCTAGGCTCGTCAAGTTTAACCCGAGTATTTTGCGTGTGCAAAACTGGTTTGCACCTGTTGTATGTGAACGTAGAGCTTATTCACCCGATCATCGCGTGGTGTCTCGACACGAAGAACTGTAGCAACGGTGCATACTCAGGGAGAACACTTATACCTTGAAATTTAGTAAGGAATCATCTTATAATGCGTACTAAGCAAAATAAGATGCATAAAAGATAAAGATCACATGCAATCAAAATATGTGACATGATATGGCCATCATCATTTTGTGCTCATGATCTCCATCACTGAAGCATTGTCATGATCTCCATCATCACCGGTGCTACACATTGATCTCCATCGTAGCATCGTTGTCGTCTCGCCAACTACTATTACTACGACCATCGCTACCGCTTAGTGATAAAGTAGAACAATTACATGGCGATTGCATTGCATACAATAAAGCGACAATCATATGGCTCCTGCCAGTTGCCGATAACTTTGTTACAAAAACATGATCATTTCATACAACAATTTATATCACATCATGCCTTGACCATATCACATCACAGCAAGCCCTGCAAAAACAAGTTAGACGCCCTCTACTTTGTTGTTGCAAGTTTTACGTGGCTGCTACGGGCTTCTAGCAAGAACCGTTCTTACCTATGCATCAAAACCACAACGATTTTTCGTCAAGTGTGATGTTTTAAACTTCAACAAGGATCGGGCGTAGCCACACTCGATTCAACTAAAGTTGGAGAAATAGACACTCACCAGTCACCTATGGGCGAAGCACGTCGGTAGAACCAGTCTCGCGTAAGTACGCATAATGTCGGTCTGAGCCGCTTCATCCAACAATACCGCCGAATCAAAGTATGACATGCTGGTAAGCAGTATGACTATTATTGCCCACAAGTCTTTGTGTTCTACTCGTGCATATAACATCACGCATAGACCTGGCTCGGATGCCAATCTTGGGGAACGCGGTAATTTCAAAAAAATTCCTACGATCACACAAAATCTATCTAGGTGATGCATAGCAATGAGAGGGGAGAGTGTGTCCACGTACCCTCATAGACCGAAAGCGGAAGCGTTTCAATAACGCGGTTGATGTAGTCGAACATCTTCGCGATCCAACCGATCCAAGTACCGAACGTACGACGCCTCCGCGTTCAGCACACGTTCAGCTCGATGACGTCCCTCGTACTCTTGATCCAGTTGAGGCCGAGGGAGAATTTCTTCAGCACGATGGCGTGGTGACGATGATGATGAAGTTACCGGCGCAGAGCTTCGCCTAAGCACTACGACGATATGACCGAGGTGTGTAACTGTGGAGGGGGGCACCGCACACGGCTCAAAGATCAACTTCTATGTCCTAGGGTGCCCCCTGCCCCCGTACATAAAGGAGGGAGGAGTAGGAGGCCGTCCAAGGGAGAAGCGCGCCAAGGGAGGGGGAGTCCTACTTGGACTCCCGGTCCAAGTAGGATTTGGCCCCCACCTTTCTTGTTTTTTCTCCGGAGAAAAAGGAAGGAGGAGAGAAGGAGAAGGAAGGAGGAGCCACGCCCTCCATCGACACGCCCATTTTGCATCATGCTTTTATATCAATATTTATTGCATTATGGGTTGTTATTATACATTATATCTCAATACTTATGGCTATTCTCTTATTTTACAAGGTTTACCATGAAGAGGGGAATGCGGCAGCTGGAATTCTGGTGGAAAAGGAGCAAACATTGGAAACCTATTCTGCACTGCTCCAAAAATCCCGAAACTCCACGAAACATGTTTTTGGAATTTATCAGAATTACTGACCGAAAGAAATACACCAGGGGGCCCACACCCTGTCCAGGAGAGTGGAGGGCGCCCCCCTATCTCCTGGGCCCCCTGGTGGGCCTCCGGTGTCCATCTTCTGCTATATGAGAGCTTTTACCCTGGAAAAATTCGTGGGCAAGCTTACGGGACGAAACTCCGCCCCACGAGGTGGAACCAATCTAGGGCTCCAGCGGAGCTGTTCTGCCGGGGACAATTCCCTCCGGGAGAGGGAAATCATCACCAACGATCCTCTCATCAGGAGGGGGTCAATCTCCATCAACATCTTCACCAGCACCATCTCCTCTCAAAACCCTAGTTCATCTCTTGTATCCAATCTTGTATCAAAACCACAAATTGGTACCTGTGGGTTGCTAGTAGTGTTGATTACTCCTTGTAGTTGATGCTAATTGGTTTACTTGGTGGAAGATCATAAGTTCAGATCCTTTATGCATATTATTACTCCTCTTATTATGAACATGAATATGCTTTGTGAGTAGTTATGTTTGTTCCTGAGGACATGGGTGAAGTCTTGCTATCAGTAGTCATGTGAATTTGGTATTCGTTCGATATTTTGATGAGATGTATGTTGTCTTTTCCTCTAGTGGTGTTATGTGAACGTCGACTACATGACACTTCACCATTATTTGGGCCTATAGGAAGGCTTTGGGAAGTAATAAGTAGATGATGGGTTGCTAGAGTGACAGAAGCTTAAATCCTAGTTTATGTGTTGCTTCGTTAGGGGCTGATTTGGATCCATATGTTTAACGTTGTGGTTAGGTTCACCTTAATACTTCTTTTGTAGTTGCGGACGCTTGAAATAGGGGTTAATCATAAGTGGCATGCTTGTCCAAGTAAGGGCAGTACCCAAGCACCGGTCCACCCACATATCAAATTAACAAAGTACCGAACGCGAATCGTATGAACGTGATGAAAACTAGCTTGACAATAATTCCCATGTGTCCTCGAGAGCTCCTTTCTCATTATTAGAAATTGTCCAGGCTTATCCTTTGCTACATAAAGGATTGGGCCACCTTGCTGCACTTTATTTACTTTATTTACTTGTTATTCGTTACTATTTATCTTATCACAAAACTATCTGTTACCTATAATTTCAGTGCTTGCAGAGAAAACCTTACTGAAAACCGCTTATCATTTCCTTCTGCTCCTTGTTGGGTTCGGCACTCTTACTTATCGAAAGGACTATGATAGATCCCCTACACTTGTGGGTCATCTAGACTCTTTTCTGGCGCCGTTGCCGGGGAGTGTAGCGCTTTTGGTGAGTGGAACTTGGTAAGGAAACATTTATATAGTGTGCTGAAATTTTCTGTTACTTGTCACTATGGAAACTAATCCTTTGAGGGGCTTGTTCGGGGTATCTTCACCCCAACCAGAAGAGCAAAGAGTTGCTCCTCAACCTACTGAACTTTATGAAAATATTTACTTTGAGATTCCTTCGGTATGATAGAGAAACTTCTAGCTAATCCATTTGCGGAGATGGAACATTGCATCCCGATTTACACCTTATCTTTCCGGATGAAGTTTGTGGATTATTTAAGCTTGCGGTATTCCCGATGATGTTGTCAAAGGAAGGTCTTCCTTTATCTTTGAAGGAGATGCATTGACATGGTATAGGCTATGTGATGATACGAGATCTTGGAATTATAAGCGATTGAAGTTGGAATTTCACCAGAAGTTCTATCCTATGCATCTTGTTCATCGTGATCGTAATTACATATATAATTTCTGGCCTCGCGAAGGAGAAAGCATCGCTCAAGCTTGGGGGAGGCTTAAGTGAATTTTATATTCATGCCACAATCATGAGCTCTATCGGGAAATGATTATTCAGAACTTTTATGCTCGGCTTTCTCATGATAATCGCAACCTGCTCGATACTTCCTGTGCTGGTTCTTATATGCTGAACACTATTGATTTCAAATGGGACTTATTGGAAAGAATTAAATGCAACTCTGAAGATTGGGGTTCCGACGATGGTAAGGAGTCAGGTATGACACCTAAGTTCGATTGTGTTAAATCTTTACCGATGCTTTTCGTGGATTTAGCACTAAGTATGGACTTGACTCTGAGATAGTAGCTTCTTTCTGTGAATATTTTGCTACTCACGCTGACCTCCCTAAAGAGAAGTGGTTTAAACATAATCCTCCTGTTGAAGTGAAAGTAGTTGCACCTATTACAGTTGAAGAAAAGACTGACACCTATAGTGATCCTATTGTTCCTACTACTTATGTTGAGAAACCTCCTTTTCCTGTTAGGATAAAGGATCATGCTAAAGCTTCAACAGTTGTTCGTAAGAGTAATACTAGGACTTATACACCTCCTGAGCAAATTAATGTTGAACCTAGTATTGCTATGGTTAAAGATCTCTTGGATGATGATTTAGATAGGCATGTTATTTATTTCTGTGGTGAGACTGCTAATATTGCTAGACCAGATACTAAGATACATAGACTGTCAGTAGGCATGCTGTTATTTATGTTAAAATAGGAGATCATTGTTATCATGGCTTATGTGATATGGGTGATAGTGCTAGTGCAATACCTTATACCTTATATCAAGAAATTATGCATGACATTGCACCCATTGAATTAGAAGACATTGTTGTTACTATTAAGCTTGCTAATAGGGATACCATTAAACCCTTTGGGGTTGTTAGAGATGTTGAAGTTTTGTGTGGGAAGGTTAAATACCCTGCTGATTTTCTTGTTCTTGGTTCCCCACAAGATTATTTTTGTCCCATTATTTTTGGTAGACCCTTCTTGAATACAACTAGTGCTAAGATTGATTGTGAAAAAGATACTGTCACCGTTGGCATAGATGGTATGTCTCATGAGTTTAATTTTGCTAAGTTCCGTAGACAACCTTGTGATAGGGAACCACCTAGTAAGGATGAGATTATTGGTCTTGCTTCCATTGCCGTGCCTTCTACTGATCCGTTTGAACAATATTTGCTAGACCATGAAAACGATATGTTTATGAAGGAAAGAAGGGAAATAGATGAAGTGTTCCTTAAACAGGAACCTATGCTAAAACATAATCTTCCCGTTGAAATTCTTGGGGATCCTCCTCCACCCAAGGGTGATCCCGTGTTTGAACTCAAACCTTTACCTGATAATCTTAAGTATGCTTACCTTGATGAAAAGAAAATATATCCTGTTATTATTAGTGCTAACCTTTCAGAGCAAGAATAAGAAAGATTATTGAAAAATCTGAAGAAGCACCGAGCAGCTATTGGATATACTCTGGATGATCTTAAGGGCGTTAGTCCCACGTTATGCCAACACAAAATTAAATTGGAGGACGATGCCAAACCAGTTAGAGATCCTCAACGACGACTAAATCCCAAGATGAAAGAAGTGGTAAGAAAGGAGATACTAAAGCTCCTTGAGGCATGTATTATTTATCCCGTTGCTGATTGTGAATGGGTAAGCCCTGTCCATTGTGTTCCTAAAAAGGGAGGTATTACCGTTGTTCCTAATGATAAAGATGAATTGATCCCGCAAAGAATTATTACAGGTTATAGGATGGTAATTGATTTCCGTAAATTAAATAAAGCTACTATGAAAGGTCATTACCCTTTACCTTTTATTGATCAAATGCTAGAAAGACTATCCAAACACACACATTTCTTCTTCCTAGATGGTTATTCTGGCTTCTCTCAAATACCTGTGTCAGCGAAGGATCAATCTAAAACTACTTTTATTTTCCCTTTTGGTACTTTTGCTTATAGACGTATGCCTTTTGGTTTATGTAATGCACCTGCTACCTTTCAAAGATGCATGATGGCTATATTCTCTGATTTTTGTGAAAATATTTGTGAGGTATTCATGGATGATTTCTCCGTTTATGGATCCTCTTTTGATGATTGTTTGAGCAACCTTGATCGAGTTTTGCAGAGATGCGAAGACACTAGTCTCGTCCTGAATTGGGAAAAGTGTCACTTTATGGTTAATGAAGGCATTGTCTTGGGTCATAAGATCTCCGAGAGAGGTATTGAAGTTGATAAAGCAAAGGTTGATGCTATTGAAAAGATGCCATGTCCCAAGGACATAAAAGGTATAAGAAGTTTCCTTGGTCATGCCGGTTTTTATAGGAGGTTCATTAAGGACTTTTCTAAAATCTCTAGGCCTCCGACTAATTTATTGCAAAAAGATATTCCGTTTGTCTTTGATGATTATTGTGTAGAAGCATTTGAAATACTTAAGAAAGCTTTTATCACTGCACCTATTGTTCGCCACCTGATTGGAATTTACCTTTTGAAATTATGTGTGATGCTAGCGATTATGCTGTAGGTGTTGTTCTAGGGCAAAGAGTCGATAAGAAATTGAATGTTATCCAGTATGTTAGTAAGACTCTTGATACTGCTCAGAGAAATTATGCTACTACTGAAAAAGAATTCTTAGCAGTTGTGTTTGCATGTCATAAGTTTAGACCTTATATTGTTGATTCCAAAGTTACTATTCACACTGATCATGCTGCTATTAAATATCTTATGGAAAAGAAAGATGCTGAGCCTAGACTCATTAGATGGGTTCTCTTGCTCCAAGAATTTGATTTACATATTAATATTGATAGAAAGGGAGCTGAGAACCCCGTTGCAGACAACTTATCTAGGTTAGAGAATGTTCTTGATGACCCACTGCCTATTGATGTTGATGAACAATTAGCGGTCATTAATGCTTCTCATACTGCTCCTTGGTATGCTGATTATGCTAATTACATTGTTGCTAAATTTATACCTCCTAGTTTCACATACCAGCAAAAGAAAAAGTTCTTTTATGATTTAAGACATTACTTTTGGGATGGCCCACACCTTTATAAAGAAGGAGTAGATGGTGTTATTAGATGTTGTGTGCCTGAGCATGAACAGGAACAGATCCTACGCAAGTGTCACTCTGAATCCTATGGAGGACACCACGCTGGAGATAGAACTGCACACAAGGTACTACAATATGGTTTTTATTGGCCTACTCTCTTCAAAGATGCTCGTAAGTTTGTCTTATCTTGTGATGAATGTCAAAGAATAGGTAACATTAGTAGACGTCAAGAAATGCCTATGAATTATTCTCTTGTTATTGAACAGTTTGATGTTTGGGGCTTTGATTATATGGGACCTTTTCCTGCCTCTAATGGTTATACACATATTTTAGTTGTTGTTGATTACGTTACTAAGTGGGTAGAAGCTATTCCAACTAGTAGTGCTGATCATAACACTTCTATTAAAATGCTTAAAGAAGTTATTTTTCCAAGGTTTGGAGTCCCTAGATATCTTATGACTGATGTTGGTTCACATTTTATTCATGGTGCTTTCCGTAAGATGCTTGCTAAGTATGATGTCAATCATAGGATCACATCTCCTTATCATCCGCAGTCTAGTGGTCAAGTAGAGTTGAGTAGTAAATAGATCTAGAAAGAATTGGTCCAAAAAACTTGATGATGCATTATGGGCCTATAGAACTGCATACAAAAATCCTATGGGTACGTCTCCATATAAGATGGTTTATGGAAAAGCATGTCATTTACCTCTTGAACTTGAACATAAAGCGTATTGGGCTATTAAAGAGCTCAACTATGACTTCAAGCTTGCCGGTGAGAAGAGGTTGTTTGATATTAGCTCACTTGATGAATGGAGAACTCAAGCCTATGAGAATGCCAAGCTATTCAAAGAAAAAGTCAAACACTGGCATGATAAGAGGATACAAAAGCGTGAGTTTAATGTAGGAGATTATGTGTTATTATTCAACTCTCGTTTAAGATTTTTTGCAGGAAAACTTCTCTCAAAATGGGAAGGTCCTTACGTTATGGGAAAGTCCGAGGGTGGTAAACGGTCAAAGAATTAAACATTATATTTCAGGTAATCCTATCAATGTTAAAACTAATATTATTGAAACCGTAACCCCTGACGAATACATAAGGGACACTTTTCCAGAACGTTCCAGACTCCGAAAAGGAATAGGTATGTGGTACGGTAAGTAAACTGACTCCAAAACAACTCCAATGGCAATTTTTATCAGTTTTGGAATATTTAAGAATTTTAGGAAGGAAGAAGTAGTTCGAAAGGGACACGAGGCTCCCACAAGAGTGGAGGGCGCCCCCCCCCTACTAGGCGCGCCCCCCACCCTCGTGAGCACCTCCCGTACCTTCTGACGTGAGGTCCAAGTCCATCAGGTGGGTTTCCTTCCAAAAATAACTTCTCCAGTTGATTTCATTCCGTTTTGACTCAAATCGATATTCCTTTTCCTCGAAACACTTTGAAATAGGCATAAAACAAACAAATCTGGGCTGGGCCTCCGTTAATAGGTTAGTCCCAAAATAATATAAAAGTGGGTAATAAAGCCCAATATTGCCTAAAACAGTAGATAAAATAGCATGGAGCAATCAAAAATTTTAGATACGTTGGAGACATATCAAGCATCCCCAAGCTTAATTCCTACTCGTCCTCGAGTAGGTAAATGATAAAAAAGAATTTTTGATGCGGAGTGCTACTTGGCATAATTTCAATGTAATTCTTCTTAATTGTGATATGAATATTCAGATCCGAAAGATTCAAGACAAAAGTTTATATTGACATAAAAATAATAATACTTCAAACATACTAACTAAGCAATTATGTCTTCTCAAAATAGCATGGCAAAAGAAAGTTCATCCCTACAAAATCATATAGTTAGTCTATGCTTCATTTTCATTACACAAAGATGTTCCCAACTTCTATACCCCCGATGACAAGCCAAGCAATTGTTTCATACTTAAATAATCTCAAACCTTTTCAACCTTCACGCAATACATGAGTGTGAGCCATGGATATAGCACTATGGGTGGAATAGAATATGATGATGGGGATTGTGTGGAGAAGACAAAAAAGGAGAAAGTCTCATATTGACGAGGATAATCAACGGGCTATGGAGATGCCCATCAATTGATGTCAACATGAGGAGTAGGGATTTCCATGCAACGGATGCACTAGAGCTATGAATGCTCAACAAAAGAAGACTAGTGGGTGTGCATCCAACTTGCTTGCTCATGAAGACCTAGGGCATTTGAGGAAGCCCATTGTAGGAATATACAAGCCAAGTTCTATAATGAAAAATTCCCACTAGTATGAAAAAGACAACTTATGAGACTCACTATATGAAAAGCATGGTGCTACTTTGAAGCAAAAGTGTGGAAAAAAGGATAGTAGCATTGCCCCTTTTTATTTTCTTTTTTTGGGGCCTTTCCTTTTTTTTGCCTTTCTCTTTTTTGGGCCTTTCCTTTTCTTTGCCTTTCCTTTTTTTTGGGGCAATGCTCTAATAATGATGATCATCACACTCTATTGATTACAACATAAGGATTACAACTCGAAACTTAGAACAAGATATGACTCTATATGAATGCCTCCGGCGGTGTACCGGGATGGTGCAATGAATCAAGAGTGACATGTATGCAAAATAATGCATGGTGGCTTTGCCACAAATACGATGTCAACTACATGATCATGCAATGGCAATATGACAAAAGTAACGTATGTCATAATGATGATGAACGGAACGGTGGAAAGTTGCATGGCAATATATCTCGGAATGGCTATGGAAATGCCATAATAGGTAGGTATGGTGGCTGTTTTGAGGAAGATATAAGGAGGTTTATGTGTGAAAGAGGCTAGCAAAGGCGGAAAGGTAAAAGTGCGTATAATCCATGGACTCAACATTAGTCAAAAGAACTCATATACTTATTGCAAAAATTTAGAAGTCATCAAAAATCAAGTACTACGCGCATGCACCTAGGGGGATAGATTGGTACGAAAAGACCATCGCTCGTCCCCGACCGCCACTCATAAGGATGCACAAGCCAGGTACACTTCATGTTTCAAATTTGTTACACAACTTTAACCATACGTGCATGCTACGGGACTTGCTAACTTCAACACAAGCATTTCTCAAATTCACAACTACTCAACTAGCACGACTTTGATATTATCACCTCCATATCTCAAAACAATTATCAAGCATCAAACTTTTCTTAGTATTCAATGCACTCAAAAGAAAGTTTCACATATCTTGAATACCAAGTATATTAATTTTAAGAAAATTACCATGCTATTAACGACTCTCAAAATAATCTAAGTGAAGCATGAGAGTTCATATATTTCTTCAAAATAAAACTACCATTGTGCTCTAAAAGATATAAGTGAAGCACTAGAGCAAACAACAAACTTCTCCAAAAGATATAAGTGAAGATCAATGAGTAGCCGAATAATTATGCAACTATGTGAAGACTCTCCCATTTAATAATTTCAGATCTTGATACTTTATTCAAACAGCAAGCAAAGATAAAGAAAACTACATTGCAAGGATAGCACAACTCATGTGAAGACGCAAAAACTTAGGCTCAACCGATACTAACCGATAGTTGTTGAAGAAGAAAGGTGGGATGCCTACCGGGGCATCCCCAAGCTTAGATGCTTGAGACTTCTTGAAATAATTTCTTGTGGTGCCTTGGGCATCCCCAAGCTTGAACTTTTGTGTCTCCTTAATTCCTCTCATATCATGGTTTCTCTTTTTATCAAAAGCTTCATTCACAACAAACTCAACAAGAACTCGTGAGATAGGTTAGTATAAACCAATGCAAAACCTTATCACTTTATACTGTAACAAATTACTAAGATTATTATTCAACATTGCATACTAAATGCCTCTGTATATTTAATACTCCTATCCTCAAATAGAACCATTAAACAAGCAAACATATGCAAACAATGCAAACATAACAGCAATCTGCCAAAACAGTACAGTCTGTAAAGAATGCAAGATTCATCATACTTCCCTAACTCCAAAAATTATTAACTAAAATTCCCACTGTAATAAATTTATCAGATCTCAATATGCAAAAATATTCAACATTATACCACTCTCTGACTTTTCTAAGGAATTTTTGCAACAGCGGTAAACTTTCTGTTTTCAAACAGCAACATGCATACTTGCAAAATAAGCATGGCAAAGGCTATCCTTGATATTTTTATTGAAACTAGAGATGCAAAACATCATTATAACTAACAGCAAGCAAAGCTAAAGAAAATAAAATGACGCTCCAAGCAAAACACATATCATGTGGTGAATAAAAATATAGCTCCAAGTAAAGTTACCGATGAACGAAGACGAAAGAGGGGATGCCATCCGGGGCATCCCCAAGCTTAGGCTCTTGTTTGTCCTTGAATATTAACTTGGGGTGACTTGGGCATCCCCAAGATTAGGCTCTTGCCACTCCTTATTCCATAGTCCATCGAATCTTTACCCAAAACTTGAAAACTTCAACCACACAAAACTCAACACAAAACTCGTAAGCTCCGTTAGTATAAGAAAATAAAACCACCACTTAGGTACTGTAATTAACTCATTATAAATTCATATTGGTGTAATATCTACTGTACTCCAACTTATCTATGGTTCATACCTTCCGATACTACTCATAGATTCATCAAAATAAGCAAACAACACATACAAAACAGAATCTGTCAAAAACAGAACAGTCTGTAGTAATATATATCAAACGTATACTTCTGGAACCCCAAAAATTATGAAATAAATTGCTGGACCTGAGCAATTTTTCTATTAATCATCTTAAAAAATAATCAACCTAAAAGAACTCTCCAGAAAAAAGTTATAGCTAATTCCGTGAGCACTAAAGTTTCTGTTTTTACAGCATGATCATAAAGACTTCACCCAAGTCTTCCCAAAGGTTCTACTTGGCCCAAACACTAATTAAAACATAAAACCACATCTAAACAGAGGCTAGATGGATTATTTATTACTAAACAGAACCAAAAAGCAAGAAACTAAAATAAAATTGGGTTGCCTCCCAACAAGCGCCATCGTTTAACACCCCTAGCTAGGCATGATGATTTAAATGATGCTCACAAAAAGATAAGAATTGAAACATAAAGAGAGCATCATGAAGAATATGACTATCACATTTAAGTCTAACCCACTTCCTATGCATAGGGATTTTGTGAGCAAACAACTTATGGGAACAAGAATCAACTTGCATAGGAATGAAAAACAAGCATAGCTTCAAAACTTTAAGCACATAGAGAGGAAACTTGATATTATTGCAATTCCTATAAGCATATATTACTCCCTCATAATAATTTTCAGTAGCATCATGAATGAATTAAACAATATAAACAGCACCTAAAGCATTCTTTTCATGATCTACAAGCATAGAATTTTTACTACTCTCCACATAAGCAAAATTCTTCTCATGAATAATAGTGGGAGCAAACTCAACGAAATAACTATCATGTGATTGAGAATTAAGATCAAGATGACAAGTTTCATGGTTATCATTATTATTTAAAGCATATGTGTCATCACAATAATCATCATAGATAGGAGGCATTTTTTCATCATAGTAAATTTGCTCATCAAAGCTTGGGGGACAAAAAATATCATCTTCATCAAACATAGCTTCCCCAAGCTTGTGGCTTTGCATATCATTAGCATCATGGATATTCAAGGAATTCATACTAACAAGATTGCAATCATGCTCATCATTCACATATTTTATGCCAAGCATTCTATGTAATTCTTCTTCTAGCACTTGAGCACAATTTTCCTTTCCATCATACTCATGAAAGATATTAAAAAGATGAAGCGTATGAGACAAACTCAATTCCATTTTTTTGGTAGTTTTCTTTTATAGACTAAACTAGTGCTAAAACAAGAAACAAAAAGATTCGGTTGCAAGATCTAAAGATATACCTTCACTTACCTAGCCTCCCCGGCAACGGCGCCAGAAAAGAGCTTGATGTCTACTACACAACCTTCTTCTTGTAGACGTTGTTGGGCCTGCAAGTGCACAGGTTTGTAGGACAGTAGCAAATTTCCCTCAAGTGGATGACCTAAGGTTTATCAATCCGCGAGAGGCGCAGGAGGAAGATGGTCTCTCTCAAACAACTCTGCAACCAAATAACAAAAAGTCTCTTGTGTCCCCAACACACCCAATACAATAGCAAATTGTATAGGTGCACTAGTTCGGCGAAGATATGGTGATACAAGTGCAATATGGATGGTAGATATAGGTTTTTGTAATCTGAAATGATGAAAACAGCAAGGTAACAAGTGATAAACGTGAGCGTAAACGGTATTGCAATGATAGGAAACAAGGCCTAGGGTTCATACTTTCACTAGTGCAAGTTCTCTCAACAATAATAACATAGATAGATCATATAACAAGCCCTCAACATGCAACAAAGAGTCACTCCGAAGCCACTAATAGCGGAGAACAAACGTAGAGATTATGGTAGGGTACGAAACCACCTCAAAGTTATTCTTTCGGATCAATCTACAAAAGAGTTCGTACTAGAATAACACCTTAAGACACAAATCAATCAAAACCCTAATGTCACCTAGATACTCCATTGTCACCTCAAGTATCCGTGGGCATGATTATACGATAAGCATCACACAATCTCAGATTCATCCAAACAACATAAAAGTACTTCAAAGAGTGCCCCAAAGTTCCTACCGAAAAATCAAGAAAACATGTGCCAACCCCTATGCATAGGTTCCCAATGTCACGAAACCCGCAAGTTGATCACCAAGACATACATCAAGTGTTCTCATAAAAGACTCAATCCGATAAGATAACTTCAAAGAGGAAACTCAATTCATCACAAGAGAGTAGAGGGGGAGAAACATCCTAAGATCCAACTACAATAGCAAAGCTCGGGATACATCAAGATCGTGCCATAGATTGGAACACGAGAGAGAACACGAGAGAGAGAGAGAGAGAGAGAGAGAGAGAGAGAGAGAGAGAGAGAGAGAGATCAAACACATAGCTACTGGTACATACCCTCAGCCCCGAGGGTGAACTACTCCCTCCTCGTCATGGATAGCGCCGGGATGATGAAGATGGCCACCGGTGATGGATCCCCCCTCCGGCAGGGTACTGGAAAGGGGTCCCGATTGGTTTTTGGTGGCTCTGGAGGCTTGTGGCGGTGGAGCTCCCGGTCTATCTTCTGTTCTGGAAGTTTTAGGGTACGACGGTATATATGGGTGAAAGGAGAACGTCGGTGGAGCTACGGGGTTCCCACGAGGCAGGGGGCGCGCCTAGGGGGGTGGGCGTGCCCCCACCCTCGTGAGCACCTCCCGTACCTTCTGACATGGGGTCCAAGTCCATCAGGTGGGTTTCCTTCCAAAAATAACTTCTCCAGTTGATTTCGTTCCGTTTTGACTCCGTCTGATTTTCCTTTTCCTCGAAACACTGAAATAGGCATAAAACAGCAAATCTGGGCTGGGCCTCCGGTTAATAGGTTAGTCCCAAAAATAATATAAAAGTGGGTAATAAAGCCCAATATTGCCTAAAACAGTAGATAAAGTAGCATGGAGCAATAAAAAATTATAGATACGTTGGAGACGTATCAATCAGCAACTTTGTTCATTTCTGATATCAAGTAATTGTTTTCTTTGTATGGCAGGGTTTGGAGAAAATTCACCAAAAAAGCTCCGGGACTGCCGAAGAAGCTGGAATTTAGACACCCGAAAGTAAGTACTATAGTAGCATCTTCCACGCAACTCCTAGTGATTCAAGCGCTAGTTTCATCAATACCATTTAGCATGCTTGCTAATTATCAGTTTGATTGACCTCGGTTTCTTGTAAAGTGGTCGTGGCAGGAACAAGGGAATGATTTCTGTGGATACTACATTTGCGAGTCCATCCGCCACACGACCTGTGAGCCGGGCTACTCTGACAAACAATATGAAGTGCGTAAATAACAATATTCACAATTTTATTTTATAACCATCATTTGTGTTGAGTTTCATTCATTCATATATATATATATGTATTGACCCCCTTCTTAAAATTAGATGCTTCGGATGCGGGATGAACTCCTAGCACCAGATCGCATGCGAGCAATTCAAGAGAAATTGGCGGCATTCTTTCTTGACCACGTGATCGCTGAAGACGGAGAATACTATGTGGACCGCGCGTCCGTATGTTAGGAGATTACATTTGTAAAAGATAATTATTGTATATATGTAGCCGGTAGTGTCGGATAGATATACGAGAACTTGTTGTTTGACCAATCTCTTGGAGAAGGAGAGGTGGTCGATATCACTTCTCTCTGTATGCATATATGTTCATGACGATCTTCTGTTTCCTTCGTTTGCTTACTAGCTAGCTAGCGTGTCTAGCTAGTACTCTCTATACGTATGTATAGTACGTAGCGTCGACCAAGCACGGACAAAAGAGAGGACACTTCTCTCTATTAATTAGCTAGCTAACACAATATATGAAACACCTAAATTAAACCCCCAAAACCCCCAACCCCCCCCCCCTTTAAAATAAACAAAAACCCAAGCCACACAAATGCTGACGCGTGGATGCCTATTGGTCCCGGTTGGCGCCACCAACCGGGACCAAAGGCCCTCCTGCCTGGGCTCGGCGCACAGGCCACGTGGAGGCCCATCTGTCCCGGTTCTGGACTGAACCGGGACTAAGGGCCAGTGCATTAGTACCGACCCTTTAGTCCTGGTTCAGGAACCGAGACTAAAGGCCCTTACCAACCGGAACAATAGGCCCTTTTTCTACCAATGGCCCGTTATAGCAAGTGATATTCATGGTGCGTGATGTACAATCCACGACATTTGACTTTTCAAATTTTGTTTGCATGCGCTATAAATTTTAATAGGCAATGATTGCTTTCCAAAAATATATACTACTGATTTCCTTGCAATGATTCATTTCCAAACAAAAAAGGTATGTATATACGCTTTGATTTTTTAAGGTATCAGATATGACCAAATAATATGAAATATCGTCGCAAATGTTTGTATGCATAATTACGACGTATATTATGCATTTTTTCTGAAGTTTTTACTTTTCAAGGTATCTAGTATTGAAAATATTAAGGACGGGTCACACCTTTAGCGACTAATATTTCTATACAAAATAAAGTGACAAAATAATATAAATGTGATCCTAATTATTTTTTACTTTTAGAAATATATGATGTATGCTGCTACCTACACATGATTTTTTTCCTACGTACATATACTCATGCATAATTCTTTTTAGTTTAAGTAATGTCCGATTGCATACCAATACCCACACGCAGTTTTCTCGTACGTACATGGACGCAAGATATCATACTCGAAAACTCTTTTTCAATACATGCATGCTTTGCAGATATGCACAAAACTGATATACTTTCAACGATACATAACCCAAAAAATGATACACTATTTTTAACACAAGTAAAATATTTTGAGACATTTGAAGACATACCTACAAATAATATATTAGAAAAGGTATAATACATCAATAAAGTGTATGTAGCATGCATGGATTATTAATTGTTAATTTCCTCTTTCTTGTTTAATGAGGGTATTAAGTGTCCATATCAAGCAATAATTCTTTCCTAATGCCAGAGTCCATTTAACCCATTAGTTCTAGTATTAATACAAGCGCACAGATCTTAGTGTAATCCGACGGTTTGTAGGCAAGGTGCCCAGGCACATAGGTGTCCCATATGTGTATGCATTAATTAGCTAGTGGTTGTGTATAGCCTTGTGCTCATTAGTGAAGTGAAATCCATTATCAGTTGATCTCAACAATCGTATCATTGCTTGGATGCATAGCAGAGCTTCATGGGGCCATAGGGGCCATTGCCCCCCTACTCTAGGAAAACTCTTAAGTGTACCCTTAATATTATTAGGCTTGAATATCAAACATTTCTCAGAGTTCATGCATAACTTAACTTCTTCGCCCCCTCAAGTCTCATTTGCCCCCTCAACAATCTTCATCCACCTTGCATGCGCAGTGCAAAGAAGACGATTGGCTTCTTCTTCATCCATGGTACCTGGGGTGGTCTGGTACTGCGGGTGGTGCAGTGCGGGCTCACCCTCGCGTCCATCGTCACCATGATCAAGCCTATCGACCCCATCCCATAGGACACACCGAGCGCCAACTTGTAAGTACCTATGAACTGCACAAAGCTCCTAATAATTAGGCCCTCTAATTTGTAGTAGTTTTTTGCCGTAAATTGCCCTCCGCTCCAAATTTGACGTGGTTTGTTAGCTAGTAATTAGTAATGTCAATGAAAGAAGACGAAACAACAATATGTTTGAATTAAAACCATGTCGTTATTTGGGGTTTCAATGAAGACCAATGATCTTAGTTAGCTACGAAATTTATGTACTTTTGAGTTATTACAGATAATGATCTTAGTTATTTTGGTTGTTTAGTGCACCAAAATGATAGATTAGCAAGGTGTGATGTCTAGGAAAATGTAAAAATGGCATGAATAAAAATAAATTTTATTTTGTACTGGTTATAGTTATAAAAGTAATTACTCCTGATGCGTTCATTTTCAGATCATTTTCCGCAGCTTCCTGAATCCTATGATGACGTTCCATGCTCTGTGGAATTTCATCCAAGCGGGATTTCATCTCTACTTCCCGTGGATGAAGGAGGAGCTTCACAACCTTAGCGCCGCCTGGCTGTTTACCTTTGTTGATGCGGTTAGTTCATTTTATTTTGGGGGTTTTATATATACTAAAAAATCATAGTATACTAAGTATCATAAAAAGATAAGAATGCTGAAATAGTACACCTTCATGGCACCAAGGGGGCCATTGCCCCCCTACTCTAGTAAAACTTATAAATGTATCCCTAATATTATTAGGCTTGAATATCAAAGATTTCTTAGAGTTCATGCATAACTTAATTTCTTCTCCCCCTCAACTCTGATTTGCTCCCTCAACAATCTTCATCAAACCCATACATGTGAGATGGTGAGTGCTCCAAAGGTACGTAGAAAGCACGTAGATGAGTTTGCAGCAGCTCGATCAATTAGCTGAAGCAGGGCTTGCATACAGAACACAAATGGCTGCCCTCTACGTTTTTCTTCCTGGGCCACGGCCTTCCTCTTCTAGATGGGCCACCGTGGGCCATGGACCTTTAGGTTGTTGTAGGTTGTGCGTGTATAGAACAAGGCATTGCTCCTAGCCCTACCCTTGTAGAGATGGCTTACCTATGCTCGGGGACTATGTCGTTGCTCGCACACGTCTAAGCTCCTCACCACCTTGCGATAATTCATTCTTGTGTTGTGTGCGCAGTCCCCAACGAGAAACAGGGATCTACCATAAGAAGGGAAACATCTAGAAGAGTAATTGGTCTTTTCATGTTTCTACTATATTTTTCTTTTAAGTGAGTAGCACATTAAAAACAATAAGTGCATGATCAACATAAGAAATTGGGGGAGAGCAAAACATAACGAACTAATTTTTCGCCTAAAGGTATGTCATTTATGGCCTATTTCGTAGTGGCAATTAACGATACGTTGTATATGCATAAAGATACGTTATATGATACGATATTTCTATTTTTTTGTAGCTGGTCGCACTTATGTCACTTGCGGCGGCCTCCTCCTCCGCCTACATCACTCTGTTGTTTCTGAGGGAGACTGGCTTGTGCAGGGTGGGCGGGCCCCCCTGCGGCCAGTTCCTGCTCGCCGTCCCCTTTGCCTACGTCGTGTGGTTTCTACAGGCCACTACTGCGTTTGTCCTATTCTGCCAGCTGGTCATCCGCAGGACCATAGGTAGACGTGTAGAGGTTATGTACGTACTCCGTACTACAATTATTATTATTATTATTTCTGACCCCGTGGCAACGACCTTACGTGCCTATTCGTTATCAAGACCATATGTTTATATTGTGATGTTTGCTACGAGTTGGAGTAAATTGCAAGAAACCACCACTTTGAAGGCTAGGTTTGTAGAAAACACTACTATACATTTTTTGGGCAGAAAACACATGTCTAGCGTAATCTTTTTGCAAATCACACTGGTCGGTGGATTAGGACCGATTGAGCGCGTTTATGGCATGTGGGTCCCGTATTTTGCTGACGTGGCATAACATCATCGGAGATGGCGTTAGAGGGGTTCTTTTTTGCCAAAAACACCTAAAAAACAACCTACCTCACCTGCCCCCACCCGACACCGGATCCGGCGAGATCCGCCCCTACCCTGCTGCTGCCGGCCATGGGTGCGTCCCTGCTGGAAGGAAACAGAGAGAGAGAGAGAGAGAGAGAGCGCAGAGATGGCGTGAGGGAGAGAAGAAGAAGATTAAAAAGATGACAGGAGAAGGGGAAGGGGCCGCAGGCAGGTCCTGCCTCGCGCGGCAAGGCGTGTGGCGCCGAGCTGCGGCGCAGCGGGCGGCGGGACAAGGCGTGGTCGGGCGAGGCGCCTGAGCCAGGAGCTCGGGCGGGGCAGCGCTGCTGCTGGCTCCTGTGGTCATGGACGAGGCGGCGGCGGCGCGCAGAGCACGCAACAGGGAGGAGCAGGGGCGCGCGGGGCCTGGAGTAGCTGATGCGGCCTCGAGCGGCTGGAGGCCAGAGGTGGCTGGCTGCTCGGGATCGAGCAGAGCTTGGGGTGCCATGGGGCAGCAGGAGCTCGGCGACGGGGCCCAGACCCCGACGACCGCCGCCGCCGCCTCCCAGACCCGGGCGACCGCCCTCGCCGCCTCCCAGACCCGGATGGAGCGCCCCCTCGCCGTCGACGAGAGCCATCGTCATGTTGAAGTTCTGCTCGCATGCTTGGATAGGCGTAGGGAGTTGATTGCTTTTTTGGTTTTCATCTAAGGGTGTTCCTTCAAATTACATGGACTCGTTTGTAAATCTATATAAATACATCATATAACGCCTTCTCGACTGAACGGTTACGCCACGTCGGCAAAATCTGGACCCACCTGTCATAAACATACTTAAAGTGCTCTAATCCGCCAATCTGTGTTATTTGCAAAAAGATTACGCTAGACATGGTGTTTTCTGCCAAAAAAATGTATAGTATTGTTTTCTGCAAACCTAGCCTTAAAAGTGGTGTTTCTTGCAATTTACTCATACGAGTAGACATATTCAGGTGCCGACCATCACTATTCAACTAAAGCGTCTACATTATTTGACACAACAAAACTACTAACTGATGTGACCTTCCTGATGCCAACTATAAAAAATCAGTATTTCCACAGTTGAAATCGACCATGGAATACAATATCGCTGCTCACATAATTGTATCGAAATGTTCTGGTGTATCTCAATGTGGTCGAAGCAGACCCTGCTCAAGCTGCTGCGCGCTTCTCTGAGTGCCGCATCTCCAAATCCACGACTAACAATTATTAAGGGCAACACTATCCACAATAAAAAGGCACAGGAGATATCTCTGGCTTGAACGAACCATACAAAATGACAGTTGAATTGTCTGAATTATGTCGAATATTTTGTACAAGTTAGATTATGTTGGACTTTAAGTAGTATAGTGTATAGTGTATGGTATGAAGTCGTGTTCTAAGAGGTCACTTGAATCTTAGGCCTTCTAGATAATATAGGGGAAGCCACATGATGTAACATATGTCAAAATAATTACACAGGCACACAGGGAAGCCGGCGACATGTGCGGGGCCCAAGTGGTTAGGGTGAGATATTGTAACAATATAATAGGGAGTAGCGTCCGTAGTCACGTCATGGAGATATAGCCGATGTTTGGAGAAAATTCCTATGTGATGACTTGTATGGATTAGTCCTCGATGCATTGACATGCGCCTGCGATCAAATGTTTCGTTCACTTTTTCTTTTTATTTCTTTTAGTTTTGTTCATGTTATGAAATATTCTAAATACATACGTTTAAAAAGCTAGTTTAATTCAAATATCAGAAGTATTTGTCACACGTTTAAAAATGTTCATACATTGCAAAGAAAAAAATGTTTGCGTAACTTACAAAAATATTGATAGCATTAAAAAAATGTTTGTGACATTAGAAAAAAAATGGTGTTTGAGAAATATGTTTGTGACACTTGAAAAACCCGTTAACACAATGTAGAAAATTTGTTCCTGTAAGTTAAACAATATATTCAGACTATACAAAAATATGCACGTGACATTTAACAGACTTTCAGTTTCAGGCATTTCAAACAAATGTTCGTGACATTTAAACAATATATTTATACAATGTACAAATGTTCACACCATTTGGATAAAATGTTTCAAACCATTCAAAAAACTGTTTGTGAATTTTTTAAAATAAAGTATTACAAAAATAGATTTGCTAAGTCACATCTAAATGAGATTTAGTTACGTCACATCTAAGTCTTCCATCGTTGGATTGTTTGACTTTAAAATTCACGCACAGAGTGATCTCTCGCTTGTCCCAAGTCGCGTTGTCTCGCCCATCAGTCTTTTTCCACTATGCGGGGATGGGCGGGCCGTGTTCATTTCTGTGTCAGGTCCATTCTGTTGTTTATTTGTTTGCTGTCCTGTTTATGTTTTTTTTTCTTGTGTGTTTTAGGGGCTGATTGATAGTTTTTTCATTTTTGATCGTTTTTGTGTTTTCTACACATTTTTGAATGCGTTTTGCTTTGTAAAAAATATTACCAACTTTTTTTAGTTTTTCTTTCTTTTCTCTATTATCTCTATCTGTTTTTTCTTTTGTTTTTTATCCATTTTTCATTTTATTTAGATCTTTCTTTTCCATTTTTTCTTTTATTTTTACTTTTTTTCAAATTCATGAATAATATTTTTGTAATTTGTTTTACAAAATATTGTATTAAGTTTGTGAATACCTTCTAAATTCTTGATTTATTTTTGTATGGAAGGTTCTCTCATCTAAGTTTGCATCATTCGATTTAGTGTCTTTAATTTTCATGCACGCGCTTGATCCCCATGCTCGTTGGTCGCTATTTGCTTGTTGTTAATGCTTTTGTTGCCCTGTTTAGCTTCACTTTTGTCGGTCCATTATCGCGACACGCTCGTTGTCCCTTCCGCTGTGTTGTTTCTAGGACGTGAGGTAGAACTGAAAGATGCACGAAAGGAGGAGCTCTATCGCGTCGCTACCTTTTCAGTTAATTTCGACACCATCTCCCATTCCTTCTAAGCTTCATCAAGATGAGATTTCAACAATGTCTCATCTCAGTTGCCATCTGTTGGACCTTGCTGCTATAATTTTCGTGCAAACTCTTAATCTCACATCACCGGCTATCCACTTCTTAGCTCGTTCATGTTGCACGCTTTTCTTTGTGGAGCCTTTTTCTGCTCGCCCTCTTGTGGCCCATTTTATCTAGGATGTGTTATAGAAGTGGAAGAGACAGACTATGTAGCTTGTGGTTGCCTTTTTCTTTTTTTTCTTCAAGTCTGATGTCGAATGAGACAGACTCTATGGAAGAGACATGCTGTGACTTGCGCTCGCTACGTAATTGTCCCGATCAATATTTGTCCCCAATTGCAAGTCCACACTCGACACACAACTAGGGCTCCGCCTCATTTTTGTCGAAGTTGTAACTTCATCTCTAACATGTCATTTTCCGTCCCAGTTGCAAGTCTACCTTTGATATACAATTGACACCGACCCATTTTTCTTTTAGTTACATGTTCACCCTTGACAACTGGGACCTTTTTTCCGAGTTGCAACTCCACCCCTGACATGCAAGTGGGAGGTGGGGCGCCTTTTTCATCCCAGGTGAAAGTCCACCCTTGATCATAAAATTGGGCATGAACTCCATTTTTTCATAGTCACAAGTTGATACGTCTCAAATGTATATACATTTTTTATTGTTAAATTCTATCATATTATCACTTTTGTATGCTTTACGTACATGCTATTTTATATTATTTTTCTGGACTAACCTATTAATTTAGTGCCTAGTATCAGTTACTTTTTTTTGCTTGTTTTTAGTTTTTTAGGAAATTCATGCCTACAAAAGTCCAAACACAATTAAACTTTTTTAGGATTTTTCGGGATAATAAAAGACCATGGAAGCTTTGATGCAGGATGAGAAGACCCACGAGGGCTCCACAAGCCAGGGGCCCTCACTGGGGGAAGGGTGCACCACCCTGACTTGTCCGTGCCTCGTAGCTCCGCTTGTCCTAATTCCTGGCCTATAAATTTCCAACTATTCAGAAACCCTCGAAGTGAAACCCGAATGAATATTATCACCGCTGCAAGCCTTTATTCCGGAGAAATCTCACGCCTTCCACGGATTGATAAACCTTAGGTCATCCACTTGAGGGAAATTTGCTACTGTCCTACAAAACTCTGCGTTTGGAGGCCCAACACGAGTTTACAAGAATAAAATTGTGTAGTAGACATCAGCTGACGCAGCGGACTTAGAGGTGTATTGCTACTTGGAGGAGTCGGTGGCCTTGGCGCCGAGTTTGGAAACACGATGCATTCCTTTCTCCATAGAATGACACCACGTATGACTTCTCCCAGTTTTTGCTCCCCTTCAGCTCCAGGAATGTCAAGCTCTAGCGAGTCATATCCCGACAGAATTCATTCACCCCCACTCGAGCATAGCCAGCTGGAATCGGATTGCCATGGATGGTTGCTTCAGGTCCATTCGGTAAAGCAAAGCCGACCGCCACCTTCATGGATATGTTCTTCTTTTTCTGGTGTAGCTCACAACTTGTCCTCTCTTTGATATCATCCACGGGGTAGCGAGCCAGCAGTGCATCATCGGCTTGGACCCCCATGGAACCTGTGCTGCTTTTCCGCATAGATGGGACAAAACTATCCAATGCTGGATCTGCTTGCTCCTGCCGTGGAGATGCCCTTTGCTGGCTAATTGTGTCGATCTGCTCCTGCTGCCGTTGTGACATGCGTTCCAACTCCGCATTCTTTGTTTCTACCTTTCGAAGCCGGTCTGCATCCTGCTTCTTTTTTCTCAGACGACTTCTATAAGTGTCGTTCCACTCAGAAAACCCCTGAACCCACGAAACAATGCCTTTGCCTCATGTTCGTCCTCCGTGTTCAGGATTCCCAAGGGCACATGTAAGCTTGCCGTTCTCTCTCTCGGGCTGGAACAACCCCTTTTGAGCATCTTCTATTCCTTGAAGTAAAGCGTCTGAGGCTATTTTAAGATCTGCCTTTTTAACAATCTTCCCTGTCGCTGGGTCCAACCTTCCCCCATGCGCATAAAACCAATTCCTGGACCTCTCGGGCCAATCCTTTGTTTTTGGAATTACCCCTTCAACAAGCATCTTGGACTCAACTGCTTCCCACTTAGGCACGCCTCTCTTGTAGCCATATGTTCCCAGAACATGGTGATACTTTTTTTTCGCAGAATTTGTCTTATTTTTTCTCGACCTTTCCTTAGCTTCATTTGATTCCTTGTACTTCACAAATACGTCCCAGTGATCTTTTACCTTCTCTAGTGCTCCAGTGAATTCTAGAATCTTCCTTTCTGCCTTGAGGTAGTCGCACTACTAGGGAAAACCTTATACACAGAATCTTACCAGCAGCGCGTCCCAAAAATAGGCGCCTGCGGAAAACCACGCTACTGATATAAATATAGCGGTAGCGCGCTAGTGAAAAACAATGCTATTACTAATATTGCGACGACGTAGCCGCCAGACTAGGAATAGTAGTAGCGCCTGTTATTTATATGCACTACTGCTACGGGAATTTAGCTGTAGCGTGTTATCCTAACACGCGCTACTGCTAAACATGACCTATCTCCTCTAACCGGCCGCCCCACCTCCTCTCCTCTCGGTCTCCCTCGCACTTTTGACCCCGTCGTCCGTCTTGCCACCACCGCTCCTGCCGCCCGCCGTCCGTCACGCCGCCGCCGACGTCCTGCACCTCCTCCACTGAGGTAGCTCCTCCTCCTCTCTCCTCCCTCCTCCCTACCGCGCCCCTCCCTCCTCCTCCGGCCGCCCCCTCCTCCCTCCTTCCTCGTCCTCCGGCCAAGCCCTCCGCCGGCAGCCCTCCTCCTCCGGCCCGCCCCCTCCTCCTCTCTCCTCCTCCGGCCTGCCCCCTCCTCTCTCCTCCCCCTCCTCCTCTCTCCTCCCCCTCCTCCTCTCTCCTCCCTCCTCCCACCCTCCTCCCTTCTCCTCCCTCCCAACTAGTTAAATTTTTATTACTGTTCTTAGTTGAATTAGTAAGTGCTTAATTGAATTAGTAAGAAAATTAAATATTTTTATTTATAGTAAGTGCTTAGTTGAACTAGTTGAATTAATATAACCAGTTTATTTTAGTAAGAAAATTAAGGTATCTAGATTTGATGATCTAATTAAAACTTTACTATAGAACTAGTTTATAGTTAGTAAGAAAATTAATAAAAGTAGTTTATTTTTAGTAAGTGCTTACTTGAATTAGTTGAATTAATAGAACTAGTTGAATTTATGTCATCATCACTTTGTCATCAAAGAATGCTATATGAGATTTGATGATCTAATTAAAATTTTACTCGGTGGAATATGCAGGCTTAGTCGTGTTCTCCTTGGAGTGATCGTCATCCGAGCTACCTCCACTTCCTCTACACCCGAGTCGGTGAGCTAAAAGTCCACCTCCTCCTTCTCCACCTTCCTCTACATCCGAACTAGGGTATTTAGTTATGCTTCTTAATCAAATGAAATGTTCAGATTATAAGATATATTGGAATGTTTTCCGTGAACTTAAGCATGACTTGTGCTAGAATATGTAGGAAATATCGAGTGACCCAGATTTTCTAGAAAGAGAATTAAACGACAATTCGAATTGAATTTAAGTCTGTCGGGGCTCCATACATGGTTGTCCAAAAATCGGTGATGGAGAGTCTCCACCATATATGAGAGAAGAATGCCGACTGTTGTCGTGGGGGTCACTTTTCCTTCTTCTCTTTGTGCTAGACCTTTGTTATGCACTAGGGGAAGAAGGAGTAGCGACCATCATCGACGGTCGAAAAATCGGTGAGGGAGTGTCCACCATATATGAGAGAAGAAGAATGTCGACTGTTGTCGTTGTTGGGGAACGCGGTAATTTCAAAAAAATTCCTACGATCACGCAAGATCTATCTAGGTGATGCATAACAACGAGAGGGGAGAGTGTGTCCACGTACCCTGGTAGACCAAAAGCAGAAGCGTTTCAATAACACGGTTTATGTAGTCGAACGTCTTTGCGATCCAACTGATCAAGTACCGAACGTACGGCACCTCCGGGTTCAGCACACGTTCAGCTCGATGACGTCCCTCGTACTCTTGATCCAGTTGAGGCCGAGGGAGAGTTTCGTCAGCACAACAGCGTGGTGACGGTGATGATGAAGTTACCAGCGCAGGGCTTCGCCTAAGCACTACAACGATATGACCGAGGTGTGTAACTGTGGAGGGGGCCACCGCACACAGCTAAAAGATCAACTTCTATGTCCTAGGGTGCCCCCTGCCCCCGTATATAAAGGAGGGAGGAGGAGGAGGCCGACCAAGGGGAAGGCGCGCAACTAACTCATTAGTCACAATGCTTGCAAGGCTTATAGTGATGAGTATTACCGAGAGGGCCCGGAGATACCTCTCCGAAACACGGAGTGACAAATCCTAATCTCGATCTATGCCAACCCAACAAACACTTTCGGAGACACCTGTAGAGCACCTTTATAATCACCCATTTATGTTGTGACGTTTGGTAGCACACAAAGTGTTCCTCCAGTATTCGGGAGTTGCATAATCTCATAGTTTGAGGAACTTGTATAAGTCATGAAGAAAGCAGTAGCAATGAAACTGACACGATCATAATGCTAAGCTAACAGATGGGCCATGTCCATCACATCATTCTCCTAATGATGTGATCCCGTTCATCAAATGACAACACATGTCTATAGCTAGGAAACATAACCATCTTTGATTAACGAGCTAGTCAAGTAGAGGCATACTAGGGACTATAAGTTTTGTCTATGTATTCACACATGTACTAAGTTTCTGGTTAATACAATTCTAGCATGAAATAAACATTTATCATGAATTAAGGAAATAAATAATAACTTTATTATTGCCTCTAGGGCATATTTCCTTCAGTCTCCCACTTGCACTAGAGTCAATAATCTAGTTCACATCTCCATGTGATTTAACACCAATATTCACATATGTATGTGATTAACACACATAGTTCACATCGTCATGTGACCGACACCCAAAGGGTTTACTAGAGTCAATAATATAGTTCACATTGCTATGTGATTAACACCCAAAGAGTACTAAGGTGTGATCATGTTTTGCTCGTGAGAGAAGTTTAGTCAACGGGTCTGTCACATTCAGACCCGTATGTATTTTGCAAATATTCTATGTCTACAATGCTCTGCACGGAGCTAATTTAGCTAATTGCTCCCACTTTCAATATGTATCCAGATTGAGACTTAGAGTCATCTGGATCGGTGTAAAAGCTTGCATCGATGTAACTCTTTACGACGAGCTCTTTTATCACCTCCATAATCGAGAAATATTTCTATAGTCCTCACTAAGGATAATCTTGACCGTTGTCCAGTGACCTACTCCTAGATCAAAATTGTACTCCCTTGCCAAACTCAGGGCAGGGTACACGATAGGTCTGGTACACAACACAGCATACTTTATAGAACCTATGAATGTGGCATAGGGAATGACTTTCATTCTCTTTCTATTTTCTGTCGTGGTCGGGCTTTGAGTCTTACTCAACTTTACACCTTGTAATACAGGCAAGAACTTCTTCTTTGAATGATCCATTTTGAACTCTTTCAAAAACTTGTCAAGGTATGTATTCATTGAAAAATCATATCAAGCGTCTTGATCTATCTCTATAGATCTTGATGCCCAATATATAAGCAACTTCGCCAAGGTCTTTGTTTGAAAAACTCCTTTCAAACTCTCCTTTATGCTTTCCAGAAAATTCTACATCATTTCCGATCAACAATATGTCATTCACATATACTTATCAGAAAGGCTTTAGTGCTCCCACTCACTTTCTTGTAAATACGGGCTTCACCGCAAGTCTGTATAAAACTATATGCTTTGATCAACTCATCAAAGCATATATTCCAACTCCGAGATGCTTGCAACAGTCCATAGATGGATCGCTGGAGCTTGCACACCTTGTTAGTATCTTTAGGATTGACAAAACCTTCTGGTTGTATCATATACAACTCTTCTTTAAGAAATATCCATTTGAGGAATGTAGTTTTTACATAATTTTGCCAGATTTCATAAAATATGGCAACTGCTAACATGATTCAGATGGATTTAAGCATCGCTACATTTGAGAAAATCTCATTGTAGTCAACACCTTGAACTTGTCGAAAACCTTTTTGTGACAAGTCGAGCTTTGTGGATAGTGACACTACTATCAGTGTCCGTCTACCTCTTGAAGATCCATTTATTTAATTTTGCTTGCCGATCATCGGGCAAGTCCACACTTTGTTCTCATACATGGATCTCATCTTAGATTTTATGGCCTCAAGCCATTTCGCGGAATCTGGGCTCATCATCGCTTCCTCATAGTTCATAGGTTCATCATGGTCTAGTAACATGACTTCCAGAATAGGATTACCGTACCACCCTGATGCGGACCGTACTCTGGAAGACCTACGAGGTTCTGTAGTAACTTGATCTGAAGTTTCATGATCATCATCATTAGCTTCCTCACTAATTGGTGTAGGAATCACTGGAACTGATTTCTATGATGAACTACTTTCCAATTCGGGAGGAGATACAATTACCTCATCAAGCTCTACTTTCGTCCCACTCACTTCTTTCGAGAGAAACTCCTTCTCTAGAAAGGATCCATTCTTAGCAATGAATATCTTGCCTTCAGATCTGTGATAGAAGGTGTACCCAACAGTTTCCTTTGGGTATCCTATGAAGACGCAGTTCTCCGATTTGGGTTTGAGTTTATTAGGTTGAAGCTTTTTCACATAAGCATCGCAGCCCCAAACTTTAAGAAACGACGACTTTGGTTTCTTACCAAACCACAGTTCATAAGGCGTAGTCTCAACGGATTTTGATGGTGCCCTATTTAAAGTGAATGCAGCTGTCTCTAATGCATAACCCCAAAACGACAGTGGTAAATCGGTAAGATACACCATAGATCGCACCATATCCAATAAAGTGCGGATACGACGTTCTGACACACCATTACGCTGTGGTGTTCCATGTGGCGTGAGCTGTGAAACTATTCCACATTGTTTTAAATGAAGGCCAAACTCATAACTTAATATTCTCCTCTACGATCAGATTGTAGAAACTTTATTGTCTTGTTACAACGATTCTCCACTTCACTTTGAAATTCTTTGAACTTTTTCAAATGTTTCAGACTTGTGTTTCATTAAGTAGATATACCCATATATGCTCAAATCATCTGTGAAGGTCAGAAAATAACGATACCCACCACGAGCATCAACACTCATTGGACTGCATACATTGGTATGTATTATTTACAATAAGTCACTAGCTCGTTCCATTGTTCCGGAGAACAGAGTTTTAGTCATCTTGCCCATAAGGCATGGTTCGCAAGTATCAAAATGATTCATAATCAAGTGATTCCAAAAATCCATCTTTATGGAATTTCTTCATGCGCTTTATACCGATATGACCCAAACGGCAGTGCCACAAATATGCTGCACTATCATTATCAACTTTGCATCTTTCGGCATCAATATTATCAATATGAGTATCACTACGATCAAGATTCAATAAACCATCAACATTGGGTGTATGACCATAGAAGGTTTTATTCATGTAAACAGAATAACAATTTAGTGTGTGTCTTAGATGAATAATCGTATCACAATAAACATGATCTAGTCATATTTATGCTCAACGCAAACACCAAATAACATTTATTTAGGTTCAACACAAATCTCGAAAGTATAGGGAGTGTGCGATGATGATCATATCAATCTTGGAACCACTTCCAACACACATCGTCACTTCACCCTCAACTAGTCTCTGTTTATTCTGTAACTCCTGTTTCGAGTTACTAATCTTAGCAACCGAACAAGTATCAAATACCCAGGGGCTACTATAAACAATAGTAAGGCACACATCAATAACCTGTATATCAAATATACCCTTGTTCACTTTGCCATCCTTCTTATCCACCAAATATTCAGGGCATTTCCGCTTCTAGTGACCATTTCCTTTGCAGTAGAAGCACTTAGTTTCAGAGTTTAGTCTAGCTTTGGGTTTCTTCATGGAAGTGACAACTTGCTTGCCATTCTACTTGAAGTTCCCTTTCTTTCCCTTTGCCCTTTTATTGAAACTAGTGGTCTTGTCAATCATCAACACTTGATGCTCTTTCTTGATTTCTACCTTCGTTGATTTCAGCATGATGAAAAGCTCGGGAATCATTTTCTTCATCCCTTGCATACTATAGTTCATCAGGAAGTTCCAGTAACTTGGTGATGGTGACTAGAGAGCTCTATCAATCACTAGCTTATCTGGAATATTAACTCCCACTTGATTCCAGCGATTGTAGTACCCAGACAATGTGAGCACATGCTCACTGCTTGAGCTATTCTCCTCCATCTTTTATCCATAGAACTTGTTGGAGATTTCATATCTCTCAACTCGGGTATTTGCTTGAAATATTAACTTCAACTCCTGGAACATCTCATATGGTCCATGACGTTCAAAACATCTTTGAAGTCCTGATTCTAAGCTGTTAAGCATGGTGCACTAAACTATCAAGTAGTCATCATCTAAGTGATCACGTGATCCAAATCAACTAAACCATGTCCGATCATCACGTGAGATGGAGTAGTTTTCAATGGTGAACATCACTATGTTGATCATATCTACTATATGATTCATGTTCGACCTTTCGGTCTCAGTGTTCCAAAGCCATATCTGCATATGTTAGGCTCGTCAAGTTTAACCCGAGTATTTTGCGTGTGCAAAACTGGTTTGCACCTGTTGTATGTGAACGTAGAGCTTATTCACCCGATCATCGCGTGGTGTCTCGACACGAAGAACTGTAGCAATGGTGCATACTCAGGGAGAGCCCTTATACCTTGAAATTTAGTAAGGAATCATCTTATAATGCGTACTAAGCAAAATAAGATGCATAAAAGATAAAGATCACATGCAATCAAAATATGTGACATGATATGGCCATCATCATTTTGTGCTCATGATCTCCATCACTGAAGCATTGTCATGATCTCCATCATCACCGGTGCTACACCTTGATCTCCATCGTAACATCGTTGTCGTCTCGCCAACTACTATTACTACGACTATCGCTACCGCTTAGTGATAAAGTAGAACAATTACATGGCGATTGCATTGCATACAATAAAGCGACAATCATATGGCTCCTGCCAGTTGCCGATAACTTTGTTACAAAAACATGATCATTTCATACAACAATTTATATCACATCATGCCTTGACCATATCACATCACAGCAAGCCCTGCAAAAACAAGTTAGACGTCCTCTACTTTGTTGTTGCAAGTTTTACGTGGCTGCTACGGGCTTCTAGCAAGAACCGTTCTTACCTATGCATCAAAACCACAATGATTTTTTGTCAAGTGTGATGTTTTAAACTTCAACAAGGATCGGGCGTAGCCACACTCGATTCAACTAAAGTTGGAGAAATAGACACTCACCAGTCACCTATGGGCGAAGCACGTCGGTAGAACCAGTCTCGCGTAAGTACGCATAATGTCGGTCTGAGCCGCTTCATCCAACAATACCGCCGAATCAAAGTATGACATGCTGGTAAGCAGTATGACTATTATTGCCCACAAGTCTTTGTGTTCTACTCGTGCATATAACATCTACGCATAGACCTGGCTCGGATGCCAATCTTGGGGAACGCGGTAATTTCAAAAAAATTCCAACGATCACACAAAATCTATCTAGGTGATGCGTAGCAATGAGAGGGGAGAGTGTGTCCACGTACCCTCATAGACCGAAAGCGGAAGCGTTTCAATAACGCGGTTGATGTAGTCGAACACCTTCGCGATCCAACCGATCCAAGTACCGAACATACGACACCTCCGCGTTCAGCACACGTTCAGCTCGATGACGTCCCTCGTACTCTTGATCCAATTGAGGTCGAGGGAGAGTTTCTTCAGCACGATGGCGTGGTGACGATGATGATGAAGTTACCGGCGCAGGGCTTCGCCTAAGCACTACGACGATATGACCGAGGTGTGTAACTGTGGAGGGGGCACCGCACACGGCTAAAAGATCAACTTCTATGTCCTAGGGTGCCCCCTGCCCCCGTACATAAAGGAGGGAGGAGTAGGAGGCCGTCCAAGGGAGAAGCGCGCCAAGGGAGGGGGAGTCCTACTTGGACTCCCGGTCCAAGTAGGATTTGGCCCCCACCTTTCTTGTTTTTTCTCCGGAGAAAAAGGAAGGAGGAGAGAAGGAGAAGGAAGGAGGAGCCACGCCCTCCACTGATACGTCCATTTTGCATCATGCTTTTATATCAATATTTATTGCATTATGGGTTGTTATTATACATTATATCTCAATACTTATGGCTATTCTCTCTTATTTTACAAGGTTTACCAAGAAGAGGGGGAATGCCGGCAGCTGGAATTCTGGCTGGAAAAGGAGCAAACATTGGAAACCTATTCTGCACTGCTCCAAAAATCCTGAAACTCCACGAAACATGTTTTTGGAATTTATAAGAATTACTGAGCGAAAGAAATACACCAGGGGGCCCACACCCTGTCCAGGAGAGTGGAGGGCGCCCCCTATCTCCTGGGCCCCCTGGTGGGCCTCCGGTGTCCATCTTCTGCTATATAAGAGCTTTTACCCTGGAAAAATTCGTGGGCAAGCTTACGGGACGAAACTCCGCCGCCACGAGGTGGAACCAATCTAGGGCTCCAGCGGAGCTGTTCTGCCGGGGACAATTCCCTCCGGGAGAGGGAAATCATCACCAACGATCCTCTCATCAGGAGGGGGTCAATCTCCATCAACATCTTCACCAGCACCATCTCCTCTCAAAACTCTAGTTCATCTCTTGTATCCAATCTTGTATCAAAACCACAAATTGGTACCTGTGGGTTGCTAGTAGTGTTGATTACTCCTTGTAGTTGATGCTAATTGGTTTACTTGGTGGAAGATCATAAGTTCAGATCCTTTATGCATATTATTACTCCTCTGATTATGAACATGAATATGCTTTGTGAGTAGTTATGTTTGTTCCTGAGGACATGGGTGAAGTCTTGCTATCAGTAGTCATGTGAATTTGGTATTCGTTCGATATTTTGATGAGATGTATGTTGTCTTTTCCTCTAGTGGTGTTATGTGAACGTCGACTACATGACACTTCACCATTATTTGGTCCTAGAGGAAGGCATTGGGAAGTAATAAGTAGATGATGGGTTGCTAGAGTGACAGAAGCTTAAATCCTAGTTTATGCGTTGCTTCGTTAGGGGCTGATTTGGATCCATATGTTTAATGTTGTGGTTAGGTTTACCTTAATACTTCTTTTGTAGTTGCGGACGCTTGCAATAGGGGTTAATCATAAGTGGGATGCTTGTTCAAGTAAGGGCAGTACCCAAGCACCGGTCCACCCACATATCAAATTAACAAAGTACCGAACGCGAGTCGTATGAACGTGATGAAAACTAGCTTGACGATAATTCCCATGTGTCCTCGGGAGCTCCTTTCTCATTATTAGAAATTGTCCAGGCTTATCCTTTGCTACATAAAGGATTGGGCCACCTTGCTGCACTTTATTTACTTTATTTACTTGTTATTCGTTAATATTTATCTTATCACAAAACTATCTGTTACCTATAATTTCAGTGTTTGCAGAGAAAACCTTACTGAAAACCGCTTATCATTTCCTTCTGCTCCTTGTTGGGTTCGACACTCTTACTTATCGAAAGGACTACGATAGATCCCCTACACTTGTGGGTCATCTAGACTCTTTTCTGGCGCCGTTGCCGGGGAGTGTAGCGCTTTTGGTGAGTGGAACTTGGTAAGGAAACATTTATATAGTGTGCTGAAATTTTCTGTTACTTGTCACTATGGAAACTAATCCTTTGAGGGGCTTGTTCGGGGTATCTTCACCCCGACCAGAAGAGCAAAGAGTTGCTCCTCAACCTACTGAACTTTATGAAAATATTTACATTGAGATTCCTTCGGGTATGATAGAGAAACTGCTAGCTAATCCATTTGCAGGAGATGGAACATTGCATCCCGATTTACACCTTATCTTTCTGGATGAAGTTTGTGGATTATTTAAGCTTGCGGTATTCCCGATGATGTTGTCAAAGGAAGGTCTTCCTTTATCTTTGAAGGGAGATGCATTGACATGGTATAGGCTATGTGATGATACGAGATCTTGGAATTATAAGCGATTGAAGTTGGAATTTCACCAGAAGTTCTATCCTATGCATCTTGTTCATCGTGATCGTAATTACATATATAATTTCTGGCCTCGCGAAGGAGAAAGCATCGCTCAAGCTTGGGGGAGGCTTAAGTCAATTTTATATTCATGCCACAATCATGAGCTCTATCGGGAAATGATTATTCAGAACTTTTATGCTCGGCTTTCTCATGATAATCGCAACCTGCTCGATACTTCCTGTGTTGGTTCTTATATGCTGAAGACTATTGATTTCAAATGGGACTTATTGGAAAGAATTAAATGCAACTCTGAAGATTGGGGTTCCGACGATGGTAAGGAGTCAGGTATGACACCTAAGTTCGATTGTGTTAAATCTTTACCGATGCTTTTCGTGGATTTAGCACTAAGTATGGAGTTGACTCTGAGATAGTAGCTTCTTTCTGTGAATATTTTGCTACTCACGTTGATCTCCCTAAAGAGAAGTGGTTTAAACATAATCCTCCTGTTGAAGTGAAAGTAGTTGCACCTATTACAGTTGAAGAAAAGACTGACACCTATAGTGATCCTATTGTTCCTACTACTTATGTTGAGAAACCTCCTTTTCCTATTAGGATAAAGGATCATGCTAAAGCTTCGACTGTTGTTCGTAAGAGTAATACTAGGACTTATACACCTCCTGAGCAAATTAATGTTGAACCTAGTATTGCTATGGTGAAAGATCTCTTGGATGATGATTTAGATAGGCATGTTATTTATTTCTGTGGTGAGACTGCTAATATTGCTAGACCAGATACTAAGATACATAGACCTGTCGTAGGCATGCCTGTTATTTATGTTAAAATAGGAGATCATTGTTATCATGGCTTATGTGATATGGGTGCTAGTGCTAGTGCAATACCTTATACCTTATATCAAGAAATTATGCATGACATTGCACCCATTGAATTAGAAGACATTGTTGTTACTATTAAGCTTGCTAATAGGGATACCATTAAACCCTTTGGGGTTGTTAGAGATGTTGAAGTTTTGTGTGGGAAGGTTAAATACCCTGCTGATTTTCTTGTTCTTGGTTCCCCACAAGATGATTTTTGTCCCATTATTTTTGGTAGACCCTTCTTGAATACAGCTAGTGCTAAGATTGATTGTGAAAAAGATACTGTCACCGTTGGCATAGATGGTATGTCTCATGAGTTTAATTTTGCTAAGTTCCGTAGACAACCTTGTGATAGGGAACCACCTAGTAAGGATGAGATTATTGGTCTTGCTTCCATTGTCGTGCCTCCTACTGATCCGTTTGAACAATATTTGCTAGACCATGAAAACGATATGTTTATGAAGGAAAGAAGGGAAATAGATGAAGTGTTCCTTAAACAGGAACCTATGCTAAAACATAATCTTCCCGTTGAAATTCTTGGGGATCCTCCTCCACCCAAGGGTGATCCCGTGTTTGAACTCAAACCTTTACCTGATAATCTTAAGTATGCTTACCTTGATGAAAAGAAAATATATCCTGTTATTATTAGTGCTAACCTTTCAGAGCAAGAATAGGAAAGATTATTGAAAACTCTGAAGAAGCACCGAGCAGCTATTGGATATACTCTGGATGATCTTAAGGGCGTTAGTCCCACGTTATGCCAACACAAAATTAAATTGGAGGACGATGCCAAACCAGTTAGAGATCCTCAACGACGACTAAATCCCAAGATGAAAGAAGTGGTAAGAAAGGAGATACTAAAGCTCCTTGAGGCAGGTATTATTTATCCCGTTGCTGATTGTGAATGGGTAAGCCCTATCCATTGTGTTCCTAAAAGGGAGGTCTTACCGTTGTTCCTAATGATAAAGATGAATTGATCCCGCAAAGAATTATTACAGGTTATAGGATGGTAATTGATTTCCGTAAATTAAATAAAGCTACTAAGAAAGATCATTACCCTTTACCTTTTATTGATCAAATGCTAGAAAGACTATCCAAACCCACACATTTCTTCTTCCTAGATGGTTATTCTGGCTTCTCTCAAATACCTGTGTCAGCGAAGGATCAATCTAAAACTACTTTTACTTTCCCTTTTGGTACTTTTGCTTATAGACGTATGCCTTTTGGTTTATGTAATGCACCTGCTACCTTTCAAAGATGCATGATGGCTATATTCTCTGATTTTTGTGAAAATATTTGTGAGGTATTCATGGATGATTTCTCCGTTTATGGATCCTCTTTTGATGATTGTTTGAGCAACCTTGATCGAGTTTTGCAGAGATGCGAAGACACTAGTCTCGTCCTGAATTGGGAAAAGTGTCACTTTATGGTTAATGAAGGCATTGTCTTGGGTCATAAGATCTCCGAGAGAGGTATTGAAGTTGATAAAGCCAAGGTTGATGCTATTGAAAAGATGCCATGTCCCAAGGACATAAAAGGTATAAGAAGTTTCCTTGGTCATGCCAGTTTTTATAGGAGGTTCATTAAGGACTTTTCTAAAATATCTAGGCCTCCGACTAATTTATTGCAAAAAGATATTCCTTTTGTCTTTGATGATGATTGTGTAGAAGCATTTGAAATACTTAAGAAAGCTTTTATCACTGCACCTATTGTTCAGCCACCTGATTGGAATTTACCTTTTGAAATTATGTGTGATGCTAGCGATTATGTTGTAGGTGTTGTTCTAGGGCAAAGAGTCGATAAGAAATTGAATGTTATCCAGTATGTTAGTAAGACTCTTGATACTGCTCAGAGAAATTATGCTACTACTGAAAAAGAATTCTTAGCAGTTGTTTTTGCATGTCATAAGTTTAGACCTTATATTGTTGATTCCAAAGTTACTATTCACACTGATCATGCTGCTATTAAATATCTTATGGAAAAGAAAGATGCTAAGCCTAGACTCATTAGATGGGTTCTCTTGCTCCAAGAATTTGATTTACATATTATTGATAGAAAGGGAGCTGAGAACCCCGTTGTAGACAACTTATCTAGGTTAGAGAATGTTCTTGATGACCCACTGCCTATTGATGATAGCTTTCCTGATGAACAATTAGCGGTCATTAATGCTTCTCATACTGCTCCTTGGTATGCTGATTATGCTAATTGCATTGTTGCTAAATTTATACCTCCTAGTTTCACATACCAGCAAAAGAAAAAGTTCTTTTATGATTTAAGACATTACTTTTGGGATGGCCCACACCTTTATAAAGAAGGAGTAGATGGTGTTATTAGATGTTGTGTGCCTGAGCATGAACAGGAACAGATCCTACGCAAGTGTCACTCTGAATCCTATGGAGGACACCACGCTGGAGATAGAACTGCACACAAGGTACTACAATATGGTTTTTATTGGCCTACTCTCTTCAAAGATGCTCGTAAGTTTGTCTTATCTTGTGATGAATGTCAAAGAATAGGTAACATTAGTAGACGTCAAGAAATGCCTATGAATTATTCTCTTGTTATTGAACAGTTTGATGTTTGGGGCTTTGATTATATGGGACCTTTTCCTGCCTCTAATGGTTATACACATATTTTAGTTGTTGTTGATTACGTTACTAAGTGGGTAGAAGCTATTCCAACTAGTAGTGCTGATCATAACACTTCTATTAAAATGCTTAAAGAAGTTATTTTTCCAAGGTTTGGAGTCCCTAGATATCTTATGACTGATGTTGGTTCACATTTTATTCATGGTGCTTTCCGTAAGATGCTTGCTAAGTATGATGTCAATCATAGGATCGCATCTCCTTATCATCCACAGTCTAGTGGTCAAGTAGAGTTGAGTAATAGAGAGCTCAAATTAATATTGCAAAAGACTGTAAACAGATCTAGAAAGAATTGGTCCAAAAAACTTGATGATGCATTATGGGCCTATAGAACTGCATACAAAAATCCTATGGGTACGTCTCCATATAAGATGGTTTATGGAAAAGCATGTCATTTACCTCTTGAACTTGAACATAAAGCGAATTGGGCTATTAAAGAGCTCAACTATGACTTCAAGCTTGCCGGTGAGAAGAGGTTGTTTGATATTAGCTCACTTGATGAATGGAGAACTCAAGCCTATGAGAATGCCAAGCTATTCAAAGAAAAAGTCAAACACTGGCCTGATAAGAGGATACAAAAGCGTGAGTTTAATGTAGGAGATTATGTGTTATTATTCAACTCTCGTTTAAGATTTTTTGCAGGAAAACTTCTCTCAAAATGGGAAGGTCCTTACGTTATCGAGGAGGTCTATCGTTCTGGTGCCATAAAAATCAACAACTTTGAAGGCACAAGTTCGAGGGTGGTAAACGGTCAAAGAATTAAATATTATATTTCAGGTAATCCTATCAATGTTAAAACTAATATTATTGAAACCGTAACCCCTGACGAATACATAAGGGACACTTTTCCAGAACGTTCCAGACTCCGAAAAGGAATAGGTATGTGGTACGGTAAGTAAACTGACTCCAAAACAACTCCAATGGCAATTTTTATCAGTTTTGGAATATTTAAGAATTTTAGGAAGGAAGAAGTAGTCCGAAAGGGACACGAGGCTCCCACAAGAGTGGAGGGCGCCCCCCCCCCCTACTAGGCGCGCCCCCCTGTCTCGTGGGCACCTCGTGTGCCTCCCGGACTCCGTTTTCTTGCACATTACGTATTTTGGTCGGTAAATATTCATTATATATTCTCCCAAAGGTTTTGACCACCGTATCACGCAAATATCCTCTGTTTTCATTTCAAGCTATTTTTGTTGCAGATCAAGTGCACCATGACGTCGCCCTCCTCCGACAACGAAGACAAGGATGCTTGGCTATTAAAGATAGAGCTGAAAAGAGAAGAACTAGAAGAGATCAACAAGGATGAAGGGATCAAGAAGGCCATGGAGGTCCAAGCTCCGGCGGTGAAAGAAGAAGACATCCCTCAACCTTTACCTAACCTATTTACTCCAACAGAGATTGAAGCTTTCAAGATGATTGAGTTAGCTCACATACAGAATAAGTATCTCACACAGGAGAATATTTTGTTGAAGGATCATATCGCCGGACTCAAGGGTATTATCCGCAAATTGGAGGAGCTTCTACGCTCGATGTGCGATTATCCACCGTCATCATCACCACCTCCATCACCTCCGAGGACATAATCACATGGGTATGGGCACTCCCCTTGGCAACTGACAAGCTTGGGGGAGGTGCCCCGGTATCGTATCACCATCACGCTCCTATCTTTACCGTTTTATCTAGTTTGATCCTTTTAGTAGTTTCTTGATCTAGTAGATTGAAGTTTTGATATCAAGTAGTTTTGAGTTTTGCATTGTGATCTCTTTTCGTAGTCGAGTCCGTGAGCTATCTATAATAAAGATTAGTGTTGAGTCAAGGGCTTTGCTATGTTGCTATGATCTTGAGAAAGTAGAAAGAACAAAAGGGTTCATATTGATCTTATGGATAGTGATGACTTCACACATAGAAAGTATGAGGCATAAAAATTGTTGAGAGTTGATAAACTTAGCCTTGGTCATCTTTGCAATTAATAGGAAGTGATAAGGAAAGAGGGGTTCACATATAAATATATTATCTTGGACACCTTTTATAATTGGGAGCACTCATTAAGTATGACATGCTAAAAGAGTTGACGTTGGAGAAGGAAGACAACGTAATGGTTTATGTTTTCTGACATCTCAGTTAAAGTATATTGTCATTGACCTTCCAAACATGTTGATCTTGCCTTTCCCCCTCTTGCTAGCCAAATTCCTTGCACCAAGTAGAGATACTACTTGTGCTTCCAAATATCCTTAAACCCAGTTTTGCCATGAGAGTCCACCATACCTACCTATGGATTGAGTAAGATCCTTCAAGTAAGTTGTCATGTTGCAAGCAATAAAAATTGCTATCTAAATATGTATGAATTATTAGTGCAGAGAAAATAAGCTTTGTACGATCTTGTTGTGGAAGTAATAAAAGCGACGAACTGCATAATAAAGGTCCACATGCAAGGGGCAATATAAAGTGACGTTCTTTTGCATTAAGATTTTGTGCATCAACCCTAAATGCACATGACAACATCTGCTTCCCTCTGCGGAGGGCCTATCTTTTACTTTATGTTTTTACTTTATGCTTGAGTCAAGGTGATCCACACCTTTTCTTTTTTCATTTTATCCTTTGGCAAGCTCCTCCTGTTTGAAAGATCATGATATATATATCCATGGATGTAAGTTAGCATGGGCTATTATTGTTGACATCACCTAAAGGTGAATACATTGGGAGGCAACACAATAAGCCCCTATCTTTCTCAGTGTCCGGCTGAAACTCCATAACCACAAGTATTGCGTGAGTGTTAGCAATTGTAGAAGACTACAAGATAGTTGAGTATGTGAACTTGCTGAAAAGCTCTATTGCTGACTCTTTCTAATGTTATGATAAATTGCAATTGCTTCAATGACTGAGATTATAGTTTGTTAGTTCTCAATGAAGTTTTTGAACCACACTTGACATTGTGAATTGATTGTTACTTGAGCATAAGAAATCATATGATAAAATCTATGCATGTTGCTGTTATAAGAGTGATCATGATGCCCTCATGTCCGTATTTTTTTTATCGACACCTCTATCTCTAAACATGTGGACATATTTTTTGATTTCGGCTTCCGCTTGAGGACAAGCGAGGTCTAAGCTTGGGGAAGTTGATACGTCCATTTTGCATCATTCTTTTATATCAATATTTATTGCATTATGGGCTGTTATTATACATTATATCTCAATACATATGGCAATTCTCTCTTATTTTACAAGGTTTACCATGAAGAGGGGGAATGCCGGCAGCTGGAATTCTGGCTGGAAAAGGAGCAAACATTGGAAATATATTCTGCATTGCTCCAAAAATCCTGAAACTCCACGAAACATGCTTTTGGAATTTATAAGAATTATTGAGCGAAAGAAATACACCAGGGGGCCCACACCCTGTCCAGGAGAGTGGAGGGCCCCCCTCATCGGGCGCGCCCTATCTCCGGTGTCCATCTTCTGCTATATGAGAGGTTTTACCCTGGAAAAATTCGTGGGCAAGCTTATGGGACGAAACTCCGCTGCCACGAGGCGGAACCTTGGCGGAACCAATGTAGGGCTCCAGCGGAGCTGTTCTGTCGGGGTCACTTCCCTCCGGGAGGGGGAAATCATCACCAACGTCATCACCAATGATCCTCTCATCGGGAGGGGGTCAATCTCCATCAACATCTTCACCAGCACCATCTCCTCTCAAAACCCTAGTTCATCTCTTGTATCCAATCTTGTATCAAAACCACAAATTGGTACCTGTGGGTTGCTAGTAGTGTTGATTACTCCTTGTAGTTGATGCTAATTGGTTTACTTGGTGGAAGATCATAAGTTCAGATCATTTATGCATATTATTACTCCTCTGATTATGAATATGAATATGCTTTGTGAGTAGTTACGTTTGTTCCTGAGGACATGGGTGAAGTCTTGCTATCAGTAGTCATGTGAATTTGGTATTCGTTCGATATTTTGATGAGATGTATGTTGTCTTTTCCTCTAGTGGTGTTATGTGAACGTCGACTACATGACACTTCACCATTATTTGGGCCTAGAGGAAGGCATTGGGAAGTAATAATTAGATGATGGGTTGCTAGAGTGATAGAAGCTTAAACCCTAGTTTATGCGTTGCTTCGTTAGGGGCTGATTTGGATCCATATGTTTAATGTTGTGGTTAGGTTTACCTTAATACTTCTTTTGTAGTTGCAGACGCTTGCAATAGGGGTTAATAATAAGTGGGATGCTTGTCCAAGTAAGGGCAATACCCAAGCACCGGTCCACCCACATATCAAATTATCAAAGTACCGAACGCGAATCGTATGAACATGATGAAAACTAGCTTGACAATAATTCCCATGTGTCCTCGAGAGCTCCTTTCTCATTATTAGAAATTGTCCAGGCTTATCCTTTGCTACATAAAGGATTGGGCCACCTTGCTGCACTTTATTTACTTTATTTACTTGTTATTTGTTATTATTTATCTTATCACAAAACTATCTGTTACCTATAATTTCAGTGCTTGCAGAGAAAACCTTACTGAAAACTGCTTATCATTTCCTTCTGCTCCTCGTTGGGTCCGACACTCTTACTTATTGAAAGGACTACGATAGATCCCCTACACTTGTGGGTCATCATCCTTGTCCAATTCGGTTTGGGCAGGGGGGACGCGCGCGCCACCTTGTGGCCCTCCTTCCGTCTCTCCACTAAAGCCCACTAAGGCCCATTAACTTCCCGGGGGGGTTCCGGTAACCTCCCGGTACTCCGGAAAATACCCGAATCACTCCGGAACCATTCCGATGTCCGAATATAACCTTCCAGTATATCAATCTTTATGTCTCAACCATTTCGAGACTCCTCGTCGCGTCTGTGATCTCATCCGGGACTCCGAACAAATTTCGGGCATCAAAAACACATAACTCATAATACAAATCGTCATCGAACGTTAAGCGTGTGGACCCTACGGGTTCGAGAACTATGTAGACATGACTGAGACATATCTTCGGCCAATAACCAATAGCGGAACCTGGATGCTCATATTGTCTCCTACATATTCTATGAAGATCTTTATCGGTCAAACCACATAACAACATACGTTGTTCCCTTTGTCATCGGTATGTTACTTTCCCGAGATTCGACCGTTAGTATCATCATACCTAGTCAATCCCGTTACTGGCAAGTCTCTTTACTCATTCCGTAATACTTCATCCCGCAACTAACTCATTAGTCACAATGCTTGCAAGGCTTATAGTGATGAGTATTACCGAGAGGGCCCAGAGATACCTCTCCGAAACACGGAGTGACAAATCCTAATCTCGATCTATGCCAACCCAACAAACACCTTCGGAGACACCTGTAGAGCACCTTTATAATCACCCATTTATGTTGTGACGTTTGGTAGCACACAAAGTGTTCCTCCGGTATTCGGCAGTTGCATATTCTCATAGTCTGAGGAACTTGTATAAGTCATGAACAAAGCAGTAGCAATGAAACTGACACGATCATAATGCTAAGCTAACAGATGGGTCATGTCCATCACATCATTTTCCTAATGATGTGATCCCGTTCATCAAATGACAACACATATCTATGGTTAGGAAACATAACCATCTTTGATTAACGAGCTAGTCAAGTAGAGGCATACTAGGGTACTATAAGTTTTGTCTATGTATTCAAACATGTACTAAGTTTCCGGTTAATACAATTATAGAATGAATAATAAACATTTATCATAAATTAAGGAAATAAATAATAACTTCATTATTGCCTCTAGGGCATATTTCGTTCAGTCGTGGGGGTCGCTTCTCCTTCCTTTCCTTGTGCTAGATATTTGTAATGTACTAGGGAAAGGAGGAGTAGCGACCATCACCAACGGTCGCAATATCAGAGAGGGAGTGCCCACCATATACGTGAGATGAGAGTTTAGGAAGGAAGACTCGACAGACCTAAAGTCAACCCGTTGCATATTGAGTAATGGTGATCTATGTGTTGAGTTTCCGGTAGTTGCCTTCGGTCGATTTTTAATTAATGTTTCAACTATGAACATAGGAAATTTCTGACAATGAAAAGGAATTCGGTATGTGCGAATACTGCAAAGACGAGTGCGGCCTGTGCGATAGGCCTCACCTAGTTGGTGGTAGGCGCTTCAGCATCAAGCTGGATGACACCTTCGAAGTGCATACAGTAAGTCACAACGACAAGTCTTTTTTCATAATTAAGCATGACTTCTACTTCTTTTGCTTCAACTTATAATTTAATTTTTTACTATTCTACTAGTGTATCCCCTGCCATGCAAGAATATATGTCTTGGATAAGGTTGATTTCAGTACTATGGAAACTATGGAGGTAAAAAGAGTTAACTTGAGGACCGAGCATGGTTATAGTTTTCCCACAAAATTATACAATACAGACACCTACACCCATTTTGAATGCAAACAATGGAGATCACTATGCAAGGCTTATGCATTTGAGCCTGATATGCTTATCACCTTTGATATTCGTCCGGAAGATGATATTGAAGATAATATCGACATCTGGGTCAATGTGCAGACGCCTCCAGTTCTACCATTATGTAAGTTTCTCAACCATATTTATGTCTTGGATATTGTTTATTCAAAAATATTCGACAACTAATTTCTATTGACATCTTATTTCCATTCAAGCAAACATGTCCAGCGCTTGGTAGACAGGACCTACTACTGTCCCGGGGCTGAACTAAACTGCGAGGAGACAAGTCATTATGTTTCATGGCTTGAGGATCTTCATACTGTCAAGACAAATTATTTTCCTAAACTTGGAAATCTTAGTACTCAGAACGTGTGACCAATAGTGTTCGTACTGAACTACGGTCACATCTATTTAGGAAAGATGGTAAGATTTTTACTATTTGTCCTTAGTGCATCTTTTGCATACATTATTTAAGCTAAACTTCATTGCTAAGTATGTTACTACGATGTTCTTCAACAGGGACTCCCGATGATAGTTGTGCCTCAGTGGATCGAGGCTAAAGGTCGCATGTCCATGGTTAGCATATGGCCAAGACATCCTACATTGCACATGAGTGCATTAAGGATTTCTAGAAGCGAGCAAGTCTTAATAGTCAAAGACTGAAACAAAATTGTGAAGGATCGCAGAGAAGTACTAGGGGGCAGCAATCAGAAGCGCAACCCACAATTAGGAGATAGGTTCATCTGCATGCTTCAATATGATGAATCAGGAGCGCTCCACATGTTCTATGCTATTTTACCCTAGAGAGAGCAGTAGGAGTGATTAGCTAGCTAGAATGAGTGTTGGTGGTGATGGTTATGATTATTATTATTAGCTAGTGTTGGTGGTGATTAGCTATGACTGATGATTAAATAGTGTTGGTGGTAATAACTATGATGATTATTAGCTAGTGTTGTTGGTGATTATATGATGCAAGAGTTTTATATTAATATGATGATGATGATGATGATGATGATGATGATGAGTACGTTATTATATCACTGGGTGAAAGAACCGCGGATTAGTTTTAAGTGGATGGATCCTAAGTGATCAAGTCATGGATTATCGTGATAATCCATGACTTAGGATCCATCCATCTGAAACTAATCCGCGGTTCTTTCGCCTAGTGATTTAATAACTCATTATAATGTAAAAAAATCTCTAAATTGCTAATGTATGAAAATTTGTATAAAGGTGTATGAGGACGACCTAAAATTTTTAAAAAAATAGAATACGGAATAATAGTAGTAGTGCAGGCAGAGAGAAGCGCTACTAGTAATTACCAGTAGCGTTTGTTGGAGCACGCGCTACTACTAAGTAGATATAGCAGTAGCGCGTGCCAACAGGCGCTACTACTAAACTGTAGCTGTAGCGCAATATCAGTAGCGTGGTTCCCCGCGCTACTGATAGGCCAAAAACCAGCGCTACTGCTAGGCTTTTCCCTAATAGTGTCGTTGTATAATCTTTTCTTCCAGGTCTGGAATTGTGTGGCCATCTTCTTAAGAGCAAACTGCTTGACTTCCAACCGTTGGCCATCTATGAAACCCTCAACGCAGCTCAACCTCGCCACGAGGTCGTTGGCTTGCCATCAACGACCTCGACAAAACACGACGAGGCCCCCGCTATGTGTCTACGTGCAATTCCTCTCACCTCCTCCGTGCAGTGCACCTCGGGCAGCCGGGTAGTTCATCAAACATGGTACGCGCAGCTCCTCGACACCGGTGAGAACAAACCCCACCCGCCCCTCTGCCCCACCATCTTTGCCCCCGATTGGCATGCAGTTCGGTGATGTTTGTACTTGCAGAGCAATTCACCTGGGGGATGGCGACATCAATGAAAAAGTGGCTGCGACGCTTAGGGCCTTCATTGCAAAAACTGGAGTATTTTTTTTAGGGCACGCAGTGCAGAAACACTTCATTTTCCTTTTTCAGTTTTCTAGTTTTATGGTTGTGCAGTTCGGTTGCAAATCATGTACTCTATGGCACGTCTACCTCGGCAGCTCATTTCTGCAACAGAGAGATTTTGTTGTGTACTCTAAGAAAATGAAGTGCCTCACCGGCGTCTAACTCTGTATGTTCCCAATGCAGTTCGGCGGGCGGGCATTTTCCGTGCAGTGCATTTGGCATGTTCTTGCATTTTTAGTGTTTTCACTTTGCAGCTCCTTTGCTTTTTTTTGCAGCTCACGGAATATTTGTTTGCAGTTCATTGCGAGACTCCATAGCGCTGGTCGTGCCGCTCCTTTTCTTGTTGCTACGTATGAGGCGAGGACGGGCTGTGCCGCACTGGGAACCATGGTGTTCGCGACACCGGCAAAGACGGCGTGGTGGTTCCCTTCTTACCCAACCAGTTGCGGTGCGGCTATGTAATTGTTGAAGTTTAGGAATATTTTTTGTGCCTTTTTAGATTACGTTTGGGCAACACTGCAGTTCGCCTAGGTCTTCACTGCGGTGCGGCCGGGTGTTTGATGCGATGGTGCGATGGCACAATTTGTTTCGTGTGTTCTAAAATTCAGTCGACTACATCAACACCTGCAGTGCGTTTGGTCCCCGGATGTGGTTCCGTTTTGAGAGTGATGTTGTTCACTTGCGCCCAACATGAAAGTGTTAAAATTTAGCGAAACAATAAAATAGTAATGTGGTTCACTTTGATATATGTCAGTGGTTTACTTGGCCTAGGCTCTGAGGTCCACTCTCGTTCGTAAAAAAGTTGGAAAAAAAGACAACAAAAACTCGTCTGAGAAAAATCACTTCCGTACCGTCAGCACCGGTTGCAGCAACGCTTCGATTTTTCTCGTTCACCTTTTTTTACATATTGATGGACATCTGTGTTAATTGCAAAAGTTGCCCACTTTGGCAAAACAGCTGGAAAAAAGAAAACTACAATCCAGTGCACTTCGAGGGACTCCACGGTCCACTTCTCATAAAAAAGAAAAGATGTTTCCCAATTCATGAAGTATACTTTGGCTCTTTTCGAATACCTCCCTCGTCCAAATAGGTTAATCAAATGGAAATTAGAAAAAACAAAAAAAATTGGGTAAATAAAAAAGAAATATAATAAACACCAAAAAGATGAAGCTCACTAGCTCTCACCATGCAGCTCGGATGCATTTATAAAAAAAGTAAAAAAAGATAAAAAAGAATGATATGGTTCAACATTTCACTTCGACTCGTGTTGCGTTTCACTTTTCCTGTTGATTTGGTTCACTTGGCCTCATCTTTGCGGTCCACTCTTATTCATAAAAAAGAAAGAGAAAAAGAGTACAAGAACCATGTAGCTTGCTTGCCGATCCGATCCAGTGCGGTTTTCAGTCTGAAGCAATGCGTTCATGTGTCTGATGCGGTTCACTCGTCGATTTTGGTGTCGCAAAAACCAAAGTGTCCGAGTTTTCGTATTTTTAAAGCTGCTCTTAAACCGGAAGGAATTAGAGAGAGTATTCTATATGAAAATGTTGCATCTCGGCAATATCTTTCCAGCGGTGTAACGTTTGACTCATTTCGACCAGCGGTTTGTAAAGATTTCACGAAAAACGACCGCTGCCTCTCTTCGTCAACCGCACGATTTTCAAAATTAACTAACAACCATAAGAAATCTCAAAAACATTTCAATATATGAAAGTTGCGCCTCATTCGTAGCTTTTCAACGGTGTATCAAATGCCTCGTTTCGACGAACGGTTCAAAAACTGGAGCGAAAACAGTAAAAAAAATTGCAAAAAAAATCGGGAAAACAGAATTCCGTGATTTACTAAATTTAAAATTGCTCCTAAACCGTAAATAATTAGAGAAAATAATACATATGAAAAAGATGCGGCTCGACGATATCTTTCCAACGCCGTATCGTTTGCTTCATGCCGATGTGCGGTTTAGAAAAAATCGCGAAAATACACTCGCTGCATCCCGTCATGCGCGCACTATTTTTGAAAATGCTCTTAAACCGCGAAGAATCTCGAAAAATGTTCAACATGACGAGGCTGCGCAATTTTCATAGCTATCCAATGGTATATTATACCCCTCGTTCCGACAAACGGTTTAGAAACTGGAGCGAAAACAATGTCAAAAAAATGCATGCAATTTTTTCTGGTGACATTGCACAGCTCGTTTGGTAGGGATGCAATGCCCTCGCGTTGATCGTGCAATGCGGAAGTGTTATCAGAATAATTATTCTACTAATATTAGCAAAATAGAACGGCTATATATATAGGACGGCCGTTTGGGATACCTAGGTGCCCAGGCTCATTGCTTGTCTACCTACGGATTGCTTGTATACCCGTTTCCAGTTATAAATTTGAACATTTACTGCAATTTACTAATTAATTCCATTAACTGCATGTTAATTAGCGATCACTTGTTCTAATTTGGACGGAGGCATTAATTAGCATGCACATACCAAACACTGCCTAATTTAGTCAAGTATGTGCATGTGAAACACTAGAAAAATTCTACATTAATTCATGCATAGAAGGAAATTATTCAAATTTGTCTAATATTTTCTGTACATATTAGTAGTATTGCTGACATGCCTTTTAAACAGAGGTGTGTGTATAGTTGCTATGGGTATAAGAAAAACCTAGTTTCTCCTTGTACTGTACATAGTAGTTTTTAGGGAATATACCCACAAATCGTGTGAGGATAATACGTATTTTTTGGTATGATTCACCCAGTATCACACATTTGATACATATCTGCCATGCTATGTTGTATAGATATTCATCTTTATCTGAACGTAACATAACATCTGTGGAGGTATTTAGTTTACATATATGTATCCACTTATAAAAAAAGGTAGTGACATTTATGGGTATATACCAATAAATTTCACATCGAGGTATTTACAGAGATATCTTGAGTATACACTTTTATTTTATTTTTAAATTGAGTATCTACGTACAAATATATCGGACTACGTTCGTAGGTATATAATACCTAAAATAAATCATAGAGTATATACGTGCATGCAAATTGTTTGGAATAAGTTATAGGGTATATCGTCTGTATGTATCTAATACCTAGAATAAATCATAAAGTATATATGTGCATGCAAATTATTTGGAATAAATTGTAGAGTATATACGTTTGTAGGTATATATCTATGTACAATATTTTTCTACCTTTTTTCACATAGTCGGGTATATACGTCCCGGGTATGTACAATATTTTCCTGCCCAAAGAGTAGCTTGATTTTTTTCTAAATTAATTTCTGTTAGGAGGATCTTAGAACATGGTGTATTCGATACTCGAGAATTAGAAGGGGTATATGATATCAATTTTACATTGCTGGTATATACTCGAGAAAATCGGGTATTAGTCACCTGTGTATAATTAGTAGATTTTGGCTGTATCATTTCTAGTTATGCGACACTGTCTAATTCAAAATAAGGTAATCTTTTGCTATATCACTTTAGCGAGGCGTGCCAATATTTTACTATCCATAATTTTTTGTAGGTATAATACCTTTGTATGTGTATATTTTAGTACATATAATACCTCGGGTATATGTATATTCTCAATAGGTATAATACTTCCAATATGTATTTTCATTAGATATAATAGCCCTGGGTATGTGTATTTTGATTAAACATATCTTGACTATGCACTTTTTCATGGGGTCCTACGTAAGCACTTACAAATATATCTTAATATGTTTGTAGGTACCTACATTTTTTTTTAAATAAATCATTGGGTACGTATGTACCAAAGTACAAGTGTACAAACTATTTTAACAAGACCAACAGAATTTATATAAGGAAATAAATCATTCGAGGGAATCAATAGCTTCCGGTTTTTTGGAAACCAATTCGCAATTAATGGCTGTGGAGCGCATGCAACCAGAAAATGTAAAGGAGAATATTTGGAAGGCACTAGTGATTATTTCCAAACAAAAAATGTGTTAATGGGTTGGATCCGAACAAGGTGCCCCAAACATTTTACCTATACTAGCGAACCCCGCGCGGTGGCACGCCGCGCCCGTCAATAGGAAATATTGTACATGATGTTTTATCTTGTGTGTGGACTTTATTTACCATATGATTATTGGAAGAAAATACCGGATTGCAAGCATCGCACAAGGTAACTGAACATAGAAAGCTCGCATTCATAGATAAGATACAGATAGCATACACTCATACACTATTACATCATGGAGGAGATTCTTTTATTACAACTGAACACAACTTGCTAAAAGGAGACTAAAATGATGGTAACTTGCATCACAGGAAGCCACATGAGACAACATAGGAACTCAAACGTGGTTGCAGATGGTACTGGAGTTTGAAATCAAATCATTCTGGAAGACCCTCCCATAGGGTTAGTACCAGTAGTGAAATGATAGAGTACTTTTGCGAAGTGCTTCAGTCGTGTGACAGGTGGGCAACTTCCTGTGTAACCTGTGTAACTGATTATGCGGTCTTCAGTAAATGGACGTTGTGGATGCATACGAAGAGGCACCGCATCAGAGAAATCATTGCATATACGGGCCAGTATCTCTGTTTGCGTCACGGACTCAGCTTGGTAAGCAGCAATTTCACGCTTAGCCATATTAAATTGCCAATGTTCCGCACATACTTTTTCTTGAGCTGATGTAAGCTTCTCCTTTGTTGCCTGTCGCATACAGTAATTGTAATCGTTGATGGTGATGGCGTAGTTCTCACTGATGTAATTCAGTGTTGCTTGAGCGACTCCTTCCTCAGCCTCGTCCTGCGTGGCAACAGGGTCTCCTTTGAAAATTAAGGAATTTTCATTGATCCTGCCTCTAGAATGTGATGCCCCCATATGGACGGACGCTTGTATCGTGCCATTACGGTACATGCAATGAAGGTATCCTTGCACGTCCTGCTTTATAGCCGAGCCAACAATTTGGAGAATAATACGCCTTGATATATATACCATCAAATCGTCCTGCTTTATATGGATAGTAGCTAGTCACTGCATCATTTTGTACAAACTTTAAACCTAGGTTCAAATCTAAAAACGGATGCATACCATATCGACGGGGGTAGCATTGGACGAAGAACTTGAAGCAGCTTTCTTATCCTTCTTCTTTGACTGTTTTCCTGATAGGAAACTCTTGGTGGACTGGTTGCTACTCATGGCCGCTGACTTTGTCTCTCAATGCTTGAAGCGAGTGAATACCGCGGATGGCAGCACGGCTAAATATAACAGTTTGGAATAGCGGTGACTCACCACATTGCTAATGTAAGCGTGTCAAGTGGCCGCTGTTGCATGGGTGAGCTTGCTGTAAGTCTGCCAAGCGGCACACATACTCTGAGATTGGCTAGGCACACATACTCTGAGATTGGCTAGGCACACCGCACGTTGCTTATTAGGTACTCCCTCCGTCCGGAAATACTTGACATTGAAATGAATGTATCTAGATGTATTTTAGTTTTAAATACATCTATTTTCGTTCATTTTGATGACAAGTAATTCCGGACGGAGGGAGTAGCATGAAGCGAGTCAATCGGCATGGCTCGCTGATGCTGTGATGCAGCTGGTGTTTCACCAAGCGGGCAGGTGCACAAAGACTCACAGTAAGCTTATGGAAACATGCACGTACAAACTCACGTACTAAGCATGCATGCATTAGCAAATGTAAGTTTCGAGCGTGCATGCATTTATTGTATACTCCTTATTACTCCCTTCCTTTTTAAATATTTGTCTTTCTATTTTTTTTTTTAAATGACTGCATACATGAATTTACACTTTAAAATATGTCTACATACATTCATATGTTGTGTCCACTTAAAATTCTTAGAAAGACAAATATTTTGAAACAGAGGAAGTACATTTTATGTGAAAGTTGGGCGGTTATGAAAAGCAGACATTGATGTGAGTACTGCATGGCTGCTTTTTCTAGCTAGCCTGAGGAGTCGCACATGCACGTACAAATTCTGCAGCAGCAGATGTAAATATTAAGCGGTGCATGCATTCGTATATTTATTTCTGTTTTTGTGTGATAAGGTTCGGCAGTCGTGTAAAGTCGAGACTGATGTGACTATTGCATGACCGCCCTGCTTGGATAGCCTGAGGAGTGATCTTTTTATCCTCTTGGCTCATCAGCGCCATCTAGATGGAGCGACCAAGCGATTTAAGGCGGCACCGCTCTGTGAGAAAGAACAACGCCACCGCGTACAAAAGCAACAACAACCGGCCGACAGCAACACGCACGAGACTCAATGGACAGGAGAAAGCAACGCCCACAACTAGCCCAACAACAGTACGACCAGAACAGTTGATACCGACAAAACCACACTAGTAGAAAAAAGGCCTATAGTGGGTTGGTGAGGGGCCTTTGGGTTCGTGCTCAGGGAACCGAAAATCGTCTTAATCTTCTCCTTTAGTCCCGGTTCTATCCAGAATCCAGGGGACAGATCAAACTCCACGTGGCCTGTCCGCTGAGCCAGGTAGGAGGGCCTTTGGTCGGTTGGTGACACCAACCGGGACCAATAGGCATCTTGTCCGTGCTTGGTCGACACTACGTACTATACATACGTATAGAGAGGACTAACTAGACATGCTAGCTAGCTAGGAATTAAGCAAACAGAAGATCGTCATGAACATATATATGCATACAGAGAGAAGTGATATCGACCACCTCTCCTTCTCCGAGAGATTGGTCGAACAACAAGTTCTCGTATATCTATCCGACACTACCGCTACATATATACAATAATTATCTTTTACAATACGGACGCGTGGTCCACATGGTATTCCCGTCTTCAGCGATCACATAGTCAAGAAAGAATGCCGCCAATTCCTCTTGAATTGCTCGTATGCGATCTGGTGCTAGGAGTTCATCCCGCTTCAAACATCTAATTTTAAGAAAGGGTCAATATATATATATATATATATATATATATATATATATATATATATATATATATATATATATATATATATATATATATATATATATATATATATATATATATATATATATATATATATATATATATATATATATATATATATATATATATATATATATATATATGAATGAATGAAACTCAACACAAATGATGGTAATAAAATAAAATTGTGAATATTTTTATTTACGCACTTCAAATTGTTTGTCGGAGTAGCCCTCTCACAGGTCGTGTGGCGGATGGACTGCAAACGTAGTATCCACAGAAATCATTCCCTTTTTCCTGCCACAACCACTTTACAAGAAACAGAGGTCAATCAAACTGATAATTAGCAAGCACATGCTAAATGGTATTGATGAAACTAGCGCTTGAATCACTAGGAGATGCGCGTGGAATATGCTACTATATAGTACTTACTTTGGTGTCTAAATTGCAGCTTCTTCGGTAGTCCCGAGCTTTTTGGTGAATTTTCCCAAGCCCTGCCATACAAAGAAAACAATTACTTGATATCAGAAATGAACAAAGTTGCTGATATGGTGGATAATGATCGATTTAACTTACTTCTCGAGCATTTCAGTCATTTCCGCATACTCCTTGGAATCTTTTCGTCTCGAGTCTAAGACAGTTACTACTCCCTGCTCAAGCTTAATCTCTAGGAGAATATAGTGGAACTGCGCACGCATGCATAACTCATCAATATTACATTTCTATAACCTGGACTAAATAAGGGAAACCGAATATGCCACAAGACAGTAACACTCACGTGTAGTTGTAAGGAAAGAGTATTGTATTTTTGTGTTCATTTATTTCCAACGATCGTAGCAAGTTGGCCTCGGTTTCCTTGGCACGATATTCAACCTCATTTGCATCGATGAGATATGTGTTAATGAACCCAATATCACCCACTTGTTTTTTCTTCATTTCTGCGATCTTCAATCTGCATAATATAGTGAGGATATTTATAAATACATGCAATGAAAGAGCTGAGTTATATAAAGATACTTAATGACAGAAGTAGTACTACTTACAGACAGTAGCAGGTGACCGTTGCTTTATCGAGGGCCAATTGATTGAAAAACTGATAGAACTCCTCAAATGGAATAGGCAACAGTTCAATTCCAAGGAGGTCATGCTCCTTTTTAACTCTCACATACAAAGTATTCCTCCCTCGACTCTTTGCAGGTTTTCATGTACCAATCATGCAATCTTCGCATCATCGTTGTTAGAGAGCTTTCATCTTTGACGAGAGGCTTCCCGTACTCGTATCTTTGTATCTGCGCCTCCAAGAAATCAAATTGTACATCGTCGGGCAGGTAATCTTCAGGATTGCCATAACCGGCACCATCCTCGGATCGACGATGTCGCTAGCGTGCACCTTGAGCGGGGGCACGATTGTTTGCTTGTTCGCCGAGCTGGGCAATTTGTTTCCCAGCTCGTCGTTCTTTCATCCTTTGATCACCGCAGTACTTCCTGATTTCTCCGCTTCGCAAATGCCTTTCCAATAATGCACTCATAGTTGCCTTTGGCGGAGACTTGGGTGGTTTTGCCGGGGCAGCGAGTGCGCTTCGCTTTGACCGGATCTAACTTCTCCTCCGGAGGTGGATGTCTCTTTGCTTTCAACCCTTGAAACCAGTCATCCACTTCGGTCTGCACGATCTTCGCGTTTTCCTCCTCGCTCCTCTCGACGGTAACTTCTCCGAGTCTTGAGAAGGACCGAATCAGTATCTCCTCCCGCCTTTGGCTGTACTGCTAGACGCCGCAGAGCAGACGGAGCGGATGTCTTTTCCTTGCTTACGAGGCGGAGGAGAAGGACTACGATGCGCGGAGCAGCCGGAGCGGCGGGTCTCTTCCGCCCTTGCCGACGAGGCGGAGAAGGAGGAGGCTGGCTGCCCGGACGCGCGGTGCAGGCGGAGAAGGAGACGGAGTGCCGCCACGCGCCGGAGAAGGAGCCGCCGAGTGCCCCGATCGTCACTCGCCGGAGGAGGAGGAGGCGGAGGAGGCGGAGTGCCTGACTCACGGGAGGAGGAGGAGGAGGCGGAGGGCCTGACTCACGGGAGGAGGAGGAGGAGGCGGAGGCGTCCAGTTCGGAAGGTTGATGAGATCCTTCCGCCATAGGCATGGAGTCTTGAGCAGAACCCAGCCGATACTCCCTTCACCGGTAAGGTGGTCAAGCCGAGCTCCTCAAATCCTCCGTTATTTCATCGACCATCACCTTAGCATATCCTTCGGAATCGGCGGCGGTGAAAAGTTGAGTCGGGTTTAGTAGGATAAGCAGAGCCAACAGCCGCCTTGACCTTCAAATTGCTCCATTGCGCCATAAGGTGGCAACTTTCAGCATCCGTGATAGCATCCACGGGATAGCTGGCAGGAGCCGTCAAGGCATGCTGCTCTGGCTGAAGCAGCTCGGTGGAAGCCACACCGCTTCTCCGCCGAGATGGCGGGGTAGCCGGGAAGCTTCGCAGGTCGTTTGTTGTGATCTGCTGCTTCGTTCCTCTTCTCGTTCCTCTAGCCCCATTACCCTTTCGTGCAGCGCCTGCATTAGGCTCTGCTCCAGTTTCTTCCTCCTCTCATGGGTTTTGTAACCCCTGCGTCCGAAATCCAGCCTTCCACGAAAGGGAGCTGGCGTGCCTCGTGTCCGCCCAGGTGCTCAGGATTCCCGAGGGCCATTGTGAGCTCGTCCTTCTCCCTGTCTCGAACGAACTTCCCTTGCTGCGCTGCTTCGATATAATGCTTAAGCCTCTTGACTGGTATGTCCAATTGTTCGTCCGCCCAAATGCACTTCCCGTTATAGGGTCCAAGGATCCGCCGCCCCAAGAACCAAGTCCGCAACGGTCGGCGATTCATTGTCTCGGTTCGATCCCTTTATCAAGCAGATCATTCTCAGCCTTGGCCCACTTAGGCGGGCTATGAGGTAGCCACCTGACCCCGTGCGATGGTGAAGCTTCTTCTTCGCAGCATTTCTCTTGTTTGTCGCTGACATCTTTTTACTCTTTTCCGATGTCTTGTAGGCCACGAATGTGGGCCAGTCATCTCGATCTTCTCATATTTGCCCGTGAATTCTGGTGTCTCATTTTTTCGACATAACGATTGAGGTCTTTCTTCCAATTCCTGAATAGTTCTGCCATCTTCTTAAGAGCAAAAGACTTGATTAATGGCTCTATTATGGCTTCTCCGGATCATCCTCTGGCGGTAGGGTAAAATTTGACTTCAGCTCAGTCCAAAGATCATTTTTCTGCATATCATTGACACAAGACACCTCGTGGTCTTCGTTCTTAGGCTTATACCATTGGTGGATGCTGATCGGGATCTTGTCCCTAACCGAACCCCGACCGAGCAACAAATGCCTTCTTTGTCCGGTAGGGTTCAATCGGTTGGCCGTCGCCGCGATTTGTATGATCTCAAACTTTTCATCCGAGCTCAACTTTTCTTCGGCCTCGTCTCTTTACCGGTTGAGCTCGATCCGAGGGCTAGAAAAAGAACAAAGACGAGAGTTAATTAATATGTGTACATATATACCAAAACAAAGACGAGAGCTAGTCAAGACAGCTTAACTAATATATATACCTGGCCGGACTCGGTTTGGTGATCACCGAGCCGTCCTCACGGTCTACTTCTTCACCCTCTCCTTCTTGCACGGCATTGGGTCATCAGAGCCATGTAAATCATAGCCAGCTGCTTCTTCACCCTCTCCTTCCGGACCATCGTTGTCGACGTTGAGAAACATCATCGAGGAGACGACATCACTTCGTGTGCGATTATGTCCCTCAACAACGCTTCTTGTGCTTCGTCTCGGGGTGTCCATAGTTTCTACAAATATTTACAACATGGCAATTATTATTCAAACATGACAGATATGGATATATTAGTGCCAACGTAGAACTAGCTAGCTAATCACAATAAGGAATCATATTAGTGGCCTCGACGCTGCTTCTCTAGGGTTTGGGGTGGCCTCGACAACGCTTCAAGGGTTAGGGGTGGCCTCGAGAACGCTTCAAGCTAGGAGGAGAGTGCGTAATATCGACCCCCCACGTGTTGAAGCTATCGGGAGGGGTCGGCGTTGAACAGTACATCTATGTCGCACAAGTGACGTGGGCATCGGCGCCCATGTAGGGTAGAGGGTCGTGGATCGCCGGCGGTCGAGGTCAAGGGTCGAAGATCGCCGAGGGTCGGGAAGTTGCCTAGTGTCAAAGGATTCAACAAAACCATGTCTTCATCATTGGCGAAAGTAACAGGTGCATGATGGTGATGAAGCTCTCCAAAGTTGTTTGAACGGAGTCTCAGATAGGATAATTCGCTTTTGGTACAAAGTTCAGCAAAAGGCAAATTATCCTATCCGGGACTCCATTCCGTAACAACTTTGGAGGACTTCGCACCATCATGCCATGGTTACTTCCGGCTAATGATGAAGCCATGGATTTCTTCAATACTTTGACACTATAGGAACCTCGACCTGAAACCTTCGACCCTTGACCCTTAACGACCCTCGACCTCTACCCTAGTTCCCGACCCTCGACCCTCGGCGATCCTCGACACACTCGTTATATCGACAACGACGCAACATACATATACATGGGAAAATAATGTTATCGGGGAGGGTATCGTACCCCCCTCGTGTCAAAGTTTCTTCTTTCTCCTCTATTCCTTTCTTTCTTCTTCTCCTCTTCTTTTCTTCTTATCCCTCAAGAAAGGAAAATAAGGAAAAGGAAGAAAGAGGAAGAAGGAAGAAGGAAGAAGAAGAAGAAAAAAAAGAAGAAAAAAAAGGAGAAGAAGAAAAGAATAGAGGAGAAGAAGAAAAATAAAGAAAAATAGAAAAAAATTCTATTTTTCTTCTTCTCCTCTATTCCTTTCTTCTTCTCCTCTTCTTTTCTTCTTTTCCTCTCATTCTTTTCTTCTTCTTCTTCCTTCTTCCTTCTTCCTCTTTTCTTCCTTTTCCTTATTTTACTTTTTCCTCTACACTAACCTAATTAAAATGCACTAACCTAATTAAAATTGTAACTTTCTATATATGAACAAAAACTAAACTAATAAAATAAAAAACATATACATTATAGCCACATACACATATACATCACATATGAACAAAAAAATAAACTAATAAAAATAAGGAAAAGGAAGAAAAGAGGAAGAAGGAAGAAGGAAGAAGAAGAAGAAAAAAGAAGAAAAAAAAGAAGAAGAAGAAAAGAATAGAGAGAAGAAGAAAAATAGAAAAAATTTCTATTTTTCTTCTTCTCCTCTATTCCTTTCTTTTCTCCTCTTCTTTTCTTCTTTTCCTCTCATTCTTTTCTTCTTCTTCTTCCTTCTTCCTTCTTCCTCTTTTCTTCCTTTTCCTTATTTTACTTTTCCTCTACACTAACCTAATTAAAATGCACTAACCTAATTAAAATTGTAACTTTCTATATATGAACAAAAAACTAAACTAATAAAAATAAAAAACATATACATTATAGCCACATACACATATACATCACATATGAACAAAAAAATAAACTAATAAAAATAAAAAAGGGGCGGCTCGACGGCGGCGGCTCACAACGGGCGACTGGCGAGGGCGAGGGCGGCGGCGGCGAGGGCGCTGGCGGCAGCAGACGACGGGCTGGGCGGCAAGGCGGGGGGCGACGACGGGCTCGGGCGGCGCAGGGGGGCGACGAGGACGGCGGGCTCGGGGCAGGGGCGACGACGGGCTCGGGCGGGCGGCGCGAGGGCGTGGCTGGCGACGACGGGCGCGGGCGACGACGACGGCGTCGGTGGCGGCGGGCGGCGTCGAGAGCAGCGCGGCGACGGGCAGGGCGACGACGGGCAGGGCGGCGACGGCGTAGCCAGACGGCGTCGGGCGGCGCGCTGGACGGCGGGGGCGGCGGGGGGCAGCGGACGGCGTCGATCTGGGCAACTGGCGGCGTCGATGAGCTCAGCGTCGTCGGGGAACTGGCGAGGAGATGTGAAATTTTCACAAGTCCTGGTTATATAGCAAGGGCATTGGCTCCGGTTCGTGGCACAAACCGGGACTAATGCCCCCCTTTAGTCCCGGTTGGTGCCGCCAACCGGGACCAAAGGCCAATTTTCAGCAGCCCAAAGGGCGGGAAGCGGCGGCCTTTGGTCCCGGTTGGTGGCAACAGGGACTAAAGGGGGGGCATTAGCCCCGGTTGGAGCCACGAACCGGGACCAATGCCCCCTTTAGTCCCGGTTGGTGCCACCAACCGGGACCAAAGGCCATGTGCTGCCCCGCGCCAAATGTTTAGTCCCACCTCGCTAGTTGAGAGGGAGCCGCACCAGTTTATAAGGTGCGGTGCGGCTCCCCTCTCGAGCTCCTCTCTAAAGCAGGCTTTCGGGCCTATCTCTGCCACACTGTGCTGTGGGCCTCTTTGGGCCTTCCGCGGGCCTGAATCTGGCCCATAGGGTTTCTAGTCGTATTCAGGCCGTGGGGGCCCAGTAGGTGGCACTTTTTTTTGCTATATATTTTGTTTCTTTTTGCTTTTAGTTTTAGAAAAAATATAAACTTTCTATTAGTGCCATTAGTTTTAAAATTTGAAAACACTTTTTTTGTTTTCTTTGTTGCTTTATTTATTTTATTTTGTTTCTACTTACAACAAAATACTTATTGTTGCTATTTTTATTTTTTTCAAGTTTTTTTGTTTTGTGAATCACAAGTTTGTGAGCTCAACAAGGCGTAGAGGGACGGGCTTATAAACCGGTGTGGCGCCTTGGTTGGCGAGGTTTTCAAATTCATAGTTTTCAAATGAACTCTGAAAAAGTTGGCATAGCATGTTCATGAACAAAACGGACAATGGTATCATACTCGTGTGTTACAAAGTTGGCATGGTATCATCATAATAGTTATGGAGAAAGTCTTCACTTTTTCTTCGCTTGTGTCGCTTTGCTTATTGCGCAGTAACCATGGATAATCTTCATCGCTTATCGGATGCTTGGGTCAGCCTTGACTTTGAAGGGGGAATTTCATGAAACTTTTCATACTCTTGAGACATGTCCTGTCTTGCCCTCCACTCCTGGGATGTCCCTTTTCCCGAAAGAACTATGTGGCGCTTTGGCTCATTGTATGATGTATTCGCTTCCTTATCTTTTCTTTTCCTCGGTCTGGTAGACATGTCCTTCACATAGATAACATGTGCCACATCATTGGCTAGGACGAGCGGTTCGTCAGTGTACCCAAGATTTTTCAGATCCTTGTTGTCATTCCGCATGTGGGTCTACCTGCACTTCCGCCTCTGATGATTGACCCACTTGCACTTAAACAAAGGGACCTTAAAATCTACTCCGTAGTCAAGTTCCCATATGTCTACTATGTAACCATAATATGTGTCATTTCCTTGTCGGTTGCTGCATCAAAGCGGACACCGCTGTTTTGGTTGGTGCTCTTTTCATCTTGGTCAATCGTGTAAAATGTATTCCCATTTATGTCGATCCTTTCCAAATCATTACAGATCGAAGATGGTCCCTCGGACAACAAGTACAACTCATCACAAACAGTGATGTCACCTCGAGACGTGTTTCCAACCAACTGCTGAAAGTCCTGATGTGTTCACATGTAATCCGATCGTCGACCGCTCCGGGTGTTTGGAGCGCAGATGTTCTTGTGTTCATCGACATACGGGTCACCAAGGTAGAGTTCAGTAGAACTGTAGTGTGCTTGAGACCAAGAATATCCGCCCCTGCATATTATTGAGTCTCTTCCAAGCGTGTTTTTCCAGTCAGTCTCCCCTCATACCGCGATTTAGGGAGACCTATCTTATTAAGGCCAGGAATGAAGTCAACACAAAACCCGATGACATCCTCTCGCTTGATGGCCCATGGAGATGCTTCCTTCTGGCCTAGCACGGTTTCTGAACATATTTCTTTAGGACTCCCATGAACCTCTCAAAGGGGTACATATTGTGTAGAAATACGGGCCCCGGAATGACAATCTCGTCGACTAGATGAACTAGGACGTGTGTCATGATATTGAAGAAGGATGGTGGGAACACCAGCTCGAAACTGACAAGACATTGCGCCACATCACTCCTTAGCGTTGCTACGATTTCTGGATCGATCACCTTCTGAGATATTGCATTGAGGAATGCACATAGCTTCACAATGGCTAATCGGACGTTTTCCGGTAGAAGCCCCTCAATGCAACCGAAGCGGTTGCGTCATAATCACGTGGCAGTCATGAGACTTTAGGTTCGGAAATTTTTCTCCGCATATTTATTATTTCCTTTATATTCGACGAGAAGCCAGTCGGGACCTTCATCTCGAGCAGGCATTGAAAGAATATTTCTTTCTCTTCTTCGTAAGAGCGTAGCTGGCGGGACCTTCATCGCTTCGGAGGCATGCCCTCTTTTTCGTACAAGCGTTGCAGGTCCTCTCGTGCCTCGTGTGTATCTTTTGTCTTCCCATACACGCCCAAGAAGCCTAGCAGGTTCACGCAAAGGTTCTTCGTCACGTGCATCACGTCGATCAAGAGCGGACCTCTAGGTCTTTCCAGTGAGGGTAGGTCCCAAAATATAGATTTCTTCTTCCACATGGGTGCGTGATTCTCGGCGTCATTCGAACAGCTAGTCGCGGGACCCTTTCCAAAGATTACGTGTAAATCATTGACCATAGCAAGTACGTGATCACCGATACGCATGGCGGCTTCTTCCGGTGATCTGCCTCGCTTTGAAATGCTTGCCTTTCTTTCGACATTGATGGTTGGTGGAAGAAATCGACGATGGCCTGGTACACATTCTTCCTGCAGCTTCCGGTATATACTATCGGTGTCAAGTAAACAGTGCGTGCATGCGTGGTATCCCTTGTTTGTCCGTCCCGAAGGTTATTGAGAGCGGGCCAATCGTTGATGGTCACGAACAGCAACGCCTTTAGGTCAAATTCTCCTTTTCTGCTCATCCCACGACGTACACCATTTCCATTCCACAGCTGTAAAGTTCCTCAACTAATGGCCTTAGGTACACATCAATGTCGTTGCGGGTTGCTTAGGGCCTTGGATGAGAACGGCATCATAATGAACTTCCGCTTCATGCACATCCAAGGAGGAAGGTTATACATACATAGAGTCACGGGCCAGGTGCTGTGATTGCTGCTCTGCTCCCGAAAGGATTAATGCCATCCGCGCTTAAAGCAAACCATACGTTCCTTGGGTCCTTTGCAAACTCATCCCAATATTTCTCTCGATTTTTCTCCATCTGCGACCCGTCGGCGGGTGCTCTCAACTTCCGCCTTTCTTACGGTCCTCACTGTGCCATCGCATCAACTTGGCATGCTCTCCGCTTCAACAGACGTTTCAACCGTGGTATTATAGGAGCATACCACATCACCTTCGCAGAACCCTCTTCCCGGAGGCTTGCCGTCAACATCACCGTGGTCATCTCGTCGATCTTATACGCAATGCACCGCATACCGGCATGCGTTCAGATCCTTGTAGGCACCACGGTAGAGGATGCAGATCATTAGGGCATGCATGTATCTTCTCCACCTCCAATCCTAGAGGGCATACGACCTTCTTTGCTGCGTATGTACTGTCGGGCAATTCGTTATCCTTTGGAAGCTTCTTCTTCATTATTTTCAGTAGCTTCTCAAATCCTTTATCAGCACAGCATTCTCGCCTTCCATCGCAGCAATTCGAGTACGGTACCGAGCTTTGTGTTGCCATCTTCGCAATTGGGGTACAACCCTTTTTGTGATCCTCTAACATGCGATCGAACTTCAGCTTCTCCTTTTGACTTTCGATTGTGTCCTTTCATCGACAATGACCCGGCGGAGATCATCATCATGGGGCACATCGTCGGTTCCTCTTGATCTTCAGCAGCTTCACCCGTTGCAGCACCATCGTGCACATCGTCAGTGCATCTTGATGTTCAATAGCATCACCGTATTCAGGGGCACATAGTTGTCATCGTACTCTTCTTCCTCGCCGCCTTCCATCATAACCCCTATTTCTCCGTGCCTCGTCCAAACATTATAGTGTGGCATGAAACCCTTGTAAAGCAGGTGGGTGTGAAGGATTTTCCGGTCGAGTAAGACTTCAGATTCCCACATATAGGGCATGGACAACACATAAAACCATTCTGCTTGTTTGCCTCAGCCACTTCGAGAAAAGCATGCACGCCCTTAATGTACTCGGAGGTGTGTCTGTCACCGTACATCCATTGGCGGTTCATCTGTGTGCATTATATATAATTAAGTGTGTCAAAAATCATTATGAACATCATGAATAGATAATTAAGTGACCAAATTAATAGAAGTTCATCATCACATAAAAACCAAAGTACATACATAGTTCTCATCTAACAACATAAAGCTCTGCAGAGCATCTAAATTAATTAAACCATACATTGAAACTATGTAAAACATTTCAATGTGAAAACAAATACGATCATAATCGCAACCAAGGTAACAACTGATCCAACGGCATAATGATACCAAGCCTCGGTATGAATGGCATATTTTCTAATCTTTCTCATCTTCAAGCGCATTGCATCCATCTTGATCTTGTGATCATCGGCGACATCCGCAACATGCAACTCCAATATCATCTTCTCCTCCTCAAGTTTTTTATTTTTTCCTTCAAGAAATTGTTTTCTTCTTCAACTAAATTTAACCTCTCGACAATAGGGTCGGTTGGAATTTCGGTTCAACAACCTTCTAGATAAATAAAATCTATGTCACGTTGGTCGGCATAATTTTCATAAACAATAAATGAACCAATAGTTATGAAAAGATAATATATACCACATCCGAATCATAGATGGGACGAGGGCCGACGGGCGGATACCAAAACCATCGCACTATATAAGATGCAATAATAAAAGTAAGAAAATAATACAAGTAAGAATATTTTTCCTTTCGTAAAGAAGATAAGAACAAGAGGCTCACCACGGTGGTCTGGCGATGAGATCGGTGCTGGTGATCGACGGCGGTGAAGACGGGACGGGCGTGACGGACCGCTAAACCTAGACAAATATTGAGGAAAATGGAGGTTAGAGGTCGAGCTTGAGAGGAGAAAGCTTAAGTAGTGTGGCTCGGGCATTCCATCGAACACCTTGTGTGCATAGGAGGTGAGCTAGAGCACCACAAGCCCTCTCCCCTCGGGCCGTAAAAAACAGAGCAGTGTGCTCGCTCTTGCGCTGAGGGGCTATATATAGGCAGCACCATTAGTCCCGGTTGGTGGCATGAGCCGACTAAAGGAAGCCTTTGGTCCCGTTCATGCCACCAACCGGGACCAATAGTGGTGGGCCAGAGCAGGGCCATTGGTCCCGTTCGTCCCACCAACCGGGACCAAAAGGTCCGGACGAACGGGACCAATGGCCCACGTGGTCGGCCGCCCCCGGGCTCCTGAACCGGGCAAATAGCTCCATTGGTCCCGGTTCGGATTGAACCAGGACTAATGGGCTAAACTGCCCGGACGATAGCCCTTTTTCTACTAGTGCCGTAACCCAATGCGAATACCAAATCCAGAAATAAGAGAAGGATGGATGCCGGAGGCTCCTCAGCGATTTGAGCCTCCTGGCCGTCGGATCATTTCCTTCATGCAATTCCCGCCGTTGGATCTCACTCCGGATCGATTTCAGCCGCCGGATCGAAACCGGCGCGCCGAGACCGTCCGATCTGGACCGACGACGCAGTCGTGCCACGCGTGTAAATAGCCTGCCCGCCGAGGGCATTTCTGTCATTTCGCGCCTAAGCGATAAATTGCCGTGCCGCCCATGGGGAAACCCTAGCCGCCTCTCTCCCGCACTCGCAAGAGCCCATCTCTCTTCCTCCTCCACACCCCCTCCTGCCTACTCTCTCGATCCCCATTGTCGCCGCCTCGGTCGCCGGCCGATTCCGGCCGCTCCGGCGAGCTTTGGCGCCACCCAACACACACACAGCTGCTCCTGGACGAGCTCTACTAGCTTCACCACGTCGATCTACTTTTCCTCGCCTCATGCGGTCATCCCCATCGATTTCCCCCGCTAGGGTTTCGATGGTGGGGGTGGGCCTCGCCTCCGGCGGCCGGCTGCTCGTTTCCCCGATCTCTCGATCCCCATTGATGCGTCCCTGCAGAAGAGAAGATGCGGAGGGAGGATAGGAGGAGGTAGGCGCCCTGGGGTGGGGTGGTCTCGCCGGCGACGATAGGGCTGGCCGGCTGGAGTTGGATCGAGATCCCGGCTGGCACGCCTCGCCTCCACCTCCCTCTCCCACCTCTCTGCTCCCAGAGCCCTTGCCCGGTCGAGCGGCTCATGGCGGTGCCGGATCCGGCGTCGGGGTCGAGGCGCGCCGCCCGTGCGTGGGGAGAGGCACCCAGATGGCGTAGGGCGTGGGACGTGGGTCGTCTGCCTCTTCTCCTCCCCTCCTCATTTCTTTTCGGTGCCACCCTTCCTCCTTCCCTCCTACCGTCCTGATTGACAAAGCTCAGGGTCGAGAGGCGCGCCAGATCCGGGCGCGGCGGCTCGTTGGTGAGCGCGGTGGCGGCTATGGACGGGCCCGAGCTCTGGCATGTGGGCGCGTTGGTGAGCGTGGCGGCGGCCGTGGGCGCAGCGGCGTGCTGTTGAGCACGGAGGCGGCCATGGCCGAGTGCGAGCGCCTCATTCTCCGATGGCTTCTGTGCGTGCCACCCCTGGGTGAGCTGGTTGTTCAGTTGTCGTGGTTGGTTTGCTCGATTACTTTCGGTTTGGCCAGGGTTTCACGTGGGATTTCGTTGCAGGTTCTGAAGAGCCACCGGTTGTTCCGTTCGTCGAGGCTTCGACCGTCCTGCCGACTGCTGCTGCGTCGAGAGGTTGCAAGGCTTCTGGTCTGTGAGCTCTTCTTTTTTCCTTTTTATCTAGCTAATGTTTCTTAGATTAGTTGTTATGTGTGGCTTCAGTAATTTCTTAGATGTGTTGGCTGCTCATATCTGGCTAATGTTTTTTTGGATGCATTAGCTGCTCGAGGTTGGATACGGTCGGGTTCCTTTGATGGATTGGTGGATCTACTTGGATCCTTGGTATTTTTTGTTGCCATGTGGGAGGCTCGGCCGCATGTCTAAATTGCTGCCAGTTTTTTTTGTTCCTTTCTGAATTTGTCTGCTGCTTATGGGTTTGGCATTGTCTGCTGTTGTTAGCTTGGTTTAAAATATTTTGCCACTCTCACTGTTGGTTTCAGTTAGTCCCAAGGATTAGTTGTTGGATTATGTTAGACTCAAATGTATGGCCGTTTGGATTAGTAACTGATTATGTTAGGCTCAAATGTATAAATTCTATGCTAACTTTAGGTTCTTCCCTTGCGGCCTTTCCTCTAACCATAAGAAGTACAAAGAAATGTAGTTGGTTTTTGTTATGTATATATAATTTGATGTATTTATCCAATGAAATGAAAAGGCTTCCTTGCTTTTCTAGCTTACAAAATTCCCCATTTATAGTAATACTTACATATTATTGAAATTAAGCACTAAGATCTGTGTGAGATAGCAATTTGGGAGTATGATTTACTTATATATCATCTGGATCATGTTTAATATTTTCTTCTAAGATTCTTTGTTCTTATCCTATTAGATACCAAATTTGCATCTTCCCTTGATTTAATTGCCTGCCACTTATTCTTTTGCATCTTTCTTTTGTCATTGGCTATGTATCAATAATGCTTATTTTTGCTGCGATAATGGATAAACGTAAATGTGTTTAGCTCATTTGCATCGATAAGATTGCCATGCGCTACTATGTGTTGTGGTTGAATTATACCGAGTCCAACCTATCTTTGTGCTGCAGGTGCAAGGCCCGGATAGGAGGTGCGATGGGTCTCATGACAGTCTGGCGATGCTTGAAGACGCAGTAGAGGTGCAGCCTCCTGCCCACGGCGACAACACCGAGCAGCTCGCCATGCTGGAAGGAAGATTAAGGAGCCGTTGAGCAAAATGAGCAAGGTTTGTAGTCCCATAAAAGCTGATATTGTCATGCTCCTTAGTCATGTGTTATTAAAAGAAAGGGATTTTGCATGGACATATGGAACCAAAATCTTGAAACCTGACACCATTCATTTTTTTATCATGGGTGCTGCTAGATCTTGTGTAACTGAATGTTCTTTTCCATTCAAGGTAATAAAGTATCCATCTGCATTCATGTCAGTGTTAGCATTGCTGAAAGAAAGAAAAGGCCCTTTTGATTCTTGCAGTACCCATGCACATATATTATGCACTTTAATCACACTAAGTACAGTTGACTATGTTTTATAAGTGGCATGGAAGTGAGACTACTTGGAAGCTACAACCATAAATAAAAACCTCTGTTCTTTCTTTTCCCATATGCATCACTATCTTGGTAATTACTTATCTGGTATGGTGAGTCTATACACGTAGATATCCCTTACTCTCTCTATGATAGGTTGCTCATCTATTTTATAGGATTGAGCAATTGTTAGAAGAACTTATTAATATTCTAATTTAGTCATTGTTCAAATTGGTAAGAGTCATATAGTTAGAGCCCTATTACAGTCAGGCATAGCTTATCGTGAACAGTCGGAGAAGTTTCCAAATATTATGTGCAGCTTATTTCCTAAATTTTTGATCCCAAGTAGATGTTACAATCTACTTGCTAGGTATGCACGCTTCTTTTCAGTTATACATAGATTCTTATTTATTTTCTTTGCTTTGGTAGATTATTCTATGCTTGCCCTGTTAACCATCTTCTTCATTTATATAGAATATTCTGTGTCTCATCATATTTCATAGGATTCTGATTTAACAATTTAAATGGTTGTATCTTAAACTATATAGCTAGAATATAGCTGGAATGCTTACATGCGTAGTTAAATCTGAATGCATATATTATTTTGTGCAAGAGTTCAATCTGTATGCCTGCAGTGTTGCTACTTGATTCTTCTTTTCTCGGTTGTATGGAGGTGTTAGTTTTTTTCAGGTCAATTTATACTGATTAACAGAATAACTAGAACAACCACTTATTTGGATAGTGTGAGTGTAACTTTGCTGTTTACTAAGTACTAAAAATTAAATAATGCACCTGATGACAGGATACATGCCAAACTATGAAGTTGTGGTGTTAATCGCAAGCAAATAAGGGCAGGACACGCACCATTTATATATCATTAAAATTTATTGCAGCTTCTATGTTATTTTATTTCGCCTCTGGTACTACATTGTGATCTTTCAACGAATTACTACTTCATTTCTGCCCTTGGCTTTTTTTTCTTGGATATTGTAGCCTCACTAGGATGGATTAAGAGTGTCATTTGCTCCCTTTCCCTAATCAAATAGGACTTCCAAAATAATGAGACTTGCACTCATTTTTATTTGTTGATCTCTTTAGTTTCTGATTACAGCTTATGTTTCACAAATGTATGCAGGTTTCTACTCTGTTTTAGTGGTCCTTAGTTGATCTCTTTGATTTCTGATTACAACCTATCTCTGTGATTATAAGTGATTTTGGTGTTGTTTGTAGTTGGCACTTCTCATTTCAGAAATCAGTAGTGATCCCGGTATTCAACCATGCGAGTTTAGCGAGAACAACCAAATGAGGAACAAGCTCAAGACATGTTTAGCAACTTCTACTAAGTAAGTCCCCTAAACCTTCAAATCCAAATAAAACAAAATTTTAAGAGTATGTTCTCCACATATGAAATAGATAAATGCTGGCATGCTTGCTGATCTCATCAGATTGCGGGTCCGAAGTTAAAGGACGCGCTTAGAATCATGGACAACCTCGGCCTGGTACGGGGCTCGAGTTTGAGCTCTTGTTTGGCTTTAGGTGCAAGCATGGACCTTCAATTCTCCTAGAACAAGAATCAGATCCTTGTGCCAATTATTGTAGTGATTGGAGGCCCATTGCGTGTGACCATGATGTAGGCATTCAATCTTGGATCTGAGAATAATTTGTTGATCCTGTCCAGAAGATAGTGGTTCAATAGTGATTTTAACCACTTATTTATAGATTTTTTTTCTTTTGTTGTGTTATGTATGAAGATGCAGATAGTGGTTTTAGTTTTGGTAGTTGTGCAAGTGATCCTTGCTCAGCATGGTGACCTCAAGGATGCCTCTTGAAAATTAACATCCTTATTATGAGATTGACGCAATGTAAACTTGAATTCTGAACCAATTTTGTGCTCTTGACGAAAATGTGTACTGAGTTTATTTGTTTTGGATTTGGTGGGTTGGATCAAGGCTCTTGTATTTTATAGGGCAATGCATTATATCATTAATGTTCTGCATATATGATTGCAACCTGTGTTTGATTTTTATCCGCTTGGCCAAGTCGTTGGGGCCGGTACCCTCGCGCCAAGGCACGTTGTTGATCTAGTAGAAATAAAAAGACACATCAAAGCAGAACGACCATGTCAGGGGACAAATGTTGGGGAACGTAGTAATTTCAAAAAATTTCCTACGCACACGCAGGACCATGGTGATGGCATAGCAACGAGAGGGGAGAGTGTCGTCCACGCACTCGTGAGACCGAAAGCGAAGCGTTATAACAACGCGGTTGATGTAGTCGACGTCTTCACGATCCGACCGATCCAAGCACCGAACGACGGCACCTCCGAGTTCGCACACGCTCAGCTCGATGACGATCCCCGGCTCCGATCCAGAAAGCGTCGGGGATGAGTTCCGTCAAGACGACGGCGTGCAGGACGATGATGATGCTCCACCGACGCAGGGCTTCGCCTAAGCTCCGCGACGATATGACTTCTCCGCGCAGGCTTCGCCTAAGCTCATGACGATATGACCGAAGTGGAATATGGTGGAGGGGGCACCGACACGGCTAAGGAACGATCCGTAGATCAACTTGTGTGTTCTAGGGTGCCCCCGCCCTGTATATAAAGGAGCCAAGGGGAGGGGCCGGCGGCCAAGAGGAGGCGCGCCAGGAGTCCTACTCCCTCGGGAGTAGGATTCCTCCAATCCTAGTTGGAATAGGATTCACCGGAGGGGAAAGAGAGAGGGGCGGCCCACCTTTCCTAGTCCTAGTAGGACTAGGGAAGGGGAGGCGCGCCACCTAGGGCTGGCCCTTTCTCCTTTCCACCAAGGCCCACTATGGCCCATATAGTTCCGGGGGTTCGGTAACCTCCGGTACTCGTAAATTCCCGATTTCACTCAGAACATTTCCGATGTCCAAATGTAGGCTTCCAATATATCAATCTTTATGTCTCGACCATTTCGAGTTTATGTCTCGACCATTTCGAGACTCCTCGTCATGTCCGAGATCACATCCGGGACTCCGAACAACCTTCGGTACATCAAAACTTATAAACTCATAATGAACTGTCATCGAACGCGTTAGCGTGCGGACCCTACGGGTTCGAGAACTATGTAGACATGACCTAGAACCATTCTCGGTCAATAACCAATAGCGGAACCTGGATGCCCATATTGGTTCCTACATATTCTACGAAGATCTTTATCGGTCAAACCGCATAACGATATCGTTGTTCCTTTTGTCATCGGTATGTTACTTACCCGAGATTCGATCGTCGGTATCCAATACCTAGTTCAATCTCGCATCTTGGTAAGTCTCTTTACTCGCTCCGTAATACATCATCTTACAACTAACTCATTAGTTGTAATGCTTGCAAGGCTTATGTGATGTGTATCACCGAGAAGGCCCAGAGATACCTCTCCGACAATCGGAGTGACAAAACCTAATCTCAAATACGCCAACCCAACAAGTACCTTTGGAGACACCTGTAGTACTCCTTTATAATCACCCGATTACGTTGTGACGCTTGGTAGTACCAAAGTGTTCCTCCGTAAACGGAGTTGCATAATCTCATAGTTACAGGAACATGTATAGGTCATGAAGAAAGCAATAGCAATATACTAAACGATCAAGTGCTAAGCTAACGGAATGGGTCATGTCAATCACATCATTCTTCTAATGATGTGATCCCATTAATCAAATGACAACACATGTCTATGGTTAGGAAACATAACCATCTTTGATTAATGAGCTAGTCTAGTAGAGGCATACTAGTGACTATCTGTTTGTCTATGTATTCACACATGTATTATGTTTCCGGTTAATACAATTCTAGCATGAATAATAAACATTTATCATGATATAAGGAAATAAATAATAACTTTATTATTGCCTCTAGGGCATATTTCCTTCAGTCTCCCACTTGCACTAGAGTCAATAATCTAGATTACACAAGAATGATTCTAACACCCATGGAGTCTTGGTGCTGATCATGTTTTGCTCGTGGAAGAGGCTTAGTCAACGGGTCGCAACATTCAGATCCGTATGTATTTTGCAAATCTCTATGTCTCCCACTTGGACTTGGTCCCGAATGGAATTGAAGCGCCTTTTGATATGCTTGGTCCTCTTGTGAAATCTGGATTCCTTTGCCAATGCAATTGCACCAAGATTATCACGAAGATTTTCATTGGTCCCGATGCACTAGGTATGACACCTAGATCGGAAATGAACTCTTTCATCCAGACTCCTTCATTTGCTGCTTCCAAGCAGCTATGTACTCCGCTTCACATGTAGATCCCGCCACGACGCTTTGTTTAGAACTGCACCAACCGACAGCTCCACTGCTTAATAAAAATACGATCCGGTTTGAGATTTAGAATCGTCCGGATCGTGTCAAAGCTTGCATCGACGTAACCATTTACGACTAGCTCTTTGTCACCTCCATATACGAGAAACATATCCTTAGTCCTTTTCAGGTATTTCAGGATGTTCTTGACCGCTGTCCAAATGATCCACTCTGGATTACTTTGGTACCTTCCCGCCAAGCTTACGGCTAAGCATACGTCAGTCTCGGTACACAGCATTGCATACATGATAGAGCCTATGGCTGAAGCATAGGAACATCTTTCATTTTCTCTATCTTCTGCTGTGGTCGGGCATTGAGTCGACTCAATCTTACACCTTGTAATACAGGTAAAAACCTTTCTTTGCCTGATCCATTTTGAACTTCTTCAAAACTTTATCAAGGTATGTGCTTTGTGAAAGTCCAATTAAGCGCCTTGATCTATCTCTATAGATCTTGATGCCCAATATGTAAGCATCTTCACCGAGGTCTTTCATTGAAAAACTTTTATTCAAGTATCCTTTTATGCTATCAGAAATTCTATATCATTTCCAATCAACAATATGTCGTCCACATACAATATCGAAATGCTACAGAGCTCCCACTCACTTTCTTGTAAATACAGGCTTCTCCAAAAGTCAGATAAAACCATATGTTTTGATCACACTATCAAAGCGCTTATTCCAACTCCGAGAGGCTTGCACCAGACCATAAATTGATCGTTGGAGCTTGCACACTTTGTTAGCACCCTTTGGATCAACAAAACCTTCTGGTTGCATCATATACAACTCTTCTTCTAGAAATCCATTCAAGAATGCAGTTTTTACATCCATTTGCCAAATTTCATAATCATAAAATGCGGCAATTGCTAACATGATTCGGACAGACTTAAGCATCGCTACGGGTGAGAAAGTCTCATCGTAGTCAACCCCTTGAACTTGTCGAAAACCTTTTGCAACAAGTCGAGCTTTGTAGACAGTTACATTACCATCGGCATCAGTCTTCTTCTTAAAGATCCATTTGTTCTCAATGGCTTGCCGATCATCGGGCAAGTCAACCAAAGTCCATACTTTGTTTTCATACATGGATCCCATCTCAGATTTCATGGCTTCTAGCCATTTCGCGGAATCTGGGCTCACCATCGCTTCTTCATAGTTTGTAGGTTCGCCATGGTCAAGTAACATGACTTCCAGAATAGGATTACCGTACCACACTCAGTGCGATTTTACTCTGGTTGACCTACGAAGTTCAGTAGTAACTTGATCTGAAGCTTCATGATCATCATCATTAGTTTCCTCACTAATTGGTGTAGTTGTCACAGGAACCGTTTCTTGTGATGAACTACCTTCCAATAAGGGAGCAGATACAGTTATCTCATCAAGTTCTACTTTCCTCCCACTCACTTCTTTTGAGAGAAACTCCTTCTCTAGAAAGGATCCGAATTTAGCAACGAAAACTTTGCCTTCAGATCTGTGATAGAAGGTGTACCCAACAGTCTCCTTTGGGTATCCTATGAAGACACATTTCTCCGATTTGGGTTCGAGCTTATCTGGTTGAAGTTTCTTCACATAAGCATCGCAGCCCCAAACTTTAAGAAACGACAACTTTGGTTTCTTGCCAAACCACAGTTCATACGGTGTCGCCTCAACGGACTTAGATGGTGCCCTATTTAACGTGAATGCGGCCGCCTCTAAAGCATATCCCCAAAACGATAGCGGTAAATCAGTAAGAGACATCATAGATCGCACCATATCAAGTAAAGTACGACACGACGCTCGACACACCATTTCTCTGTGGTGTTCGGGTGGCGTGAGTTGCTAAACTATTCCACATTGTTTCAAATGTAAACCAAACTCAGAACTCAAATATTCTCCTCCACGATCCGATCGTAGAAATTTTATTTTCTTGTTACGATGATTTTCCACTTCACTCTGAAATTCTTTGAACTTTTCAAATGTTTCAGATTTGTGTTTCATTAAGTAGATATACCCATATCTGCTCAAATCATCTGTGAAGGTGAGAAAATAACGATACCCGCCGCGGCCTCAACATTCATTGGACCACAAACATCAAGTATGTATGATTTCCAACAAATCAGTTGCTCGCTCCATAGTTCGGAGAACGGCGTTTTAGTCATCTTGCCCATGAGGCACGGTTCGCAAGTACCAAGTGATTCATAATCAAGTGATTCCGAAGCCCATCAAGATGGAGTTTCTTCATGCGCTTTTACACCGATATGACCCAAACGGCAAGTGCCACAAATAAGTTGCATTATCATTATCAACTCTGCATCTTTTGGTTTCAACACTATGAATATGTGTACTACTATCGAGATTCAATAAAATAGACCACTCTTCAAGGGTGCATGACCATAAAAGATATTATTCATATAAATAGAACAACCATTATTCTCTGTCTTAAATGAATAACCGCCTCGCATCAAACAAGATCCAGATATAATGTTCATGCTTAACGCTGGCACCAAATAACAATTATTTAGGTCTAAAACTAATCCCGATGGTAGATGTAGAGGTAGCGTGTCGACCGCGATCACATCGACTTTGGAACCATTTCCCACGCCGATCGTCACCTCGCCCTTAGCCAATCTTCGCTTAATCCGTAGTTCCTGCTTCGAGTTGCAAATATTAGCAACAGAACCAGTATCAAATACCCAGGTACTACGGCGAGTATTAGTAAGGTACACATCAATAACATGTATATCACATATACCTTTGATCACCTTGCCATCCTTCTTATCCGCCAAATACTTGGGGCAGTTTCGCTTCAAAGTGTCCAGTTTGCTTGCAAGAAAACACTCGATTTCAGGCTTAGGTCCAGACTTGGGTTTCTTCTCTTGAGCAGCAACTTGCTTGCTGTTCTTTTGAAGTTCCTTCTTCTTTCCTTTGCCCTTTTCTTGAAACTAGTGGTCTTGTTGACCATCAACACTTGATGCTCTTTCTTGATTTCTACCTCCGCTGCTTTTAGCATTGCGAAGAGCTCGGAATTGTTTTGGTCATCCCTTGCATATTATAGTTCATCACGAAGCTCTTGTAGCTTGGTGGCAGTGATTGGAGAATTCTGTCAATGACACTATCATCCGGAAGAGTAACTCCCAGTTGAATCAAGTGATTATTATACCGGACATTTTGAGTATATGTTCACCGATGAACTATTCTCCTCCATCTTGCAGCTATAGAACTTATTGGAGACTTCATATCTCTCAATCCGGGCATTTGCTTGAAATATTAACTTCAACTCTGGAACATCTCATATGCTCCATGACGCTCAAAACGTCGTTGAAGACCCGGTTCTAAGCCGTAAAGCATGGCACATGAACTATCGAGTAGTCATCAGCTTTGCTCGCCAGACGCTCACAACTTCGGCGTTGTTCTCGCAGCAGGCCTGGCACCCAGCGGTGCTTCCGGGACGTAATTCTTCATGCAGCAATGAGGATAATCCTCGTTACGGACCCAGTCCGTAATTGCTACCATCATCTTTCAACTTTGCTTTCTCAAGGAACGCATTAAAATTCAACGGAACAACAAAGACGAGCCATCTATCTACAAAGAAACATAGACAAGCAAAATACTATCGGTACTAAGTTCATGATAAATTTAAGTTTAATTAATCATATTAAAACCTCCCACTTAGACAGACACATCTCTAGTCATCTAAGTGATTACGTGATCCAAATCAACTAAACCATGTCCGATCATCACGTGAGATGGAGTAGTTTCAATGGTGAACATCACTATGTTGATCATATCTACTATATGATTCACACTCGACCTTCGGTCTCCGTGTTCGAGGCCATATCTGTTATATGCTAGGCTCGTCAAGTTTAACCTGAGTATTCCGCGTGCGCAACTGTTTTGCACCCATTGTATTTGAACGTAGAGCCTATCACACCCAATCATCACGTGGTGTCTCAAAGACGAAGAACTTTCATAACGGTGCATACTCGTGGAGAACACTTCTTGATAATTTTAGTGAGAGATCATCTTATAATGCTACCGTCAATCAAAGCAAGATAAGATGCATAAAGGATAAACATCACATGCAATCAATATAAGTGATATGATATGGTCATCATCATCTTGTGCTTGTGATCTCCATCGCCAAGCACCGTCGTGATCACCATCGTCACCGCGCGACACCTTGATCTCCATCGTAGCATCGTTGTCGCCTCGCCAACTATTGCTTCTACGACTATCGCTACTGCTTAGTGATAAAGTAAAGCAATTACATGGCTTTTGCATTTCATACAATAAAGCGACAACCATATGGCTCCTGCCGATTGCCGATAACTCGGTTACAAAACATGATCATCTCATACAAAAATATAGCATCACGTCTTGACCACATCACATCACAACATGCCCTGCAAAAACAAGTTAGACGTCCTCTACTTTGTTGTTGCAAGTTTTACGTGGCTGCTACGGGCTGAGCAAGAACCGTTCTTACCTACGCATCAAAACCACAACGATAGTTTGTCAAGTTGGTGCTGTTTTAACCTTCGCAAGGACCGGGCGTAGCCACACTCGGTTCAACTAAAGTGAGAGAGACAGACACCCGCCAGTCACCTTTAAGCAACGAGTGCTCGCAGCGGTGAAACCAGTCTCGTGTAAGCGTACGCGTAATGTCGGTCCGGGCCGCTTCATCTCAGAATACCGCCGAACCAAAGTATGACATGCTGGTAAGCAGTATGACTTATATCGCCCACAACTCACTTGTGTTCTACTCGTGCATATGACATCAACGCATAAAACCAGGCTCGGATGCCACTGTTGGGGAACGTAGTAATTTCAAAAAATTTCCTACGCACACGCAGGACCATGGTGATGGCATAGCAACGAGAGGGGAGAGTGTATGTCCACGTACCCTCGTAGACCGAAAGCGGAAGCGTTATAACAACGCGGTTGATGTATGTTGGGGAACGTTGCAGAAAATTAAAATTTTCCTACGGTTTCACCAAGATCTATCTATGAGTTCATCTAAGCAACGAGTCACGAGAGAGAGTTTGCATCTACATACCACTTGTAGATCGAGTACGGAAGCGTTCGAGGGAGTGGTGATGATGAAGACGTTCCCAACGTGATTCCGATCACCGATGACCAAAGTGCTGAAAGGACAGCACCTCCGTGTTCAACACACGTACGGGACGATGGCGTCTCCCCGCCTTGATCCAGCATGGATGAAGGAGAGGTTGAGGAAGACAACTCCAATGGCAGCACGACGCGTGGTGCGGTTGGTACGGCAGTTCTCGGCAGAGGCTTCGCCAAGCTCGCGTGGAGAAAGAGAGGTGTTGGGAGGGAGGGCTGCGCCTTCAATGGTGTTGGCAGCCTCCCCCACCCCTCTATTTATAGGAGGAGAGGGCAGGGGGCCGGCCATCTAGGGAAACCCTAGATGGGGCGGCGGCCAAAGGGGAGGAGGGAGGGTGGCTTGCCCCCAAGCCAGGGGGCCCCTTTAGGGTTTCCCTCCCAAGCCCTAGCCGATGGGCCTAGGTGGGAGGCGCCCAGCCCACCAGGGGCTGGCTCCTCTCCCACTTAGCCCATGTGGCCCCCGAGGGGTGGCCCCTCCGGTGGACCTCCGAACTCTCCGGTGGCCCGGACATTACCAGTATACCCTCAAACTTTCCGAGTCCGCTTAACCACTTTCCATATATAAATCTTTACCTTCGGACCATTCCGAACTCCTCGTGACGTCCGGGATCTCATCCGGACTCAACAACATTCGGTAATCACATACTTGTCTTCCTATTAACCCTAGCGCCACCGAACCTTATGTGTAGACCCTACGGGTTCGGAGACATCGACATGACCGAGACTACCTCAAGTCAATAACCAACAGCGGATCTGGATACCCATGTTGGCTCCTACATGCTCCTCGATGTTGTCATCGGATGAACCACGATGTCAAGGGTTCAAGCAACCCGTATTCTATTCCCTTTGTCGACGGTATGTTACTTGCCCGAGACTCGATCGTCGGTATCCCAATACCTCGCTTAGTCTCGTTACGGCAAGTCACTTTACTCGTATCGAATGCATGATCCGTGACCGGACACTTGATCACTTTGAGCTCATTATGATGATGCATTACCGAAAGGGCCCGGTGATACCTCTCCGTAACACGGAGTGACAAATCCCAGTCTCGATCCGTGTCAACCCAATGGTCACTTTCGGAGATACCTGTAGTGCACCTTTATAGTCACCCAGTTACGTTGTGACGTTTGATACACCCAAAGCACTCCTACGGTATCCGGAATTGCACGATCTCATGGTCTAAGGAAGAGATACTTGACATTGGAAAAGCTCTAGCAAAACGAACTACACGATCTTGTGCTATGCTTAGGATTGGGTCTTGTCCATCACGTCATTCTCCTAATGATGTGATCCCGTTGTCAATGACATCCGATGTCCATAGTCAGGAAACCATGACTATCTGTTGACCAACGAGCTAGTCAACTAGAGGCTTACTAGGACGTATTGTAGTCTATGTATTCACACGTGTATTACGATTTCCGGATAATACAGTTATAGCATGAATAAAAGACAATTATCATGAACAAGGAAATATAATAATAATGCTTTTATTATTGCCTCTAGGGCATATTTCCAACAGTCTCCCACTTGCACTAGAGTCAATAATCTAGTTTACATTGTGATGAATCGAACACCCATAGAGTTCGGTGTTGATCATGTTTTGCCCATGGAAGAGGTTTAGTCAACGGATCTGCGACATTCAGATCCGTATGCACTTTACAAATTTCTATGTCTCCATCCTGAACATTTTCACGGATGGAGTTGAAGCGACGCTTGATGTGCTGGTCTTCTTGTGAAACCTGGGCTCCTTGGCAAGTGCAATAGCTCCAGTGTTGTCACAGAAGAGTTTGATCGGCCCCGACGCATTGGGTATGACTCCTAGGTCGGTGATGAACTCCTTCACCCAAATTGCTTCATGCGCTGCCTCCGAGGCTGCCATGTACTCCGCTTCACATGTAGATCCCGCCACGACGCTCGCTTGCGGCTGCACCAGCCATCTGCTCCACCATTCAACATATACACGATCCGGTTTGTGACTTAGAGTCATCAGATCTGTGTCGAAGCTAAGCGCCGACGTAACCTGTTCTGACGAGCTCTTCGTCACCTCCATAAACGAGAAACATGTCCTTTGTCCTTTCAGGTACTTCAGGATATTCTTGACCGCTGTCCGGTGTTCCTTGCGGGATTACTTTGGTACCTTCCTACCAAACTTACGGCAAGGTTTACATCAGGTCCGTACACAGCATGGCATACATAATAGATCCTATGGCTGAGGCATAGGGATGACACTCATCTCTTCTTTATCTTTTGTCGTGGTCGGGCATTGAGCTGAGCTCAATCTCACACCTTGCAATACAGGCAAGAACCCTTCTTGGACTGGTCCATTTTGAACTTCTTCAAAATCTTATCAAGGTATGTGCTTTGTGAAAGACCTATGAGGCGCCCTCGATCTATCTCTATAGATCTTGATGCCTAATATATAAGCAGCTTCTCCAAGGTCCTTCATTGAAAAACACTTATTCAAGTAGGCCTTAATGTTGTCCAAGAATTCTATATCATTTCCCATCAAAAGTATGTCATCTACATATAATATGAGAAATGCTACTGAGCTCCCACTCACTTTCTTGTAAACGCAGGCTTCTCCATAAGTCTCGCATAAACCCAAACGCTTTGATCATCTCATCAAAGCGAATGTTCCAACTCCGAGATGCTTGCACCAGCCCATAAATGGATCGCTGGAGCTTGCATACTTTGTCAACATTCTTAGGATCGACAAAACCTTCCGGCTGTATCATATACAGCTCTTCCTTAAGATAGCCGTTAAGGAACGCTGTTTTGACGTCCATCGCCATATCTCATAATCATAGTATGCGGCAATTGCTAACATGATTCGGACGGACTTAAGCTTCGCCACGGAGAGAAAGTCTCATCGTAGTCAATCCCTTGAACTTGCCGATAACCCTTAGCGACAAGTCGAGCTTTATAGATGGTGACATTACCATCCGCGTCCGTCTTCTTCTTAAAGATCCATTTGTTTTCTATCGCTCGCCGATCATCGGGCAAGTCACCAAAGTCCACACTTTGTTTTCATACATGGAATCTATCTCGGACTTCATGGCTTCTAGCCATTTGTTGGAATCTGGGCCCGCCATCGCTTCTTCATAGTTCAAGGTTCACCGTTGTCTAACAACATGATTTCCGTGACAGGGTTGCCGCATTCACTGGTGCGGAACGTGTCCTAGTGGACCCACTGAAGTTCAAGAGCAACTTGATCCAAGTACCTTGATCATCATCATGAATTTCCTCTTCAGTTGGTGTAGGCATCACAGAACATTTTCTTGAGCTGCACTACTATCCTGCTCAAGAGGTAGTACTTCATCGAAGTTCTACTTTCCTCCCACTTACTCCTTTCGAGAGAAACTCTTTTCCGAAAGGTTCCGCCTGGCAACAAAGATCTTGCCTTGGATTTAAGGTAGAAGGTATACCCAAAGGTTTCCTTAGGGTATCCTATGAAGACGCATTTTTCCGACTTGGGTTCGAGCTTTTCAGGTTGAAGTTTCTTGACATAAGCATCGCATCCCCAAACTTTTAGAAACGATAGCTTAGGTTTCTTCCCAAACCATAATTCATACGGTGTCGCCTCAACGGATTTAGACGGTGCCCTATTTAAAGTGAATGTAGCAGTCTCTAGAGCGATCCCCAAAATGATAGCGGTAAATCAGTAAGAGACATCATAGACCGCACCATATCCAATAGAGTGCGACACGACGCTCGGACACACCGTTACGTTGAGGTGTTCCAGCGGCGTTAGTTGTGAAACGATTCCACATTTTCTTAAGTGTGTACCAAATTCGTGACTTAAATATTCTCCTCCACGATCCGATCGTAAGAATTTTATCTTTCGGTCACGTTGATTCTCTACTTCATTCTGAAATTCCTTGAACTTTTCAAAGGTCTCAGACTTGTGTTTCATCAAGTAGACATACCCATATCTACTCAAGTCATCTGTGAGAGTGAGAACATAACGATATCCTCCATGAGCCTCAACGCCATTGGACCGCATACATCGGTATGTATGATTTCCAACAAGTTGGTTGCTCGCCCATTGTTCCGAGAATGGAGTCTTGGTCATCTTGCCCATGAGGCATGGTTCGCATGTGTCAAATGATTCATAATCAAGAGACTCCAAAAGTCCATCAGCATGGAGCTTCTTCATGCGCTTGACACCAATGTGACCAAGGCGGCAGTGCCACAAGTATGTGGGACTATCGTTATCAACTTTACATCTTTTGGTATTCACGCTATGAACATGTGTAATACTACGCCGAGATTCATTAAGAATAAACCATTGACCATCGGAGCATGACCATAAAACATATCTCTCATATAAATAGAACAACCATTATTCTCGGATTTAAATGAGTAGCCATCTCGCATTAAACGAGATCCAGATACAATATTCATGCTCAAACTTGGCACCAAATAACAATTATTAAGGTTTATAACTAATCCCGTGGGTAAATGAAAAGGTAGCGTGCGACGGCGATCACATCGACTCTGGAACCATTCCCGACGCCAAGATCGTCACCTCGTCCTTTGCCGGCCTCCGCTTATTCCGCAGCTCCTGCTGTGAGTTACAAATATGAGCAACGGCACCGTATCAAATACCGGAGTTACTACGAGTACTGGTAAGGTACACATCAATTACATGTATATCAAATATACCTTTGGTGTTGCCGGCCTTCTTGTCCGCTAAGTATTTGGGGCAGTTCCGCTTCCAGTGACCCTTCCCCTTGCAATAAAAGCACTCAGTCTCAGGCTTGGGTCCATTCTTTGACTTCTTCCCGGCAACTTGCTTACCGGGCGCGGCAACCTCCTTGCCGTCCTTCTTGAAGTTCTTCTTGCCCTTGCCCTTCTTAAACTTAGTGGTCTTATTGACCATCAACACTTGATGTTCTTTCTTGATTTCAACCTCGGCTGACTTCAGCATAGAGAATACTTCAGAATGGTCTTTACCATCCCCTGCATATTGTAGTTCATCACAAAGCTCTTGTAGCTTGGTGGAAGCGATCGAGGATTCTGTCAATGACCGCCTCATCGGGGAGGTTAATATTCAGCTGGGTCATACGGTTGTGCAACCTGGACATCTTGAGAATGTGCTCACCTTGTAACTATTTTCCTCCATCTTACAACTATAGAACTTGTCGGAGATGTCATATCTCTCAACCCGGCGTGAGCTTGGAAAACAAGTTTCAGCTCTCGAACATCTCATATGCTCCGTGATGCTCAAAACGCTTTTGGAGCCCCGGTTCTAAGCTGTAAAGCATGCCGCACCGAACGAGAGAGTAATCATCAAGACGAGACTGCCAAGCATTCATAATGTCTTGGTTCTTCAGGGACGGAGCGTCACCTAGCGGTCCTTCTAGGACGATTGTTTCTGGCAGCTATGAGGATGATCTCGTGTTCCGGACCCAGTCCGTATAGTTGCTGCCATCATCTTTCAGCTTGGTTTTCTCAAGGAACGCGTTGAAGTTCAAGTTGACATGAGCGTTGGCCATTTGATCTACAAGACATATCATTCAAAAGTTTTAGACTAAGTTCATGATAATTAAAGTTCATCTAATCAAATTATTAATGACCTCCCACTTAGATTAGACATCCCTCTAGTCATCTAAGTGTTACACGATCCGAGTCGACTAGGCCGTGTCCGATCAACACGTGAGACGGACTAGTCTGCGTCGGTGAACATTCTCATGTTGATCGTATCTTCCATACGACTCGTGTTCGACCTTTCGGTCTCCGTGTTCCGAGGCCATGTCTGTACATGCTAGGCTCGTCAAGTTAACCCTAAGTGTTTCTGCGTGTGTAAATCTGTCTTACACCCGTTGTATGTGAACGTAAGAATCCATCACACCCGATTAACACGTGGTGCTTAGAAGCGATTTAACTGTAGCAACGGTGCACGATTAGGGAGAACACTTCTTGAAATTGTTCTAAGGATCATCTTATTTACTACCGTCGTTCTAAGTAAACAAGATGTATAATCATAATAAACATCACATGCAATTATAAAGTAGTGACATGATATGGCCAATATCATATAGCTCCTTGATCTTCATCTTCGGGCTCCATGATCATCCTGTCACCGCATGACACCATGATCTCCATCATCATGATCTCCATCATCGTGTCTTCATGAAGTTGTCACGCCAACGACTACTTCTACTTCTATGGCTAACGCGTTTAGCAATAAAGTAAAGTGAGTTACATGGCGTTCTTCAATGACACGCAGGTCATACAAAATAAAGACAACTCCTATGGCTCCTGCCGTTGTCATACTCATCGACATGCAAGTCGTGATTCCTATTACAAGAACATGATCTCATACATCACAATATATCATCATTCATCACAACTTGGCCATATCACGTCACATGACAATTGCTGCAAAAACAAGTTAGACGTCCTCTAATTGTTGTTGCATCTTTTACGTGGCTGCAATTGGGTTCTAGCAAGAACGTTTTCTTACCTACGAATAACCACAACGTGATCTTGTCAACTTCTATTTACCCTTCATAAGGACCCTGTTCATCGAATCCGCCCAACTAAAGTAGGAGAGACAGACACCGCCAGCCACCTTATGCAACTAGTGCATGTTAGTCGGTGGAACCGGTCTCACGTAAGAGTACGTGTAAGGTTGGTCCGGGCCGCTTCATCCCACAATACCGCGGAAGCAAGAAATGACTAGTAACGGCAAGTAAGTTGAAAAGATCCACGCCCACAACAAAATTGTGTTCTACTCGTGCAAAGAGAACTACGCATAGACCTAGCTCATGATGCCACTGTTGGGGAACGTTGCAGAAAATTAAAATTTTCCTACGGTTTCACCAAGATCTATCTATGAGTTCATCTAAGCAACGAGTCACGAGAGAGAGTTTGCATCTACATACCACTTGTAGATCGAGTACGGAAGCGTTCGAGGGAGTGGTGATGATGAAGACGTTCCCAACGTGATTCCGATCACCGATGACCAAAGTGCTGAAAGGACAGCACCTCCGTGTTCAACACACGTACGGGACGATGGCGTCTCCTCCGTCTTGATCCAGCAAGGATGAAGGAGAGGTTGAGGAAGACAACTCCAATGGCAGCACGACGGCGTGGTGCGGTTGGTACGGCAGTTCTCGGCAGGCTTCGCCAAGCTCGCGTGGAGAAAGAGAGGTGTTGGGAGGGAGGGCTGCGCCTTCAATGGTGTTGGCAGCCCTCCCCCACCCCTCTATTTATTGGAGGAGAGGGCAGGGGGCCGGCCATCTAGGGAAACCCTAGAGGCGGCGGCCAAAGGGGAGGAGGAGGGTGGCTTGCCCCCAAGCTAGGGGGCGCCCTTAGGGTTTCCCTCCCAAGCCCTAGCCGATGGGCCTAGGTGGGAGGCGCCCAGCCCACCAGGGGCTGGCTCCTCTCCCACTTAGCCCATGTGGCCCCCGGGGGGTGGCCCCTCCCGTGGACCTCCGGAACTCTCCCGTGGCCCGGTACATTACCGTATACCCCAAACTTTCCGAGTCCGCTTAACCACTTTCCATATATAAATCTTTACCTCCGACCATTCCGAACTCCTCGTGACGTCCGGGATCTCATCCGGACTCAACAACATTCGTAATCACATACTTGTCTTCCTATTAACCCTAGCGCCACCGAACCTTATGTGTAGACCCTACGGGTTCGGGAGACATGCGACATGACCGAGACTACCTCAAGTCAATAACCAACAGTGGGATCTGGATACCCATGTTGGCTCCTACATGCTCCTCGATGTTGTCATCGGATGAACCACGATGTCAAGGGTTCAAGCAACCCGTATTCTATTCCCTTTGTCGACGGTATGTTACTTGCCCGAGACTCGATCGTCGGTATCCCAATACCTTGTTTAGTCTCGTTATCGGCAAGTCACTTTACTCGTACCGCAATGCATGATCCCGTGACCGGACACTTGATCACTTTGAGCTCATTATGATGATGCATTACCGAGTGGGCCCGGTGATACCTCTTCGTAACACGGAGTGACAAATCCAGCCTCGATCCGTGTCAACCCAATGGTCACTTTCGGAGATACCGTAGTGCACCTTTATAGTCACCCGATTACGCTCGACGCTTGATACACCCAAAGCACTCCTACGGTATCCGGAATTGCACGATCTCATGGTCTAAGGAAGAGATACTTGACATTGGAAAAGCTCTAGCAAAACGAACTACACGATCTTGTGCTATGCTTAGGATTGGGTCTTGTCCATCACGCCATTCTCCTAATGATGTGATCCCGTTGTCAATGACATCCGATGTCCATAGTCGAAACCATGACTATCTGTTGACCAACGAGCTAGTCAACTAGAGGCTTACTAGGGACGATTGTAGTCTATGTATTCACACGTGTATTACGATTTCCGGATAATACAGTTATAGCATGAATAAAAGACAATTATCATGAACAAGGAAATATAATAATAATGCTTTTATTATTGCCTCTAGGGCATATTTCCAGCAATGTAGTCGTACGTCTTCACGATCCGACCGATCCAAGCACCGAACGTACGGCACCTCCGAAGTTACGCACGTTCAGCTCGATGACGATCCCCGGGCTCCGATCCAAAGAAAGCGTCGGGGATGAGTTCCACAAGACGACGGCGCAGGACGATGATGATGCTCCACCGACGCAGGGCTTCGCCTAAGCTCATGACGATATGACTTCTCCGCGCAGCAGGCTTCGCTTAAGCTCGCGATGATATGACCAAGTGGAATATGGTGGAGGGGGCACCGCACACGGCTAAGGAACGATCCGTAGATCAACTTGTGTGTTCTAGGGTGCCCCGCCCTGTATATAAAGGAGCCAAGGGGAGGGGCCGGCCGGCCAAGAGGAGGCGCCAGGAGTCCTACTCCTCCGGGAGTAGGATTCCCCTCCAATCCTAGTTGGAATAGGATTCACCGAGGGGAAAGAGAGAGAGGGGCGGCCCACCTTTCCTAGTCCTAGTAGGACTAGGGAAGGGGAGGCCTTGCCACCTAGGGCTGGCCCTTTCTCCTTTCCACCAAGGCCCACTATGGCCCATATAGTTCCCGGGGTTCGGTAACCTCCGGTACTCGATAAATTTCGATTTCACTCGGAACATTTCCGATGTCCAAATGTAGGCTTCCAATATATCAATCTTTATGTCTCGACCATTTCGAGACTCCTCGTCATGTCCGTGATCACATCCGGACTCGAACAACCTTCGTACATCAAAACTTATAAACTTATAATGAACTCATCATCGAAACGTTAAGCGTGCGGACCCTACGGGTTCGAGAACTATGTAGACATGACCTAGAACCATTCTCGGTCAATAACCAATAGCGGAACCTGGATGCCCATATTGGTTCCTACATATTCTACGAAGATCTTTATCGGTCAAACCGCATAACGATATACGTTGTTCCTTTTGTCATCGGTATGTTACTTACCCGAGATTCGATCGTCGGTATCCAATACCTAGTTCAATCTAGTTCTTGGTAAGTCTCTTTACTGCTCAGTAATACATCATCTTACAACTAACTCATTAGTTGTAATCCTTGCAAGGCTTATGTGATGTGTATCACCGAGAAGGCCCAGAGATACCTCTCCGACAATCGGAGTGACAAAACCTAATCTCGAAATACGCCAACCCAACAAGTACCTTTGGAGACACCTGTAGTACTCCTTTATAATCACCCAGTTACGTTGTGACGTTTGGTAGTACCCAAAGTGTTCCTCCGGTAAACGGGAGTTGCATAATCTCATAGTTACAGGAACATGTATAGGTCATGAAGAAAGCAATAGCAATATACTAAACGATCAAGTGCTAAGCTAACGGAATGGGTCATGTCAATCACATCATTCTTCTAATGATGTGATCCCATTAATCAAATGACAACACATGTCTATGGTTAGGAAACATAACCATCTTTGATTAATGAGCTAGTCTAGTAGAGGCATACTAGTGACTATCTGTTTGTCTATGTATTCACACATGTATTATGTTTCCGGTTAATACAATTCTAGCATGAATAATAAACATTTATCATGATATAAGGAAATAAATAATAACTTTATTATTGCCTCTAGGGCATATTTCCTTCAACAAACTCGGCCGTACAACATGCCGTACAGGCAACAAAAAATGATAAACCAACCAACACAAACACCACGTACGTTCAGAAAATTTCAAACGAAACCCTGAATACACAACGCATTTATACACCGCCATTTACCAAAAAAATACACGTGCCATTTCAAACTTACCCATAGGTCATTTTCAAACAAGTAGGTGAATATTAGAGCGAAAACGCCCCCGGAAATAGGGGCTTGGGTGTGTGTGTATATATATTTGTGCAATCCCCTCTAGAGTTTCTAAATAAGCTTATTCAGCAGCCCCACCCCTACAACCTGTTTCTTTTCCCCAAGGGGGCGAGCGAACGAGCGAGCGCGAGGGAGTGAGTGAGCTCTGGTCTGCCGTTGCCTCCTCCCACCACCGCGCGCCACCGCCTCCTCCCATGCGTCGGGGTTGAGCTCTAACCCACGCGCTGACGCCTCCTCCCACACCTCCGCACGCTACCGCCTTCCGCTGCCGCCGCACGCCACTGCCTGCCTCTACGGCCTCGACCCTGCGTGATTCAAGATCGAGGAACCAGCACGCAGATCTCTCCCCTCCTGCTCCGGCCGCGATCCCCACTCTCCTCGCCGGCAACGCGCTTCCATGAGCTACCCCTAGCCCTCGACTCCAACACCTTCTTCCTTCCGTGTGACCACCACCGCCCGACCTCTGTCCCGTCGTGCCACAAATACATCCAATCCCCGATCCGGTCACGTGCTTACCTGCACCTGCTGCTCCCCCGCCATGCTCCGGCCGGTATCCCCTGTCGTGACTGCTCCTCCCGGGCAGCCCTCCATGGCTGCACGCCACTGCTCCAACTCTAATTTGGGACAGGGAAGTACCACATTTGGGGCAGCTGTAACGGATCAGTACCACTATTCCGGTTTTTTTGCAAGTCAGTACCATGTCTGGGGCAGTGTGTTACAAAATAGTCTAATCTGCATATAAACATGTATTGACACATGTATCGACCGACGGGTCCGCTTGTCGGTGAAACGTGGCATATATTTTTTCACAATGCCCCCTTTGCATTATATGTAATCACGAAGATGTAACCGGCGACCACCCGCTTTCACCCGGCACATTCGTTGCCACTACACCACAGGGAGTCAGTTGACCAGATAGGATACTAGGTCTTTATATTCTTTCGCCTTTAAACAAATAGAACAACCAAAAAATAGGGTTGTTGCCACTCTCCTCTCCTGCTCCGGCCGCGATCCCCACTCTCCTTGCCGGCAACGCGCTTCCATGAGCTACCGCTAGCCCTCGACTCCAACACCTTCTTCCTTCCGTGCGACCACCACCGCCCGACCTCTGTCCCGTCGTGCCACAAATACATCCAATCCCCGATCCGGTCGCGCGCTTACCTGCACCTGCTGCTCCCCCGCCATGCTCCGGCCGGTATCCCCTGTCGTGACTGCTCCTCCCGGGCAGCCCTCCATGGCTGCACGCCACTGCTCCAACTCTAGTTTGGGGCAGGGAAGTACCACATTTGGGGCAGCTGTAACGGATCAGTACCACTATTCAGATTTTTTGCAAGTCAGTACCATGTCTGGGGCAGTGTGTTACAAAATAGTCTAATCTGCATATAAACATGTATTGACAGTGTATCAGACCGACGGGGTCCGCCTGTCAGGTGAAACGTGGCATATATTTTTTCACAATGCCCCCTTTGCATTATATGTAATCACGAAGATGTAACCGGCGTCCACCCGCTTTCACCCGGCACGTTCGTTGCCACTACACCACAGGGAGTCAGTTGGCCAGATAGGATACTAGGTCTTTATATTCTTTCGCCTTTAAACAAATAGAACAACCAAAAAATAGGGCTGTTGCCAGGATTCGAACAGCGAACTTCCGCCTGAACCGAACCGCGTGCGCGCGCTAACCACGACAACACACAGATCCTCACGATAACGTTGGGGCATAACACTCTCGTTAAACGAGCTGCAGGACAATTTGCACAGCCAAGGTTTTTTTTAGACAAATGCGAATACTAATTTATTAAATAGGTGCAGGCGCCTACAGCCACCAGCTCGAAATTGTTGTACAATTTGGATAAAATATCTTCAAATTATTACATTACTACACATGCGGCAGGGCCCATTTGCAATGCAAATATTTTTTTAAAAAAATCCGAAGAGCTGAAAAGGGATAAAAGAAATCCGAAACAAAAAAACACATACAACAAATTGAATTTATATATTTTAAAAAATGTTCAATGTATATAACAAAACTGTTCATCTTATATTAAACAATATATTTCATTGTGTATTTATAGAATAATGTTCACTGTGTTTTTACAAAAAATATTGCATACTAAGCCTATGTAAAAAGAAATGTATAATAATGGAAACCCAAGAATAACGTAGATCTGAAAAACATTAAAAAAACCAAAACAAAAAAAACACATACGAAGAAATGGAATTTATATATTTTACAAGAAGTTTATCGTATATTTAAAAAGTGTTCAATGTATATAACAAAATTGTACACTCAGGAGCACAACCATGCACTATTATTGTGCATCCTGATTATAATTTTTCAAATACGCAATTAAACGCATTATATGCCCAACCCACAGTTGTTGTGTATATTGATTTTTTTTAAATGCACAGTTACTCAAAAAGTTTACAACATGTATTTATAATTATTGCGTAATCATAATAAATTTTATACTGCATGATGAACATTCTAAAAAAATACATTTACAATTTTTAAATACGCGCAACATTTTCCAAAAATGTTCTGAACATTTTTTCATATGCGCAAGCACTTTATTACCTTTCATGGTAATTGTACAATTTTCTTACATCTATTTTGTCAAATTACTCACTGGTAAACCCGCCTGGTCCCCAATCTTTTTATTAGTATATATATCGAATTCTTTCTTCCATCCCACTGACGAGCGGGACCCATATGGGCCCGCTGCCACGATCCAAAAACAGAAGAAGCGGAACGTTTATACTCACAGTATAAGAGATGTAATTGCCTGAACTATCACTATTGTTGCTGTGGCGTAGTGGCGCAGCAGTTATTGCTACGCACGGCAGGTTGCGGGTTCGAATACTAGCGGCAGCGCGCGCGTTTTCTATTTGCGTTGTATTTTGGCAGGACCTTTTTTCACAAACAAGGGCTATATGCGCAATTAAGTAAAAACTATGGGGCTTTTTCGCAAAAGAACATGCTACGTCAGCTCCTGACACACGGGCCCCAACAGTCAGATACAGAGTCAATACACTATTATACGCGGTTTAGACCAACATGTAACAAACTGCCCTAAACATGGTACTGACTTGAAAAAAACCTGAATAGTAGTATTGATTCGTCACACCTGTCCCAAATGTGGTATCTCCATGCAATTAACTCAACTCTGACGTACTGGGCTAATGATCCACGCCGGCTTCGCTGTAGGACCCACTTACCAAACTCCTCCCACTCCCAGGTGATGACAAGGCTATCAAGGAGGCTGTCGGGGGCTGCAGGAAGATTACACAGCAGCAGGTGGTCGCCGGGATCCTCAACCCCCTTCGATTCCAACACCCACGGATGCTACGGATCCCCTCTGCTTCCGGCAGTTATATTCTGTAATAACTTCAGTTAACATCTGTAGTTAACTTCTGTACTTAGCGTCCATGGTCTGGTTCACCACATGGGCCTCCCCACTTCTCCACACAGTGCTTCAGAAGCACCCTGGCCCCAACCTCATGCTCCATCGCGCTAGGGATCGACAAGGTGCAGGACCTCGATGGGGATTCACTGGTGGAGGAACCTCCTAGTCCACCTGCTCCATGCCAGCCTCTGGCACTACCGCACCTCTCGGTTGTCTACTACACCACCACAGTCGACAACCACCTAGCGAGAGGCCCCGAGCCATCGAGCACTGCCGGCGAGATTTTTTGCATGCTTATTCGTCAGTTAGCTGCATATTTGTATCTCTGTTAGTTAGCTATTAACACTTCTTCAGTTAGCTATTACTCCCTCCTTTCCAAAATAGATGACCTAACTTTATACTAAAGTTAGTACAAAGTTGGGTCATCTATTTTGAAACGGATGGAGTACCATTCTTGCAGCTAGCATTTCCATGAACAACCTGACATGTCCTAGTGGTGCAAGAGAAGTATCAAGGGTAGGCGTTAGATGGTGTCTGACTCCCCATAGGGTTCATTCAGGAGTAAGGACATGCTGAAGATCATCTCAGGCGACAGAATCTTTGATAGACAAAGGGTTTTGGGAGTTGTGGGCTTCGACACCTGAGAGGGTCGGCCACGGCAACATATATAACGAGGGGGTACCTCATCGGGTACAGATAGAATGTACAGAAGTTACAATACGTACAAGACTACAAGTCTAACACCCTCCCTCAATCTTAACCGTGATCTCAAGAATGCAGAAGATTAAGATTGCGACGACATCCCTCAAACTGAGGTAGTGGCAATGGCTTCGTGAAGATGTCAGCAAGTTGATCCTTCGATGGAATGAACTTGATCTGAAGTAACTTCTGTGAAACTCGTTCTCTGACAAAGTGATAGTCAACTTTGATGTGTTTCGTTCGGGCATGAAATGCCGGATTTGAAGAAAGGTACGTAGCGCCGATGTTGTCACACCAAAGAACAGGTGCATGATGCTGAGAGACTCTCAACTCTCGAAGCAAGGACTGAACCCAGATAAGTTCAACGGTGGCATTGGCAATCGCTTTGTATTCAGCTTCAAGATTACTACGAGACATCGAGCTTGTTTACGAGCACTCCAGCGACCAATTTAGGACCATAGAACACTGCATATCCCCCCGTGGATCGCCTGTCATCTGGGCTACCAGCCCAATCTGCATCAGAAAACGCCGAGAGGCCACCGGAAGGAGCAAACCGAAGATGCAAACCCAGAGCAGCAGTCAAGCGAACATAGCGCAGAATGCGCTTCACATCAGTCCAGTGAGTATCCCGAGGAGCATGAAGAAACTGGCACACGCTGTTCACCGCATAAGATATATCAGGACGAGTAATCGTCAAATTCTGTAAGCCGCCAACAATACTGCGATACGTTGTAGCCTCATCCGAAGGAAGAAGGGTACCATCAAGTGCAGAGAGTCGATCAGAAGCTGTCATGGGAGTGGTAGCAGGCTTACACTGAAGCATACCAGCACAACGAAGCAAATCCGGAGAATACTTCTGCTGAGTGAGAGTCAGACAGGCATCAGAATGAGAGACCTCCAAGCCAAGGAAATGCAAAAGAATGGTATCGCCTTGGCAGTTAGCTTGCTCATCACGGGACCGTTAGCTATTTCATCCTCGACAGGTAGCGTGACGAGGGCAAAAAGAAAACTAAAGAAAAAAAAATCTTTAACCTAGTTAACTCAGTGTAAACTGCGGCAATCCTTGGCAGTTAGCTATTTTACTTCTAGTCATTAGCTTGAACCGGGTAAAAAAGAATGAGAAAGTATTTTCAATCCCAGCAGTTAACTTGATGTTAACTGTTTCAGCCCCGACAGTTAGCTATTTCAATCCCAGCAGTTAACATGACCAGGAAAATATAAATAAAAGAATAAAAAATAGTGTTTTCCGTCAGGCAGTTAGCTTGCTCAATGTAATGCAGTTAACTATTCCGCTCGAGTAGTTAGCACGTACTGTAGCAATCCGGGCAAAACAGGTCAAAAATGACGTTAGTTTTTTGAAAACTGCTCCTAAATCGTCGCAAATCTGAAAAAAGTGTTATATATGCCAAAGTTCGGGCTAATCAATAGCTTTCCAACGGTATATCATACGCATCGTCCCGACAAACGGTTTGAAAATTTCTTTCACAAAAACATTGGAAACTTGTTTGAAGAACTTTTAGTTTTTTGAATTTTTTTAAATCGTAAATATTTTGGGAAAACAACCAACATGACGAAGTTTCGCCTATTCAATAGCTATCCAACGGTATACCATTTGCAGCATTCCGATAAACGGTTCAAAAATTAAGACCAAAAAACAATATGAAAAAACAGTGCCAGAAAAAGTCCGCCCCGCAGTTAACTAGTGTATGATGCACAGTTAGCTTACCCGTTTTCGGGCAGTTAGGAATGTTTCCTGAATAGCTTATTCAGAAATGGGTTGCAGAATAGCTGGGATACATACCTCACCGAATTTTTTTAATTGTCTAACAATTTCTTCGCCGTCAGTGTTTGTTTGCCCTTCGTCTCTTGGTTCTTCCTCAAGTCCCCCACCGGAGTCGTTCAGAAATTATGAGCCGTCATCTGGTTCATTCTCTTTGTTTTGGAAGGACCGTATCATCTCGAATATGTCATTTTCATGGTATCTGCTGCTATCGCCCATAGCTTAACTAATCCAGAAGAAAGATAAAACAATTAGAATGCATTCAATAAGCAAAAAATGGATCATAGTATCGAGAAGAACAATACCGAAGATGCAATCATTACACAACAATGCAACAATATGATGCATGATCATGACATGGAGATATGATGTGGTTTGAGCTTATGCAACTAACATCAATTTGGATGAAGTGGTTCAAATGCAACTCCAAAGTTAAGCGCTTAAAATACCGAAACCCTTAGTGTATTGGGGGCTCGTGGTGACGAGCAGAGACTCACGATCATGTGCTATATGAGGTATCACCCTTGGCACTCGATAGTATCCCTGTAGTGTCATAGAACTAAGGGTGTGTGATGTGATGTGTTGGGGTCAATATCGGGGTCGTATCTGGTAGCAGCTTCGGTCTCGGGGTCTATCGGAAATGTTTTCCAGAAGTTTGGCATTTTTCGGACAGATGAAACGGAGGGGAGGATTCCATATTCGCTATGCTAGGGGCACGTGACAGACGAACAGATGGCATATTCGGATTCATCATAATTTTCTGATCATTTTTTATATACAAATTATTTTCATCGGAGTTACGGTTTTACTTTATATGATTTTTCAAAGTTTTAACTAATTTCTGAAATTATTTAATTTCGAAAATAAATAGGAAAAATGCTAAGTGCACACAGAAGGGTGTACACAAGAGAGTACACTGGGGCTCACAGTGCGTCTAGGAGGCTGAGTCAGCAGGTCAACTGTTGACCTGTTGACTGGTCAACAGAGTCCACCAAGACCCACATGTCATTGACTGGGTCATCCCAATCAGCAATTTGACCGGTCAACAGGGTCGGGGGGTCCACCCATCATACACTGTAGGTATGTTAATTTAATTAAACTGATTGATTAGCCAAGGGTCCCATTAGTCAGCGTCTAGAGTTAGCTTAATAGGTTAATTAGCGGCTAATCAAAGCCGGCCACGTCAACATCGCCGATTCAAATATAGTTTAGGATTCCAAAATAGTTTTCGAAAAATTTAAAATTGTTTCAAAATTCAAAAAATGTTCAGACATTTTAAAAAATGACCAGAATCGCAAAAATAGTTCACGATTTACATGTTTGGGAAATAAAAAATGTTCATGATTTTGGAAAATTTTCAGGAAATAAAATAGTGTCTAGGGATTCAAAAAATGTTCGTGTACTCGAGAAAATATTCATGGTTTTGAAAACATGTTGGTGAATTCAAAAAATGTTCACGACTTTAAAAACATGTGCAAGTACAAAAAATGATCACAATTTTGAAAACATATTTTTGGATTAAAGAAATGTTTGTTATTTTTACAAATGTTTAGAAAATCAAATTTTTTTCACGAATTCAAAGTTTTTTTTTCATGATTTTAAAAATATTCCCATATATTTTTTCTTAATTCAAAGCATGTTCAAGATAGAAAAAATGTGCAAAGCTTGTGGTCACCCGACAGATCTTTCATCGCCCATCCGCCTCCTCACGCTTGCGACGCGTGTCCACGTGGGACCAGCTCGTTCTTATCCTCACGCCAACGTCCACGCCTCCCATTTCTGAAGCTTCTCGATGGAATCGTTTTCTTCTCCTTTCGTCCACCCCGCCTGCTTCCATCTCCCCCACACTCTCCTTGAGCTGGCGCTACTCATCCATCTCTCGCATCTCCCTTCTCCTCCTTACTATGCTGCTGCATCGGGACAAGCCTCATGCATGGGACACGCCTTGTTGGCCAGATCCATTGCTTTGTAGGCTAGGCCCCGGACGCTACATGCGTGTGTTACTCACCATTGAGGTTTGGATGAAATTCACTACATGATACTACAAATGCTTCAGGCGGAATTTTCGCAACAAAGGTCTTGTTGCAGGAATACAGAGAAGAGGTTGTAGTTGTTGTAATTTTTGAAACAAGGGTCTTGTTACAGGAATACATAGAAGTTTCTATTTTGCAACAATGGTCTTGTTGCAGGAATGCATAGATGAAGCCGGAGATGTTGTTGCAATTTTTGCAACACGGATCTTGTTGCAGGAATCTAGGGAAGAGGCCGGAGATGTTCTTCCAATTTTTCCAACAATGATCTTGTTGCAGGAATACGACAAAGGGAACAAAGATTACTTGTCCCCGCGCGCCGATGGTAGTTGATTTTTTGCGATGGTTTGGGGTGGCATCGTGCTGGGTGCAGCTCTGTCGGGGACGGTGGACATGGGAGTCTGTTTCTGAAACTAAGCCGTTGTTGCGGGAATTAAAGAGAGGTCAGCCGGCGCTAGGTGGTTACATCGAACGGCTCTTAGCGCTCTGATCCAACGGTTGTCCAACCGGTGGATCATTATAACGTGTCTGTCGGCCGACGCGTAGCGCCGCCCTTTGAAAAATCGCTAAAATAAAAAATAAAGAGGAAGCAAAATAAGAAAATAGAATGAAAAAAAGTGAAAGAACAGGAAAAAGTAAATAAAGATAAAAGAAAATAACTAAAAAATAAAGAAAAAAGAAAGAAAAATAGCAGTTCAGGGAAGGTTCTACCCCCGCGAGCAGAGGAAGGGGCCCATACCCCCGCGCGTGTTCGGCGCCGGCATCCTCTCTCATCTCCGGCCGGCTCCCCTCACCGGCCGCCGCCGCCGCCTACTCGCCGTCCCTTCTCATCAGCGGATCAAGCAGAGGTAGCAGCAGCGCCACCCCTCGCTCCTCGGCTCGCACCCAATCCCCCCCGCCGCAACCCTAACCCTCCCCAATCGGCCGCCGCCGACATGTGCCCGCCGGAACCCAGCTGCCACCCGGCGCTGCTCGTCGACCTCATCGTCAACGAAATCCTCATCCGCTGCCCGCCGGACGAGCCGGAGCGCCTCGCCCGCGCCTCCCTCGTGTGCAAGGAGTGGCACCGCGTCCTGGACGACCCCGGCTTCCGCCGCCGCTACGGCGAGTTCCACCGGAGGGCGCCCCTGCTGGGATTGCTCCACGACGACGACGTCCTCTCTGATCACCCCATCCGCCAGTCCAGATTTGTGCCCACCACGGCCTTCTCCACGCGGACGCCCCTGCACCGCAGGTTCCTGCTCGACTCACGCCACGGTCGCGCCCTCTATGGAACCTACGTCCCGCCGCGAGCCTGCTTGGGCCAAGGTGGACGAGAAGGACCCCATCACCGACGCCGGCCGAGTGGAGGGTTCCGTTTCCCACCAGCACCAAGAGCTTGCTCTCTGGCGGCTGGAATGCAGCAGTGCTCTGCATCGCAGACGGCTGCGACCACGCCGTTGGTTGCCGGAGCAGCCCCTTCCTCATTGCCGTCATAGCCTCATAGGCGTGGACTTCCTTTTGCGGCGCACGTTCGCCTGCCTCTACTCGTCGGAGGCAGGCACCTGGAGCCACTTCAGCTGCTTTGAGCACCCGGGCATTGTAGTCGTTGGCCGGGGCGGGCCAGCGTCATTTTGGGGAATGCAATATATTTTCCCTACAATATAGGTTCTGGAATCATGCAGTACAATGTGGCTGAGCTGGAGCTGTCATGGATCAACGCGCCTTCTGAATTACCCAAACGCAGTGACTTTTGCCTTGTCAAGACAGAAGATGGCAACCTGGGGTTTGTCAGCTACGACGCCGGTGGCCGTATGTACATGTGGAAAAGGGTATTTGATGCCAACGGAGCTGGGGAATGGGCTCAACGCAGTGCCATCGGTGAGCTGCTCCCTACTCAGAGTGATCGGCTTCATGGACGGTGCCAGAGTCGCTCTGTTCAGAACATGCTCTGAGTTGCTTATGGTTGATCTCAGATTGCATCGAGTCAGGAAGGTAAGCATCGAGGGTTGCGAAGTTGATACGGTTATTCCCTACACGAGCTTTTACACTCCACGTACTAGCCTAGAGCGCGCGCAGCAGCTTTTCCAAAAGGGTTCCAAGGCCATGGTGGAATGAGACTTCGTCGACGCCGTACGCTGCCTCCGTGACATCAGGTGATGATTCGTTCGTTCCACCCGCTTGCTACGAGTTCTATTTAGATGCTATTGAAACTTGTTCCTCATAATGTGTACAAGCACTAGGCTGTAGTTACAAGAGGAAACAAAATGATGCACATAGTTAGCACCTTATTGATGGACGTAATTGTGCAGTTAGTTTTCATTGTGCTATTCTATATCAGATTGCACTATCTTACATGGCCTTACATAATGCCCTTAAGGCCTTAACAATGATAAGCTGGCAATTTGACACCTATCTCGGAAGTTGATACTCAAAGAATGTGTGTTATTATCCTGTTACCCCATATGGTCATATACACTAGAATATATTACTATTATCTACCTATGCAGTTTATATTATCATACTCATTACACTATACAAATACAACATTTCTCATCCTCTGTTCATACCTGTTGAAGACTTTACATGGTAAGCTGCTAATCATTAATGTACTCCTAAATTTCGAAGTTAATGGTCTTGGTCTGAGACTCGAAAATATTTGGAAATATCTGTTGATTCTCATCATCATTATATAGGAGAACATTTCATCAAAATGTTTTTTTTTACTTTAGGGCCTGGATTGGGTGTATTTTTTGTGTAATCCCCAGTATGTAGCTCAACCTTGAAATAAAACACCAAGGAGCTTGCAAAAATTACACTCAATCAAAGAGCAATGCAATTTTTTGCTATAAACAGTAGATGCTCTACGGCAAATTTGATTCTTTCGCCTTTAGTTGTCCAAATAGCATGCTTTGAATGAGTTGCTTCTTTTACAATAATACTACACATTATTATTTTTGAAATTTTGTGTTACTGAAATTACATAATAACATCAGCAATTGACATTTACACCAGAATTTTATCAGGTTTACATCTCAGTTCACCAATATATTGATCAATGATGATTACCTTATATCGGTTGAGTTGGCTCATAGATATGTCATCCAGCCATGGCAAATACTGATAATAGTCGAGACCAGATGTTGGGCTAAGGCTGGAGCTCAAGGGCTCAGGGTCGTTTTGCCATCATCCTGGGATGTTCACTGAGCCTCTGTTGGCTGTGTGTAAAAACTGCCTCCTAGGAGGATGTAAATACCCTCTCTTTCCAATGCAATGAAACGCAAAAGCCATTTGCATTTTCTCGAAAATAGTCATTGCCTCATTGGTTAGGTCAATACTCAAATAGCAAATATCAGGAGGATGGGAACCATGAAAGTGACAAAGATGATGACATGGTAGGAGATGAAAATTATTCTGATTTGGATCTGGCATGGAAAATGCTGGAGAATGCAAGGGCAATAGTTGAGAAGAGCCCAAACCTCACTATGAAGAAGGTTAAGGTCTTCTCTGCTCTGGCTGCAGTCCATGGAAAGAGACAGTCTCAATTATCTTACACTATAGTTACTGTCCTTAATTTAGTTGACTAATGGTCTTGATACTCATGACCCCACATCTGGTTTGCGGAAGACATAGACAACTCACTCGATGACTATTTCAAAGCTTTAGCCATCTTGCATAATTTGGTTGACCCAGATAATCGTTAGATTGTTACACTGTATCCTCCTGGTGGTAATACCAGTATCAATTGTCTTATCACATAGTGTTATAAAACAGCTTACTGGCAACTCAAGTGCTGCAGTGCTTGCATCCTTCTACGGTTTTACGTGTATATTTTAGTCTGTTAAACTGACTTTTATGGCTAAAGGTGTGCTTTTAACATTATACCCATCTGTGATTCAGGTAATTTGAGTTGATTCGTATCTTGGACAGGTACCTTCATTTATGTATGTGTACCTGTACATGTAGTTACGGTGTTAAACTCTGGTTATATCACAGAAAAAGGATCAGTTATATAATGTTGTTATCTTTCATATTTTGGTTATTCTTCCTTTTAATTTCCTTGATTCAATCATAGAAACAGAAGGATGTGTTCTGTCTCTGAACTGGCATCCAAGATTGGTGATGCAATTCCATATTGTGCAAAGGCTTTTTCATTATGTAAATCACATAAGTATGCTAAACCTGAGAAAGGCCAATGGTGATAATGGTGACAATGCATTTTCTGCTAAAGGAGGTTCAGGGAAATCTGCTTTAAAAGATGTGATGGAGTTGCTTACCGACATATTAACTGAACTTGAGATGAAGGTAAATGGTATTGATTTTGTTCATGTTATTGTTACCGATTCGGTTTCAACTGGAAGACCTGGAGCATGAAATGACATCATTGAATTGTTTTAATTCAGCTTGAAGACCTAGAGCAAGAAATGCCAACACCAAGCTCTTTTACAAGTGAGGTTTTGATTGCCTCAAAGGCAAGTGGAGGCCAGAGCGCTGGCAATTTCAAGTCAAGAGCTGCATCTTCTCCAACTAAATCTTACTGCAGCAGCAACTGCAAGTACTAGGTGGCTGGAAGTAATGTAACTGACCTTGGGTTATAAGCAGAAGCATAAAACTATGTTTTAATTGAATTTAAACTTGATACTTGATTCAGGATGCTAGTTTTCTATTAAAAGGGAATTTGGTCCCAGGTGTAGTTCAGTAATTAAACGCTCGTTTGTGGTGCTTATAATCCAACAGGACGTCACCGTCGAGCCCTATCTGGTGCATATTTTGGAGATCTCTGATCTTGTGTCAAGTATGAAGGTTATGAAGTTAAGGATGGTGTGCTTTCAAAAAAAAAGTTAAGGATGGTGCTTTGGTCAGAGAGTGAGGCTATACTTGGGAACATGTTGATATGATGCTTCAGAAGTATCCTGAACTCTTTCAAGCAGGTATGTGCTAGATCTCATTACTATTAAGTGTTTTCTGCTATTAGTTGTTGGTGTGAGTAGATGAATTTGGGACTCTGTTCGTTAAAGGAGGGGAGACTGTAATATCTGGACTAGCTATTTAAGGAGTAAGGAAGGAAAAAAAGAGGAACACCATGCATATTCAGTGCTGAACTGTTGATTTGTGCCCGAGGGCTGTCCAATGATGGGCATTTATACGGATAGATGTACAACGTCTTCCACTGTTCCAAGTTCCAACATGACTTGTTTTCGTTGTTCCTGTATCTGACTTGAGCTCTATTATTAATATAGGTGATGCTTGTATCTTTGTTGATGTTGTGCTAATAACATTCCGGATGACTTCTTACTGCAGAAAATGGATCGAGAGAAACCCATGAGAGCAAGTTTCGTCTACCCTTAGCGTAACAAGTCAGAAAGGGTCGTGGCCTGAAGGTTGTCAACGGGATCTTTAGATGCTATGTTTATCCTTTTTGCCCTGGTTTACTTACTGCACATGGGCATGTACTTCCGTTGGGATAGTGGATGCTGATTTCACTGAACTGTTTGTTTCGTAGTTTCAAGTATGGACGTGAAATGAACTATAGATATTTTTTGCCTTGTCGTGGCAGTTGACACTTAGGACCCATCCTTTTGTAAGAATGATATGACTCCTCCTTCTAATTTTTGTGTTGCATATTTGAATGGCAAATTATATGCACCATTTGCTTGCGAGCTATCTCGATTATTGTTGGGTTAGGTTTTTTTAGGGAAGATTTTATTGTTTGCGTCTTCTGCCCCTAGAGAGTGCATCCAGCCCACTATTGGGTTGAGACTGAAGGAGATTCTGTTTTTCCTTTGCCATGATGGTGCTACATGTTTGTGGAACTATTTTTGCAGCCACTTCACAGGTGTGATAGAGATGTTTGTTGAAGTGATTTCAGTACCATGTCTAGTGTTTGTTCAGTTAGATCTTCAAGGATACTTCAGCTGGAAGCTCCTATGCTGCTCTCAAATTTCATCCGGATTTTATTAAGAATGGTCCATGTTTGTGACGAGCATATGCCATAGGTTTTGGACAAAGAGAGTGGAAAAGTTCGCATATTTCAGTACCATGTCTAGTACAACCTCTGTTCCAAAATATAAGACATCTTGGCTGTTCAATTTAAACAGCCAAAACGTCTTATATTTAGAAACAGGTAGTAGTTTGCTAGGTTTGCATCTGTTTTAACATCTTCCATAGTACTGTCAGTAGGCTAACATGATTGCATGCCTTCACCGGAGGAATTTAAGAGGAATTTTTATAATGGTCTTCTGTCAGAACCTGGCGACAAATTTTGCTAGAGACTGGGATCTTGAGCGCTGGAGTGGACCAAGTATGTCAGGTCAGTACGATATCCCCTTTGTTTCATACTACCAAATAACAATATCAGGATATAGATCCAACTGCTGTCGGAAAAAAAGGTTATAGATCCAACTGCAAAATTGTTCTTCACTTGTTTACTTGGGTATGTGCATACATCTATTTACACATTGCATCACATGAAGGTTTACCAAAAAAGAGTTGCATATATATATACATCAAGACATCACTTCTCACTAGCTAAAATATAGCCATTGACTGGCCAACATCCTTTCAAACCATGGCGATGCCACTCTGGTTGCTGCGTGGCATTACCACAGAGCTAAGGACGGCTCTCTCCACCTCCTCTGAAGGCTTTCTTTTAAGCAAGCATATCACATACGCCATCACCGCCGTGTTGCAAGGTACCGTGATCCTGTCTTCACTCGTGAACCCGAACTCGTCCTCGGACATCCCCAGGAGTTTCCCGAACACCGTTGTACTGAGGTACGCCAGCGGGACCTCGAACCGCTCTCCACCGGTGGTGTAGACAACGCAGTGGCCCTTGTCTGCGATGGCCGATGCGCCCCGCAGGTTGGCGTCGTGGATCGGCCCCATCGTCGCTGGCCTCCGCTTCCTGAGGGTTGCCATCTGCTGCCACTTCTTTGCCTGCTGAACTAGGCTCCTAGGACTTATCATGGTGTATTTTTTCTGATGAGATGCCCTTTTGCATAAATGTGTGTTGGTACTTGATGTTTTTGGGTGGTGTGAAGACGCTTGTGTGCTAGTTCCAAGTATTTATAGGATAGCAAGGGAACACTGCAGCCTTATGTTTGTCATGTGGGTGTGTAACCATCGGTATGACTAGTTGCCAGAGACAAAGTCTTGGTGTTATCCTCCGAGGTAGCTACTTGCTCTGCATGATTGAGCCTGATACCTGCTTTTCTTCCTAGTCTGCACTTTTGGTCCACTCTAGTTATCCTTTTCTTGGTCCAGTCTATGTCAGTCTTATTCTCCCATTATGGCAGTCTACCTCATGCTGCTTGGTTTTACATTCAGAATGGTTGCATTGGTTTCGAATCTTCCGATTACGGATGTTTACTTGATGAGCTTGTTTGTTTGTATACGTTTTCTTCTAACGTTGTTTTCAGAACAACGATCTACTCTTGACCAATAAACATGCTAGCACATGGTTCCAACCGGTGCATAATTCAAGTTGTTTGTTTGTAGTACAAAGCCTTGGTCATTTCTCTAGGCTAATTCAACGTGTTGATGTGAGATATAGGAAAGTGAACCAATAAAAACACTGTTTATTGAACCAACTGATCTTAGTTTTTTACTGGATTTATAAATCTGAGGGCTTGTCCACTAATCAGATTCCATTTTTTGGGACACTCATTTGTAACTAGTGTCTAGTGCATAATCCGCTTTGTTTCTAGTACCAGATTCCCTGTGATGTGCAGTCGCAGGTTCTATCTGTGTTTATCTCGCTTTCTTAACCACTTCCTTACTTTCTGCCATAGCTATAATATCAGCAACTGCTTTCTCCAGATTCCATGTGTTCTACATCAATGGTTTCTTCCTCCATTTTTCTTCTCCCGGTGGACCACATTGTTTTCTAGATTCAGTCAAAATCCAGCTGCCATAGTACCTTTTTAAGCCAGCAAACGTCGACGTTTTTCCAAAAGTCTTTGTAGACCTCTTTCCAATGAAAAATCTTTTTTGTGTAATTCCAAATGTGAAGCAAGTCTCCGTATCTTATTGGTGAAACTGAATACTTGAAATTGGGATCAATTTTAGGCCACTAAATGACTGTCTAAAAAAAGATTCATTCCAGTGGTCAGATGCTCAAATTGGGGCCTTCACAACATTGAAGAATTGTCTGGTCACTGCTCCTGTTATGGCTTTGCCTGATTTGACCCTACCATTTACTTTTTAAACAGATGCATCAGGTCAAGGTATTGGTTCTGTCCTCATGCAACAAGGCAGACCAATTGCTTATTTCAGTAAAACCCTGGGAAAAGAAAAGGGAACTTCACCTCTTCCTATGGAGCAGGATCTTGCATAATTCTTTCAAATTCAAGGGTTCCGCTTTTTTTCTTTTCTAAATTGACCCACTTACAAAAATCCTAGGACTATAGGGAATATAGATACCTATACTAGTGCTCTGTGAAGTAAAGAGAAGGAAGGGATTCCAAAACTTTCTGTTTATCAGTTCAGTCATAATTAAACCTTCCATTTTCTATTTTAGAACTTTGGGTTTCAGAGACTTTTCGCACAATAGAGGCTTTCTTCTTTTTGAGCAGAAAGAATGAATGCAGTATCGACAGAATGGTATCTATCTTCTTAATATTCGTTTTCCAGGGGAATGAGCCAACCCACACAAGAGGAATAGCTAAGATTTCTAGAAGAAGATGCAATTCGTTTGATGAGAAATAAAAAGGAATATCGAGAATTCGCGTGGCTGAAGTTGAAGCAGCTACTTTCGAAGTAACAGAAAGAAAAGCAGCAACCGGAGTGGGGGAGTTAGAGTCGAAAAGAGGATTCCTCGCTCAGCTTGCCCTCTGGCACGGATGTGGGAAAAGGTCTCAGTTGCGGAATCGAATATGGATGAAGTTAGAACAATCAGCATAAGCTCTTTCTCTAGGGCCACTGTCTTTGTCCTGCATGCTGGATCCTCTACTATTCTATGTTCTTTCCGAAAGCATGCCAATCCCTATGTTATGCGGAGCTGAGCATCTTCTATTCGCTGGGATCAAGCTTTTCCTCTGCAGGGGCCTTGTGCTCCGTGTTTTTGCCTTAAACAGAACTCTATGTTTTTAAGTATGAGATTTATTTGTGGTCATTGTTGACAGTATTTTCAACACATGCTTTATTGAGTATCTATGTTGAAGAGTCAATTAATATGCTTTTATTTGCTTAGCTAGTGCTGGAGTAATAAGCAACTTTATGATCTTTCTAACAAGACCGTTTCGTAAGTGTAGCTGCAAGCTGCTGCTGTACTATGTATGACACGAGAACCGCATGGATGATAGATCATGAAACTATGCATGGCAATTTTTATCTGTTTTCCGTATGAAAAAGAGAAGCTCTAAAACTATGTATGCTGTACTATTTATTTTTTGTGGTAAAGGTGCGTTTGCAACTTGCAGGCAGTGGATGTTATTGTATTATCAGAAAGTTATGTTATTCAGAGGCGCAGAAGGGGGCAGAATTAGCTTAACAAACGGCTCATGTGTATTCTTGAGCAACCAAAGAGCTAATCCGGAATTAATAGTGCCCGGGTTAGATAGCATGATATTGATATGATATACTTTAATCTTTCTTTTGTACAGTTCACATGAAGTCGTATTTTGTTATGAGGTTTAACAAATAAAAACAATGTTTGTTTAACCTACTGCTTATAGTTGTAAGCAACTGCCCATTTTTAGTTCCAGATTCCCTGTGGTCTGCACTCCACAGATTCTTCCTGGGTTTATCATGTTTTCTTAATCTCCAGCAAATATGTGGTCTGCGTCAATGGTTTCTTCCTCCATCTTAGTAATTTTCTAGATGGACCACTCGAGCCTATGTGTGCCCATTTATTTGGTTGAAATGTAGCTTTCTTTAGGCATTGTTTTCTTGATCCAGTCAAACTCCAGCGGCTACTTCCTATCTCACAAGAGTTCTCTGTTCATTTCCTCGAAAAGAGTTTATTGAACACATGCTTGATTTAGTATCCACTTCGAATAGTCAATTAACATGCTTGTATATTGTTAGCTGGTTGGTATTGTATATTGCTTGACTAATAAACAGCTTAATGATATTTCTAACAGGAACACGTCAGAAGTGTAGCTGCTGCTGTGCCATGTATAATAACAACATAAGAGAATTGCATGGATAATAGATCATGAAACGATGGGAAATTTGGGTTGGCTGTCAATTGGGTTGAAATGATTATGTCGTTACAAGAAACTGCTGAAATCTTTCGGCCCGAGACATTTTTTATATTTTGACCCATTCCTTAACACAGATCAAGTGAGAAGGAAATTTTGTTATTCCTTGCCTTGGTGATACTTGTTTGCAGAACCATTTTCACAGCCACTGCACAGGCTGTGTGATAGAGACGCTTGTCGCAGTGATTTCAGACTTTCAGTAGCATGTCTAGCCTAAAGGTTTGTTCAGTTAGCACTTTAAGGATACTTCAGCTGGAGTGAACCATGTCATGTCAGATGCTTAGTTATGCCATCCACTTTCCAATCTGTGCATGCCTCTCAAATAGACAGTTCCCAGTCCGCGTACATTAGTACTTTATTAGTTACTAAGAAACCTTTAGCCTATTTGTAGATGTTCACTTGCTAGGAAACTTTCTTCAGGTCAGTCAAGGAAAGGAGGCGCGTTGATCACTTACTAGCCTATTTGTAAAAGAAACTTTGTTCACATCACTTACTAGGCTGTGCGCATGAAGAAACTGTAAAACCTGTATAGAGTATTATTAGTCTGAAGCATGTTCAGTTAACTTGGTAATGAAAAAAATGTTCATCAGCAAGCTATATATTAATAACGTTCCAGATTATTACAATTTAACCTATAGATAGTTCAATCAAATCAGATGCCCCTGTCTTATATCATTTGTTCAGGTCAGTCAAGGAAAGGAGGCACGTTGGTTTTCTAAGACGGAAAATGGTGTTTCATCAGCAACTATCAATAATATAAATGAAGTTTGAGGCATATCTGGAGTTTGTGGTTCATTTTGCTTGCTCTTTTACAACAGATTTTAGTCCTAAAGGTAGGTTCTAACACCCCAGACGGCACTCCTCGGGAAAGAAAGTTGTCCTCTCGACAGAGCATCACTCAGTGAAACTTTGATGGCTAACCTTCAGCTTCATAAGAGCACATCTTTTGGTCAGTTATTTAAATACAACACTACTAGACAGTCCCAAGAACTCTTTCGTGTCATGAACGTGATTTTATTTCCAGTGAATCCATCTCTCATCGCACATACATTCATTAATATATTAGATGATAAATCTTTTAGAGGTTCATTGTATATGTAATGCACAAATTTGGATTCCGTAGAACTTCTGTGTGTGGTGAAAGGTATCTACAACTGTGTGGTGAAAGGTATCTACAACGTCTACTTAAATCATTAGAACACCTGTTGAATATATGTTGGTACGTGCAGCATACTAAATTACTTATTTTCCAGGAAAAAAACTTCTGTGTAGTGTGATGCTTAATAGCCTTTCCTGTATATGTACAAACTGCAAGAGATACGTACAGTTCCTGACCTGTGAATGACTGTTTAGTGCTATTGGTTCTTTCTACTTCGAAGGTACAACACTACTAGTATTATTATGTAGAACTGTTAATTCAGTTACATGTGCCCTTTCCGGGAGTGAAAATTGAAAACCTATGTGGAGCAGTTTAGATGGGTAAATGAATAGTTAATTATGTAGTTGTAATTGGCCAGCGATGGTTCAACCATTATTCCATACTACTCCCTCTATTCCAAAATAGATGACTCAACTTTGTACTAAACTTAGTATAAAGTCGAGTCATCTAAAGTCGAGTCATCTATTTTGGAACGGAGGGAGTAACATTTATGTGATATTTGTTCTTAAAACTATCTTTTGATCTACTACTTGCTATAGATTGGCCTAATTTCACTGCAACCAAAAAAGGAGTTTGCCATGATACATTAACTTTCTATCTGCTTTCGCCTTTCTAAGGATTTTCTTGCTCTGAAATGTGTTTATTCAGCATGAGCTCCAGATGGAGATTTAACATTGTGGACCATTTAATGGACACAACAACGACACAAATATATGAGGAACAAGAATGCATCTGTGTAGAGTATGGTCATAATCCTCAAGTTGAGAAGCCAATGGAGACAGCTACACATGTTCCTCCGTTTGTGAGGAGCAATAGAGAAGATACTGTGGGGAGGGTTTTATCTATACTATCCAGACATAGGTATATCTTTTTTCAAGGTAGCCAAACAAGCATACTGGCTACAACATTCAGTGTAAATGCATAATATAATCACGAATCACAATCACATACTGTGCTCATTGTCCAATGTGTTGTAGGACCCAACTAGTATATATATCATGTTTGTTGGTACTCCCTCCGTTCCAAAATAGATGACTCAACTTGTTAGTATAAAGTTGAGTCATCTATTTTGGAACGGAGGGAGTAGTTACTATATGTTTCACCTAGACGAAGCTTCATTGGAATTTAAATCACATCACACTTTCAGTTATGGTTCAACAGACACTAGCAAAACTCACATTTATTGAATACCCAATGTATAAATTAACAATATTAAGGCTTCAGACAAACAAGATTTTTTTTTTGTGAGGACGAACCAGATAACTTGGTAATAGAAAAGAGCATTATTGCTATATATGTTCCCAGAAATTTCAACACAGAAGAAAGTGAATTATTTTCTTTGGGCGTTTCACATGACACAGTTCGAGAGAGATTGAGAACGGAGGACAGAGATAGACAAACTGTTGTGGTTGCAATGCTTAATTCCTATGTTAAGTGTGATTATACCCCACATATGTAGCTTATAAATTAATCAAATTTACACATGTTTAGTTGGCATTCATGCTTTCTTTCTTTTTGTTGGTTTACCGGTCATATCGTGACAATAAATGTAACTACTAAAGAATAAATGAAAAATGTGAAAGCAAAGTTGATCAAGCAGGCATTGATCAACAACTACTATCTTGCAAATTCATACTTCCAATATTTATCTTATGAAGTTTGGAAAAAGCTAGCCCGTCCAGCAGCATGGGTTCATGACTGGTAGTTCCTAATATTACAGCGTCCAAATGAACAGGCGCAACAACGCGCGCCTTCAATTCTCTAGTACATAGGCGTTAATTAGCTGGTGATTGTGTATAGCCATGTGCTCATTAATGTAGTATAATCCATTGTCAGTTGATCTCAACAATCGTATCATTGCTTGGACACAGGGCGGAGCTTCATGGGGCCATGGGGGCCATTGCCCCCCTCCCCCTACTCTAGGAAAACTCTTAACTTCTTCGCTCCCTCAACTCTGATTTGCCCACTCAACAATCATCATCCACGCCTTGCATGCGCAGTGCAAAGAAGATGGCTGGCTTCTTCTTCGTCCACGGTACGTGGGGTGGTCTGGTACTGCGGGAGCCGCAGTGCGGGCTCACCCTCGCGTCCATCATCACCATGATCAAGACTATCAACCCCATCCCATAGGACACACCGAGCGCCAACTTGTAACTACCTATGAACTGCACAAAGCCTCTAATAAGTAGGCCCCCTTTAATTGGTAGTAGCTTTTTTGCCAGTGAATTGCCCCTCCGTCCAAATTTAACTAAAACCACATCAATTATTTCTGAATGAAGAGAGTTAGCTAGTAATTAGTAATGTCACTGGAAGAAGACGAAACAACAGTTATAGTGGTTTCAATGAAGACCAATGATCTTAGTTAGCTACGAAAATTTTATTTTGTACTAATTATAGTTATAAAGGTAATTACTCATGATGTGTTTATTTTCGGAGCATGTTCTGCTGCTTCCTGAATTCTATGATGACGTTCCATGCTCGGTGGGATTTCATCCAGGCGGGATTTCACCTCTACTTCGCGTGGAGGAAGGAGGAGCTTCACAGCCTTAGCACCGCATGGCTGTTTACCTTCATTGATGCGGTTAGTTCATTTTATTTTGGGGGTTTTATATATACTAACAAATCATAGTATACTAAATATCATAAAAAGATTAGAATGCCGAAATAGTACACCTTAGACATTTAATTATTATATTTACTTAAAAAATAGTTTGAAAGCTGGTGCAAATAAAATTACTGCCAGTTTAGAAAAAAATAATCATAGTAATTAACGTTAGATGTTAATTAAATACAGATGGTGAGTGCTCCAAGGTACGTAGAAAACATGTTTATGTGACGGTCCCACATATATAAGCGTTAGTTAGCTCGTGGTTATGTATAGCCCTGTGCTTATTAATGTAGTACAATCCATTATCAGTTGATCTCAATAATCGTATCATTGCTTGGACGCAGGGGCGGAGCTTCATGGGCCAAGGGGGCCATTGCCCCCCTACTCTAGAATAACTTTTAAGTGTACCTCTAATATTATTAGGCTTTTCCACAATTGAAATCCACCATGGAATACAATATCGGTGCTCACATAATTGTATCGAAATGTTCTAGTGTATCTCAATGTGGTCCAAGCAGACCCTGTGGCAACGACCTTACGTGCCTACCCGTTATCAAGACCACATGTTTGTATTGTGATGTTTGCTACGAGTAGACATATTCATGTGCCGATCATCACTATTCAACTAAAGCGTCTACATTATTTGACACAACAAAACTACTAACTGTTGTGACCTTCCTGATGCCAACTATAAAAAATCAGCATTTCCACGGTTGAAATCCATCATGGAATACAATATCGGTGCTAACATAATTGTATCGAAATCTTCTAGTGTATGTCAATGTGGTCGAAGCAGACCCTGCTCAAGCTGCTGCACGCTTCCCTGAGTGTCGCATCTCCAAATCCACGACTAACAATTATTAAGGGCAACACTATCCACAATAAAAAGGGATAGGAGATATCTCTGGCTTGAACGAACGATAAAATGATAGTTGAATTGTTGGAATTGTGTCGAATATTTTGTACAAGGTAGATTACATGACTTTAAGTAGTATAGTGTACGGTGGACAGGGTGGTCCATGGACCACCCCGGAATTCAGCCCATTAGTGTAATACTATTCTAAAAAATATAGAAAACACAGTCAGCCCAACTCAGCCCAACTAGGTGGAGCTTTACCTGTTCAGTTTTCCATCCTAGTACTGTAATCTAAAGCAAGATTTTTGTCCTCCTTATTAGAGCGCAAGCTTTAATTATTATGTTTGCAAATGATAATTGGTAAGTTGAACTGACTGGTCGTTAGGGATTTATTCCAATTGATAGCTAATAAATTAACATTTGTGTAGAATTGTTGCAAAATGAAGAGCACATGAGGAACTGCATCTCTTTTTATGAGATATGTGGAGAAAGGAAGAAGGTCGACGCTCCTTTTTGATCTCCTTCTTCGACATCGGCTATGGCGGAAGAGAGAACCCGGGAGCTACGGCAAGACAGAATAACTGAAGGCGTTATTCCGACAAATAAGACGTACTATGTTTTACGCGAATTTAAGACTTAACCATGAATTCTAATATTATTTGAATGACCTTATTGATATATGCTTTTGATATATTCTTTACGCATATGTTAGCTTCTTGAATTTGTGGTGTGATTTTTTTCTGCCAATTGGACCACCCTGACATAAAATCCTAGCTACGTCACTGGGTATGAAGTCATGTTCTAATAGGACATTTGTATCTTAGGTCTTCTAGATAATATAGGGGCAGCAACATGATGTAACATATGTCAAAATGATTAAACAGACACGCAGGGAAGCCGGCGGTATGTGCGGGGGCCCAAATGGTTAGGGTGCGATATTGTAGCGATATAATAGGGAGTTGGGAGTAGCGCCCGTAGTCACATCATGGAGATATAGCCGATGTTTGGTGAAAATTCCAATGTCATGTCTCGCATGGATTAGTCCTCGATGCATTGGCATGCGCCTCCGATCAAATGTTTCGTTCATTTTTTTGTTTCTTTTACTTTTGTTTATGTTTTGAAATATTCTAACTACATATGTTCAAAAAATTAGTTTAATTAAAATTTCAGAAGTATTCGTCACACGTTTAAAAATGTTCATACATTGCAAAGAAAAAATGTTCAGGTAAATTACAAAAATATTGATAGCATTAAAAAATGTCCGTGACATTAAAAAAAAACAGGTGTTTCAGAAATATGTGTGTGACACTTAAAAAACCCGTTAACACAATGTAGAAAATTTGTTCGTGTAAGTTAAATAATATATTCAGACTATACAAAAATATGTATGTGACATTTAACACAGGCATTTCACACAAATGTTCGTGATATTTATACAATGTACAAATGTTCACACCATGTAGATAAAATGTTTCGTACCATTCAAAAAACTGTTTGTGATTTTTTTAAATAAAGTATTATAAAAACAGATTTGCTAAGTCACATCTATGAGATTTAATTACGTTACATCTAAGTCTTCCACCGTTGGATTATTTGTCTTTAAAATTCGGAAAACGTTTAGAAGCAGCCGGATGAAAGCTCTCTCCCGTACACCTCTCTCTACGCACACCACGTGTCCAGTGGGAACCCGCCCGCCCACCGCATCCTTCACCTCCACCTTTTCACGAAAGTCTACATCCACTCGTTTCTTTTTCTTTCCCCTTCTCGCTCGTCACAGCAGGGGAGAAGACAGGTAGCACCAACGCCACTGTGGAGGGGACGACCCGTCGGCCGTGCCAGCATTTAAGCTCCACCGTGGATGCATAGCAGCTCCCCCCATCATCATCGCGCGCTGCGTCGTGAGCTTCCGTCATGGCCACGGTGTGCTGTGTCGCACCACCCGTCGTCGTCGGTGCTGCATCGCAGCTGTTGAAATCTTTTATATAGGCAGTATATCGCAGGTATATGTAGATCATTTCCTACCTTGCCCCGCCTCCTAGTTACCATGTATAGTTGGGGCTGCTCATTGTAAATATATACGTGCGTGTATGCACCCAAATCAATTGAGAGTTGCATTGCCAAACCATATGGTATCAGTTTCCCTCACACGATCCTCTTCCTAAACCGTTTCCGCTCCTGCCGCCGCCGCGCCCTAGGCTGCCGCAGCTGCTTCACCGCCGCCGCCGCCTCCTAGCTGCGCCGCCGCCGCCCCTTCTCCCCGCCGCCGCTGCTTCCCTCCAGCCGCAACACCCCCTTCCCTCTCCCACCGACATCGCCATGGCCTCACCCGCCTCCTCTGCCTCCGGTTCCGTCGTCCCCAACCCCTTCGCCGGCCCTGATCCCGTGCTCATCCGCGATCTTGACATCCACCGTCGTGTCCCCGTGTGTCTTGACTACTCCACCTCCACCTACTACACCTGGAAAACATTATTCTCTCTAGTGTTCCGCGAGTATCATCTCCATGATCACGTCGGCGGTTCCGTGGATTCTAGCCTCATGCTTGGTGATGCAGAGTGGACGATCATCGACGCTACACTCATCCGTTGGTTCTACCTCACCATCTCCAAAGATCTCTTCCACACGGTGGTCAGCGACGGGGACGACGCCCTCGCTGTTTGGACCAAACTCAATGGGCTCTTCATCGACAACCAACTCCAACGCCGGGTTTTTCTTCAACAAGAATTTTTTGGGTCTCATCAACTTGATTCCTCTGTCGATGATTATTGCATGCGTCTCAAGAAACTTGCAGACGAGCTCCGTGATCTTGGCGAAATCATCTCCGACGATCTCCTCCTCAGCACCCTCTCCGCCGGGCTCAATGAAGAGTTCGGCAACGCTGCCTCGAACCTCACCTTGATCCCGGAGCCAACCTTTGCCAAGGTTGTGGCTTACTTACGTCTGGAGGAACGTCGCATGAAGATGGCGAAAACTCGGGCTACCCACGCCGCCCTCGCTGCCGGGACCTCCTGTGGTGGCCCGCCCCCGCCGGCTCCACAGGCGCCCGTCGCGCCGCGGTTCCCTCCTCCGGCGGCCTCCTACGGGCAGTACCCGCCGCCGCCCGCGGGCCACTTCCAGGGGCCGCCATCCCCGCCTGCCTCTTCCGATCGCCGCCGTGGTGGGCGTCGCGGTCGTAAGGGAAACGGCCAGGGGGCCAGCCTCGTCAGCAGCAGGCCACCGCGCCTTGGGCCGCGGCCCAGAACCCGTGGACGGGCCTGGTTCATGCGTATAGCATGCCAGTGCCCCGCCCGCCCGCTCCTGGCCTCCTGGGGCCACGCCCCGCGGTGCACCAGGCGCTGATCGCCACGCCACAGGCGCCGTATGCCGCGCCTCCACCAGCGCCGTACGCCGCACCCTCTCCAGGCGCCTACGGCATGGCGCCATACACCGCGCCGCCGCCGATGCCTTATGCCGCGGCGCCATACGCCGCACCGCCACCGTCGGCGCGCGCCGCTCGGCGGCTCCATGGGATCCGCCCTTCTCGCGGCGCTCAGTCCGCCCCTCACCGCCAACTACACGGGTGGCGGCGACAGTACATGGACAAGTGGCGCCACCTCTCATATGGCTGCCAACCCTGGTACTCTCCACTCCTCTTATCCCGTTCATACTTCCAATCGCATTACCGTTGGTGATGGAACATCCCTTCCCATTACACACATAGGCCATGCTTACTTTCCCTCTACGTCTACACCGATTTCATTATCTAATATACTTGTGTCTCCCGAACTCATTACCAATCTTGTTTCCGTTCGTTCTCTTACTCGTGATAACCTTGTCACCGTTGAATTTGACATGTGTGGTTTTTCTGTCAAGGACGCCCGTACCCGGATGGTGCTCCACCGATGTGATAGCCCCGACGAGCTTTACCCGGTCCACCCACCCGCCTCCACCAACACCTCTCCGGTCGCCCTCTCCGTCGGTGTGGATCTTTGGCACGCTCGCTTGGGACATCCGAATGACACCACCCTTCATCATATTCTTCGAAGTTTTTCTTTCACTTGTAATAAGACCGACGGTCACACTTGTCATGCGTGTCGTCTAGGCAAACATACTCGGCTTCCCTTTAGCACTTCCTCGTCAGTTGCATCGTATCCGTTTGAACTACTTCATAGTGATGTGTGGACTTCTCCACCGGCTACATTTATTATCTCGTCATTTTAGATGATTTTTCGCACTATGTGTGGACCTTCCCGTTGCGGCGGAAATCCGATGTCATATCCATTCTCACCGCCTTTTACTCCTATGTCACCACCCAGTTTGGTCGCCCCATCCATGCCATCCAAACCGACAACGGGAGGGAATTCGATAACCACGCAGTTCGCACCCTCCTCACCACACATGGCACGATATTTCGTCTCACTTGCCCCTATACCTCGCAACAAAATGGGCGCGCAGAACGGGTCTTACACACTCTTAACGATTGTGTCCGCACCTTGTTATTTCATGCTAATGTGCCACCCCACTTCTGGCCCGATGCACTTGCCACCGCATCACGTCTCATCAACATTCGGCCTTGCCGCGTCCGCGGCAACTTTGCACCACACCACTTGCTTTTCGGGAGCCCCCCATCCTATGACGATCTTCGCATCTTCGGGTGCCTCTGCTACCCCAGCATCGCCTCTACCACCCCTCATAAGCTTGCTCCTCGCTCTCTTGCGTGCATCTTCTTGGGCTACCCTGCCAACACCAAGGGCTACCACTCCTACGACCCTGTTTCTCACCGTGTTTTCACCTAGACACGTTTACTTTGATGAAAGGGTTTTTCCGTTTCAGCAGGTACCACCGACTGACTCGCCAGCGCCCTCACCTCCTGCTACTGGCAGCTCGGTCTCGGGCCTCCTTGGTGCGCCCCCGCGCCCTCGGGCCTCCATCGGGCCGCCTCCTGGCTTCGGCCCCCTGCCCGCCTCGTGGGCTGCAGGCTCGGTGGCTGCGGCTTCGGAGGGTTCGGCGCCCCGCTCAGCGGCTGCGGGATCGGCCTCTGGCCCCACCTCTTCGGCCGACGCCGCGGTGCCCTCGACGTCCTCCGCGACACCCGTCGCGTCGACGCCTTCCTCGCCCTCCGCCGGGGCTCCCGCGTCGGGCTCTACAGCGGCCTCGCCCACGACGCCCACTTCCGGCTCTTAGGCGGCCTCGACTGAGGGTTTCCAGCCGGCCTCTCCAGCGCCTGCATCGCCAGGGCCCGCGCAGGGCTCTCCTGCGCTCTCGGCCGGCTCGGTCTCGGCGGGCTCTTCTTCACCCTCGCCTGCCGCACCGGCTCCGCCGCCCTCTCGCATGGTGACTCGTGCCCGGACCGGTGCGCTCCGCCCGAGCGAGTGGTACTCTGCCGATGAGTACCTTCTTGCGGCCTCTTCGGTGCCGTCCACCTCGTCGCCTTCTCCCCTCCCATCGTCGGCTAGAGCGGCTCTTCGAGACCCTCATTGGCTCGCCGCGATGCAGGAGGAGTTTGACGCTCTTCAGTGTAACCGCACCTGGCAGCTGGTGCCTCGGCCGCCGCACGCCAACGTGATCAGCGGCAAATGGGTCTTTTGGCATAAGACCCGGCCTGACGGGACCCTTGAGCGCTACAAAGCTCGGTGGGTCGTTCGCGGTCTCCGTCAGCGTGCCGGTGTGGACTTCACCGACACCTTTGCCCCGGTTGTCAAACCGGGTACTATCCGCACTGTCCTGCAGCTGGCGGTCTCCCGTGCATGGCCCGTCCACCAGATGGACGTCTCCAAAGCATTCCTTCATGGCCGTCTCGCCGAGCAGGTCTACTGTCAGCAGCCCATCGGCTTCATCGACGCCACCGAGCCCGATCACGTGTGCCTGCTCTCGCGCTCACTCTATGGGCTCAAGCGGGCCCCTCGTGCTTGGTACCAGCGGATCGCTGCCTTCCTTCAGCAGCTTGGCTTCGTGGCCACCCGCTCGGATGCCTCTCTGTTCGTCTACCAGCACGCTGTTGGGACGGCTTACCTGCTGCTTTACGTCGACGACATCATCCTGACTGCTTCCATGACCGAGCTTCTCCGTCAGCTCACGGCTCGCCTCGGCACCGAGTTCGCGATGAAGGACCTCGGTCCTTTACACTACTTCCTCGGGATCGAGGTAGTGCGTCGTGCGGACGGGTTCTTTCTTCATCAGCAGCAGTACGCTCAGGAGTTACTTGAGCGCGCCGGCATGCTTAACTGCAAGCCCGCACCTACGCTTGTCGATACGAAGGCTAAGGTCTCCACTCTTGAGGGCACCCCGGCGCAGGATGCCGCCTTCTACAGGTCCATTGTCGGGGCCCTTCAGTACTTGACGCTCACTCGTCCCGACCTACAGTACGCGGTTCAGCAGGTGTGCCTTCACATGCACGCTCCCCGTGACTCTCATTGGTCCCTGGTGAAGCGGATTCTTTGTTACATCCGCGGCACTATGGGTCTTGGTCTCACGTTGACGGCGTCCTCCTCCACGGATCTGGTGGCTTACTCCGATGCCGACTGGGCTGGCTGCCCCGACACTCGGCGCTCCACCTCCGGCTACTGTGTCTACCTCGGGCCCTCCCTCATCTCATGGTCGTCTAAACGACAACCCACGGTGTCCAGGTTGAGTGCCGAGGCTGAGTACCGTGCTGTGGCTAATGCTGTCGCGGAGTGCTCCTGGTTACGGCAGCTTCTTCAGGAGTTGCACCTTGGCGTGGCCAAGGCTACCGTTGTCTATTGCGACAACGTCTCCGCTGTCTACCTCTCCGCCAACCCCGTTCATCATCGTCGCACGAAACACATCGAGCTCGATATTCACTTCGTGCGTGAGCAGGTGGCTCTCGGACACATACGGGTCTTACATGTCCCCACCGCTCAGCAGTTCGCCGATGTCATGACCAAGGGGTTACCGACGACCACATTTGAGGAGTTTCGGTCCAGTCTATGCGTCACTAATGACGTATCGACTGCGGGGGGGTGTTGAATATCTTTTGTATAGGCAGTATATCGCATGTATATGTAGGATCATTTCCTACCTTGCCCCGCCTCCTAGTTACCATGTATAGTTGAGGCCGTGGGCTGCTCATTGTAAATATATACGTGCGTGTATGCACCTAAATCAATTGAGAGTTGCATTGCCAAACAATAGCAGCATCCGCTGTTGTCGCCAGCGCTGCATCGCAGCTCCCGTCATGGTCACCGTGTGCTGCATTGCAACACCCGTCGCTGCCGGCACTACATCGCGGAATTCGCCGTTGTCGTCGGCGCTGCATCGGAGCAACCATTGCGCCGTCGTTGCCGGTGCTGCATCGCAGCATCTGCCGTCGTCGCCAGCGCTGCATCGTAGCTCCCGCCATGGCTACCGCGTGCTGTGTTGCAACACCCGTCGCCGCCGGCGCTGCATCGCGGCATTCGCCGTTGTCGTCGACGCTGCATCGGAGCAACCACTGCGTTGTCGTCGCTGGTGCTGCATCGCAGCATCCGTCGTCGTCACCAGCGCTGCATCACAGCTCCAGCCATGGCTGCCGCGTGCTGCGTTGCAACACCCGTCGTCGCCAGCGCTGCATCACCGCATTCGTCGTCGTCGCCGGCGCTACGTCGCAGCTTCCGTCTTCATCGTGCAATGCATTGCAACATCAGCCATGGTCGCCGGTGCTCATAGGCGTTGCTACTGACGGTGACGCACGGGGCGAACTGATGCGTGTGCTTGGGGAAGAAGGAAGCCATGGACTGACGCTCTGGGGAGGAAGGAAGCGGTGAAGCAGAGTTGACCTATCGAACGACTTAAGCACGATTGATCCGATGGCTACCGACCCGACTGTCAGTCGGATGATTTGTAGCAGTGATCTCTCGTTTATATGGAAGGTTGTCTCATCTAAGTTTGCATCATTCAATTTAGTGTCTGTAATTTTCATGCACGCGACTCGATCCCCATCCTCACTGGTCACTATTTTCTTGTTGTTCATGCTTTTGTTGCCCTGTTTTGCTTCCCTTTTGTGGGTCAATTATCGCGACGCGCTCGTTGTCCCTTTCGCTGTGTTGTTTCTAGGCCGTGAGATAGAATTGAAAGAGGCACAAAAGGAGGAGCTCTATCGTGGTCGCCGCCTTTTCGGTTAATTTCGACACCATCTCCCATTCGTTCTAAGCTTCATCAAGATGAGATTCAACAATGTCTCTTCTCAGTTGCCGTCTGTTGAATCTTGCTGCTATAATTTTTGCGCAAACTCTTGATCTCACATTGCCGGCTGTCCACTTCTCAACTCGTTCATGTTGCTCGCTTTTTTTGTCGAGCCTTTTTTTGCTTGTGCTCTTGTGTCCCATTTTATCTACCATGTGTTGTAGAAGTGGAAGAGACAGACTATGTCCCTTGCCTATTGCTTTTTCTTCCTTCAAGTTCGATGTTGAATGAGGCAGACTCTATGGAAGAGATACGCTGTGACTTGCGCTCGATACGTAACTGGCCCGGTCAATATTTGCCCCCAATTACAAGTCCACACTCGACACAGAACTAGGGCTCCACCTCATTTTTGTTGAAGTTGTAACTTCACCTCTTCCGTCCCAGCTGCAAGTCTACCTTTGATATACAATTGAGACCGACCCATTTTTCTTCCAGTTACAGGTTCACCCTTGACATGTAACTGGGACCTTTTTTTTTCCAGTTGCAACTCCACCTCCGACATGCAAATGGGGGGGCACTTTTTCCCAGGTGAAAGTCCACCCTTGATCGTAGAATTGGGCATGAACCCCATTTTTTCATAGTCGTAAGTTGATGCGTCTCAAACATATCTACAATTTTCTTTATTCTTAAATGCTATCATATTATCACTTTGCATACATGCCATTTTATATTATTTTTCTGAACTAACATATTAATTTAGTGCCTAGTGCCCCCTCCTTTTTTTCTTCTTATTTTTGGGTTTTCAGAAAATTCATGCCTACAGAAGTCCAAACACGATGAAACTTTTTGAGCCTATTTTCTAGACAATGAGAGACCGTGGAAGCTTCGGTGCAGGACGAGAAGACCCACGAGGGCCCCACAAGCCAGGGGCCCTCTCTAGGGGCTAGGGGCGCCACCCTGACTTGTGGGCGCTTCGTAGCTTCGCTTGTCCTAATTCCTGGCTTATAAATTTCCAACTATTTGATACATCTCCAATGTACCTATAATTTATGAAGTATTCATGCCATGTTTACAATAGTTTTATATGATTTTGGTATGATTTGATTAGAACTAACCCGGCCTGACGCTGTTTTCAGCAAAACTACTGTGGTGTTGTTTTTGTGCAGAAATAAAAGTTCTCGCAATCCGTTGAAAATCAACGGAAAATTTTTCTGGAAAATATAAAAAATACTGGAACAAAGAGTTACTGGAAGGGAGTCTCGTGGGCCTCACGAGGGTGGAGGGCGCCCCCCCTAGGGCACGCCCATGTGCCTCGTGGACTCTCCGTGAGGCCCCCTGACTTGTTCTCGACGCCGATCTCTCCTATAAATACCCAAACCTCCAGAACATAACCTAGATCGGAAGTTCCGCCGCCGAAAGCCTCTGTAGCCATGAGAAATCAATCTAGGCCCTCTCCGGCACCCTGCCGGAGGGGGCCATCATCACCGGAGGCCATGGGGGAGGATCTCGGAGGGGCCATCATCGCCATGGAGGCCAAGGACCAAAGGGAGAACCTCTCCCCATCCAGGGGGATGACATGGAGGAAGAAGCACAAGGGGGAGAACCTCTCCTCCTCTCTCCCGTGGCGCCGAAGCGCCATCGGGAGGGGAATCATCGCCGCGATGATTGTCTTCATCAACATCACCATCATCATCACCATCCTCATCTCTTTTACGCGGTCCACTCTCCCGCACCCCACTGTAATCCCTACTCGAACATGGTGCTTTATGCCACGTATTATGATCCAATGACGTGTTGCCATCCTATGATGTTTTGAGTAGATATCATTTGTCTTTGGGTTGATTGATGATCTAGATTCGTATGAGTTGTATGTTTCATTTTGGTGCTGTCCTATTGTGCCCTCCATGTCGCGCAAGCGTGAGGGATTCCCGCTGTAGGGTGTTGCAATACGTTCATGATTCGCTTATAGTGGGTTGCTTGAGTGACAGGAGCATAAACCCGAGTAAGGGGGTTGTTGCATATGGGATAAAGGGGACTTGATATGTTAATGCTATGGTTGAGTTTTACCTTAATGATCTTTAGTAGTTGCGGATGCTTGCTAGAGTTCCAATCATAAGTGCATATGATCCAAGTAGAGAAAGTAAGTTAGCCTATGCCTCTCCCCCATATGAAATTGCAATAGTGATTACCGTTCTTGTTAACAATTGCCTAGGACAATTCCGCACACCGATCCATCATTATTCCACACCCGCTATTTATAATACTTAAGTAATATATTCTAACTCTATGATAACAGCGCCTACTTTTATATTTTAGCTCTCCGATATCATGCAAAGTTATCCTCTTCATACCCACAATATAGTTTTATTTCTCGTTTCTAGTTAGAAGAAAATGTTCAGTGTACGTAGAGTCGTATTAGTGGCTGATAGGACTTGAGAGAATATTGATCTTACCTTTAGCTCCTTGTGGGTTCGACACTTCATGCTTATCACTTCCACCTTTGGAAATTGCTACGATGATTCCCTGCACTTGGGGATTATCAAGCTCTTTTCTGGCGCCGTTGCCGGGGAGCAATAGCATGGGGTTGATATTCTCATGTGTGCTTGTTTGCTTTCTTCACTAAGTAGTTTTTGTTTTCCTTTTTTGTTTTGCTTAGTTGTGGGTGAAACATAAAAAAAATAAAAAAAATGAAAATACAAAAGAAAAAGTTACTTGCCTCTAGGCCTATAAAGTTTTTCAAAAAGTGAAGTGATTGGAAAGTTATGCATTGGAGAAGTGAAAGTCGACCTTGGACACTTTGTTCATGCTCATGGGAACAATGTAGAATTTTTCATGGAAGTTTCTCTTTAAATAATTATCCTCTTGTATATATCCATTGTATTATAAAAATAATGTGCCATGCTTTGGTTTTAGGATGATTAGAGTGCTTCTTTACTAAGTGCAGTACAAAACAGAAACTTTGGCTATAGCGCGTGAATTTACATTTTTTATTGGAAAGTCAAATGGGTCTGAAACTGTTTGCACATTACTTCTGTACAATTTTTTTTAAAATTTTCATGTTTGGATGGGAATCCTACCACGAACATGACGAACACGAAGAGGGGAACGAGGGAAAAACACGAGAGAACACTCAACCAACAAGAATAAAGTCACACATGCGCTAGATCATTGAGGCACAAAGTGATACAAGATCCACGATCAACAAGGGACGATACAAAGGGTAACCGGTTCTTCTCCGTGAGGAGGTCTTGAAGATGGTCTTCTCCGAAAGGAGGTCTTGAATCCAAGTGGATCTTCTCCGAAGAGGTGTCGGTCCCTCACGGTGGAGTAGATCCGGATGGATGAGCAATGCTCTCAAATGAGCTAAACCAATGCTAACCCTAACTAGGAGGAGGAGGAGGTCTATTTATAGTCTAAGTGCAAATGGGGGCGAAGTGAAAGGGTACATGGCCTTCGGGCCCGAAGCTGCGCACACACAGGCAGCGGACGTCCGGTCTCTACCGGTCGTCCGGTCGCTCGTGGAGGTCCGGACGTCCGGTAGGGCTCAGACTTCTGCTGATTTGGCTCGGTTCCAGGGGCACTGGACGTCTGATGGATTCCGGTCGTCCGGTCGCTGGTCCTCCGTTGGCTCCGGTCTTCCGTAGATTTGGCTCAGGTCTTCAGGGGCCAGACGTCCAATCCTGGGCAGACGTCCACTCGCTGGAGCTTCTTTGGTAGCTCTTCTTCTCGTTCCTCGTGCTTGTTGTCCTTGCCGTCTTGTCCAATGCTCCTAGCTGATCCATGGCCTTCCTCCTGGTTCCTGGGCATGCATAGCACACACATTTGAGGTAGTAGCCATGTCTCACATGTGGAAAGTGACGATTCGGAGAGGAGCAAGTTCACCTTGTGTCCCATGGCATATAGTCGAGGTCTCATCTTATGTATCCTTGGGTCATGTGGAGTGGTCGAAGTGGACATGGGGATGATCGTAGGATGCTCCGCATCATCTCCCCCCCTTGGGAAAGATCCGACCTCGGATCGTGATCCTCATCACCATGGAAACGGTTGTCGTGGACGTACTTCTAGTTGGACAAAGTTGAAGACATGGCGCAATCCAAGTAGTCAAGGTGTCTCCGGAGTGATAGACATGCAAAAAGAGCAAACACAAGCGACACTCGGAAATACAATGGTTAGTGCACACAAAGTGTCCATCATGTAAGAATGAGTCCGTGCGGCAAGATAGTGCGTGCAAGTCACAAGATGCTTATCAAGATGATCTAGAATGATATGCAAAGCATTTATGGAAACAAAAGCATGGTGCACAAAGCGGCAAATTCTCCCATTGTGCAAAATGATGTCATAATGGGATGGTATATCTAAAGCATGAACATGGCAATGGATGCTCAATATGTGTATGTAATCATGCAACTGATGGTATGGAATGTGATCATTATGTATGAATATGCCATCAAGGAAGATCACAACAAATTTGCTAAGGAAGTATACAAGCTCAAATATCATGGATGACATGGGAATACAAGATGCAACAAGGCAATCATAATGTGAGTCAATCCATGCATAGGGTGCAAACTTGTGGTGAGTATGATATGTCCATCGAGCATGACATATGTGAGCACAATCAACAAATATGGAGGTGTTAGTGTACCGATGCTCGATTTCGTGGCATGAGTGGAGTTCTAAAGGTGCATCCAATAAGTGCGAGCGCTCCTCAATGTGAAGGTCCATAGAGCCAATCTCCAATGTCGCTCCTCCGTTCGCGAGATGTATCACGTAGATAACAAGAAGGAAACAACAATGAAAGAGTGACCCATCCAATATGTGTAATTGAGGATGGCTCAAAGGGAAGGAGTTCACCTCATGAATGATCCCGAAGATGTTGGAGTTGCACATCATGTGTGCCTTCACATAACCAATATGTCTCATGACGGTAATGCCTTGTGAATCCTTCAAAACAAAAGAACATGACAAACACTTGGAAAAACAAATGAGGCTAGCGAAAATGCAAAACCTATCATTCGTGTGGTAAAATACCCAACAAGTGTATGCATCATGCTCATCATAAGAAAGCACAAGGGAATTTGGCATGGTATGTAAGCATATTATGCGATAACAACCAAAGGCAATAGGTTCAAACAAACAAGCATGCATCACAAGTAAAGTGTCAAAGTCTCCAAGATCAAGAAGCATAGTATGGTTGCACTCAATACAAGTGGATATGAGAGAGGCAACTACTGGAGGCAAGTGACAATGAGCAAAATATATCATGTGAGAGGCATGAGCATATATGTCATGAACCCAAGAAAGCGAAGAAGAGTGGAACATGGGTGATGCAACATAGCAAGCAATCATAGCGATCAAGTCAAGCAAGCTAGTAGAAGATGCAACATACTAGAGGGAATCATGGCAATCATGTCATGTGGGCAAATAGTGGACATGAATAATTCACATGACATAGCACAAGCATGAAAGCAGGAAAATAGCATGAATGTATTGGTGAGAAGCCATATGTAAATAGCAATGGGACATCATGACTCTCCCAACACAACAAGCATCAATAACATGGAGCACAAATAAATCATGGCAATAGCAACAAGTATCTCCACCAAGCATGCAAATACACATAGAAGTAGCATAATGGTGAATCATGGGTAGATGCAAGCAAGGGTCACAATTGCATGGCAAAATCATGTAAAGAGGCATAGCATGCAAAGTGAACACGATAGTATGGGCATAAGGTGACAAATGGTAAATAGCGCATAGCCGTGTGAGAGCCAAGTAGAAGAGATGCGTGTAGTCCTTGTGCGAAGGGAGCGGTGGTAAGGATAGTCCACGAGATCCCGAGTCATTGTTGCTCTCAAGAGCTCGTTTCGTCAAATCTTGGGATTGAGAGGTTCATGAGTATGCATGAGTACCTACACAAAACAAAGACAAAGGGAAAATTGTGTGTGCGTGATATATGTACACATCATCCATCATGATGCACACGTGCTTGTGTTGGTTAGCACACAATATCCAATGCTCAAATAAATGAGATGCGTGATATAGAAACATGTCATCCATCATGATAGGTTTGTTATTATGCATGGCATAGTGGAGACTCAAATTGTGTAATGCATCACGAGAAATATGTAGAACATTGTTATTCATTGAATGCATATGGTGCACGCAATTATAGGAATCATGCAAAGTATGAGATGCATCAAAATCTCTTAAAATGTATGATGAAACTATGGGGGTCTCCTCATGAGCATTAATGCAAACATCACAGGGAAAATATTGACAAGATCCAAAACAATGCATATTTGGAACAATGTGATCATGGCATGTCATAGTAGATGAATTGCGCAATCATGTAAAGGAAGCATGGCAATATCATCACAAGAGAAGCAAAAGCCAATGACCATCATCTCGTCATCTATGCCATAAGTGCAAATGGGATTTATTTTAATGGGGAATGCATAGTTACTATGTTGAGATTGAAATGATGCAATATGGGAGATCTCACTCATAGCATATGACAAGTTCAATGGATTGTCAAACATGAAGTGACCAATAGAATTTTCACATGATATCCTATGGAGCATAGCATCACAACTAGGCAACTCAACATGCTCATCATCATAGTCATCATAAATAGGTAAGTCAAGACATGAAGGAGTCGCACTAGCATGAAGCATGGGAATAGGTGGATCAACATCATGCAAGCAATCATTGTCAAGAGAGTCCACTAGTGGGACAAGATAAGCAACATCACCTATGTTACCTTTGGAGCGTCGCTCATGTGTTGTAGGTGAGGTGTCGAAGATCCACTCGTTGTCATCTTCATCTTGATGGAACCATGTGGGGGGTGCATCATCGTCCACCATGGCCATTGGTTCTCCCATTGGAGGGATGGACTCGTCGAGGGTAGGCATGTCGTCGTGTAGGAGACCTAGAACCAAAGAAAACACACTGGGAGTAGAGGTTAAGTCGTTAGAAATCATAGTGGCCTCACATGCCGTGTCAACTACCTCACTCGCTAAGTGTTGTGGCTCACTCACTCCCTCAAGGATGATCTCACTCATATGGTACCAAGATCCACGTTGATCATGTTTTTGGAGCCCCTACCCCTCTTTTTCTAGCTTGATTTTGTTGTGTTCTTCCCCAATTTCGAAAATCCCCACAAAAAATAGCCCCAAATTTTTTGTGATTTGTTGGTTTGATGATGTTTTGTTTATTTTGTTCCATGGATTTGCTTGGTTTTGAGTGGATCTAGCATTTCCCCAAGTTTCCCCATCTTTCATCCACGAAATCTCCTCAATTTTGACCCCGAAATCTCCATTTTCCGCCCAAAATCGTGCCCCCGAACTCGCATCTCGCGTTGACCCAGACCCACCGGACGACCGCCACTTTACCGGACGTCCGGAGCCGCAGGAACCACCGGACGACCGGTACTTACCGGACATCCGAAACCCCTAACCCGAGCTGAAATAGCGGATTTCCGACCCGACCGGACGTCCGGCGACCGGAGATCCATCCATTAGCGGACGTCCGCTACATGTAGATATTGACTTCGGCTGATTCTTGTTTCGGCCATAACTAATTCATCCGAACTCCGATTTTGACATTCTTTAGCTCGTTTTGAAGCTATTGACATCCCCTTCCCACAAAAATACTACCAACATCATTTGACTCCATCAAATTTTGAAACTTTGGCATCTTTGCCTAGGGCTTCCACCACATCGTCCGCTTCACCACCACCAACTTCCGCAACCTAACCCATTTTGCTTGCCATAGCATTAGTTGTTCTTGAGTAGCGATTCGAGTATTCTACGGTGTTTCAGCTACTCAGGGACGGTTGCTTCTTCATCAACCACCACCACCACCTTCGCATTACCGTGCCCACCATACACTTCCGACAACCCAACATAACCCAATTTTTGTTTGAGCTTGTTTGAGTTGTGGCTTGTGTCTCCTAAGGTGTTTCGGCTACTTAGGGACGGCAACTTCAACTCCGACACGTGTATAGCCCATCATTCCACTTCCACATTTCCAAGTGCAAACCACCACCGCTATCCACGCCTGCTTGCGCCCCACCCCGTAAGCTGACTCTATTGCCTAGCGGTTAGCGCTACCACAATTTGACATTTGCCTTTGGAGATTTTGAGTTTGCAGTTTTTCCGTTTCCTAGGGTGTTTCGGCTAACTAGGAACGGGTCGACATCGGCAACACCGCCTCTCATCATCGCCAAGGACGGTAACGTCGATGACACCATTGTATATTCCCCTTGCAATTGCATTGACAACCCCTAGCCCATTTTGCGTCACTTGCCTATGGAGACTAGCCTTTGAGTATTGCCGGCAACGTTACTTGTGCACATTAGTGACCACACTTCCCATAGCATACATACCATATCATCGTGGTGCATATCTTGGTATCATATCTTGTGTCACAAGTTTGTTCCTGCATATACGCAATTGCTATCTTGGTTTGTGCATTGTGCAAAAGTGGCCATACAAAAAAAAGAATAAGCTTTTAAGCGAAAAGAGAGAGCAGAGAGCTTGTAAGCAAGTACCATAGCATCATACCACATTGCATATAAGATTGTCATATCCGATCATCTTGGATCATCTTAAGAGAAACACCAGGAACCATACATACATAGCATACTTGGGATAGAAAGTTTATCCATTTTGCATCTTATAGGTTGTGCACAAGTGTCGTATCCGCCTATTGAGCAATTGTGCTAGCGTCTCTCTTGAGTTGTGCAACACGAGCGTTTTCCATGGATTCCACATTTTGTGCTCATTCCTTGGTTGCACGACCCCATTTATCTATCCGTGTGTGTGTGTGTGTGTTTTCGCGTACCATTCATTGCTATTGTTCTACTTGTTTCACTTGCGAATTTGTGAATCTCTTTCAACATTTTTGACTCTTGCTAACATTTTGCATCAAATTTTTTGTGCCACTATCCTCACCGAGCTCCACCATAAGCCTTACTTGTGTAGGTGTGAGAACCGACAAGAATTGGTACCAATTGTGCTATTTCCTTGTTACACATTTGAGTGACCATTGATCCATCTTCAACATCGGTCAAGGTACATTTGGTCTAGTTCTTCTCTTTATCCCACTCATACTTGCTGGAGTTTTGTGATGGATAGGCAAGGCATTTCATCTCTGGTCCTCGGCAACAACGACAGTGTGAACAACTACATCACCAAAGCGTCCATCTTAGATCTACAACGACAAATGCAAGGCGCACAGTCAAGATTGCGAGAGCGCATTGAGAACATCTCCATCGACATTTGTCACTCCGAAGCAAGGAAAAGGGACTACATCGACAAGAAGCTTTCCGCACAAAAAGAGGAGCAAGATGCAAGGATGGAGGAGATTCGTGCATTGATCAATTCTTCTTCCCTTTCGTCATCTTCAAGGCGGCGACGGTCAAGCCACAAGTCTTCGGAGCGCGAAAATGATGCAAGCGCAATTCGTCCTCGTGCACTTCCCATGAGTATGACATCTTCGCCTTTGGACGTACGCCATCTTCGCCTACTTCCCATGAGTACGCCTATAACGACTTCATCAAGTCCAAGGCGACCACCTACGAGCGAGGGCGACACTTCCATCTTTGGAAGCCAAGATGGCCGAGCATGGGAATTTCCCTTCGGTCATGGAGACGAGCTACGAGGTGCCACATCATATGGGCCTCCCACACCAAGACAGTGACAAGAAGGTTGAGCAAGGCCCATCCCCTTCGACCACGGCGATAGGAGTTGAGCATGGAGACATTTGCACCTACATCTCTCCGACACCCACATATGTCGAGATGACCCATTTGTCATGTGAGGAGAGCCACCACCCCATGAGTGAGATGAGTGACTCCACCATACGTGACATTGAGAGCATTTCCTATGAGAGGACGAGTGTGACCATCACTAGCCCCACACATGAGAGCATGCCACACATCCTATGTGAGGTTGAGCGCCATTAAGTACAAGGACCAAGAGAAGAAGCTGCCCGAAGCTACAGCCACCAGACGACCGGCCCAGCCCGGACATCCGGTCCCTGAAGGTCACGCCAGCCCAAGGAAACCAGGCCAATGCATGCTACAGCGGCCGGACGTCCGTCCAGGACCGGACGTCCGACAACTCCCAGGCCCCGGATGACCGTACCCATCTGGACGTCCGTCGCCATGCCAACAGCCTCTGGACGACCGACGCCTTACGGACGTCCGAACCCTGGCTGTGTCCAGTTACGGGCTGAAGCCCATGTACCCCTTCACTTCGCCCCTCTTTTGCACCTAGACTATAAATAGACCTGCCACTCCTCCTAGTTAGGGTTAGCATTGGTTTAGCTCATTTGAGATAGAGCATTGCTCATCCATCTGGATCTACTCCACCGCGAGGGACTGACACCTCTTCGGAGAAGATCCACTTGGATTCAAGACCTCCTTTTCGAGCAGACCATCTTCAAGACCTCCTCACGGAGAAGAACCGGTTACCCTTTGTATCGTCCCTTGTTGATCGTGGATCTTGTATCACTTTGTGCCTCGATGATCTAGCGCATGTGTGACTTTATTCTTGTTGGTTGAGTGTTCTCTCGTGTTTTTTCCTCGTTCCCCTATTCGTGTCCATCGTGTTCGTGGTAGGATTCCCTTCCAAACATGAAAGATCGACCACTAGGGTTCCACCCTACATCATATGGTGTCAGAACCAGGTTGATCACGTTTTTGGAGCCCCATACCCCTCTTTTTCTAGCATGATTTTGTTGTGTTCTTCCCCAATTTCGAAAATTCCCACCAAAAATAGCCCAAATGTTTTGTGATTTGTTGGTTTGATGATGCTCCACAAGCGCAAATGTTGGGTCTTGTGGAGCACCTATACAATATGAACCTTACCTTGTATCTTTCCTTTTGTTGTTCATGTACCTTGTGGATCTTGTGTGTTTGATTGTCTAGTGCATGTGTGATTGGACTTGTTCTTGAGTGTTTCCCGTTGTGATTTCTCTCCGTTCTTCCCCGTGTTCTTCGTGTTCCTCATAGGGATCCGCTCCAATCGTGAAAAATGTGATCATTATGTATGAATATGCCATCATAGATGATGTATTGTTGATTTTGATCCATGGATTTGCTTGGTTTCGAGTGGATCTAACATTTCCCCAAGTTTCCCCATCTTTCATCCACAAAATATCTCAATTTTGACCCCGAAATCTCCATTTTCCGTCCAAAATCGCGCCCCCGAACTCGCATCTCGCGTTAACCCAGACCCACCGGACGACCGCCACTTTACCGGACGTCCGGAGCCGCAGGAACCACGGGACGACCGGTACTTACCGGACTTCCGAAACCCCTAACCCGAGCTGAAATAGCGGATTTCCGACCCGACCGGACATCCAACCTGTAGTTTCAGATTTCGGCTGATTTTTGTTTTGCCCATAACTAATTCATCCGAACTCCGATTTTGACGTTCTTTAGCTCGTTTTGAAGCTATTGACATCCCTCTTCCCATAAAAATACTACCAAAATCATTTGACTCCATCAAAATTTTGAAACTTTGGCATCTTTGCCTAGGGCTTCCACCACATCGTCCGCTTCACCACCACCGACTTCCGCAACCTAATCCATTTTGGTTGCCATAGAATTAGTGGTTGCTTGAGTAGTGATTCGAGTCTTCTACGGTGTTTCGGCTACTTAGGGACAGTTGCTTCTTCATCAACCACAACCACCACCTTCGCATTACCGTGCCCAACATAACCCAATTTTTGTTTGAGCATGTTTGAGTTGTGGCTTGTGTCTCCTAAGGTGTTTCGGCTACTTAGGGACAACAACTTCAACTCCGACACATGTATAGCCCATCATTCCACTTCCACATTGCCAAGTGCAAACCACCACCGCTATCCGCTACCACAATTTGATATTTGCCCTTGGAGATTTTGAGTTTGCAGTTTTTCCGTTTCCTAGGGTGTTTCGGCTAACTAGGACGGGTCGACATCGGCAACACCGCCTCTCATCATCGCCAAGGACGGTAACCTCGATGACACCATTGTATATTCCCCTTGCAATTGCATTGACAACCCCTAGCCCATTTTGCGTCACTTGCCTATCGAGACTAGCCTTTGAGTATTGCCGGCAACGTTACTTGTGCACATTAGTGATCATACTTCCCATAACATACATACCATATCATCGTGGTGCATATCTTGGTATCATATCTTGTGTCACAAGTTTGTTCCTGCATATACGCAATTGCTATCTTGGTTTGTGCATTGTGCAAAAGTGGCCATACAAAAAAAAGAATAAGCTTTTAAGCAAAAAGAGAGAGCAAAGAGCTTGTAAGCAAGTACCGTAGCATCATACCACATTGCATATAAGATTGTCATATCCGATCATCTTGGATCATCTTGAGAGAAACACCAGGAACCATACATACATAGCATACTTGGGATAGAAAGTTTATCCATTTTGCATCTTATAGGTTGTGTACAAGTGTCGTAACTGCCTATTGAGCAATTGTGCTAGCGTCCCTCTTGAGTTGTGCAACACGAGCATTTTCCGTGGATTCCACATTTTGTGCTCATTCCTTCGTTGCACGACCCCATTTATCTATCCGTGTGTGTGTTTCCGTGTACCATTCGTTGCTATTGGTCTACTTGTTTCACTTGCAAATTTGTGAATCTCTTTCAACATTTTTGACTCTTGCTAACATTTTGCATCAAATATTTTGTGCCACTATCCTCACCGAGCTCCACCATAAGCCTTACTTGTGTAGGTGTGAGAACCAATAAGAATTGGTACCAATTGTGCTATTTCCTTGTTACACATTTGAGTGATCATTGATCCATCTTCAACATCGGTCAAGCTACATTTTGTCTAGTTCTTCTATTTCTCCCACTCATACTTGCTCGAGTTTTGTGATGGATAGGCAAGGCATTTCATCTATTGTCCTCGACAACAACGACGGCGTGAACAACTACATCACCAAAGCGTCCATCTTCAATCTACAACGACAAATACAAGGCGCACAATCAAGATTGCGAGAGCGCATCGAGAACATCTCCATCGACATTCGTCTCTCCGAAGCAAGGAAAAGGGACTACATCGACAAGAAGCTTTTCGCACAAAAAGAGGAGCAAGGTGCAAGGATGGAGGAGATTTGGGCCTTGATCAAGTCTTCTTCCCCTTCGTCATCTTCAAGGCGGCGACGTTCAAGCCACAAGTCTTTGGAGCGCGAAAACGATGCAAGCGCAATTCGTCCACATCCACATCTACATGGCGACCACCACCATGTTCTTGATCCACATCGTCATGAAGGGCAAGTCACCTCCAAGCAACATGTGCACAACAACAACGAACGACATCTACTATGAGCTCAAGCACGACAACGACATCATCATCATGAAGATGCTCCACAAGTGCAAATGCACAAGTCCCAACAAGCCCTACTTCACGCCAAGTCCAAGCTTCATGAGCAAAAGAGAAGACCGCAGGACGAGCACCACCAAGATGGAGCTACGGCTACCACCACCACTTCGGCATCTTTGCTAAGTGCTATCGAGGCATCTTCGCCTTTGGATGTACGGCATTGATACATCTCCAACGTATCTATAATTAATGAAGCATTCATGCTATTATACTATCTGTTTTAGATGTTTAATGGGCTTTATTATACACTTTTTATTATTTTTGGGATTAACATATTAACTAGAGGCCCAGCCCATATTGCTGGTTTTTTTTGCCTATTTAAGTGTTTCACAGAAAAGGAATATCAAACGGAGTCCAATGTGATGCCCCCGATTTAATCGTACACTAATCATGCACGCAAATGTGTACGATCAAGATCAGGGACTCACGGGAAGATATCACAACACAACTCTAAAACATAATTAAGTCATACAAGCATCATAATACAAGCCAGGGGCCTCGAGGGCTCGAATACAAGTGCTCGATCATAGACGAGTCAGCGGAAGCAACAATATCTGAGTTCAGACATAAGTTAAACAAGATGCCATAAGATGGCTAGCACAGACTAGGATACAGGTCGAAAGAGGCGCAGGCCTCCTGCCTGGGATCCCCCCAACTACTCCTGGTCGTCGTCAGCGGGCTGCACGTAGTAGGCACCTCCGGTGTAGTAATCATCATCGACGGTGGCGTCTGGCTCCTGGGCTCCATCGTCTGGTCGCAGCAACCGGGTAAAGAAAGGGGGAAAAGGGGGAACAAGTCAACCGTGAGTACTCATCCAAAGTACTCGCAAGTAAGGAGCTACACTACATATGCATGGATATATGTGTAAAGGGCCATATCAGTGGACTGAACTGCAGAATGCCAGAATAAGAGGGGGATATCTAATCTCGTCAAGACTACGCTCGCAGCCTCCGCCTTGCAACATGTAGAAGATAGTAGACTGAAGTCCTCCAAGTAGCATCTCCAGGTAGCATCGCATAGCATAATCCTACCCGGCGATCCCCTCCACGCAACCCTGAGAGAGAGCGACCACCGGGTTGTATCCGCACTTGGAAGGATGTGTTTTATTAAGTATCCGGTTCTAGTTGTCATAAGGTCAAGGTACAACTCCAAGTCGCCCTGTTATCAAGATCACGGCTATTCAATAGATTAAACTTCCCTGCAGGGTGCACCACATAACCCAACACGCTTGATCCCATTTGGCCGGACACACTTTCTGGGTCATGCCCGCCGCTGAAGATCAACACGCCGCAGCCCCACCTAGGCACCACAGAGAAGTCAAGACGCCGGTCTAAACCTAAGCGACGTGGGTCCGGGCCCATCGCCCAATGCACACCAAGACGCTTGCGGCGGCGGAAGCAGACCTAGCCTAACAGCATTCCGGTCCAATCCGCGCGCGCTCGCCGCCGACGCCACGAAGGCTTCGGCTGATACCACGACGCCGGGATACCCATAACTACTCCCACGTAGATGGTTAGTGCGTATAGACCAAATGGCCAGACTCAGATCAAATACCAAGATCTCGTTAAGCGTGTTAAGGATCCGCGAACGCCGACCAGGGCCAGGCCCACCTCTCTCCTAGGTGGTCTCAACCTGCCTGTCGCTCCGCCACAAAGTAACAGTCGGGGGCCGTCGGGAACCCAGGCCCACCTCTACGGGATGGAGCCACCGTCCTTTCAGCCCCATCTCCTAACAAGATCACAGGTAATGTAATAGTGTAAAGTATATAGTATATGCCCGTGATCACCTCCCAAGTGATCACAGCCGAAGAGTATAGCATGGCGAGACGGACAAGAATGTAGGGCCACCGATGGAACACTAGCATCCTATACTAAGCATGTAGGATTGCGGTAAAGGTAACAACAAAGAGTAGCAAGGACAGACTATGCAGCAAGATAGGATTAATCGAAAGCGATAACATGCTACACTACTCTAATGCAAGCAGATAGAGAAGAGTAGGCGATATCCGGTGATCAAAGGGGGCTTGCCTGGTTGCTCGCAAGAGAGAGGGTCATCAACTCCGTAGTCGAACTGGGCAGCAGCAGCGTCGGTCTCGTAGTCTACCGGAGATAAGAGGGGGAAGAAACAATGAATACAATGCAAACATAAACACGATGATGCGTGACGCGACAATGAGCGGTGCTAGGTGTGCCCTAACGTGGTATGAGGTGGTACAGGTTAAGGGGGGGAAACATCCGGGAAGTATTCCCAGTGCTTCACGTTTTCGGACAGTGGAACCGGAGGAGGAAAGTTGCGAGTTTGATATGTTAGGGGTGTGTGGCGGATGAACGGGCTGCGTATCTGGGTTCTTCTCGTCGTTCTGAGCAACTTTCATGTACAAAACATTTTCATCCGAGTTACGGTTTATTTTATATTCATTTTTAAAGATTTAATCAATTTATAATTTATTATTATTAATTTAATCTGAAAATGGCATTACTGCACCAGCATGACGTCGGCATGACGTCATTAGTCAACAGAGGTGTTGACTGGGTCAAGCTGACGTGTGGGTCCCGCATGACATTGACTGTTTTAGTTAAATAAGTTAATTAGTTAATTAGGTTAATTAATCTTAATTAGTTACTTTAAACAGAATTAGTTAAGTTAATTAATTAATTAATTAATTAATTAATATTTAATTTTATCTATCTATTTACTTATTTAGTTATTTTAATTCCCTTTTTTATAAAACGTTCTGGGACACGGGCCCCGTTTGTCATAGGGCTAGAGTTAGATTAATTAGGGCCATTAGTGGCTTAACTACATGGCCACGTCAGCACTTCACGACGGCTAACCGCCGACGCTAAACAGGGGCGGCAGAGCTCGTCGGCCGGCCATCTCCGGCGACGGCTGGAGCTGTGGGTGGCTCGGCAGACGCATCGCGACGAGGGGCACCGGATGGTGGCCGTGGGGCTGCTGGAGGTGGGCTGCAGGGGCGCCGGCGTTGAGCGGAGCAGCGCGTGGCTCGGCCTCGCAGCGGGAACGCCGTGCGTAGGGAGCAGGGCGCGGCCACGGTGCGTGCACGGGCACGGGACGGCACGGGCGTGCAGTGACCGAACGAGGAGAGGGGGAGCTGCGGGAGCACGCGGGCGAGCGAGTCCCGTCGAGGACGACTCCGGCGCGGGGTCAGAGAGGGAGATGGGGGTGGCTCTCACGGAGGGATGTAGGGTCAGGGCAGCGGGGCTCGGGGTGGATGACGAGGACGACGGCGGCGTGGAGGAGGCAGGCCGGCGGTGAGGTCCCGGCGTGTAACATCCCAAAATTCTAAATTTTGGAATGTTATATTAAATAAATATTTATATTTGCTTGTTTGATTGTATGCTTGATTGTTTGTTAGAAAGTGAGTGGAATTTAAAAAAAAATGAGGGGGAATAAAAGGACTTTCCCAATTTTTCATTTTGAATCCCTATCTAATTTTAAGTTTGCATCTTATCAAAAAAATCTCTGATAAAAAAATAAATGAGAGGAGGAATATGACACTCCAAAAAAAATCAGAGATAATGTTTGACAATTTATTTGAAACTCAAATTTCCTTTCATTTTGGAGTTATTGCAAAAAAAATTATTTCATCATGAAAATATGTTCTGGATTTAGGAAATTGTATTCTGAGAATTTTGGTATATAATATGCATATTTTTATTCTGTCATTATTATTATTGTTTTCCTTGTCGTTTTTTAAAAGAAGCCCATGAGGCCGCGCATCGCCCAGCCCACGCTTAGCGCTTAGGGCGCACGACGGAGCAATTCCCACGAGCGCCGCCACCCCTCCCTCTCGCTCCCTCTCTCTCACGCCATCTCTCCTCATTTTTTTTCCTGGTGCTGGACCCCACCCGCCATTTTCTCCCGTCAGATGAAACAGGAGGAGCGCAGCTCAAGCTGCTCGCTGCGATGTCAAGACGCAGCAAACGGCGGAAACCCTATCACGGCTTGCCTCCTGCCCCAAGAACATGTCCTATAAATACCCAGCCACCTCCCTCGCCGACGCCTCTAAAACCCCACGCCGAAACCACCTCTACCTCACGTGATCTTCGTTTGGATCTCGTCGGAGCTGAGACGGTTCACCGTAGATCCCGACGCCGGTGAGCAACCCCGAACCACCAAATCTTGTCCAACATACTTCTCTCATCATTGTGCTTCTTCATGACTTCGTTTCGTCGTCCAGGGAGCACCGGAGCCTCACCGTGGACCTCACCCGACATTGCCGGAGCACCGAGTTCATCTCGACGCTCGCTCACCTCCGCATCCCCGACCTCCACCTTCAACTAAAAATCGGACCCCTCGAGTCCTCCACCCACTAGACATCGCTGCCTCCGCCGCCCGGTCACCGAGCCACCACCCGCGGCGCCCTGCTTCTCTGCCACCGCCGTTTTTTCCGTGTAAGTCACGTGCTCGCTAACTCCTTCATTTTTTATTATTCAAAGCGCTAAGTGCTAGATCGGTTCTTTAGATCAGTTGGTTTGGTTTAGTACACGGTTTATTATGGTTTAGATCGAACCGGTTTGCCGGTTTTTTCTGTTTTGAACGTACGTGCACGTTTCTGTAAAGTTCCGGCCGAGCGACTGTTAGTTACAGATCGCTCAGCTCCTAGCCCAGTAGACTTGTCCGTTCTGTTTTTTTTATTTTCGTTTCTATAAAAAACAGAAAAGTTTCAATCTTAGATATTCTATAACTTTTATGTTTTATATCCAAATTGAGTGATTCTTTTTGCATTGTGTCACAAATTTGCTTAAGTTTCTGTTTGTGTACTTAGGTTTCAAATTTGAATAGTTTAGATTTGAATTTGATGAAATTTGTTCAAATCACTAATTTGGTCATATTTTGAGTTTTACAAAGTATTTTTGATTGATTCTTTTTGCTACTGTTTTATTATGGTTTTGTCTATCCAGTAGCATATACTTATTTATTTTTACTTTATTTTTAAATTAGGTTTTAGCAAAACAGTACTGTTTTAGTTATAGTTTTGTTTTAGTCTTTTCTTTATTGTTTTTATTAGTTTTAAATTATTTATTTTTGTAAATTTTGACAAATTTAGTTTTGTTTCTGTTAGTAAACCAAAGAAATTTTTATTTTTATTTTAAAATTTATTTTATTTAGTTTTGTATGAAAACTTGTTTAGGTCATAGTTAGTGTTTCATAAAAGCTTTTTATTTGTTTCTTTTTGCAAATAAAATTTTATAAAAAATACTTTCTGTTAACTTAGTTGTTTTACATTTTTTTTCTGTTAAGTTATTAGTTTATTGTTTTAATTGTTGTTAAGTTTTATTTAGGACAAAACTATTTTGTGTTATGTCTTAGAGTTTTTTTTTTTGTAGTTTTGTTGTGTAGTTTTCCTTTGTTTTTATTTGGTGTCCCTTGATTTGCATTTTTATTTGTTGGTTTTATTATGAGTGTTAGAATTGTTTGCTAGGATGTTTGCTTATATGAATGCTATGTTTGACTATATAGATTTTCAACGGAGTGACGATTAGTTCTACCAAGTCATTTTCTGACAGCGTTGTTATCTTCATCAAGTATTACCAGGCAAGTTCACTTTGACAATGCTTTCATACCTAAGTTTTTATTGCATTTAGTGGCATATTTGCAACAACTCTCCAGTAGTGATATTGAATTCTTGTAGTTGATTAGTATGCATGAGGTAGGAACCCATCACCCTGTTACCAAGCCCGGGACGTTATTTATTTTAATGCTACGCTATAGTAAACGGGGTTTGGTATGAGTGCTGCAGAGTGGTGTGAAGAAGGAGGACTCTCGTCAATGACGACAACTCCATGATGGCATCTGCAAGGACTGCATTTTCAAGGCCTCAAGACTTCAAGACTCGAGACAAGAATTCAATACACACTACTGGGTGAAGGACGGTTAACGGGCACCCTGGAGAAACCAGTGGTTGGCCGAGATGCATGGAGAAGCGCCATGACATCTTACGGAAAGCTTCACCCAGACTCAAAGAGACGGAAGAATACTTCATGCCCGGAAGCTTACCTGTGCAACCGCAAGTCACTATGGGCTCGCTTGGTTGACCTTAGTTGTGACTCTGGCTGGGACGGTGCTAGCAGATGTAGAACTACGGTAGGATTGGATGAGCACGGACGGTGGTCGGGAACTCTTCGAAGACCATGTTTGGTCATCTTGTTCTCAAACACCTGAAGTGCGAGAACGTAAAGAGAGGGATCGAATCTTGCGGGTAAAGTGTACAAACCTCTGCAGAGGGTTAAAACCTAATCGATTAGCCGTGTCCCGATTACGGACAATTTGAGCCTCGGACTTGGATCTATCTCGAACTCTCAACACCGGATTGATAACTTAATTGTGGGCAACTTATGATGATTTTGGGCTATGAGACATCGGTTGGCGGAACCATGTCATGATAGAAAACTCCATAGTACAGACTTCATTTATTCCTTTGATGTAGGGAAAATAAAACCAGCTTTTACGCAAACAAAACTCAGACCCAGAGCCACAAAGCCAAATTGCATATGTTATAGTTTTACCATCTGTTTTCTCATGTTGTGATCTTGCGGTACATTCAATGTACTGACCTCACGTGGCTGCAACGTATCATGTTGCAGGATTTTCTCGACGAGTAAGAGTTACGATACAGGTTACTGATCTACACTCAACCTGCCGATGGCGTTGATGGGACTCCACACCGACTATTTGTTTCGCTGTGACTTATGAGGTATATATCAGTTTTACGTTAATTATACATGTGATTGCACTTTGATATATACATTGATGTCTTGTGTGTGCCAAAGATACTTGATCCGAGGATGGCACAGCAACACGAGGCTTGACCGTCTGAGGTCGGGTCGCTACAGATATGGTATCAGAGCACATGTTGACTGTAGGGCGTGACCCTAGAAATCAGAAAGCCCCTAGGACAGGATGTCTCAAAAAACTTTATTTTCAAAAGGATCCTTTACTTCTCGTATTTTCTGATTTTATCAAGTAGTCCCTCTGACCTCAAATAGTTAGAATATACACCTTTCCCTTTTGACCACACGGAAGATCAACTGAAGTCACTCCAAGAATTAAAGATATCGGACAACTGATGGCCATTTCAGAGTAAAGAGGATTTCACCATGCGTTGGAAGAATTGCAGCTGCAACAATTGAAGACTCTGAAGACTTGAAGAATTTGAAGTTCCTGAAGAATTATTTGACCTTTAGAGACCAAACCCCTGTTATACACCTACGTTAGATGCGATGATTTGTGAGCTGTCATTTGTTTGATGTTTTCCGACAGCCCCAAAATAAAACTCGTTTCTCCAAAACTATTGTTTGTATTGTGTGTATCTCTCTCTCTATCCAGCTCTCTCTTATCTCACCCTAAAACCCTTGGAGCCAATAGATGATGATTGAAGAAGGACTGGTATTCTCTGGACCGATGACTCAGTTGGAGGCAGAGTTATGGATTCAAAACATGGAGAATCAACTCAAGAAAAATTGGATTGCAAGGAAGTATGAGGTTCCATATGCTCTTCAGCATTTTACCTAGAGTGCTGCAATCTGGTGGAAAATGCATCAAGCCATACAAGGATGCAACGGAGCAAAAACTTGGGAGGAATTCAAGAAAACTCTCTTGAGGTCCCGTCTTATCCGGAAGCACTACGATAACCCGAAGAAGAAACCTTGTGCTTGCAAGGTTTGCGGAGAAATAGGACACACCCAGGAGGAACACAAGGAGGGATGCCCACATTGTGAGGAGAATCACCCAGCCGAAGCATGCCCAACTAGTCAGGTGACTTGTTTCTTGTGTGAAGGAACCACCCACTACCCGACTCAGTGTCACATTTACCCCATGGTGCAACAAACTATTCAGGAGTAGGAAGAAGGAATGAAAGAAGCCCTCCGAGAAGTTATGAAAGAAACTGTGATGAAGGAATGTGTTGAAGACCCTGATGGAGAAGGCCTCAACAGATTTACTCCAATGCCTGCTATTCATGTGGAGAAGAAGGACATTTTTCACAGTATTGCACCAAGGAAAGAAAAGAGTATCTGGGATACTTCCCGACGGAAGCAATAGAGTTTGATCCACAGGGAATAGAAGGTTTGATTAGAACGAAGAAACCCAGGAAGAGAAAACAAAGACACCCTCAGAACAACCCAATTTCTGCAAAGAGGGACAAGAGTCATATTACCTGTTTTGAATGTAAGGACGTCGGGCATTATGCCAATCATTGTCTCGAAAGGAAGCAAGGAACTCAAGGAGCAGGCACCATCTCCAAGAAGCCCAAAGACTTATCGAAATTTATTTGTTTTCATTGCAAGGAAGCAGGACATTATGCTACTAAATGTCCCGACAAGATGAAAGCTGGAGTTGAGTAGTTGGAATTTTGATATTGGAAACAAGAGTAGTATAAAGCAATTTCATTTTCATGAGTTCGATGAGTTGAGTTATGTAATGGGTGCTCAGAGTTTGTAATGGATTCATGAAATCAATAAAGTTAAAGTGTCCTAATTCCATATGTTGAATTGTATGAGTTGTTACGCTATGAACACAGATGTTGACCATTTTCGAGGATATGAGAAATACGGTTTTATGGGTAAAATTGTGCATTTCACCTTAAGGGTGACAGTACCCTATGAGAACATTTAATTTATGGAAAGGGAAATGTGTCCCAAAGATTGGAGTTTGGATAAAATAAGTATGAGTTGTATTCCAATATTTTGGTTACCTCAGGAGTATGAAGGAATGAAGTAATATTGGATTTAAATGAGATGTAATGTTGAAATATGGAACAATTGTAACTCCAATGATGAGTTAAAGCTATGAAAGTATTGAAGTGGGCCCACAACCCATAGGCCCAGGAATTAATAAGGATCAAGTACTCCCTGGAGGAAGAAATTCTGGAAGAAGCTGTGATTTCATCAGCATACGTTTCGTAGGAGGTTACGCAAAAACTTGAGAGTGGTGAAGTAACGATAGATGTTTTGTTTGGCTTGCAGAACCAAAGGATTTACCCGATCCCTGTTCAATACAGGAGAAATTCTGCAATGCTCGTGAGAATGCCCGAGTGTTAGAAATACGAGATTCGCTAAACCTTATACAAGGTAATGATCTGGGTGCGGAATGGATTGATCACCATACCGACTTACTCGTATCATTCGCTCTTGCTATTTGGAATGGTAAATCTGAGAGACTTACCCATAGTAGAGAGACGACGGTGTCAAAGCCTTGTTTAAACCCTAGAATGGTAGGACGGTTGATCCATGTACAGGCAACCGTTGCCAATCGTAGGATATACGGTGAGATTTAGCTGAGACCCATTTCCTGTAGAAGAAACCATTAATTATTGACCACCACGAGAATATCGAATAGTTGATTAGGGTTGGCGACAGACCTGTCAGCTCAGAAGACCAAGTCTCGGAAGGAACTCACCATGAATGAAAGGACACGTATTTGAGGAAAAGGTTTTGACCCTACCGGAAGAGCCCCAGCGTAGGAGTTACTTCGAAGTTGTGAGAAGACCGATAGTGTTCACCCTAAGGATGGAGTAAATAAGATCTGTTGGAACCATAACCCTGCTTTTAAGTGTGGTAGCACACTAGACCATTCCGATTGATGGATTTGCTGGAAGGCCCCCAAACCCTACCCTTTTCTTGCTAGCCTCTTCGAATCTCGAGGACGAGATTCATTTTAAGTGTGTAGGTTTGTAACATCCCAAAATTCTAAATTTTGGAATGTTATATTAAATAAATATTTATATTTGCTTGTTTGATTGTATGCTTGATTGTTTGTTAGAAAGTGAGTGGAATTTAAAAAAATCAAATGAGGGGAATAAAAGGACTTTCCCAATTTTTCATTTTGAATCCTATCTAATTTTAAGTTTGCATCTTATCAAAAAATCTCTAATAAAAAATATATGAGAGGAGGAATATGACACTCCAAAAAAATCAGAGATAATGTTTGACAATTTATTTGAAACTCAAATTTCCTTTCATTTTGGAGTTATTGCAAAAAAATAATTTATTTCATCATGAAAATATGTTCTGGATTTAGGAAATTGTATTCTGAGAATTTTGGTATATAATATGCATATTTTTTATTCTGTCATTATTATTATTGTTTTCCTTGTCGTTTTTTAAAAGAAGCCCGCGAGGCCGAGCATACCGGCCCAGCCCACGCTAGCGCTAGGGCGCACGCACGGGAGCAATTCCCACGAGCGGCCGCCACCCCTCCCTCTCGTTCCCTCTCTCTCACGTCATCTCTCCCTCATTTTTTTCCTGGTGCCTGGACCCCACCGGTCATCTTCTCCCGTCGCATGAAACAGGAGGAGCGCAGCTCAAGCACTGCTGCGATGCCGCACGCGCAAACGGCGGAAACCCTATCTACGGCTTGCCTCCTGCCCCAAGAACATGTCCTATAAATACCCAGCCACCTCCTCGCCTGACGCCCCCAAAAACCCCACGCCGAAACCACCTCTACCTCACGTGATCTTCGTTTGGATCTCGTCGGAACTGAGACGGTTCACCGTAGATCCCGACGCCGGTGAGCAACCCCGAACCACCAAATCTTGTCCAACATACTTCTCTCATCATTGTGCTTCTTCATGACTTCGTTTCGTCGTCCAGGGAGCACCGGAGCCTCGCCGTGGACCTCACCCGACATTGCCGGAGCACTGAGTTCATCTCGACGCTCTGCTCACCTCCGTCATCCCCGACCTCCACCTTCAACTAAAAATCGGACCCCCTCGGAGTCCTCCACCCACTAGACATCGCCGTCTCCGCCGCCGGTCACCAGAGCCACCACCCCGCCGGCGCCCTGCTTCTCTGCCACCGCCGTTTCTTCTGTGTAAGTCACGTACCTGCTAACTCCTTCATTTTTTTTATTATTCAAAGCGCTAAGTGCTAGATCGGTTCTTTAGATCAGTTGGTTTGGTTTAGTACACGGTTTATTATGGTTTAGATCGAACCGGTTTGCCGGTTTTTTCTGTTTTGAACGTACGTGCACGTTTCTGTAAAGTTCCGGCCGAGCGACGGTTAGTTACAGATCGCTCAGCTCCTAGCCCAGTAGACTTGTCCGTTCTGTTTTTTTTTTTCGTTTCTACAAAAAATAGAAAAGTTTCAATCTTAGATATTCTATAACTTTTATGTTTTATATCCAAATTGAGTGATTCTTTTTGCATTGTGTCACAAATTTTCTTAAGTTTATGTTTGTGTACTTAGGTTTCAAATTTGAATAGTTTAGATTTGAATTTGATGAAATTTGTTCAAATCACTAATTTGGTCATATTTTGAGTTTTACAAAGTATTTTTGATTGATTCTTTTTGCTACTGTTTTATTATGGTTTTGTCTATCCAGTAGCATATACTTATTTATTTTTATTTTATTTTTAAATTAGGTTTTAGCAAAACAGTACTGTTTTAGTTATAGTTTTGTTTTAGTCTTTTCTTTATTGTTTTTATTAGTTTTAAATTATTTATTTTTGTCACTTTTGACAAATTTAGTTTTGTTTCTGTTAGTAAACCAAAGAAATTTTTATTTTTTAAAAAATTTATTTTATTTAGTTTTGTATGAAAACTTGTTTAGGTCATAGTTAGTGTTTCATAAAAGCTTTTTATCTGTTTCTTTTTGCAAATAAAATTTTATAAAAAATACTTTCTGTTAACTTAGTTGTTTTACATTTTTTCTGTTAAGTTATTAGTTTATTGTTTTAATTGTTGTTAAGTTTTACTTAGGACAAAACTATTTTGTGTTATGTCTTAGAGTTTTTTTTTTGTAGTTTTGTTGTGTAGTTTTCCTTTGTTTTTATTTGGTGTCCCTTGATTTGCATTTTTATTTGTTGGTTTTATTATGAGTGTTAGAATTGTTTGCTAGGATGTTTGCTTATATGAATGCTATGTTTGACTATATAGATTTTCAACGGAGTGACGATTAGTTCTACCAAGTCATTTTCTGACAGCGTTGTTATCTTCATCAAGTATTACCAGGCAAGTTCACTTTGACAATGCTTTCATACCTAAATTTTTATTGCATTTAGTGGCATCTTTGCAACAACTCTCCAGTAGTGATATAGATTTCTTGTAGTTGATTAGTATGCATGAGGTAGGAACCCATCACCCTGTTACCAAGCCCGGGACGTTATTTATTTTAATGCTACGCTATAGTAGACGGGGTTTGGTATGAGTGCACGAGAGTGGTGTGAAGAAGGAGGACTCTACGTCAATGACGACAACTCCATGATGGCATCTGCAAGGACTGCATTTTCAAGGCCTCAAGACTTCAAGACTCGAGACAAGAATTCAATACACACTCATTGGGTGAAGGACGGTTGTGGGCACCCTAGAGAAACCAGTGGTTGGCCGGGATGCATGGAGAAGCGCCATGACATCTTGCCGAAAGCTTCACCCAGACTCAAAGAGACGGAAGAATACTTCATGCCCGAAAGCTTACCTGTGCAACCGCAAGTCACTATGGGCTCTGGCTTGGTTGACCTTAGTTGTGACTCTGGCTGGGACGGTGCTAGCAGATGTAGAACTACGATAGGATTGGATGAGCACCGGACAGTGGTCAGGGGAACTCTTCGGAAGACCATGTTTCGGTCATCTTGTTCTCAAACACCCTGAAGTGCGAGAACGTAAAGAGAGGGATCGAATCTTGCGGGTAAAGTGTACAAACCTCTGCAGAGGGTTAAAACCTAATCGATTAGCCGTGTCCCCGGTTATGGACAATTTGAGCCTCTAGACTTGGATCTATCTCGGAACTCTCAACACCGGATTGATAACTTAATTGTGGGCAACTTATGATGATTTTGGGCTATGAGACATCGGTTGGCAGAACCATGTCATGATAGAAAACTCCATAGTACAGACTTCATTTATTCCTTTGATGTAGGGAAAATAAAACCAGCTTTTAAGCAAACAAAACTCAGACCCAGAGCCACAAAGCCAAATTGCATATAGTATAGTTTTACCATCTGTTTTCTCATGTTGTGATCTTGCCGGTACATTCAATGTACTGACCTACGCGGCTGCAACGTATCATGTTGCAGGATTTTCTCGACGAGTAAGAGTTACGATACAGGGTTACGGACTACACTCAACCTGCCGATGGCGTTGATGGGACTCCACACCCGACTTTTTGTTTCCGCTGTGTCTTATGAGGTATATATCAGTTTTACGTTAATTATACATGTGATTGCACTTTTATATATACATTGATGTACTGTGTGTGCCAACATACTGATCCAGGGATGGCACAGAAACACAGAGGCTTGACCGTCTGAGGTCGGGTCGCTACATGGCAAGGTGTGGGGCTCCGGGCGTCGACGATGGCCGGCGACGGCGGGGCTGAGGGAAGCCCGGCACGGGGCGGCGTCGTTCGTGGGAGGTGCTGGCGTCGGGGTCGAGCGGCTCAGGGCTCGGGGCGTTTCCGGCGGGGAGGAGGACGAGGAGGCGGCGCCGGTGAGGTAGAAGTGGGGCGACGGGGTCGGGGCGCCGTTGACCCGATCTAGATCGAGGGGGGAATCAGAGGGAGTGGGGAGGTCGTGCGTGGGGCTCTCTCTAGCGGGCTGGAGGGAGAGGTGGGGATCGGCGGCGTGGGGAAGTGGGCGCTAGGGTTCGCCGAGCGGGAGTGGGGGTATGCAGGGGGCGAGTGGGCCGGCCTGGGGGCCCGATGGCCTGCTGGGCCAAGGCCCAGTGGGGGGGCGGGGGTTTGCTCCTTTTTTTTGGTTGTTTTCTCTTTTTGCTTTATTAGTTCTTTTCTGTTTTTCTTTTAGTTACACATTAATTTCAGTTCAGTAAAATATAACAATAGCCCCTAAAATAATGTTCCATAATAACCCATTGTCATAAAAGTTTTACCCCGGATTAAAATAGTTTAACAAATAAAAAAAATACCAAAGGCATTTATATAATTGTTTTTGCTACGGTTTAAATCATTTTAGAGTATTTTAACATTTTATAAAAGTGTGGTTTCTTCACCATAATTACCTATGCATTATTTGGCACACTTCGCACATTTTAGTTTTAATATTTGAAAACTTTTATTGTTTGCTTAATTTTGAATTTGAATTCGAACCAGTTTTGAACTAACGCAAGATCAGTAACAGTAATCGAGGTGACGTGGCATCATTAGCAGAGGTTCACTGTAGCTTAAATACCTGGGCGTCACATCCAAGCGGAATGAAACCTTCGCGAGAGTTATTTTTGGAACGGAAGCAATCCAGGAGACTTGGAGGAGACGTCGGGGCAGCTTGGAGGAAGCCATGAGGCAGGAGGACGCGCCCTACCCCTGGGCGCGCCCCCACCCTCGTGGGCCCCTTGTGGCTCTCCTGACCGACTTCTTTCGCCTATATATCTCCATATACCCGGAAAACATCCAGGACAAGAATAGATCGGGAGTTCCGCCGCCGCAAGCCTCTGTAACCACAAAAAACCAATCGGGACCCTATTAGGCACCTGCGGGGGGATCCTCACCGTGGCCATCTTCATCATCCCGCGCTCTCCATGACGAGGAGGGAGTAGTTCACCCTCGGTGCTGAGGGTATGTACCAGTAGCTATGTGTTTGACCTCTCTCTCTCTCGTGTTCTTGATTTGGCACGATCTTGATGTATCGCGAGCTTTGCTATTATAGTTGGATCTTATGATGTTTCTCCCCCTCTACTCTCTTGTAATGGATTGAGTTTTCCCTTTGAAGTTATCTTACCGGATTGAGTCTTTAAGGATTTGAGAACACTTGATGTATGTCTTGCCGTGCTTATCTGTGGTGACAATGGGATATTCACGTGATCTACTTGATGTATGTTTTGGTGATAAACTTGCGGGTACAATGAACTTATGCATAGGGGTTGGCACACGTTTTCGTCTTGACTCTCCGGTAGAAACTTTGGGGCACTCTTTGAAGTACTTTGTGTTGGTTGAATAGATGAATCTGAGATTGTGTGATGCATATTGTATAATCATGCCCATGGATACTTGAGGTGACAATGGAGTATCTTGGTGACATTAGGGTTTTGGTTGATTTGTGTCTTAAGGTGTTATTGTTGGGGAACGTAGCAGAAATTCAAAATTTTCCTACGAGTCACCAAGATTTATCTATGGAGAGACTAGCAACAAAAGAGAGGAGAGTGCATCTACAGACCCTTGTAGATCGCTAAGCGGAAGCGTTCAAGAGAACGGGGTTGATGGAGTCGTACTCGTCGTGATCCTAATCACCGATGATCCTAGCACCGAACGGACGACACCTCCTCGTTCAACACTTAAGGTTGGGAAGACGTCTCCTCCTTCTTGATCAGGCAAGGGGAAGGAGAGGTTGATGGAGATCCAGCAGCATGACGGGGTGGTGGTGGAAGCAGCGGCGATCTCAGCAGGGCTTCGCCAAGCTCAGCGAGAGGGAGAGGTGTCACGGGAGGGAGAGGGAGGCGCCAGTGGCTAGGGTTTGGCTGCCCTCCCTCCCCCCACTATATATAGGGCCCCTAGGGGGCGCCGCCCTAGGAGATCCCATCTCCAAGGGGGGGGGCGGCAGGGGGAAACTTGCCCCCAAGCCAGTGGGCGCCCACCCCTAGGGTTTCCAACCCTAGGCGCAGGGGAGGCCAAGGGGGCGCACGTGCCCACCAGGGGCTGGTTCCCTTCCCACTTCAGCCCATGTGGCCCTCCGGGATAGGTGGCCCTACCCGGTGGACCCCCAGGACCCTTTCGGTCGTCCCGGTACAATACCGGTGACCCCGAAACTTTCCCGATGGCCGAAACTGGACTTCCTATATACAAATCTTTACCTCCGAACCATTCCGGAACACCTCGTGACGTCCGAGATCTCATCCGGGACTCCGAACAACATTCGGTAACCGCGTACATACCTTCCCTATAAGCCTAGCGTCATCGAGTTTAACTGTGTAGACCCTACGGGTTCGGGAACCATGCAGACATGACCGAGACAACTCTCCGACCCAGGGGCGGAGCCAGAAATTTTTGCCAATGGGTTCATTCACTAACTACTTGTGAAAATTTTGTATGAACTAAGTGCTATTTTGTGACATATTGCAACGAGACTATATCAGCCAAAGATAATGAATACGAATATGATATCACTTATCACACATATTTGTTACTTTAAAAATGAAGAGTGCATAACATACCGATCGGATGAAATTATAAAATCACTTGTTTATATATTATAAATAGGGTAGTACCAAAATAAACTTCATATTTCAGATCGAACTTCTCAACTTTCTGAAAACAATGAAGAAAATAACAAGTTAGTTTGGCAAATTTAAAATAAAAGTGACATCATGTGAAAGAATCATGTAAAGTAACTCACATTTCAGGTGATCGACTTCTCTTCTTTGAAAAATATCTTTCCATAGCCTACATCAATTAAAGTCCACAACAAAAAGAATTGGAAAATTAGGGCAATTTTTTCCCCTTACTAGGCTATTACATTTAGATTTGGTAGCACAGAGGAAAGAGATATGGAGGTGATCTTACTGTCTCGTATTAAACTGCAATTGAGCGCTCTCATGCTCTGCGCTTGCAGCGTCGGAAGAGATCAGGACCGAAGCGATGGCTAGGGCTAACACAAAACTGGGCGAGACGGGAGATAGAGGCGAGGCAAGGCGAGTTGGGAGATCGACGAGGCGACGTGCGGCTGCCATGTGTGTATTCTTCGTACATGTATTGATCCAAGATGTGAACAGGCTCGACGGTGGGCTTTGGGCCTTTTATTTCTCTATTCATCTGGCGTGTTAGTACCTTTGATGGGGTCACGCTTGATTTTTTATTGGGTTCAGGCCTGATGTGCCGTATATACATGCACGCAACTGGCAAAATCCATTGGGTTCATCTGAACCCAATGGCATAACACTGGCTCCACCCCTGCTCCGACCAATAACCAACAGCGGGATCTGGATACCCATGTTGGCTCCCACATGTTCCACGATGATCTCATTGGATGAACCACGATGTCAAGGATTCAATCAATCCCGTATACAATTCCCTTTGTCTAGCGGTATAGTACTTTCCCGAGATTCGATCGTCGGTATCCCGATACCTTGTTCAATCTCGTTACCGGCAAGTCTCTTTACTCGTTCCGTAACACATCATCCCGCGATCAATTCCTTGATCACATTGTGCACATTATGATGATGTCCTACCGAGTGGGCCCAGAGATACCTCTCCATCACACGGAGTGACAAATCCCGGTCTCGATTCGTGCCAACTCAACAGACACTTTCGGAGATACCCGTAGTGCACCTTTATATCCACCCAGTTGAGTTGTGACGTTTGGTGCACCCAAAGCATTCCTACGGTATTCGGTAGTTGCACAATCTCATGGTCTAAGGAAAAGATACTTGACATTTAGAAAAGCTTTAGCATACGAACTACACGATCTTGTGCTAGGCTTAGGATTGGGTCTTGTCCATTACATCATTCTCCTAATGATGTGATCCCGTTATCAACGACATCCAATGTCCATGGTCAGGAAACCGTAACTATCTATTGATCAACGGGCTAGTCAACTAGAGGCTTACTAGGGACATGGTGTTGTCTATGTATCCACACATGTAGCTGAGTTTCCTATCAATACAATTCTAGCATGGATAATAAACAATTATCATGAACAAGGAAATACAATAATAACCATTTTATTATTGCCTCTAGGGCATATTTCCAACAGTCTCCCACTCGCACTAGAGTCAATAATCTAGTTCACATCACTATGTGATTGTAATGGATCGACACCCATGGGGTTTGATCATATCTCGCTTGTGAGAGAGGTTATTAGTCAACGGATCTGAACCTTTCCGATCCGTGTGTGTTTTGCAAATCTCTATGTCATCTCCTAGATGCAGCTACCACGCTCTATTTGGAACTATTCCAAATAACTATTCTACTATACGAATCCAGTTTACTACTCAGAATAATCCGGATTAGTGTCAAAGTTTGCATCGGCGTAACCCTTTACGACGAACTCTTTTACCACCTCCATAATCAAGAAAATTCCTTAGTCCACTAGTTACTAAAGATAAGTTTGACCGCTGTCATGTGATCCATTCCTGGATCACTCTTGTACCCCTTGACTGACTCATGGCAAGGCACACTTCTGGTGCGGTACACAACATAGCATACTATAGAGCCTACGTCTGAAGCATAGGGGACGACCTTCATCCTTTCTCTTTCTTCTGCCGTGGTCATGTCTTGAGTCTTACTCAATACTCACACCATATAACACAGCCAAGAACTCCTTCTTTGCTGATCTATTTTGAACTCCTTCAAAATCTTGTCACGGTATGTATTCATTTGAAAGTACTATTAAGCGTTTTGATCTATCCTTATAGATCTTGATGCTCAATGTTCAAGTAGCTCAATCCAGGTTTTCCATTGAAAAACACTTTTCAAATAACCCTATATGCTTTCCAGAAATTCTACATCATTTCCGATCAACAATATGTCAACAACATATACTCATTAGAAATGCTATAGTGCTCCCACTCACTTCTTTGGAAATACAAGTTTCTCATAAACTTTGTATAAACCCAAAATCTTTGATCATCTCACCAAAGCGTATATTCCAACTCCGAGATGCTTACTCCAGTCCTTAGAAGGATTGCTGGAGCTTTGCACACTTGTTAGCATCTTTCAGGATCGACAAAACCTTCTGGTTGGATCACATACAACCTTTCCTCAAGAACGTTGAGGAAACAATGTTTTGACATCCTATCTGCAAGATTTCATAAATCATGCAGTAATTACTAATATAATTCCAACAGACTCTTAGCATCGCTACGAGTGAGAAAGTCTCATCGTAGTCAACTCCTTGAACTTGTCGGAAAACATCTTAGCGACAAGTCGAGCTTTCTTAATGGTGACAATTACCATCATTGTCCGTCTTTCTTTTAAAATCCATCTCTACCCAACAGCCTTACGACCATCAAGTAGTTCTTCCAAAGTCCACACTTTGTTTTCATACATGGATCCTCTCTCGGATTTTATGGCCTCTAGCCATTTGTCAGAATCCGGGCCCACCATCGCTTCTCCATAGCTCGTAGGTTCATTGTTGTCTAGCAACATGACCTTCAAGACAGGATTACTGTACCACTCTGAAGTAGTACGCATCCTTGTCACCCTACGAGATATGGTAGTGACTTGATCCGAAGCTTCATGATCACTATCATAAGCTTCTACTTCAATTGGTGTAGGCGCCATAGGAACAACTTCCTATGCCCTGCTACACACTAGTTGAAGTGACGGTTCAATAACCTCATCAAGTCTCCACCATCCTCCCACTCAATTCTTTCGAGAGAAACTTTTCCTCGAGAAAGGACCCGTTTCTAGAAACAATCACTTTTGCTTCAGGATCTGAATTAGGAGGTATACCCAACTGTTTTGGGTGTCCTATGAAGATGTATTTATCCGCTTTGGGTTCGAGCTTATCAGGATGAAACTCTTTCACATAAGCGTCGCAGCCCCAAACTTTCAAGAAATGACAGCCTAGGTTTCTCTAAACCATAGTTCATACACTGTCATCTCAACGGAATTACGTGGTGCCCTATTTGAAGTGAATGCAGTTGTCTCTAATGCCTAACCCATGAACGATAGTGGTAATTCGATAAGAGACATCATGGTATGCACCATATCCAATAGGGTGCAACAATGATGTTCGGACACACCATCACACTATGGTGTTCCAGGCGGTGTTACTTGTGAAACAATTTCCACAATGTCTCAATTGTGTACCAAACTCGCAACTCAGATATTCATCTCTATGATCATATCATAGACATTTTATCCTCTTGTCACGAAGATCTTCAACTTCACTCTGAAATTACTTGAACCTTTCAATAATTCAGACTTGTGTTTCATCAAGTAAATATACTTAGCATCTACTCAAATCATCTGTGAAGTAAGAACACAACGATATCCACTGCGTGCCTCGACACTAATTGGACTGCACACATCAAAATGCGTTACTTCCAACAAGTTGCTTTCTTGTTCCATCTTACTGAAAACGAGGCTTTTCAGTCATCTTGCCCATGTGGTATGATTTGCATGTTTCAAGTGATTTAGAATTAAGTGAGTCCAAACGATCCATCTGCATGGAGTTTCATCATGCACACATACCAATAGACATGGTTCGGATGTCTCAAACTTTTCAAAAACGAGTGAGTCCAAAGATCCATCAACATGGAGCTTCTTCATGCGTTTTATACCAATATGACTCAAATGGCAGTGCCACAAGCAGGTGGTACTATCATTACTATCTTATATCTTTTGGCATGAACATGTGTATCACTACGATCGAGATTCAATAAACCATTCATTTTAAGTGCAAGACCATTGAAGGTATTATTCGAATAAACAGAGTAACCATTATTATCCTTAAATGAATAACCGTATTGCGATAGACATAATCCAATCATGTCTATGCCCAACGCAAACACTAAATAACAATTATTTAGGTTTAACACCAATCCCGATGGTAGAGGGAGCGTGCGATGTTTAATCACATCAACCTTGGAAACACTTCCAACACACATCGTTACCTCACCTTTAGCTAGTCTCCATTTATTCCGCAGCCTTTTATTTCGAGTTACTAACACTTAGCAACCGAACCGGTATCTATTACCATGGTGCTACTAGGAGTACTAGTGGAGTACACATTAATATGATGTATATCCAATATACTTCCGTCGACCTTGCCTGCCTTCTTATCTACCAAGTATCTAGGGTGGTTCTGCTTTAGTGTCCGTTCCTCTCATTATAGAAGCACTTAGTCTCGGGTTTGGGTTCAACCTTGGGTTTCTTCACTAGAGCAGCAACTGTTTTGCCGTTTCATGAAGTATCCCTTCTTGCCCCTGCCCTTCTTGAAACTAATGGTTTTACTAACCATCAACAATTGATGCTCCTACTTGACTTCTACTTTCGCGGTGTCAAACATCGCGAATATTTCAAGGATCATCATATCTATCCCTGATATGTTATAGTTCATCACGAAGCTCTAGTAGCTTGGTGGCAATGACTTTGGAGAAACATCACTATCTCATCTGGAAGGTCAACTCCCACTCGATTCAAGTGATTGTTGTACTCAGACAATCTGAGCACAAGCTCAATGATTGAGCTTTTCTCCCTTAGTTTGCAGGCTAAGAAAATCGTCGGAGGTCTTATACCTCTTGACGTGGGCACGAGCCTGAAATCCCAATTTCAGCCCTCGAAACATCTCATATGTTCCGCGGCGTTTCGAAATCGTCTTCGGTGCCTCAATTCTAAACCATTTAACATTACCCACTGAATTATCACGTAGTCATCAAAACGTGTATGTCAGATGTTCGCATCATCCGCAGACGACGTTCGAGGTTCAGCACACCGAGCGGTTCATTAAGGACATAAGCCTTCTACGCAGCAATGAGGACAATCCTCAGTTTACGGACCCAGTCCGCATAATTGCTACTATCAACTTTCAACTAAATTTTCTCTAGGAACATATCTAAAACAGTAGAACTAAAGCGCGAGCTACGAAATAATTTGCAAAAACCTTTTGACTATGTTCAGGATAATTAAGTTCATCTTATGAACTCCCACTCAGATAGACATCCCTCTAGTCATCTAAGTGATACATGATCCGAGTCAACTAGGTCGTGTCCGATCATCATGTGAGACGGACTAGTCATCATCGGTGAACATCTTCATGTTGATCATATCCACTATACGACTCATGTTCGACCTTTCGGTCTCTTGTGTTCCGAGGCCATGTCTGTACATGCTAGGCTCGTCAAGTCAACCTAAGTGTTTCGCGTGTGTAAATCTGGCTTACACCCGTTGTATGTGAACGTTAGAATCTATCACACCCGACCATCACGTGGTGCTTCGAAACAACGAACTTTCGCAATGGTGCACAGTTAGGGGGAACACTTTCTTGAAATTATTATGAGGGATCATCTTATTTACTACCATCGTTCTAAGCAAATAAGATACATAAACATGATAAACATCACATGCAATCAAAATAGTGACATGATATGGCCAATATCATTTTGCTCCTTTTGATCTCCATCTTCGGGGTTCCATGATCATCATCGTCACCGGCATGACACCATGATCTCCATCATCATGATCTCCATCATCGTGTCTCCATGAAGTTGTCTTGCCAACTATTACTTCTACTACTATGGCTAACGGTTTAGATAAGAAGTAAAGTAATTACATGGCGTTATTCAGTGACACGCAGGTCATACAATAAATAAACACAACTCCTATGGCTCTTGTCGGTTGTCATATTCATCGACATGCAAGTGGTGATTCCTATTACAAGAACATGATCAATCTCATACATCACATATATTTCATTCATCACATGCTTCTTGGCCATATCACATTACATAGCATACCCTGCAAAAACAAGTTAGACGTCCTCTAATTGTTGTTTGCATGTTTTATGTGGCTGCTATCGGTTTCTAGCAAGAACGTTTCTTACCTACGCAAAAGCCACAACATGATATGCCAATTGCTATTTAGCCTTCATAAGGACCCTTTTCATTGAATCCGATCCGACTAAAGTGGGAGAGACTTGCACCCGCTAGCCACCTTATGCAACAAGTGCATGTCAGTCGGTGGAACCTGTCTCACGTAAGAGTACATCTAAGGTCGGTCCGGGCCGCTTCATCCCACAATGCCGCCGAATCAAGATAAGACTAGTAACGGTAAGCAAATTGAACAAATCATCGCCCACAACTACTTTGTGTTCTACTCGTGCAAAGAATCTACGTAATAGACCTAGCTCATGATGCCACTGTTGGGGAACGTAGCAGAAATTCAAAATTTTCCTACGAGTCACCAAGATCTATCTATGGAGAGACTAGCAACGAGAGAGAGGAGAGTGCATCTACATACCCTTGTAGATCGCTAAGCGGAAGCGTTCAAGAGAACGGGGTTGATGGAGTCGTACTCGTCGTGATCCTAATCACCGATGATCCTAGCGCCGAACGGACGGCACCTCCGCGTTCAACACACGTACGGTTGGGAAGACGTCTCCTCCTTCTTGATCCATCAATGGGAAGGAGAGGTTGATGGAAATCCAGCAGCATGACGGGGTGGTGGTGGAAGCAGGGGCGATCTCGGCAGGGCTTCGCCAAGCTCAGCGAGAGGGAGAGGTGTCACGGGAGGGAGAGGGAGGCGCCAGGGGCTAGGGTTTGGCTTCTCTCCCTCCCCCCACTATATATAGGGCCCCTAGGGGGGCGCCGGCCCTAGGAGATCCCATCTCCAAGGGGCGCCAAGGGGAAACTTGCCCCCAAGTTGTGGGCGCCCACCCCTAGGGTTTCCAACCCTAGGTACAGGGGGAGGCCCAAGGGGGGCGCACCAGCCCACCAGGGGCTGGTTCCCTTCCCACTTCAGCCCATGTGGCCCTCCGGGATAGGTGGCCCTACCCGGTGGTCCCGGTACAATACCGGTGACCCCGAAACTTTCCCGATGGCCGAAACTGGACTTCCTATATACAAATCTTTACCTCCGGACCATTCCGGAACACCTCGTGACGTCCTGGATCTCATCCGGGACTCCGAACAGCATTTGGTAACCGCGTACATACCTTCCCTATAACCCTAGCGTCATCGAACCTTAAGTGTGTAAACCCTACGGTTTCGGGAACCATGCAGACATGACCGAGACAACTCTCCGGCCAATAACCAACAGCAGGATCTGGATGCCCATGTTGGCTCCTACATGTTCCACGATGATCTCATCGGATGAACCACGATGTCAAGGATTCAATCAATCCCGTATACAATTCCCTTTGTCTAGCGGTATAGTACTTGCCCGAGATTCGATCGTCGGTATCCCGATACCTTGTTCAATCTCGTTACCGGCAAGTCTCTTTACTCGTTCCGTAACACATCATCCCGCGATCAACTCCTTGATCACATTGTGCACATTATGATGATGTCCTATCGAGTGGGCCCAGAGATACCTCTCTGTCACACGGAGTGACAAATCCCAGCCTCGATTCGTGCCAACCCAACAGACACTTTCGGAGATACCCGTGTTGGCTCCTACATGTTCCACGATGATCTCATCGGATGAACCACGATGTCAAGGATTCAATCAATCCCGTATACAATTCCCTTTGTCTAGCGATATAGTACTTGCCCGAGATTCGATCGTCGGTATCCTGATACCTTGTTCAATCTCGTTACCGGCAAGTCTCTTTACTCGTTCCGTAACACATCATCCTGCGATCAACTCCTTGATCACATTGTGCACATTATGATGATGTCCTACCGAGTGGGCCTAGAGATACCTCTTCGTCACACGGAGTGACAAATCCCAGTCTCGATTCGTGCCAACCCAATAGACACTTTCAGAGATACCCGTAGTGCACCTTTATAGCCACCCAGTTACGTTGTGACGTTTGGTACACTCAAAGCATTCCTACAGTATCCGGGAGTTGCACAATCTCATGGTCTAAGGAAAAGATACTTGACATTTAGAAAAGCTTTAGCATACAAACTACACGATCTTGTGCTAGGCTTAGGATTGGGTCTTGTCCATCACATCATTCTCCTAATGATGTGATCCCGTTATCAATGACATCCAATGTCCATGGTCAGGAAACCGCAACCATCTATTGATCAACGGGCTAGCCAACTAGAGTCTTACTAGGGACATGGTGTTGTCTATGTATCCACACATGTATCTGAGTTTCCTATCAATACAATTCTAGCATGGATAAAACAATTATCATGAACAAGGAAATACAATAATAACCATTTTATTATTGCCTCTAGGGCATATTTCCAACAGTTATTCTAGTATGAACTCTATGATAGATCGAAAAAAAAGAATAGCTTTGTGTTATTTTACTACGGACTCTTGAATAGATCGCTCAGAAAGGATAACTTTGAGGTGGTTTCGTACCCTACCATAATCTCTTCGTTTGTTCTCTGCTATTAGTGACTTTGGAGTGACTCTTTGTTGCATGTTGACACTACTAGGAAAAGGGCTATAGATAGGATTGATACTAATGGCGCACCATGGAAGTAGTGCGCCACTACTGTATACTAATGGCGCACCAGTTGGTGATGCGCCATTAGTGTGGAAGACACTAATGGCGCACCAGAAACAGGGTGCGCCACTAGTATTATTTTTTTTCCATTTTTCCATACATACTAATGGCGCATTTGGTCGAAGTGCGCCATTACTAGTTCTAACTAGTAATGGCGCACCGGGCAGACAATGCGCCATTACTGGTTTTTTTTGCAAAACTACTAATGGCACTCGATCTCAATCCCCCTCCCTCTCGATAGCTATCCCCCTACATCTCGATCTCGATTCCCCCTCCATCTCGATCTCGATCCCCCTCCATCTCGATCCCACCCGCACCCTCCCCCGCTAGCTCCACCGCCCGACGACCCACCGCAACCTCCCCGCTCCACCGCCGACGAGCACCCAGCCCCCGCACCTCCCGCTCCATCACGCCAACGGCACCCCGCACCCTCCCGCTCCACCGCCACCGATGATATTTTCAAGTAACAAAATCGAACATATTTTTAAAAAATTATTACTGTTTTTATAAAAAAATATTACTGTTATGATTTAAACAAGTTTGAACATATTTAAACACAAATAAATATCAAACAGCATTTAAAATGCAAAAAAATATTGCGGAGCCTGGGAATCGAACCCAGGACCTCCTGGTGTGTGTGCTGTGTGCTGACCAGTCGGGCTAGTGGGTGGGTTCTCATGTGGTTGGGTTAGGTGCAATATAACCTGTGCTCCATTGATATAAGAAAAAAAATACTAATGGCGGACCACAAGGTGGTGTGCCATTGCTATAGTGTCTAGCTGGATACCCCTTCGCCCGATCCCCCCTTCCCTCTCCCCCTCGCCAGTTCCCTCTCCCTCGATCCATCGCGCCGCCGCCGCCGTTGCCCCGACCCACTGCGCCACAGCCGCCTCCCTCTCCCCTTCCTCCCCCTCGAGCCCGCGACCTCCTCGGACGGACGGCGGCGCGAGCCTCCACGCGCTCCTCGACGGATGGGCTCCTCGACGGACGGACGGACGGTGGCTAGCCTCGTCGGACGCGCTCCTCGGCATGGCGCTTGAGCCTCCCAGCAGGCTGCTTCTCATCGACAACGGTTAGTCTCTGTCCCTCCTCCTCTCTCCCCGCTCATCCCCATGCCCCACGGGCGGCGACCTAGGTTAGGAGCAGGAGCTCGCCGCCGCCCGTCCCCCCCCTTCGATTTCGTCGCCGTAGACTGTCGCACCACCGCGCCCCAGCTCCTGGTTGCCGCCCCCGTAGCGGAATTGTTCAGGAGATGCTGAGAATGCACCTGGTATACCTGGACATCCACCTCTTTTCGATGGCTTCGACGGAGTGGTTGGTGGTGCTGCCACAGTTTTCAGTTTCAGCATGTGGATGGTGAAGCTTATTCGTAATGCTGGGTCCAGTGAGGAGGCCATGGAGGATCCGTTGCGCTTAGGGGTCGATGAGTAGGCACGAATGTAAGGAAAATGCGACGACGATGAACCGACGCTCGCTGTTTTTTGTGTACACACACACACACACACACACACACACACACACACACACACACATATATATATATATATATATATATATATATATATATATATATATATATATATATATATATACATTCGTGTTTTGAGATCCTGAATAATGCAATGAAGCCTTGCCGTTTATGTTTCAAGGAGCTATCATTAGAATTCACAGCTAATAAAAACATAATGCAAAGTAGCGCAATCTTAGTCACACAATGTGAACTGATAACTCTCTCAAACACATTGCTGAAATGAAGATCGGTTAGTAAGTTGTTGAAGCATCATGTAACGATGTACAGTATAAACTGGAGCACCACTGTAACATTTGCAGCTCCCCTCTACTGAGCAATGGGTGAGTCAGGCACCATCAGTAAAAAACCTCTGCAAAACACTAACGTTCTATCTAATCTACCACCATAATCGATGTAGGAACTAAGGCCTAAACCCCGGAATGAATCATCATCATGGGGCTCATGGCTACCGAAACTCTGTGATGGACTAAGAAAGAACTGATCAAAAGTTTAGGATGACAGGCCAATTAGTCAGCCAAAGCTCTCGCCTAAGCTGTACTACTAAGTTGGAGTAACACCTTAAAATTCTAGTACTCCAATTTTTTTACTACAACTTGTTACAATTTTAAGATGTCGCACGACAAAGCGTGTCTTTGGCGCTGCGTTGTTGCGTCGTGGCGGGTGGGTGGCGGCACGTTGCATTATGCTATTTGAGGCATAGAATGGAAGCAACTTGGGTGGTTGGAGGTTGGGGCAACTCATACAGGAGAAAATTGATAACTACTATGTCATTGTGTACTCCCTCCGTGCCAAGTGTAATGTCAAGTTTAGATTGGTCAATATGGTTCTCGTTTTTAATTTTTTTACATGCTCTCATTTTTTTGTGTGGGTAATGTTTTATATGCTCTTTATCTCTTCCCTTGACACACATTCGACGAGGCAGAGGGCGATATAGCTTTCTAGCTCCTTAGGGGGGTTGTTCCTCTTTACAGGTGTGTTAAACAGTTCAGAACTTTCATGCCTACTTTATTTAGAAATAGAGTCAGAATTTGAAAAGGAAAACCCTTAAGCCAAACATACAACAAGCATTGGCAACATAAGTGGAGACACTAATTTTCTCTGACTTGTGGAGGCTCTAATCCTCAGGGATCAAGGCTAAAATAATTTTCCATGCCTGATTAGTGATTATCTGAATCAATTTGTAAACTGTAGAGGTGGTTAGGCTCTGGTTAAAAATAAAACAATAATAGAAGTTTTGTATTTTCTAAGTAAAAACCCCACATATGCACCAGGATGTGATCTGTCGAACCAAAGTAGACCTAGCTATGCATTAGTTGTTTTGTGCTTCAGTTTTTTCATTTCTTTGTAGAGTCTTTGCTCATGCCTCTTTTGAGAAGTATGTCTATTGATTCAAAATTGCCATGGCAAAAATATGTTTCAGAAAATGACATGGACTAAAATGTTCTATAGATCATGATCCATAGACAAAAAAATGCCATGATCCATACAGTATAAATTCCATGATGCATAGGCTATATTTGCCATGGGAGATGGCAATTTTGTTGGATCATGATCCAGAGATTAAAAAAATGCGTAGACTATAATTTTGTTGGATCATGATCCAGAAATTTGCCATGTTGCAAAAAGAAAAGAAATTTGCCATGATGCATATAGTAAAAACAATGCCATGATCCAAATGTAGCAGAAGTTTCAAGTAGTGTTTTGTTTCTGTGTTTGAATAGGCAGCAAACTTTCTATTCTTTCTGTGTTTGTACAGACTTGCTAAACTATTGATGATTTTTTGTTGGGTGACCTATTATATCTGGAATGGAAGCTCACATAAGTTGAGCTGATTTTTGTCCATATGAAAGCAGAGGACCATATGGTCTGTGGCTGGGTTTTGTCTCCGACCATTGTGTCGTGATGATTTTGCAGGTACCCCGAGAGGCCCTTGAGTTTGCCAGAATGTCGATGTACTTCCGTTCCGGCAAATTCGGGTACTCCATATGTCCTATTTTCAGCAAAGGTAATGCTGAAATTTTCCGTGAATTTTAGCATGACTTTGCTAAAAATAGGACATATGGGGTACTTGCGACTAATGCCTGTTATCATGCATGTTTTATGATCTGTTGTAAGGGTACTAATTGGTCTCTTCTGCTGCTTATCAGAGATGGCGGGAAGCAGCCACCGCCGCTCTGCGACACCGCAGTATGAGTTGGATGCTTCCGAGTTCTTCACTATCATACTTGAGACTTCATCCATGACGCATGTATATAAAATGAGAGATCTCCCCTTCACCCATCTCATTATGATATCTGTTGTTTGCTACATCACTCATTGTCCCAAACTGCAGAGGCTGCCTGACAGTTTTATGAACATGCTGATGGGTGAAGATCCGTAAATAATGTGAAGCTGCGACAGCCGGCAGCGGGATTCGCAGCGATGGGATGTGGAGTTGGTGATCAAGGAGGGCCACATGTACTTGTCTTGTTGGTGGGAGAAGTTCTACCGTGCCTCACGACCTGCGGCTGGGGTACTTCCTTCTCAGTATCATTTACAGCGCCACCATGCTCATCGTGAAGGTGTTCAACGCGACTATGTATGCGATGCGCTCGCCGACGATGATGATGCGGTACATTCTGCCTCTTCTTATTCCTCTACATTTGGCTTTGTCTCACATCGATTGTTAACGGTCATTGTTGCATTTTGGACAGGTAATGGGAGCAGCAGCAGCGACACCGGCAGCAGCGATTACGTCAGAGCGAAGAAGCAGCGATTCTGGCTGTAGCGAAAGCAGCAGCGATTCTGGCTGTAGCGAAAGAAGCAGCGATTCTGGCTGTAGCGAAAGAAGCAGCGATTCTGGCTGTAGCGAAAGCAGCAGCGATTCTGGCAGCAGCATAGACAACGAGATGGATGATCCGGACTGGAGTGCGGGAGAAGAGGAGCAGAGTGGGGTTGAGGAGCTGCAGGATGACGATGGGCATCAGGCTGAGGATGACCTAGCGCTGGTGGTGGCTGGCCAAGGGCAAGAGATGGTGGTGGCTGACCATGGGCAAGAGATGGTGGTGGCTGACCATGGGCAAGAGATGGAGGTGGCTGAGGATGACCTAGCGATGGTCGTGCCTGAAGGTGGCCTCGCTATGGTGGTGGTGCCGGCGATCCCACAGCTGGGCGACATGACCACGCCAATTGTGGTAGAAGACTACATCCCACTGCCTCCACTGCCTCAACCGCCTCGCCGCTCTTGGCGCATCAGGCTGAGGAAGGAGAAGGAGAAGGAGAAGAACAATGCAGAGAACTGAACTTTGTCAGGTATGTCAGATCTCCTATAGGTTAGTTATCCAAAATGATATATATATATATATATATATATACTTAGTTACCTATGTTATCTCTAATATGCTTAGTTTCCTATAGGTTAGCTTCATTTTTACCTAAGTTGGCTCTAATATGCTAACTTAGAGCTTATATGCTTAGTTTCCTATAGGTTAGCTCCAAAATAACTTATGTTAGCACAAAATGATCAAGTTTACATAATAAGCTTATAGTCTTTTCTTATTCTTCTTCTTTTCCAAAATGACATAGGTTAGCTTCATTTTACCTAAGTTGGCTCTAATATACTAACTTAGAGCTTATATGCTTAGTTTCCTATAGGTTAGCTCCAAAATAACTTATGTTAGCACAAAATGATCAAGTTTACATAATAAGCTTATAGTCTTCTTCTTATTCTTCTTCTTTTCCAAAATTCTTCTTATTCTTCTTCTAGTGTTCTTCTTCTTCTAGTATTCTTCTAGTCTTCTTCTTTTTCTTCTTCTAACTTCTTGTTTATCATTTTGCAGATTTGATTTAATTCACGGAAGCTTGCATGGATGGAGTGCTTCTTTTCCATTTGTGTTTTTATTTTGTATCAATATGAAACTTTTGTGAATTGATGGATAACGGTGTTGGATGAACAATGTGAAATTTTTGTAATATGTAACGATGGAACTATGTGTTGGCTATGTATGTATATATGATGGAACTTGTGTGTTGGCTATGTATGTATATATGATGGAACTTGTGTGTTGGCTATGATTGTATATATGATGGAACTTGTGTGTTGGCTATGATTGTTATATGGATGCTTGTTATATATATATATATATATATATATATATATATATATATATATATATATATATATATATATATATATATATATATATATATATATATATATATATATATATATATGTGTGTGTGTGTGTGTGTGTGTGTATGTTGGATATCTCATAGGTGAAATAGTGACCTGAGATTAAGAAAAAAATTAAAAAAATTGTTACTAATGGCGCACTACCATGTGGTGCGCCATTAGTATAGAAGACACTAGTGGCACACTGTGGGCAAAACTAATGGCGCACCAGTGGTGCGCCATTAGTAAGAAATACTAGTGGCGTGCTACTAATGGCACACTGGTAATGCGCCATTAGTAGGCAAAACCAGTGCGCCATTAGTAGGCCTTTTCCTAGTAGTGTGAGGGATAGTTATATGATCCAGTTATGTTATTATTGTTGAGAGAACTTGCACTATTGAAAGTATGAACCTTAGGCCTTGTTTCCTAGCATTGCAATACCGTTTACGCTCACTTTTACCACTTGTTACCTTGCTGTTTTTATAATTTCAGATTACAAATACCTTTATCTACCATCCATATTGCACTTGTATCACCATCTCTTCACCGAACTAGCGCACCTATACAATTTACCATTGTATTGGGTGTGTTGGGGACACAAGACACTCTTTGCTATGTGGTTGCAGGTTTTTTTTAGAGTGACCATCTTCATCCTACGCCTCCCACGGATTGATAAACCTTAGGTCATCCACTTGAGGGAAATTTGCTACTGTCCTACAAACCTCTGCACTTGGAGGCCCAACAACGTCTACAAGAAGAAGGTTGTGTAGTAGACATCAAGCTCTCTTCTGGCGCCGTTGCCGGGGAGGTGAGTGCTTGAAGGTATATCTTTAGATCTTGCAATTGAATCCTTTAGTTTCTTGTTTTATCACTAGTTTAATCTATAAAAGAAAACTACAAAAAAATGGAATAGGGTTTGTCTCATACGCTTCATCTTTTTAATATCTTTCGTGAGAATGATGGTAAGGAAAATTGTGCTCAAGTGCTAGAAGAAGAAATCTATAAATTTTTTTGCACTAAATCTTTGAATGATGAGCATGATTGCAATGTTGTTAGTATGAACTCTTTGAATATCCATGGTACTAATGATGATTGCACTAGTCATGATGAAAATGCCTCTTCTAAGCATGTCAATTTTTGTGGAGTGCATAGAGTTTACATGGACACACCAAATAGAGAAGATAGATTTTGCAAGAGGCATAAGTATTTAGAAACTAAATGGTTGCAAGAAAGGCTAGATGTGAGTGCTGAAAATGTAAAATTTCTTTGCCGTACTTGTGAACTTTGCAATGAACGTGGTCAGTTACATCTCTAATGCAAATTGTTTCATGATCGAATCGTGTCCAAAAATTGTGATGACTTGATTTCCCTTGCGCATCATAATGAACTTAGTTTGCTTTTGGGTTATGAAGAAATGAAACGTTTAACGAAGCATATTCCAGAATTTAGCCTTGGGAAATTTCTTGATATTGATCTAGAGGAATTTTTTATGTATTGTGCGGTGAATTGCATTGAAAATCCTTATATTGCCAATTACATAAAGAAAAGAAAGCAAATAGAAGATGAAGATAATACTAATGAAAGGGAAGAAACTTCCCAATATCCTCCTATTATTTTCTTATGATGAATCAGGTAACGAGGAGGAGCTTTCTATTCAACCAATCTCATTAATAAGGAGCTCAAAAAAGAAGGATAAACCCATACATGATGTGAAGAAGAAAAAGAAAAGACGGAGAAGCAAAGGTAGAAAGGTATCCCTCCCAAATGATGTTGCTCCTATTACTCATTGTGATGATGATAATTGCTATACTATTGGTGCTATCCATACTATTAATGATGAGAGTGATTATGCTTATGATATAGAAAGGCCCAAGCTTGGGGAAGCTACGTTTGATGAGGATGACATGTTTGAGAATATATTTGCTGAAATTAATGTTCGTTCCAAGCTTGGGGATGCTATGTTTAATGAAGATGATATTTTTAGCCTCCCAAGTTTTTATGTGCAAGTTTATTGTGATGATAGCATGCCTCCTATTTATGATGATTATATTGATGAAAGTGGGTTTGGAAGAGTGTCAACTTTAGGAAGTAATGATCCCACTATTTTGGAGGGTGCTGAATCTTATAATATTTATGAAAGTGGATTTGGAGAGGTCATGACTTTATTTAGTGATGAATCCACTATTTTGGAAGAGGTTTCAATTGATTATGATGAGAACAAAGTTGCTACTTATGATGATTATTGTGATGAAACTTATGCTATAAAAAGTAGTGATGATTATATTAATAATATCGGATTTCGGGTTCCGGCAGACCCTTGAGGTTCGAACACTGGGGTGCGCGCGGAGATCTCGCCCTCTACCTACCTGCACCCCGCCGCCTCGCTTGGATCTAAACTACGAAAGGAACAACACAAGAGACGCAAGGTTTATACTAGTTCGGGCCACCATTGTGGTGTAATACCCTACTCTAGTTTGTGGTGTGGTGGATTGCCTCTTGGGATGATGGTGATGAACAATACAAGGAAGAACAGCCTCGCGAGGGTCTCTCCTTGGTCGGGCGATGAACTGCTTGGAGGAGTTCAGTCGCTCCCTCTCTTTCTCTCTCTCTCTCTTCATTCAAGATTTCAGATCCCCCTAGCTCTGTGCGTGGCTAGTCCTATTTATAGGCGAAGGCCTGGGCCTCTTCCCAAATATTCAGCGGGAAGGCGCCAACAATTGGCCATTTGAAGGGAACATCTGGTACACTTATCTGACTAAAGTTGGTCCTCGCTTTGTCAAAGGCTCGTGGTGACCTTGGCTTGGGCTCCACAATGACTTCCTTCCTGCCGTTGGGATGGTCTTGGTCTTGTTGCACGAAATGGATGCCTTTGCTTGATGCTATCGCTGCGCTTGATCCTTTGCACCAAAGAGGAAAGGAGGACTTCTGGCTGGCTGGCACCCCTGGCGCCCTTGGTCATCATGGCTTGCGTCATGGGCACCTCGTGAGGTACCCCGCCTTGATCTCTCCGCCTCCTCGCGAGCCAGCCTGATGAGGCCGTGCCTGAGGAAGCTCCCTGTCGTCCGCCCCACGTGGCTTGGCCCCACGAGGGTCTTGAGCTTGTGTTGATGAAGATGGGCCGTGCTAGGCCCCCCTTTGAGCCACGCCGCAGGCCGCAGGTAGGCAAGTCTGGGGACCCCTGTTCCCAGAACGCCGACAGTAGCCCCCGGGCCCAAGGCGCGCCCGGGCTTGGCCGAGCAGAGAAGCGAAAGGGCAAGTGCGAAGCGCCGCGGGCCCTAACAGCCTGCGGCCTTGGGCGCCGCATGGCGGTTGATTGGACGTGGGTGCCTTAGCAACCGCGCAAGTTGATAAAGGAGCGGCGTCTGCCTAGGCTTTGCTTCCCTTGCTTTCTCTGGTTACTGCTCAGATCCCCTTTCTTGTGCCTCTCCTTTCTGCCTCCAAAATCTTCAGATCCACTTCGACTGCACGCCCTAGCAAGGCATGGCACCTCGCCAGACCCCGGCCGGAGCTTGGTATTCGCCTGCCCTGGACTCGCCGAACGTGCCAGAGGCGAGCCTTGCCCGGGTGCGCCAGATGGTGGCGGCGCAGGGCATCGACGGGGCGAAGGTGTTCAAGGCCGGCTCCGCCCTCCCTGAGGGCCAAGGGAGCACCTTCTATCCGCTCTTTGTAAGCGCCATTGTTGCCGGTCTGATGCCTCCCTTTTCTGAGTTCTTCTTCTCTGTCCTCCGCCATTACAAGCTACAAGCTCTGCATCTCCACCCCAACTCTGTTCTCCTTCTGGCGATCTTCGCCTACTATTGTGAGGCTCACGTCGGGGTGCAGCCCTCAGTTGCCCTGCTGCGCCACTATTTCTCCCTCCGGACCTCTCGTGGTTCCATCTCTGCGTGTGCGAGCTTCGTCGCGTACGGTAGCTCCATTGCCATTTCAAACCCGGCCCGGGAAGAGGATTGAGGGCTTCAGGAGCAAGTGGGTCTTGGTAGATGTTGGGCGCATCCACCCTCGGCTAATCATGCCCACAGAGCACCCCACGCACTCCGACGATTGGTCTCGAGTGGAGCTCGTGGACCCCCGCGCGAGGCCGGTGTTGGAGAAGATGGACATGGATCTGAGGCCGGCCACCATAGCGGCGGCGAAGCTGACCGGTGCGTCACTGCTGAGGGAATTCCTGGAGCACCAGCTGGCTCCGCTTCGTCAGTACCCACTTCCGATGTGGAGGCCCCACCCGAGCCCCGCGGTCTTGGCCGACGAAGACCTGGCTGCGGTTCTCCAATCTTTGGTCGGGGGCGACGTGGCGAGGTTGGAGGGCGCTCCTACGCCCCTGTTCCTCCGCGACGACTGGGAGCAGGTAGTGGAGTCCATGCCCGTCTTCAACGGGGACGGGCCCGTGCCCGCGGAGGTTCCCGAGGACCCGGTGGACGTGTCCTCCGGCGACTCCAGCGAAGAAAAGGGAGAAGGGGAGCGGGAAGGAGGGCTCGACTCCGAGGCGACCGATGGAGAGTCGAGGGCTCCCCTCCCTCGGCGCAAGTCCCGCGTTCTCCGCCTCTCACCGAGCGACGACGACGACGAGGATGATGACGAGCAGGGCGGCGGGAGCTTGCCCCCGATCCCGAAGAAGGATAGGACCGGGCTGATCCCCCGCGGGTCTGCCCCGGCCCCGAGGCGATCCGTAGGCGCGCCTTCTGCTCCCGAGCTCCTTGAGGCTGATCCTTGCAGCCGGCTCTCGGGCTTCAAGTATGGCCGGAGGTTGCTCGAGCCCGCGAGCGACGACCAGTAAGTGCTCGATTCCTATCTTATTTCTTGTTTTGTCGCTGAGGCTTGACATCTGTATCTCTTGGCTAGGCTGGCGCCCGCGGCAAAGAAGCCGAAGGGATCTCCTGAGGTTCCGTCTGGGGCAGCGCCTCTGCCCGCGAAAGAAGGTGACCGCAATGCACGGGCCTCTCCTGCCCGGTCGTCCTCACGAGGCCTCGCTGAGCCGGCTGGGGCGAGCTCAGCCCCCACGGCCCAAGCGGCTCCTGAGGTGCCCTTGCCTGATGCTACCACCACAGCCGTTGGGGCGCAGCAAGCTCCGCCTCAGGATACTGTGGTCACATTGCCGCCTTCTCCTCCTACCCCACCGACTTCTGTCTCTCCGACTCCTCCTACCGTTCTGGATCGTGCTGCTGCCGAACTGGTCTAGCTGCGGCAGGATCTCTTGGGCGCCGACCCTCGTCTAGTGGCCGGGCGCTTTGAGCTGGCTTCTGGCTAGATTCGCTCCGACGCTTCGATTCGGGCGGCGCTGGTCCAGGCCTCGACGGCTTGCGACGAGGAGAAGCAGGCCGTCCTTGGGGCGAAAGCTGCTCGCGATGCCGCCTTGGGGGAGGTAGCCGGTGTCCGAGGTCGCTGCAAGGCGCTGGAGAGCGAGCTGCAGGGCCTGCGGGACCAGCTCGCCAAGGAGGCCCGCCTTCGCCAAGAGCAGGAGGAAGGCATGAAAGCTCGTGAGGTGGCCGTCAAGGACCGGGACGCCAAGCTCAAGAAGCGCCGTGACCGCCTAGGAGAGCTGGAGCAAGAGTTGGAGGCGAGGAAGGTCGAGCTGGACGGTAAGGCACGGGTCCTTGCCGAGGATCGCGTGGCCTTCACGGAGATGGAGGTGAAGGCTCGCACCATGCTGATGGAGCTTTACGATAGCGGCCTGGAGAGCCCGCTGGCCGGCGCAGAGGACGGCCCCGCCAAGCTGCTTCCCTTCCTGGTTCGCGCTCTTGAAGATGTCACCCTTGGCCTTGGCCCTACGGCTGAGGCCGAGGCGCGTGCCTTGTCTTCTGCAGCGCTGACGCGGGTCCTCACCCACATCTACCTTCGCGATCCCAACGTCGACCTTGACAGCCTGCTGGAGCCAGCGAGCAGCGAGCTTGCCGCTGCCGCTGCTGAGGCCATGAAGGGTCGTGCGGAGGCTCTGCTGGGGAAGTTCCGGGCCTTCAGCACCAAGCCGAAGCGGGCGCTGCCAACCCTGCGGCTCCACAAGGCGAACCCGCTCCGCGTAGCTCCACCGCCGACAAGTGACTCCGTTGTGGCTCCTGTTCTGCTTTTAATTCCTGCACATATATCATGCCTCGGGGAGGCATTTAAACTTGCATTTGGCGTTGTGATAACAGTTATGGACTGTAATATTTGCTTTTGAATTCCTTGAAATTTGCGCTTTTCCTTCCTACTTGCTTATGTTCTACGCCGGCAGAGCCCGGCCCCGCGCATACCTCAGCCGCCGTTAGCCCCGACCGGAAACCAGGACGGGACCAAGGAGTGAGGGGCTACGTGACAAGTTAGGCTCCTGAGTCGCGATGCTCAGGAGTCCCCCTTGGCGCACGAACAACAAGTAGGGAGGTGAGATGTGGGTGGATCTACCGTTCTACGTCTGCAGAGCCCGGCCCCGCGCATACCTCAACCGCCGTTAGCCTTTCGGAACTAAGGAGTGAGGGGCTACGTGACCAGTTAGGCTCCTGAGTCGCGATGCTCAGGAGTCCCCCTTGACGCTCAAACGGCCTTCGTACCTTGGCTCCGCTCGGGGAGGGACGCGCGACGAACCAGGCCCGAGGGGCCTGGCTGGGTGGCGTGCGTCTGGGCGTGACCAGGCGCAACCCCGTGCCCATCCCCCTCGCGCGGCACTCCCGAGGGGAGGCGTTGCGATGAGGCCAGACACTGAGCTCTGGGCTCCCTGAGGTTGATGCAGCCCGGGGGCCACCCTCGATTGTTTATCACCAGCGAGCATAGCGCTTCTGTATGTGTATGGGTATAGCCGCTCCTCGGCGGTGTCGTCCACCAGTAGGAGCATGGTGCTTCCATCAGTGCGTGGGAGGGGCTCCCCTCGGGAGGAGCCCCAGGCGTGTACAGCCCATACGACACGTGGCTGGCATGGTAGGGCCTGACGAGGTGTATCTGGGCACCCATGAGCCAGCGCGGGACTCACGGGGCCCTACCTCAAGGCGGGTTGCGCCTGGAACTGGGCCTTATCTTGTGATGTGTTCCTACAGATTTGGTTAGATGTCGGCGCTCTACGTCCTCGGGTCCCGGCCCTCGAGCTGGTCTCAGCCGTCGCTGGTATGCCAGGTCGCGATGCCGTGGACAAGGCCGAGGGTGAGGGCTGGAGAGCGATGGGAGCCACGAGTCGCGATGCTCGGTACCCCCCCTCTTAACGTGCAAGTGGTCGACATGAGCGAAGAAAAGGTGCCATGGATTGGCATCAAATAACAAGCATGATGGGTCGAACGCATGACCCAAATAAGCGCAAGAGGATACATGCCGCCGGTCGGCCCGGCGACTTTGGGATGATGTAGCCCGAAGGGCGCCCCCAACAAGATAAGCTAGGAACATGAAGTAAAAGGGATACACGCCGCAGGGACGGACCCACGTGGCCTGGGAATAATGCATCCCTGGGGGGTGCTCCCAGCTGGAAATGAAACTTGAAAGATGTCGCCTGATAGCGTTGAAGACGAAAGGGTGTTGGTGCAGCGGACTCGGTGGGCTGCGGGAGCCGATCCTCACGAGCCTCAAGGCTCAGGGGCCTCGGGAGGCTCCGGAGGCGCTGGTGGCTCCTCGTGGACCATCTCCATCTCTGCCAGGGCTGCGGAACGCCTGACCTCTTGAGCCTCCAGGATCCTCCTCATGAGGCGCTGACGCGTGGCAGCCACGTTCGGCAAGCCGTAAGGCATGCGAACGTAGTTGTGGGTGGACCTTCGCAGCGCCCCACGCGAGAGGGCCAGAGGCACTCCTGAGAGGCGGCTCAGTTGAGCCCTGGTGTGTCTATGCAGACGCGCAGCCCACCATCCTCGCCGGGATGGGGAGCCACGGCAGGTAAGGCTTGGTTGGCTGAAGCTGATTGTAAGGCACTTGGAGATTGTTGAACGTTTCCACAGACAGGACGTTGAGCCCTGCCCCGCCATCGATGAGGGTCTTGGTGACTAGCACGTTGCTGATGATTGGGGAGCAAAGCATCGGGAGAACTCCGGCTATGGCCGCACACCTGAGCTGATCCGCTGAGCTGAACGTGATGGCGCACGCCGACCACCGAGGGGCGTGTGGCCGAGCTTGGGAGGACTGCATTCGCCTGGGCGAACTGCTTGAAGATGCGTTGAGAGGCTGGGGCTTGAGCTCCGCCCAGGATGCAGGCGATCGCGCGCGGCTCCTAGAAGCCCCCAGCCCCCTCATCCTGATGATGGTCTTCATTTCTCCTTGGCTACGGTGGCAGAGGAGGGAGGCCTGTGTCGCCTTGCGGGCGATCCTCGCGAGGCTGATCCCTCCAGCCTCCCTCGCGAGGCGGGTCCCACCAGCGATCCTCGCGAGGTTGGTCGCGCCACCCTTGGCGAGGGCCGCGATCTTCCCAGCGTCCTGCGTTCCTTCCTCCTCCTCGGCCGTAGCCCCGGTCGCTGCGGTCGGGACGTCGACCGATCCTCCCTTCTCGCACGGCTCGGAGCTCTTGACATTCGTTGGTGTTGTGGGTTTGGAGGTCGTGGTACACACAGTACCGGCTGCCCTTGGAAGACTCGGGTTGATCTCTGCCCCGCTTGGTGTCCGGTTCTGCCGCGAGCACGGCAGCCCCCTTGCGCTTCACATCCTTGGCCTTGGGTTTCTTCTCTTCTGGGTCTGCGGCAGGCAGCTCGAGGAGGGAGAGACGCCCTCCCTCGGCCCTGGCGCACTTGGTTGCCAAGTTGAATAGCTCCAAGGAAGTGCACAAATCTTCATGCATTGCCAGCTCCTCCTTCATCTTGACGTCGCGCACACCGTCGGAGAAGGCGGAGATGATGGCCTCCTCGGTCACCTTGGGAATCTTGAGGCGTGCGTTGTTGAAGCGCTGGATGTATTTCTGCAGGGTCTCCCCTGGTTGCTGCTTGATGCGGCGCATGTCGCTCACGGCGGGTGGCCGGTCACGAGTACCTTGGAAGTTGGCGATGAAGCGGGTGCGCATCTCGTCCCAGGAGGAGATCGTGCCTGGAGCCAGGTTCAGGAGCCAGGTGCGGGCCCCGTCCTTGAGCGCCATGGGAAACCAGTTCGCCATGACCTTCTCGTCTCCGTTGGCGGCTTCGATGCCCAGCTCGTAGAGCTGGAGGAACTCTGCGGGGTCGGCCGTACCGTCGTAGCGAGGAGGCAGGTCTGGCTTGAACTTGCTGGGCCACGCGACGGTGCGCAGCTCGGTGGTGACGGGAGGCCTTGGGTGACGAAGAGTTTGGTCTTGCGGGTCCCCATGCGCTGCAGCTAGGAGCAGCGCGGGGTCTTGCCGTGCCTGAGCAGGAGCGTGGTCGCGACGAGCTGGAGCGGGGAGCACTCAGCCAGCTTCTTGCGGGCGAGGGACTTCCTGGCAGCTCTGCTCTTGCCGCGCTGGCGCCGGACGGAGCGGGTTCCGCCCAGGACCACGCGCTTTGGGCCAGGCGCCTTCTTGAGGGGAGGCGCCGAGGCGCCCGGAGCCGTCACCAGCGCAGGGCGGGTGCGTGCGATGGGACGAGACGGCGGGGAGCCCCTGCGGCGCGGACGAGCTTCGGCAACGCGGTCGAGCCACTCTTCGTGAAGCGTCGTCCGATGGGACGGTAGCGCAGGAGCTCGTTTGCCGTGATGAGCGCAGCTCGAGCCTCCATGGGCGCGCGGAATGCGTGAGACGAAGAACCAGCCGGGGCGAGTGAGGGGGTACCAGTGCGGCCGTCTTGCCTCACGGAGGGATGCTGGGACGATGCTTGCTGCTCGTTCCCCGCCAGCCGGTGGCGGCATTGACGGCAGTGATGAGGAACGACGAGGGCGCCCGCCGACGGAGCCGTCTGGCGCGCAGGAAGCGAGAGCGGCTCGGCGCTTCAGCGCTGGCCCAGCGGCGGCCGACATGGATGCGGTGGTCGACGGAGAACAGGGCGGCGGAAGACGAATTCCGGCGCACCCCTACCTGGCGCGCCAAATGTCGGATTTCGGGTTCTGGTAGACCCTTGAGGTTCGAACACTGGGGTGCGCGCGGAGATCTCGCCCTCTACCTACCTGCACCCCGCCGCCTCGCTTGGATCTAAACTACGAAAGGAACAACACAAGAGACACAAGGTTTATACTAGTTCGGGCCACCATTGTGGTGTAATACCCTACTCTAGTTTGTGGTGTGGTGGATTGCCTCTTGGGCTGATGGTGATGAACAATACAAGGAAGAACAGCCTCGCGAGGGTCTGTCCTTGGCCGGGCGATGAACTGCTTGGAGGAGTTCAGTTGCTCCCTCATTTCTCTCTCTCTCCATTCAAGATTTCAGACCCCCCTAGCTCTGTGCATGGCTAGTCCTATTTATAGGCGAAGGCCCTGGGCCTCTTCCCAAATATTGAGCGGGAAGGGCGCCAACAATTGGCCATTTTGAAGGGGAACATCTGGTACACTTATCCTGACTAAAGTTGGTCCTCGCTTTGTCAAAGGATGTGGTGGTGGCCTTGGCTTGGGCTCCACAATGACTTCCTTCCTGCCGTTGGGCTGGTCTTGGTCTTGTTGCACGAAATGGGCGCCTTTGCTTGATGCTCTCAAGGCGCTTGCTCCCTTTGCACCAAAGAGGAAAGGAGGACACTGCTGGCTGGCACCCGCTGGCGCGCCTTGGTCGTCATGGCTTGCATCATGGGCACCTTGTGAGGTACCCGCCTTGATCTCTCCGCCTCCTCATGAGCCAGCCTGATGAGGCCGTGCACGAGAAGCTCCTGTCGTCCGCCTCATGAGGCTTGGCCCCTCGCGAGGGTCTTGAGCTTGTGTTGATGAAGATGGGCGTCTGGGCCCCCTTTGAGCCACGCCGCAGGCAGGCAAGTCTGGGGACCCCCGTTCCCAGAACACCGACAAATAAAACTTGTCATGGTTATGATTACCCTTTTTATGAACATTACTCTTTTTATGTGGAGACAATTTATAGTATTCGAGTCTCTTATGATAGTCCCACTATTCCGAATGAAAAGAAATTTGCTAATGTGGAGAGTAGTAAAGTTTGTATGCAAGTAGATCATGAGAAGAATGCTTTAGGTGCTGGTTATACGGTTGAATTCATTCATGATGCTACTGAAAATTATTATGAGGGAGGAATATATGCTTGTAGTAATTGCAATAATATCAAGTTTCCTCTCTATGTGCTTAAATTTTTGAACTTATGCTTGTTTTGCCTTCCTATGCTAGTTGATTATTGTTCCCATAAGTTGTTTGCTCACAAAATCCCTATGCATAGGAAGTGGGTTAGACTTAAATATGCTAGTCATATTCTTTATGATGCTCTCTTTATGTTTCAATTCTTATCTTTTATGTGAGCATCATTGAAATCATCATGCCTAGCTAGGGGCGTTAAACGATAGCGCTTGTTGGGAGGCAACCCAATTTTATTTCCGTTCCTTGCTTTTTGTTCCTGTTTAGTAATAAATAATTCATCTAGCCTCTGGTCAGATGTGGTTTTATGTTTTAATTAGTGTTTGTGCAAAGTAGAGCCTTTGGGAAGACTTAGGTGAAGTCTATATGATCTTGCTGTAAAAAGCAGAAACTTTGCGCTTACGAGATTAGCTACAATTTTTGACTGGAGAGTGATTTTAGGTTGATTCTTTTTGCAGATGATTAATAGACAAATTCCTCACGTCCACCAATTTATTTCAGAATTTTTGGAGTTACAGAAATATTCGAATGATACAGATTACTACAGACTGTTCTGTTTTTGACAGATTCTGTTTTCTATGTGTTGTTTGCTTATTTTGATGAATCTATGAGTAGTATCGGATGGTATGAACCATAGAGAAGTTGGAATACAGTAGGTTTAACACCAATATAAATAAAGAATAAGTTCATTACAGTACCTTAAAGTGGTGGTTTGTTTTCTTGTACTAACGGAGCTCATGAGATTTTCTGTTGAGTTTTGTGTGGTTGAAGTTTTCAAGTTTTGGGTAAAGATTCGATGGACTATGAAATAAGTAGTGGCAAGAGCCTAAGCTTGGTGATGCCCCGGATGGCATCCCCTCTTTCGTCTTCGTTCATCGGTAACTTTACTTGGAGCTATATTTTTATTCACCACATGATATGTGTTTTGCTTGGAGCGTCATTTTCTTTTGTTAGTATTTGCTTGCTGTTATTTAGAATAATGTTTTGCATCTATATTTTCAATAAAAATGTCAAGGATAGCCTTTACCATGCTTATTTTGCAAGTATACGTGTTGCTGTTTCAAAACAGAAAGTTTACCGCTGTTGCAAAAATTCCCTAGAAAAGTCAGAGAGTGATATAATGGTGAATATTTTTGCATAATGAGCTCTGATAAATCTTCTACAGCGTAGTATTTTTCTTATAATTTTTGGAGTTAGGTAAGTATGATGAATCTTGCATTCTTTACTGACTATACTGTTTTGGCAGATTGCTGTTATGTTTGCATATGTTTGCTTGTTTAATGATTCTATTTGAGGATAGGAGTGTTAAATATGCAGAGACATTTAGTATTAAATGTTGAATAATAATGTTAGTAATTTGGTAAATAGAAAATGATAAGGTTTTTGCATTGTTTTATACTAACTTATCTCACGAGTTCTTGTTGAGTTTTGTGAGGATGAAGTTCTTGAGATTTAGGAAAACCATGATATGAGAGGAATTAAGGAGACACAAAAGCTCAAGCTTGGGGATGCCCCGGTAGGCATCCCACCTCTCTTCTTCAACAATTATCGGTCAATATCTGTTGAACCTAAGTTTTTGCTTCTTCACATAAGTTGTGCTATCCTTTCAATGCCATTTTATTTTGTTTTGCTGTTGTTTGAATAAAATACCAAGATCTGAAATTATTAAATGAGAGAGAGAGTCCTCACATAGCTAAAAATTATTTGACTACTCATTGATCTTCACTCATATCTTTGGAGTAGTTTGTCATTTACTCCTGTGCTTCACTTATATCTTATGAGTAAATGGTTGAATGATTTGAATATCATAAATCTGAAATTATATATGTACTTGAACAATTCATGAAAGAATATTGAAGGAAGAGAGATTTCACATATAAATATACTATCTTAGACATCTTCTATGATTGTGAGCCCCATTAATTATTTTCAAACCTGAGCAAATTAGTTGAAATTGGACAAGGAAGACAACATAATGAGTTATGCTTGGGTATATTTGTATAGAAGTTATATTGTTATATCCAACATGTGGTGCTTGCTATTTAGAATCCTTTGCTAGCCTAAATATCTGTACTAAGCGGGAATACTGCTTGTGCATCCAAATTCCTTGAACCAAGTTTCTTCCATGAGTGTCCATCATATCTACCTATATGCGGTATTTACCTGCCGTTTCAAGTAAATTTGCATGTGCCAAACTCTAAACCTTCAAAAAATAATTTGTTTTGTATGCCCGAATCGCTCATGTAGCGACTAGGGGCTGTCAGCATCTTCCATGCTAGGTGGGTTATTCTCACGATGAGTGGACTCCGCTCATCATTCACGAGAAAAATGGCTGGTAACTGGGATGCCCAGTTCCATGATCAAAAGATCAAAATCAAATCAAAATAATTGCAAAGAAAAACTCCTCCAGGATTGATGTCAGTTGGAGGCACCCGTTGTTTCGGGCAAGCCATGGATTGATGATTGCTGGTGGAGGGGGAGTAAAAACCCATTCTGTTTGGGAACCGCCTATAATGTATGTAGTATGGAAGATATTGGGAACTCTTGGTTGTTTTGTTGACAATGAAAGCATACCTCTCAAAATTATTTATCTCTATTTCAAAATCGAGCTCTGGCACCTCTGCAAATCCCTGCTTCCCTCTGCGAAGGGCCTATCTTTTACTTTTATGCAAGAGTCAGTAGTATTACGTCGCATTACAACCTACTCTTTAGTTGGCAAGCATCATGTGATGGGGAAAGATCTAAGCATATATGGCCATTCAAATATATTTGACCATGAATTATTATTGCTGACAATTATCTATATGATAAGTAAGTTGGGAGGCGAAACATTAAGCCCCTATCTTTCTCTGTGTTCGATGGATGCTATTTGTTCTAAAAATATGCTTTGAGTGGTAGCAATCATGGAAGACTATATGATAGTTGAGTATGTGGGATTTGCTAAATCAAAGCTCTGACATAGACCCTTCCTAAAAATAAGATGAATTGCAATTGTTTGATGACTGAGAATGAAGTTTATGGTCTATCCTTTAACATGTGAATAGATTGTTACTTGATCATGAAAAGTTTTATGAGATGAGCTATTATTATGACATATAATGATGCTAGAAAGGGTGACTGAAATTATCATTGATCAAACTTGTGCACCTGCTAGCATTCACACTTCATAAATTCTTTCTTTTATCATTTACCTACTCGAGGACGAGTAGGAATTAAGCTTGAGGATGTTGATACGTCTCCAACGTATCTATAATTTATGAAGCATTCATGCTATTATATTATTTGTTTTAGATGTTTAATGGGCTTTATTATACACTTTAATATTATTTTTGGGACTAACCTATTAACTGGAGGCCCAGCCCATATTGTTGTTTTTTTTGCCTATTTTAGTGTTTAGCAGAAAAGGAATATCAAACGGAGTCCAAACGGGATGAAACCTTCACGAGAGTTATTTTTAGAACGGAAGCAATCCAGGAGACTTGGAGTAGACGTCAGGGCAGCTTCGAGGAAGCCACGAGGCAGGAGGGCGCGCCCTACCCCCTTGGGCGCGCCCCCACCCTCGTGGGCCCCTTGTGGCTCTCCTGACCAACTTCTTTCGCCTATATATCTCCATATACCCCGAAAACATCTAAGACAAGAATAGATCGGGAGTTCCGCCGCCGCAAGCCTCTGTAACCACAAAAAACCAACCGGGACCCTATTCCGGCACCCAGCCGGAGGGGGGGATCCCTCACCGGTGGCCATCTTCATCATCCCGGCGCTCTCCATGACGAGGAGGGAGTAGTTCACCCTCGGGGCTGAGGGTATGTACTAGTAGCTATGTGTTTGATCTCTCTCTCTCTCTCTCTCTCTCTCTCTCTCTCTCTCTCTCTCTCTCTCTCTCTCGTGTTCTTGATTTGGAACGATCTTGATGTATCGCGAGCTTCGCTATTATAATTGGATCTTACGATGTTTCTCCCCTCTACTCTCTTGTAATGGATTGAGTTTTCCCTTTGAAGTTATCTTATCGGATTGAGTCTTTATGGATTTGAGAACACTTGATGTATGTCTTGCCGTGCTTATCTATGGTGACAATGGGATATTCATGTCATCTACTTGATGTATGTTTTGGTGATCAACTTGCGGTTTCAATGAACTTATGCATATGGGTTGGCACACGTTTTCATCTTGACTCTCCGGTAGAAACTTTGGGGCACTCTTTGAAGTACTTTGTGTTGGTTGAATAGATGAATCTGAGATTGTGTGATTCATATCGTATAATCATGCCCACGGATACTTGAGGTGACAATGGAGTATCTAGGTGACATTAGGGTTTTGGTTGATTTGTGTCTTAAGGTGTTATTCTAGTACGAACACTATGATAGATCAAACGGAAAGAATAGCTTTGTGTTATTTTACTACGGACTCTTGAATAGATCGCTCAGAAAGTATAACTTTGAGGTGGTTTCGTACCCTACCATAATCTCTTCGTTTGTTCTCCGCTATTAGTGACTTTGGAGTGACTCTTTTTTGCATGTTGAACGATAGTTATATGATCCAGTTATGTTATTATTGTTGAGAGAACTTGCACTAGTGAAAGTATGAACCTTAGGCCTTGTTTCCTAGCATTGCAATACCGTTCACGCTCACTTTTACCACTTGTTACCTTGCTGTTTTTATAATTTCATATTACAAATACCTTTATCTACCATCCATATTGCACTTGTATCACCATCTCTTCCCCAAACTAGTGCACCTATACAATTTACCATTGTATTGGGTGTGTTGGGGACACAAGAGACTCTTTGTTATTTGGTTGCAGGGTTGTTTGAGAGAGACCATCTTCATCCTACGCCTCCCACGGATTGATAAACCTTAGGTCATCCACTTGAGGGAAATTTGCTACTATCCTACAAACCTCTGCACTTGGAGGCCCAACAACGTCTACAAGAAGAAGGTTGTGTAGTAGACATCAGGCATCTTCGCCTACTTCCCACGAGTACGCCTACAACGACTTCATCTAGTCCAAGGCGACCACCTACGAGCGAGGGTGAAACTTCCATCTTCGGAAGCCCCTCAAGGAAGATGGCCGAGCATGGGAAATTCCCTTCAGTCATGGAGACGAGCTATGAGGTGCCACATCATATGAGCCTCCAACACCAAGACGGTAACAAGAAGGTCGAGCAAGGGTGATCCCCTTCGACCACGGCGATAGGAGTTGAGCATGGAGACATTTGCAGCTACATCTCTCCGACACCCACATATGTCGAGATGCCCCATTTGCCATGTGAGGAGAGCCACCACCACATGAGTGACATGAGTGACTCCAGCATACGTGACATTGAGAGCATTTCCTATGAGAGGATGAGTGTCACCACCACTAGCCCCACCCATGAGAGCATGCCACACATCCTATGTGAGGTTGAGCGCCATTTGAGTGACTCCACCAACCATACGAGTGAGAGCATCCTTGAGGGAGTGAGTGATCCACAACACTTAGCGAGTGAGGTAGTTGACACGGCATGTGAGGCGACTATGATTTCTAACGACTTAACCTATACCCCGAGTGTGTTTTCTTCTTTGGTGCTAGGTCTCCTACATGACGACACACCTATACTCGACGAGTCCATCCCTCCAATGGACAAACCGATGGTCATGGTGGACGATGATGCACCCCCCACATGGTTCCATCAAGATGAAGATGACAACGAGTGGATCTTCGACATCTCACCTACAACACATGAGCGACACTCCAAAGGTAACATAGGTGATGGTGCTACTCTTGTCCCACTAGTGGACTCTCTTGACATCAATTTCTTGCATGATGTTGACCCACCTATTCCCATGCTTCATGCTAGTGCGACTTCATCATGTCATGATTTACCTATTTATGATGAATATGATGATGAGCATGTTGAGTTGCCTAGTTGTGATGATACGCTCCATAGGATATCATGTGAAAATTCTATTGGTCACTTCATGTTTGACAATCCATTGACCTTGTCATATGCTATGAGTGAGATCTCCCATATTGCATCATTTCAATCTCAACATAGTAACTATGCATGCCACATTAAAATAAATCCCATTTGCACTTATGGCATAGATGATAAGATGATGGTCATTGGATTTTGTTTTTCATGTGATGATATTGCCATGCTTCCTTTACATGATTTGCGCAATTCATTTACTATGCCATGCCATGATCACATAGAACCAAATATGCATTGTTTTGGATGTTTTCAATATTCTCCATGTGATGTTTCCATTAATGCTCATGAGGAGACCCCCATAGTATCCTCATACATGTTTGGAGATTTTGGTTCATCCCATCCTTTGCATAATTTCCATGGTTGCTTGCACCATATGCATTCCATGAATAACAATGCTCTAGATATTTCTCATGATGCATTACATCCTTTAAGTCTCCATTATGTCATACATAACAACAAACCTCTCATGATGGATGCCATGTTTCTATATCAGGCATCTCATCTATTTGAGCATTGGATATTTTGTGCTAACCAACACAAGCATGTGCGCATCATGATGGATGATGTGTACATATACCACGCACACACAATTTTCTCTTTGTCTCTGTTTTGTGTAGGTACTCACGTATACCCGTCAACCTCTCAATCCCAAGAGTTGACGAAACGAGCTCTTGAGAGCAACGATGACTTGGGATCCCGTGGACTATCCTTACCGTCGTTCCCTTCGCGCTAGGACTACGCGCATCTCTTTTACTTGGCTCTCACACGACTATGGGCTATTTACAAAGTATGAACCTTAGGCCTTGTTTCCTAGCATTGCAATACCGTTTACGCTCACTTTTACCACTTGTTACCTTGCTGATTTTATAATTTCAGATTACAAATACCTTTATCTACCATCCATATTGCACTTGTATCACCATCTTTTCGCCGAACTAGTGCACCTATACAATTTACCATTGTATTGGGTGTGTTGGGGACACAAGAGACTCTTTGTTATTTGGTTGCAGGGTTGTTTTCGAGAGACCATCTTCATCCTATGCCTCCCACGGATTGATAAACCTTAGGTCATCCACTTGAGGGAAATTTGCTACTGTCCTACAAACCTCTGCACTTGGAGGCCCAACAACGTCTACAAGAAGAAGGTTGTGTAGTAGACATCATAAGACCTTTGGGAAGACTTGGGTGAAAGTTAATGTGATCTTGCTGTAAAAAACAGAAACTTTGCGCTCACGGGTTTAGCTGTCATTTTTTACAGAAGAGTGATTTTGAGTTGATTCTTTTTGCAGAAGATTAATAGACAAATTCCTCATGTCCACCAATTTATTTAATAATTTTTTGAGTAGTAGAAGTATGGTTTCTGTTCAGATCATTACATACTGTTCTGTTTCTGGCATATTCTGTTTTCAATGCATAGTTTGCTTGTTTTCTAGTTTCTATGGCTTATATTTCTCAATATAAATTGTAGAAATGATATGGTACAGTAGGCATTGTGTGAGAACAATTATTAATCTTGTCTTTGATAGTACCAAAGTGAATGTTTTACTCTTTATCATACTAACCCATCTCACGAAGTTCCATTAAGTTTTGTGTGATTGAAGTTTTCAAGTTTTGGGTGACATATCAATATGAGGAGAATAAGGAGTGGAAAAACCCTAAGCTTGGGGATTCCCAAGGCACCCGAAGGTAATATTCAAGGAAACTCAAGCGCCTAAGCTTGGGGATGCCCCTGAAGGCATCCCCTCTTCCGTCTTCAAAACTATCGGTATACCTTACTCGGAGCTATATTTTCATTTGTCACATGATATGTGTTTTTTTTGTAGCGTATTTTAAATTTTAATTGTTGTTTGAATAAAATCATTGGATCTGAAATCTTGAATGAAAAAGAATCCTCCCATGGCTAGTTAATTATTTGACTACTCAGTGTTCTTCACTTATATCTTTTTGGAGTAGTTTGTCATTTACTCACGTGCTTCACATATATCCTATGAGTAAATGGTTGAATGAATGAATATGATAAATATGAATTTATATATGTTTAATATGCTTATATCATGGGGAGTAATGACTTCACACATAATAAGTATAGTTGATAAATTTATTGAAAGTTAGCAAACGTAGTATTGGTCACTTGAGCAATTCATTAAAGAATATTGAAGGAAGAGAGATTTCACATATAAAGATACTATCTTGGACATCTTTTGTAATTGCGAGCACTCATTAAAATATGACATGCCAAAAAGTTGATGTTGGACAAAGAAGACAACTTAATGGGTTATGTTTTCCTATATCCGAATAGACATTATATTGTCTTGGATCATCCAACATGTTGAGCCTGCCTTTCCCTCTCTTGCTAGCCAAATTCTTTGCACCAAGTAGAGATACTACTTGTGCTTCCAAACACCCCTTAAACTCATTTTTGCCATTAGAGTCCACCATACCTACCTATGGATTGAGTAAGATCCTTCAAGTAAGTTGTCATCGGTACATGCAATAAAATTTCTCTCTAAATATGTATGATCTATTAGTGTGAAGAAAATAAGCTTTATACGAACTTGTGATAGGGAAGAAATAAAAGCGACAGACTGCATAATAAAGGTCTCTATCACAAGCGGCAATATAAAGCGACGTTCTTTTGCATTAAGATTTTGTGCATCCAACCATAAAAGCGCATAACAACCTCTCTTCCCTCTGTGAAGGGCCTATCTTTTACTTTTATCTTCTACCCTTATACAAGAGTCATGGTGATCATCGCCTTTCCTTTTTACACTTTTTCCTTTGGCAAGCACTTTGTGTTGGAGCGATCCGGATATATATATATATATCCACTTGGATGTAGGTTTTCATAAATTATTATTGTTGACATTGCCCTTGAGGTAAAAGGTTGGGAGGCGAAACTATAAGCCCCTATCTTTCTATGTGTCCGATTAAAACTTTGAACCCATAAATATCACGTGAGTGTTAGCAATTGTGAAAGATTAAATGATAGTTGAGTATGTGGAGTTTGATGGATCAAAGCTCTTACATAGACCCTTACCAAAAATAAGATGAATTGCAATTGTTTGATGACAAAGATCATGGTTTGTTAGTTTTCAAGAAAGTTTATGATCTATACTTTAAAATGAGAATAGCTTGTTACTTGATCATGAGAAGTTTTATGAGTTGACCTATTGTTATGATATATAATGATGCTAGAAAAAGTGATTGAAACTATCATTGATCAAACTTAAGCACTTGCTAGCATACACACTTCATAAATTATTTCTTTTATCATTTACCTACTCGAGGACGAGCAGGAATTAAGCTTGGGTATGCTGATACGTCTCCAATGTATCTATAATTTATGAAGTATTCATGCCATGTTTACAATAGTTTTATATGATTTTGGTATGATTTGATTAGAACTAACCCGGACTGGCGCTGTTTTCAGCAGAACTACTGAGATGTTGTTTTTGTGCAGAAATAAAAGTTCTTGGAATGCGGTGAAAATCAACGGAGAATTTTTTTAGAAAATATAAAAAATACTGGAACAATGAGTTACTGGAGGGGAGTCTCGTGGGCCCCACGAGGGTGGAGGGCGCGCCCCTGTGCCTCGTGGACTCTCCGTGAGGCCCCCTGACTTGTTGTCGATGCCAATCTCTCCTATACATACCCAAACCTCCAGAACATAACCTAGATCGGATGCTCTGCCACCGCAAGCCTCTGTAGCCACGAGAAATCAATCTAGGCCCTCTACGGCACCCTGCCGGAGGGGGCCATCTTCACCGGAGGCCATGGGGAAGGATCTCGGAGGGGCCATCATCGCCATAGAGGCCAAGGACCAGAGGGAGAACCTCTCCCCATCCAGGGGGGATGCCATGGAGGAAGAATCACAAGGTGTAGAACCTATCCTCCTCTCTCCTGGTGGCGCCGGAGTGCCATCGGGAGGGGAATCATCGCCGCGGTGATCGTCTTCATCAACATCACCATCATCATCACCATCCTCATCCCTTTTATGCGGTCCACTCTCCCGCACCCCGCTGTAATCCCTACTTGAACATTGTGCTTTATGCCACATGTTATAATCCAATGATGTGTTGCCATCCTATGATGTTTTGAGTAGATATCCTTTGTCTTTGGGTTGATTGATGATTTAGATTGGTATGAGTTGTATGTTTTATTTTGGTGTTGTCCTATTGTGCCCTCTGTGTCGCGCAAGCGTGAGGGATTCCCGCTGTAGGGTGTTGCAATATGTTCATGATTCGCTTATAGTGGGTTGCTTGCAGGGGCGGAGCCAGGGGGGACGAGCAGGGGCCTGCCCCCCCCCCCCCCCAACGATCAACAATTTTAGTAGGAGCAACGAGTAATTACCAACAAGATTCGATTGATACATGTACTCGGCCCCCCCTATACTCGAATCCTGGCTCCGCCACTGGTTGCTTGAGTGACAGAAGCATAAACCCGAGTAAGGTGGTTGTTGCGTATGGGATAAAGGGGACTTGATATGTTAATGCTATGGTGGGTTTTACCTTAATGATCTTTAGTAGTTGCGGATGCTTGCTAGAGTTCCAATCATAAGTGCATATGATCCAAGAAGAGAAAATATGTTAGCATATGCCTCTCCCTCATATGAAATTGCAGTAGTGATTACCGTTCTTGTTAACAATTGCCTAGGACAATTCCGCACACCGATCCATCATTATTCCACACTCGCTATTTATAATACTTAAGTAATATATTCTAACTCTATGATAACAACACCTACATTTATATTTTAGCTCTCCGATATCATGAAAAGTTATCCTCTTCATACTCACAACATAGTTTTATTTCTCATTTCTAGTTGGAAGCAAACGTACGGTGTAAATAGAGTCGTATCAGTGGCAGATAGGACTTGAGAGAATATTGATCTTACCTTTAGCTCCTTGTGGGTTCGACACTCCATGCTTATCACTTCCGCCTTTGGAATTGCTACGATGATTCCCTGCACTTGAGGATTATCACTACTCATAAACCCTCGAAGCGAAACCCGAAAGAATATTATCGCCGCTGCAAGCCTCTATTCCAAAGAAATCTCATCTAGAGCCCTGTTTCGGTACTCTGCCGGAGGGGAATCATTGGAGAGGCCATCTTCATCAACCTTGTTTTCTCCATGATGATGTGTGGGTAGTTCCTTCGGGACTTACGGGTCCATAATAGTAGCTAGATGGGTCTCTCTCTCTCTTGCTCTCTCTCTCTCTTGATCTTCAATATAATGACCTTCTCTATGATCCATTCGATGTAATCTATTGCGATGTGTTTGTTGGAATCCGATGAATTTGTGGGTTTATGATCATATTATTCATTGGATTATTATGATCTCTTGAAGTTTCTTTGCTGCATAATCTATAGCTTTGTATTTCGCTTTGATCAATCCGTCTACTTTGGCCAAGTTGGATTGATTTATCTTCAACGGGATAGGTGCTTTGTGGTAGGTTCAATCTTGCGGTGATCTTTTCCAGTGACTATAAGCACAAAGGCATGTATTGCATTGTTGCCATTAAGGATAAAACTCACCCTGTGCATTCGGTTTATTCGGTTTTTCAGTATGTACGGTATTAATACTTTGGTAAATACAGTACGAAATTAAAATACGATTCAGTTTCGGTATATACCAAATTATTTCGGTATGGTTTCGGTATATACCATAAAAACCAAAGTTGACGTGAATTTCGAAATGACGTAATAATAATTGCAAATTTATGACTCAAAACACGTACTATTTTACACAAATAGTATATGACTATATATATATATATATATATATATATATATATATATATATATATATATATATATATATATATATATATATATATATATATATATAACGCTAAACTAAGCTTGAGTGTAGAATAGCTTATTCTACACCCTAGTAACGCTCTATACAAAATATAGTAACGTAACATATAAAATATAGTAAATTTTTGACCATTTAAGAAATCAAAAACTTGGATAGTAAAAATATATCTCGTAATTACTATATTTTACATAGCGTTTTACTAGATTTTGTACATACCGTTACTGGGGTGTAGAATAAGCTATTCTACACTCACGCTTAGAATAGCGTTACCGTTATATATATATAGGACAAATTTTTCCTACTACCGGGTGTAGTTACTCCCACTTTTGTTTCGTACGTTATAAGTAATATATATCATATCGGAGAGTATGTGCGTAGTATATAGTATATAAGAATGTTTAGGTAGTATATATACTAATTTTTGGTAGTATGTATCATATTTTATGCATACTCCGTTTCATGTACAAATATGTACGTATTTCACAAATACAATAAAACTATGAGCATTTGCATTTTTTTCATAGAACTCGCTTTGGAGGATCTTAGATATAGTATATGAACATATTAAAAATAATAAAATAGAGTATATAGTACCACATGGTAGTATATGAGAAATGGGTGTAACTACACCCGTAGTAGGATGCATTTTCCATATATATATATATATATATATATATATATATATATATATATATATATATAGCCGGTCTATTCTGCTAATATTAGCAGAATAACTATTCTGATAACACTTCCGCACTGCACGCTCCACGCGAGTGCACTGCACTTTTACTAGCAAAGGCACTGCAATACACAGACTAGTAAACTTCGTGTTGGAAAAAACTGCACGCGGTGTTTTTTGGTACCTTTTTCACTCTAATTTTTTAACCGTTTATCGAAACGACGCGTGTAATATACCATTGAGAAGCTATGGATTAGGCACAACTTCGTCATGTTGAATACTTTTCGAGATTCATCATAGTTTACGAGCAGTTTTAAAAACGGTGCGGCTCACGACGAATGGTAGCAAGCTTTTTTTGCATTATTTTCTAAACCACTCGTCAGAATGAAGCAAATGATACACCGTTGAAAATATATCATCGAGGCGCATCTTTTCATATCTATTATTTTCTCTAATTCGTTATGGTTTAAGAGCAGTTTTAAATTTACTAAATCGTCGACCTCACTTTTTTAAATTTTTTCAATTTTCGGTACTGTTTTGCTCCAGGTTTTGAACCGTTTGTCGAAACGAGGCGTGTCATACGCCCTTGTAAAGCTATGTACGAGGCACAACTTTCATGTTGAAATGTTTTTGAGATTCCTTACGATTTTTAGTTAATTTTGAAAATCGTGCGGCTCATGACGAGAGGCAGCAGCCGTTTTTCGCGAAATTTTTACAAACCGTTGATCGAATGTTCAAATTATACACCGTTGAAAAGATATCGACGAAAGGCAACTTCTTCATGTAGAACACACTCTCTGATTCCTTACGATTTAAGAGCAATTTTGAATTTACCGAAATGCGGACACTCTGTTTTTCGCGACACCAAAATCGACTAGTGAACCGCATCAAACAGAAAACTGCACTGCTTCAGACTAAAAACCGCACTACATCAGACATGCAAGTGCACTGCATCATTTCTTTTGTCGGATGCAAATTTTCTCAAACAAAAAAGTGGACCGCACTTCACATCAGACATAAGTAAACCGCAACACTATTGAGAAGTGAACCTCATTACTATCTAGAATGAGCTGCCTTATCATTTTTCTTTTATGGAGCGAACCACCAAATCATATATAATGAGCTGCATCATTAGTCAACATTTTTTTGTCACACAATCTTTTTCTCTTCTTCAATACTTACAATGAACCACATAGTTTGGCACAACCAACTGTAACACTCGCGAGGGTAAACCGCACACATCGCTTGGCCGCATTGTACTTCCATACACAGTCGACAACGACGAAATCACAGCAACAAGAGATGACCAACGTCGGACTGCACACACACACACACGCACACACACACGCACACACACACAAGATGAACCGCCGGAGGTGCACAATGCCACACCGTCGAGCTGTACGAAGACACAATTTTTTTGCATGGATTCGTTGCTGCCTTGCCGGAAGTACATGTGACAATCCTGCAAATACCCTTTTGCCAAAACTGCACGTCGGCGGGCCGCGAGCTGCCCCTGCTGGAGATGTGGGTTGAGGCATACTCCGGCTGTGTGGACTGTACCGTGGAAGACTTGCATTGGTGTTGAAATCAATAGTGGACTGCACGCCTGAGCTGCGCGGACCATGAGCCACTCGCGCGCGAGCTGCAAGTCCTTAGTGAGCGGTTGAACTGCACTGCATCAAAAACAACTCATCGTTTTCTTTCTGAAAACAGTAGAATATGCTTCTGAACAACACCAAACAAGGACGGGATTCGCACAACGAACTGCACGGCATCGACGTTCGCACTGCTTGTCGTGTGTGGGCTGGGACCTCACGAGAATATGATTAAGGCGGGTCGGTGAAGAGCGGGGTGAAGTGCACATAAGGTGCGAGGAGAGCCGCCATAAATGTTTGCCTGCTCCTTCGGTGTCACTGCACGCCATGTGCATCGGTGGACTGAGACAAACGCTTTGCGAGCTGCACAAACATCAGTAAAAGAGCTGCACGCAACAAGGCAATGAGCTGCACTGGGTCATCCTAAGCCCGTCGTCGGTTGTGCTCTCCATGGGCGGAAGAGGCCATGTTGTCGGCTGCTAGGAGCTCAGCGCCTCCCCTTTTGTGCATATCCGGATTCGGCCACACCAGCACCTCCGGCGGTGGCTCCCCTGTTGCTACCCGACGTTGCTCTTAGACCAAATCAAACTGAGCAGTCATGGCGGCAGAGGGGAGGTGGGACAGATTTGCCTGGAAGGAAGGAAAAGCCATTAGGGGGGAGCGCAAGGGGGACGGCGACGCTCAGTTCCGTCGCAGGGGAGCGGGGTTGCTGTCGGAGGTGAGGCCGCGGATTGGAGATCCTAGCCATGGGACTGGCGCGGGGCCACGAGGCAAGGTGGGGCTGCAGCGGATCTGGAGGTTGAAAGGGTGGATCCATCCGCAGCGACCAGCAGGAGGTCAGAGGAGGACGGGGGCCGAGCCATGGTGCGGGGTACGGATCTGGAGACGAGGCCAGGGTCGGGAGGCGGTAGAGCGCACGGTGATGCTGGCCATTACTGTCGGCGGCATGGGCCCCTAATTGGCGATGAAGTTGGCCGTGGGTGGTAGTTGGTTGTTGGGCGCTCAGAGGCTTGGATACGCGACCGGCGGTGGAGGTAGTCGGGTGAGTGAGGGAGGTGTTGCGGGGGAGTGAGGGAGGTGCTGCGGGAGAGGGAGGGAGATGGGGAGAAGGTGGGAGGAGGTGGGTGGGGCACGAGGAGAAGGTGGGAGGGGTGGGGGTTGTTTTTTGTGTCGGGTGGCTGTGGGCAGGTGTTATCAGAATAAGCCCGATGTTAGCAGAATAACACTCTTAGGCTGGTTGTAATGGTAGTATCATAGCTAGTATCATGCATGCCAACTAGGCAATTTTGATGAGGTGTCATAGCATTAAAGGAAGAAAGAGAGGGTATAGTATCATATCATGATACCGTATCATATTAAATGCTATACTACTTTGTGTCATGCATGGCAATAAATAAAGTACTACATGATACTAATATATGATACTATGCATTAGGGAGGTAGTATCATACACTAGTATCATATGCATGATACTAGTATATGATACTCCCCATTACAACCAGCCTTGTTAGCAGAATATATATATAAATGCATGCATTGATTCATCTGTTGATGGTTATGAACGTGCTTAGCATTTTAAAAAGAGAAAAATGACTATGTTACAAGAAAAATATATGTGCTTAGTAGTGAATTTGACTCATGTACAAGAAACATGACAACTTGTATGGTTGTTTATCTCAAGAAATATAAATTTATTTTTTACTTCGGTTTATTCGGTTAACTGTTCGGTTTTTGATATATACCATAAAAACTAAAGTTCAAATCGGTATAAAAAGTTCATACCATACTGAAACCAGAAACCATAAAAACCATAAAATTGGTTCGGTTCGGTTTATTTTCGGTATGGTTTTTTGGTTCGGTTTTCAAATGCACAGAGTGAGATAAAACGACGGAGTTTGGTCATATTGGTTGATATTATTTGTCTACATTATATCACCTTGCTTAAAGCGTTGACGTTACTCTATTTGTCATGAGCTTAATACTTTGAGATGCATGCTGGATAGTGGTCTTGGGGTGGATTAATAATAGTAGATGCAGTTGGATTAATGGTCTACTTGTCACGGACCTAATGCCTACGTATTGATTATGCCATGAATTATCACTGTTATAACTATTATCAGTTCTGTTGTTTGCCCAACAGTAATTTGTTTGCCCACCATTGCTATGCTTTTGAGAGAGATGCCACAAGTGAACCTATGGCCCTGGGTCTATTTTCCATCAATATTAAAGTCTCCAAAATTGCTCTATTTGTTTTCTTTTACTTTTTAGTACTTTGCATATCACTATCAGCGTTTAACCTTGTGGCTGGCAAGACCAAGGGGAGTGACAACCCCTTGCCTTTGTTGGGTGCAAGCAATTGTTTTGTTTATGTGCAGGTGTTGTTAAATTTGTCCGTGTGGTGCCTCCTACTGGTTCGATAAACCTTGGTTCTTACCTGAGGGAAATACTATATGCTACTACACTCCTTCACCGTTCCTCTTCGAGGAAATCCAACAACTCCATCGTGAGTAGCACAAGTACACCCTTGACACTCAACGGGGGTCGGGCCCTTTTTATCCTAGTTGCAATTCCACACTGGTAACCAACAAGTATAGGGGATCACAACAATTTTCGAGGGTAGAGTAATCAACCAAAATTTATTGATTCGACACAAGGGGAGCCAAAGAATATTTGCAAGTATTAGCAGTTGAGTTGCCAATTCAACCACACCTGGAGACTAAATATCTGCAGCAAAGTGATCAGTAGCACAATAATATGGTAGTTTGATAGCAGTGGTAATAGTAGCAACAGAAACGGTAACATCAGTAGTAGTAATTTGGTAGCAATTGTGTCAGCAGCAGCAATAGTAGGAACTTAGCAAAGATCAATATGTGAAAAGCTCGTGGATCGGTGATGGATAATTATGTTGGATAACACTCATCATATAACAGTTATAACAGTAAAACAAGAATATAAAAACTTGATGTGTTTTTTAATTGTTTCTTCATTATTGGGGTATTTAAAAATGATAAAAATAATATTTTTGTTAATCATATCAATCCACTCTGGTCTTATTGTAACACTGGAACACTGTTTAGGAAATGACATATTTTTTCTCACAAAAAATGTACCCATATATTTTTATGACATTTCTGTGAAAATACTTGATCAATTTTATCTACACTAAGCACTAGTGAATATTCTTTTTCAATGTACATCTACAACTTTTGTACAATTGGAACAAATTTGACATCTTTTTCTCCAGTGAGAAAATATTATGAATTGATGAACATTGTTTACAACATTTACGACCATTTTTCGGGACCATGGAAACAATTTTCAAATTATTTTGTTGCAATAGTGAACCATTTTATTTTGCAAAAAGGCGAACATTTTTTATAGATAAACATAAAAAATTAGGTCACGTGAAGATTTTTTTTGATCTAATGCTATTCTCTTTTCATTTTTACATCGGGACAAATTTACCCAACTATGAGAACATTTTCATTTGCATCACTAAGTACATTTTTTTAGCTTTGAGAAACGTTTAAATTTACTCTATGAAACAAATTTAGCTGCTAATGGATCTCTTATTATCAAGAAAAATAGTGAATGCGCATAATGTCTTGAAAATTTGGGACAACGAGGCACCTCTTGTGTTTTGTGGGGCGGAGTTTACCATGGCATCGTCCAACTAAATATGAATGAGTTTTCAAAAAAAAAAACTAAACTTAAGCATGAGCATGTGAGTTGCACTACCCGATAGGCCTCCATTAATTTTCACCAGTATGCAGAATTTAGTGTTATAATAGGTTTCCTTCTTAATCGAATATAATAGGAAATAAGTAAATGCTTCCTTTTTATATCATTTGAATAGAATAGATGTAACTAAACAAAGAAGTATGTAAAGATTGCATTCGTTTTGGAAAATGCATGATATTTCCTACAAAATATAAGGTATGTTTTGAAGGAAATATGCCCTAGAGGCAATAATAAAGTTGTTATTTTATATTTCCTTATTTCATGATAAATGTTTATTATTCATGCTAGAATTGTATTAACCGGAAACTTGATACATGTGTGGATACATAGACAAAATACCGTGTCCCTAGTAAGCCTCTACTAGACTAGCTCGTTGATCAAAGATGGTTAAGTTTCCTAACCATAGACATGTGTTGTCATTTGATAAACAGGATCACATCATTAGGAAATGATGTGATGGACAAGACCCATCCGTTAGCATAGCATATTGATTGTTCAGTTTTATTGCTATTGCTTTCTTCATGTCAAATACATATTCCTTCTTCTATGAGATTATGCAACTCCCGGATACCGGAGGAATACCTTGTGTGCTATCAAACGTCACAACATAACTGGGTGATTATAAAGATGCTCTACAGGTAAGGTGTTTGTTGGGTTGGCATAGATCGAGATTAGGATTTGTCACTCCGAGTATCGGAGAGGTATATCTGGGCCCTCTCGGTAATACACATCATAAGAAGCCTTGCAAAAAAAGTGACTAATGAGTTAGTTGCAGGATGATGTATTACGGAACGAGTAAAGAGAATTTTCAGTAACAAGATTTAACTAGGTATGAAGATACCGACGGTCGAATCTCGGGCAAGTAACATACCGATGACAAAAGGAATAACTTATGTTGTCATAACGGTTCGATCGATAAAAATCTTCGTAGAATATGTGGGAGCCAATATCAGCATCCATGTTCCGCTATTGGTTATTGATTGGAGAGGCGTCGCGGTCATGTCTACATAGTTGACAAACTCATAGGGTCCACACGCTTAACGTTCGATGACGATATTGTATTATATGAGTTATGTGATTTGGTGCCGAATGTTGTCCGGAGTCCCGGATGAGATTGCAGACATGATGAGGAGTCTCGAAATGGTCGAGAGGTAAAGATTGATATATAGGATGATGGTATTCAGACACCGAAAGTGTTCCGAAGGGTATCGGGTACGTATCGGGTCACCGGAAGGGGCTCCGGGCACCCCCGGCAAAAGATATGGGCCTATTGGGCCAAGAGAGGAAACACACCAGCCACCAGGGGCTGGTGCACCCCCATATGGGCTGAACCAGGAGGAGAAGGAAAGAGGGGAAGGGAAAAAGGAAGGGGGAGGGGGGGATCCGGCCTCCCCCTTCCTTCCCTCCTCCCTCATCTTTCCTTCCTCTCTGGCAAATAAGGAAAGGAGGACCGAATTGGGGAGAGACCCCAAGTAGGATTCGGCCTACTTGGGGCGCCCCTTGCTGCCTCCCCTCTCCCCCACCTATATATACACGGGGGGCGCCTAGAACACAAAACAACATCAACTGTATGCCGTGTGCGGCGCCCCCCTTCACAGTTTACACCCCCGGTCATATTCTCGCGGTGCTTCGGCGAAGCCCTGCGTGGATCACAACACCATTACCGTCACCGCACCGTCGTACTGACGGAACTCATCTGCTTCCTTGACATCTTGCTGGATCAAGAGGACGAGGGACGTCATCGAGCTGAATGTGTGCAGAACTTGGAGGTACCGTACGTTCGGTACTTGATCGGTCGGAGCTAGAAGAAGTTCGATTACATCAACCGCGTTGTCAAACGCTTCCGCTTACAGTCTACGGGGGTACGTAGACACACTCTCCCCCACTCGTTGATGTGCATCTCCTAGATAGATCTTGCGTGAGCGTAGGATTTTTTTAAAAAAATTGCATGCTACGTTCCCCAACATGTATGGTATAGAGTTATGAGTCATCAATGATTGCTTGACATATTGGGGGACACAAATAACACACTCTACTTTTTAGCTATAAGAACCACCAAACAGAAACATCTCAAACAACACCTCTAGCAAAGAAACCACTAGCTAGCTTGCTCAAATATTAAGTATGGCGCTAACAAAGGTTGCCCTCTTCTTTGCCCTAAGCCTTGTTCTCATTGCCGTTGTGCATGGTCACCCACCAATTGTCCCTACACCGCCTTTGGTGCCTACCCCAGTTGTTGCACCAACTCCATCGAACGGTGGTTCCTGCCCAATCAACCCACTGAAGATAACTGTGTGCAACAATGTGTTGCTTCTACTCAAGCTCCGGATCAACGTGCTGGAGACCGAGCAATATTTCCCACTTCTTAGCAGGTTGGCTGATCTTGATGCCGCCGTCTGTGTCTACACTGCCATCAAGGCCAACCTCCTTGGACTCATCACCATTGACATTCTTGTCGACCTTACTCTCCTACTAAACCATTGTAACAAGACATATCCCTCTAGCTTGCTCACGGTGAGCCATGACCAAATATACCTTCCAAAACATTCATATGTCATGTATGAGGCATAGCTATCTACGACAACTCATTAATAAATTTTTTGTTTAAATTATATTTGTTTAGTTTTCAAGTTATGTTTATGTGTGTGATGTAAGTGTATCATGTTATCTAATCCAAATTATTGAGATGGATCTTGTGTCATTGAAGATATTCGCATACAACATATGAGATCATTATAAATCTGTCCCTAATAATAAAGTACGGATTGACTCTGTAGGTTTACCGTCACAATACACTTTCTTTTCATGTCATAATACGCTTTACGATTTGTATAGACAAAATCACAATATAAACGAGGTGGTACTAAATTTACAGCCCGTGTTTCGCATCTCGCTGAAGAGAGCTACGTAAGCCTCCCGCCTAGGCCATAATATCTCACTAGAACATGAAGGCGCACGTTGTTGCGCCCGCCTATTTTAATCTAAAAATGATAGAAATATCTGCAAAAATTGAGATAGTGCCAATATATCTACTAAGTATGAGTGTTATAGATACTGAATATGTGTGTTGAAATCACAATGCCTCAAACATGAAGCTCCGTCTGACTAATATGCCATACAATAACCTGGGTGAAATTCACTGAAGTATTACAAAATTTACTTCAGACGGCAGAAAAACAATCGATTGTAAAGCATAGTCGCAAGCTAACACTTTCAACAAAGTTGTGCTATTCTGATGCATAATTCCCTGCTTCTGTTGTCATGTGCCTGCAAGAGGTATGGTCTCAGCCCTTGGTAAAAAGCATGAACTTCGCTGGTGACAACACTGAAAAATAATAATGCAAAATAACACCAATTAACTATGTAAAGGAAGATAATATCAGTAAGTAATCTTGCGTACAACACAATTTCATATTATATTCTTGTAACACCTCAACAAAGAGAAAAAACCACATATAAAACCATGAGCTCTACTAAACGTCAGCTTCATGCTCTACACTTCATACTTAGTACACAACTAATACTCTAATATTTAACTTAAAATGACAACAGGAAATGAACAAATGATGGTCCATTTATATATTGTAAGCAATATACTTTATTCATCCGTTCTCCCTATATAGAGATAATGACTGGAAAAAAATCTGCATAGTTACGCTTTTGGTCAATAAGGTAATTTAATAGTCGAATGCAAAATGAATGGTGTTATTTCCAGTTTCAAAGCAGAGAATTCAATGATGTTGTCCAGTTAATCAAGTTTAAAAAATATTTTATGTGTGACTAAACCTAAAGGCAATTGGCATATATTAAGTTAGCTTTCCTAGATAGACATAACAATCAAGCTTTACAGAAAGCAAATTCCATCTATGGCTACCTTGGCTTCATTGAATGTCAAAAGGCAAGGATGGGTCGAGTTCTGGCAAGGATGGTCTTCCAATTCCAATTAATTTCTCCAACGCACAAACATAAAATTCCTGCAAAATTTAGCATCCAAGTATAACCGCATCGATTACGAACTATTCGAATAAATACAAAATCCACGTCGGGCCTCCCTGTTCATCTGAAAAATAAACAGGTCAGGAAAGAAGCAACGACAAGAAAAAGAACGGACAAAGGAAGAATGCACAGCTAAGAAGAAATTCTACTAACATCTTTCAGGCACCATACAAACTGATCGCCTAGGAGCCCACCATGGTTTCATGCAGCAGAGAGACAAGAACTTCAGAGGAGGAAAAGGGAGAGGGAGACAAGGATCGTTTGAGTGGAGGAAGGCGAAGTGGGCGAATGCAGCCGTGCGTCGAGCCGTCGACTCAGCCGCCTCCAGGACGCACCATGTACGACCCAGGCAACACCTCAACTCCGGCGGATCCAGATGCTACCGTCTCCAGCACCATCTTGCCTCCCAACCGTACCGAGTAGGCAACATGGATCAAGCGGAGTCTAGGACTCGCACTCGCTCATCCTTGCGGTGGCGCGCGATCACAAACATGGCTCAGCTAGCTCTCTTCCCTACGTGTACCCTTCCTGGCCCGGCGCAGAAGTGGATGGCACGACAGCGGCAGCATGCGCCGCCGCGCGGGGACGGACGGATGCATCGGTGGGAGAGAGCACGGAACGACGGGTTGGGAGTATCCTCTTGTCAGATTTTTTTTAGAAACTCCTCTTGTCAGAGATAGGTACGCTTTTGACCGTCGATCGGCCGGATTAAGGAGATAATTGGTAGGTCGATTTGCAGAGTAGCTGCCGGGTCACGTGGGCCGAGTGGGCCACGCGATTGGCAGGGTCAAAAATAGCGAGATGCATGGTGGGACGACGGGGAAATCTGCAACGTTGGTACCTCTGATCGGATGGCTTGGACATCAAATCGCTGTGAGGGCTTGTGGCTAGCTCTCTTTTACTGTTTCTCAATTGGGCCTCTCCAAGCACGATGCCCCGTTTGTCTACCTTACCCCCTCCCGAATCATCAAACACAGAACGAGAACGAGGGGGGTTGTTTGTACAAGGAGAACGAGATCTCCGGAGGAGGGTCTGGCGCGAACGACAAAGGGCAGCGGCGGCGGAGATGGCCGGAGGAGGTAGGCGGGGTCGAACGGCAAAAGGAGGCGACGGCCATGGCGCTGGTCACCGGCGGGATGAAAGAAAGGAGTGGGGATCAGGGGTAGGTCAGAGGGCGGCGGCGAGGGAGATAGCCAAACAAGGGAGGCGGGGTCGAACGGCCAAAGGAGGCGACGACCATGGCGCTGGTCACCGGCGGTTTGAAACAAAGGAGTGGGGATCGGGGTTAGGTCAGAGGGCGGCGGCGACGGAGATGGCCGGAAGAGGGAGGTGGGTCCAACGGAAAAAGGCGACGACGACCATGGCGCTGCTGGTGGCCGGCGGGAGGAGCCGGAGTTGCGCGGGGCTCTCGCTCCTCTGTGTGGCAGTGCTGGGGGTTGGAAGGAAGGGATCAGGGGCCTAAGGTAGGTTGTGATGCGGCTGGGCCTAAGTGAGCTCTGGTTGGCCCAGCTGATTGGCTCTCTTTTGCAATTTACAAAAATTAGAAAAAGATATAATGATGAAAAAAGAATTGGCTAGGGTGCATGATTTATACTTAGCCCCACAGAAGAAGTTTCACACAAATTGGATAAGTTAAATTCAAACTTATTTGAATTTATTTCAAATGGGTTTGAATTAGGAGTGTTTTTGCAGGAGCTTGAGAAAGGGATAAAATAATTGTGGACAAAGTTTTAGGGGCAAGCTTGAAGTACGTAGAAAAGGCAAGGGATTTCGGAGAAGGTTGGAATGGAAATTGGAAAAGCAATTAAATAAAATACATGGAAAGCTAAAATGATTTTATGAAATGTTCATAGATTTAATTTGGCGTGAAATATTTAATGGCATGATGAAATCTATAATTACTAAATAGTTCATCCCCACTATCCTATTTCTCTTAACATGCAGCCTATCCACCTCAGCAGCTTTGCCACTTCAGCAATTTCTTTTATTTATCTTTGTGCAGCTTACCACGTCAGCAAATTTTTTTAAAAATCGTGCGAGTCTCTGGTAACCGAAGAGGCCTCTGTAGTAGACGACGAGTCGGTGTAATAATTGATAAAGAGAGGCCCAACAGAAGCCCATCGGTCAATCTCTTCGCATCTCTTATTCTTCCACGTCAGTATCTAGCAGCAGACCGGGCGGCGTGACACCGTCAATCACCAGCCGAGCACCACCGCGCGGTGCTCCACCACCGTACGGTTCACGCCCACGCCACAAATCCGTTCTTGGCCCCGCCCTTCCAAATCCGTTGCTGCTGTTATCCATCCCGCTCCCAGATGGATTCCCGAGTCCCCAAAAATTGGTGTTCTATTATCTATCTGTTTACTGATTTGTATCTTCCCTTCTCTCGTCTGCGTGTGATGGCCAGGTACTGCTGCTGCCAGTGACGGATGCAAGAATCTGCATGCCAACCTCTGCTCCTAATGAACGAGTTGGTGAATCGTCTCCGCGGTTTATTTTTATTGGATTTTTTTCGTCTCTCCTCCCACCACCCCCTCCCATCCTGGTCTGTGATTTATTTTCGCTGATTTTTTCGTCTCTTCTCCCACCACCCCCTCCCACCCTGGTCCATCGGTTTATTTTTCTCTCCATTCTTTATTACAACCAGAACTTTCCTAACGTATATCAAATCACAGATCTAACTTCTTTAAATTATGCAAATCAATCAATTCCTTTTATTGGTTCAATTTGTCTTAGGAAACAAATAACAGATTTTCAGGAAACAAATAATACATTTTAATCTAACTTCCTTAAATTATGCAAATCAATCGATTCCTTTTATTGGTTCAATTTGTCTTAGGAAACAAATAATAGATTTTCAGGAAACAAATAATACATTTTAATCTAACTTTCCTAACTTATCTAAATCAATCGATTCTCTTATTAGTGAAATTTGTTTTAGGAAACAAATAACACACACGCCACAACCTTACTCCCAATAAATAGTTTCTTAACATTTGCAAACTTTCCTAATCAGACACGTCACAAATGGCGGGTACTGATATCACGTTACTAAACAATAAAACCCCATTTGCATAGAAATCAGTTCAAAAATTCTAACTTTCCTAAATTTTTATCTTTCTTTGATAACAATCAATATTTCCTATGTTTTCCACCTATTGTAAGAAATCACCCCTCCATCAATATTAGCATTTTTTTGAACTGAGATCTCAGGGTTATGATATTTTTTTTTGTGATTCTTTCCAATTGTGACCTCTCCTTCCACTCCGGCTCCTTCTCTCATAAACACCTCCACCACAGCCAGTGACACCGCCCTGCACCTCCTGCCTCTCCACACCTTCTCCGCCACCTCCTTCTCGTACTCCATTAACAATCCCTCCGCCACATTTGCCCACGGCGGTGTCGAGGGCATGGCGCGAGAGCGCATCAGCAATGTAGAGCAGCGATAGAAGCAGGAAGCAACACGCAGCAAAGCGAGGCGAAGGCCGACGGTGGAGGGCAGAGATGCGGTGGCGTGGCTGAGGGGCGGCCGACGTAAGATGGCCACGATCGGAGGCGGCGCGAGCGAGGCGCGACAATGGGCGAAGCGAAGGATAGGCGGCAGCAGACGGGGCGAGCACAGCCAGCGAGAGTGTGGCGCGCGGCCAGGGTGTGTGTCGCGCGGGGGCACAATGGTGCGGTGGCTGCGGCGAGCACGACGGCAGCGGCGGGTGCGACCGACGCGGTGTAGCACGGGCGTGGGCATGGAGAGGGAGTGGCCCCGTGGCGCGAAAGAAGAGCGGCAAGCTCGGGCATGGGCGTGCATAGGAGCGGGCATGTGCCACGGGGTCACTCCGAGGAGCTCGGTGGCTACCCCTGCAATGGCCATGGCGGACGGCGGTTCTCGGCCACGGCGAAATACCTAACGAGAGCAAACGAGAGGGGAAACAGGGGAAAGGCAAGAGGAGATCATGGCGGTGTCAATGGCGCACTAGGGGAAGACATGGGAGCTCGGGGCGGCGCGGATCGAACGGCAATGTCGTGGTGGCCCAAGGTTGAGGAAGACGGCAGCGACGTCGATGCGGGGGTGCTGGACTTGATCTCGTTGGCGCAGATGAAGTAGCGAAGGTGTTCGGAGCTGCTCGATAAGCTCCTAGCTCGCAGGGAGGGCAGTGGCCATGTCGACGGGGTCGGTCATGGTGGCCGTGGCGTCTGACTTCGTCCAGATTGACGGGATCGAGCGAGAGAGGAGGAGAAGTGGGTTTGGGAGGGGACGTCGAGGAGGAGTGAGGCCATGGGGGCAGGGAAGGAAGGGCGTCACCCTTATCCATTCCCCTTCGATGCCAGCGAGGTGGTCGGGTGGGAGCCCGGCTCTGTAGCGACGCGGCTCGGGGAACAGGAGAAGACGACCACGCGGGGACTGGACCACTGAGTCGGTTCGGTGGCAAGGCCCGGGGGGCAGGGCGAATCCCCTTTTACATCGTCCTTTTGGTTCTTCAATGTATTCTAATCTGTTTCTCCTTTTTAACATCGTTTTCTATTTATTCTTATCAACTAAATGATCTCTACTCCTAATGTCTCAGTTGGTAGTCTCTGTTCCGGGTTTATTTTTGTCCCACCTCCCGAGTGAGGGAGAGGGGGAGAGAGAGTGAGGAAGAGGGAGGGAGAGGGTGTGTGTGTGAGAGAATTTGATGGTAAGAATATTAAATGTAATATTAACATAATTGATATTGAACTTTTAAAGTTAATATGGCCCCGTTGCAACGCACGGGCGTTCTTCTAGTACTGTAAAAGGAAGAGTTCTACAAGAACAAGAAGGACGGATTGTATTTTTCTTCTCCATTGCCCGTGAAGGCAAAATTTGGTAACTGGTGCATTATTAATGTTTTCTGTAACAAAATCCTCCTATAAAGTGGCATCCTATCTTTTCTCAAATTCCTCTCCTTAACCCAGAAATCGTGTTTAAAGGTCTTATTATCATCATGTTAAACGCTCTTTTTTGTTGGCATGTGTCTCTTCCCTTTTATCTGATTGCATAGGAAAAACAGGGCCAGAGTTAAATTTGTCAACTGCACTTCGTGATGTTGGTGCTTGGGGGTCAGATGGTGCATCGATTGTGGGTATAATATGGTGCATCGATTGTGGGTATAATTTTTGGTATGTTCATCACAGTTAGTTCCTTTTTGCACGAATTTGTACACACGCAAAATAACTAAGAAAGGAAAAATGCATTTTGTTCAGAACTCCAGACTGCCTCAGCTGTTTCCATGTAGCTATTTTGTAGTACTATTGATTAACTGCCACTGTTAATTCAAGATTGTATGCCTTCTATAGGTGTAAATGTAATAGACTGATAATTGGTGATAGGAGATACCTGCATGTATGCCACATTGAGTGACCTTCAGATAAGGCTCACCTTCAGGGAAAGCTTATTATATGAATTTTCTCTGGCCAGATTGTTTGCTGAATGTGTGGAATAGTAATACGAAGTCATCTTCATTCACTAGCCTTGGTAGGTCGTAGATCTGCATGTCTTCCTTGGTTATGAATCCAAATAAATTAATCCCTGCTAACTTGTGTTTTTTTGTATTTTGTACTCAACTGCACTGCAATTTGCCTATGTGAACTGACTTAGTGGTTATCTTCTAGGTGTGAGATATTTACATTTATTGATTTTTAAGTCTACAAGGATTGTATCATTGCATACTTCTTGATTAGCTGACTATGCGCTCCTCCACCTTGCTGATCGGGCATACGTAAATGTTTATATGGCTTTTTTGGCTTTCCCGTTTCAGAAATAGTATCCATGAAGTTTATTCAAGAGAGCGACTAGTTTTTTATACTGGATGAGAACGCTTCCATCATAGGCTCCATCTCATCCGGTCTATGTCTTCGAGACGGTCTATTTTCAACATTTATACGAAGAAGATCTGGCACCAGAGATTCACCATCGGGATTAGCACATTGCTTCGACGACAATACTATCTCAAGATGCATTATTTAACGAGCTTTCCAGTGGCACCATATTTGTTTCAGGTGAACACTTTTGCTGCTACACCCACACATAGATAGATATGGCTCATTTCTACTCAGTTACAATTGTGTTACTTTATATTGTAGGGATTTCCTTCCCCTCGTATACCAATGACGGATCATAAGGATAGTGGTCAGGATAGATGGGAAATCAAGCACCACAACTCATGTCATTTCAAATCTTGTTATTTATGTGGAGTATCAGCTGATTGCTGGACTCCAAGCTATTTTTCTTCAGTTTTCATTTGCTGAAATGATTTTTTTAGAATATGCCTATTGTTCAAGGTCTGAACAAAAAAATTCAACACGTTTGGGACCCTTAATCACAAAAATCAACTTTTTTTCACTCTCTTATTGTAGATTATAATTTTCCATCCATAATTTAACTCTATTGCAAGCAAATTCTGTTGAACGCAATAATATGGATCTTTGAGCTTATCTATATACTCTATAAAGAAAATATAAGATCTTTTAGATCATGCATCTTTTCAGGACAATGCTTTGCGACAAAAGAAAATGAAACTATGGAAATTTGTACATAATGCACAGCAAGTATGTCAAAATGGAAATTTGTACATAACCTTTCATAGGGTCTTTATTTCAAAAACTTTGTTCTTTATAGTGTCTGCACACATTAATATTTATGGAAGTCATGTGAGATTACTTATGTCATATCACTCTATTTAATAAAAAAATTGATCTTATCATTCACATTTTGCAATCTTTACAATTATACTCCAGGTATAGTGTCCATTGCAATTTCTCATCTCAAGACCGTGTATGGACTGTGAGAGCAAAGTTATTCGGTTTATGTATTATCAAGTGCAGGGACTATATGTTGAAAACATGCTAATTTTCTAGTTTTCAATATGCTTCATATTAAGGCTGCCACCCCTACAAAAATCATTTTCTTCTTTTTAGATCCAAATTTCCCCAGCCAAGTATTTAGGCATGCATCCATGTTGTAAAAATCACATTGCACCCTTGTAATGTGACTTACCACACTCCACATATATCTGGCTAGGGGGCACTGGAAAAAAGGTGATTTATAGAGTCACCTTTTTCAGAGAACAGGCATCATTTCTCACAATTTCCCCCTCTGTGTGTTGGGGAACGTAGTAATTTCAAAAAATTTCCTACGATCACACAAGACCATGGTGATGGCATAGCAACGAGAGGGGAGAGTGTCCGCCCACGCACCCTGAGACCGAAAGCGGAAGCGTTATAACAACGCTGTTGATGTAGTCGACGTCTCCACGATCCGACCGATCCAAGCACCGAACGACGGCACCTCCGAGTTCTGCACACGCTCAGCTCGATGACGATCCCGGACCGATCCAGCAAAGTGTCGGGATGAGTTCTGTCAAGACGACGGCGCAGGACGATGTTGATGCTCCACCGACGCAGGGCTTCGCCTAAGCTCCGCTGACGATATGACTTCTCGGCGCAGGGCTTCTCCTAAGCTCCGCGACGATATGACCTAAGTGGAATATCGTGGAAGGGGCACCACACGGCTAAGGCAAGATCCGTAGATCAACTTGTGTGTATTGGGGTGCCCCTGCCCCGTATATAAAGGAGACAAGGGGAGGTGGCGGCCCTAGAGGAGGCGCACTAAGGAGGAGTCCTACTCCCACCGGAGTAGGACTCCCCCTCTCCTAGTTGGAGTAGGATTGGGGAGGGAAAGGGGAAAGGCGCGCCCCTCTCCTTGTCCTATTCGGACTGGAAGGGGAGGGGGCGCAGCCCACCTGGCCGGCCCTTCTCCTTCTCCCTCAAGGCCCATGAAGGCCCATATACCCCCGGGGTTCCGTAACCCCGGTGTTCCAGAATATCCTGCTTTCACTCGGAACCATTCCAAGTCCAAACCTAGGCTTCAATATATCAATCTTTATGTCTCGACCATTTCGAGACTCCACGTCATGTCCGTGATCACATCCGGGACTCCGAACAACCTTCGGTGCATCAATACTTATAAACTCATTATGAACTGTCATCGAAACGTTAAGCGTGCGGACCCTACGGGTTCGAGAACTATGTAGACATGACCTAGAACTATTCTCGGTCAATAACCAATAGCGGAACCTGGATGCCCATATTGGTTCCTACATATTCTACGAAGATCTTTATCGGTCAAACCGCATAACGACATACGTTGTTCCCTTTGTCATCGGTATGTTACTTACCCGAGATTCGATCGTCGGTATCCAATACCTAGTTCAATCTCGTTACCGGTAAGTCTCTTTACTCGTTCCGTAATACATCATCTCACAACTAACTCATTAGTTGTAATGCTTGCAAGGCTTAAGTGATGTGCATTACCGAGAAGGCTCGAGATACCTCTCCGACAATCGGAGTGACAAAACCTAATCTCGAAATACGCCAACCCAACAAGTACCTTTGGAGACACCTGTAGTACTCCTTTATAATCACCCATTACGTTGTGACGTTTGGTAGTACCAAAGTGTTCCTCCGTAAACGGAGTTGCATAATCTCATAGTTATAGGAACATGTATGGGTCATGAAGAAAGCATTAACATACTAAACGATCAACTGTTAAGCTAACGGAATGGGTCATGTCAATCAGATCATTCAACTAATGATGTGACCTTGTTAATCAAATAACAACTCCTTGTTCATGGTTAGGAAACATAACCATCTTTGATTAACAAGCTAGTCAAGTAGAGGCATACTAGTGACATACTGTTTGTCTATATATTCACACATGTATTATGTTTCCGGTTAATACAATTCTAGCATGAATAATAAACATTTATCATGATATAAGGAAATAAATAATAACTTTTATTATTGCCTCTAGGGCATATTTCGTTCAGTCTCCCACTTGCACTAGAGTCAATAATCTAGTTCACATCATCATGTGATTCAACACCAATATTCACATCTCGTATGTGATTAATACCCATAGTTCACATCGTCATGTGACCAACACCCAAAGGGTTTACTAGAGTCAATAATCTAGTTCACATCGCTATGTGATTAACACCCAAAGAGTACTAAGGTATGATCATGTTTTGCTCGTGAGAGAAGCTTAGTCAACGGTCTCACATCACATTCAGAGCCGTATCTATTTTGCAAATATTCTATGTCTACAATGCTCGCACGGAGCTACTCTAGCTAATTGCTCCCACTTTCAATATGTATCCAGATTGAGACTTAGAGTCATCTGGATCAGTGTAAAATGCTTGCATCGATGTAACTCTTTACGACGGGCTTTTTACACCTCCATAATCGAGAAATATTTCCTTAGTCCTCACTAAGGATGTTCTTGACCAATGTCCAAAGGATCTACTCCTAGATCACCATTGTACTCCTTGCCAAATACAGAGCAAGGTATACAATAGGTGCAGTACATAGCATAGCATACTTTATAGAACCTATGATCGAGGCATAGGAATGACTTTCATTCTCTTTTCTATTTTCCGCCGTGGTCGGGATTTGAGTCTTACTCAATTTCACACCTTTGCAACACAGGCAAGAACTTTTCTTTGACTGTTCCATTTTGAACTACTTCAAAATCTTGACAAGGTATATATTTATTGAAAAAACTTATCAAGCGCCTTGATCTATCTCTATAGATCTTGATGCTCAATATGTAAGCAGCTTCAACGAGGTCTTTCTTTGAAAAACTCCTTTCAAACACTCCTTTATGCTTTGCGAATAATTCTACATTATTTCCGATCAACAATATGTCAATCACATATACTTATCGTAAAGGCTGTAGTGCTCCCACTCACTTTCTTGTAAATACAGGCTTCTCCAAAAGTCTGTACAAACCCATATGCTTTGATCACACTATCAAAGCGTTTATTCCAACTCCGAGAGGCTTGCACGCACCATAAATTGATCGTTGGAGCTTGCACACTTTGTTAGCACCCTTTGGATCGACAAAACCTTCTGTTTGCATCATATACAACTCTTCTTTAATAAATCCATTAAAGAATGTAGTTTTGACATCCATTTGCCAGATTTCATAAAATGTGGCAATTGCTAACATGATTCGGACAGACTTAAGCATCGCTACTGCTTGAGAAAGTCTCATTGTAGTCAACACCTTGAACTTGTCGAAAAACCTTTTGTGACAAGTCGAGCTTTGTAGATAGTAACACCACTTATCGTGTCCGTCTTCCTCTTGAAGATCCATTTATCTACATGGCTTGCTGATCATAGAGCAAGTCAATCAAAGTCCATACTTTGTTCTCATACATGGATCCTATCTCAGATTTTATGGCCTAAAGCCATTTCATGGAATCTGGGCTCATCATCGCTTCCTCATAGTTCGTAGGTTCATCATGGTCTAGTAACATGACTTCCGAACATGATTACCGTACCACTCTGTGCGGATCTCACTCTGGAAGACCCACGAGGTTTGGTAGCAACTTGATCTGAAGTTTCATGATCATCATCATTAACTTCCTTACTAATTGGTGTAGGAATCACCGAAACTGATTTTCGTGATGAAATACTTTCCAATAAGGAGAAGGTACAATTACCTCATCAAGTTCTACTTTCCTCCCACTCACTTCTTTCGAGAGAAACTTCTTCTCTAGAAAGGATCCATCTTAGCAACGAAAAACTTGCCTTCGGATCTGTGATAGAAGGTGTACCCAATAGTTACCTTTGGGTATTCTATGAAGACGCACTTCTCCGATTTGGGTTCGAGCTTATCGGTGAAAACTTTTTCACATAAGCATCACAACTCCAAACTTTAAGAAACGATACTTAGGTTTATCGCTAAACCATAGTTCATACGGTGTCATCTCAACGGATTTAGATGGTGCCCTATTAAACGTGAATGCAGCTGTCTCTAATGCATAACCCAAAACGATAGTGGTAAATCGGTAAGATACATCATAGATCGCACCATATCCAATAAAGTGCGGTTACGACGTTTGGACACACCATTATGTTGTGGTGTTCCATGTGGCGTGAGCTGTGGAACTATTCCACTCTGTTTTAATTGAAGACCAAACTCGTAACTCAAATATTTATCTCCACGATCAGATCGCAGAAACTTTATTTTCTTGTTACGATGATTTTCCACTTCACTCTGAAATTCTTTGAACTTTTCAATTATTTCAGACTTATGTTTCATCAAGTAGATATACCCATATCTGCTCAAATCATCTGTGAAGGTCAGAAAATAACAATACTTGCCACGAGCATCAACATTCATTGGATCGCATACATCGGTATGTATTATTTCCAATAAGTCAGAGCTTGTTCCATTGTTCCGAGAACGGAGTTTTAGTCATCTTGCCCAAAAGGCACGGTTCGCAAGCATCAAATGATTCATAATCAAGTGATTCCAAAAGTCCATCAGCATGGAGTTTTCTTCATGCGCTTTACACCAATATGACCTAAACGGCAGTGCCACAAATAAGTTGCAATATCATTATTAACTTTGCATCTTTTGGTTTCAATATTATGAATATGTGTATCACTATGATCGAGATCCAATGAACCATTTTCATTGGGTGTGTAACCATTGAAGGTTTTATTCATTTAAACAGAACAACAATTATTCTTTGACTTTAAATGAATAACCGTTCTGAAAACTATTTTCATTGGGTGTATGACCATCGAAGGTTTTATTCATTTAAACAGAACAACAATTATTCTTTGACTTTAAATGAATAACCGTTTTGCAAAAACATGATCAAATCATATTCATGCTCAACGCAAACACCAAATAACATTTATTTAGGTTCAACACTAATCCCGAAAGTATAGGGAGTGTGCGATGATGATCATATCAATCTTGGAACTACTTCCAACACTCATCGTCACTTCCCTTCAACTAGTCTCTGCTTATTCTCAGAACTCCTGTTTGAGTTACTAATCTCAGCAACCGAACAAGTATCAAATACTCGGGGCTACTATAAACACTAGTAAGGCACACATCAATAACCTGTATATCAAATATACTCTTGTTCAATTTGCCATCCTTCTTATCCGCCAAATTCTTGGGGTAGATCCGCTTCAAAGTGACCAGTTCCATTGCAGCAAAAGCACTTAGTCTCGTGCTTAGGTCCAGACTTGGGATTCTTCACCGAGCAGCAACTTGCTTGCCGCTCTTCTTGAAGTTCCCTTCTTCCTTTGCCCTTTTCCTTGAGACTAGTGGTCTTGTCAATCAACACTTGATGCTCTTTCTTGATTTCTACCTTCGTCGATTTCAACATCACGAAGAGCTCGGGAATCGTTTTCGTCATCCCTTGCATACTATAGTTCATCACGAAGTTCTAGTAACTTAGTGATGGTGACTAGAGAATTCTGTCAATCACTATCTTATCCGGAAGATTAACTCCCACTTGATTCAAGCGATTGAAGTACCTGACAATCTGAGCACATGCTCACTAGTTGAGCGATTCTCCTCCATCTTTTAGCTATAGAACTTGTTGGAGACTTCATATCTCTCAACTCGGTATTTGCTTGAAATATTAACTTCAATTCCTGGAACATCTCATATGGTCCATGACGCTCAAAACGTCTTTGAAGTCCCGATTCTAAGCCGTTAAGCATGGTGCACTAAACTATCAAGTAGTCATCATATTGAGCTAGCCAAACGCTCATAACGCCCGCATCTGCTCCTGCAATAGGTCTGTCACCCAGCGGTGCATCAAGGACATAATTCTTACGTGCAGCAATGAGGATAAACCTCAGATCACGGATCCAATCCGCATCATTGCTACTAACATTTTTCAATACAATTTTCTAGGAACACATATAAAACACAGGGAAGCAACAACGCGAGCTATTGATCTACAACATAATCTGCAAAATACTACCGGGACTAAGTTCATGATAAATTAAAGTTCAATTAATCATATTACTTAAGAACTCCCACTTAGACAGACATCTCTAGTCATCTAAGTGATTACGTGATCCAAATCAACTAAACCATGTCCGATCATCACGTGAGATGGAGTAGTTTCAATGGTGAACATCACTATGTTGATCATATCTACTATATGATTCACGCCGACCTTCGGTCTCGTGTTCCGAGGCCATATCTGTTATATGCTAGGCTCGTCAAGTTTAACTGAGTATTCGCGTGCGCAACTGTTTTGCACCCGTTGTATTTGAACGTAGAGCCTATCACACCCGATCATCACGTGGTGTCTCAAAGACGAAGAACTTTCATAACGGTGCATACTCGGGAGAACACTTCTTGATAATTTTAGTGAGAGATCATCTTATAATGCTACCGTCAATCAAAGCAAGATAAGATGCATAAAGGATAAACATCACATGCAATCAATATAAGTGATATGATATGGTCATCATCATCTTGTGCTTGTGATCTCCATCGCCGAAGCACCGTCATGATCACCATCGTCACCGGCGCGACACCTTGATCTCCATCGTAGCATCGTTGTCGTCTCGCCAACTATTGCTTCTACGACTATCGCTACTCCTTAGTGATAAAGTAAAGCAATTACATGGCGTTTGCATTTCATACAATAAAGCGACAACCATATGGCTCCTGCCAGTTGCCGATAACTCGGTTACAAAACATGATCATCTCATACAATAAAATATAGCATCACGTTTTGACCACATCACATCACATCATGCCCTGCAAAAACAAGTTAGACGTCCTCTACTTTGTTGTTGCAAGTTTTACGTGGCTGCTACGGGCTGAGCAAGAACCCTTCTTACCTACGCATCAAAACCACAACGATACTTCGTCAAATAGACTCCGTTTTAACCTTCTCAAGGACCGGGCGTAGCCACACTCGATTCAACTAAAGTGAGAGAGACAGACACCCGCCGGTCACCTTTAAGCAACGAGTGCTCGGAGCGGTGAAACCAGTCTCAGAAGCGTCACGCGTAATGTCGGTCCGGCCGCTTCATCTCACAATACCGCTGAACCAAAGTATGACATGCTGGTAGGCAGTATGACTTGTATCGTCCACAACTCACTTGTGTTCTACTCGTGCACATGACATCAACGCATAAAACCAGGCTCGGATGCCCTTTGTTGGGGAACGTAGTAATTTCAAAAATTTCCCACGATCACACAAGACCATGGTGATGGCATAGCAACGAGAGGGAGAGTGTCCGTCCACGCACCCTCGTGAGACCGAAGCGAAGCGTTATAACAACGCTGTTGATGTAGTCGACGTCTCCACGATCCGACCGATCCAAGCACCGAACGACGGCACCTCCGAGTTCTCGCACACGCTCAGCTCGATGACGATCCCGGACCGATCCAGCAAAGTGTCGGGATGAGTTCTGTCAAGACGACGGCGTGGTGACGATGTTGATGCTCCATCGACGCAGGGCTTCGCCTAAGCTCCGCGACGATATGACTTCTCCGCGCAGGGCTTCTCCTAAGCTCATGACGATATGACCTAAGTGGAATATCGTGGAAGGGGCACCGACACGGCTAAGGCAAGATCCGTAGATCAACTTGTGTGTATTGGGGTGCCCCTGCCTCAGATATAAAGGAGACAAGGGGAGGTGGCGGCCCTAGAGGAGGCGCACTAAGGAGGAGTCCTACTCCCAGGAGTAGGACTCCCCCTCTCCTAGTTGGAGTAGGATTGGGGAGGGGAAAGGGGAAGGGCCGCCCCTCTCCTTGTCCTATTCGGACTGGAAGGGGAGGGGGGCGCAGCCCACCTGGCCGGCCCTTCTCCTTCTCCCTCAAGGCCCATGAAGGCCCATATACCCCCGGGGTTCCGTAACCCCGGTGTTCCAGAATATCCTGCTTTCACTCGGAACCATTCCAAGTCCAAACCTAGGCTTCCAATATATCAATCTTTATGTCTCGACCATTTCGAGACTCCATGTCATGTCCGTGATCACATCCGGACTCAACAACCTTGGTGCATCAATACTTATAAACTCATTATGAACTGTCATCGAAGCGTTAAGCGTGCGGACCCTACGGGTTCGAGAACTATGTAGACATGACCTAGAACTATTCTCGGTCAATAACCAATAGCGGAACCTGGATGCCCATATTGGTTCCTACATATTCTACGAAGATCTTTATCGGTCAAACCGCATAACGACATACGTTGTTCCCTTTGTCATCGGTATGTTACTTACCCGAGATTCGATCGTCGGTATCCAATACCTAGTTCAATCTCGTTACCGGTAAGTCTCTTTACTCGTTCCGTAATACATCATCTCACAACTAACTCATTAGTTGTAATGCTTGCAAGGCTTAAGTGATGTGCATTACCGAGAAGGCCTGGAGATACCTCTCCGACAATCGGAGTGACAAAACCTAATCTCGAAATACGCCAACCCAACAAGTACCTTTGGAGACACCTGTAGTACTCCTTTATAATCACCCGGTTACGTTGTGACGTTTGGTAGTACCAAAGTGTTCCTCCGTAAACGGAGTTGCATAATCTCATAGTTATAGGAACATGTATGGGTCATGAAGAAAGCATTAACATACTAAACGATCAACTGTTAAGCTAACGGAATGGGTCATGTCAATCAGATCATTCAACTAATGATGTGACCTTGTTAATCAAATAACAACTCCTTGTTCATGGTTAGGAAACATAACCATCTTTGATTAACAAGCTAGTCAAGTAGAGGCATACTAGTGACATACTGTTTGTCTATATATTCACACATGTATTATGTTTCCGGTTAATACAATTCTAGCATGAATAATAAACATTTATCATGATATAAGGAAATAAATAATAACTTTTATTATTGCCTCTAGGGCATATTTCCTTCACTGTGAAGTAGAACGTCTCTGGTTAGAATGCTTTTTTAGTAACTAACGACATGAAAGTTTTAATTTTGGGAGGTATCTTGACTTTCCATAAGAATCTGTTCAGGCACTTTTCTCCAACTTGTAACATAGAGTAAAAGGACTTGACACTATACTCTCCTGATACCTCTGGTATCCAGGATTGTTTATCTTCATCCTCATTTAAAGTAACCCCCCTTCAAATTTCCAGCCCTGCCATTGATTTTTCCTATTAAAGCTCTATGAAATTTTAGTATAGCAAGATCAAAAAACAAGACATCAACAACAGTAATATATCGATTAAGAGAGCCACTGTATAGATCAGGGAAAGCAACTAATAAACTTCAAGTTCCAATCCAATTATCCTCCCAAAATCTAGTTTTCTACCCATTCCCTACTTCAAATTTACAACAAGTCAAATTTACATTTCAACACCCCCTGCAAAAAATGTGAATCCCCTGCTTTTTCTGTATCTGTCCAAAAGTGGATTTCCCAATATATTTATCCCACATAATTTTTTGCCACATACTTTTTTCATTGTAAAGTTACCACGGCCATTTGGATATTAACGCAATGTTCATGATTTCCAAATCTAAAATCCTCACCCCCCTAGGTTTTTAGGTCTGCAAACTTTTTCCCATGCCACCAAATGATATTTATGTTTATTTTTCTCCTCACTCCATAGAAAACTTGCCCTGGGCCTATCGATTTTCATCTTCACTCCTTTTGGAATCTCATAAAAGGAGATCATGAAAAGGATCAAGCTGGTCAGGGAGGAGTTTATTAGAGTGGTTCTGCCAGAAATATTTAAAAGCCTACCCAACCAGCTCCCCATTCTCTAATCCATTCAATAAGGCAATAATCAGTTTTTTTATATCACTTGGTCTGGATAGTTTGTGGTGCTATCAGGATTTTGCCCCGTAGTAGTTATTTTGAGCGGCTATAGCGGGTTTCCTGATACTACCCCAGCTATGGAGGGGAACTTTTAGTCTATGGGGACATATACACCCTATATGGAAAAAATATATTAGTAATTCAATAAAAAGTCAAAAAATTCTGAAAATATTTTGAAATAAACTTGGCCTTACATTGTACTTCTGAAAAAATTTCACAAAAAGAAAATCCCCCTTTGACTTCTTTTCAAAAAAGACAAATTTTTGGCCAAAATAGTGTGAATAGTGACCTATAATAGCAAATATATTTTTTTGCTGTGAAGTAAAAGCTGGTTTTTTTCGTGGTTATATACTAGTGCAAAAGTAAGTCAAGTTTATTCTATAAATACTTCTTAAGTATTTTGACTTGTTATTTAATTACAAAAAAAATTCCACATATAGGTTGTATATACAACCAAGAACCAAAGTGTATTCCCCTGCTCGCTCCCTCCTTTCTAGTTTCATGTTTTCGGTGTGGCCATATATCGTTGATGTTTGTATAGCTCCAACAATAGATTGGATACTGTTATCTTTCCGTTAAGTGATTAATGGAAAGGGACCGGAGAAAATTTTCACATAAATTGAATAAGTTAAATTCAAAATCGTTTGAATTTACTTCAAATGGGTTTTAATTTGGTGTGAAATATTTAATGGCATAATGAAATGCAAAGGCAAAAATAAAATAAAACAAACATTACAATAGTGATTAAGGACATAATTGGACTCGGGTTGTAACAACTACTCCCTCTGTTCCTAAATAATTGTCTTTCTAGAGATTTCAACAAGTGACTACATACGGAGCAAAATGAGTGAACATGTCTACATACATCCGTATGTTGTAGTCCATTTGAGATGGCTAGAAAGACAATTATTTGAGAACGGAGGGAGTACATAGGAGGGACGCCCACGAGATCTGGTGGTCGTGGTGCTCGGATGTGGCCGGACCACGTGGTGATGACAAGAGGACGTGGCCGACGAGGTGTGTTGCTCTGCTCACCGGAGAGCCCACGCGGCAGGAAGGAGTGGAGCTGCGGTGTGCGGCTTGCTCCCAATCCAGATCTCTAGGTGGAACATGATACAGACCGGAGGAGAGAGGTACACGGAGGGGAGGGCCCACGAGGCTCCCATTTTCTTCTTACAGAAGCTTAATCTTGAACCTAACTTTGCACATACATCTTTAAAAAAAACTTTGCACATACATGTCAAATGAAAGCCTACATGGCGGACTCAATTTTTGCACGATGATTCCTTCCGCATGGACCTAGCCGAACAAGCCAAGAGTGTAAGTGCGCATGGAGGAAAAAAAAAATCTTTCACGGGTATGCATATATACGTACATCACCAAACATATGTACTTATAGGTCGTCTATGTATGTCGTAAAGCTTGTAAACTAACGAAGTTACAACTAATGCCCCACTGTTCAATGGATACGTTGTCTTTACTAGATATCAGATATGCCAAAAATCGTTTGTAAGCTAAAATATCTATGATGTTGTCATGGCACGTTGAGAAATACTATCCATAAGAAATCATTTTTTTGCAGCTAAATTTGATAGCAAAACTTTATTTAATAATACGATTTAATATAATAAGTAGAGGAAAATAGCATCGATTTTTTAAAAAAGTTATTATGTAGCTCATAAAAAATGTACATATATAACATAAGGATAGTAGAATTATATACATTTTTTGACCTAATGTTGTAAATTAGCATAACACTAAAAGCGATATCGAATATTTTCTCTCTTTTGTCTATTTCCACTTATGAACAGAAATCATAGATAAGGATCTGGTAGGAGAAAGAATAGAGAAGGGTGTTTGATGTTTTGTTTTCTCCGTCGCAACACACGGGCTCATGTCCTATACATACTAATAAATTAAGGAAGATTTCTTGTCATCCGATATTTTTTGGGACGGTTTTGCCCCTACAAGTGAGAGAAAGGTTTCTTGTTGTTCGCCATTTTTTGGACAGTTTTCCCCCTACAAGTTCAGTAATATCACTGCCACCGCCAAGTCAAACCCGAAACACTCTTTTTTTTTCTGTTCGTTCATTTCTCTCCGCCCACTCTTTTTCCCGGCCGGAGCCGCGAGACAACCATGGGAGCCCCCTTCCTGTCCTCCTCCTGTACGCCAAGCCCCCCCCCCCGGGCACAGGTCACGCATGGCGACGGAATCCGAGCCTCCAGGCTGATCTTGTTGCTGGTGTTGTTCGTGGCCATGCCATGGCGGCGCATGTCCCCTACAAGTTTGTTTGTAAATCTGGTGTTTCTATGCGCAAGTACTATTTGTTCCGGGCAAACAGTCCTACGTTGCTCCTGGATTTTTTTTCAATGGCACATGAAGCGGATTGTGCCCCTTTTTCGCCCGGTGCAACGCACGGGCATTTTTAGTAATTCATAAATTACATCGTTGTCAATTGTTTGAACCATCCATCTAGATACAACATATCAATGATTTTTCACAACTATGGAAATATCTATGATATCTTGCTCTTACGATGAACCATCCACTGGCAGTCATTTATCATATGGTTTTCTTTGTTCTCAACTAGATTTGTTGATTTTGTTCATGTGGCCTCCAAACCCTGCCATTAATTTTCCCATCGTTATGCACACACTTGTTCATGTGGCCATGCTCCTATCCAACAATGTGGAGTTTTCAACCTTGCCCAAGCCAACCTTTCCCAAGCCGATCAACGACGTATATCGGGCTTTGAGTTTATACCATGAGTAGCACTGCTACTTCGAAACTCCACAGGACTCCACCTGCAATTGTAGCCCCTTCGTTTCTTGATCATAGTCAACACTCAAGCCAAATTAAGTTCTCTTTTACTCTAATTTGTGTTCCCAACTTCCGGAGTATCTGCTTAACGCCATCATACACTGATCATTGATCTTCGTGAAAGTGGATAACTCACTTATCAGGTCATGCTCCATGGTGGGCCAAAGGCTGGCCACACACTTTTATTCACATGTCGTGTCGGGCATATGCCAGGCAAAAAACCCATGCCCGCGGCCCGGCCCGCGCAACACGACACATATGGCCATTTTTGATGGTTAGCGTGCAATAGTAGGAAGACGAGGAGGGAGGTCCCATTCCTCGACCTACACGTTGAATAGACACGGAACGCGCACCCTATCTGTGCATGATTTGGGCGGGCACAAGTGCAGGAAGGGCCGCCCCTGTATTCTTTTTCTTTTCTTTTTTGTTTGGGATTCCAAAATCTCTACCTAATAATAAAGAATAGATTGCTTCTACCCGTCCATCCGTCGCACCTTTTTGCAAAAAATGTGTGGAATCTGATTATGATGTTAATTTTACCAGTTCAATATTAAATTGTTTTGGAAGAAAACTTATAATCTATAGCTCATGATCCATTTTTCTTTCGTACCAGCGGCGATTCGGATTGCAAATAAACACCCACTATAAGCATATAGGGAAAAGAAAACATCGATAACTACCCATGCATACCTCTGAAAAACGTCGTAGGGGAAAACAGCAGATTTCTCATCGCGAGAGTGAGAGAAAGTGAGAGAGAGAGGGAGAGAGAGACGCCTTAGGATTAACCATGTTCAAACACGTTTTGGTTTTGTGTGAACACTGATGCCACCACCGGCAAGGGTGAGAATGAGGATAAATGTCAACACAAATATGATGCCTTGTTACAATAAAGGAGATGGACCTACTGTGGTCTTGAGTGATGGTTGTTGGCTTAAGAGTGTGTGCTATGTTTTTTCTCCCATTGCAATACAAGGGCTCTTTTGCTAGTAAGTTCTAAAATATTTAAAATTGTTTGGGATTTTGAAAAATGTTTCAAAATTCAAAAATTGTACAGAATTTCAATAAATGGCCAGAATTGCAAAACTAGTTCACGATTTTAGAAAATCTTCACGACTTTAAGAAGCATGTTTGGGAAATAAAAATGTTCATGATTTTGGAAAAATATTCAGAAAATAAAATAATGTTTACAGATTCAAAAAATGTTCGTGAGTAAATATTTGTGGATTTGAAACCATGTTTGTGAATTCAAAAAATGTTCTTGATTTTGAAAACATGTCTGGGAAATCATAATTTGTTCGCATATTCAAGAAATGTTTGTTATTTTGGCAAAATATATGTGTATTTAAAATTTTCTTGTGATTTTTGAAGAATGTTTAGAAAATCAAAAAATTTCACGAATTCAAAGGTTTCCTTCATGATTTTCAATAAATGTTGACATATTAAATTTTTCTTAAATTCAAAACATGTTCAAGATTGAAAATGTGCAAGATTTTTTTTGTGAATTTGAAAAATCACGAAAGTAAAAAATAAAGAGGAAGCAAAATAAAAAAATAGAAAGAAAAAAAACGAAAGAACAGGAAAAATTAAATAAAGATAAAAGAGAAGAAATGTAAAATAAATAAAAAAGAAAGAAAAATAGCGGTACAGGGAAGGTTCTACTCACTCCATAATGTAAGATCTTATTACATCTCCCAAAAAGGTGGAAAACCCCAAAATGAGCCGGCCCAAACAGCATCGGTGCGAGCAGAGGAAGGGGCTCATATCCCCGCGCGTGCTCGGCGCCGGCATCCTCTCTCATCTCCGGCCGGCTCCCCTCACCGGCCGCCGCCGCCTACTCGCCGTCCGTTCTCATCGGTGGATCAAGCAGAGGTAGCAGCAGCGCCACCCCTCGCTCCTCGGCTCGCACCCAATCCCCCCCGCTGCAACCCTAACCCTCCCCAATCGGCCGCCGCCGACATGTGTCCGCCGGAACCCAGCTGCCACCCAGCGCTGCTCGTCGACCTCATCGTCAACGAAATCCTCATCCGCTGCCCGCCGGACGATCCGGAGCGCCTCGCCCGCGCCTCCCTCGTGTGCAAGGAGTGGCACCGCGTCCTGGACGACCCCGGCTTCCGCCGCCGCTACGGCGAGTTCCACCGGAGGGCGCCCCTGCTGGGATTGCTCCACGACGACGACGTCCTCTCTGATCACCCCATCCGCCAGTCCAGATTTGTGCCCACCACGGCCTTCTCCACGCGGACGCCCCTGCACCACAGGTTCCTGCTCGACTCACGCCACGGTCGCACCCTCTATGGAACCTACGTCCCGCCGGAGCCTGCTTGGGCCAAGGTGGACGACAAGGACAGGAGCTTCATTGTGTGGGACCCCATCACCGACGCCGAGTGGAGGGTTCCGTTTCCCACCAGCACGAAGAGCTTGCTCTCTGGCGGCTGGAATGCAGCAGTGTTCTGCGCCGCGGACGGCTGCGACCACGCCGTCGATTGCCGGAGCAGCCCCTTCCTCGTTGCCTTCATAGGCGTGGATTTCCATTGGCGGCGCACGTTCGCCTGCCTCTGCTCGTCGGAGGCAGGCACCTGGAGCCACTTCAGCTGCTTTGAGCACCCGGGCACTGTAGTCGTTGGCCGGGGCCAGGCCAGCATCGTTTTGGGGAATGCAATATATTTTCCCTGCAATATAGGTTCTGGAATCATGCAGTACAATGTGGCCGAGCTGGAGCTGTCATGGATCAACGCACCTTCTGAATTACCCAAATGCAGTGACTTTTGCCTTGTCAAGACAGAAGATGGCAACCTGGGGTTTGTCAGCTACGACGCCGGTGGCTGTATGTACATGTGTAAAAGGGTATTTGATGCCAACGGAGCTGGGGAATGGGCTCAACGCAGTGCCATCGGTGAGCTGCTCCCTACTCGTGCCCTACCACCTTACGGCCGATTCAGAGTGATCGGCTTCATGGACGGTACCAGAGTCGCTCTGTTCAGAACATGCTCTGAGTTGCTTATGGTTGATCTCAGATTGCATCGAGTCAGGAAGGTAAGCATCGAGGGGTGCGAAGTTGATACGGTTATTCCCTACACGAGCTTTTACACTCCACGTACTAGCCTAGAGCGGGCGCAGCAGCTTTTCCAAAAGGGCTCCAAGGCCATGGTGGAATGAGACTTCGTCGACGCCGTACGCTGCCTCGGCCGTGCCCTTGACATCAGGTGATGATTCATTCGTTCCACCCGCTTGCTAGAAGTTCTATTTAGATGCTGTTGAAACTTGTTCCTCATAATGTGTACAAGCACTAGGCTATAGTTACAAGAGGAAACAAAATGATGCACATAGTTAGCACCTTATTGATGGACATGATTGTGCAGTTAGTTTTCATTGTGCTATTCTATATCAGATTGCACTATCTTTCATGGTCTTACATTATGCCCTTAAGGCCTTAACAATGATAAGCTGACAATTTGACACCTATCTCGGAAGTTGATACTCAAAGAATGTGTGTTGTTAATCCTGTTACCCCATATGGTCATAGACACTAGAATATATTACTCAATCGAAGCAGGTCCTTAAGGAGTAATGCAATTTTGTGCTATAAATAGTAGATGTTCTATGGCAAATTTGATTCTTTCGCCTTTAGTTGTACAAATAGCGTGCTTTGAATGAGTTGCTTCTTTTACAACAATACTACACATTATTAATTTTGAAATTTTGTGTTACTGAAATTACATAATAACATTAGCAATTGACATTTACACCAGAATTCTATCAGGTTGTTACAAAAAAAAAGAATTCTATCAGGTTTACATCTCAGTTCACCAATATATTGATCAATGATGATCACCGTATATCGGTTGAGTTGGCTCATAGATGTGTCATCCAGCCATGGCAAATACTGATAATAGTCATTGCCTCATTGGTTAGGTCAAAACTCAAATAGCAAATATCAGGAGGATGGGAACCATGACAGTGACAAAGATGATGGCATGGTAGGAGATGAAGATTATTCTGATTTGGATCTGGCATGGAAAATGCTGGAGAATGCAAGGGCAATAGTTGAGAAGAGCCCAAACCACACTATGCAGAAGGTTAAGATCTTCTCTGCTCTGGCTGCAGTCCATGGAAAGAGGCAGTCTCAATTATCTTAAACTATAGTTATTGTCCTTAATTTAGTTGATTAATGGTTTTGATACTCATGGCCCCACATCTGGTTTGCGGAAGACATAGACAACTCACTCGATGAGACTTTTTCAAAGCTTTAGACATCTTGGATAATTTGGTTGACCCAGATAATCGTCAGATTGTTACACTGTATCCTCCTGGTGGTAATACCAGTATCAATTGTCTTATTACATAGTGTTATAAAACAGCTTACTGGCAACTCAAGTGCTGCAGTGCTTGCATCCTCCTATGGTTTTACGTGTATATTTTAGTCTGTTAAACTGAATTTTATGGCTAAAGGTGTGCTTTTAACATTATACCCATCTGTGATTCAGGTAATTTGAGTTGATTCGTATCTTGGACAGATACCTTCATTTATGTATGTGTACCTGTACATGTAGTTACGGTGTTAAACTCTGGTTATATTATAGAAAAAGGATCAGTTATATAATGTTGTTATCTTTCATATTTTGGTTATTCTTCCTTTTTATTTCCTTGATTTAATCATAGAAACAGAAGGATGTGTTCTGTCTCTGAACTGGCATTCAAGTTTGGTGATGCGATTCCATATTGTGCAAAGGCTTTTTCATTATGTAAATCACATACTCTGCTAAAGGGTGATAATGGTGACAATGCATCTTCTGCTAAAGGAGGTTCAGGGAAATCTGCTTTAAAACATGTGATGGAGTTGCTTACCGACATACTCCCTCCGTCCGGGAATAGTTGTCCACAGCGTAGTGTAATGCCAATTTTTCAAAAACACCCTCATAACTTCAAATTTCTTACAAACAGGTTGCCATACAGGTCGTCTCCTTCCTTCTTCCTCCGCCCGTCGCCTTGCCATCGCTGAGGCAGTCGTCACTCAGACTCGCCGCCCAATTGCTTGCTCCGCCGCCGCACTGGACGTGCTCCTCCGCGACCCAGGACCCGCGCTCCGTCGCCGCACAGGACGTGCTCCTCCGCCGCCAAGGACCTGCGCCGCCCTCCTTGCTCCGTCGCCGCACAGGATGTGCTCCTCCGCCGCCAAGGACCTGCGCCGCCCTGCTTGCTCCGTCGCTGCACAGGACGTGCTCCTCCGCCGCCCAGGACCTGCGCCGACGATATCCCCTTCTTCCTCGCAGGGCCCGCGCCGCCGCCGCCGCTCAGGACCCGCGCGCGCCTGGACCAAGAGCTCCCACTGCGCCTGGACCACGAGCTCCCTCAAGCTCTTCCGCAGTCCTGGACCTCAAACCGGACCCCTTCTGCTGCTTCTCCGCAACTTGCTGCTCCTCCCCGCTCGTGCTGCCGCCTGAGCTCCCTTCTCGTGTCTGCCGCTGAGGTCCCTGCTCGTCTTGCCGCCGAGCTCCCTTCTCGTGTGCTGCCGCCTGAGGTCCCCTGCTCGTGCTGCTGCTGCTGAGAAGAAGTACATGGCTCTGTAATTTGTTCATCTCCAGTGCCTTGCTTGCTTGCTCTGTAGTTTGAAACACAACTGATTTGTGTACATTGCTTGCTTGTTGCTCTGTAATTTGAAAAAATTCAGTTAACATTAATGTTGATTTCTGATGGACCAATCTTTAGTACTGCCAAAAAAATGTTACAGAGGGGCAGAATCATTCATGGCAGTAAAAATTAAGTCATGGGCAAAATCATGAGATGATGAGAAAGGTTATAGAGGGGCAGAATCATTGACAAAAGAAGGAAAAAAATCATGTACTAAATTGCAGCAAATTCAGGCCAGATTTAGCCAAATTGGAAACATTATTTGGAATTCTTCTTCTTCTACTCTTGCTAGCAGTGAGCAGTGAGATCGGAAGACAGATTATCTTCTTAGTTGAAAGCATTTTATTCACATAGTCCTAAAATTTATAAGCTGAAAATACAAGCTTCTTCTACTAATTCTTTGAACTTTGATTAGTCCTAGTCTGAACATGTCACAACATTTCTGTCAAAATCTCAGATTATTTAGGAACACACTATTAACTGAATTTACACTAAGATTTCTTGTTAACTGAAATTACACTAAGATTTCTCACTCCATTACATAATTCTGATTGTTAACTGAATTTACAGAATAATAATTTCATTTGCATAATTACAGTGAAGTTTCCGTAACTACAGTAACTGAATTTATAGTAGGATTTCTCACTCCATTACTCTGCTATTAACTGTATTATTCTGCTGTTAACAATCAGATTGACACTATATTATTCAGTCAAGTTGATGTTCAGATCCTGTCATTTTGTTCCAAAACCTGTCAATTTCTGTCAGGTTTTGATCTGTCAAGTTGATGTTCAGTCAAGTTGTTGTCAACCTTGACACATAAATAAAATTTGACATCAATGAAATTTAGACAGTGAATACAGTTTGGACAATACTCCACTGTCATATTTTCAGTGAGTAAAATTCAGTTTTCACAAATTGAAGCCTACTCTAATCTACAGAAAATGTTGTAGAGGATGTTATTAACTTTTCTGATGTTGTAGAGGGAGTAATAGATATTCATAGTTCTATAACTACTGCCATGGTCTACTAACAGAAGATAATTTCAATATTCAGAATGTGTACCTACACTAGTTGTCAACAAGAAATACAGTAAAAGTTGAGATGTACTCCTGGCCCCTGCTTTTGTTTGCTTTTTAATTCCTGGACCTGGTCCCTGCAAAAAATAAGAGATGTAGTAGGACCTGTAGTTGCTTATGAACAAGGAGTACTTTTAATATCTACTTTTTCCTTTCTTGGTTTCTTTGCTTTTTGTCTAGGATTCTTCATGGTTTTCTTGTTATGATTATATGCTCACCATTCATCTTTTGTATACTCTTGTTATGAGATCAGACAGGAGCACACAACTATGGATCTGAATTTGATGCCGGAAGAGGAGGACGAAGCTCAAGAAGAAGAACAAGCTCAGCAGGGTGACGCTATTGATCTGAATTTGATGCCGGAAGAGGAGGACAAAGCTCAAGAAGAAGAACAAGCTCAGCAGGGTGACGCTATTGATATGAATTTGATGCCGTAAGAGGAGGACGAAGCTCAAGAAGAAGAACAAGCTCAGCAGGGTGACGCTATTGATCTGAATTTGATGCTGGAAGAGGAGGACGAAGCTCAAGAAGAAGAACAAGCTCAACAGGGTGACGCTATTGATCTGAATTTGATGCTGGAAGAGGAGGACGAAGCTCAAGAAGAACAAGCTCAACAGGGTGACGCTATTGATTTGAACTTGATGCCGGAAGATGAGGATGAAGACATTGAATTGAATTAGTTTCCTGAAGAGGAAGAAGCTCAAGAGGCACAAGAAGATGTGGAATTGGAAGAAGCTCAAGAGGCACAAGAAGATGCAAAATTGGAAGAAGCTCAAGATGCACATGAAGATGCAGAAGTGCAAGAAGCTCAAGAGGCACAAGAAGATGCAGAAGTGCAAGAAGCTGATGCACATGGCAATCCAAGAGGGAAGGACTTGACAGACAAGGAGAGACATGGTGTTTACTTTGCTCTGCGAGTAATTGAGCTTAGAGATGGACAGGTTCACGTGTATGACAAGGTGCTCATTTCGACTATGTTGAATGTTCACCTGCGAACAGTTACAAGAATATGGAATCTAGCCAAACGACAACTTGCAGCAAGCCAAGAAGTTGATGTTTCAAGCAAGAAGAACAAAAGTGGTAGGAAGAGAAAAGAAGTAGATCTGTCGAGAACAGCAACAATCCCTTTGAACAAAAGAAGAACAATCCGTTCTCTAGCAAGGTGTTTAGGTGTGGCCCGATCAACCCTACATGACAGATTTCAATTGCAAGAGATGAAACGCATCACAAGCACCATCAAACCCACCCTCAAGCCACAGAACAAGATAGCGAGACTAAAGTTCTGCCTATCAATGATGGATGAAAGATGGATATCAAGTCCTTGGCCCAGTTTCAAGCCAATGACAAATATGGTCCACATCGATGAGAAATGGTATGACATGACCCGAGTGAAGAGTAGCTACTACGTACTGCCTGGAGAGGAAGAACCAAATCGAACTGTGCACAATGCTCATAGCATTGGGAAGGTAATGTTTCTAACAGCTGTGGCCAAACCTCGCTACAATGAAGATGGGGAGATGACATTTGATGGAAAACTTGGCATTTGGCCGTTCGTGGTAGAGACCGAGGCACAACGAACAAGCCAGAACAGAGATAGGAGGACAATAGAGTTGAAGCCGGTCAAAGTTACTAGACCTGTGTGCAGAGATTACCTGATCAATAAAGTAATCCCTGCCATTCAAGACAAATGGCCTGACGATGACGAGGACACAACGATCTACATTCAACAAGATAATGCCACACCGCATGTGCTCCCTAATGATGCTGGTTTTCTAGAAGCCGTGGCACAGACAGATCTGAATATTCGATTATTGCAACAACCACCAAACAACCCTGAGCTCAATGTTCTAGATCTTTGTTTCCACTGCTCCCTCCAATCCCTAACCGACTGCAGAGCGCCTATGAATATACAGGAACTGGTACAGGGTGCAGAGGAGGAGTTTGAGAACTACGATCCCCATAAGCTGTTCAAAAGCTTTATGACGTTGCAAGCAGTCATGGTGGAAGTGATGAAAGATCAAGGAGGAAACAACTACAAGATGCCGATCTGCATAAGGAACGCTCTGAGAATCTTTGGAGAGGAAATAACCGTGTATCTGCAAGATCTTGAGCTAATTACTGACACCAAAGCCATTATAGAACAAGGAAATGAGTAGATAGAGAAAGCTCAAAAGAAAGGGAAAGGGAAAAGGAAAAGAAAGGATAGGAGTATTTGATGTGTCATGTGTATGGCTTGTGTCATGTTTATGGCTTGTGTCATGTGTACGTATTGTGTCATGTGTTCAATGAGAAAGGATAGGAAAAGAAAGGATAGAAGTTTTTGGATTTATTTGGATTTATTTGAATTATTTGAATTTATTTGATTTATTTGGATTTATACACCATTTGTCCAATTGCAAACATACCTAAAGTTTCCAAGAGGACTTATACACCATTTGATTTATTTAATTTACAAGAGTATCTTGAACTTTAAAAGTGTAGATCGAAAAAAAACCAAGCTTCCTCTTGTGAAAAGTGTTCAGAACAGTTTTACTGTAAGATCAAGAGTTTCATCTTGTGAAAAGTGTTCAGGACTGTAAAAGGTGTTTGTATAGTCCTAATTTACTGTGATCTTGCTAAAGAAGCTCACAAGCTCAAGCTCTAGATAGACTAAGTTTTACAGCTATTGTACTCAAAAGAAGCATTTTGGATTACCACAGCAAAAGAAGCATATTCATTTTAAACTTGTGTTTAACAATGACAAACTACTCCTAAGTGGTTCTTTGATCAAGAATCCTGACATGATGGGTTTATTTGGATTTATTTGAATTTATTCTCATTGAATTTAATCTCCGCAGTAGTTGTTCTCATTGAACATGTCTGAACTTCAGCAACCACATCACTCACTCAATCACCTGATCTTGGACTCACCCTTATTCTTCTTACAAGTTGATGTTAGACTAGACACATAAATAAAATTTGACATCAATGAAATATATGCGGTCAATATACAGTCGTTGGAGTAATTTTTGGTGTTGTACATTCAGTGAATATACATTCAATTGGAGTACATTCAGAGTAATTTTCAGTGTTGTACAATCCGTTCTCTAGGGAATAATAATGCCAAATTAGTTAATTGATCGTGTACTAACAGCAATTCATTTTGAAGATTTACACTGAATCTTGTGTATTGTAGAATTATACTGTCAAATTCAATTGACAGTAACTGAATTTTCAATAGTGTCAAATCACTCAAGCAGTAACTGAATTTTCACTAGTGTCAAATCACTAGTTTCAGAAATATTGGTGCTCACCTTCCATCTTGGCAGTACAAGAAAAACTGAGCAGCCAACTGTTGCCGCTTTGCATGCATTGCTGGCAACTCGAGTAGCTTTACCAAAAAATTGAGCATGGCATCTACAGGTTACAAACAAATGAGCAAGATTCAGTTAGATAACCACTGATAGAAGCATGTGAGTGCAAAAAAATTGACAACTGAAATTCAGTTAGATAACAACAATCTAAATGGAGTACAACATTGATGTTATTTCAGGATTAATAAAGATGGAGCAGCAGCAATGTGAATGGAGTACTTGATGGACAACTGAAATTGACACAAAGCAAGATTCTCATATTTCATCTCACACAATCTATCCATCCATCCATCTCAGCCTTGTTTTGTTCAGTACAGGTTCAACCTCGAACGCCACCATGCAACTCTGTTATGTTTTCAGTAAAGATTGCTTTTTTTACCTCTGTTCTGTTTCCAGTAGACCAATCGAAGAAGATGAAGAAGAAAATTGCAAGAGATCAAAGGGAGCAGAAGGGGAAAAAGGAGACCTTTGAACTCTGGCGGGTTCCATGGGCCAGCGAGGCCGCTGCCTTAATCCGCCGACCGCCGGAAGCAACACGGCGGAGGCGTGGGGCGGGGGACCTCCAGCGGTGAGGGCGGGGCGGCGTCTGGCGGTGTGGGCGAGGCGGCGTCCGGCGTGGAGGAGTCGAGCTCGAGCAACAAGGGAAATGGGGGATTTTTAGGGGTTGTGCAGGCGAGAGCAGAACGATGGTGCGGCGGCGAGGCGCGGTGGAGCTGTGGGGGAGCTGCGCGGCTGCCCGGCGTGGTGGAGCGGCGCGGTTGCGCAGGGGAGCTGCGCGACACGGTGGCGCGGAGGAGCTGGGCGGCGTTGGAGTCGGCTGGTGTCGGAGGAAGATGGAGAGGGAGTGCGGGTTTGGTCGGGCAAACGTGAAGGGTTTTTTTTTTGTAAAAATCCCGTGGGGACAACTATTCCCGGACGGAGGGAGTATTAACTGAACTTGAGATGAAGGTAAGTGGTATTGATTTTGTTCATGTTATTGTTACCGACTCGGTTTCAGCTGGAAGACCTGGAGCATGAAATGCCATCATTGAATTGTTTTAATTCAGCTTGAAGACCTGGAGCAAGAAATGCCAACACCAAGCTCTTTTACAAGTGAGGTTTTGATTGCCTCAAAGGCAAGCGGAGGCCAGAGCGCTGGCAATTTCAAGTCAAGAGCTGCATCTTCTCCAATTAATTCTTACCGCAGCACCAACTGCAAGTTCTAGGTGGCTGAAAGTAATGTAACCGACCTTGGGTTATACGCGGAAGCATGAAACTATGTTTTAATTGAATTTAAACCTGATACTTAATTCAGGATGCTAGTTTTCTGTTAAAAGGGAATTTGGTCCCAGGTATAGTTCAGTAGTTAAACGCTCGTTTGTGGTGCTTATTATCCAACAGGACGTCACCGTCGAGCCCTATCTGGTGTGTATTTTGGAGATCTCTGATCTTGTGTCAAGTATGAAGGTTATGAAGTTAAGGGTGGTGCTTTGGTCAGAGAGTGAGGCTACTTGGGAATATGTTGACATGATGCTTCAGAAGTATCCTGAACTCTTTCAAACAGGTATGTGCTAGATCTCATTACTATTAAGTGTTTTCTGCTATTGGTTTGTTGGTGTGAGTAGAAGAATTTGGGACTGTGTTCCTTAAAGGAGGGGAGACTGTAATATCTGGACTAGCTATTTAAGGAGCAAGGAAGGAAAAAAAAGGAACACCATGCATATTCAGTGCTGAACTGTTGATTTGTGCCCGAGGGCTGTCCAATGATGGGCATTCTGCAGGTCTCGTTGCTTCTTTCAAAGTAGAAACCCTTCCACAGTTCCAAGTTCCAACGTGACTTGTTTCATTGTTCCTGTATCTGACTTAAGCTCTAGTATTAACATAAGTGATGCTTGTATCTTCGTTGATGCTGTGCTAATAACATTCCGTATGACTTCTTACTGCAGAAAATGGATCGAGAGAAGCCCATGAGAGCAAGTTTCTTCTACCCTTAGCCTAATGAATCAGAAAGGGTCAATGGGATCTTCAGATGCTCTGTTTATCCTTTTTGCCCTGGTTTACTTACTGCACATGGGCATGTACTTCCATTGGGATAGTGGATGCTGATTTCACTGAACTGTTTATTTCGTAGTTTCAAGTATGGACGTGAGACCCACCCTTTTGTACGAATGATATGACTCGTCCTTTTAATTTTCCGTGTTGCATATTTGAATGACAAATTATATGCACCATTTGCTTGCGAGCTATCTCGATTATTGTTGGGTTAGGTTTTTTTAGGAAAGATTTCATTGTTTCCGTCTTCTGCCCCTAGAGAGTGCATCCAGCCTACTATTGGATTGAGACTAAGAAGGAGATTCTGTTTTTCCTTTGCCATGATGGTGCTACTTGTTTGTGGAACTATTTTTGCAGCCACTTCACAGGCTGTGTGATAGAGATGGTTGTTGGAGTGATTTCAGTACCATCTCTAGTGTTTGTTCAGTTAGATCTTCAAGGATACTTCAGCTGGAAGCTCCTATGCTGCTCTCAAATTTCATGCGGATTTTATTAAGAATGGTCCATGTTTGTGACGAGCATATGCCATAGGTTGTGCTTGAACAAAGAGAGTGGAAAAGTTCCCATATTTCAGTACCATGTCTAGTACGCCCTCTGTTCCAAAATATAAGACGTCTTGGCAGTTCAATTTAAACAGCCAAAACGTCTTATATTTAGAAAACAGGTAGTAATTTGCTAGGTTTGCATCAGTTTTAACATCTTCCATATTACTGTCAGTAGCTTGCATGCCTTCACTGGAGGAAGTTAAGAGGAATTTTTGTAATGGTCTTCTCTTGGAACCTGGCGACAAATTTTGCTAGACATCGGGATCTTGAGCGCTGGAATGGAACAAGTATGTCAGGTCAGTACAATATCCCCTTTGTTTCATACTACCAAATAACAATATTCTGTTGTCGGAAAAAAAGGTTATAGTCTTGTAGATCCAACTACAAAATTGTTCTTCACTTGTTTACTGGGCTATGTGCATACATCTATTTACACATTGCATCACATGAAGGTTTCCCCAAAAGGGGTGCATATATATACATCAAGAAAATCACTTCTCACTAGCTAAAATATAGCCATTGACTGGCCAAGACCCATGCAAACCATGGCGATGTCACTCTGGTTGCTGCGTGGCATTATCACAGAGCTAAGGACGGCTCTCTCCACCTCCTCTGAAGGTTTTCTTTTAAGGAAGCATATCACATACGCCATCACCGCCGCGTTGCAGGGTACCGTGATCCTGTCTTCACTCGTGAACCCGAACTCATCCTCCGACATCCTTAGGAGTTCCCCGAACATCGTTGTACTGAGGTACACCAGCGGGACCTCGAACCGCTCTCCACCGGTGGTGTAGATAACACAGTGGCCCTTGTCTGCGATGGCCGATGTGCCCCGCTGGTCGGTGTCGTGGATCGCCGCCATCGTCGCTGGCCTCCGCTTCCTGAGGGCTGCCGTCTGCTGCCACTTCTTTGCCTGCTGAACTAGGCTCCTAGGACTTATCATGGTGTATTTTTTCTGATGAGATGCCCTTTTGCATAAATGTGTGTTGGTACTTGTTGTTTTTGGCTGGTATGAAGACGCTTGTGTGCTAGTTCCATGTATTTATAGGATAGCAAGGGAACACTGCTGCCTTATGTTTGTCCTATGGCTATGGGTGTGTAACCATCGGTATGACTAGTTGCTAGAGACAAAGTCTTGGTTTTATCCTCCGAGGTAGCTACTTGCTCTACATGATTGAGCCTGATACCCGCTTTTCTTCCTAGTTTGCACTTTTGGTCCACTCTAGTTATCCTTTTCTTGGTCCAGTCTATGTCAGCCTTATTCTCCCATTATGGCAGTCTGCCTCATGCTGCTTGGTTTTACATCCGTAACCGGTTGCATTGGTTCTGAATCTTCTGATTACCAGATGTTTACTTCAGTGAGCTTGTTTGTTTGTATACGTTTTCTTCTAACGTTGTTTTCAGAAAAACGATCTACTCTTGACCAATAAACATGCTAGCACATGGTTCCCAACCGGTGCATAAGTTGTTTGTTTGTAGTACAAAGCCTTGGCCATTTCTCTGGGCTAATTCAACTTGTTGATGTGAGATATAGGAAAGTGAGCCAATAAAAACACTGTTTATTGAACCAACTGATCTTAGTGTTTCACTGGATTTATAAATCTGAGGGCTTGTCCACTAATCAGATTCCATTTTCTTGGGACACCCATTTGTAACTAGTGCATAATCCGCTTTGTTTCTAGTACCAGGTTCCCTGTGATGTGTAGTCCACAGATTTTATCTGCGTTTATCTTGCTTTCTTAACCACTTCCTTACTTTCTGCCATAGTTATAATCTTTGCAACTGCTTCCTCCAGATTCCATGTGGTCTACATCAATGGTTTCTTCCTCCATTTTTCTTCTCCCGATGGACCATTCAAGCCATTTATTTAGCTTTCTTTTGTAGACATTGTTTTCTAGATTCAGTCAAAATCCATCTGCCATAGTTCCTTTTCTAACTCACTAGTGTTCCATGTCTTTTTTTCTTAAACAGAACTCTATGTTTTTAAGTATGAGATTTATTTGTGGTCATCGCTGAAAGTATTCCACGCATGCTTTATGGAGTATCTATTTTGAAGAGTCAATTAACATGCTTGTATTTGCTAAGAGAGTGCCGGACTAATAAGCAACTTTATAATCTTTCTAACAAGATCACTTCATAAGTGTAGCTGCAAGCTGCTGCTGTACTATGTATGAAGTGAGAACCGCATGGATGATATAGATCATGAAACTATGCATGGCAATTTTTATCTGTTTTCCGTATGGAAAAGAGCAGCTCTGAAATTATGTATGTTGTACTATTTATTTTCTGTGGTGAAGGTGCGTTTGCAACTTGCAGGCAGTGGATGATATTGTATTATCAGAAAGTTATGTTATTCAGAGGAGCAGAAGGGGACAGAATTAGCTTAACAAACGGCTCACGTGTATTCTTGAGCAACCAGAGAGCTAATAATCCGGAATTAATAGTGCCCGCGTTGGATAGCATGATATTGATATGATATACTTTGATCTTTCTTTTCTACAGTTAACATGAAGTCGTATTTTGTTATGAGGTTTAACAAATAAAAGCAATGTTTATTTAACCAACTGCTTGTAGTTTTAAGCAACAACCCATTTTTAGTTCCAGATTCCCTGTGGTCTGCACTCCACAGATTGTTCGTGGGTTTATCATGCTTTCTTAATCTCCAGCAAATATGTGGTCTGCGTCAATGGTTTCTTCCTCCCTTTTAGTACTTCTCTAGATGGACCACTCGAGCCTCCGTGTGCCCATTTATTTGGTCGAAATGTAGCTTTCTTTAGACATTGTTTTCTTGATCCAATCAAACTCCAGTGGCTACTTCCTATCTCACAAGAGTTACCTATTCATTTCCTTGAAAAAAAGTTTATTGAACACATGCTTGATTTAGTATCCACTTTGAATAGTCAATTAACATGCTTGTATATTCTTAGCTGGTATTGTATATTTCCTGACTAAAACAGCTTAATGATATTTCTAACAGGAACACGTCAGAAGTGTAGCTGCTGCTGTGCCATGTATAATAACAACATAAGAGAATTGCATGGATAATAGATCATGAAACGATGGGAAATTTGGGCTGGCTGTCAATTGGCTCGAATGATTACACCGTTACAAGAAACTGCTGAAATCTTTCGGCCCGAGACATTTTTTATATTTTGACCCATTCCTTAACACAGATCAAGTGAGAAGGAGATTTTGTTATTCCTTTGCCATGATGGTGATACTTGTTTGCGGAACCATTTTCACAGCCACTGCACAGGCTGTGAGATAGAGACGCTTGTCGCAGTGATTTCAGACTTTCAGTAGCATGTTTAGCCTACATGTTTGTTCAGTTAGCACTTCAAGGATACTTCAGCTGGAGTGAGCCATGTCAGGTCAGTACAATACCCCTTTTGTTTCATATGCCAAAAAAATATAAAGATAATAGATCCAACTATAAAATTGTTCTTCTTCACCCATTTATTACTGGTTATGTGCATACATCTATCTATTTACACATTACATCTCATCAATATTTACCAAAAAGGGTGTGCACTTCTCATCACTAGCTAAAATATAACCGGCCAAGACCCTTGCAAACCATGGCGGTACCGCTCTGGTTGCCATGTGGCATTACTACCGAGCTCACAGTAACCCTCTCCACCTCTTCCGACGGCTTTCTCTTGAGCAAGCACATCACATACGCCATCACCGCCACGCCACAAGGTACTCCCAACACCATTGTGATGTGGTACACCAACGGGACCTCGAATCGCTCCCCACCAGAAGTGTAGACGATGCAATGACCTTTGTCTGCGATGGCCGATGAGCCGAACAAGCTGGCTTCTTTGATCGGCCACATCGTCACCAACCTTCGGTTCCTGAGGGCTGCCATCAGCTGTGTCAGGAATGAACCAGTGTCGATGAGCTTCAGTTAGCTATAGCAGTTTAGGCGAAAACGCTTCAGGTGAAATGGACGGCCGAGATGGCTCCTCACAGTTACTGTTCGTCGCTAGCCGTTAGATCAAGTTGTTACGTTACCGTTAGCATTTACTGTTTCGTTTCACCCCGTTGCCGGGAGCTATCGCCTATATAACAGCCGGGCTGTGGCTGGCAAACGCATCGTGAATTCTGAGAATTGCCAAGATGGCTAAGTAAACCAAATATAAATAGAAATATCTGGATCTGGGCGAAGTTTTCCCCAATCCTCTCCTTACAAAATCCTAGATCGATCCCTTGATATTAGCTGCGTTCTGACAAATTGGTATTCAGAGCATCCTTTCCTTGGCGGCGATGAAGTTTTGAGGGCGGAAATCTTCCTTCCGAGCTATTCCCACCCTACTTCCCACTCTTTCCTTCTGATCGGCGGCGGAGACTGGCGGCGTTGGCGTCGGGGTTGAATGACTAGAGGCGGTGTAGGCGGAGCAGGCGGCGGCGATCGTTCGGGTACAGATCAGCCGAGCCGAAGTGGTTGGTCGAGCACCTTGCTTGATCGGTAAAATTCCACATCTGAGCACTGATCCGTGTACCCTGGCGGCGTGGATCGGGGCGGCGGCAGGATCTGAAGGTGAGCAAGGGTTGCTGGATCATCCAGTCGTAAAATTCCTCAACTCTAATTCAGATCGAGGCGATGGGACGCGCAAAGGCAATTGATGAGGCCGATCTGCACGAGGTACTGTCTATGCGTGAGGATTTGGGTGTTCTTCAGAAGATCAAGCCCAGATGCAAGCGGATATGGCCAAACTGCATGATGATGTTCATTCTGTCAGTTCCAAGCAAGGTGAAATATCACTGCAAGTGGGAAACGTAGAGCAAGTAGTTCTGGACTTGGGCAAGCAATTATCCACTATAAATGCAGTGCTACAGACCTTGGTTAAGGCTCCTACCCAGAGAGAGACCTCAGATCCAGCTTCGAGTTCACAGCAAGTACCCAAGTCCCCAACAGTATCTCAAGAACAATTGCAAAACCAAGCACTCATAACAGAGCAACTCAGGAAACAACTTGAAGCAGAAAAAGAGAAGACCAGACAGTTGGAAGAGCTACAAATGCAGAACTGACCTCCCATCAGAACAAGCAGGCCTGGAGCTGCACCAGGATTCAATCAGCAAAGCAGAACAGAGCATGCTAGTTCCTTAGGAACACCACTGACTGCTAAGCACAATGCTTATACACCTGCATTTCAGCAGCACTACCAACAAAACAGAGACAGACAGTTGTGGCAGGGCTATGCAAAAACTTATGAGCAAGACATGCAATGTCAGTTCATGAAATCATTGACAAAAGGGCCTAAAATGGATTTTCCTAGATTTGAAGGTGAAGATCCAGTGGGTTGGATAAGGCAATGCAACAAGTACTTTCAAATGTCTGGAGCACCAGAAGAATATAAGGTCTCATTAGCTCAACTCTACATCATGGGGGAAGCAGATGTGTGGTTAAGGAGATCTGGACTACTGAAGAAAAAAGTGTCATGGAAAGAATTCTGTACAGAAATCACTAAAAGATTTTTTGCACAAGGCTCTTATGATCTTACTGAAAAATTTAACTTAGTTAAACAGTCCAACAGTACAGTGTCTGAATACACAAAGGTGTTTGAAGATTTAATGGCTGATGTTCAAGAGGAAAACCCAGAACTGGGAGAATCCTGGTTTGTAAGATGCTATGTCAATGGATTGAGAGAGGGCATAAAATACCAGATCAGACCACTAAGGCCTCAGACCCTCACTGATGCTTACTGGCTAGCAAAGGATGTAGAGCCATGACATCCCCCAGTGACAACAGTTCCTAAAAGAACTACTGTCCCATACAACAATTACTATCAAAAATCTTCAGGGAGTTTTCCTCCTAAGCAGAACACCACACCTTCCAACCAGCAGCAAATTCCAATCAGGCAGGCTGAAGTTACTGCTAGCAACATTCAGAAAATAAGGAAAGTAGGAGAGTGTTGGAGATGTGGAGATAAATGGGTGCATGGTCATAAGTGTAAATTAGTACCAACTATACATGTCATGCAACAAGAGATAGAGGAGCAAACTAGTTTTGATGTGGAAGAACAACAAAGTGAAGAACAATTAGAATCAGTGTCTGAAGGAGATCAGGCCATGTTCATATCTGCTTTTGCAATGGGACAGCAGCTTGCAGTTCCCACACCAATAGTAATAATATACATCAATGGAAAAAGGGTAGTGGACTTACTGGACTCTGGTAGTACTACTTCCTTCATCAACCAGGATTTTGCAGTAAAAGCTAACTGCAACATGCTACCTGTAAAACCCAGAAGTATATCTGTGGCTGGAGGAGGAATATTAGTATCTGCTGCAGTGATTCCCAAGTGTGAATTTCAGATTGCAAAACTGACCCTATCCCACAATTTCAGAGTAATTTCTCTACCAAGTCATGATGTGATCTTAGGATATGATTGGTTTACACAGAAACCCCGGAAATGAATACGGAAACAGATACTACCGGAAACGGACACGGAGCAAATACAAGCAGATACGGAAACATAAATAGGCATTGATCGGAACTTAAAAACCCCTTGAGTCATAGAGAAATACACACAAAAACGAACAAATTTAATGAGTTGTTAACATGGCTACAAAATAATATCATTATGTTAGCAACTTAGCGTAGTATTTTAGTAGTATCGGACAATTGCGTATAGGGTCAAGCTGAGTACATGTGTGGTAGTAGGAGTTGGGCCTTAGATCCATTCTACTAATTGTGTCATCGTGTTCTCTTTGGTGGTTGGGCTACAAAACAACTATAAGTCTATAGTAAAAACAGAAATTCTATATTCACGGAAATGGAAAGTTCAATTTCCATGCATGTTCCACCGAAAAACATCGTTCCGTTTTTGTTTCAGTTTCCGCATAAAAAAATTCCATTTCCACTTTCGTTTTGCAGATTTCCGTTTCCGTTTTCATATTTCCTCTCCGTTTTCATTTTTCCTCCAGAAAAACAGAAAGTTTCCACTCCATTTTCATCCCTACATACAAATAATATATTAGAAAAATATAATACATCAATAAAGTGCATGTACCATGCATGGATTATTAATTGTTAATTTACTATTTCTTGTTTAATGAGGGCATTAAGTGTCCATATCAAGCAATAATTCTTTCCTAATGCCAGAGTCAACGTTTAACTCATTAGTTCTAGTACTAATACAAGTGCACACATTTTAGTGTAATCCGACGGTTTGTAGGCAAGGTGCCCAGGCACCTAGGTGCCCCATATGTGTATGCGTTAATTAGCCGGTGGTTGTGTATAGCCTTGTGCTCATTAATGAAGTGCAATCCATTATCAGTTGATCTCAACAATCGTATCATTGCTTGGACGCATGGTAGAGCTTCATGGGGCCATGGGGGCCATTGCCCCTACTCTAGGAAAACTCTTAAGTGTACCCCTAATATTATTAGGCATGAATATCAAAGATTTCTCAGAGTTAATGCATAACTTAACTTCTTCGTCCCCTCAACTCTGATTTGCCCCCTCAATAATCTTCATCCACCTTGCATGCACAGTGCAAAGAAGACGGCTGGCTTCTTCTTCGTTCACGGTACTTGGGGTAGTCTGGTACTGCGGGTGGCGCAGTGTGGGCTCACCTTCGCGTCCATCGTCACCATGATCAAGCCTATCGACCCCATCCCATAGGACACACCGAGCGCCAACTTGTAAGTACCTATGAACTGCACAAAGCTCCTAATAATTAGGCCCCTCCAATTTGTAGTAGTTTTTCTGCCGGTAAATTGCCCCTCCGTTCCAAATATGACGTGGTTTGTTAGTTAGTAATTAGTAATGTCAATGAAAGAAGACGAAACAACAATATGTTTGAATTAAAACCATGTCGTTATTTGTGGTTTCAATGAAGACCAATGATCTTAGTTAGCTACAAAATTTACGTACTTTTGAGTTATTACAAATAATAATCTTAGTTATTTTGGTTGTTTAGTGCACCAAAATGATAGATTAGCAAGGTGTGATTTCTAGGAAAATGTAAAAATGGCATGAATAAAAATAAATTTTATTTTGTACTGATTATAGTTATAAAAGTAACTACTCATGATGTGTTCATTTTCAGACCATGTTCTGCAGCTTCCTGAATTCTATGATGACGTTCCATGCTCTGTGGAATTTCATCCAAGCGGGATTTCACCTCTACTTCCCATGGAGGAGGAGCTTCACAACCTTAGCGCCGCCTGGCTATTTACCTTTGTTGATGCGGCTAGTTTATTTTATTTTTGGGGTTTTATATATACTAACAAATCATAGTATACTAAGTATCATAAAAAGATAAGAATGCTGAAATAGTACACCTTCATGGCACCAAGGGGGCCATTGCCCCCCTACTCTAGTAAAACTCTTAAATGTACCCCTAATATTATTAGGCTTGAATATCAAAGATTTCTTAGAGTTCATGCATAACTTAATTTCTTCTCCCCCTCAACTCTGATTTTCCCCCTCAACAATCTTCATCAAACTCATACATGTGAGATGGTGAGTGCTCCAAAGGTACGTAAAAAGCACGTAGATGATTTTGCATCAGGGCGATCAATTAGCTGAAGCCGGGCTTGCATACGGAACACAAATGGCTGCCCTCTACGTTTTTCTTCCTGGGCCACGGCCTTCCTCTTCTAGATGGGCCACCATGGGCCAGGGACCTTTAGATTGTTGTAGGTTGTGCGTGTATAGAACAAGGCATTGCTCCTAGCCCTACGCTTGTAGAGACGGCTTACCCGTGCTCGGGGACTATGTCGTTGCTCGCACACGTCTAAGCTCCTCACCACCTTGCCATAGTTCATTCCTGTGTTGTGCACGCAGTCCCCAACGAGAAACAGAGATCTATCGTAAGAAGGGAAACATCTAGAAGAGTAATTGGTCTTTTCATGTTTCTACTATATTTTTCTTTTACGTGAGTAGCACATTAAAAAAAATAAGTGCATGATCAACAAAAAAATTGGGGGAGAGCAGAACATACCGAACTAATTTTTTGCCTAAAGGTATGTCATTTATGGCCTATTTCGTAGTGAGATAGAAAATACACACATAGCAATTAATGATACGTTGTATATGCATGAAGATATGTTATATGATACGATATGTCTCTTTTTTTTGTAGCTGGTCGCACTTATGTCGCTTGCGGCGGCCTCCTCCTCCTCCGCCTACATCACTCTGTTGTTTCTAAGGGAGACTGGGCTGTGCAGGGTGGGCGGGCTCCCCTGCGGCCAGTTCCTGCTCGCCTTCCCCTTTGCCTATGTCGCGTGGTTTCTGCAGGCCACTACTGTGTTCGTCCTATTCTGCCAGCTGGTCATGCATCCGCATGATGATCGGTAGACGTGTAAAGGTTATGTACATACTCCGTACTACTTAAAATAATAATAATTATTATTCCCGACCCCGTGGCAACGACCTTACGTGCCTACTCGTTATCAAGACATATGTTTGTATTGTGATGTTTGCTACGAGTAGACATATTCATGTGCCGATCATCACTATTCAACTAAAGCGTCTACATTATTTGACACAACAAAACTACTAACTGATGTGACCTTCCTGATGCCAACTATAAAAAATCAGCATTTCCATGGTTGAAATCCATCATGGAATACAATATCGGTGCTAACATAATTGTATCAAAATCTTCTAGTGTATGTCAATGTGGTCGAAGCAGACCCTGCACAAGCTGCTGCATGCTTCCCTGAGTGCCTCATCTCCAAATCCATCACTAACAATTATTAAGGGCAACACTATCCACAATAAAAAGGGACAGGAGATATCTCTGGCTTGAACGAACCATGGGGGCCATTGCCCCCTAGTACTTCTCTGCGATTGTTCATAATTTTGCTCTAGTCTTTCACTATTAAGCATTCCTCGCTATTAGAAATCCTGTATGCACTAAAGTGCATTGTAGGATATCTTGGCCGTAAGCTAACAATTCTCATGCGCCTTTAGTCTCGATCCAATGAGGCACAACATTCATCGGGAGTCCCTGTTGAAGAACATCGTATAGTAACATACTTAGCAATGAAGTTTAGCTTAAAAAATAATGTATGCAAAAGATGCACTAAGGACAAATAGTAAAATCTTACCATCTTTCCTAAATAGATGTGACCGTAGTTAAGTACGAACACTATTGGTCGCACGATTTGAGTACTAAGATTTTCAAGTCCAGAATGACTTATCTCCTCGCAGTTTAGTTCAGCCCCGGGACAGTAGTAGGTCCTGTCTACCAAGCGCTGGACATGTTTGGTTGAATGGAAATAAGCTGTCAATAAAAATTAGTTGTCAACTATTTTTGAATAAACAATATCAAAGACATAAATATGGTTGAGAAACTCACATAATGGTATAACTGGAGGCGTCTGCACATCGACCCAGATGTCGATATTACCTTCAATATCATCTTCCGGACGAATATCAAAGGTGATAACCATATCAGACTCAAATGCATAAGTCTTGCATAGTGCTTGCCAAGTTTTGCATCCAAAATAGGTGTAGGTGTCTGCGTTGTATAATTTTGCGTGGAAAATACAACCATGCTCGGTCTTCAAATAAACTCTCTTTACCACCATAGTAGTTTTCATAGGACTGAAACCTATCTTATCCAAGACAAAAACTCTTGCATGGCAGGGGATACGCTAGTAGAATAGTAAAAAAAAATTATAAGTTGAAGCAAATGAAGCAGATGCCATGCTTAATTACGAAAAAAGACTTGTCGTTGTGACTTACTGTATCCACTTCGAAGTTCTCGTCCAGCTTGATCCTGAAGCGCCTCTCATCATCTAGGAAGATTCTGTCGCACAGGCCGCGCTCGTCCTCGCAGTATTTGCAAATACCGAAATCCTTTTCGTCGTCAGACATTTCCTATGTTCATATTTGAAACATTAATTGAAAATCGACTGAAGACAACTACCAGGATACTCAACACACAAATCCGGGGCACTCGATATTTCCTACATATTCTGGCGCAAGTCATGCCAAAATTCATGAAAAAATCCGGCATGAACTTTGCTAAAATAGGACATATCGAGCGCCTGAAATTTGCCGGAACGGAAGTGAATCAACACTCCGGCAAAACATAGGCCACTCGGAGGTGTAACCTGCAAACATGACCGGCCACTTGGGCAAGCACATATACTATTTGAGCAACACAAGATAAACATTTCAGAATATCTTATAGGACTCATATTGACATGAGCATTCAATAAGAAAAACCAAATCATAAAATAAATAAGTATTCAAATTAGCATGCATTCAATAAGCAAAAGTAAATCATCTCTTGCGTCCATACATCGTCGAATATTATCACTAATACATCCCGAATAGTATCATACATATAACATCACCAATACAACTAAAACCCTAGCGAACGACGGGTATCGGCGTGGGCGGTGGACACCCAAAGAGAAGGAACCTGCCAGGTATTGGAGAACCTGTGCTCCAGCGCAAACAAGTAGCAACGGACGTGCACGTCCTCCTCACTGAGACGGTGATGTACCACCTCCGCAGGGTCCTCAAGCCTCTCGACCGTCACTGGCCCATGCGACCGCCACCAAAGAAGGTTCGGATCAACGACGGGCTGACTCCTCACCAAGCTGCGCCCCCCGGTAGGTAGCGCCTCCCAGTACCAGCCCGGCGGAGCCCAGCCCCGGACATGGCCCATCTGGTCAAGCAGGCATCCTCCACCGAGTCAACGACAAGGATGCGGGATAGGCATCGTCGACGTCGATGCGGGAAAAATTGCTTTAACTAAAAAATAACAACAAATGTGACATGTTGAACTAGTTCTTACTAAAAATAAACTTACTATAAATAAAAATAAACTAGTACCTAATTAGTACCTAGTTCTTACTAACTAATTAGTACCTAGGAACTACTGCCCTAATTACCATCTAATTGTATGAGCCTAGGGGTGGAAAGTGGTAGCGGATATTCCAATTATCCAACTTAAAAGTGAAATAAGTGGTCAAATTTTACTCATTTTATGATTAATCTTAGAAATTATTATGCATTACAATAGTGTTTATTCATCATCTAAGAAAACATCCGAGCCGCATCCGTATCCGATAACATCCGCATCCGATTCGTTTCCACCCATACATGAACCCTAACTAATTTGATGCAACTAAAATTTAAAGAACCCTAGGCAGAGGTAGGGGATGGGGAGGAGCAGGCGTGCTCACCTCGGGTGCTACTGGCGAGGAGGGCAGGCGGGCGCCGAGGTCGGGTCGGGCTCGGGGCCAGGTGGCGGAGGGCGTCGAGGTTGGGGGCGGGCGGCGTCGAGGTGTGCGGAGAGCGCACGCCGCCGACGGGCGACGGCGACGGCGACAACGGAGGAGTTGGATTTGGGGGAAGTGGCCGTGGGGAAGAACGAACCGTGTGGTTAAGTCAGAAGTAGCGGTAGCACGTTCCAGGAAGTGCGCTACTGCTAAGTTAGCTACAACGCGTTCCGCTATACGCGCTACTGCTATTCCTTTCTCTTTTTCCCCCTTTTTCATTTATTTTTTTTGCATTTTATTTTTTTCCTTTCACCTTCTTCTATTTCTTTCATTTTCATTTACTTTTCTATTTGCTTTCCATTTATTTTTATATCCTTTAGCAGTAGCGCCTTTCAGCGTAAACACGCTACTACAAAGCAAGTAGCGATAGCGCGGTTCGATGTAGATCGCTACTACTATGTGTAGGCTATCGGCTAAGCCGTGGGAATTTTAGTAGTAGCGCTTTTAACTTCAGGCGCGCTACTGCTACAACTTTATCTGTAGCATCATTTACACCAGCGCGCTACTGCTACTTAGCACCAGCGTGCTTTCTTGACACGCGCTACTGCTAAAGTGTTGTGTATAAGGTTTTCCCTAGTAGTGAAAGGCTTCACAGAACTAAACAGTAAGTAAAAGAGTGAAGTGATAGAACCAGTTTCTCAAATAAGACATGTGATTTGTTTGACCAGTTTCAGTTGCTATAACAGTTGTACATCTGGTTAGTAAGGCTGGGATTGAATTCAAAAGACCTAGTCTTCATCTTATTCCCCTTGAGTTAAGATCCGCAAATCTCGTCCAATCCCTCAGGTAAGTCTTCAAGGTAAACTTCCAAACCTTCACATATTTTGTTCACCGGTAATCGACAATGAATTTTGGATGCTCAAAACGCAAGGCCTAACCGGCTGGAAGATCACAGTTTTCAAGTGTAACAAGTTTTTGGTTTACACGAAACAAAAAGGCTTCAGTGATGCTCAATCACTTTTGGGCTCTAGGTGTTTTGGGTTTGTCCCCGCAAGAATCCTCTCTCAAAGGATTCAGAGGTGGGTTGCTCTCAAACAACAACAACCGTGTAATTACTCGAGCAGCCACCAACTTATGGTGGAGTGGGTGGGCTATTTATAGCCAGGAGGTAACCCGACATGATATGTCTGAAATGACTCTGGGTCATTTGGGAGCCGACACGTGTCCAATGGCCAGATCTTAAACACACACCACAACTTTACTTGAGCTCCAAGTAAAGTTGACTCAACCAACTACGAAAGAGATTTCCTCTCATTGTCTTCACTAGAAGACATAGGATTTTTAGTTGAGGATCACGTCAGTTCTCTGAATTTGTTTATCTCAACCCCTACTTAACAGTACGGTGGTTCCTATGACTCAAGAAATAAGAAAATTAAACTCCCAAAATTACTGTGTCTTCACGCTCCATTGGCTTCAAGCAAAAGTCTAGCGAATGTCTTTGCATACCACCATTATATTTAATGTCTTCATACATTTTTAGGGGTCATCTTTGATGGGTAAAACGAAACAATAGCGATTTCTACATGTGTTCTCATGTGAATCTCACAAACACATTGGTCCCATAACCAACACTAAAGGAATCAGCTTATTTGTCGTCTGCCACCGATGGCAAAGCTATCCGGCAAAGAACCTGACGGTAAACAGGTTCTTTGCTGTATGCTTTCTCAAAGCGGACGACAAAGAAACTTTGATGTCCGTGGAAGATGGCAAAGAATGTGGATGATAACTAACAGGCGTTAGCCACGTTAGGTGGCTAACGACAGCCTTTGCCGTCTGCCAGCGGACGGCAAACATGCCCTCCCCTTTGCCGTCCGCCACAGATGACAAAGTAACCAAATGGCATAGCTCCCAGGTTGCACAGGTTGCTGCCACGTGGCCTCTTTGCCGTCTGTGGCAAATGGCAAAGAGCCCTTTCCCGTCGGTGGAAGACAACAAAGAGGCCGCATTGCCTCTTTTTTTCTTATATCCAAGCAATTTCATAGCAATATATACATACATACATATACACACACACACACACACACACACACACACATATATATATATATATATATATATATATATATATATATATATATATATAGCACAGCTGGCATATGACGTATACAACACACAAGTTTCATCATACATACATAACCAACATATAGTTACATCCATACATATTACAACAGTTTCACATTGTTCATCCAACACATAGTTCCATGCATTGCATCCATATAACAAGTTCCACATTATTCATCGATACAACAGAAAAGCAGAAAGGGGAAACAAGCACTCCATCCATCCATGCAAGCTTCCGTGAAGTGAATGAAATCTGCAAAATAGGAAACAAGAAAGTTAGAAGAAGAAGTAAGCATACTTAGGTAAAATGGAGCTAACCTAGTTAATTATGCCATTTTTGAGTGAACTAAGCATATTATGCCATTTTTGACATAAAACAGCTTAGTATAGGTCATTATTGAGCTAACCCAGGTAACGAAGCATATTAGAGCTAACTTAGGTCATTTTGGAGAAGAAGAAGAAGAAGACTAGAAGAAGAAGAAGAGGAAGAAGAAGAAGACTAGAAGAAGAAGAAGAAGATTAGAAGAAGATAAAGAAGAAGAAGAAGAATATTTTTACCCTTTTCCTTCTCATTCTTCTTTTTTTATTCTTTCTTTTTCTTCTCTTTCTTTTTCTCCTCTTCCTTGTTTTTCTTCTTCTTATTCCTTAATTGTGTCATTTTAGAGCTTACATAGGTAATTATGCCATTTTTGAGCTAACTAAGCTTATTATGTCAATTTGGAGGAAAATAAGGTAAGTATATGTCATTTTTATGCTAACATAAGTAATTATGCCATTTTTTGAGCTAACATAGGTAAAATGGATTATTTTGGGGCTAACCTAGCTAAAATGGATCATATTGGAGCTAACCTAGGTAAACTTGGTCATTTTGGAGCTAACCTAGGTAAAATGGATCATATAGGAGCTAACCTAAGTAAAATGGGTCATTTTGGAGCTAACCTAGCTAATTATGCCATTTTTGAATTAACTAAGCATATTATGCCATTTTTGACATAAGTAAGCTAAGTATAGGTCTTTATTTAGCTAACCTAGATAACTAAGCATATTAGAGTTAATTTAGCATTTTAGAGCTAATTTAGAGCTAACTTAGGTAAAATTGATAATTTTGGAGCTAATTAAGCTTATTACGTCATTTTCGAGGAAAATAAGCTAACTATATGTCATATATGAGGTTACCAAGGTTATTATGCCATTTCAAACCTAAGTAAGCTAATTATGCCATTTTTACATAAGTAAGCTAAATGTATGTCATTATTGAGCAAACCTAGGTAACGAAGCATATTAGAGATAACTTAGCATATTAGAGCTAACTTAGGTCATTTTGGAGGAAACAAAGCTAAGTATAGATCATTTTGGAGCTAAGTAAGCTAATTATGTCATTTTGGAGCAAGATAAGCTAAGTCTAGGTCATTATGGTAAGCATTTTGGAGGAAATAATGCTAAGTCTAGGTCTTTATGCATTTGGTAAGCAAAACGATACGCCCATTTTGCATCATGCTTTTATATCAATATTTATTGCATTATGGGTTGTTACTCCACTTTATATCACAATACTTATGCCTTTTCTCTCTTAGTTTATAAGGTTTACATGAAGAGAGAGAATCCCAGCAGCTGAATTTCTGGACTAGAAAAGGAGCAAATATTAGATACCTATTCTGCACAACTCCAAAAGTCCTGATACTTCATGGAGATTAGTTTTGAAATATATTAAAATATTAGGCGAAGAAAGCACCAGAGGGGGGCCACCTGTCAGCCACGAGGGTGGAGGGCGCCCCTTGCCTCGTGGGCCCCCTGGCAGGTCCCCGACTCCCATCTTCTGCTATATGGTGGCTTTTACCCTAGAAAAAATCACACAGAAGCTTTCGGGACAAAGCGCCGCCGTCTCAAGGCGGAACCTGGGCAGGACCAATCTAGGGCTCCGGTGGAGCTGTTCTGCCGGGGAAACATCCCTCCGGGAGGGGGCAATCATCGCCATCATCATCACCATCGATCCTCTCATCGAGAGGGGGTCAATCTCCATCAACATCTTCACCAGCACCATCTCCTCTTAATCCCTAGTCCATCTCTTGTATCCGATCTTTGTCTCAAAACCTCAGATTGGTACATGTGGCCGGGTTGCTAGTATTGTTGATTACTCCTTGTAGCTGATCCTAGGTAGTTTATTCGGTGGAAGATCATATGTTCAGATCCTTAGTGCTATTCAATACCTCTCTGATTATGAACATGAATATGCTTTATGAGTAGTTACATTTGTTCCTGAGGACATGGGAGAAGTCTTGTTATAAGTAATCATGTGAATTTGGTATTCGTTAGATATTTTGATGAGATGTATGTTGTCTCTCCTCTAGTGGTGTTATGTGAACGTTGACTACATGACACTTCACCATGATTTGGGTCTAGGGGAAGGCATTGGGAAGTAATAAGTAGATGATGTGTTGCTAGAGTGACAGTAGCTTATAAACCCTAGTTTATGTGTTGCTTCGTAAGGGGCTGATTTGGATCCATATGTTTCATGCTATGGTTAGGTATACCTTAATTCTTCTTTCATAGTTCCGGATGCTTGCGAGAGGGGTTAATCATAAGTGGGAGGTTTGTCCAAGTAAGGAAAACACCCAAGCACCGGTCCACCCACATATCAAATTATCAAAGTAACGAACGCGAATCATATGAGCATGTTGAAAACTAGCTTGACAATAATTCCCATGTGTCCTCGGGAGCACTTTGCTTTATATAAGAGTTCGTCCAGGCTTGTCCTTTGCTACAAAAAGGATTGGGCCATCTTTCTGCACCTTGTTTACTTTTGTTACTTGTTACCCGTTATGAATTACCTTATCACAAAACTATATGTTGCCGATAATTTCAGTGCTTGCAGAGAATACCTTACTGAAAACCGCTTGTCATTTCCTTCTGCTCCTCGTTGGGTTCGACACTCTTACTTATCGAAAGGATTACGATAGATCCCCTATACTTGTGGGTCATCACAAAACACTAGAGAAAACTTGTCGTCATCACGAAGGTGAAGCACCGGCGAGGCTCGTGCCAGTACCACCACCTGGAGAAGGACCGTGTGATGCTTGTCTAGAGGCACGCTCCAACAAAGATCATTTAAAATGTCTCGTTAGCATGACAACACTCAAATTTTAATACTAGTAACTAATGACCATTCAAATTAAACTCACCGTGGTCCCGGAGCAATCTCTGGCATCGGCGGAGGGGTCTGACCGGCCTTCTGACACACAACCTGCACATTTGGTTTTCACGGGTCAGTCATACTAGTTAGTAGTGAAACAAACATTACATGCATGATTTGGCTAATATGCAGAAGAAACTTGCCACGAGGAGCTCGTAAATGGCCCGGTTCTGCATGTTAGTCCGTGCCCTCTCCTCCTCCATCAACCTTGCCGTCTTCTCCTCCAACTCCCGCTGCTTCTTCTCCGCCTGCCGGTCTCGCTCTGCCAGAAGCGCCTAGGTTCTATCCCTCTCAGTCTGAAGAGCATCCTGCAACACCACTCCTCGTTAGCATTATAATCATCGATGGCTGCACACACAATGTAATGCTTGAAAGAAATCTGAGTCTGTATAACTAACCTGGAAGGCGAGCTCGATTGGCCGTGGATGAGGCCTTATCTCAGGATCTGAGCTCGTTTGGTGCGCCTTGATCTCCGAAAGAGTGCGAGGACAACGGATAAGTCCATCTCCAATGGCTATCGAGCCATGGGACCTCCAGGCACCAGATATCATCACCAGCTTTGGATCAAACGGCCCGTTTGAGTTAAAGTCATCCCTTTCCTCGCCTTCCCCTCATCTCTGTACTTCAAGAGATTTTTGCGGGAGGAGATGTTGGTGAAGTTCTCTGGATGATCGAGGTCAGACGGAGAGAATTCCTTGTCCTTCTTAAACGGGGCAGTATGGGCCATGGCATAGAGGTCGAACACCTCTGGCACTGGTGCCATATTGTATCCCGCCTAAAAGAGAGGAACATAGTATTAGTAATTAAAGGGCTCAAGCTAGCATGACAGAATGAATTGCATGAATCATGAAGCAAACAACATACCCAGTTCCCCCGTATTGATATAAGTTGGCATTGCCTTGATGGTGTGGCACACGTCTCATTTGGGCATGCTTGTCCTTGGCACCTTCGTGGGCGGCCCGCCATGCATCGGGGCGCGGTGGGAATCGGGGGCATGGTGGCCGGTGGCGGTGGGGGTCGGGTGCGCGCGGTGGGTCGGGTGCGCGTGGTGGGTCGGGTCAGGGAGAGAGAGAGAGAAGAGAGCGAGGAGGGGGTGGGACGGCCGTTACATACTCAATTCTTTACCGTCTGCTAGCAGACAACAAAGATTCTTTGCCATCCACTGGCAGACGGCAAAGAGGTGGGGCTGGTGGGCCATTAGGGTTTGGGCCTCCACTGACCCCACCCACCTCTGTGTCGTCTGCCAGCGGACGGCAAAGAATCTTTGCTGTCTACTGGTAGATGGCAAAGAATTGGCCAATGGCAAATAGGGTCTTTTCCGTCAGCCAGTTCTTTGCGGTCCTTTTTTAGAAGCAGACGGGAAAGACCTTCTTTGCCGTCCACTAGCAGATGGCAAAGATTCGACTGATGGCAAATTCTCTGTTTCCAGTAGTGCAAGTTTGTCGTCAATACTCCAAAACCAACAAGGGGTGGCACTAGATACACTTACACGATGGGTTCCCTTGGCCTGTCGTTGGGGATGACTTGCTGGTTGAGATGGACTCCGGCGGCACATGTCCACTAAACTTGTGGCAGATGCGGTGGTGGTGGAAGGAGAAGAGGAAGTCGGAGGGAATTTGGTGAATGACGGGTTGTTGGACAGGATTTGCTTTTACATATCGTTCCAATTATGTGGAATTGTGAAATGATTTCCGATGGCCAATTCCAAGGAAGCCAAACATGTTGGTGTCAGAATTCGCAATCGAATTCGGCGAATTCCGACTGAAATGATGGGTGCCAAACGAGCTGTTAGAGAAAAATAATTGGGATTCCATCAAAGTATTCAAATGTCCCCTGCATAGCATTTATTTTACTCTTGTGCAGTAACGACGAACACCTCCCACTTCATGTAAATAAACACAATTCACAATTGTATACAAGGGCAAAATTTTAAGAAAAAGGGTTTCCCCCCGCTTTATATTATAAAGCAACGAACCAAGCATCCAACAAGTCAGTACAAGGTACAATCAAGTCATAAAGTCATATTGGGGGCACAGCAGGACAAGCCCCAAACGAAGCTAAAAAAGACTAATCCGGCTCAGAAGGAGGAGGCGGTGGAGGTGGCGGTGGAGCAAAAACCGAAGCTGAGAAACGAAGACCCGCAATGATGTTGTCGATGACGTCTCGGTCACGCCGCTTGCTAAGCGGTCTCCAAAGCTGTAAGAAGCCACACATTTTGTAGATTGCATCTGTCACACGGCATGGAATCACACGTTCGATGACAAGTTTATTTCAGCAACACCATAATGTCCAAGCCAGGGTACCCAGCGCCACCCAGGTGGGTGGACGAGTAGGACCAGGTAGCCTAAGGACCTCCCCAAACAAGTTTGGGAGGTTGGCGTGGCACCAATTACCACCAATCACCTCCCGGAAACAACTCCATAGGAATTGTGCCGCCGGGCATCGGAAGAAGATGTGGTTGTAGTCTTTCGGAACCAAACAAATGGGGCAGAGGACGCCCCCAGGTCCATTACGTTTTTGGACCTCCGTACCCGATGGCAGGCGGCCTCGGACCCATTGCCAGAGAAATATGTGGATTTTCAAGGGGAGTTTGATTTCCCAAAGAACCGCTAGTTCTACCGGCCCCGGAGAAGGAACAATTACCTGGTAAAGGGACCTAGTTGAGAACCGGCCACTCGGTTCTAGGTGCCAAGAGAGCAAATCGGGCTCAAGGGAGGTGGGTGAAGGGCAATACATGTAAGCAATTCGGCCCATTGCTCGTGCTGCGTCGCCCCGAAGGTGCGGCGGAAGGCAATAGCTCCCAATTCGGCTAGAGCCACGGCCACAGAAAGCTGTGGATGGGCACAAATCGAGAATAATGCATGAAAGCGTTCCGCAAAGGGTCAATTCCCATCCCACCTATCAAGCCAAAACAAGGTGCCGGATCCGTGCCCACTCTAACGAAGGTCCCAATATGCAAGATCGGCATCAAATGGATCACCGTTTGCCAGAATTAGGATCCTCCAGAATGAGAGGCGAAGGCCAACGGTTGCCCGCGAAGGTACTTCACGCGAATAATCTCCAACCATAGGCCTCCCTCACAGGTCTGAATACACCAGAGCCATTTGGAGAGGAGGGCTATGTTCATCCGTTTGGATGAGATGACCCTAAGGCCCCTTGGTCCTTGGGCTTGCAAATCTCAGACCACTTCACCATCTGGTACTTCTGTTTATTATTCTCTATAGCCCAAAAGAATCTGGAGAGAAGCTTGGTGACCTCCTGATGAAGGGATTCATGCAGACTATAGAATCCCATGAGGTACATCAAGAGGCTAATAAGGGAGGAATTCATTAGAATCGCTCAAGCGGCCTTGGATAGACATCTTCCCTGCCAAGGTTCCATCCTTGGTTGGAGCTTGGCGATTATTGGACGAAAGTCTTTCTCAAGAAGACACGTGTCATTAATTGGCATGCCTAGGTAAGTGGTCGGGAAGGATCCCAGTCGACAATTCAAGCGATTGGCGATTCTTTGGGCTTCTGCCTGGGAGTATCCAAGGACCATCACCTCACTCTTGGTGAAGTTAATCGTAAGGCCCGACATCTCCTGAAAGCATAGGAGGAGGAATTTGAGGTTCTGAATATCCTCGTCACACCCTTCCACCATCATAATGGTGTCATCGGCATACGGGAGGTGAGTCAGACCTCTGTTGGCCACAAGATGGGGGCAAATCCCCCTAATGTGACCGGCCTGTTTGGCCAAAACTAGGATCGAAGCTAGCGCATCAACGACAAGGTTGAAAAGAAATGGGGAAATCGGATCACCTTGCCAAACTCCTTGTCCAGTCAAGAAGTAAGGCCCAATCTCCCCATTAACGTTCATAGCCGTGCGACCACTCGTCACCAGCTGCATCACCCGAGCTACCTAGTGGGAGTCGAACCCACGCTTGAGCAACACTTCCTGAAGGAAGGACCAGTGGAATGTGTCATATCCTTTATGAAAGTCAATCTTGAAGAACACCGAGCGAAGGTGCTTGCTCTTGACCTCATGGATGACCTCGTGGAGAACGAGGATCCCATCCAGAATATACCTGCCTTTTATAAAGGCCGACTGGTTCGGGTGGTGAATCCCGGGAGCGATCAGGGCCGCCCTAGTGGCGTACCCCTAGGCCAGAATCTGAAAGATAACATTAAGGACTGTGATAGGGCGGAACTGCCTGATATCAGCAGCTCCCGACACTTTGGGAATCAGGGAGATGATCCCATAGTTAAGCCGGGACACGTCTAATGTTCCCCTAGAGAACTCACGGAATAGGTCAAGGATAATCTCCTTGACCATCGGCCAAAAAGCCTGGAAGAAACGAACCGGCAGGCCATCAGGGCCCGGCACCGAGGACGGGTTCATGGCTTTGACGAAAGACTCCACCTCCGAGGCATCAAAAGGGGCAAGTAGGGTAGCATTCTCCTCCGGGGAGATGCGCTGGTCGGCCGACCAGATGTTGTCAGCAAGGGCTACCCCACCCCTAATTCGCCCCGCAAATAAAGATTTGTAGAAGTCGTCCACGAGCGAGCGAATAGCCGGGGGGCCTTGAAAGAGCTGCCCTTCCTCCCATAAGAGGGGAATGGAGCAGCGTCTCCGACGGCCATTAGCTATGGCCTAGAAGTAGGCCGTGTTAACATCACCGAATAGCACCGAACTGAAAGACCCCCGCTGGCGCCAGAACTCCTCCTCCTTGGAATAGATCTCCATAAGGGAGTCCTCCAGAATATACTGATACGTCTCCGTCGTATCTATAATTTTTGATTGTTCCATGCCAATATTATTCAACTTTCATATACTTTTTCGCAACTTTTTATACTATTTTTGGGACTAACATATTGATCCGATTGCCGATGCAGTTCCTCGTCATTGCATGTTTTGGTTTCGCAGAATATCCATATCAAATGGAGTCCAAACGGGATAAAAACGGATGGAGATTTTTTTTGGAATATTTGGAAAGTCTGGAATAAAGATCATCGTGAAACGGAGTCCGATGTGGGCACGAGGTAGGGGGGCACGCCCTACCCCCTCCAGGGCGCGCCCCTGAACCTCGTGGCCCACCTGTAAGGCGGTTGATGCCCTCCTTCGGCCGCAAGAAAGCTATTTTTTGGTAAAAAATCACGGCGAAGGTTTCAGTCCAATCGGAGTTACGGATGTCCGGATATAACAGAAACGGTGAAAGGGCAGCAGAACAGAACGCAGAAACAGAGCGAAACAGAGAGATAGATCCAATCTCGGAGGGGCTCTCGCCCCTCCCACGCCATGGAGGCCAAGTACCAGAGGGTAAACCCTTCTCCCATCTAGGGAGGAGGTCAAGGAAGAAGAAGACGAAGGGGCCCCCTCTCCCCTTCTCTTCCGGTGGCGCCGGAACGCCGCCGTGGCCATCATCATCACCGCAATCTTCACCAACAACTTCACCGCCATCATCACCAACTCTTCCCCCCTCTATGCAGCGGTGTAACATCTCTCTTACCCGCTGTAATCTCTACTTAAACATGCTGCTCAACGCTATATATTATTTCCCAATGATGTATGGCTATCCTATGATGTTTGAGTAGATCTGTTTTGTCCTATGGGCTATTTGATGATCAAGATTGGTTTGAGTTGCATGTTTAATTATTGGTTCTGTCCTATGGTGCTCTCCGTGTCGCGCAAGCGTGAGGGATTCCCGCTGTAGGGTTTGCAATATGTTCATGATTTTCTTATGGTGGGTGGCGTGAGTGACAGAAGCACAGACCCGAGTAAGTAGGTTGTTTGCGTATGGGATAAAGGGGACTTGATACTTTAGTGCTATGGTTGGGTTTTACCTTAATGATCTTTAGTAGTTGCGGATGCTTGCTAGAGTTCCAATCGTAAGTGCATATGATCCAAGTAGAGAAAGTATGTTAGCTTACGCCTCTCCCTCAAATAAAATTGCAATAATGATTACCGGTCTAGTTATCGATTTCCTAGGGACAAATAACTTTCTCGTGACAACAAGCTCTTTACTAAAACTAATTTAGTTGTGTCTTTATCTAAACAGCCCCTAGCTTTTATTTCCGTGCTCTTTATTTTCTTGCAAGCCTATCCAAAAACACCTACAAAGTACTTCTAGTTTCATACTTGTTTCCGGTAAAGCGAACATGAAGCATGCGTAGAGTAGTATCGGTGGTCGATAGAACTTGAGGGAATATTTGTTCTACCTTTAGCTCCTCGTTGGGTTCGACACTCTTACTTATCGAAAGAGGCTACAATTGATCCCCTATACTTGTGGGTTATCAAGACCTTTTTCTGGTGCCGTTGCCGGGGAGTCATAGCGTGGGGTGAATATTCTTGTGTGTGCTTGTTTTCTTTATCACTAAGTAATTTTTATTTGTTGTTCTTAGTTGTTCTCTATCTTTAGTTATGGATATGGAACACGAAATACCAAAAAATTAGGTGTACTTTCTGCTCATGGAGATGGGGAACCTCCTAAAACCCTCGATGCTGGTTATGTGAAAGATATTACGTACTACTTTAATAATCCTGAGAAAACCCCATTCAATTATGTAATGGGAGTAACGTTGGATCAATGTGAATACTTTAGGGATTACCGCTTGACACAAAAAGGGAAACTATTATGGGATCAAATTCATATATTTAAGTGGTATGCTAGACAACTATGCTTGGAATATGATTATACTTGTTGCTCTAGGATGAAGGCTCCATACCTTCCCTTTTCATGCAAATTTAATGAAAATAAAACCTTAGCTTCTTATGCTAATGGTATATATGATTACTATGATGTGGAGCAAATAGAAGAATTTGTTGCTTTTATGGGTGCCTATGAAATTGAATCTATGTTTAAAGAGTTTGAAGATTTTGATGATGCTGCTTATAGAACTGAAAATTTAGCTATCCTCAAATATTGTTATGAGAATTATGAATACAATGCCGATATTAATGCACTCATTGAGAAAGTCTCAGCTGTCCAAGAAGAGACTAATATTTTGCAGGTGTCTATGGAAGAAGAAATTGATGAAACTGTGAGCTCATTGGATGAAAAAGATGATGAGGAGAGCGAAGAAAAAAAGGAGGAAGAGCGGATTAGCTACCCGTGCCCACCTTCTAATGAGAGTAACTCTTCAACGCATACATTGTTTAATTCCCCTTCGTGCTTACCGAAGGATGATTGCTATGATGACTGTTATGATCCCTTTGATTCTTTTGAAATATCCCTTTTTGATGATGCTTGCTATGCTTGTGGCCAAGATGCCAATATGAATTATGCTTATGGAGATGAACTTGCTATAGTTCCTTATGTTAAACATGAAATTTTTGCTATTGCACCCACACATGATAGTCCTATTATCTTTTTGAATTCTCCCAACTACACTATATCGGAGAAGGTTGCTCTTATTAAGGATTATATTGATGAGTTGCCTTTTACCATTGCACATGATGATTTTGATAGATATAATATGCATGTGGTTGCTGCTCCTACTTGCAATTATTATGAGAGAGGAATTATATCTCCACCTCTCTATGTTTCCCACACGATAGAATTGCAAGAAACTGCTTATACTATGCATTGGCCTTTACTTTGCGTGCATGAATTGTTCTTTTATGACATGCCGATGCATAGGAAGAGAGTTAGACTTCGTCATTACATGATATATGTTACTTTGTTCTCACTACTAAATTACAAATCATTGCTAATTAAAATTGGCTTTGATATACCTTGGGATCCAGGTGGATCCATTACTTGAGCACTATATGCCTAGCTTAATGGCTTTAAAGAAAGCGCTGCCAGGGAGACAACCCAGAAGTTCTAGAGAGTCATTTATTTCTGTTGAGTGCTTTCATATATTTTAAAAAACAACAAAAATAAAGAGGGGAACCCAAAACTTTTCAAAAATAAAAGTGAAAGTGAGATAGACAAGCATTGTGAAAGTGGGGGACGTCCTTAAACTTGTTCAGGCCCATGGGAACTTTGTGAATCTTAGTTACAGAAACTTTTCAACAAAAATAATTATCCCCTTTTACAATTCCATTGTATTATAAAAATAATGTGCCAAGGTTTGCCTTTAGGATGTTTACAATGCTTGTTGGTTTGTGCGGTGCATGACATAAACTTTGGCTATAGTGCACGAATTTTAGTTTTTTACTGGAACGTCAAATGGTTCTGATTCTTTTTGCACCGTCTTGCTGTACAAATTGTTTATGTTTCCTAAGTTTGGCAGAATTTTTGATGTATCAGAAGTATGCTGAATGTTCATATTATTACAGACTGTTCTGTTTTAGACAGAATTTGTTTTTGATGCATAGTTTGCTTGTTTTGATGAAACTTTTGATTTATATCAGTGGATTAAGCCATGAAAAATTTATATTACTGTAGACACAATGCAATAATAAAATATGAATTGGTTTTCAACATTACTTAGAGTAGTGATTTGCTTTATTATACTAACGGATCTTACCGAGTTTTCTGTTGAAGTTTTGTGTGGATGAAGTGTTCGATGATCGAGGAGGTCTCGATGCGAGAAGAAGGAAGAGAGGCAAGAGCTCAAGCTTGGGGATGCCCAAGGCACCCCAAGTAAATATTCAAGGAGACTCAAGCGTCTAAGCTTGGGGATGCCTCGGAAGGTATCCCCTCTTTCTTCAACAAATATCGGTATGTTTTCGGATTCGTTTCATTCATTTGATATGTGCAAATCTTGGAGTGTCTTTTGCATTTAGTTTTCACTTTTCTTTTATGCACCATGCTGGTATGAGATGGTCGTTGGTTGATTTATATAATGCTCTCTGCACTTCACTTATATCTTTTGAGTATGGCTTTATAGAATGCTTCATGTGCTTCACTTATATCATTTGAAGCTTGGATTGCCTGTTTCTCTTTACATAGACAACCGCCATTTGTAGAATGCTCTTTTGCTTCACTTATAATTTTTAGAGCGTGGGCATATATTTTGTAGAAAGAATTAAACTCTCGTGCTTCACTTATACCTATTTAGAGAGATGACAGGAACTAGTCATTCACATGGTTAGTCATAAAATCCTACATAAAACTTGTAGATCGCTGAATATGATATGTTTGATTCCTTGCAATAGTTTTGTGATATAAAGATGGTGATATTAGAGTCATGCTAGTGGGTAGTTGTGGATTGTAGAAATACTTGTGTCGAAGTTTGTGATTCCCGTAGCATGCACGTATGGTGAACCGTTATGTGATGAAGTCGGAGCATGATTTATTTATTGATCGTCTTCCTTATGAGTGGCGGTCGGGGACGAGCGATGGTCTTTTCCTACCAATCTATCCCCCTAGGAGCATGCGCGTAGTACTTTGTTTCGATGACTAATAGATTTATGCAATAAGTATGTGAGTTCTTTATGACTAATGTTGAGTCCATGGATTATACGCACTCTCACCCTTCCATCATTGCTAGCCTCTTCGGTACCGTGCATTGCCCTTCTCACCTCGAGAGTTCGTGCAAACTGCGCCGGTGCATCCAAACCCCGTGCTACGATACGCTCTGTCACTGTAACACCCGGATAATCATGCTACAGTAATATCACGTTGATGGTGTCACGTCACCTCTGTCACTGTAGATAATCTCGGGTTGAATCAAAACCGTTTCGAAATTTAATTCAAATATATGAGGACAATAAAAGTTTTCAAAAAAATCAAAACTAAAATGTTCAGGGGTTGTCAAATATTACAAAGTTAATTATGGTGGGGTGCACACATTTTTGTAAAGTGTCTGGATATTTTAAATAAATTAAAATAGAAAAGGAAAAATAAGAAAAGAAAAATAAAACAAAGAGAAGTGGGGAAAACCCCACAGCCAACCGGGCCAAGCCCACTGCCCAAATTGCCAGCCCATGGCCATCCGCCCACCCTTCGCCCCCATAACCCCCGCCCGGTCGGTGAAACCCTAGCCGACACCCATTCCCCGATCCCTTCTCCTCCCCCCCGATCTGGATCGGATCCGCCCGATCCGTCGCCCCGACGCCGGCGCCCACCCCACCGACGCTCGTCCTCCTCCCTCCTCCCGACCGGCCGAGACGCCTGACCCCCCTCGTCGCCTCGGGACCGTCCCCGACTCCCACCTCGCCGGATCCGCATCGCCGGACGGCCGCCTCCCCGCCCTCCTCCCCGCCGGACGCCCCCGACCGCCCCCGAGCCCGTTTCCGAGACCCTACGCGTCTCCCCACCGTGAGCATCGCCCCGCTCTTCCCTCCCCTGCTTCGCTCTATCGCCGAGGGTCGACCCAGCTTCGTCGCCATGGCGGAGCTTCGCTCCGTGTCGCGCTTCGTCGCGCTCGGCTCGCGCCGGCTCACCGCGCCCGCGTACCCCTCCCCTCGCGCCTCCTCCGCTCGGTCGAGGCCCTCTCCCCCCCCCCGCGCGCCGCCGTTCCGCCCGCCCTCCTCTCTCTTCCTCGGCCGCCGTCGTTGCCTTGCTCGCCTGAGCACGTGGACGTGCTCATTGCAGCCCGCCGAGGCCGCCCGTGCCGCTTGCCCACCTCGAGGACCCCCCGTAGCGCGATCCCGACGCGGTCCCGAATCCCACCGCCGCCTCCGCCACTCGCCGGCGTCGTTTCCGGCCAAGTCCGGCCGTGCCTCTGCCACCGTTGACGCGTCGTCGTCTCCCGTTGAACGCACTACCATGCCATTTTGGCCGCCGGACGGCGAATCCGGCGAGGTCGGCGCCCTCCGCCTGCTGAACGCTCCCCGAGCTCCCCAACGCCGCCGCCGACGTGCCGACACAGGGCCACCCACAGGTCATCGACCGTGGGCCCTAGGGGCCCGGCCGCCTGTTGACCCATTCAACATGCCGTTGGGCACCCGGTGCCACCGACCGCAGCCCCCCGTAACGTTAAAAATAAAATAAATGATAATTAAAATATTAATTAATTAATTAAGTAAATAATTATTTTAATTAATCCTGATTAATTAACCTAATGGCTAATTAACCTAATTAACTACATTAATTAACTAACAGAGTATGACTAACGGACCCACATGACAAAGTTGACCAAGTCAACCTGCCGATTCACGACGTCAAGATGACATCATCTTGACATCATAATTCCATTTTTCGAATTAATTAATTAATTAATTAAATTCCAGAAATTAATAAAATCTTTAGAAAATCATATCTTTTAATCCGTAACTCGGATTAAAATACTTTCTACATGAAAGTTGCTCAGAACGACGAGGCGAATCCGGATACGCAATCCGTTCGTCCGCCACCCCCCCTAACCTATCGAACTCGCAACTTTCCCCATCCGGCTCCTCTGCCCGAAAACACGAAACACCGGGAATACTTTCCCGGATGTTTCCCCCCTTAACCGGTACCACCTCATACCACGTTAGGGCACGCCTAGCCTCGTTACTTGTCATGTCATGCATCAATATGCATCTGTTTACATGGTGTTCATTGTTTCTTCCCCTCTTCTCTCCGGTAGACTACGAGACCGACGCTGCTGCTGCCCGGTTCGACTACGGTGTTGACGACCCTCTCTCTTGCCAGAGCAACCAGCAAGCCCCCCCTTGATCACCAGATATCGCCTACTCTTCTCTATCTTGCTTGCATTATAGTAGTGTAGCATGTTACTGCTTTCAGATACTCCTATCTTCGCTGCATAGCTTTGTCCTTGTTACCATGTTGTTACCTTTTACCGCAATCCTATATGCTTAGTATAGGATGCTACCATTTTCATCTGTGGCCCTACATTCTTGTCCGTCTGCCGTGCTATACTATCGGGCCGTGATCACTCGGGAGGTGATCACGGGTATATACTATATACTTTATACGTGATACATGTGAAAACTAAAGTCGGGTCGGCTGGTGGAGCACCCGCGAGTGGATCTTGAGGCGGAGCGACAGGCAGGTTGAGACCGCCTAGGAGAGAGGTGGGCCTGGCCCTGTTTGGCTTCGCGGATACTTAAGACGCTTAACGAGGTCTTGGTATTTGATCTGAGTTGGCTACGAGCTTATAAGCACTAACCATCTACGCGGGAGTAGTTATGGGTATCCCGGTCGTGGTATCGGCCGAAGCACTTCAGACGTCAAGAACGAGCGCGCGCCGGATTGGACCGAACGCCACTAGGCTAGGTCTGCTTCCGGCCGAGCACGCAACGTGCAGGTGTGCTTTCGAGGCGATGGGCCTGCCCTGCGCTTAGGTTTAGACCGCGTGTTGGCCTCTCTGTTGTGCCTAGGTGGGGCTGCGACGTGTTGATCTTCCGCGGCGGGCATGAACCAGAAAGTGTGTCCGCCAAATGGGATCAAGCGTCTTTGGGTAAGATGGTGCACCCCGCAAGGAAGTTAATCTATTGAATAGCCGTGATCTTGGTAACAGGACGACTTGGAGTTGTACCTTTAGCTTATGACAACTAGAACCGGATACTTGATAAAACACACCCTTCCAAGTGCGGATACAACGGTGGTCGCTCTCTCGTGGATATGAGGAGGGATCGCGGGTAGGATTATTGCTATGTGATGTTACTTGGAGGACTTCAGTTTGCTCTCCTCTACTGTTGTAAGACAGTGACCGAAGAGTAGTCTTCGCTAAGACTAGCTATCCCCTCTTATTACGGCATTCTGCGATTCAGTCCACCGATATGGCCCTTTACACATATATCCATGCATATGTAGTGTAGCTCCTTGCTTGCAGTACTTTGGATGAGTACTCACGGTTGCCTTGTTCCCCTTGCTCCCCTACCTCTACTCGATTGCTCGCAACAGACGATGGAGCCCAGAGCGACGCCACAATCGATGACGACTACTACTCTGGAGGTGCCTACTACTACGTGCAGCCCGGACGGCGACCTGGGAGTAGCTAGGAGGATCCGTGCAGGAGGCCTGCTCCTCTTCGATCAGATCCCAGTTTGTGCTAGCCATCTTACGGCAACTTGTTTAACTTATGTCTCGTACTCAGATATTGTTGCTTCCACTGACTCGTCTATGATCGAGCACTTGTATTCGAGCCCTCGAGGCCCCCGGCTTGTATTATGATGCTTGTATGACTTATTTTATTTGTAGAGTTGTGTTGTGATATCTTCCGTGAGTCCTCGATCTTGATCGTACACATTTGCGTGCATGATTAGTGTACGATTAAATCGGGGCGTCCCAAGTTGGTATCGAGCCGATTGCTGTAGGAATCCCTTCCACACTCCTTGGCAAGTCGAGTCTTGACATTGCAAAACTTTTACTAACTTGGCTGTGTGCCTTACGGGCCCATGTCGCCATCGGGTGGTACTAGGATCTTTTACTCCTCGACCTTTACTCTGGGACTCTGAACTCTCTTCTACTCGGGTTAAACGATTTTACTAACTAACACTAGGATCCCGTGACCACATTCACCCCAAAGTTGGATAAAGCCATAGTTGTTTCTTGGAATTGTATTTTGATCAATTTCCACACTGTCATTTGACTCCTTTGAAACGTATTTGTTTTCAGATGGAACCCACGAGGCAGGTCGTGCGCCACACGACGGCCATTGGTGCCTCGGGATCACCTGCGGTGCTAGCAGAGATGATGACCTATCTGGGTTATCGCTGGCACCCTGAGTACACCGCCTTTGAGGAGTACGGGACTTTAACCAGAGCAGTACCGAGCCATCGTCCACCTCTACTCTCGGAGTATGACTCCACTCATCGCTGCTGCACACCGCACATGGTGTTGGGGTGACTATCGATATGGCAGTCCACGATGCTGCCTATGCTGCTCGACGCGTCTTCGTGGAGAGTATCGGAGTTGGACACCTCCCCTTCGTGCACATTGCTATCGCGTCGATGTTGGTGAGGAGGGTTACTACACTCTCGCCTACTCCATCGTCACCAGAGAGCCCTTCTACCATCGAACTTTGTTCTCGCATGTCGATGGGCTGGATCGAGCTAACCGAGCTCTTCGCCACGAGTTGTACATCACCCGTCAAGCACCTTTACCGTGCTCGACGCTATCTGCACCCTTTGTCCGATCCAGAGAGCTGCCGCATTCTGCGATCTACCCAGCCAGGACCGTGATGCCCCAGGGTGTCGGTTGGCCAGACGTGGGAGGCTACTCTCCCTCACTTGGTCCTCTTCTGCCACTTGGACGTCGGGTTCAGCACCAGAGTATCCGCGGCCCCCAGGTCACCGACGTGGAGGACTATCCGCTGCCACACTACCGGCTTTCAGGCTACAGCTACCTCCGCAGTACTGCGTGGGACTGATGTAGGCCTGCTTGTTAGTGTTAGATGCATTCGTCGCGAGCCTGCGTGCCGCCTATGATGTCTTAGTCTATGTACTGAACTCGTGTGCGAACTCTATGCATGATCCCTTTTGTAAGATATGCCGACTACTATGTAGTTTCTATCGTGCTGCTTTCATTATGCATGTTTCGTCATGAATGATTCTTGTCCTTTGCATAACTTCTCAAATGCTGAACTACCCCTGTTATATATTAGCAGGATGGTTAGACCAGCTGGTCGTGGTCGTGGTGGCAAGTTCCCACCACCACCTGAGTACATGGCTGGTATGATCCAAAAGCTTGAGATGAATCGCCAGTTCATGGAAAACATGATGGCTCAGTTTCCTCGCCCCAATATGAACCAGCAGCCAAACACAACAACTCGCAGGATTTCATACGCTGAACCCCAGTGTACCGCAGCTCAACCCAGCCGCTGGATGTCGATGATGGTAGCTCCGTGACATCACCTATGAGATGGAGTCTGCTGATGTAGCCCCCGCCAGCTATGTCACTTTTGCTTCCTTCTTCGAAGGGACCCGCAGCTCAATGGTGGGACAGCCACAGGCGTACTCTGCCAGTTGGAACACTCATCACCTGGCCATACTTCCAAGCTTCTTTCCGTGCCCGCTTCATCCCTCAAGGGGTCATGGACCGAAAGAAGCGTGAGTTCCGCAACCTCACCCAAGGCAACAAGACTGTTGAAGCTTATCAGCGAGAGTTCCTGGACTTGTCTCGCTATGCTGAAGAGGATATTGCAACTGATGCACGCAGACAAGAGAAGTTCCGTGACGGCCTTCAAGCTGACATCAAGCTTGCACTTCTAGTGCACGACTTTGCTGATTTCGCCACCTTGGTGAACAAAGCTATCAATGTCGAAACTGGTCTGCAGGAATACCGAGCTCTAACAGCGCAACTGTGACACGGGCTCATCTTCGGCCCGTCCTCGCAGCGTAAGATATGGATTCCCAACAGCATGTATCAGCCGAATGGACCTGCTCCAAGGCGAGCTATGCTGCACCTCGTCCGCCTACTTCAACTAAGCAGCCAAAGCTTCCAGCTCCACCACCCCAAGCTCTGCTCCCACTCCCAATAATGGCTTGTGCTTGGTGTGGACAACCAGGCACCGTGCTAGAGAATGCAACCAGAACCAGAATCAGTGGCCCTTCCAATGATCGGCCGTGGAAACACCCAGCCCCGCAACAACACCGCCAAGCCTTATGGTCGAGTTCGGGCCAACCACGTTGATCCGAACGAAGCTCAAGACCAGCCTGCTCATCGTGATGGGTACACTCCTCGTAAATTCAAGACTGCATCTGTTTTATTCGATTCAGAGCATCGCATTCATTCATGTCAGAAGACTTTGCATACAAGCACGACATTAAGTGTGAGGAGATGAACTCTTCGGTAGTGGTAAAAACCCACTTGGGACAATTTCAAACCTCCATGGTTGGCGTCGACGTCCCCGTGGAAATCAAAGGGCTGGAATTCTATGCCTCACCCATTATCCTGAAGACGTCTAACATCGACCTCATTTTGGGGATGGATTGATTGAAAGCGCATACTGCGTCAATCGTTTGCGCCACTAAGACCGTCCATCTGCTACACCCTTCTGATGAGATAATAAGCTACAATGCTCGTCTGGTTCAGGATGCCGAGGCAAGGCTCTATGCATTGAATGCATTGAACGCCGCACCCCTCGAGGGCATTGAAAACATTCCTGTCGTTCGCGATTTCCAAGACGTCTTTCCTGAAGAACTTCCAGGGATTCCCCCTGCTAGAGCTGTCGAATTCGTCATCGACTTGAAACCAGGCACCACTCCTATAGCCAAGCGACCCTACAAGATGCCGCCGCATGAACTCCTTGAGCTAAAGGAGGAAATCGACAAATCTCTTCAAAGTGGTTTCATTCGCCCAAGTTGCTCTCCTTGGGGAGCACCTTCTCTCTTTGTCAAGAAGAAGGATGGGACAAACCGGTTGGTCCAAGACTACCGTCCTATAAATCAAGCTACCATTCAGAATAAGTATCCTCTTCCTCGGATCAATGATCTTTACGATCAACTGGCTGGTTCATCAGTGTTCTCTAAACTCAACTTGAGGTTGGGTTATCACCAGATCCGTGTTCGTGAGGAGGATATCCCCAAGACCGCCTTTGTGACTCGTTATGGTTCATACGAGTACACCGTCATGTCCTTCGGCTTAACCAATGCTCCAGCCACCTTCTCTCGCCTGATGAACTATATATTCATGGATTAGCTCGACAAGTTCGTCGTGGTTTATCTCGATGACATCCTGATATTTTCCAAGAATGAAGAAGAACATGCTGAACATCTTCGTCTTGTGCTGGAAAAGCTACGAGAGCATCAACTCTATGCCAAGTTCTCCAAATGTGAATTCTGGCTTCCCGAAGTAACCTATCTTGGGCATGTCATCTCTAAGGATGGTATTGCCGTCAACCCTGAAAGAGTTCAGGCCATTCTCGATTGGACTCCTCCGAAGAACGTTAAGCAAGTCAGAAGTTTTCTCGGTCTCGCCAGCTATTGCCGTCGATTCGTCGAGAACTTCTCCAAGATTGCCGTGCCTATGACTAACTTTGTTGCATAAGGCGCCAAGTTCCAATGGATGATAAATGTCGTGAAAGTTTCCAGCACTCAAAGACAAGTTGACTTCTGCCCAAATGCTAGCTCCTCCCGATACTAAGAAGGACTTCGTCATTTATCGCGACGCTTCTCATCAAGGATTAGGCGGTGTCCTAATGCAAGAGCGCAAAGTGGTTGCTTATGCCTCTCGACAATTGCGCCCTCACGAAGAGAACTACCCAGTTCACGACCTCGAGCTTGCTGCTGTCATTCATGCACTCAAGCAATGGCGACATTACCTTCTCGTAATCGCTGCGTAGATCTTCACCGACCACCAAAGTCTGAAGTATCTGTTTACTCAGCCAGACCTGAACCTCCGTCAGCAGAGATGGATGGAGACTGTTGCAGATTTTGATTTGGGTATTTCCTATACACCAGGCAAGGCTAATGTAATGGCTGATGCTTTGAGCCGCAAGTCTTACTGCAACCACCTTCAGGTTCACAAAGTTCAGCTCCCACTTGTTGAAGAATTCAGAAAGCTGAACCTCCATATTGTTCCTCCGTGCACTCGCTCCCCTCCTCCGGAGTTCCGCAAGATGAATCTCCGTGTTTTTCCTGTGGTTCCTCTATACCTGGCTGTTGAACCCGATCTCGTGGGCACCATAAAGACAATGCAGGATTTGACTCAAGTCTACAAGATTAAGCGCGACTCAAGAAGGAAATCCTCATTCTTCACTATTGCTGATGATGGCGCCTTGTACTTTAAAGGCCGCCTAGTGGTGCCGTAAGAAGGAAAACCTGAATATGACTCGAAGGTTATGAAAGAAGCTCATGATACGCCTCTATGTATCCATCCTGGTAGTACGAAGATGTATCAAGACATCCGCCGAGATTCCGTGGTCTAATATGAAGCAAGACATTGCTCGCTATGTTGTTGAGTGTGACGCTTGCCGTCAGATCAAAGCGTAACATCAAAGGCCCGCTGGAACTCTGCAACCTATCTCTATTCCTGAGTGGAAATGGGACCATGTTGAAATGGACTTCGTCACTGGATTTCCCAAATCGTAGAAAGGTAATGATGCTATTCTTGTCGTCATTGACCGGCTTTCTAAAGTTGCACATTTTCTGGCGGTCAAGGAAACGATCACTGGTAGTCAGCTTGCAACGCTCTATATGTCCAGAATTGTTTCACTTCACGGTATTCCACTGGTTATCAGCTCGGACCGTGGCAGCTTATTCACTTCAAGATTCTGGGCAAGTTTTCAAGAAGCTATGGGGACTCATTTATCTTTCAAGATTGCGCTTCATCCGCGATCGCAAGGGCAAGTTGAACGTGTCAACCAAGTTCTCGAAGACATGCTTCGAGCATGTGTTATTTCCTTCGGCAAGAAGTGGGAGGAATCTCTCCCGTATGCTGAGTTCTCTTATAATAATAGCTATCAAGCTAGTCTCAAGATGGCCCCTTGAAGTGTTATATGGACGAAAGTGCCGAACCCTCCGAACTGGTCGAAGCGGGAACGCCCACTCTTCGTCCGGATATTATCCAACATGCCAAGAACAAGTCCGCATTATTCGCGAGAATCTCAAGACTGCTCGATCGCGTCTAAAAGAGTAATTATGACCGTCATCATAAAGACATGGTCTATCTACGGCGAAAAGGCCTATCTTCGCTACACCAATGAAGGGTGCTCACCTTGGGATCAAGGGCAAGCTAGCTCCTCGCTATATTGGCCCATTCACTATTCCGAAAGGCGTCAAAAGTGGCATATCAATCTGGAGCTTCCGTCGAACCTTTCTCAGTTCACGATGTGTTCCACGTGTCACAACTCCGACGCTGCTTCAAGGACCCAATCCGGAAGTGGACCATGAAGTGCTCGAATTGCAACAGGACCTCTCCTATAAAGAGCATCCGTCCGCATTCTCGACCAAGCTGAACGCCGCACACGCCGAAGGCGATCAAGTTCCTCAAAGTCCGATGGTCGAATCACTCAAGACGAAGCCACCTAGGAACGCGAGGATCGTCTTCGAGATGAATACCCCGCACTCTTTCCTTCTACCTCCTAAATCTCGGGACGAGATTTCTTGTAGTGGAGGAGATTTGTAACACCCGGATAATCATGCAACAATAATCTCACGTTGATGGTGTCACGTCACCTCTGTCACTGTAGATAATCTCGGGTTGAATCAAAACCGTTTCGAAATTTAATTCAAATATATGAGGACAATAAAAGTTTTCAAAAAAAAATCAAAACTAAAATGTTCGGGGGTTGTCAAATATTACAAAGTTAATTATGGTGGGGTGCACACATTTTTGTAAAGTGTCTGGATATTTTAAATAAATTAAAACAGAAAAGGAAAAAGAAGAAAAGAAAAATAAAACAAAGAGAACTGGGGGAAAAACCCCACAGGCCAAACTGGGCCAAGCCCACCTGGCCCATCCGACCAGCCCATGGCCATCCGGCCCACCCCTTCGCCCCCATAACCCCCCGCCGCCCGGTCGGTGAAACCCTAGCCGACACCCATTCCCCCGATCCCTTCTCCTCCCCGCCGATCTGGATCGGGATCCGCCCGATCCGTCGCCCGACGCCGGGCGCCCCACCCCACCGACGCGTCCTCCTCCTCCCTCCTCCCGACCGCCGCGCAGACGCCCGACCCCCTCCTCGTCGCCTCAGACCGCCCCCGACTCCCACTCGCGGATCCAGATCGCGCGGACGGCCGCCTCCCGCCCTCCTCCCGCCGGACGCCCCGACCGCCCCGAGCCTGCGTTCCGAGACCCTACGCGTCTCCCCACCGTGAGCATCGCCCCACTCTTCCCTCCCCTGCTTCGCTCTGTCGCCGTAGGGGTCGACCCGCCTTCGGTCGCCATGGCGGAGCTTCGCTCGGTCTGCGCTTCGTCGCGCTCGGCTCGCGCCGGCTCACGCGCCCAGCGTACCCCAGATTCCCCTCGCGCCTCCTCCGCTCGATCGAGGCCCTCTCCTCGCGCGCGCGGGCCGTTCCGCCTGCCCTCCCTCTCTCTTCTCGGCCGCCGCCGTTGTTTTGCTCGCCGAGCACGTGGACGTGCTCATTGCAGCCCGCCGAGGCCGCCCGTGCCGCTTGCCCACCTCGAGGACCCCAGAGCGCGATGCCGACGCGGTCCCGAATCCCACCGCCGCCTCCTCCGCTCGTCGGCGTCGTTTCCGGCCAAGTCCGGCCGTGCCTCTGCCACCGTTGGACGCGTCGTCGTCTCCCCGTTCGAACGCACCCGCCATGCCATTTTGGCCGCCGGACGGCGAATCCGGCGAGGTCCGCCCTCGCTGCTGAACGCTCTCGAGCTCCCCAACGCCCGATCGCCGACGTGGCCGACTGGGCCACCCACAGGTCATCGACCCGTGGGCCCTAGGGGCCCTACGGACTGTTGACCCAGCCAACATCTTGTTGGGCACCCAGTACACCGACCGCAGGCCCCCGTAACGTTAAAAATAAAAATAAATGATAATTAAAATATTAATTAATTAATTAAGTAAATAATTAATTTAATTAATCCTGATTAATTAACCTAATGGCTAATTAACCTAATTAACTACTGTTAATTAACTAACAGAGTATGACGAACGGGACCCACATGACAGGTTGACCAAGTCAACCCTGCTGACTGCTGACATCAGCATGACATCATGCTGACGTCATAATTCCATTTTTCGAATTAATTAATTAATTAATTAAATTCCAGAAATTAATAAAATCTTTAGAAAATCATATCTTTTAATCCGTAACTCGGATTAAAATACTTTCTACATGAAAGTTGCTCAGAACGACGAGGCGAATCCGGATACACAGTCCGTTCGTCCGCCACCCCCCTAACCTATCGAACTCGCAACTTTCCCCCTCCGGCTCCTCTGCCCGAAAACACGAAACACCGGGAATACTTTCCCGGATGTTTTCCCCCTTAACCGGTACCACCTCATACCACGTTAGGGCACGCCTAGCCTCGTTACTTGTCATGTCATGCATCAATATGCATCTGTTTACATGGTGTTCATTGTTTCTTCCCCCTCTTCTCTCCGGTAGACTACGAGACCGACGCTGCTGCTGCCCAGTTCGACTACGGTGTTGACGACCCCTCTCTCTTGCCAGAGCAACCAGGCAAGCCCCCCCCCCCCTTGATCACCAGATATCGCCTACTCTTCTATACTGCTTGCATTAGAGTAGTGTAGCACGTTACTGCTTTCAGATACTCCTATACTGCTGCATAGCCTGTCCTTGTTACCACTGTTGTTACCTTTACCTACAATCCTATATGCTTAGTATAGGATGCTAGCATTTTCATCTGTGGCCCTACATTCTTGTCCGTCTGCCGTGCTATACTATCGGGCCATGATCACTCGGGAGGTGATCACGGGTATATACTATATACTTTATACGTGATACATGTGGAAACTAAAGTCGGGTCGGCTGGTGGAGCACCCGCGAGTGGATCTTGAGGCGGAGCGACAGGGCAGGTTGAGACCGCCTAGGAGAGAGGTGGGCCTGGCCCTGTTCGGCGTTCGCGGATACTTAACACGCTTAACGAGGTCTTGGTATTTGATCTGAGTTGGCTATGAGCTTATACACACTAACCATCTACGCGGGAGTAGTTATGGGTACCCAGCGCCGTGGTATCACCAAGCACTTCAGACGTCGGCGACGGAGCGGCGCTACCGGATTGGACTGGAACGCCACTAGGCTAGGTCTGCATTTTCGTCACAGACGCAACGCAGTGTGTGTGCTCGTATGGCGATGGGCCCAGACCCCTGCGCGCTTATGTTTAGACCGGCGTGTTGGCCTCTCTGTTGTGCCTAGGTGGGGCTGCGACGTGTTGATCTTCCGCGGCCGGGCATGACCCAGGAAAGTGTGTCCGGCCAAATGGGATCAAGCGTGCTGGGTAAGATGGTGCACCCTTGCAGGGAAGTTAATCTATTCGAATAGCCGTGATCTTCGGTAACAGGACGACTTGGAGTTGTACCTTTAGCTTATGACAACTAGAACCGGATACTTGATAAAACACACCCTTCCAAGTGCCAGATACAACCGGTGGTCGCTCTCTCTCAGGGATATGAGGAGGGGATCGCCGGGTAGGATTATTGCTATGTGATGTTACTTGGAGGACTTCAGTTTGCTCTCCTCTACCTGTTGCAAGACAGGTGACCAGAAGAGTAGTCTTCGCTAAGACTAGCTATCCCCCTCTTATTCTGGCATTCTGCAGTTCAGTCCACTGATATGGCCCTTTACACATATATCCATGCATATGTAGTGTAGCTCCTTGCTTGCGAGTACTTTGGATGAGTACTCACGTTTGCCTTGTTCCCTCTTGTTCCCCTACCTCTACTCGATTGCTGCAACCAGACGATGGAGCCCAGGAGCCAGACGCCACAGTCGATGACGACTACTACTTTGGAGGTGCCTACTACTACGTGCAGCCCGCTGACAACGACCAGGAGTAGCTAGGAGGATCCCAGGCAGGAGGCCTGCTCCTCTTTCGATCTGTATCCCAGTTTGTGCTAGCCATCTTATGGCAACTTGTTTAACTTATGTCTGTACTCAGATATTGTTGCTTCCGCTGACTCGTCTATGATCGAGCACTTGTATTCGAGCCCTCGAGGCCCCGGCTTGTATTATGATGCTTGTATGACTTATTTAATTTGTAGAGTTGTGTTGTGATATCTTCCCGTGAGTCCCTGATCTTGATCGTACACATTTGCGTGCATGATTAGTGTACGATTAAATCGGGGGCGTCACAGTCACACATAAGCCTCATTATATCTTCCTCAAAACATCCACCATACCTACCTATTATGGCATTTGCATAGCCATTCCGAGATATATTGTCATGCAACTTCCATCATCATCATATACATGACTAGAGCATTCATTTTCATATTGCTTTGCATGATCGTAAGATAGCTAGCATGATATTTTCATGGCTTGTCCGTTTTTTTGATGTCATTGCTACGCTAGATCATTGCACATCCTGGTACACCGCCGGAGGCATTCATATAGAGCCATATCTTTCTTCTAGATATCGAGTTGTAATATTGAGTTGTAAGTAAATAAAAGTGTGATGATCACCATTATTAGAGCATTGCCGCAGTGAGGAAAGGATGATGGAGACTATGATTCCCCCACAAGTCGCCATGAGACCCCAGACTTTACGAAAAATAAAAGAGGCCAAAGAAGCCCAAATAAAAAAAGAGGCCAAAGAAGCCCACCAAAAAAAAGAAAATAAAAAAATGAGAGAAAAAGAGAGAAGGGGCAATGTTACTATCCTTTTACCACACTTGTGCTTCAAAGTAGCACCATGTTCTTCATATAGAGAGTCTCTTGAGTTATCACTTTCATATACTAGTGGGAATTTTCATTATAGAACTTGGCTTGTATATTCCGATGATGGGCTTCCTCAAACGCCCGAGGTCTTCATGCGCAAGCAAGTTGGATGCACACTGCTACGTCTTGAGCTTGTGTTGGTTTTCCCTAAAGAGGAGAGGATGATGCAGCACAGTAGCGTAAGTATTTCCCTCAGTTTTTGAGAACCAAGGTATCAATCCAGTAGGAGGCCACGCACAAGTCCCTCGTACCTGCACAAAACGATAGGTACTCGCAACCAACGCGATTAGGGGTTGTCAATCCCTTCACGGTCACTTACGAGAGTGAGATCTGATAGAGATAATATTTTTGGTATTTTGGGTATAAAGATGCAAAGCAAAAAGTAAAAAGCAAAGTAAAAACAAAGCAAGTATAAAAGTGATGGAGATTGATATGATGAGAATAGACCCGGGGCCATAGGTTTCACTAGTGGCTTCTCTCATGAGCATAATTATTCTACGGTGGGTGAAAAATTACTGTTGAGCAATTGATGAATTGAGCATAGTTATGAGGTTATCTAGGTATGATCATGTATATAGGCATCACGTCCGAGACAAGTAGACCAAACGATTATGCATCTACTACTATTACTCCACTCATCGACCGCTATCCCAAGATGCATCTAGAGTATTAAGTTAAAAACAGAGTAACACCTTAAGAAAGATGACATGATGTAGAGGAATAAATTCATGCTATATGATAAATACCCCATCTTGTTATCCTCGATGGCAACAATACAATACGTGCCTTGCAACCCTTTCTGTCACAGGGTAAGGACACCGCAAGATTGAACCCAAAGCAATGCACTTCTCCCATTGCAAGAACTACCAATCTAGTTGGCCAAACCAAACGGATAATTCGAAGAGACTTGCAAAGATAACTCAATCATACATAAAAGAATTCAGAGAAGATTCAAACATTATTCATAGATAAGCTGGATCATAAACCCACAATTCATCGGTCTCAACAAACACACCGCAAAAAGAAGATTACATCGAATAGATCTCCACGAGAGAGGGGGAGAACATTGTATTCAGATCCAAAAAGAGAGAAGAAGCCATCTATCTACTAGCTATGGACCCGAAGGTCTGAAGTAAACTACTCACACTTCATCGGAGGGGCTATGGTGTTGATGTAGAAGCCCTCCGTGGTGGATGCCCCCTCCGGCGGAGCTCCAGAACAGGCCCCAAGATGGGATCTCGTGGATACAGGAAGTTGCGGCGGTGGAATTAGATTTTTGGCTCCTGTTTGTTTGGACTCCGTTTGATATTCTGTTTCGTCGAAACACTGAAGAAGGGCAAAAAACAACAATTCTGGGCTGGGCCTCCGGTTAATAGGTTAGTCCCAAAAGTAATATAAAAGTGGAAAATAAAGCCCATTATAGTCCAAAACAATAGATAAAGTAGCATGGAGCAATAAAAAATTATAGATACGTTGGAGACGTATCAGGCATCCCCAAGCTTAATTCCTGCTCGTCCTCGAGTAGGTAAATGCTAAAAAGAGTATTTTTAACGCGGAGTGATACTTTGGCATAATTTCAATGTAAATCTTCTTAATCATGGTATGAATATTCAGATCCGAAAGATTCAAGACAAAAGTTCATATTGACATAAAAATAATAATACTTCCAGCATACTAATCAAAGTAATCATGTCTTCTCAAAATAGCATGGCAAAAGAAAGTTCATCCCTACAAAATCATATAGTTAGGCTATGCTTCATTTTCGTCACACAAAGATGTTCCCAACTTCTATACCCCCGATGACAAGCCAAGAAATTGTTTCATACTTAAATAATCTCAAACTTTTTCAACCTTCACGCAATACATGAGCGTGAGCCATGGATATAGCACTATGGGTGGAATAGAATATGATGATGGGGATTGTGTGGAGAAGACAAAAAAGGAGAAAGTCTCACGTTGATGAGGATAATCAACGGGCTATGGAGATGCCCATCAATTGATGTCAATATGAGGAGTAGGGACTGCCATGCAACGGATGCACTAGAGCTATGAATGCTCAACAAAAGAAAACTAGTGGGTGTGCATCCAACTTGCTTGCTCATGAAGACCTAGGGCATTTTGAGGAAGCCCATTGTAGGAATATACAAGCCAAGTTCTATAACGAAAAATTCCCACTAGTAAAAAAAGACAACTTATGAAACTCACTATATGAAAAAGATGGTGCTACTTTGAAGCACAATATATGAGACTCACTACATGAAGAACAAGGTGCTACTTTGAAGCACAAGTGTGGAAAAAGAGATAGTAGCATTGCCATTTTTATTTATTTTCTTTTTTTGGGCCTTTCTTTTCTTCTTTTTGGCCTTTCTCTTTTTTTGGGCAATGCTCTAATAATGATGATCATCACACTTCTATTGATTACAACATCAGGATTACAACTCGAAACTAGAACAAGGTATGACTCTATATGAATGCCTCCGGCGGTGTACCGGGATGGTGCAATGAATCAAGAGTGACATGTATGAAAAATAATGCATGGTGGCTTTGCCACAAATACGATGTCAACTACATGATCATGCAATGGCAATATGACAAAAGTAAAGTATGTCACGATGATGATGAACGGAACGGTGGAAAGTTGCATGGCAATATATCTCGGAATGGCTATGGAAATGCCATAATAGGTAGGTATGGTGGCTGTTTTGAGGAAGATATAAGGAGGTTTATGTGTGATAGAGCATATCATATCACGGGGTTTGGATGCACCGTGAAGTTTGCACCAACTCTCAAGGTGAGAAAGGGCAATGCACGGCATCAAGAGGCTAGCAAAGGCGGAAAGGTAAAAGTGCGTATAATCCATGGACTCAACATTAGTCAAAAGAACTCATATACTTATTGCCAAAATTTAGAAGTCATCAAAAATCAAGTACTACGCGCATGCTTCTAGGGGGATATATTGGTAGGAAAAGACCATCGCTCGTCCCAGACCGCCACTCATAAGGATGCACAAGCCAGGTACACTTCATGTTTCAAATTTGTTACACAACTTTAACCATACGTGCATGCTACGGGATTTGCTAACTTCAACACAAGCATTTCTCAAATTCACAACTACTCAACTAGCATGACTTTGATATTATCACCTCCATATCTCAAAACAATTATCAAGCATCAAACTTATCTTAGTATTCAACGCACTCAAAAGGAAGTTTCACATATCTTGAATACCAAGTATGTTAATATTAAGCAAATTACCATGCTATTAACGACTCTCAAAATAATCTAAGTGAAGCATGAGAGATCAAGTTTCTTTAAAACAAATCCACCACCGTGCTCTAAAAGATCTAAGTGAAGCACTAGAGCAAAAAATTATCACGCTCAAAGATATAAGTGAAGCACTATGAGCAAACTATCAAGCTCAAAAAATATAAGTGAAGCACATAGAGTATTCTATCAAATTTAAATTCATGTATGGCTCTCTCAAAAGGTGTGTACAGAAAGGATGATTTTGGTAAACTAACAAGCAAAGACGCAAATAATACAAGACGCTCCAAGCAAAACACTTATCATGTGGTGAATAAAAATATAGCTCCAAGTAAATTACCGATGGAAGTGGACGAAAGAGGGGATGCCTTCCGGGGCATCCCCAAGCTTTGAATTTTTGGTGTCCTTGGATTATATTGGGGGTGCCATGGGCATCCCAAGCTTAGGCTCTTGCCACTCCTTGTTCCATAATCCATCAAAAGAATTCACCCAAAACTTGAAAACTTCACAACACAAAACTCAATAGAAATCTTGTGAGCTCCGTTAGAGAAAGAAAACAAAAGACTACTTTAAGGTACTGTAATAAACTCATTCTTTATTTATATTGGTGTTAAACCTACTGTATTCCAACTTCTCTATGGATTATAAACTATTTTACTAGCCATAGATTCATCAAAATAAGCAAACAACACACGCAAAACAGAATCTGTCAAAAACAGAACAGTCTGTAGTAATCTGTAACTAACGCAAACTTCTGGAACTCAAACAATTCTACCAAAATTAGACGACCTGGAAACTTTGTTTATTTATCAGAAGCAGTTGGAATTAGTATTTTATCACGTTCTTGTGATTTTTAACAATTCGGGCACTGAACGCAAAGTTTCTGGAAATTACAGCAAGATCAAATAACTATCATCCAAGAAGATCCAATAGGTTTAACTTGGCACAAACACTAATTAAAAGATAAAACCACATCTAAACAGAGGATAGATGGATTATTTATTCCTAAACATAAGCAAAAACAAAAAACTAAAAATAAAATTGGGTTGCCTCCCAATAAGCGCTATCGTTTAACGCCCCTAGCTAGGCATAAAAGCAATGATAGATCTAGGTATTGCCATCTTTGGTAGGCAATCCATAAGTGGCTCTCATGATAGATTCATATGGTAATTTTATTTTATTTCTAGGGAAGTGTTACATGCCTTTCTTTAATGGAAATTGGAATCTAATATTCCCTTCCTTCATATCAATAATTGCACCAATCGTTCTAAGGAAAGGTCTACCAAGAATAATAGGACATGAAGGATTGCAATCTATATCAAGAACGATAAAATCTACGGGCACATAATTCCTATTTGCAACAATAAGAACATCATTAATTCTTCCCATAGGCTTTTTAATAGTGGAATCCGCAAGATGCAAGTTTAGAGAGCAATCATCAAAGTCACAAAAATCTAGCAAATCACACAAAGTTTTGGGGATAGTGGAGACACTAGCACCCAAATCACACAAAGCATTAAACTCATGATCTTTAATTTTAATTTTGATAGTAGGTTCCCATTCATCATAGAGTTTCCTAGGGATAGAAACTTTCAACTCAAGCTTTTCTTCATAAGATTGCATCAAGGCATCAACAATGTGTTCGGTAAAGGCCTTATTTTGACTATAAGCATGAGGAGAATTTAGCACGGTTTGCAACAAGGAAATACAATCAATTAAAGAGCAATTTTCATAATTAAATTCCTTGAGATCCAATATAGTGGGTTTAGCAATATCTAGATTTTTATTTCTTTCAGTCCCACTTTTATCAATTTCATCATCAAGATCTAAAAACTCCGAATTCTTAGAACGCCCTCTAGGTAAAGGAAGATAATATTAAGTTTCATCAAGATTCATATAGCAAAACAAAGATTTAATAGGGGACACATCAATAACTTTTAGATCTTCATCTTGATTTTCATAGGAATTAGAAGAACACGCTTTAATAAAGGCATCTTTTATAGCACGCATCCTAGCGGTTCTTTCTTTGCACTCATCAATGGAAATTCTCATAGCTTTGAGAGACTCATTGATATCATGCTTAGGAGGAATAGATCTAAGCTTTAAAGAATCAACCTCAAGAGAAATTCTATCAACGTTCCTAGCCAAATCATCAACTTTAAGCAATTTCTCCTCAAGCAAAGCATTAAAATTCTTTTGTGAATTCATAAAATCTTTAACACTACTCTCAAATTCAGAGGGCATCTTATTAAAATTTCCATAAGAGTTGTTGTAGGAATTTCCATAATTATTAGAAGGATTACTAGGATAGGGCCTAGGATTAAAATTCCCTCTATACGGATTGTTACCAAAATTATTCCTACCAACAAAATTCACATCCATAGGTTCATTATTATTCTCAATCAAGGTAGACAAAGGTATATCATTAGGGTCGGAAGAAACACTCTTATTAGCAAATAATTTCATAAGTTCATCCATCTTTCCACTCAAAACATTGATTTCTTCTATAGCATGCACTTTTTTATTAGAAGATCTTTCGTCATGCCATTGATAATAATTAACCATAATATTATCTAGGAGTTTAGTAGAATCTCCTAAAGTGATTTCCATAAAAGTGCCTCCCGCGGCCGAATATAAAAGATTTCTAGAAGCAAAATTCAATCCAGCATAATTTTTTTGTATAATCACCCACAAGTTCAAACCATGAGTAGGACAATTACGTATCATTAATTTCATTCTCTCCCATGCTTGTGCAACATGTTCAAGATCAATTTGCTTACAATTCGTAATATCGTTTCTAAGAGAGATAATCTTAGCGGGAGGAAAATACTTAGAGATAAAAGCATCTTTGCACTTGTTCCAAGAATCAATACTATTTTTAGGCAAGGATGAAAACCACGCTTTAGCACGATCTCTAAGCGAAAAAGGAAATAACTTCAATTTAACGACATCATTATCGACATCTTTTTTCTTTTGCGTATCACATAAATCAACGAAGCTATTCAGATGAGTAGCGGCATCTTCACTAGGAAGGCCGGCGAATTGATCTTTCATAACAATATTCAACAAAGCAGTATTGATTTCACAAGATTCAGTATTGGCAAGAGGAGAAATCGGAGTGCTAAGGAAATCATTATTATTGGTATTGGTGAACTCACACAATTTGGTAGCATCTTGAGCCATCGCGACAAACAAGCAATCCAACACACGAGCAAACAAAAGGCAAAGGGAAAAAGAGGAGGAGATTGGGAAAGAGAGGGCGAATAAAATGGCAAGGGTGAAGTGGGGGAGAGGAAAACGAGAGGCAAATGGCAAATAATGTAATGCGATAGATAGGGATTGTGATGGGTACTTGGTATGTTGACTTTTGCGTAGACTCCCCGGCAACGGCGCCAGAAATCCTTCTTGCTACGTCTTGAGCTTGCGTTGGTTTTCCCCGAATAGGAGAGGATGATGCAGCACAGTAGCGTAAGTATTTCCCTCAGTTTTTGAGAACCAAGGTATCAATCCAGTAGGAGGCCACGCACAAGTCCCTCGTACCTGCACAAAAGATAGCTACTCGCAACCAACTCGATTAGGGGTTGTCAATCCCTTCATGGTCACTTACGAGAGTGAGATCTGATAGAGATAATATTTTTGGTATTTTGGGTATAAAGATGCAAAGAAAAAAGTAAAAAAGCAAAGTAAAAACAAAGCAAGTATAAAAGTGATGGAGATTGATATGATGAGAATAGACCCGGGGGCCATAGGTTTCACTAGTGGCTTCTCTCATGAGCATAATTATTCTACGGTGGGTGAACAAATTATTGTTGAGCAATTGACAGAATTGAGCATAGTTATGAGGTTATCTAGGTATGATCATGTATATAGGCATCACGTCCGAGACAAGTAGACCGAAACGATTCTGCATCTACTACTATTACTCCACTCATCGACCGCTATCCAGCATGCATCTAGAGTATTAAGTTAAAAACAGAGTAACGCCTTAAGCAAGATGACATGACGTAGAGGAATAAATTCATGCAATATGATAAATACCCCATCTTGTTATCCTCGATGGAAACAATACAATACGTGCCTTGCAACCCTTTCTGTCACTGGGTAAGGACACCGCAAGATTGAACCCAAAGCAATGCACTTCTCCCATTGCAAGAACTACCAATCTAGTTGGCCAAACCAAACGGATAATTCGAAGAGACTTGCAAAGATAACTCAATCATACATAAAATAATTCAGAGAAGATTCAAATATTATTCATAGATAAGCTGGATCATAAACCCACAATTCATCGGTCTCAACAAACACACCTCAAAAAGAAGATTACATCGAATAGATCTCCACGAGAGAGGGGAGAACATTGTATTGAGATCCAAAAGAGAGAAGAAGCCATCTAGCTACTAGCTATGGACCCAAGGTCTGAAGTAAACTACTCACACTTCATCGGAGGGGCTATGGTATTGATGTAGAAGCCCTCCATGGTGGATGCCCCCTCCGGCGGAGCTCCGGAACAGGCCCCAAGATGGGATCTCGTGGATACAGGAAGTTGCGGCGGCGGAATTATGTTTTTGGCTCCTGTTCGTTTGGACTCCGTTTGATATTCTGTTTCTTCGAAACACTGAAAAAGGGCAAAAAAAGAGCAATTCTGGGCTGGGCCTCCGGTTAATAGGTTAGTCCCAAAAGTAATATAAAAGTGGAAAATAAAGCCCATTATAGTCCAAAACAATAGATAAAGTAGCACGGAGCAATCAAAAATTATAGATACGTTGGAGACGTATCACACACCCACTTAGTTTCCAGTTTGAGCTTTCATACACTTATATCTCTAGTGCATCCGTTGCATGGTAGTCCCTACTCACTCACATTGATATATACTGATGGTCATCTCCATAGCCCGTTGATACGCCTAGTTGATGTGAGACTTTCTCCTTTTTGTCTTCTCCATACAACCTCCACCATCATATTCTATTCCACCTATAGTGCTATGTCCATGGCTCATGCTCATGTATTGCGTGAAAGTTGAAAAGGTTTGAGAACATCAAAAGTATGAAACAATTGCTTGGCTTGTCATTGGGGTTGTGCATGATGTGAATATTTTGTGTGGTGAAGATGGAGCATAGCCAGACTATATGATTTTGTAGGGATAACTTTCTCCATGTTATTTTGAAAACACATGATTGCTTTATTAGTAGGCTTGAAGTATTATTGTTTTTATGTCAAAGGATAGACTATTGATTTTAATCTCTCGTGTCTTAATATTCATGCCATGATTAGAAATATGATCAAGATTATGCTAGGTAGCATTCCACATCAATTTTTTAATCATTTACGTACTCGAGGACGGGCAGGAATTAAGCTTGGGGATGCTGATACGTGTCCGTCGTATCTATAATTTTTGATTGTTCCATGCCAATATTATTCAACTTTCATATACTTTTTTGGCAACTTTTTATACTATTTTTGGGACTAACATATTGATCCAGTGCACAGTGCCAGTTCCTGTCTATTGCATGTTTTTGGTTTCGCAAAATATCCATATCGAACGGAGTCCAAACGGGATAAAAACGGACGGAGATTTTTTTTAGAATATTTGGAAAGTCTGGAAGAAAGATCATCGTGAAACGGAGTCCGAGGTGGGAACGAGGTAAGGGGGCGCGCCCTACCCCCTGTCATGACCGGTTTTCCAATAAAATACTTATTGAGAAACCGATCTTTAAGTCCCAGTATAAGGAAATAATCCTCCATACTGGTAGAAAAAATCTTGATATAGAAAGCCAGTAGCATTAAAACATATTACAGGGTCGAGCTGAGGGTGCTCAACACATTATTACAAGCACGCCAATAATTATACATAATGGCGGATATGACACAATGGTGTGGGGTGACATACTCTTGACTCGAGAAAAAGTGGTAGCGGAATAACACGGTGGAGTGGAAATGACTCCTAGATCGGCAGCTCATCGGCGTCGAGGTGAGCTCAATGAATTTATTTGGGTAGCAGAAACGGATGTGATACAATGTCCAATCCAGGGTCGCACGAGACTGACTGGGACTCCTCTAGGAGTCGGACTCGCTATCGAACTCTTCATCCATGAGATCGCCTTCATCAACATCTGGCCAAATCAACAAGCCAGGTGAGTACTTTGAAAGTACTCGCAAGACAGTTCAGACATAAGATATAACAAATGCATGCATGAATGCGTCATGAGCAAATAACAATGCACATTCAAATACTAAATATTTGCACAACTTTATAAGTAAAAAGGAAGTCGGGCGGTAGTCTTCCCGAAATCCCAACAAAATAAGTGAAAACCGATCGGGTGTCTGGAGCGACGCCTCGAAGGGTAAACGAATAAATAAACATGCATGATCGAGGCGTCTAAGCGACACCACATAGAGGGCTTATATTGAAAATAAAAGACATATATGCCACGATCGAACGTCTGGCGACATCGCAGAAAGGGCTTATGTCGAAAGTAAAATAACAAGCGTGCCACAGTCGGACGTCGGGGCGACATCGCAGAAAGGGCTTACATCAAAAGTAGAAAACAAGCATGCCACAGTCGGACGTCTGAGCGACATCGCAGAAAGGGCTTATATCAAAAGTAAACAACAAGCGTGCCACAGTCGGACGTCTGAGCGACATCGCAGAAAGGGCTTATATCAAAAGAAAACAACAAGTGTGCCACAGTCGGACGTCTGAGCGACATCGCAGAAAGGGCTTATATCAAAATAAAACAACAAGTGTGCTACGATCGGACGTCGAGCGACATCGCAGAAAGGGCTTATATCAAAAGAAAACAACAAGTGTGCTACGATCGGACGTCTGGCGACATCGCGAAAGGGCTTATATCAAAAGAAAACAACAAGTGTGCCACAGTCGGACGTCTGAGCGACATCACAGAAAGGGCTTATATTTCATCATTCATGCCTGATAAATTCACAAGGACATAATACTCATAAGAAATATTCAGCGCACAATAATAAACGGGTTAGTCCATCCACAGGAATAAACACTTAACCGAACTCATCACTCATGTGGTTTACCGGAGTTTTTCCACTGAGACTGATGCTGACAAGATAAGTCGAACATAGAACTCCGACGTAGATGAGATTGTTTCAAAGGATTTTTGACTCTGCAGAGTTTGTACTAATTATCCACAGCCAACGGATTTCCGTAGTCGCGAGGATTAGTTCCGTTTACGGTATTTCGGTAGAAACACACCTAACCAGTACACACCCATCCCACCTCACAATGCCAGGAATCACCCTTGACAACGTTCAAGAAAAACTTTGAGACGGGGAGATCACAACCTCGAATAGCATGGGTTCAAATTTATATACGCGCGCTCTAAGGGGTGCCCCCCTCTCGGTCCCAACTGGAAACACCCATGCCCCCTGACCGGATGACGGGCTTTAATCCAGGGCCATGGAACCCTCATCCCGGCCTCTCTATTTGGTGTGTACCAGGAAAGCGGTTTGCAACTTACTAAGCCATATCCCTTGCGGGAAACATATGGTAGTACAGGTAGGGAAAACGGACGGAAACTGGACTGATTCATGTTGACACTGGAGTCAAATAGTCTGGCATAAGACTAGCATGCTACAACACTGCCATCTTACCCATCCTCATGCCATCACCTGGCCATGCCAACTCACATCCAGCAACTTATGGATTATCGAAATTCACTTACCTCAACTTTGCATGCAATATGACATTCATCGTGATGCTCATAAACATGCCATGGACTACTTAATGCAAACATGTCAAGACACTCATCATATCAAAAGTTCAAACATGCTTGCCTGGTTCGGAGTAGTCGGAGTCTAGCTTGGCGAAGTTCGCGGGTCTGTCACCTCCTCCGGTATCTACGGTATAAGAAAAATACATACTTATAGTAAATACCGTGAGTGCACAGAAAAGTGTTCTATTTATTTTTCAAATAAATCTGATAAAAAACTAGACAAAATTTTAAAGAGGACAAAAAAAGAATCAATCAAAAATCCTTTCCTGTTTAAAAGTTATAAGAGTTTTAATCCAGGGACCTCTCTGTAATGAAACAAAAACTTCTCAGGGGGCTGAACAGAAAAGACTAGAAAAACGCTTCAGAATGAAAGCGTATTTGCTCGAGTAAGTTTTCAGAAAATGGTTCGTTTAAAAAGAAAAGAGAGGCTGACAGGCGGGTCCCACCCGTCAGGTTTGAAAATTCAAACGGGGAAGAACAGAGCCCGCCGGCGCCCGAGAGCTGCGGCGGTCGCCGGCGGCGATCCACGACGAGGCAGGGGGATCGGGCGATACCTGCGTGTTCGGCGTGTCCTTCCGCGTCGGTGGGTGGTGGTGGTGGTCGTCGGCGAGCACTACGTCGACGGTGGCCCTTGCTCCGGCGGACGGCGGCTCGGGTGGAGTTGGATCTCGCCGGGGAGGGCTGCGAAGTTCAAATCGAAGCTTCGGTCAGCTCACTGGGTGCTCGAGGAGGTAACTGACGAGTTTTGGGCATCGGGGATGGCCTCACCGGAGTGATTCGAGCTGGTGGCTGAGGCGGATCGGGGCGGCCGGAGTTGGGGAAGCAGACCTCCTCGAGGTCCTCCGACTGGCTTGGCTGGGTGTTGGCGAGGTGCAGTGGTAGTGCGTGCTCGAGAGCGAGCTTGGGGTCCCTTTTTACAGGCGATCCGAGGCGGTGGCCGTGAACGGGGATCACCGGCGATGGTTACGGCAGTGCAGTGCTTGGTCGGGGAGTTCAGGGAGTTGGGCGTCAATGTGGAGGCTCACCGGTTCCATTTAGGTGCTAACCAGGTTTGGATTAGGCTCCACGGTGGCTGCGACGGACGGGCGGCGCCTTGGGCCCGTCGGCGGCGAGAGCGCGCTACTGTGCTTGCCGGGCCACGGCGACAGTGCTGCTGGGGTGCGCTGGCATGCATGAGGCCACGCAGAGGGCTAGGGGGCGTTGGGCGGCGCAGAACGGCGTAGCGAGCCGGCGCTCCGTTGGCCGCCACGGGTGGCTCTGCCACCGCAGACGCTGCCGACGTTGGCGATGCTCGCCGCCACCGACGCCTGCGTCCGTCCGAGAGGGCGTGCAGTTCTCGGGTCAAGGAGAAGGGCCGTGCTACAACGCGCGAGGCGCACGGTGGTCGATGATAACACTCGACGAAGAAACGACACCGCACTCTCAAAAACTGAACTTTCGAAAGTGCACAGAACAATGCGCGGTGTTCAACGAAATGATCTTGGCATGCGGGGAATTTTCCTTGAGCTGATTTTTGGTGGGGTGGCCTCTCATTGCATCTGGGGGCTGTCTGAATTTTGGTAGAATTTTTGGGTAAGAGGAAATATGAATTTCACCAAATTTGACAAATCTGGTCCAAACTTGCAGAGGATGAAACTTGAAAATTTTGAAAAGAGGAAGAGTGGATCTTGATGGATTTAGGTTGGGGGTGCCAAAGACTATCCAGAGGGGTTGGCTTGGGTCAAAACTCAAAGGGAATTAGGTACTTGTTTTGTAAATCACCTAGGCTTAAAATAAATGACAGAATTGTTTTGGGAAATAAAATAAATGAAACACAATCCAAAAATGGGTTGGACTTGTTGGAACAGAAAGTTTAGATTGCTCCAAAGAGGGAGGAGGGGTTTTGGGAGGTTTTTACCACATGAGGCATGGTAAAACCATGGGTGGTTTCAAAATGAAAGAAGCCCCAAAACTCATAGGGTTACTCTTTTTTTTTTGTTAAAAGAAAATAATTATCAAAAGAAGAAAAAAATATTTTAGGAGGGAACAATCAGAAGGAAGGTTCTCAATAACCAAACACCAGGGTTGAAGAAGATATAAAAAAATAAATCCTTGCCAAGGCAAAAGTTTTGAGAGAGACGTTTTTGGAAGAATTTAAATTACCCTCTTCAAAACCAACAAAGTTTTTGATGAAAACCAAATAATTTTTTTTGAGTGTCACACCCCCCCCAGGGCGCGCCCCTGACCCTCGTGGCCCACCTGTAAGGCGGTTGATGCCCTCCTTCGGCCGCAAGAAAGCTATTTTTTGGTAAAAAATCACGGCGAAGGTTTCAGTCCAATCGGAGTTACGTATCTCCGGATATAAAAGAAACGGTGAAAGGGCAGCAGAACAGAGCGCAGAAACAGAGAGAAACAGAGAGATAGATCCAATCTCGGAGGGGCTCTCGCCCCTCCAACGCCATGGAGGCCAAGGACCAGAGGGGAAACCCTTCTCCCATCTAGGGAGGAGGTCAAGGAAGAAGAAGACGAAGGGGCCCCCTCTCCCCTTCTCTTCCGGTGGCGCCAGAACGCCGCCGTGGCCATCATCATCACCGCAATATTCACCAACAACTTCACCGCTATCATCACCAAGTCTTCTCCCCTCTATGCAGCGATGTAACCTCTCCCTTACCTGCTGTAATCTCTACTTAAACATGCTGCTCAACGCTATATATTATTTCCCAATGATGTATGGCTATCCTATGATGTTTGAGTAGATCCGTTTTGTCCTCTGGGCTATTTGATGATCAAGATTGGTTTGAGTTGCATGTTTTATTATTGGTGCTGTCCTATGCTGCTCTCCGTGTCGCGCAAGCGTGAGGGATTCCTGCTGTAGGGTTTGCAATATGTTCATGATTTGCTTATGGTGGGTGGAGTGGTGTGAAGCACATACCGAGTAAGTAGGTTGTTTGCGTATGGGATAAAGGGGACTTGATACTTTAATGCTATGGTTGGGTTTTACCTTAATGATCTTTAGTATTTGCGGATGCTTGCTAGATTTCCAATCATAAGTGCATATGATCCAAGTAGAGAAAGTATGTTAGCTTATGCCTCTCCCTCAAATAAAATTGCAATAATGATTACCGGTCTAGTTATCGATTGCCTAGGGACAAATAACTTTCTCGTGACAACAAGATCTTTACTAAAACTAATTTAGTTGTGTCTTTATCTAAACAACCCCTAGCTTTTATTTCCGTGCTCTTTATTTTCTTGCAAGCCTATCCAAAAACACCTACAAAGTACTTCTAGTTTCATACTTGTTTCCGGTAAAGCAAACGTCAAGCGTGCGTAGAGTTGTATCGGTGGTCGATAGAACTTGAGGGAATATTTGTTCTACCTTTAGCTCCTCGTTGGGTTCTACACTCTTACTTATCGAAAGAGGCTACAATTGATCCCCTATACTTGTGGGTTATCAAGACCTTTTTCTGGCGCCGTTGCCGGGGAGTCATAGCGTGGGGTGAATATTCTCGTGTGTGCTTGTTTTCTTTATCACTAAGTAATTTTTATTTGCTGTTCTTAGTTGTTCTCTATCTTTAGTTATGGATATGGAACACGAAATACCAAAAAAATTAGGTGTACTTTCTGCTCATGGAGATGGGGAACCTCCTAAAACCCTCGATGCTGGTTATGTGAAAGATATTACGTACTACTTTAATAATCCTAAGAAAACCCCATTCAATTATGTAATGGGAGTAACGTTGGATCAACGTGAATACTTTACGGACTACCGCTTGACACAAAAAGGGAAACTATTATGGGATCAAATTCATATATTGAAGTGGTATGCTAGACAACTATGCTTGGAATATGATTATAGTTGTTGCTCTAGGATGAAGGCTCCACACCTTCCCTTTTCATGCAAATTTAATGATAATAAAACCTTAGCTTCTTATGCTAATGGTATATATGATTACTATGATGTGGAGCGAATAGAAGAATTTGTTGCTTTTATGGGTGCTTATGAAATTGAATCTATGTTTAAAGAGTTTGAAGATTTTGATGATGCTTCTTATAGAATTGAAAATTTAGCTATCCTCAAATATTGTTATGAGAATTATGAATACAATGCCGATATTAATGCACTCATTGAGAAAGTCTCAGCTGTCCAAGAAGAGACTAATATTTTGCAGGAGTCTATGGAAGAAGAAATTGATGAAACTATGAGATCATTGGATGAAAAAGATGATGAGGAGAGCGAAGAACAAAAGGAGGAAGAGCGGATTAGCTACCCGTGCCCACCTTCTAATGAGAGTAACTCTTCAACTCATACATTGTTTAATTCCCCTTCGTGCTTACCGAAGGATGATTGCTATGATGACTGTTATGATCCCTTTGATTCTTTTGAAATATCCCTTTTTGATGATGCTTGCTATGCTTGTGGCCAAGATGCCAATATGAATTATGCTTATGGAGATGAACTTGCTATAGTTTCTTATGTTAAACATGAAATTGTTTCTATTGCACCCACACATGATAGTCCTATTATCTTTTTGAATTCTCCCAACTACACTATATCGGAGAAGGTTGCTCTTATTAAGGATTATATTGATGGGTTGCCTTTTACCATTGCACATGATGATTTTGATAGATATAATATGCATGTGCTTTCTGTTCCTACTTGCAATTATTATGAGAGAGGAACTATATCTCCACCTCTCTATGTTTCCCAGACGATAGAATTGCAATGAACTGCTTATACTATGCATTGGCCTTTACTTTGCGTGCATGAATTGTTCTTTTATGACATGCCGATGCATAGGAAGAGAGTTAGACTTCGTCATTACATGATATATGTTACTTTGTGCTCACTACTAAATTACAAATCATTGCTAATTAAAATTGGCTTTGATATACCTTGGGATCTGGGTGGATCCATTACTTGAGCACTATATGCCTAGCTTAATGGCTTTAAAGAAAGCGCTGCCAGGGAGACAACCCGGAAGTTTTAGAGAGTCATTTATTTCTGTTGAGTGCTTTCATATAGTTTAAAAAACAACAAAAATAAATAGGGGAACCCAAAACTTTTCAAAAAGAAAAGTGAAAGTGAGATAGATAAGCATTGTGAAAGTGGGGGACGTCCTTAAACTTGTTCAGGCCCATGGGAACTTTGTGAATCTTAATTACAGAAAATTTTCAATAAAATTAATTATCCCCTTGTACAATTCCATTGTATTATAAAAATAATGTGCCAAGGTTTTCCTTTAGGATGTTTACAATGCTTGTTGGTTTGTGCGGTGCAGGACAGAAACTTTGGTTGTAGTGCGCGAATTTTAATTTTTTTACTGGAACGTCAAATGGTTCTGATTCTTTTTGCAATGTCTTGCTGTACAAATTGTTTACTTTTCCTAATGTTGGCAGAATTTTTCATGTACCATAAGTATGGTGAATGTTCAGATTATTACAGACTGTTCTGTTTTTGACAGATTCTGTTTTTGATGCATACTTTGCTTATTTTGATGAAACTATTGATTTATATCAGTGGATTAAGCCATGAAAAAGTTATATTACAGTAGACACAATGCAATAATAAAATTTGAATTGGTTTTAAACAGTACTTAGAGTAGTGATTTGCTTTATTATACTAACGGATCTTATCGAGTTTTCTATTGAAGTTTTGTGTGGATGAAGTGTTCGATGATCGAGGAGGTCTTGATGCGAGAAGAAGGAAGAGAGGCAAGAGCTCAAGCTTGGGGATGCCCAAGGCACCCCAAGTAAATATTCAAGGAGACTCAAGCGTCTAAGCTTAGGGATGCCCCGGAAGGCATCCCCTCTTTCTTCAACAAATATTGGTATGTTTTCGGATTCGTTTCATTCATGTGATATGTGCAAATCTTGGAGCGTCTTTTGCATTTAGTTTTCACTTTTATTTTATGCACCATGCTGGTATGAGATGGTCCTTGGTTGATTTATAGAATGCTCTCTGCACTTCACTTATATCTTTTGAGTATGGATTTATAGAATGCTTCATGTGCTTCACTTATATCATTTGAAGCTTGGATTGCCTGTTTCTCTTTACATAGACAACCGCCATTTGTAGAATGCTCTTTTGCTTCACTTATAATTGTTTAGAGCGTGGGCATATCTTTTGTAGATAGAATTAAACTCTCGTTCTTCACTTATACCTATTTAGAGAGATGACAGGAACTGGTCATTCACATGGTTAGTCATAAAATCCTACATAAAACTTGTAGATTGCTGAATATGATATGTTTAATTCCTTGCAATAGTTTTGCGATATAAAGATGGTGATATTAGAGTCATGCTAGTGGGTAGTTTTGGATTGTTGAAATACTTGTGTCAAAGTTTGTGATTCCCGTAGCATGCACGTATGGTGAACCGTTATGTGATGAAGTCGGAGCATGATTTATTTATTGATTGTCTTCCTTATGAGTGGTGGTCGGGGACGAGCGATGGTCTTTTCCTAGCAATATATCCCCCTAGGAGCATGTGCATAGTACTTTGTTTCGATGACTAATAGATTTATGCAATAAGTATGTGAGTTCTTTATGACTAATGTTGAGTCCATGGATTATACACACTCTCACCCTTCCATCATTGCTAGCCTCTTCGGTACCGTGCATTGCCCTTCTCACCTCGAGAGTTGGTGCAAACTGCGCCGGTGCATCCAAACCCCGTGATACGATACGCTCTGTCACACATAAGCCTCATTATATCTTCCTCAAAACAGCCACCATACCTACCTATTATGGCATTTCCATAGCCATTCTGAGATATATTACCATGCAACTTCCATCATCATCATATACATGACTTGAGCATTCATTGTCATATTGCTTTGCATGATCGTAAGATAGCTAGCATGATATTTTCATGGCTTGTCCGGTTTTTTATGTCATTGCTACGCTAGATCATTGCACATCCCGGTACACCGCCGGAGGCATTCATATAGAGTCATATCTTCGTTCTAGATATCGAGTTGTAATATTGAGTTGTAAGTAAATAAAAGTGTGATGATCATCATTATTAGAGCATTGCCCCAGTGAGGAAAGGATGATGGAGACTATGATTCCCCCACAAGTCGGGATGAGACTCTGGACTTTATGAAAAAAAAAAGAGGCCAAAGAAGCCCAAATAAAAAACGGAGGCCAAAGAAGCCCACCAAAAAAAAGAAAATAAAAAAAGAAAGTAAAAAAATGAGAGAAAAAGAGAGAAGGGGCAATGTTACTATCCTTTTACCACACTTGTGCTTCAAAGTAGCACCATGTTCTTCATATAGAGAGTCTCTTGAGTTATCACTTTCATATACTAGTGGGAATTTTCATTATAGAACTTGGCTTGTATATTCCGATGATGGGCTTCCTCAAACGCCCGAGGTCTTCATGAGCAAGCAAGTTGGATGCACACCCACTTAGTTTCCAGTTTGAGCTTTCATACACTTATAGCTCTAGTGCATTCATTGCATGGCAGTCCCTACTCACTCACATTGATATCTATTGATGGGCATCTCCATAGCCCGTTGATACGCCTAGTTGATGTGAGACTTTCTCCTTTTTGTCTTCTCCATACAACCTCCACCATCATATTCTATTCCACCTATAGTGTTATGTCCATGGCTCATGCTCATGTATTGCGTGAAAGTTGAAAAGGTTTGAGAACATAAAAAGTATGAAACAATTGCTTGGCTTGTCATCGGGGTTGTGCATGATGTGAATATTTTTTGTGGTGAAGATGGAGCATAGCCAGACTATATGATTTTGTAGGGATAACTTTCTTTGGCCATGTTATTTTGAAAAGACATGATTGCTTTATTAGTAGGCTTGAAGTATTATTGTTTTTATGTCAAAGGATAGACTATTGCTTTGAATCTCTCGTGTCTTAATATTCATGCCATGATTAGAAATATGATCAAGATTATGCTAGGTAGCATTCCACATCAAAAATTATTTTTTTATCATTTACCTACTCGAGGACGAGCAGGAATTAAGCTTGGGGATGCTGATACATCTCCGTCGTACCTATAATTTTTGATTGTTCCATGCCAATATTATTCAACTTTCATATACTTTTTGGCAACTTTTTATACTATTTTTGGGACTAACATATTGATCCAGTGCCCAGTGCCAGTTCCTGTCTATTGCATGTTTTTGGTTTCGCAGAATATCCATATCAAACGGAGTCCAAACGGGATAAAAACGGACGGAGATTTTTTTTGGAATATTTGGAAAGTCTGGAAGAAAGATCATCACGAAACGGAGTCCGAGGTGGGCACGAGGTAGGGGGCGCGCCCCTGACCCTCGTGGCCCACCTGTAAGGCGGTTGATGCCCTCCTTCGGTCACAAGAAAGCTAATTTTTGGTAAAAGTCACGGCGAAGGTTTCAGTCCAATCGGAGTTACGGATCTCCGGATATAAAAGAAACGGTGAAAGGGCAGCAGAACAGAACGCAGAAACAGAGAGAAACAGAGAGATAGATCCAATCTCGGAGGGGCTCTCGCCCCTCCCACGCCATGGAGGCCAAGGACCAGAGGGGAAACCCTTCTCCCATCTAGGGAGGAGGTCAAGGAAGAAGAAGACGAACGGGCCCCCTCTCCCCTTCTCTTCCGGTGGCGCCGGAACATCGCCGTGGCCATCATCATCACCGCAATCTTCACCAACAACTTCACCGCCATCATCACCAAGTCTTCCCCCCTCTATGCAGCGATCTAACCTCTCCCTTACCTGCTGTAATCTCTACTTAAACATGCTGCTCAACGCTATATATTATTTCCCAATGATGTATGGCTATCCTATGATGTTTGAGTAGATCCGTTTTGTCCTATGGGCTATTTGATGATCAAGATTGGTTTGAGTTGCATGTTTTATTATTGGTGCTGTCCTATGGTGCTCTCCGTGTCGCACAAGCGTGAGGGATTCCCGCTGTAGGGTTTGCAATATGTTCATGATTTGCTTATGGTGGGTGGCGTGAGTGATGAAGCATGCAGACCGAGTAAGTAGGTTGTTTTATATGGGATAAAGGGGACTTGATACTTTAATGCTATGGTTGGGTTTTACCTTAATGATCTTTAGTAGTTGCGGATGCTTGCTAGAGTTACAATCATAAGTGCATATGATCCAAGTAGAGAAAGTATGTTAGCTTATGCATCTCCCTCAAATAAAATTGCAGTAATGATTACCAGTCTAGTTATCGATTGCCTAGGGACAAATAACTCTCTCATGACAACAAGCTCTTTATTAAAACTAATTTAGTTGTGTCTTTATCTAAACAGCCCCTAGCTTTTATTTCCGTGCTCTTTATTTTCTTGCAAGCCTAGAGAAAGTACTTGTTTCCGGAAAAGCGAACGTCAAGCGTGCGTAGAGTTGTATCGGTGGCCGATAGAACTTGAGGGAATATTTGTTCTACCTTTAGCTCCTCGTTGGATTCGACACTCTTACTTATCGAAAGAGGCTACAATTGATCCCCTATACTTGTGGGTTATCATATACCTATGAGCCCGCCCTTCCGCGGAGATCCTAGAGATATCTGCGCGAAGGTCAAGAACTCAGATCTCCTCGAGGAGGGAGGCCTTTTGGACCCAAAGGTCCCTCCCAATGTTAGCACCCCATCCTTTCATGAACTGTCTAGATCGCTTTGGACAGATGATGCCAGTCGTCCAGGTTCGACTTCCGCCCATGGGGTTCGGCTAACGCCGAGGCCCAATGAGCCTGGACGGCAGCCATAAAGCCCGGCTGCCGGAGCCAGAATGTTTCAAAATGAAACCGAGGGGGGTCAGGGTCTCTCATCCTTAGATGAAAAAACAAGAGGGACATGGTCGGACCGAATGCGAGTGATAGCCTGGAGAGATGCCAAAGGGAACCGAAGTTCCCAGTCAGGGGAGACAAACACCCGATCAAGCACACTAAGGTTGGGGACACCTGTCTATTGATCCAAGTAAATCGCGACCCCACCCTGTCCAACTCCAAGAGACCTAAGTCCGCAACACAGTCGTTGAAACCACGAATCTCCACAAGATCGACCCGTGCATTACTCTTTTCTGTGGCAGAGCGAAGGAGATTGAAGTCTCCCCCACCACAACAGGGAGGGTCGCGGAAGAAATCTTGGCGTGGAGCTCGGCCAAGAAAGCGGTCGAATGGCTATGGTCGGCCGGGCCATACACCATGATGATATCCACTTGAAGTTCATATCACGCTCCCAGACCTCCATGCTGCCAAAGTGGGATCCACGATCCATGGATCCCACCTCAAAGGTGGCATCCTTCACACCTAAAAGGATGCCACCGGAGTGACCCATCACTCCTCTTTTTTCTCGATCGAGCCGCTTTGATATTTCATAAGAATAAACCATAGGGATAGGGTCTAGAATAGAAGTAATAAAGTGAATAAAAAGAGGGGGCAATCTAAATATTGCTCGATAGGACCAGCTTCCCGTATTCTTCCCCCTACTTAATAAGAACCTCTTCCTTATTATGTTCATAAACATAGTATCTGTTAGCGATAAAACTTCGAATAATAGCAGAGAGTGAAAAATAGACCCCCGATTGGTAGCTTAGTGAGAGATCTTCTCGTGACCCTATAGGTCTGGTTCTTCAATACGCCTTCGTGGTGTGCCTTTTGATTACAAATGACTTCAATTCAAAGAAAGAGTGCAAAAAGTCGAGAGCCAGGATAATGGAATTTCAGAACGGAGCTGGGCTAGAAGGATACCAAATCCTGAAACAAGTTCTCCCATAAGGCCCTCGGCAGCAAGTAGCCTTTGCGACTTACATCTACGCTACAGGAGGGTATGAACCCCGGATCTAGGCGAGGTGATGGCGGGAACTCCAACAGGTTTTGGTTTCCTCCTCACCGATTGATGGAGCCCAAGACCGCTTGACGACTTTCGGTGTGGGGTCACTTGAGCCGAGGTCGCCTCTGAACAGAACAGGAAGAATAGCAAACAAGCACACAAGCAGGAATAGGAATATTGGCTGTCACTATCCTCTGGTTAGCAATCAACTACGGAGCTGGCAACTCACAAGCCAACAAGTCAACCTCTGTCGATCTTCGCCCGCTTTATGGACTAAACCGACTCTACTTCCTCATTCAAGCTGATATGAACTGCAAAAGTTTTCATCTTTAGCGTGGATATCGAGGTATAAATGAAAGAAACTGGAATCGGGAAGTTGTTTCTTTCTCTCGTCACGCAGAGGGGAGAGCATGCCTGTCTCAGCAAGTATATCGATCGTTAACGATCTTACCGGGACACATCCAATTGAAACTAGAATCCCAACCTCTTTGGAAGAAGCTCCACGCAGCACTCATAAATGAAACTAGACCCGCACGCACCGCACCTAAAAAGCAAGTTCAACCAACCAACCAAGCAAGGAAGTGAGCTCACTGGGCTGCGGTTGGCCTTAGCTTTAGTAGCAGGGTTGGCGCTTTCTTTTCAATGAGGGAATGGCTGG